>CM067842.1:144591166-145841166 GCA_034509565.1 Triticum monococcum | reverse complement strand
CAATTCTCGCAGGAACTCTCGTAGTGCGGCGTCCACGGCGGGGTTTAACTGTGCCCCGATGGAGGCTGTTTTTGTAGGGTCCATTGGGTGGACTTGGAATTTGACTATTTCATCCGCTGGTTTAAAAGAGGTGGACTTGGATCTCTTGTCGAGTATCACGTCGTCCTTGTCCACTATAGCATGGTCAATTCCTCGACCGAGAGGGCTTCGGATAATGCTTTGAGGGCTAGTGCGGCTGTCATGTTTTCGGCGCGGAGTGTTGTGTCCGGATCACTGGCGAGAGTGATGATTCCTTTGGGCCCGGGCATTTTGAGCTTCATGTACCCATAATGGGGTAGGCTTGGAAGATAGTGAACGCCTCGCGTCCTAAAAGGGTGTGGTATCCACTGCTGAACGGGGCCACTTGAAATGTAATTTCTTCAGACCTATAGTTCTCTGGCGTACCGAATACCACATCTAGTGTGATTTTTCCAGCGCATCGTGCTTCCCTACTGGGTATGATTCCTCTGAAGGTTGTGCTACTTTGCTCAATGCGGTTCCAGTCTATTTCCATTTTTTTGAAGAGTTTCCTCATAGATGAGGTTTAATCCGCTGCCGCCGTCCATGAGCACTTTGGTGAGTCGAAAGCCGTCCACGATTGGACTGAGGACCAGTGCTGCTGGTGCTTAGGCTGTTCGGAATTTAGGTTCGTCACTGGCATTGAAGGTAATAGCCGTGTCACTCCATGGATTTATTGTTGCTATGTGGCACATTTCGGCCATGCTGCGGAGTGTTCGCTTGCGCCTATTATTTGACGCGAAGGTCTCAAAGACTGTTAATACCGTATTGTTATCCACGGGATGGTGCTCTGTGGTATTTGGGTTAAGAAGATCCTCACCACTTTTGGCCACCTGCCGGAGTATCCAACATGCTCTAAGGCTGTGCGTTGGTATTGTATCCGCTGTGCTATGAATTTTGCAGGGTCCGTTGAGCCATCCCTCCAATACGGTTCCGTGCCCTGTAGAGGGTTTTTGATTCTTCGTAATGAACTCGGGTGTCTTACGATAGTGCACCCTTTTACCTCGGACTGGGTGCATATACGGAGCCGGATTATCCCAAAATTTCGTTTCGGTTTTCCAGGCACTTTTCATCCCACAGTACTTTCGTACTATGGACACCAAGTCGGTGAAGTGTCATATGTCACGGTGACTTATGGCGTTAATGATTCCCTTGTCCGTGCAGTTATTGCAAAAAAGTGAGACTGTGTCTTCCTCGCGGCAGTCCTTAACCTTGTTCATCACAAGGAGGAATCTGGCCCAATAATGATGTACTATTTCATGGGGCTCTTTCCTGATGTGGGAAAGATCGTTTATGTCTGGGTGGGTGGGTGGATTTGAGTCCGGACCCCTACCCGTTGTGAGACCCAGGGGCCGAGGGGTTTCTGATCTTGGAAGTTCGGATTCCGGTATGTTGCCCGATGAGTCTGGCCCGCTGCCTGACTCTAGGTTCAGGGTTTGGGTGATGTCCTCCCGTAAATGGGTATCCGGCTATGAGAGCTCAGGAATTCGGACGTAGTTAGTCTTCAAGATAGAGGGAGAATCGTCGCATTATTCCGCCACCACCGTAACATGATGGGTGGCCTGTGGAGAGTTAATCTCCCTTCGATCGGGTTTAAGCCCAATCCTATCATAGTCCGTAGCGACTCCCAAGGCAGCGATGCGATCCAAGAGTTTGTTTCGGGAGGAGAGCTCCATTGGATCCATCTGCTCAGCGAATTCCGAGCCGACGTGGAGGCTGTTCTTGATGACCCGAGAAGTCATCGTCGGTGCAGCAGCCGAATAGGCGGTCATGACGAAACTGCCTAGTCGGAGAGTTTGGCCGACAGCCAGAGCTCCCCCAGCAATAATGTTGTTTTTGACAACGAGATGAGGCATCCTTCCTTACAGCGACGTCACAAAGGAACTCTCAATGAAAGCACCAATGTCGGTGTCAAAACCGGCGGATCTCGGGTAGGGGGTCCCGAACTGTGCGTCTAAGGCGGATGGTAACAGGAGGCAGGGGACACGATGTTTTACCCAGGTTCGGGCCCTCTTGATGGAGGTAAAACCCTACATCTTGCTTGATTTATTCTTGATGATATGAGTATTACAAGAGTTGATCTACCACGAGATCGGAGAGGTTAAACCCTAGAAGCTAGCCTATGGTATGATTGTATGCTGTCCTATGGACTAAAACCCTCCGGTTTATATAGACACCGGAGGGGGCTAGGGTTACACAAGGTCGGTTACAAAGGAGGAGATATACATATCTGTATTGCCTAGTTTGCCCTCCACGCCGAGTAGGGTCCCATCCGGACACGAGACAAAGTCTTCAATCGTGTATCTTCATAGTCCAACAGTCCGGACAAAGGATATAATCCGGCAGTCCGGATACCCCCTAATCCAGGACTCCCTCAGAGTCCAAATGGAATAAAACCTTCACGATGATTTTTCTTGGACCAGAAGACACCTAGGAGACTTGGAGTGGAAGTCAGAAGAGCCATGAGGCGGCCACAAGGGTGGAGGGCGCGCCCCCTACCTTGTGGGCCCCTCGGTGGTCCCCTGGCCTAGATCTTCCTCCTATATATTCACATATATTCCCAAACCACCAGAAGTATCCATGAAAACACTTTTCCACCGCCACAACCTTCTATTCCCATGAGATCCCATCTTGGGGCCTTTTCCGGCATCCTGTCAAAGGGGGATTCAATCACGGAGGGCTTCTACATCAACTCTATTACCCTTCTGATGAAGTGTGAGTAGTTTACCACACACCTATGGGTCTATACACTATAAAAAAAGACACATCCGTGACATTCTAGGCCGAACGAAATTTTTTCTGGCATACTTATGACACTTCTATGACAATAATTATGACGAAACACGGTATCATCATAGATGTGGTGGGGTCCTACTTCTATGACAGAAAATGGGCTTTTCGTCCTGGGCGGGCCGGAGATGCAGCTGCATGACATTCTTTGGTCCGTCCACGATGGAAAAAACCATGGTAGAAGAGAGGGCGCGGAAAATATCGGGGAGTCCCCGGTTACGGTGGGTGGTCGGGGGCCGAGCGATGCGCATTTCTCTCATACGTATGCGTGTGTGTGCGAGGCGTTGGGCTCTAACTAAACCCGAGCGATTGCACTGCAGGCTACGTGTTACTGAACCCGAGCGATCGATCGATGGCTGTTAACTGAACCCGATCGAGCGATTCCTTCGCTACTGCTGCTAACTAAAGCTGGTCGATGCTGCCTCTAGATGAACAGTGAGCGTTATGGGGGGTTTGGATGAAGAGTTCCCGGTGGGGGTGGATGAACAGGACCCCGTGGTGTTGCCTCTGGATGAACAGTACCCCGACCGATGGAGCCGGTTGGGGCTGGATGAACAGGACCCCGTGGAGGGCAGGATGAATAGTAGACGGTGGAGGGCAGGATGAACAGTAGCCCGTGGAGGGGTGGTGGAACAGGAACCCGTGGAGAAGGCTGGTTGAACAGTAGCCGGTGGAGTAGCACCCGGTGGAGGCTGGATGAACAGGAGCCCATGGATGAACAGTCGCAGGTGGAGGCTGGAGGAGGTCGACAGTGGATGAACAGTAGCCCGTGGAGGCTGGAGTGGGTCGACGGTGGAGATGAACAGCATCCTGTGGAGTCCTGTTTTGCAGTACGCCACAAACCTCCCGATGAACAGGACCCCCGTTTTGACCGTAACGCTCCAACACAAGTTTGTTTCCTCTGTTTTGCGGTACGCCACACCCCTCCCGATCAACAGTACCCCCGTTTCGACCGTAGGAGGCATGTTTCCTCCGTTTTGCGGTACGCCAGACCCCTCCCGATGAACAGGATCCTGTTTCAAACATGGTCGGTCGAACACAAGGCCGTTTCCTCCGTTCTACGGTACGCCGGGCCTCGTTTCCATCGGTTGTTCCGTCCAAGCCCTCCTGATGAACACGACAACGCATTCCGTTCCGACCCAGCCGGTTGGCTCCCCATGAACACGACGACGATGTTATTTCTCCGTTCTGACCCAGCCATGTACACGAGCCCTGGCCGTACGTATGCGCGAGTAGGCGTTCGAGACCCTGCCCGTATGTACGTACGTGGCCGTATTTTCTTTCTTGCACACGGGCCGTTGTACGTACATGTACATGCTACGTGCGCGCCTCTACTACGACACATGTGCGCCTCTACATCGACCAGTATGTACATACACGTTCGCGACCAGAATGACAATGCTACGTACGCATCGACCAGGTGGGTCCTGACTGTCAGGCACTTCCTTGCCTGCGAAGATGTAGTTGGTGGGTCCCAGTAGTCAGGGGGCGAATTGTTTTTTTTGCCTGGATGCACTTCCTTGCGTGCGCAGATGTAGCTAGTGGGTCCCAGCAGTCAGGGGGGAACGTTTTTTTCATGAAATACGGTGGCATGTCCGGTGGGTCCCCGCGGTCAGGTGGAGGAATAATTATTGTGCGCGTGGACCCAGCTGTCAGCCTCTCCACATACAGTCCACGTCCGATGGAAGTCGTTCCTTGACCACGTTGACCACGCCGTGCCGAGAGCACCAGGGCGGTGGACGATGGCGAGGCCCAGGAAGGGGATGACGCAGAGCCGGGGAAGACGCGGCAGTGGATGCCCATGCGTAGAGGAGTATGAGGGTTCATTGGTTCGCTGCAGTGTGAGGCTGTCATCGCCACAGAATAACAGGGGGTGTGGGTGAGTAGAGGGATGGCCTGCCCAGCGGTGGGAGTAGTATGGGGCGGTGAGGCCTCCGCCGCATCGCAGCCGGCCACGGGAGGCAGGAGCACGAGGCACGACCGGTGCTGGTTTGGGCAGCTGGAGCAAGAAGACCAGAGGTTGAAGAAGCACTACCACTACAAAAAAATACACTTCCGTGATGATACGTGTTTGTCACAGTAGGTCGCGTTTTCTATCATGCATGTACATCCATGACGATTTTATGACAGAATCAAGATAGTCATACCTGTGTTGTCGTAGAAGTGTTCCATGACATTACCAAAATTATCATCGTGGAAGTGTCCACTTCCATGACGATAAATCGTGCGTCATAGAAGTGCTTTCGTCAAGGGTGACCGACACGTGGCATCCACCGTAACGGAACGCCGTTAAGCTATTGGGTAGGGTTTCCGATCCGATAACCCGTTGGACAGAAGGCGCCTATGGGACAGATGTCATCCACTCATTGGACAGATGTCAACCACTCATGGGACAGATGTCATCCACTCATTGGACAGAAGGCGCCTATGATACGTCGACACATGGCACGGCCCAACAGAGGCCCATTCCTGTGAAAAGGTCGGCCCGTTTGACTTGGTCAAAAGGTGGCGGGCCGGCCCATGGAAAGCATGTTAATGGCATGTTCGCATATAGCCCATTTACAGCCCGCTAACCCAAGGCCCATTACGCCCTATTCGAATTAGGCCCAGTAGCGTCATCTAGGCCATCCAATATGATTCCAGACCATTTTCACTTCTGGCCCATGTATGGCCCATGACGTCTTCGGCCCATATGAGGCCCTATGTAAATCTTGGCCTATTAACGGTCTGTGGTGAAACTGGACCGTAATGAACAGTGTATCACTTTACACCCATTAACGGCCTGTGGTGAAATTGGCCCGTAAAGAACAGTGTATCACTTTATACCCATTAACGGCCCGTTATTCCGTTGGGCCATTTCTAGCCCATGTTATCTTTCGGCCTTCTCATAGCCCATATATTCTTGGGCTATTTTCCAGCATTCGTTTACTTACGGCCCGTCACTGTCATTTTCTGCTTGTGGGCCAAATTCAGCTCGTGGTTACAGTCGGCCCGTTTGTGGTCCGTTAATATGTTGGGCCATTTTCATGGCATCATCAAATACGGCCTATTAACGATGGCCCGTTATGGTCGGCCCATCAACAGACGATTCCAACTCTAGCCTGTTTACGGCCAGAATGCGGTCTGTTTGGCCCATGTTTGGCCAATCAATCATACGGCCCGTATAAGGCCCATTGATGATACGGCCCGTAGAAGGCCCATTGTTTCTACGGCCCGTAGAAGGCCCACTGTTTCTACGGCCCGTAGAAGGCCCACTGTTTATACGGCCCGTAGAAGGCCCACTGTTTCTATGGCCGGTAGGAGGCCCAGTGTCACTACAGTAAATATTTGCCCATGGTTATTGTGGCCTAGTTTTAAAAAAATAGTTTATTGCAGCCATTAGCAAACCGCAGAAAAATAACTGCACTGACTACAGGCAAACAAATAAACAAGACAACAAGGAAATAAATAAGCAAGCAACTTACACTAGGCTATCATGACTATTACACATATTACATCCACTGGGCATCAAAGTTCGCCACCAGTGCAAATATAGGGAACACAGCAGCATATAAACGCCGCAGCAAAACAAGTCCAGAACTAAAACCACTTCAGAAGAGCTCAAGAAACAATATCCTGGGTACCCATAATGCTGGCAAGATGCTTAGCAAGCTTATTAACTTTCTCTTGTTTGGCGCTTAAGTCCTCCAACGCTTGCTGTTGCACCAGAAAGTATGCATCTGAATTCTGCAGGGACTTCCTCAGTCCTTCGGCTTCCTGTCGCATAACATCTGATCGATGTCCTTCAACTTGAAGTTGAGACTCAAGAAGCCGAACTGATTCAGGCAACAAGTTCGAAGAGCTGGTGCCAACAGTGGTAGCCAGTAACTCGAACACTACATTAAGACAGGACTTTGGGGTTGTCTCAGTGTCTTCAATATCGTTTTTATCAGCTTTCTTGGAGACCAACAAGGATGTCTCACTATCTTGAACCTTATCTGCATTACTTCCTTTACCATTGCATAACAGGGTACTCTTCTCCAATATTTTATCCGCGTTCTAAAAGAGAAACAAACAAACACATCTCAGGTTTACAATGTAGTATATGAAACTCATTTTGGTAAACCAGTTCAGTAGTAAGGTGGACAGGATAACAGCATGAAACAAACATATATCTATGTAGTATGGTCACTGTATGGTCTATATCATTCTAGTTTATGTTGCCAAATCAAGATAGATACAGTTCGAATCATATCTATTTAAGACAAAGCAGCATAGACAGAATATAAGTGTGGGAAACTACATAGCAATAACAACACTTGTAATGTGCATGGCATGAGAACATAACTGTTTATTCAATTGAAACTGAAATCAACATAGAGCAAGTTACAACAGCAAACAGCCAAACACGTTGAAGAAACAGGTTTAAAACATACCTGTTGCGCCATTGGAGTTTCAATTGCATCCTTCAAATTTGAAATTAGTTGGTATCAGTAAATACAGTGATGCAAGAGCAAAGTAGTATGAACCATAGCTACGGAACCTGACCTGAGAACAATTCTTCTTCTGCTTTAAGCGTTGACTTCGGGTTCGGAGTGGTGGTCCTCGTGATTTGGGCACTGCAGTTGCCTTACTAATTGCTCGTGTTTGGGTGCTCTATGGTGGAGATGGTGTTGTGTCAATGGGAACTGGATGTCTATCTGCTGGGGTTGGGGTTAGAAGGGGTGTAGATGGTTCTCTGTCCAACTGAGTAGGGGTACAATCTGCATGAGTGTGGGTTATGTGTGGTGGGGCTGGTTCTTGGGCAAGTACAACCGTGGTTCTATCTGCATCGACGGGTAGCACGATCTTTTCTGAAGACCGTGTTTGTACTCCCATAGATACTGCCATCACTCCCTCTAATTGAAATGGCTGATAAACAAGAAAAGTAATTGAATGTACAGACATTGTAAGATAGACAGGTGCAATGGATAGTAGGGAAGAAAACAGGGCATGAAATAATTCACATTTATGTTGTCTAAGCAAACAGAATAGTAGGACATAATTTCACATATATGATGGCTAATTAAATAGGATAGCATGACACAATTTCACATGTATGATGGCTAACTAAACATGATAGAATGACATACTTCAAAATATGATGAGTATGTAAACAGGATGACATGATATAACTATATGATCTGTCTATTAAAGTGGTTGGCATGCCATAAATCACAAACATGCCGTCGATGGAAACATGATGGCATGATATAATTCACGGATAGAATGACATAATTTAAAATATGATGACTATGTAAACAGGATGAGATGATATAACTATATTATGTCTTTAGAAAATGGGTTGGCATGCCATAATTCAGATACATGTTGTCTATGTAAACATCATGGCATGACATAATTCAAATATATGATTTATATACTAAGGAAGTGAGCAGAGGGCAATCGCATATATGATGTGTCAACTAAGGAGATGGCATTCAATATTGTGTATATGATGTAAAAACTAAGCATTGCAATACCACATATGCATTATATGAGTAATATAACCCTGCCAAGTTTGAGCATACACCTCAGGGGGATAATAGGATCGGTCATCTGCCTCTGAATCATCCTCTGAAGAGCTATCTATAACCAGCAAGATATCTGCTTCAGCAGGTAGCATTGTCTGCTCTGAAGACCTTATTTTCACTCCAGGTTTCTCCATCACCAATTCAAATGGTTGATGGACAGGAAGAGCAGTTGAATATACAAACATTGTCGACAAAAGCAATGAGAAATACAAAAAAAGGATGGCATGATATAATTCACATATATGACGCTTGCCTAAACAGCATGGCATTGCATAATTCACATACATAATGCCTTGCAACAAGATAACATTGCATAATTCACATATATAATGTCTTGCAACAAGATGGCATTACATAATTCACATATATGGTAATTAGACACTAAACAGGTGGCATTCACACAAAGCATGTCTAAACTAAGAAAATGACATAGCAATGCAAGATACCATACGCACGATATGAGCAACATAACCCTGCCAAGTTAGGGCATGCACCTCGGGGGGAAATATGACTGGTCATCTGTCTCTGGATCCTCCTCTGAGGAGGTACCGGTAACCATCAAGACATGCGCTTCGTCAGATAGCATTGTCTGCTCTGAAGACCTTGTTTCCACTCCAGATTTTTCCATGACCGTGCCGAATGGCTGATGCACAGGAAGAGTAATTGAATGTACTATAATTGTTGACAAATTTAACACGTAATAAAAAAATGATGGCATGATATAATTCACATATAAGATGACTGGCTAACCAGGGTGGCATTGCAAAATTCACATATACGATGCCTAGCTAGATAAGATGGCATTGCATGATTCACATATACGATAAAGAAACTAAACAGATGGCATTGATACAAAGCATGTCTAAACTAAGCAGATGACATCTTTAATGTATACAGTAAGCAATGTAAGGCACCATATGCATGATATTACCAACATTAGCATGCCAAGTTAGAGCGAAGACCTCATGGAGTAAATAGGAGTGGTCTTCTCCTTCTGAATCCCCCTCAGAACAGTTATCTTCCTCTTGATTATGATCCGAAATGGGTGGAGGGGCTGCCTTTGCGCCCACCATGGAACGACGTATGCATGAAATTTTATTGCCACGCAAGGCTCGTCTCTGATGCTCTACAAGATCAGTTCCATTGTGTACAATAATTAGCATGCATAGGAATAAAACATAGTGAGATTATGTAAGGAGTGCATGCACAAATCCAGAGTGATGGTAGCAAACTGTGGATAGACCCAAAACCAATGATAGCAGGCAGATAATAGCTTTAGTTAAAAAATACAGATAATGGCTCCTTTAATGTTTGTTTGCACCCAACATGAAACTCATAGTAGACACCGGAGATTAACCAGATAGTAGACAGATAGTACTGATTGCTGCCCCAATATGTACCCCACAACCATTTAAAAAATCAAGTTTCAGCATTAGTTTGGACCTGACTCGGAGTCTAATAGGTGAACACGATGATAATGTAGCATGTCATCATATTAAGCAACGCATAACGTAAGCAGACACGGAAGAGTGCGACCTCTCTTGCGGACCCATGTAGTCCTGAAGGTCATCTGCTCAGTTGATCATGGTAATGCAGTTGTCGTGGCTGCCGGCGGCGGGGAAGAAGATCTGAGGCAGCAAAAGACAGTCTGGAGAGCGGATCCCTGCTGTGGTGAACCCTTCCGTCGTTGGAGCAGCTGAGCTGGGGTGGAACACAGCATCGTAGGAGCAGGACAAACCATACAAGGTTTTCTTTGACACATATCTGTAACATAAGTAATTGAGTAAGGGCTTGTTTGAATTTGAGGATTCTAACAATGCAGTGATAGGAAATAGACAGGAATACGATAGGAATGCACGTGCAAAACAGAGAATTTAAAAACACAGGATTTCTGCCAATCTGGGTGTTTGATTCACAACAATTGGAAGATCACAGGTTGCAAAAAAGCATGGTGAGATTAAGTCAAACCACAAGAAAATGTACGGTTATAATGCTATTATGCTACTATCTCTTAGTCTTGTGCTTGATGAATAGGAATATGAAAAGGAGGAGAAGTGGAAATTAGAATTCCTATGGTTTTTCTTTAAAGGAGACAGTAAAGGAACAAATCCTACAGTTTTCCTTTGCGCCAAATTCATGAAAAGTAGTACCATAGGAAACTTTCCAATTCCGATGTTTTTCATTCACTTTTCCTTTCAAGCACTGGCAATTCTAGTAGGCAGACTTGAGCAAGGAAAATCCTACACTAAAAAAATGTTTTTGTGCTACTTCTATTACTTTGGACCCAGGCCACTGCCATACTAGCTCAACTCCCAGGCCCATCGACAAATGCACAGCTCAAACGCACAGAGATAAATAATGATGGCGTTCAAGAGAGTCCATCACGGATAGCTAAGTTTCCTGGTACCTCACTGCTTGTCATATAGTAGGATAAAATAATCGTATTTCCCGTTACTACGAGTGCTCAGTGGACAATATATATAACATGTAGAGTAAAAAAGAGATGCAACAAGTATACAACCTCTTTGGCGAAGCCATGTCGATCTCAGCGTGATTGGGTTGGCCGGTGAGGATGCTCCGGCTGACTTGGCTGTCGGAGGAGGGGAAGAAGATCTTAGGCGTCTGGAGATGGAGCCCGAGGAACTGCTCCGCTGTGATGGAGGGTTTCTGTAACGCCACGGGACCGATGTGCCAGGTGTCCTCCAGTTATTTGCTGTTGTTGCCTTGTCATTGCTTGCGTGTCATGCATCTCATATCATGTCATCATGTGCATTTCATTTGCATACATGTTCGTCTCATGCATCCGAGCATTTTCCCCGTTGTCCGTTTTGCAATCCGGCGCTCCTATGTCACCCGGTCTCCCTTTCTACCTCTTTTCCTGTGCGGGTGTTAAACGTTTTCGGATTGGACTGAGACTTGACATGCGGCCTTGGTTTACTACCGGTAGACCGCCTGTCAAGTTTCGTGCCCTTTGGACTTCGTTTGATACTCCAAGGGTTAACCGAGGGACCGAAAAGGCCTCATGTGTGTCGCAGCCCAACACCCCTCCAAAGTGGCCCAAAACCCACATAACCCCCTCCATCATCTCGTTCGTTCGATCACGAATGCGTGGCCGAAAACCGCACCTCATTTGGACTCTCCTAGCTCCCTCTACCTATAAATATGTGGCCTTCCCCGAAATTTTCGCGGATGAAACCCTAACCTTCTTCTCCATCGCGCCGCCGGACATGTCCGTCTCGCCGGCGGACGTGTCCACCCAGCCGGCCACCTCACCCCGGCCAATCGCAGCCCGCCACCTTAGCGCCGCCGCCGCCTGAGCCAAGCACAGAGCGCCACCTCATCCCTCGACGGGTCTCCTCTCTCTCCTCCCACCGCCGCGGCCCGCCGGCCCGCGGGAGGCCCGCCTCGAGCCGCGACCGGGCCCGGGCGCCCGAGTCGCCCAGCCGCCTCTCCTCGCGCCTCGATTGCCATGCGCCACCGCGCCCAGCCGCCTCTCCTCACGCCTCGGTCGCCGTGCACCACCGCGTCCCTGTCGCAGGCCTTGCACCATCGCGCCTTTCGCCGCCCGCTCGCCGGCAACCGCGTCGCCCGGCCTCGGCTTCCGCGCAGCCGCCCTGCCACCGAGCTTCCTCGCCGAGCTCCGCCGCTGGCCGGGCCTCCCCGCAGACGCCGCGCCTCCCCGCTGCCTCCTTCCCGTCGAGTCGCCGCTTTCCTCGTCGCTGGCGATCGCCGGAGAGTGCCACGCCTCGCCGGAGTTCTTCTCGGGCCGGATCCGAGGAAGATGGATCAGATCCACCACTTCCCCATCCAAACACGCCCCGTCTCAGATCTGCACCGCTCCGTCCTGGATCCCTACATCCCGCGTTGACTTTCTCGGAGAGGTCTATTTTCTTCTAAGTCCTAGTAATATTTTGCATTTTTCAACGCATCATAACTCTGCACTCGTAGTTCCGGTTCGTGCGTGTGGCATATCAAAATGTTCATCTCGACGAGTACATCATTTCATCCCATTGCATCATTTTCATTTGAGCTCATCTTGATGCCCGAAATGCTGTTGGAAGAGGGCTATGTGATGAATTTGTCAGATCTGTTTCAGCAAATGGCCTTTTGTCATTTTTGCCATGATTAATGTGTGCATGCTATGATCCTGAGCTCTACATGTGTTTTGATGAATGCCATGCCATCTTTACAAGGGTGTATGCCATGTATTTTTTTGATCTATGTGGTGACTAGCACAAGCTTGCAAAGTAGCATAATCGTTGATGCTGATTTCAGGGACTTAGAATTTCTCCAAGTCCTTGTCCTGTTTTTGTTTTTATACCATATGTTCATGTTGTTTCCTAGTGATTCGTGCCTCTTTTGAGGATGATCAGTAAGGATGTTTTGTTAATATTGTGGTGCTCTATCCATCCATGTCTTTGTTTGCATTTATGGAGCAACCTAGCTTGAGTCAATCGAGCTGTACTTTTGCTATAAAATGATCATGGCAGATTGTTGACATGTTTAGCGATTTTGCCGAGGATGTTGTTATTGATCCGTGCATGCTATGTTGTTGTTCTTGCCATGTCTAGCTTCTATGCCATGTATTCTTGATTGGTGTATGCTTAGCTTGTCATGCAATGCTCTGTAGTGAGTGCATCGAGCTCGTAAACATGCCTACTTGTTAATCTGTTTTGCATGCTCCAGTTTTTCACTAAGTCTGAATCTGTTTGTGTTTTTGCTATGTTCACATGCTTGCAATTGTATTTTCCGATCCCTTTTGACTCAAGGTCACTAAGGGACTTTTGTTAAGTGCTTTTAGTAGCTTCATACCATGCTTTGCTTTGGCATGTTAAGTTCCTGTAGCATGTAGTTTTCATGCTCTAAAGATCGCTTCCTGCTAATAAATTCCAGACTTGTGTTAATTTCACTAAGTCTGAAACCTGTTATCATTTACACTTTTGCCATGATTGTTTGAACCTGTTAATGGATGAATTAGTCGTAGATCAGTGTTCATCTTTTGTCAAGCATCATGAATGGATCCCCCCATGTATTTTGTTGCCATGTTTGAGTGTTGTAGCATATTTATCTTGATGCATTTAGATGGCTACTTGCTGATTATCGCAGACCGGTGTCATATTTGTTTCGCTTGCCATTTCCAAACCGTGCATCCGATTCCGGTGATCTTTATATCGATTTCAATCGAAATCACCTCTCCTTTCCAGTGGAACTCTTGTATTTCCAAGTTGAGGCCAGGTTCAATCATTCCTTTGCAAATCTTGCATATGCATCACATACTGCATCCCGCATATCATACCATGTTTGCATCATCTTGTTTGAGCATTGCACGTGGTTGATTGCGTTCCTTTTGCTTGTTGTTCTTGTTTGGGTAGAGCTAGGAGATGAGTTCATGAACGAGGAGCCCGTTGAGTTTGCTTACGAGGATCAAGGAAACTTTGAGAACTTTGCAGGCAAGATGACCATACCCTCGAAATCACTTCTATCTTTGCTTGCTAGATGCTCGCTCTTTTGCTATGCCTATGCTACGATACCTACCACTTGCTTATCATGCCTCCCAAATTGCCATGTCAAACCTCTAACCCACCTTGTCCTAGCAAACCGTTGACTGGCTATGTTACCGCTTTGCTCAGCCCCTCTTATAGCGTTGCTAGTTGCAGGTGAAGATTGGAGATCATTCCTTGTTGGAACTTGTTTATTGTTGGGATATCACCATATTATCTTGTTTATCTTAATGCACCTATATACTTGGTAAAGGGTGGAAGGCTCGGCCTTATGCCTGGTGTTTTGTTCCACTCTTGCCACCCTAGTTTCCGTCATATCGGTGTTATGTTCCCGGATTTTGCGTTTGGGTTATAATGGGAACCCCTTGACAGTTCGCCTTGAATAAAACTCTTCCAGCAATGTCCAACATTGGTTTTACCATTCGCCACCTAGCCTTTTTCCCTTGGGTTTCACGGACTCAAGGGCCATCTTTATTTTAACACCCCCCCCCCCCCGGGGGGGGCCAGTGCTTCTCTAAGTGTTGGTCCAACTAAGCGATATCCTGGGCTACTAGGGGAAATCTGGGCTGGCCTACCCGACGTCTTTCTCATCCGGTGTGCCCTGAGAACGAGATATGTGCAGCTCCTATCGGGATTTGTCGGCACATCTGGGTGGTGTTGCTAGTTTAGTTTTACCATTGTCGAGGATGTCTTGTAACCAGGATACCGAGCCTGATCGGATTGTCTTGGGAGAAGGAATATCCTTCATTGACCGTGAGAGCTTGTGATGGGCTAAGTTGGGACTCCCCTGCAGGGATTTCAACTTTCAAAAGCCGTGCCCGCGGTTATGGGCAGATGGGAATTTGTTAATGTCCGGTTGTAGATAACATGAAACTTAACTTAATTAAAATACACCAACCACGTGTGTAGCCGTGATGGTCGCTTCTTGGCTGAGTCCGGGAAGTGAACACGGTGTTGGAGTTATGCTTGACGTAGGTTGCTCTAGGATCACTTCTTGATCATAGATTCACGACCGTGCTTTTGCCTTCTCTTCTCGCTCTCATTTGCGTATGTTAGCCACCATATATGCTAGTTGCTTGCTGCAGCTCCACCTCATACATTTTACCTTACCCATGAGCTTAAATAGTCTTGATCGCGAGGGTGTGAGATTGCTGAGTCCCCGTGACTCACAGATACTTCAAAAACCAGCTTGCAGGTATCGTTGAACCATGCAGATGATGCAACCAAGCTCAAGGAGGAGCTCTTTGAAGATCGTGGTCGTTATATCGTTTCTGTATCCAGTTGATCAGTAGTGGAGCCTAGTTGGGGATGATCGGGGATCTTTGTCGCATGTGGGGGTTGATCTTTATTTTGGTACCGTAGTCGGACCATGAGTGTATTGGATGAATGTAATGTTATTCATGTATTTGTGTGATGTGGTGAGTGTAAGCCAACTATGTATCTTTTCCCCTTTATTTATTTACATGGGTTGTTGTGAAGATTACCTTACTTGCGACATAGCTTTCAATGTGGTTATGCCTCTAAGTCGTGCTTCGACACGTAGGAGATATAGCCGCATCGAGGGCGTGACAGTTTTGTCGTTGGAGCAGCTCCAGTGAGTTGTACGACGCTGAGGCTGAAGCAGGACAAGAGAGACAACGAACAATGTTAACCTAAGAGGAATTCTAATAGCATCTCCAATACATGACGTAAAATACATAACCACAAAGTGCTAGATGTAAAATACATCAGCCGCTCATCTCTGAACTTAACTGTCGAAACTAAATTCAACTGTCGAAACTGAACTTAACTGTCGAAACTGAACTTAATGTCAAACTGAATTTTGTTGTCGAAACTGAACGCACTAGCAAGGTGAGGCTACACGTCGATCGACTGACTTTTTCATCTCTGGCCAGTCGATTTTGCAGCCGTTGGATACGAAATCAAGGGTCTGCGGTTCATCTTCAACCTCCACCCCCCCCCTGAGCCGCCAGCCACCACCGGCCAAACAGCAGCCCCCCGCCGCCCGCGGCCGGCGGTGCGCCGCCCCGCCCGCCCCGAAAACACTCCCCACCGCCGGTCCGCCGCCGCCCCGGCCATCCCTCTAGGCCCCCCGTGCCGAGCTTTTTCTCCGGCGATCCCCACGCCACCGCCCCGCCACCGCTGGCAACCACCGCCCCCATCCTGAACCCTAAGATAGATAGTGGGGTACCTCTCCGGCGAGCCCCCCCTCCCCGCTGCGACTTGTCCTTCCTTCACCCCGGCGAGCCCCCCCCCCCCTGAAAATCGACTGACCCAAAAGTCGATTCAGTCGACTGAAGTGTAGCTAAATCGGAGCAGCATCGCAAACAAGAGCAAGAGCGAGAGCAGCAGCGCGAGCAAGAGCAATAGTAAGAGCAGACCAAGCAGGGGACCGAAAGCAAGAGCAGAGCAGCAGCGCGAGCGAGAGCTAAAGCAGCAGCAGCTCCTACTGATGTGGACGTCGCCGCCGAGGGAGCGACGTCGTGGAGGAAGTGGCCGGCGACGCCGCCGTGGATGGAGCCGCGCCGTGTCGGCTCGGGACCGAGCGCCGGCAGCACCGTGTGTAGGACCTTGAAGTAGATGTGTCTAGAGGGGGGTGATTAGACACTTCACGCCAAAGTTGCAATTTTTAAGCTTTTTCGGTTTGAGTGGAGTTTAAGCATAATTTCAACACTCACAATACATATCAAGCAAGTATGCAAAGTGTATATAGGCAGCGGAAAGTAAAGCATGCAACTTGCAAGAATGTAAAGGGAAGGGTTTGGAGAATTCAAACGCAATCGGAGACACGGATGTTTTTCCCGTGGTTCGGATAGGTGGTGCTATCCTACATCCACGTTGATGGAGACTTCAACCCACGAAGGGTAACGGTTGCGCGAGTCCACGGAGGGCTCCACCCACGAAGGGTCCATGAAGAAGCAACCTTGTCTATCCCACCATGGCCATCGCCCATGAAGGACTTGCCTCACTAGCGGTAGATCTTCACGAAGTAGGCGATCACCTTGCCCTTACAAACTCCTTGGTTCAACTCCACAATCTTGTCAGAGGCTCCCAAGTGACACCTAGCCAATCTAGGAGACACCACTCTCCAAGAAGTAACAAATGGTATGTTGATGATGAACTCCTTGCTCTTGTGCTTCAAATGATAGTCTCCCCAACACTCAACTCTCTCTCATGGGATTTGGATCTGGTGGAAAGAAGATTTGAGTGGAAAGCAACTTGGCGAAGGCTAGAGATCAAGATTCATATGGTTGGAATGGAATATCTTGGTCTCAACACATGAGTAGGTGGTTCTCTTTCAAAACATATGAGTTGGAATGGTGTGTGTGTTCTGATGGCTCTCTCCACGAGTGAAGAGGAGGTGGAGGGGTATTTATAGCCTCCACACAAAATCCAACCGTTACACACAATTTATCAATCTCGGTGGGACCGAATCAAAAAACTCGGTCAGACCGAAATAGTAAACCTAGTGACCGTTAGGAATTTCGGTGGGAACGATTGGAACAACTCGGTGGGACCGATGTGCTAGGGTTAGGGAAAATCCAAAACTTGGTTTGACCGATTACTCAAACTCAGTGGGACCGATTTGGGTAATAAGCGAAACAGAGAGTTGGCCAAGCAAACTCGGTGGGACCGATTTCGTATCTCGGTTGGACCGAAGATATTGCAACAGGTAACAGAGATTTTGTAAGCCCATCTCGGTGATACCGAGATCCCATCGGTGAGACCGAATTGCTAGAGTTTGGCAGTGGCAAATGACAAGTGAAACTCGGTGGCGCCGGATAGATAGAATCGGTATGACCGAGTTTGGCTTAGGGTTTAGGTCATTTGTGGATATGGGAAAGTAGCTGAGGATTTTGGAGCATATCATTAAGCACTTGAGTAAGAGGCTCATTAAGCAACACCTCATCCCTCCTTGATAGTATTGGCTTTTCCTATGGACTCAATGTGATCTTGGATCACTAAAATGTAAAATGAAGAGTCTTGAACTTCAAGCTTTAGCCAATCCTTTGTCCTTAGTGTCTTGGAGACCTTCCCACACCCTTTAGTCCATGCCACTCCATTGTTGAACTTATCTGAAACATACTAGGTGAAAACATTAGTCCAACAAGAGATATGTTGTCATCAATTATCAAAACCACCTAGGGAGCACTTGTGCTTTCACCGTGAGATCGAATCAAGAAGAAAATGCGGTGATTACTGTACAACCTCTTTGGTGGTGCCGATTAGGCTGCAGCTTCATCCGAGGAAACGGTGATGATGATGCTCTTCCGGTGGTGCAGGTGAAGACGGCGGTGTGTGAATGGAGGTGGCGTGAAAGACGAGGGGAACATCGGGGCAGCTCCTTGGAGGTGGAGGACGGGGTGGATGAACCGGCGGGACGATTAGATCGACGACAGATCCTCATCCGGTATGGTGGATGAGGGACGTCGAGGTGTTGCTGTGGACGACGTCGTCGGGGAAGAGGCTCTAGCTGGGTGGCGGACGGAGCAGGGTGTGGGGTTTCTTCGCTGGTTTTCGCGGCCTCGATGTATGAATGGGTGGGCGGATGGGATGGCAGTGGGGAACCATGGCTTAGAGACGCGCTTGTCCGAAATGTGGGGTAAGTTATGAAAGTACCCCCACCGATTAGAGGCGGTTCTTTCGGTTCAGGGGTACCACGGGCATTTCACGTGTCGGGATTTCACAGGAGGTGGGAGTTTTCACACGCGTTGTAATTTCGGAATAGCAAGGCGTGGGTTGAGATGGAGGGAGTTGTCGGAGCACAACGAGACAAAGATATATCTTAAATATTTCGGGCTAACAAGGCGCGGGTTGAAGAGGCGGGAGTTTCGCAGCACGATAGACAGAGACGCTAGCTTCAATTTTTGGCATAACAAGGTGCGACTTGAAATTTCGTAAGAACAAGCTTAACGTGTACCCAAAAAAGACAATTTGCACCTCAACACGCACAACACACACGCACAAACACCATTTAGACTAGAGTAAGGTACACGTGCATTGCACGCATGAGATTTGGCAACCAAATTATGAATAAATACCACATTATAGCATGCAAGCTTTGAGTCATATATGCATGATGTAGATGTTCATTTAATTTTTATAGTTCATTTCATTCAAAATCATCTAGTTTTTATAAGAAAGCTAATCTATTTTAAGATTCATGGAATTGTGCGTCGTAAGACATAAAGTAAAAACAAATAATGGCAAATCATCTAGAAAAACATTTGGGCAATTCTGGTATGGAAGATTCTAGAACAAATAAGAAGTTCTTGTGTTTTGATGTTTGTGCATTATGCTTCAGTTCAACCATGGAGTCTTCTAGATTATACATGTGGCGAAATCTGGTGGAATCTAGATGATATCCAACGGCTAGTAGTGCTCAAATTTTCCATCTTTGGACCATCGGATTCGCCTCATCCAACGACCATCTTTCAAAGTTAAAGTTACCCGCACACAATATAAAAAATATAAAATGTAATATATATATATAGGGGTATAGATATAGATATATGATGTGAAAGCCGCCCATCATCTCCAATTAGAATAGTGTGTCCATGCACGGATGCGACGTGGCCAAATAATGTCTGCCATCGGTATCTCAAATTCAAATTAGTCTGACCTTGTTCAATGTGTATACATTACAACATGCTCATTTCCAAACCACACCGCGCAGATCTCCGTTATATTCATGCATGCATGGGTTTCAAACATCAGGATCTCTTATTCAATATTTGAATTCAACTTTATATTGATTATGACCTCACCTATTCTTTTACACCCACACAGTAGTCTTCTCTTTATAATTGTACCACTAACTTTCTCTCGTGCATGCATGCACACACACTACCAGTCGGCATTATCCATCGCATGCATGCAATCTTTTTCTTCGGGTCGGTCTCCCATGAAGGCACACACCCACACACATCCCCCTCTCCATCATATCGGGCATTCTTTATCTCTCACGCGTGCATGCGCAACGACCGATATTCCTCTATGTATGTGTGTATATAGCTAGATCTTTCATAGTTTTCCACACAAACCGATCAATCGATATATCCAGTGAGGTCTCACCCTCTTTCCCACGTCCACATCAATCAATCTATACCTCTCTATATAGGATTAACATATATAAATAATACACCCACATTAATTATATATCCAACGTCCCCCTCTCATCATCCATGCCTTTCGCTTCATCTCTCAGACGCGTGCACAATGGCGAAGACAGGGGGTAGTAAGGGCCCTGCCCCCTCCCCCCCTAACATCACTATATATCGAGGCTAATATGAATGTGATCATTAGACAATTGCTGCTAAAAATGGTTTAAGTTCATGAATTGACCCTCCTCGTAAAGGATTAGCAATGCTTGGCCCCCTAGCTCATTTATTTTTCATGGCTCCGCCACTGCGCGCAACAGCGCACGTGTTCGCCCCCTCTCTCTAAATATCGATCTCGCACTTGTGCATTCCTTCATAGTCTCCCTCCACTCGGCCCCTCGCACCATCTTCTAGGCCCCCACCAGATTTTGCCACATGTACAATCTAGCAGACTCCATGGTTGAACTTAAGCATAATGCACAAACCTCAAAACAACAGTGGATCTCTTTTGTTCTAGAATCTTCCGTATCATAACTGCCCAAACTTTTTTCTAGTTGAATTTACATTATTTGTTTTTCCTTTATGCTTTACAACACACAATTCCATGAATCGTAAAATAGATTAAGGGCTTCTTTGATTCAAAGGATTCTCAAAGGAATTTTGGAGGATTCTAATCATTAGGAATTTTTCCTATCTTGGTTGTTTGATTCGTAGGATTGTAAACCATAGGAATTTTTCCATATGATTCATTTGCACTAGATTTCATAGGAAACATCCCATCCACTCAAACCTCTTTGAAAGAATTCTGTGTTTTTTCTATGCACAATCAAACACTCATACAATCCTGTAGATTCAAGACGACATTCCACTATAATCCCATGTTTTTCCTATTCCGCGTTCTTAGCTTTTTTATAAAAACTAATTGATTTTGAATGAGATGAACTATAAGAATTAAACGAAGGGCTACATCAGGCATATATGACTCAGAGCTTACATGCTATAGTGTGGTATTTATTCATAATTTGGTTGCAAAATCTGATGCGTGCAATGCACGTGTACCTTACTAGTACTTCGATATGTGCAAAACACGTAAATTAGAATACCAATGGCACGCTACACAGTGTCTCTCTTACAGTTCATGAAGCCACGTGGCACATGTGGAGGCGTTGTCACGACCTCCTTGCGTGGATTGATCACAGTGACGTGCTGCTGGTTCTAGAAGAATGTACTCGTCCTCCCTGAGCCATACTGGCGGTACATGCACGAAGCGAATATGTGCACGCACGCCACGCCCGCACTCATTCCCTCGCACGCACACACGGGTACATGGGCGGACGCAATTTTGTACCAAGATCCACCCCATGTGATAATTTGACGTGTGTAAAGTCGTTCACTTCATTGATGGTCAATTAATACAGTGCATGCAAATTGAGTGGACGTGAGGGCAGAAGAAAGACATTATTACTCCACTGCGCGCATGCGAGTAGTTAAATCATGGGTTGCTAGTAGTACTTCCATTGGTCTCCTTCGTATTTTGTGCCAATTTTTGACAGTAACATAATATTTATGCATTTGAGCAGTGTAGTACTTGAAATTTATGTTCCGCTAAACTCATCGGGAGCCGTTTCGGGCCTCAAAACCAAAACCATCAATTAATCTTTACCTTGTTCCCATCACATTCGAAAGCCTGCTCACACCTACCAGTACGTACCAAACCTGAATGTGTTCCCACTATGCAGGTATTAGTACTAGTGCTAGTACTTAGGTTATAAAAAGGGGAACTACCTAACCGAAAATTACTCTACCTTTCCTCCTCATAAGTGCTTCTTCTTCGTCCGTCGTTGCCATGGCCGGTGAGTAGAGCTCTAGGTCGAGAACTACTCGTAACAAGGGAGCGCAACCAAGGCTGCGGAAAAAAAAGAGGGCTCGCCGCCACGCAAAGACCTCAAAAGATCTCTCACAGGCAGGCGATGGCTCCCAGGAGCGCCCTAGCCGAGGAGGCGAACATGCCGGGCCGGCGGAGTTGGAGTCGTTATCCCTCGACGGCATGCCCGATCAGCTCAATAAGCACCTCAATAAGCAGAAGGAGTTCATCCAAGGCTTGATGGAGTTGCTGAAGGAGAGCCTCGACAACATGCCCGTTGAGCTCAATCAGCAGGGGGAGTTGACCGCCGGCTTGGTGATGCTGCTGAAGAAGAGAATTGCCTCGGAGAAGAAGGTGACCGGCGAAATCCTGCGACTTCAGGAGGACAAGGCGAAGCTCTGCCACGAGATCGACCTATTGAAGGAGAAGAACGTCGGCTGGAAGAAGTTGCATGAGAATAGTAGTTCCTCGATGAAGATGATGCAGGCCCTCGTCATGGAACAGAAGGAGGAGTTGGCGAAGCTCTACATCGAGCACCCGAGTGCTGTCAAGGTACGTAATGCGGCTGTGGAACAGATGATGAAGGCTCGCGTCGAGAAATCCCACGTCATGGACAGAATGAAGAAGATGGCGGAGGAGACGCGCAAGGAGATGGAGGTCATGGAGGCGATGAAGAAGCAGTTACGACTCCGCGGCGAATTAGATCATTTGGGGTGATAATCTTCCTTCTTTTTTTGCTCCTGTGTTTCATCTTTTGCTTCGGGTGTTTCGCCGCACGTGTCATGTTCTCTGCGAGGCATGAATAGAACAATGGTTTTTTTTGAGGGAATGAATAGAACAATGCTAACAATGAGATGACTAGCAAATTAGATCATTTTATATCGCCATATGGCACTGGGCTGCCGTGTTTCGTGCTCCTCCGTCGCAGTACTACTCCAGTGGAAAACTTGAGTATACCGCACGGTTCTTTGCTCCTCCTCGATTAGGTCGTCGGTGCATTTATACGAGCAGTCAAATCACAAGGCCCCACCTTCCAGCAGTAATGAGCCGTCAAATCGCAAAGGCCCTCATCTCTCGTGAAACCGACCAAGCTAGACTGCCCCGCCCTCTAGCCTTTTAAAAATGTATACTTTTGTACAGCAGTAGTATCGATGGATTGCGCCATGGAGCAAAACTTGAAATTTAAAAAAAGGTGGTACATATAGAGAGCGCTCGTCGCCAAATTATGCATACAGTACTATTAAAAAGGCTAGTCACAATAATGGTGTCTAGCACAACCCACCCCTCAAATAAAACTAAGAGGGTGCTTGGATACGTTTTAGTCCCATGACTAAAAGTAGTGGGACTAAAACATGCTAGCCTCACCCATGCTTGGATCCAAATACTAAAAAGGCTAAAATCAAGTTAATGAGCATTTATTATCCTCCAAACCCTTCAATCCAGAACTTGCCTGTGCTAAAGGAGAGGAGTTAAATGAGTAGAGAGAGGACTAATCCACATTTTAGTAGGGGTACCCCTGACTAAAAAAATTAGTCTCAAGACTAGTTTTAGCCCCTCTTTAGTCAAGGGTGCTTGGAACTTTAGCCTCTTAAAGAGACTATTTTTAGTCTGACTAAAATAAGTCCCTTGGATCCAAGCACCCTCTAAGAATCCTGGAATTCTTTGACAAAACTAAGCACCCTGAAATTCTTTGACAACTAAACTGCTGGCTATATGATGTTGGCCATATATATTGTACATATATAATGTGAAGAAACGAGTGGTAGTACTATACCAACTAAAAGATGAAATGTAAGAAATACTAGTATGTACGTACTGAAGAGTTAAAGTAACGAGAAGAAACATAACATAGTTCTGCTGGGGGCTCAACACAACACACCCCTCAAATTAAATTAAGCACACCTGGAATTAACCTTTGCAACTATTCCGGTAGACACTACATTAGAACCACCATGAGCAACGACACTGCCACCTTACTCGGAGTCCTCGTCCACGTCCTCGACTTCGTCCTTGTCCCTCTTCCTCTTGGCCGATACTTCTTTGCTTGAACCGCACACTTGGATGTTGCTCTTCATCCAACCCTTGTAGATATTGAAGCAAAGGTAGCCATCCATTGCAGCGTAGTGGATGTGGTCTATATCTAGTACATTTCGTTGCCATGCATGACGATGAAACGTGTATGGAGGTTTCTCCAGTTTACCGTATGAAGGATGAACCATGGCTCCTGCCAGGGTCAGCATTGAAGGCTGACGAGAGGACACCAGCCGATTCTTCTGGAGGTCGAAGGTGTTTCCTACAACGAGGCCTATCCGACGCAGGACTTCTTTGTCGTTACCGAAGTCTACAGTAATGAATTTGACTAGGTTGCTCTCGAGGAAGTCCTTAAAATCCTGGCACTCAATGTCGGCATGGCATATGTGGTAGACCAAGCATAAGTCATGCACGCAAACCTGGATCACGGCGGGCTTCTTCCTCTCTTCGTCCTTTAGATCCTTCTCTAGTCCTAGGACTGTGGTGTACTCAACATCTAGCCCAGCGACCCACTCATCATCTGAGTCTTCGAACATGCGTCTGAAGCGAGAAAGGCATCCTTTCACCATCGCGGAAGAACAGGTGTAGATGACGTCGAACTCATCGCCGGCAATGGTTCTAACCTTGTACTCACCGCCGATCGTGGAGATTTGGGACGCCATGGATTTGGGAGGAGGGTTAGGATTAGTGGAACTGCCGTAACGTGAATGGATGGGACGACTAGGAGAGAACAGTCGTAGTATTGAAGGACGTGTGGGGACGAGTAGGAGAGGCATTAATTAATTGAATCGTCTAGCCTCCCTCCGCATGCAGCCGCATGCAAGCCTCACGCACACATCCCTAGTGCATGCTACGGCTAGGTATTTATTTCTCCCAATCAGCGTACGCAACGAGCAGTGGAATCAGTGTAATATGTGGTGATTTAATTACAGCGGGACTAATAAAAATGGGACTAATATGTGGTGATTTAATTATCTTCTCCTCTTAAACCACCGCCGCTCCTCTCCTGTTCCAATCTAAATGAAGCATCGCTCCTCTCCTCTTCCATTTCAAAACCACCGCCCCTCCTCTCCTGTTCCAGTCCAAAACCAGCGTCGCTCCTCTCCCGTTCTAATCCAAAACCAGCACTGCTCCTTTCCTCTTCCATTCAAAAACCACCACTGGCGAGTGAAGGTGTTGTGGAGAAGTAGATCGATGGAGGAGTACAACCGATACGTGAGGATCGCAGACGACGACCCTGTGAAGCTAGCTAGGATGTTGGAGATATAGTCTTGGTTTGACAACAAGGACCAACTAGCAGCGACGGTGACATCCATGGCCAAATATCTGCAACAGAGCGAAAAGGCGGCGATACTCCCGAAGGGAGTCGCGCCAGAGTACATAGAGCTGCTCCTCTGGGCCATGGAGCAAACAGATTCACCGAATCCGATCGTGAGGGAGCGGTGGTGGGAGTATCGATCCCAGATGAAGCATCCACCAGAGATTGAAGGATCGAGCATCTACAGGGTGCCGTTTGTGAGGGTGTCCTGCTAGAGCGAGCCGGTGGAGTCTTCGTCGATCGAACCGAACTGCAAGAGGAGAAAAGCAGTTGGCCTGACAACGCTTCCCCGCCATCGTCTCCCTCGCCGTTCACATCATCTCACGGGGCGGTTGTCTGCCGCTGAGGAATAGGAGGGGGGCTGCCCCCCGGCCCAATAGTCGGGCAGGTTGTGAATTGTCAGGAGGAGCTTAGGGTTGTTAGTATTTGCAGGTTGTGAATTGTGTTTTGTGTTGTGTATTTTGAGAGTACTTTCAGATATGAATGTCTTTTGAATTTCAGATTTGCAGTATTGAGCATATGAAGTATTTTATGAATTCTAGAGATATATTTTTAGCACTTAAAAAATGTAGTTTCATAGAAGTATAAAAGTGCAGACAATGTGATTCTCAGAGAAGAAACTGCAAGTTTTAGTTTCAGATAAGAAACTGCAAGTTCAGTTTCAGATAAGAAACTGCAACTTTTAGAGGCATAGCATTTATATTAACACAGCCTTTTCAAACAGGGTTAACATCATGTTGGAAGTTTTATTGATGGTCGAAAATGGAACTACCAGCCAGTTAACATCATGCTGATCAACATTCATGCATAGCACATCTTCATATGATGCACAGTCAAAATGCCCACACAATGTCGAGTGTGCGAAACACAGAGAAAACGAGGGACGAAGTTTTGGCAAGTGTTGGACGTGGTTTTGGGCTGCCCCGTCTAGGCTTTCATTTTTAACATGCGCAGCCCACGACCTCGGATGGGAGATCCATAGGCCTGTTTGTATTTTCTTAGAGCTATCATGTATCAACCGGCCTATGGACCTCCCATCCGAGGTTTTATTTTTGGTAGCCCAATTTATGTATTTTTTTTTGAAGAAAACACAGAGGTCTGTTCTATTTTTCTATATAAGAATGGGAACGTCAGGTCCAACTTATGTTTCCCTTCTAACTATATTATATATATTTAAATTATTTTATATGTTATTATATATTATTTTATTGTCATCATGTATTTAACAGATACTTACATATGTAAGAAAACAATATCCCACATCTTATTAACTTATAAAAATAATTTCTTAACAAATAAAATCCTGGATTGTTTTGGCACGAAAATCCTAGTGATTGTGTACAAAAGCTTGGTAAGATTTAAGGACGAATGTAATAATATCACTTATTATTTAAATATATTTATAACAAAATGCTTAGCCCCTTTTTTATTTTTTGATAACATTGCTGGCCCAACCCAACATTATAATTAGAATCAGCCCAGCAAAATTGTGTATTTCGAGAAAGTGCAAATGGCCTGTAATTTTTTAGGAAATAAAATAAATGGGCCGCATGGACGCTACATTATTTGTTCACCCAGCCCAGCTAATGGCTGTAATTCAAAAAAAGATCAAATTGACTGTAAATTCTACCACGCAAAAAAATGTAAATTCTGAAAAAATGGGTTGAATACGTGTCACATTTTTGGAGGCTGAAATGTGGGCCAATAGGTCGAAGCCAACGCAAGTCGTTGTCAATTTAGTCAACAAATGATTCTGACATGTTAGCCGTTGGATTTACATCCAACGATCGGCATCCATCTTCAATCTCTCGTCTTCTTCCTCCAGCGCCGCCGAGACCACCTCCCGCCTCCTGCTGCTAGCAGCTCTGCTTAGCACGCTTCGCTATGAAGCACTACTCCACTGTTGGCCAGGCCATCCCTCCACCCCTCCACACCTCCTGTTCTTCTCCACCGACTACCGATCCACACCGCACTAGAACCAGTGAACCCTCGTACACCTCTTCGTCTGCGACTCTACTCCCGCGTCTTCCCATCTCCGGCTCGTTGTTGTTCGAGGCCTCGCCGTCGTCCACCACCTTAGATGCTCTCGGTGCGGCGTGGTCAACATGGTCAATGAACGACACCATCGGAAGTAGACTGTGCGTGGAGAGGCTGACAGCTGGGTCCACAGCCGCACACAAGGAAATGCCTCCTTATTACGCGCAAAATAATGATTCCTCCACCTGACATCTGGGACCCACCGGAAGGGCCTCTGTATTTCACGAAAATAATGTGCCCCCCGCTGACATGTCGGACCCACCAGCTATCTTCGCATGCAAGGATGTGCCTCCTTATTACGCACAAAAAAAATGAATATTCCCCCTGCCAGCTGGAACCTAGCATAGTGGGAGGCCGACTTGTGGGCCTACCAAGTTGACGGGGACAGAGGGCTTTGTCAACTTAGTCAATATGAATGATTCTAGCTCTTGTTACCATACGATGTTCATCCAACGGTCGTAGTGCTTCTTCAACCTCTGGTCTTCTTGCTCCAGCCGCCCAAACCAGTGCCGGTCCTGCCGCGTGCTCCTGCCTCCCGTGGCCGGCTATGATGTCGTGGAGGCCTCACCGCCCCCTACTACTCGCACCGCTGGCCAGGCCATCCCTCTACTCACCCACACCCCCTGTTATTCTGCGGTGACAGCAGCCTCACACCGCAGCTGAACCAGTGATCCCTCGTACTCCTCTTCGCGTGGGCATCCACTGTTGCGTCTTCCCCGGCTCCGAGTCGTCCCCTTCCTAGTCCTCGCCGTCGTCCACCGCCGTGGTGCTCTCGGCGCGGCATGGTCAACGTGGTCAAGGAACGACTTCCATTAGACATGGACTATACGTGGAGAGGCTGACAGTTGGGTCCATGGCCGCAGCAAGGAAGTGCCTCCTTATTACGCGCAAAATAATGATTCCTCCACCTGACAGCGGGGACCCACCTGACGGGCCACCATATTTCGTGAAAAAAAACGTTTCCCCCTGACTGCTGGGACCCACCGGCTACATCTTCGCACGCAAGGAAGTGCGTCCGGGCAAAAAAACGATTCGCCCCCCTGATTGCTGGGACCCACCAGCTACATCTTCACACGCAAGGAAGTGCGTCCGGGCAAAAAAAATGATTCACCCCCCTGACTGCTGGGACCCACCGGCTACATCTTCACACGCAAGGAAGTGCCTGGCAGTCGGGACCCACCTGGTCGAAGCGTACGTAGCGTTGTCATTCTGGTCACGAACGTGTACGTACATATATACTCGTGGATGTAGAGGCGCGCACGTGTCGTAGTAGAGGCGCGTACGTGCCGTAGTAGAGGCGCGCACGTAGCATGTACATGTACGTACAGCGGCCAGGGTGCAAGAAAGAAAATACCGCCATGTATGTGTACATATGGGCGGGGTCTCAAACGCCTACTCGCGCATACGTACGGCCAGGGCTCGTGTACATGGCTGGGTCAGAATAGAGAAACAGTGTCATCGTCGTGTTTGTTGGGAGGCAATGGAATGCGTCGTGTTCATGGGGAGGCAACGGAATGCGTCGTGTTCATGGGGAGGCAACGGAATGTGTCGTGTTCATCGGGAGGCAACGGAACTCGTGGGAGCCAACCGGCTGGGTCGGAACAGAATGCATGTTCATGTTCATCGGGAGGGCTTGGAAGGAATAGGCGATGGAAACGAGGCCTGGCGTACCACAAAACGGAGGAAACGAACCTCCTACATTTGGAACAGGGTCCTGTTGATCGGCAGGGGTGTGGCGTACCGCAAAACAGAGGAAACGGACCTCCTGCGGTCGAAACGGGGGTCCTGTTGATCGGGAGGGGTGTGGCGTACCGCAAAACGGACGAAACGGACCTCCTATGGTCGAAACGGGGGTCCTATTGATCGGGAGGGGTGTGGCGTACCGCAAAACGGACGAAACAGACCTCCTACAGTCGAAACGGGGGTCCTGTTCATCGGGAGGGCTGTGGCGTACCGCAAAACGGGACTCCACGGGATACTGTTCATCTGCACCATCGACCTCCTCCAGCCTCCATGGGCTACCGTCGACCTCCTCCATCCTCCACGGGCTCCTGTTCATCCAGCCTCCACCGCACGCTACTCCACCGGCTACTGTTCAACCACCCCTCCACGGGCACCCCTCCACCGTCTACTATTCATCCATCCCTCCGCACCACGGGGTCCTGTTCAACCACCCCTCCACGGGTACCCCTCCACCATCTACTGTTCATCCAGCCCTCCACACCACGGGGTCATGTTCAACCACCCCTCCACGGGCATCCCTCCATCGTCTACTATTCATCCAGCCCTCCACACCACGGGGTCCTATTCATCTAGAGGCAACGCCACCGCTCACTTTTCATCCAACCCCCCCCCCCCCCCCGCAACGCTCACTGTTCATCCAATCGGTCGGCTTCAGTTAGCAGCAGTAGCAAAGGAATCGCTCGATCGGGTTCAGTTAACAGCCATCGATCAATCGCTTGGGTTCAGTAACGCGTAGCCTACAGTGCAATCGCTCGGGTTCAGTTAGAGCCCAATGCCTCGCTCGGGTTCAGTTAGAGCCAACACCTCGCACACACGCGCATACGTGTACGAGAGAAACGCGCATTGCTCGGCCCCCGACCTCCCACCGTAACCGGGAACTCCCCGAAATTTTCCTCCCCCTCGCTTCTACCACGGTTTTTTGCATCATGGACGGCCCAAAGAATGTCATGCAGCTGCGTCTCCGGCCCGCCCAGGATGAAAAGCCCATTTTCTTTCATGATTTTTTGTCATAGAAGTAGGAGCCCACCACATCTATGATGATACCGGGTTTTGTCATAATTATCGTCATAGAAGTGTCATATGTATGACAGAAAAAAATTTGTTCAGCCCAAAATGTCACGGATGTGTCTTTTTTTGTAGTGTACGGCCGTTGGATTGACATCGTACGGTCACTGGAGCTCGAATCGTTCATATTAACTAAGCTGACAAAGCACTCCGTCCCCGTCAACTTAGTAGGCCCACAAGTCAGCCTCCCACCAAGTTGGGTCCCAATGAGCAGGGGGAGTATTCATTTTTTTGTGCGTAATAAGGAAGCACTTCTGGTGGGTCCGAGCTGGCAGCGGGGGGAACGTTTTTTTGCAAAATACGGTGGCCCGTCTGGTGGGTCCCAGCTGTCAAGGGGAAACGTTTTTTTTTGCCAAATACGATGGCCCGTTCAGTGGGTCCCTGCTGTCAGGTGGAGGAATAATTATTTTCCGTGTAATAAGGAGGCACTTCCTTGCGGCTGCCATGGACCCAGCTGTCAGCCTCTCAACGATAGTACTCTTTCAATGGAAGTCGTTCCTTGACCACGTTGACCACGCCGCGCCGAGAGCACCAGGGCGGTGGACGACGGCGAGGCCTAGGAAGGGGACGAAACGGAGCCGGGGTAGACGCGGCAGTGGATGCCCACGCGGAGAGGAGTACGAGGGTTCACTAGTTCGGCTGCGGTGTGAGGCTGCCATCACCGTAGAATAACAAGGGGTGTGGGTGAGTACAGGGATGCCCTGGCCAGCGGTGGGAGTAGTAGGGGCGGTGAGGCCTGCACGGGAGGCGGGAGCAGGCGGTCCTGCCGGCACTGGATTTTGCGGCTGGAGCAAGAAGATCAGAGATTGAAGAAACACAACGGCCGTTGGATTGACATCCAACGGTTACGTCTGCTAGAATCATTTGTTGACGTATATAATAACTAAAAAATCTTGCATACACATCAACTTAATAGGCCCATAAGTCAGACCATTCCCTCTTTTTTAATAATTTATATATAGCTCATTGCGACTTCTTATGCAATTTATTGTAGTCCTTTTTTTGGTTGGCCATGGCCAATTTCGCATATTCTGTACATTCCAAACTATTTTTAATACCGAAATGTTGAGCCAGATTTAAAGTACTTTGAAGATATATTTAAATTAGGTTAATTCCCAGTGAAATAGGAATCTGAAAATGTGAAAAAATTCAGAAATTATAAAGTAATTGCCAATTTATCATCTTTTTTTATATTTACAACCCATTTCATATTACTTTCAAGATTTGCAGGCGTCCTGAAAGAGTTGCAGCCCATCAGGGCGTAGAAAAATAAGTAGGCCTGGATTGGGTATTCTTCAAAAAAATAAACTGGGCTCATTTTCACAAAGAAAAAATAGCTGGGCTGGTCACATGGTGAACATAAAATATAAACCTGGGCTAGACGGGCCACAGCCCAGTTCAAACCCTGCTCCGTCTCAACAAAAAAAATTGCTCGAGCTGCTACATCCCAGGTGTTAGCCGATCTTGTGTTGTTCTCTTGTCTATTGACTATATACGCTCACAATGTCGTGGGCCCCAGATGTCAGGAAAACACTAGGAGGAAGCATTTTATTTTTCCATACGCTGACATGGTGGGCCCTAATGTCATCCTCTCCACGTACTTCTGTCGATTCCTGTTGTTTGTTGACCATGTTGACAACGCGAGAGGGCCGCGCCGTGGCGAGCGCACCAAAGCGCGCGGAGGACGACGGCGAGGCCTCGGACGTTGGCGTTAACGATTTAGGAGACGGTGGGGCGGCGATGCGTGTGCTGAGGTGCAGCCAGCCATGGGAGGCGGAAGCAGACGGCCCCGCCGGTGCTGGTTTGGTTTTGGCGGCTGGAGGAAGACAGGACTGAAGAAACACGACAGACTGTAAAAGCAGCAGGAGTACTTAACAACCTTAACTAAAACCAGCAGGGGCACTTAACAACCATAGCTGAAAGCAGTATGAGTACTTATACAGGTTCAACCGTACAAAGCACGCCTCGAACAATGCTACTTTACCTACAGTTAACTAAGGGTGAGGCCGCCAAGCCCCAGGACAAGGCCCAGGCGCCACCCCACGCATCCACAACCTTCTGAAAGCGGCTTCGTCTCGCAATGTGATCAATAAATAGGATATTTGCTTTAGATCCATGGAAAAGCAGGACCATAATCTTCTGTCCTATTCTCCAAGATGGATGGGCCTTCATTATTTGAGACCACCCATGAATAAGTATCTTTTCACCTCCAAGGGGAATGGAGTAGGTCATGTTGTGACCAAGCGCAAGTCTGACCCGACCATGGTCAGGCATCTGTATAGGAACAATAGAACTGGGCAGTTTCTGTTTCAAGAAGATCATAGTTGTAAAACTATGTATAAGCAATAGTTTATGAACAACATATATAATAGAAAATAGCTCGTACCATAAGTTTCTCGACACAGTTGGACATATTCAACGACTGCAGCAGTGGCACACATATCCCACGTGGCCTTCGACCATTGAAACGCCCCACAAGGACCTCAAGACGATCAATAAAATGTAGGAACTTGTGGATGTCGTCCCAGTCAACTTTAGTGCCATTAGTAACAGCCGAGTTGTTACAAAATAACAAACGAGCAGCCTGCTTAACTCTGAAAAAACCTACACGTGCCACCAATTATAAGAAAATATTAGTTAGAGGTAGCATCTTCGTGAGAGATTCGTTGTTACTTCTAAAGTTAAATTGTGATCAGTTAGACAAAATAGGTGGATTAAGAAGTAATCGAGGCAACAAGCAATAACCAGATACAAAACTAACATGGATGAACAATTGGAACAACGTCGGGGTGGAAGATCGTAGTGAAGATGAGACCAGGTTCTGCTATTTCCATCAACATTCGTGCGCCAACTTTCAGTCTGTAACACTTGAGAAAGTTTATCCAAGTTCGGCCATAAAAAAAGCAGCGATCTTCTTGGTTCATGAACCCAACTCGAAACCTATATCCATGGCTTGTCTTCACTGTTACCATTAAACTGGTGTATTCAGTTATGGCAAGGCCGAGCATCTTGAGTACATGTGTTCTGGCAGAGCAAGGAATGCACTGTAGGAAAAATAATATGAGAACACAATGTATTCCCTATATCCAAATCTAGAAATACTTTCCTCCTTGATGTCAGTGTTGACCATGGTACTAGTACCTTTTATCCAAATATAGCAATCCAAATTTCCAAATTAGTCGACATCATGTTCAAAAAACCCCACCCTCCCGGATAGAAAAGAGGATTTTAGGAACATACTATGTGCGTTTTAAAATCCTGTGTTAGGATTAGAAGGAACAAGTGTGGCGTCTCGCCGAGGGCACAGAAACCTGTAGGGTCTTCGCACTTTGGGCACTGCAAATGAAACACACTAGATTCAGTAGGAAGAAAAATGCATCAACGGCGGTGGCTGCCATCCTAGGAGTAACCGCGACCAAGGGACTTGGATTTATCGGGGATGGATGAAGAATTCATACCATGTTCTCCACGAGAAAACCCTATGCAATCGCCGAGCGGGGGTTTTCTCTAAACAAGCTGACAAGGGAGAAGGGATTCAGGTCGAGTGAAATATTGCCGCTTCGTCCGTCCAGCTTACTACTAAAGCTGGAAAGGTGGGGGTTTTTGTGATTTGACGGCTCATTGGGCATTAACGCGACGCTACGACTGGGGTGTGTCTACCATGCAGTTGTGCACTCTAATTTGTTGCATATGGCATGTGGACCCCGTTGCCGGATGCCCCACATATCAGCGCAAGGAAGTAGAAAGACAGGAGTAACTAGTTATTACACATAAATATATTTTTGACAGAGAGATATTCCCTCTGTAAAGAAATATAAAGATCTTTTATATGACAACTTTATACATAAGAAAAATCAAGGGGAATACATATAACATATATAATTATAAAAAACAGAGTTTTTTTAACACGGTATAGACGAGTTGGTGATGATGGTGTGCTTGTCATCCTGCAATATAGGCCGTCCGATTTATATCTGACGGATAGGAAGGAAGCTATGGCAATTTTGCAAAAAGGTACCCACACACCTCTCCGCATTTTCAAATAAGGCATTCCCTCGTTCATCCTTTTCTCTCACAAGATAAAATACTCATACAAATGCATCTTGATGTTACGTGCAACGCACGGGCATTATGGGGGTTCAGTTGAGAAATACTTAGACAAGCTCATGGTTTTGGACTTTGGGCCACAGGCCGGTGGGCCAGCATGTTTCGGGGCCCATGTGTTCTACCTCAGCGCTTTTCATATTGCAAACGGTCGGTACGGCGCTTGTTTTAGATGCTGTCACAAGGCGAATACACAAAATTGAGTAAAGCACAACAACTGTTGAATTGAAATCAAACGACAGTTCCTAACCAGCAATCAGAGTTGCAATTCTATCAATAATAATGTCGTACTACTTATACACACAGGACACTTGTTTCACCATGCCAGAGTATTACATCAAAATCTCTCGGCAGATAGATCAGTTCGGCAGTACTGAAGAATTTCAAAGTTGATTTGGACCAGCTCTCCTTGCTGAGAAAGTTCGATTTGACATCATCCCCTACCGCAAGGTATGATTTACATTTGAACCTTTACCATCCTTTAGCATCAATCATCATGTGACCATCCTTTGTACTTACGGTATATTGAGCAGGTTCATTCACACCAAGGTTGCGCATGGTAAGAGAAACTTGGCCGCTGTCGCCTGGATTGTTGAACGACTCCCTCGTTGCTCTAGGAATTCTCTGTTTGCAAACAAGAAGACATACCCAAATAGTTATATCAACACAGTGAATCATGCGAAACAACATGGAAATAAAAAAAGAACGAAACACTTGGGCGCCCAATGCTTACGAAGAAGGTGGACATGTCAGTTTTTGTAAGGACTTTGGTATATGAAGTGCGAACTACAGCCCAGTCTGTTGCCAGTGCAACTGCTCGTTCGGTTGTCGCTGCACGGGCCGGAGCAGATGCAAGTGCAAGTGTTGGTGAAGGTGCCAAAGCCACTGCTGTTGTCGGAGATGGTGCTCCTTGTAGAGCTGGTGCCGGTGTTGGAGCAGGTGCCGGTGTCGATGCCCGATCCGTCGATAGATCAGCCTGATCCGCTGACGCGGTCGGTGCCCAATCCTCGGCTGGATCAGACTGAGCTACTGCCGCTGTCAGTGCTAGAGCAACTGTCGGTGCTCGATCCGTTGCTGAAGGTGGTACCAATGTGCGAGACAACAGCGATCGTGTCTGGTCTGCTATAATTAGCTTTCTAACTTGACTAGGCTTCATGACCGTGATCCAGCTTTTTTCTTCATTTCTTTTGAACGCGGGAAGGACAAATTGTGGCGTTTTTGTTAAACCAAACTCTAGTTCATCATAGGGATTCAGCTTGTACTCAGACAATAGACTGGTCCAATTTTTCCAGTAATATAAGTGATGGACAGTGCCTTCGTTACTGACACGACATAAGAAGTGAAACCTGCAAAAACAGTCATCGTAGAGCAAACCAAACGGTTTATTCTGTGATGAATGTCACATGGCAAAACCTGCATCATAAAATTGCAGGAAAAGAAAGAAAACATGACATTAAATCAATAAGATTTAGACAGTAAATCAATAAGATTTACTTGATGTGACACGAGTGAATCCTTACCAGGAAATCACTATGTTGAAGTACTAAACAAAAGATTGATCGTCCAACTACGGGTGGCATGCAGGGGCCCCGCCTACTCCCACAAGCAGGATAGTCCAAAGGTCGTGACAAATCATATGGACCGAACATCCATGGGACTGGAAATCCTGGTGGGTGCGATAAACCCTGCAATGCATATAGATATTGGAGTGTAACCATAATTGATAAACCGTCCTCGCAAAAAAGATGATCTGGATACTTCAAAATATATAGACTGAATTGAGTGGACAGACATTAACATAGACCATTCTCAGGACTGACCACACACCAAAAGCGGCAGTACTAATAAACAATACAAGGTTCACAAACACAAATCAAGTACTGAACACTAGTAATTACTACAGACAAGCAAAGTTGCACTAATTAAACTCTGCAGACTATTTCTTGCCGCCGACCTACGGGATGAACCCCGCATGACTGACTAGGCCATGGACTTCGTGAGAGATGTCTACATGCACCATCACCATCTTGTCAACCTTGGAGAACCTAATAGAGTGGTCTTTCCACTCATAAATATGATCATGAAGACAGGCCGCATTAGATTTCTTGGGAAGCTTTACAAGAACCACACCCTTCGTAATCAAAGGCACAGCCAGGAAATTGTTGTGGTCAAGTACAGCCTCAAGAACACGCCTGACAACAATGCTACAGGAAAACACTAGTTCAGGACACGTGGCGACAAGGACATGGCAGCTGGATAGTTTAGCAGTAGAACTCATCCTCGGGTCTTCCAGTTCACATGGCATGACTTTGAGAACTTCATCTCCACCGCGGACCTGGTTCTAATTCAAATAGAAACCATATTTTATTACTACCTCCGTTCAGAAATATAAGATGATTTTCGATATTATACTCCATATATGACTACATATACGCATAGAAATGAGTGAACAAAGACACTAGAACATGTCTTCTAAGCCATGAGAACAGAGGGATTACTTGCAATATCCATAACACAAGTTACTAAGGTAAATATACCCTCTTCAAAGGTAGCATTGATGTTCATAAAGTACTCCCTCCGTCCCAAAATTCTTGTCTTAGATTTGTCTAGATACGAATGTATCAAGTCACATTTTAGTATTAGATACATCCATATCTAGACAAATCTAAGACAAGAAATTTGGGACAGAGGGAGTAGTTGAAAGTAATCTATAAGAAATCAGTGTCAACCTCTCGCATGTTTTGGTCAAAAGAGGAATTTAGAACCGTCATTTGGCACACAAAAATCACATGCAAGATCACCCAGAAAGTTGTACTACTAGTACTAGTACTGTGTGTTAGATGAAAAAATACGATCAAGATCGAGAAAAAGATCGTCAAGAAGTGATATTACCTGGACTTGCTTAATGAGGGATCCCGAAGAGGGGGGCTTGGACAGGGCGATGGCTTTGAGCTTGTCTACGGTAGTCTCGGCAGGGTGCTTGCGCTTCTTCGTACCATGAGCCTCGACGGTTTTGGCCAGAGCCATAGACATCACTTCGGCCGGTGCTCTAGCGTCCATCAAGAAACTGTTAAATAGAAATAAAAGAAAAGAAACCATAATCACAAACCCAAAAGAAGAAAAGAGAGGGAGTTATAGGATCAGTCTCGGGGTTGCAAGACCGGGCCTTGGCCAGAATCAACACCATTGATGTGCTCACTTTCCTTCTTTGGGAGAGAATAACAGTGGCAGAAGCAGGTAGGGGTTTTCTTGAAGAAATGAGGAACAAGATGAGGGAGAAGCGAGGGTTGGGTAGAGAGGAAGCTAAGAGAGAAGAGTGAAATGATGGTTGCTTCATCCATCCAACTTACTGCTGGAAAGGAGGGGGTTTTGTGATTTGACGGCTCATTGGGCATTACTGCGGCGCTTCGATTGGGGTAGTCTACCGTCACTCTACTACGGAGTAATTTAGTGCATGGCTGGTGGACCCCGATGCTGGCTGTCCCACACGTCGGCAAAAGTGAGTAATTTAGTGCATGGCTGGAGGAGGATCCGCACGGTAGAGCGTGTCCACTGTTTTTTTGAAGAAGAAAATGATTACAGCAAGCGTTTCCACTCTTACGACGGAGGAGTGCAAAACACGGCAGCCACTTGAACATACACAGTGCTCCTACTACTAGGCATGTGCCGTGGTTCATACGTCAGTACTACATAATCTTGTTGCTAGTGTAGTAAGATATGACGACAACAAATGATGTTGTGTGCATGTCAACTATATGAATAGTAATGTAGTAACATAGTACTGCTTTCTCGATTGTCCAGTCAAGAATGAACGGTGAGATCAATGTTAACAGAACTAGGTCTACAGCACACGGAGAGTACGGTGCTACAGTACTCCACGAAACATGAACCATATGAAGCACGAATAGTGTTAGGCAGGGTGTATGAAGGGTGCACGGGATGGGAGGATGGGAGCGAAAGTTCCCTTCTCGACCCACTTTTGGGTGTTTGGCAGAGTGCATGAAGGGTGCATTAGTCCACACTAGTAGGTTAACACAAATACACGAAGAGGAAACAACTACTCCGTCTAGGTGTGTAAGTCATCTTACGTTGTCGCGACCAAGGCGGAGAGGAAACGAGAAAACTTAATGTCTTTTTGCTAATTAATAGCATTGCATGCAATGAACTAACCACTGCATGTCATGTTTATTAGTCTCAAGTCATTGAAAGCATGCACGGCCCACGTCTCTTATTGGTTGATATGTCACAAAACAAGAAACGGGGAGGGAGTTAATGTACCGTGCCTAAGTGTTTTCGGATTATTTGGTTTTCGTAAGGTGACTTACACACTATATTGAGATGAGAATGCAATCAAACACACCCACACGCTTTGTGCTACAGTGACTGATCTGCACCGTCTGAGTTTGATCCAATGGTCATGTTGCGCCGAGACATGGACATGCCCATGCAGAGGGCGCCTAAACACCACCAAAGTCTCTCTGCTTCTCGAAGTGCACGACGTTGGTGATGCAGGGGGCGAAACGGCTGAAAGGTAATGCAATCTACGGGAAGGCGGAAGGAGCCAGCCAACGAGCGGGGAATCTTTTGGTTTTCACCATGGTGAAACACCAGTCGACGACTTCTCACATCAGCGAGCAGTTGGTTTTATAGGCAGAGTCATTGTGACTAATTGCTGCTGCGCCTGCTCCCGTCAATCAAAAAATTAAAAACCATGCCGTGTCTGCTCCCGTCAATCAAAAAATTAAAAATCCTACCGCACTCAAATACCAGAGCAACGTTGTGGTGGATGTTTAAATTTATCTGCCAGCAAGTAGATAAAAAAGGGGTCAAAAAACAAATGTGGCGGCGGCCTAGCTAATCGGTCGAACTAGCCCAACTAGCTAGCCACCATGCTTCACTGATGTACTCGGCGGGAAAAGCGGTCTTTCGTGATTTGAAGACTCATTTATTTACTTGCTTCGGTGAAAACACGTGGTAGGGCAACCCACGTCAGGAGGAATATATGTGTGCACCACCCGGGAGGACCCCGAAACCGCGTGGTAGGGTGTGCCATGTCTCGGCACGGAGGAAAAATGTGCGTGTAAAAATTTACTGTATCAAACGTAGTACCTATGGTTCGACCTCAGGACCCAGCCAGTCGGTCAAAAACACCCCACTAGCCACACAGCTTCATCATGCTAACATGGCACGGAGGATAGGTGTGGTTAGCTCCGTCTCGACCAGCCACAACGCCTCTTGTTCTAGGCGATTCTTCTATTTTCCAAGATTTTTTTTAGTTGTAATAACACCACGGCAAGCTAGCGCCGCTCTTCGTGTGTTCCCGTGCAAAGGTTAGACGATGGAGAGAAGAGAGAGATCGCAGACTAGGGACCCACCAGTAAGTGAGTGAACGGTCATGCACGTGTAGACGAGGCACTCCCTCTACTCTACTCAACGTAATACTGTATAAAATCAAGTTATGGGACAAAGCCAACAACCGTTGTTGTTTCAGGCTATCGACTTATGCTTTGTAGTCCAGGTTGCCAGTTTGAATCTCGTCTTTCAGATTTGTTAGTTTTAGGTCCAAATTTGATTAATGACAAGTGGGACACACGTGTGTTGTTCTGATATTTCAATGTAGGATGGTTTTTTTGAACAAACACTTTGCGTGGTTAGACAAGTAATGGCACAAGTTGCACGTATTTTGCAAGTTTACAAACAAAATGACAGCGGCATAGAATATCACATCCACCCCGCAGCTTAGATGTTATGGTGATATGAGTTTTTACACTGTTGGAAGTGAGATCAAATGGCTTGGGAGTAGTCTCTGTAATTATGCGCAATTTCCAAACTCTCCAAAGGTTTTTTTGCAAATAAAACATTCAGGCCTCATGTGTGCCGTTGCATATTGGATCCAACAGCTCCCCGTTGCTCATATTAGGTGCTCCCCGTAGCTTAATTACCCGCTACGGTGATATGAGCATCTAGGTCGTATGATTAGTGATCAGATGGCACATGCGTAGTACTTGTACTTTCTGCGCAATTCCCAAACTCTCTCAGCCGTATATTGCAAAAATATTCAAACCTCCTACTGTGGGCCGTTAGATCTCCGTGAACTCGTATCACCATAGAATCTACGATGCGGGAGCACCTCATATTCTCCTGTGCGAGAAAACATAAGGTGCTCTCGCAGCTTGGATGCTACGGTGATACGAGCTTCGAGGTCGTTTGATCTAAGATCCAATGGCATCTGAGCAGTCTTTGTTCTTGTAAGCAGTGGCCGAACTCTTTGGGGGCTTTTCTGCAAAAAACCATTCAAACCACCGAGGAGGCGTTGGGTCACAAATCCAACGGCTACGAAGAGCTTGTATCACCAAAGCATCTAAGGTGTGGTAAGACATGATATTCTTACATACAGGAGAATATGATGTCCTCCTTCATCTTAGATGCTATGGTGATACGAGCTTCCAGGTCGTTGGATATGGGATCCAAGGGCATCTGAGTAGTTTTTGTACAAATTGTGTGCAATTCTCAAACCCATCAAGGTTTCCTATAAAAATATTAAGACATCATGTGAGCTGCTATATCATAGATCTACAAGCTCCAAGCAACTCGTATCGGCATATAGCATAGAAGGTATGGGGGCACATGATATTCTCCCGGGGAGGAGGGGTGGGGGTGCACAACCAATCGGTGTTTGGGAGGGTGGGGACAAATATAATCTAAACAACCCTAAACAGAGCTTCACAATTTTATCTAAGGTCGAGGGGGTGACCCCCGACAATCATAGCTCCGCCTAATTAAACACAACATTTGCATGTACTGTAGTACTAGACTTAATATTCATGTTTCAGTTTCATGTTCGTTTTAAATATTGAATTGAGGACCATGCATGTCTTACATTTTACTCCCTTCGTTCCTAAATATTAGTCTTTTTAGAGATTTCAAGTGGACTGGCACATACGGATGTATATAGACATATTTTAGAGTGTAGATTCACTCATTTTGCTCCGTATGTAGTCACTTGTTGAAATCTCTGAAAGACTAATATTTAGGAACAAAAGGAGTATTTTTGAATCTGTGTCATACATGCATGGTTTGGAAAAATAGATGCACTATACTTATTGGATTGTTGTTGTGTTCGTGTGTGGGTGGGTGTGTGTGGTCATATGCTTGATACATACAAAGTTTTCTCACCTTCATATTGTTCATCTTTTAAATTTGAATTTGCATTGAAAACCTTAGAAGGGATACCATGAAATGTGAAATCCACGTTGAGATCACTATATCACAAACTCACTCTAATTCAACAACTCATCATAAATCAATTACCACGTTGAGATTAGTATTTGCAAGGAAAATACGGGCATTGTAATACACATAGATTCGTTTGGCAACTTAAAAGGTTCCTTTCGTATTCTCGAATGGTAGGACCCAACGGCGTACCAGCCAGACCTTGGCTCATGTTGATCCTAAAAAAACGGGCTCATGTCCTTCTGGTGGCGTGCGTGGTACGCACATTAGGCAACCCCAACCAGTCGAGCCTCCGTGTTTCGAGTCGAAATATCTGGCGGCCAAAATTCCAGCCCTAGGAAATTCCCCTCATGTCCCCGGTCCATAATGACTACCGATGAACAACGGAGGGATGCTTTAGTAACTAGACAACGTTGTGTTCAAAAAAAGTAAGTAGACAACGTTACCTACCGTGCCGAGCATGGTTCAATTCCCTCGGACGCCGCTCGCCAAGGTCACCCATCAACTGCATTGCCTAGTACTACTACTACTACTACACCAGGATGAGCACATAATTGAGCCCGTTTTTTTCGTTTGTTCATGCCTAGTACTTGAGTTAATATATCAAGCAATGCACTGGTACGGAGGGATTATCATTTTGCTCTGCATATATAACTTGTTTGAAGTCTAACTAAGCAAAATGTTTGACCAAATCCTTTCTTAAGAAATACAACAGGACAGATGTATGGCTTGAAAATTTATTGCATGATGCAGGTTATGATATTGTTTCAAATCCTGGATCTTTAATTTCAGAAAATCCAAAAGTGACCATAAATTCTTAAAACTCAGCATGGTCACGTGATATGGCACAAATATTACTTCGTAATTTTTTTCTTCAATTTGAGACAAGCTGCTTATGACAACTTGCACAAATGAAGAGCCAAGATATTTTGGAACAAAGACATGTCACGTTAAGGCGAACGCTTTCACTATTGAAACCATGGGCGTTTACGTGCCGCCATGAGTCCCGCTTCTCATCAGCAGGTGCCGTCCGAGCAAGCGTGTGAGTCGACGAGAGGCGTGCGAGCAGACCGTTGCGTCGGCTGACAGGGAGGCATGCGAGCAGACCGTTGTGGCTCACCGGAAGGCGAGCCCTTTGACCAGGCTCCGCCGCCCATCTTCGTCCCAACTACTCCCACTTTTAATGTCGTCGGCGCCGCAGTTTAAAATCAACCCCGCACTACCCGGTATCACTACAATCTTCTCTCTTCCTCTCCAATTCTCCTGTCGTCTACCTCCAACCAGCCTGACATAAACGTACGCCATGCCGCATCATGATGGTCTGCCCTTAGTCTTCAAGTTTCTTGAGGAAGACACCCAGCCGGAGTCTCAAGAACATAAGGCGCTTTGAGACGAGCTTGAACTGGCCTTGCGGGAAGACGCCACGCATGTCCCCGCTCCTGTTCCGCCTCCCGTTGCCCCGACTGCGCCAGCACCCATCCCTGTGGCATTGATGGGCTGGGAGCCGCACATTGTCGCCGAGCTTGATGCCACGAGGTCCCCGCCGACTTTCACATGCCCGTGCACCTGCCAGTGCATGCGCCTGCGCGTGCACTGACGCGCACGCCCGTGCCAATGCCCGTGCACCTGCCAGCCCATGCGCCTGCGCGTGCACTGATGTGCGTGCCCGTGCCGGTGCCCGTGCACACGAATGTATCCGCCGCGCCGTTGACAGCGCATGTCCCCGCGCGGGTGCCAGTGCCCCCCTCAGCGGCATGGATGGCCGTCATCCACCGCTTCCTTGCACCAACGCCAGTCGCCTCCTCCCGCCAGTTGACTCGCTCCTGGAGACTGAAGTCCAGAACATTGTGGCCTTCCTTGAAGCTAGGGCCAACATCCAGGAGTACGCCAACAACGGTGCAAGACGCCGCCGTCATCGTCGGTCAGTGGCCCGACGACACACAGAGCATGGCAAAGGAGCCGCTTCCCACCGCAAGACGCCCCCATCGCCGCCGTGTAATCTAAATTTGCCATGAAAAACATTCATATTGCCATGCTTAAAATCCAAACGTTTATCATTTTCGTTTATTTTAGATCGATCGTCGTATAATTTAAAGTTAGAGTCAGACTGAACGAAATTTATGGTTTGATCGATTGAATATTCTACTAGAGCCGTATAAAATTAAATATAAAACATCATCAAGCCACATGTATTCCTTGTCATCCAACGACCTAGACTACTTCAATGTCGAGCACTCAACACGTTTAGCGTGCAGTTAATTTCATGCCAAAAATAGTACTAATCACATAATAACACGAAAATAATATCCAACTTAATATCCGCATGCACTAAATATACTTCCAAATTAACGTGCATTGCACGTACACACTGACTAGTGCTGCTAGCACGTGAAACTGGTGTCGTAATTTATGAATGCGTCCAGATATGGTCAACGGCAACAACGCCCGTGAGTTCTTCGTGTTTGCACGTGCGTCTAAACGCAGAAGGGGAGGAGAGAGAGAGCACAATGGAACCCACCAGTAAATGAAGGCGAATAGTACTAAAAATAATGTTACATGTTATCAATTAAATAGGATATGGTAATATAAAAACATTATGTGAACAAAGGGAGGTACAACAAACATTGTTGTTCTACATATGTTGCCTATTGACGTGCGGCTTGAAGGTCCTGGTTGCATGTTCGATCCTCGTCCTTTATTTTTTAATTTGTACTAGTTGACCCGTTGCGCTAAATGGTGCGGAGACCTGCTGAAGACATGTTGTCAATGAAAATAGTTTCATGCTGGAAGAACCTTCAACTAAATCATGCTATTTTTAAACATGATTATTACGTAGTTAGATAATAGTCTGGGAAAAGGGAAACTTTGCATAATATGCATATGTTCAGTTTGAAAATATGGGCACTATGATGAGAGAGTAAAGTTGGCATGGTTGTATTTTTTAGCAAGTTTGGAAACATGGTTATCATGATGACAAACCTGGCCATGCATATTTTTTCCACAAAAAAAGAGGGAAAAGGATAAGAAACCTAAAAAAAACATGTCTTTGTTGTGCATATTCAAAGATATAGGGATCAGAAGGTATTATGATTGTTAAAACTAAATAACTCTTGTGGTTATTAAGGAACAATCCCCGCTCCTTCCTACATGTGCGTTTGCACACTTCCAGCAACCGTTTCCTGGAATGGCATCTCTACGAACCATCGTGTCCCTCGGAGGAAACTGTTCCCATTGTATATAAGTGCTCATTCATCATCAATAAAGGATCGTTCGAATCATTTGTTCCCTTGACTCTCTCGATACAATTCTATTCATCACACGTTATCAGCACGCTCTCCGGCGAGAGCAATTCCGACGAGAAGACAAGGAGAACAGGGAAAAGGTGAGAAACGGAACCATGCCTCAAGTTCCGATGTCCCTATTTCTTCGCCTCCTTCGCGTCGATGGCCGTGGCCGCCGCTTCCAGCATCGTGTGCGCGACCTCCGCCGCTTCCGGCCGATGGGGGCATCGACCCGGCGCTGGCGGCTCCGCCGCCGCCGCCGTTCTGGTGCTCGGTGCATGGCTGGGTAGTATGCCCCCTGCACCAGTACGACTTTCCCGTCATGGATCCTCCGCTGCAGCCTCCGACCCCAGCGGTTGTTGAAGCAGAAGCCAGCGTGCCGCTCCAGAGGTTGCCGACGGTCGCGCGTGTCCCGGGCGACGCCGCCGCGCCTGTCGTCCTCGACTCCGTCGAACGTCCACTCCGGCCGCTCCGGCTCACGGAGCCCCGCGGCACTCGGGCTCGCGAACGGCATCGCGTCCGGCCCCCTCGCCCTCGCGCGCTGCGCCCGCCCGCGCCTTTGGCGCCGCTGCACCTGTCCGCGCCGAGGCCTCGCCCTCGCGCGCTACGCCCGCCCGCGCCTCGCCGTGGCCGCGCCGCTTTACGGCCTGCATCTCACCAGTGAGGATTCTCCACTGGTGACGCCCGCGAGAGCGACCACACGGCGCTGCTCCCCACCCCGCAGATTCGTCGGCGCGGTCCGCGGTGGCCAACATCGTGGTGTCCCTCCGGCGTGGCTCGAACCATCCAGGCGGTGGTTTTGTGAAGCAAATCGATTGATTTGTGCCCACGTAGGGAATCACGATGGAGAACCTTATCTCTTCATCTCTTTACACTAAGGTCCCTGCAGTTACTAAAATTAGCAAAACAGGCTGATTCAGTGGTCCAGGCTAATATTTGCACATCATCCTTCAATTTCGGGGATTTTGCAAATTGCTCCTGTTAAGAATGCTATTTACTAGCGTTGATCTGTTTTGACCCTGTTATTTCCAGTATTTGTCTTCAATACTATGTTTCTGTAGAGTACCTTGTATTCCAGAACGTGATGTAATATATTTCCATGTTTCTTACATGTTGAGATTCATTACATCTATTATTTGCAATTGAGATTTGTTTTTATCTCTTGCAAAGATAAATTTAGTACCTCTAAAGTACTGATTTGCGATTGAGAATTTTCTTCTCTCGCAAAATAATCTCATTGCGATTGAGATTAATTTCTCTCGCAAAATATTAATTCACTTTGCCGAATTATCTTGCAACTTGATACAACATCATCTCATTTAATTTGAGGTCTATACAATTCAAGCTCTCACTTGAACATCAAGTTTACAACATCATTACTATTCATTACAATAGTAGTGTATTTCCGTTGAGTACGATGTATTCCGGAATGTATGTATCTCCATGTTTGCTACATGTCGAGATTAATACGTCTATTTGCAATTGAGATTTTCAATTTTTTGCAAATACGGATGCAAAATTCAAGGTGATTTCTTCAAATTGATGCTTGAGATCACACGGTAGTCATATGGATCTACTGCCTACGTAGATTATCGATGACTACTGATAAAGCCTATATTTTGTTGTTTCGACATTATGATTGCTTTACAAAGTGCTCTTCCACACATTTTACTAAGTCATGACATAAGGCATTAGGAGTGAGTATCTACTGATTTCATCAGATTATACTCCCTAGTGCTGCGAGATATACTCCCTATCTTCAAGATGTCATACTTAGCAATTTGAGATTCACACTAATGGTTTCAAGATAACTTCTTAAAATACCCATTGATTTTGCTAAGTTCACTACAACATCAACCATGATGGTCTTTAATTTACTGATTGTAAATTAATCATCTCTTATTTACCCATAGAGGTAACATATGGCTATAGAGTTTGAGGCATTCGTCCTCAATGGCCACCACTGCCCTATCTGGGCCATGGACATCATGATCGCTCTTGTGTCTCGTGGAATAATGTGTGCAATCCAAGACCGGAGGATTCACCTCTGGTCGGAATCACACCGCTAACAGAAAAATATGTTGCCTTATAAATCTTAAGGCATTATATCGATCCTGGTCTCAACATCGGGTTATTCTGTATCAGCTATTCCTGGGACGTAAAGAATCTCAAGGGCAAAGGTTTGAATCTCACTTCATCCCTCCAACATGACTATCAGCAGTCACGGGACCCTTTGAGCACCGAGAACATAAAGGTTGAATATGCATCAACTAACATGTTTGAAGACTTTGTCTAGTTTATCAATCTCCTCGGTGGTCAACATAATTTATGTCCATTTACGATGTTCTAATAAGAACATAAGTATTGTTGTCATCATATATTGTATATCACAATATATTGTATCGGCACTTTGATATAAATACATTTATATGTATTCTATATATCTGATAGTGATTTTCATATTGAGAATCTTCACGTCTATATATAGATTTCTACGGGAGTCAATCCGATGAAAAATGATATGTGCCTTGTGGGCATATGCACCACAAACTTTATACTCAGGGAAGTCCAATGTTTCCACTCTCATTGAGAGAAAGGAGATATTTAAATCGCTACACGCGATGAGGTATTTGTTGGCTCAACTCGAGTCATATTTACTATCCCTGTGGGTACTCGAGTAACGTCGGGATGCTTTATTGCTTCCCAGGTTTAACTCATACCCTGCTAAACTATGAAGATATCCGTCAAAATAGTTTCCATAGCGAAACTTATGATGACAACAAAGAGAAATAACTTCTCTTTACCATATGCAACAGATATGGCAAGCACATTCTCTGTGTATCATCTGGATTGCACTACACATACGACTCAACCCGTAGCACATGTTGCGTACGAGATAGTTTTCCAGAGTGTCTTATACACGACAAACTTGGCATACTAGCTTTGGTCATCGAGACATTGGGTTGAAACCGAAACTATCAGCAATTCCAATAGTTTGTGATTATTATGATGCTAAATTCTAATAACATTTGGATTTTATGTGCACTATAAGTGACACAGGGAAGCTAATTTTAAGGCTCAAACACCTTAAAGTCTACGCTGAACCACTCAGACTCCTTGAGTGCATCAAGTCGAGGTAAGTGACTCTTCCCAGCCATTGAGTAGACTATTCAGGTATTCCATGGTTCTAAAAGACATATCTACATGATGGTCTTAAGTGTGTGCTTTATTCACACGAAACCATTGGCTCATTATCTTGACATCGATGCAGAATTCTCCTTGAGGGCCTTCTCTATGGCCTTTGGATTGAAGTTTAGCAATTTTTCCTAATGTCTAGACTCAATATGGTTTGGTAGAATCCTATCCAAAGAGTTAAGCTCATTGCATTATCTTTACTTTGGAATTGCAACTTACCAACTTTATGTTGGAGTCATGCAGTTTTACACGCTCATGACAGAACTGCATAATATTATTTCCCTCTATCTTTGATATGTGGATATCTACCAAGTATTTCCTATCTGCGGTAATTCGGTTGCATACCGATATCACCACCCGGCATACATCATTGGCCCCTCAACATATAGTTGGGATCTATGTGAGGAATAACTGTATTTCCGTCAATACCTCAAGCCCCTCGCATGGGGAGTTATTCAAGGCCAGTATGCTAATTCAATGAGGAACATTTCCAGGCATTGGGGGAGATTTCAAGTACCATAAAGAATGCCAGGAAATTAGTGGAATGTTCAACACATTTCTGCCTCAAATCCACGTACTCAAAGATCTGAACCATGCGTTCAGAAGATTTGCAACACATTGCAAATAACCTGCCAGATTCATTTACTGACTATAAAGGCGTCACACAATCCTACAATCCTGTAAAAGTACATCTGAAAGAGTGGAGGTACCAACAAAATCCACTACACTCCCCGTTCAAAGCAACAGGGGGAGATGTATGGCAGAAGTACATCAGGATTTAGCTTCTTGCAAGCAAGGATATCAAGGCCAATCAGTAAATGCAAGTCAACTTCACGTTGACAGACACCTAATGGGTAGTATACACCCAGTGGACGGAAAACCTCCACCAACCCAGGTCATAGTGCACACAATGACCGGGACATCGGAATACCCGACTCAATCGCTCAATCGCATTGGGAAATCGCAAGAAGTCACTACGGGTAACCATATTTTCACCAACTATATATTGATATATAGATTCTGGAGAATCATATAACCGGAAGTCTACAATTGTCGACATACATTTCTCAACTAGATTGCAAAACCTTACAAATGATTCAGATCCAAAGACCATGGCCATGGCAAAGTGTGATCAACACTCAGACTGAACTCAAGCAAAGGGTATAATCTAGGTAGAAATGATCTTGCTCAACAATGGGAAGGTATTCATAAGCAATACCTACACCAGTTTTCTTCTGGAAACAGTATTGAGAACAACGAGGTGGTCAAACAAAGAGCAAGTATTGTAGCACAAGGGTCCACGCAGATACCTAACTATTCTCCACAGGTGGAATCTCATTCCGATAACTTATATCATTGGTAGTTCAAAATCATCTATCTCTGCAGTTGATAGATGTAGTGATCACATATCCATGTGGATCACTAGATTCAGACATATATGATTGATTTCCGATGGAATCTCAATTCTGAATCGAAGTACAAAATGCAACATACACCGTGTTAACCCATATAGTCACCATATGACTTATTATTATCGTCGGTACATTTGGTACAACTGACGTAGTGAGTTCCTTAGTCACAAGGATTACTCCTACAGTGATGATTATCCATGTTTGTGTGTCTGCAATGACGACACATGTAATCATCTAAATGACGGAGTTTAAAATGAAGGATTTGGGTAAACCAAAACACCGCTCGTTACTGCAACTTGAGCACCTTCATTGATACATTATGGTACACCATGTTGTCTATATCCAAAATATATTGGAGAAATTCATTGTGGACAAATCTTATCCATCCATAACTCTCATGTTAGTTCATTCTCTAGACGTAGAGAATGATCTATTTAGACCAAGAGATGATGGAAATGAGATATTGGGACTTAATGTTCCATAATGCCATTGGATCCACCAAGCACAATTGGTTGGTACTCAAGAATATCTTTCGATATCTCCAAGGCATCAAAATCTTGTCCTGGTTTTTCAGTTTCACGGGAATGTGAACACCGATACCATTGGATACATCGATCAGATCCCCACTATGTCGGATCATAGACAAGCTTGTGTTCCTACTAGGTGTGGTAGCCATCTCATGAAGAGTCTTCGAAACAGACCTTATGGCTACATCCACCAATCATTATCTCAACGATAATGTTTCTTGTGTTGCCCGGATGCAAACATGTTACATAATAAGCAATATCACTATATTGCATATCTTGCAAGTTAAATCATGCGACTGATTTGTTCACCGGGTCTCTACCAACTTCTATGTTCCAGAAATGTGTTCATGGAATTGGTATATGACGACTTCAGTATATGCAAGAATCAGGGGGAGTATCTTCCTGAATTGTTCATGTTCAAAGCATCATATTATACTCTTTTTTCCTTCATGAGTTTACTTGACAGGTTCTCATAAAGGTTTTTAATGAGGTAATATCAACATGAGATCATATGTCATACTTTCTGTTTTCCCCACCGGGGTTTTTAGGAAAGTATATACAACATATTTATTGTCCTCCAAATTCTGTGGATATATTTCATATCGAGTTACGGAGGCAATAATCATTATATGTTGGATCATTTTCCCCTTATTTTCCCACTGGGTTTGAAGGAGTTTTACCAGCATATACTACACTACTCCTCATATTTTTCCCACAAGGTTTTTGGAGGAGACTTTATCTGATGATGGACTACTATGCAATCAAGCGGTGATTAGGGGGAGTGTTAAAACTAAATAACTCTTATGGTTATTAGGGAACAATCCCAGCTCCTTCCTACATGTGCGTTTGCACACTTCCAGCAACCGTCACGGTGGTTCCTGGAATGGCATCTCTACGGACCATCGTGTCCCTCGGAGGAAACTGTTCCCATTGTATATAAGTGCTCATTCATCATCAATAAAGGATTGTTCGAATCATTTGTTCCCTTGACTCTCTCGATACAATTCTATTCATCACAATGATAGCCCATATATTATTTAGCCCAACCCACGTAGAGTGATGCCTGTGGCCTGTGAGGGCATCTCCAACCGTTGGCCCCCAGGGGGCGTCTAAAAGCGCCGCCTGGGGGTGAGCCGACGCAAAAAATGGCCTTGGGGGCGAGTCGATCCCCAGCCGTCGGCCCCCAGGGCCGCCCCCAGGCGCGTATTAAGAAACAAAAAAATAAGAAAGTTCGGCCAAGTTATGATAAAACTAGTTAAATTTCAGCCAAACATGGCAAATTTCGGCGAAATTCGTCCAAACATTACATTAACCTAATCTAAAAAAAGAAAGGGGGAAGTCATCGCCGCCGTCGCCGCCATCGTCGTCGTCGGCCTTCTCCTCCTTGACGCGGGCGCCCCTGCTGGACCCCTGCCCGTCATCGCCATGGCGAACAGGCGGCGGCGCGTAGCCGTCGTCGTCGCTGTCGCACAAGACGACGACCCCGCCTTCCTCGCGGTCGCGTCGGCGCTCCTCGAAGCGGCGTAGGGCGGCGCACTGGCGCTCCTTCTCCTTCTCGCGACGCGCCTTCTCCATCGCAATGGAGTCCTGGCGCGCCCATTCGAGGGCGGCGTCGCCGTCGTCGGTGAACTCGGCCTTCACCGGCGCCAGACCCGGCTCCGTCTTCACCGGCGCCAGCCCCGGCTCCGTCTTCGGCTTGACGAAGCGCGGAGGAGCCGATGAGGGGGCACGCCGGCCGCCCTCGTTGATGACGATGCCGGCGCTGCGAGTACGCCGGCCGAGCGGCGTCTCCGCCGCGGGCTCAGCCTTGACGCCGAGGAGCGCCGGAGAGCCGGAGGAGTGGGAAGAAGAACGGGACGACGAGGAGGAAGAAGAGGATGCGCCGAACCTTCTTGGAGCCCATGGCCCGGCGCGTCGGTGCTGCGCCGAGGCGGCCACCCTCGCCGGGGGGTACGCCAACGGCGGGTCGTTGCCGCCCTCGAGGTACGTGAGCACGCCCTCGAGTGTGCGGCCGGGGACGCCCCACCAGAGGTAGCGTCCCTCGCTGTTCTGCCGGCTGCCGACCACCGGCACGCCGTTGGTGGACGCCAAGCGCTGCTGTTGGCGGCGCTCGAAATACGCCGCCCAGGCCGCGTGGTTGTCGGCGGCGTACTAGGGGAGGGAGAGCTCGGTGTCGGTGAGGGACGCGCGCACGATGTCGACCTCCTCGGCGAAGTACCTCGGGTCCGCCGCAGCGTCGGGCAACGGGGGAATGGGCACTCCCCCGGCGCTGAGTCTCCACCCCGTCGGCCCGGCGCGCATGTTCGGCGGCACCAGGATGTTCGCCTGGAACAGGAGCCACGACTCATGTTTGCACAGCGAACGGCGGCCGAAGCCGTTGGCTACCGCCGTATCTCCAGGAAAGCGCTCTGCCATGGCGAAGGCGGGGCTGGGCGGGCTCGGAAGAGGTAGAGGGAGGGGCTGGGCGGCGGCGCTCGGGGAGAGAGGAAGGGCTGGACGGCGGCGAGGGGCGGGGCTGGTGTGGGCGCAGGTGAGCGGAGGCCGCCGGCTTTTATAGCCGGGCCGCGCCAGTGTGTACGCGTGCGAGGGAGTGGAGGCGTCGGCGCGCCGTCCCGTGAACGCGCCGCCCATGAGGAATCAATGGCAAGGCTGACCGACGGCAGCCTTGCCATTGATTCCCCGCGGGAACCGAGGCCATTGGGGGAAGACAAGGCGCCGAGTCGTTGATGCGGCTGGCCCGCGTCTTTTTCGCGCCAAAACAGCTCGCACCGGCGCCCCCCAGCGCGACGGGTTCGGCCTGGGTCCGTCGGCGCTGTTTTCGGCCCAAGCCGGCGAAAATCGAGCGCGACTGTGCCATTTTTTTCGCGTCAGCGCGAAAAAATCGCCTGGGGAGGCCTTCCTGGGGGCGCGGCTGGAGATGCCCTGAGGAGCTGCATATGAAACCGCAGGGGGCAGAACCAGCGAAGACTGTCTATCCCCTTCCTTTCTTTCTCAGTTCGTCAGTTGGGTAACAAAATGGCGTAGCGACCCACTGAATCCATCTTCAGTATGAAAAGAAATTCCATGTTTTAGTTGTTTTAGTAGCAGGCAAGCATATATGATAACAAATTTAACCCCCTTTAATAAAAAAATAGAGACTTGTCATCTACAATGAGATATACCTACACATTTTAATTTGATAGTAGACTCCCATTTCAAGACCATGTCATGTTGAAAAAATGTGTATTTTTCAGTAATCTCCCGTTGCGCCAAATTGCAGACCCAAGCCATACGTGCTTCAAAAATATTCCATCTATCAGTATTGAGCAAGCACATATGGTTACTATTCTAACCACTATATAAACAAAATGAACAGGGGCTTGTATAAGGGTAACCAAAGTTCAAAATAAAAAAGTGTTGGATGTGTTGTTTTTCTGATGATTTGGGTCTTGGAACACCTGAATAGGCAAGCACAGTATTGCAAGTAAGAAAATGTGGAACATTAATAACTTGCCTCATATACATGATAGTTTTAGGTCATACAAGCAATGGGGAAAAGAAAAGCAGTCTATATGTGATGAAGCAAGCCTAAGTCAAATAGGTAATGCCCATACAACCAAATTCATTACAATGGATGGATTTCAGCATGATAGTCTTCCTGTGAGTACAGCTTCTACCACACATCTCTTGTAAACAAAACAAAAGATAACCATACCATACTCAAGTTGACCAGTGCAGAGAGTCGCTATAAAATAGAAAGTTCAAAGACCATATCAGGTAATATGTTGATAGGATTTAGAAAACAATGGCCGGAAAACAAAAATATTTCTCAGTATATACTAGGATATCATGCATGCAGCAATCATGTACATAGGTGTTCTCATCAATGAACTAACATCAAGCAGAAAAACTAAAAGGCGCCATTCTAGGAAAGTCTGTATATTTCTACATGCATCGACCACATCAAAACTGGAAGGGAAAGCAATATTATTAATCAACAAAAAACAAGAATATTTTTTCAGAATCCATGAGAACGAATGGAGTGGAAACAGAAAATATTTATAAATCCTTGAAGGATACGAAAGAACTGCAATATTATAGGCTAACGGAACTGATCTTTTCCAGAGATCTTTGCTAGAAGGAAAAAAACAGGTTTAACCTTGGAAGAGGATTATTTTTGTTTATGGTGCAATGTAGCTTGCTAGCATTATGCAATGCAATAAAGGAGAAACTACTCTATTAACGGCAAATTATACAGTGACAGGTGGTGTTGAAAACAAAACTGATATAAAATGTACATGCCAATGTATCTTAATCATAGCAAACAACAAACAGCCAACAATGAGAAAATGCATACCACATAGCAACAGCCAACAATAAGCACATGCATCACCCGCTGCTGCGAAAACAGACTCATCTCTTTGGAGAGAAGCATGGTGGAGAAAATCAAAATCCACCAGAACCAAAAAGAAATCAAGCACGCATTACACATAAAACATTTACCCTAAGTTCATGCATTAGAAAAATAAGCGAGGGCACCACATTTTCTAAAACTATAGTTTAAAGTTAGCAATCTGAACATGTACACATATCCTAGGTGCGAAGAGTATCTTAACCACGGCTCTGGTTTTAGCTGAAACTTGCTTTTTTAGATATAGCAGTACATAAAAACACAATGAACATCTGAATAAGAAATTATTCTTTTGAAATTAATATGGCATGGGACTACTATGGACAATGATGGAAGATTTATGGTGACACAGTTTTCAGAAATCTTTTTCATTGTCATAGTGGATCTTAGGGAAAATGGACTTTCAATCAACTTCATAGTGGATCTTAGGGGGAAAATTCCTATGCCACTACAACACCGACAAGTGCGACCATGTTTTCATCAAAACAATATTACCAATTCTTTTGGTTGCAATGAAACACCGAAAACCTGGCTCGAGTACATTTGAACAATAACATTGTCGACTATCTACATACCTGTAAAATTACATACTCATATATCAAGCTTTCAAAGTATAAGTATTTTTCAGGTCTGGACAGATTCAAGCGAATGAAAGAATATTATCCTTTTTAGTTAAAATTAAATAGCTTAATCTTCTATCAGATTTACATGGGCCTTAGGGTATAGAACAGACTTACAGTTGGATAGTAATTCGTGAAAACAGAGTAACCAGTGATAATCAAATCCATTACTGCATCAAGGTACTTTTTTCACATGATCATGCCATAAAGGCATTCCAGATTTGCAGAAGAAAGGTAGGAAACTCCTACAAAGCAGCAAGCAAAACACCCAGATTTAGAGCAGCTGGGAACAAATAAATTCAGAAATAGATAATTAGTAAACATTGAAATTGCACGTGTTCTATTGCTACCTACCTTCTCTTGTTAAGTAACTCATTCAAATACAGATAGTAGCTCACTGATTAGTAGGTGGTGGTGTTCTAGATGCTCGTCCCTTCTCACCTTGGGCTCCCTGAATAAGTGATTATGTATTACCAAATCCAATGATGGCTAGCTCCATGAAGATCACACCTGTACCACTTCAAGCAAGCAAGCCAGCTGTTAGATCTATTTGTCCATATAAGATAGGAGTAGGAATACATGCATATCCTGCTATATGTCATTCAAAATTTCATTTTTCAAATATGCTAGCCTGCTAATTGCATTGGGACAAATTTGTAGAAGCTAATCAGGGCATCTCCAATGCAAGAGTGCTTGTTCGGTGCTTAGGCAATAAAATATAATAATAACGGAAGTAGCATCGATCTAGCAGTCTGCAACAAATGATGCATGTCAAAACGCAAAATATATTAACCAAATGAACTACTTACGCTCTGGCAAGGTCAAGAGCTATCTGTATACCCTGTCTTGGGATATATGGATCTGCTGAGTTGCTTTTCATTTTGCCCTTCAATTCAAGTGCTTACAGAACAACACATGCATTTTTTTCAACCTTACAACAGTCCAAATTTTTTCGGAGAGGATTTAAATCGATTTCTTTTACGAGCGATGCGTACATACAGTTTGGGGAAATAAGTGAACGCAGAACAACAACTCCTTGACGAATCAGTAATCAAATGTAACAAAATGATGAGGTGAGAAAGATGGTTCAGCCTGTGTCTGAATCATTCAGCTTCTCATTATTTTGAGAAAATAGGCTCAAGACAAGACATCATCTATCAGCTTGCTTAAGTGAGTTTCGTAGTGGAGTGTTCCTTGCAGTTCAGGAGCACACCACGGATTCTTGGTCATTCAAATAAAGAGCTTTTTCTCACTTACTCTATTATAATGTGATTGCTAGATCACGTACTAAGTGTGTTGAAAAGAGAAGTTATTCTGCAGTCAAAATAAAAAACACGAGTAATCCAAACCAAACCAAGAGCTGAGGTGGTGACGAACACTCAGCTCGACCTTGTCGGGCTTGCCCTTATTCAGAACCTTGAAAAGGGTGAATCCACATCTCCAACCAAGCAGCAACTCAACTCACTTAGATCGAAGCACACCACACAATGAAATCAAAATGTAACGAAATGATGAGGTGAGAAAGATGGTTCAGCCTGTGTCTGAATCATTCAGCCTCTCATTATTTTGAGAAAATAGGCTCAAGACAAGGTATCATCTATCAACCTGCTTAAGTGAGTTTCGTAGTGGAGTGTTCCTTGCAGTTCAGGAGAACACCACGGATTCTTGGTCATTCAAATAAAGAGCTTTTTCTCACTTACTCTATTATAATGTGATTGCTAGATCACGTACTAAGTGTGTTGAAAAGAGAAGTTATTTGCAGTCAAAATAAAAAAACACGAGTAATCCAAACCATGTACAGGTATCATTTTCCTCAGGACCTTCTGTATATTCTTTTATTGCCCTCTAAATTTCTCTTTCACTTCTACAAGTGCACACACATATATTGATTGAGTGCAAATAGAGTTGGCAATAGCAAACATATCCAAACCGAAAATGCAAAGAATCAGATTCAGTATAGAGAGAGGATACCTTTGGGGCTACGACGTCACAAATAGGAGGCTGCAGCCACTGTAAGCCAAGGAGAAAGCAAATTGCTGGCCTAGGAAAAGAAGGGCATGGTCAGGAAAATATATAACTTCTACTTACTACAGTGGAAGAAGGAAACGGTTGCCAATACATAACTAAACAAAAAATGACGTTTGGGGGAACAATATATAAAACACTAATAACAGATTCCAAAAGAAGTTGCATTATCAAAAACCCTAATAATCAACAAAATCAAAGTAATCTTCCTTGCCTCTATAGCACATGCCTCAACCTTATAAGGCATAACACGAAACCATGTCTTCGAAATTGAAACATAATCAAACCGCTCTTAAATATCTGAAACACACATCGTATTCCTCCCCAAGACTGCTATTATCCAACTATGATGGTCTAATCAGATTCACATGCCACGACCACACACAACAATCACATAGTATGTTACTTGGCCCTAGTTACTTCAAGCAGTTTTAACAAAATACATGTTACCTCCTCTGATCCATATTAATTGTCATTGATTTAGTACACTACTAAATCAGCGACAACTAATATGGATTAGAGGAAGTACTTTCTTTTGACTACCTTATGTGGAGCAAAGGCCACACAGTCCTTTATTTCAATCAAAGGAAATATATACAAACAGATAATAAACAGTCCCAAGAGAAAAGAAAGAAAGAAAGAAAGAAAGAAAGAAAGAGAAAAAAGAACCCTGAAGTTCTTACCATTTGAGTTGCTTAACTACTTGTGGAACTAAAGGTGTGAAGGCCAGAGGTAGGAACCACTATCTCAGGCGTTGGCAACTTCGCCTCTTGTTTATCGAATTAGTATGTACTCCTATACCATCACGAGGAAGAGGTGGAATGGCGGTAACCTGTTTAACAAAAGATTAATGTAATCACATTTGTATCCTAAACTGCAGTTAAAGTATTAACAAGTATCATGCATACACAGATTGATTTTCTTTCATAGGAAAACTGATTTGAAGTTCATGAGCCAAAACCAAAATAGCAATGGCACCCCGCCTTGTAGTACAGCCAGCCTGCCTTCGCCGCCGATAAATCAAATCTACCAAAACATACAGACAAATTTACAGTTTAGAGAGGGATGATCTTGCACACACCTCAACCAAAATGACATGTGCAAACACCAGACAGGTTGATATGGTCGTTGAGGAGAAATATTCTAATGGAGAAAGCCACAGAAAAATCTGAAAGAAACGAAGTCAACCACCAACTTAGCAGTTTGTAAAATTGGGAATAGAGCAATAGGAGGAAAGTAGAGAAACCATACACATCATAGCAAGGATGTACTTCTGACAGCCATGCATAGAGCAACACATCCTTAGCACCTTTCTCTTTGCCGCTGCAAAACAGGAACCAGTGGTGAGGCGCCAGCCGGCCGACATCACCTTCACCTTTCCCACTCCGCCTCAAATCTGTTAGCAATGCCTGACCTCCGCCCACCCTCGTATCCCCTCTCCTCTGCAACGGCTCACTCTCTCCTCGATCTCAACCAATACATCAGCCTAAGGGGGTGTTTGGTTCAGGGACTTTTTAGTCCCAGAGACTAGAAAAAGTCCCTAAAAAGTCCCTAGGAACCAAACGGGAGGGACTTTTTCTACAGGGACTAGAAAAAGACTCTACTAGAGAGTCTTTTTTGATTAGTCCCTGGGACTAGAAAAAGTCCTAGGACTTCTGAACCAAACACCTCCTAAAGCTTAACACCTAATAATAAGATTTCAGAATAATCAATAATTTTTACAAAGGAACCTGTAGCTGCAGCAAGAGGTTTATGAGTAAATTAACATGTAGTTAAATGAGCTGAAGCACACAAAAATAATAGTTTGAGGTGAGTACATCTACCTAGTTGCTGATAGATCATTAAATTCTCAGATATGTCAGTACAATACTCTCAGATATGTCAGTACAATAATCTTAATCCCCGTCAACAACATATCAGATAGATTTACATCCTCGAACCTGCACCAATCCAGAAGTTAAATGAAAATCTATATTGGCATATAACACATGAATATTCCAACGTTAGTCCTATCTGAAGCCATCTTCAGTTGAACAGAGAACCACAAAGGCAAAACGTGAGAGAGAAAATGAGTGCGGGAGAGAGAGATGGTTGGGGGCTCACATACACTCCTGCGGCCGTGAAGACACCTGAAGGACGGCACTAGGGTCTGCCGCGGCCCAGACACGAAGGACGGCGTCGAGCCGAGCTGACTACCTGGCTGGCATCTGCTCCTCTCTAGTTGAGCCCCTCCTCCCGGGATTCTCGAGACGAGGTCTCTCCTCCTCATGTGGCTTCCTCGCGGCCTGAGAAGATGAGAATCTCGGGCAGCAAGGGACGGAGGATGAACTGGGGAGACAGTGGAGAAGGTTGGGGCGGAAGGAAACTGGCCACCTGCACGGACAGAGTCGGTGGACGGAGGAGCATGGTAGTCGGGCGAGACGAAGACGGGCGCGTCGGCCGACAGGCGGCGGGAGAGCGGCATGAACTCCTCCGTGGAGGGGTTCAGCACGTCACTCTTGTACTCCCTGACCTCGTCCTCCCTGGCCTTGGCCGCCACCGCCCCGCCCGCAGCCGCCGCATCGGCCCTCTCCGCGCCCACCCCGCCCGCCGCCCGCACGGCGTCGGCGCGGATCGGGCCCTCGGTCGCCACGGAGGTCGGATGGAGCAGGGGCAGCGACCACGGGATCGTAGGAAATGGACCTAGGGTTTGTGGCGGCTGAGGGAGAGAGATCGAGGAGAGAGGGAGGGTTGCAGAGTGCGGGCGATTGGATTGGGCCCAGGGGCTTTCGACGGCAGGGTTACCCACGCCCCCGCAAATGGCGCGACGTGCACGCGGCGTGCGGGGAGAGGGCGCACTCGCACCTCGAAACGGCTTACCCAGCCAATAGGCACAGAACAAGAGCCTATCGATTATTGGCCATGCAAACTTACCATGCGGTCAAAATCAGCAGCGAGAGCGGCGAGCATCTAACGGTCGAAACAAAGTCAAAGACCAGTTTGATCACGATCGAACGGCCAACGAAGCAGGAAATCGAGGGAGCTCCTTGAAAGCGAGTTGGCTAGCCTCTGTATGTTTTAAATATGGGTCCAAATTTGTTTCATGACTAGGGATGGACTAACGGGCAGCTCGGCTCGTTAAGCTCGTACTCGTTAAGCTCGTGCTCGTTAAGACTCGGCTCGTTAAGCTCGTTAAGATTAACGAGTAGAAAATTCTGCTCGGCTCGGCTCGTTTGAACCTCGTTAAGCTCGTGAGCACTCGTGGGCGCTCGTTAACAGACTATAATGTGTTATGATGTACATGATGAATGTGGAGGTGTGGTTTTCAAGATGAAATATGGTGACAAAAAGAAATGAAGTAGTTTGTTGCCTCATATGTCGATTAGATTAAATAGATGGGCTGAGGTGCTACAAAAAAAATGCCACGTAAGATGAAAATATGCGTTGTGCTGTTACTAACGAGCTTAACGAGCTACTCGTGAAACTCGTTCGCTCGCTCGTTAAGCTTAACGAGCTAAAATCAATGATTGGCTCTGTTCATTAAGAAGCGAGTTACGAGCTTAACGAGCCGAACTATCGAGCGCTCATTAAGCTCGCGAGCTACGAGCTTTTGGTCCAGCCCTATTCATGACATGTGGGCCCTTGGTGTGTAGTTTGTAGCACTTTAATTTGTGGGTCCAAATTTGTTCCATTCCAAGTGGACTATCGGTGTGTAGTTTTGTAGCTTATCCTATATACTTAAGAAGTTCACCCCCACTATTTGATTTATCTCAACATGCAGCATAGACACGTCATCATCCATTCACATCTAGCCATGTCACACCTCATGCAGTCCCACTCAGGCCTGCTTTACGAAGCGATTTCTCAGCAAAGAGTTCGAATGGGCTGGGTTGGACGTTGGCAAACCGTATCCATCAGGGTTCCCCGCATGGTACCACTTCCTTCTGCAGCACCTCCTCTGCGTCCTTTCTTCTACACGGCTGCTCCTCTTCCTCTTCATCTTCTCTAATGTCCATTAATGGAGACAATGCATCGATACCTTAATTTGGCTCCTCCTCTCCCCTGACCTACCATGTCTTCTCACCATTAATACCCTTCCCAACCTCCTGCCCAACCCTTGCACATCCACCGCTTCGCTTACCCGTGCCATCAGATCCGTCCTCTTCTCCTTGGCTACAGAATCCGTGGCCTTCTCTCCCCCGTCCTACCATCTTCATCCACTAAATCGATGACCACGCCCTGCAGCCAGCAGTACCAGCAACCGACGGAAGCCTTGGCTTGGTTGGGAGGGAAGCTGTTGTGTAAAGGTTTTTGAGACAACTTCACCATGATATTCTGACGAGAAGAGATACTGCCAGTCAAGAGTATATCAAGGTATAGCCGAGATCCCACAAAATAACTTCCAAGTTGCAGATTTACTATTTACTGTTTTGATTTGCTCTAGCAGATCGTGACAATCATGTTACTAGATCCCTTTGAAGAAGACGATCAATGCTACCATCCAGTGAAGGTAACTCCTGTACCTGCATTTCTTTAGCAGGATTGCATTAATTATTGCAGAGATTGTATTATTTGTGCATCGCTAAAGAAGACATCTAAAGAAATTACCTTGCACATATCTTCTTTGATGGTATAACTTCCATAATCTTCTTTTTCATTCAACACATATTTTATTTGGAAAACATAGTTGTATGCTGAATGTATATATCTCTGTATAATTGAAATAACATCCATGCATATGCATCTCCTTCTGTATTGTTCAACAATTATAGTCGGACACTGTTTCAGTTATGCCCATGATTGATACTGTGTGATGGCTGAATCTGACAGAGAGTGGTGGCTGGGTCAGCCATATACGGGTGCCGTTGTTTTGGAGCTTGAGAGGCCAGATCAGTATGCTTCCTTTGGCTATTTAATCCATTGGTGTATGTTTGACAAATTCAAGCTTAAGTTGCTGAACCGAATCAGTTTGGTGTATAATCCATCTTGATATCATGCGATGTAACTAAACTTAGGAAAATGTGTTACCCTGAAATGATTTTTTATTATTGAAAACATTTTACCAGCATAAGCATGAAATTACCTACTCCCGAGGGCACAAGTTATGTCGCCATTGTGGGAACATACCATATGATTCATGTGTCTACATTGATATGTTGGAATACGTCACATCATTTTCTGAACTCTACTATGTAACTGTACATCCATAATTTTTAGTGATCTATATTCTTATCTTATTTTATTCTTTAGCAAGGATAGTAATCTATATTTGTGTACTTGGATAAGATAAAAAAGTTATAACCTTCTCCCAGCATGCCGAGATGCATTTTGGTCGTTTGCTATGTTCCAAGAGGTACCATGTCTCGATCAAATTATTATTTGATATGTTATCTATTTACAGAGATTTTGATAGGCATATACACAAATGAGGACATCTTGCTAGCCATGTCATCATACTCACGTGATAATAAGATCTTCCTTTAGTTGTGTTTTTTTTGTCATACTTCTGCTGATTTGAGTAATTTATTCTGTGGTGTGATTCTCAGGTGGTTCTCAATACAATACATGATTGTGCAGGTTAGTTGGTTAGCGAAGTGAAGGATTCAGGACGACCATTGATGTGTGCTCCATCTTTGTGAATTATTCTTTTGTCTCACATACTACATTTCGTAGGCTTCCTTAGTTTGAAGATCAGAACAATGAAGGTTCCTTACTAAGCAATTACATTATTTGCTTTGCATTTTGTGTTTTTAAATATACATTATTAGAAGGAAAAGGGGAAATGTTTCTATTTTTGTATGCATTGTTCAATTCAATCTAATCAAATTGTTTTACTTTAGCCAAGAGACCATATGGTTAACAAGTATATCCAAATTATTTATAATTCATTTGTCTAATATATTAAATTTTCCTCACTACCATTCCCGCAGCAACGTGCGGGGCATCATCTAGTTTATAATAATTAAAGAGAACAACAGAGTTTTTTGCAATAATACCATGGTGCGACGTTGAAGGTGAGAAAGGACGTGCGAGAGAGCGATGACCGAGCCAGAGGGAATTCGACTAGGGGAGTTGCGGGGGTTGCAACGGTGTTTCGAGTAGTTGTTGGCCGAATGCTACGAAAATATAATCTAAACCGGCCGGAATAAATGCCTACACAAATTAATCCAAGGTTGGAGTGCCCCTCGCAATGTAAATAGCTTCGGCTTTGCGAGGGATGGAGAGGTAGCTTCAATGTGTGAAAGATACGACGTGAGAAAGTGAGGTCAATCGAGAGACATATAGATAGAGAGACAAAGTGAGTGTGTTCCGACATTCATGGAACAAATATATATGCTCTGGAGAGATATTGTCTGATTAAGCTTTTGATAAGGGTGAGGGCTGTAAGATAGATCTTGAGAGATGATCCAGTCACAAACGTGTAGATATATTTTGTGCGTGGGAGGAAGCAAGTTCGATGGATCACATAGGATCGTCGTGCGATCGCAAGAGTGAGACGGGTTGGAGAGAGTGACCTAGATAGACATTGTGCGTGAGAGAGTATACAATGTGAATAAGTCGAATTGGGCTCAAACATGGTGATATATCATTTTTGTCCGAGAAAGAGCAAGGTCAATCGAGACATACAAAGAGAGAGAGGGAGGGAGAGAGATGGACAGTGGCCCGCCATGAGGTCGAAAGAGTGGGGGCGGCTTCGATGGACTGACCTAGATAGACAATCTGTGTAAGGGCATATTTATCCCTACGGTGTTTTGATGATTGATGACAATGCAATTTGCGGACTAATCGGGTGCTTTGAGTTCTTTCAGATATTCATTCTTCGGCACGAGACGGTTATTTCCCCTCGGTGTTCTACTCAAAACGGTGTAGCTTCTTTCGTTTCTTTGTTGGTGGACCAAGTTTCGTAGTAGTCACCGTACTATCAAGAGGGGATCCGCTTCGGTATGGTTTGGGTGGAATCAACACGTACACGTCCTGATCTCACCCACCGGTTCTTTCCGCCTCTTGGAGCTTCTCTTTTCTCCCCTCTCTATCCTTTCCTGGACCCAGCGGTAGTACCGCGGGCCACAGCGGTAGTACCGCTGAAGCTCACTAAGCGGTAGTACCGCTCCTCGGAGCGGTAGTACCGCTTGTAGCCTCAACAGCAGTACCGCTGCAGCTCCGTGCTCCTACCGCCTCGACCCTAGTGTGCTCCTTCTCGTGTCAGGGCGTTACGGCACTAGCTGTAGTTGTGGCGGTAGTACGGCTGAAGCTCATTAAGCGGTAGTACCGCTCCTCGGAGCGGTAGTACCACTTTATGGCCTCAGCAGCAGTACCGTTGCGGCTATGTGCTCCTTCCGCCTCGACTATTTTGCGCATTTTCTCGTGTCGGGTTTTGCGGTACTAGCTGCGGTAGTAGGGGCGGTAGTACCGCATTCGCGCGGTAGTACCGCCCTGCCTCCACGGTAGTACTGCTCTGGGTCCCTGCCCTAGCCCCTCTCTTCTGGCGCGGCAGTACCGCTGAGGGGGAGCGGTAGTACCGCTTATGAGCGGTAGTACCGCTCTACCTCAGCGGTAGTACCGCTCTCTGCGGGGCTGAGTGGGGGGTTTGTTTCCCCCACTATAAAAGGGCGTCCCCTTCTTCCTTTCCACTTACCTCTTCCCCCTAGCTTCAATTATTGCCCAAGCTCCATTCATTGCTCAAGCTCCATTAAATACTCCAAGCTTCATTTTGCCCGATCTATCTCCCTAGCCAATCAAACTTGTTGATTTGCTCGGGAGTGGTTGAGAAGGCTCCGATCTACACTTCCACTAAGAGATTTTCGATTCCCCCACTCATCCCTAGCGGATCTTGTTACTCTTGGGTGTTTGAGCACCCTAGACGGTTGAGGTCACCTCGGAGCCATATTCCATTATGGTGAAGCTTCCTGGTCTTGTTGGGAGCCTCCGATTAAGTTGTGGAGATTGCCCCAACCTTGCTTGTAAAGGTTCGGTCGCCGCCTTCAAGGGCACCAATAGTGGAATCACGGTATCTCGCATTGTGTGAGGGCGTGAGGAGAATACGGTGGCCCTAGTGGCTTCTTGGGGAGCATTGTGCCTCCACACCGCTCCAACGGAGACATACTTCCCCTCAAAAGGAAGGAACTTCGGTAACACATCCTCGTCTTCACCGGATCCACTCTTGGTTATCTCTTACCTTTACTTGTGCAAGCTCTTTAGTGTTTGTTCCCTTGCTTGCTTGTATGCTTGTTGTTGTTGCATCATATAGGTTGCTCACCTAGTTGCACATCTAGACAACCTACTCTGATGCAAAGTTTAATTTGGTAAAGAAAAGCTAAAAATTGGTAGTTGCCTATTCACCCCCCCTCTAGTCAACCATATCGATCCTTTCAATTGGTATCAGAGCCTCGTCTCTTTATTAAGGACTTTACCGTCCAAAGAGTATGGTTGATACCGTAGACGGTGTGGAGGAACACTCCGGTGTGAATCCGATCTCGTCTATGGGAGATGGGGGAACTTCGGTCTCTCGTGAGGAGTTCAATGTGGCCTTGGAGACATTGAAAACCTCCATGATGACCGAAGTTGAAAACATGTTTACTAAATGTCTTGAGGGGCTTAAACTTTCCACCGCGCCGTTGAAAGTGGGTGATCCGGCCAACAAGGTGTCGGATGCTATCCCCGACAAGGGGGAAGCTAGTAGTGAAAAGGCTCCTTCTTCTAGTGGCAAGAATGGCACCGACATCTTTGCCCATGTGGAACCACCACTTGTTTATGGTGGACCGGTTCCTTCTACTCATTTGAATCATGCCGGTCCTCCTCCTAAGATTGTGAAAAATGAGGATTTTGATTCTTGGGTTTACCGCTTTAAACGTCATTTAAATCATGTGAACACTAACCTTTGGAGAATCATTGAAGAAGGTTTCTATCCACATGATCCAAGCAACTTCACTCCTCGAGAAGCCGCGGACAATCAATTCAATGAGAATGCTCTCTTCATCATTCAAGATGCAATTCCACCCGAAGACCTACCTCATCTTCGTCCCTTTGCCTTGGCCAAAGATGCATGGCATTGTGTCGTGTCTCTCTACCGGGGAAGCGCAAGCATTCAACGCTCCAACTATGAAGTGGTACAAGATGAGGCCGATGAGTTTGCAATGAAGGAAGATGAAGAACCCCGTGAGCTTTATCGGAGAGTCACCAAACTCGCGGTCTCACTACGAGATCACGGGAGCAAGGACACGGATGACAATTGGATCAAGCGCAAATTCCTCAAGGCAATGATGCCCTACCACAAGGCCATGTCCTCCGTCATTCGCCAAAGACCGGACTTCCACACTTTGACCTCAAGTGAAGTGTTGGATGAGTTTGTGGCCATGAACATTTTGGACAAGACTGCCGACAATGCGGTGCTCCGTTCTCAACGGGCAAAGAAGCCTAACCTTGCATTGAAGGCCAAGCTCACCGTGGAAGAAGAAGAAGAGGAAGAAGAGGAGAGCAACCCGAAGATACGAAGTATGCATATCATGAACATATGGCACTTGCTTCAAGGCAATTTTGGAGTAAGAAAAACTCGAGGCCCAACTTTAGCAAAAACAACTCGAGTGGCACAAGGGGCAAGCAACGTGTAAGGACTTGCTACAATTGCGGCAACGTGAGTCATTTCGTTGCGGAATGCCCGTATGAGAAGAGGGAAGACAATGGTGGCAAACTCATCCGAAAGGACAAGGCCAAGTCATTCCCCAACAAGAACAACTTCACCAAGAAGACTCCTCCCAAGGCCTTGGTTGTGCAGGAAGAGTACAATGAGGATGATGACGATGATGAAGATGATGAGTCGGTTGCCATGGCCTCCATTGCCATTGCAACAACGTCACGAGTGTCTCTCTTCGACTCACCCAACGAGAGCATCACCGCCAAGTGCCTCATGGATAAAGCCACCAACAAGGTAACCTCCAACATCAAAACTACCATCATTAATCATCCTTCCCAATCGGATTGCATTAATGAAGTTGAGGGAGCTAATGTGGAGGCTAACGAGTTTGAGGCCTTTATGGGCAAACTCAAGGGAAAATCCAAGAAGCACTTTGTTGCTCTCTTGGAACAACTTGGTGAGGCCAATGTCATGATCGAGGCTCATGAAGACACCATCTCGAAGATGGAAGGGTATAGTCGTGACTATGCCGATGAGATTTCGGATCTTTCCAATGCTCTTGAGGAAGAGTGTGGTCTTCGTTTGGCTCTTGAGGAGTCACACAACGTTGATCATGCTAAGTTAGAGAAAAGATTATGATCATGCCCTCGTTGTTTCTCGTGTGCTAAATTCCGAGAAGGCCAAACTTGGGGTTGATCTTGCTAGACTCAAAGAGGAGTTTGATATACTTGACAAGGCTCACAAGGCCTTGAAGGGTATTCACGCTAGTCTCAAGGAGTCTCATGATCAACTCCAAGTGAAGCTAACTATGGAGAAAGCAACCTTTCCTCATATGGTTTTGATTGATAATGCAAATGCTACTAACCCATGTTGTGAGCATATGCATCTTGTTGAAGAAAATGCTAAGTTGAAGGCGCAACTTGAGAGAGGTCTTGCAACGTGCATACAAGGCAAGAAGAACCTCAACGATCTCTTGATCAACCAAAAGGGAGGTGCGGCGAAGGAAGGGGTTGGGTACATCCCCGACTCCAAGAACAAGAAGAAAAATGACAAGACCAAATGACCTCCACCCCTCATGCAAACTTTTGTGAGGGCGGGAGAGAGTGTCCCCGAGGAGAAGAAGAAGAACAAAGTCAAGAAGGGCAATGTCACCTCTCCCAACAAAGCCGGCGATTTTAATCCTTCTTATGTGTTATGCCGAGCTAGTGATGGGCATGTTTATGCCAAATTTGTTGGTTCTCTTCATGAGCACATTGAATGGTCTATTTGGGTTCCTAAGACCCTTGTTGCTAACATCAAAGGACCCATTACAAAATGGGTACCTAAAACCAAGCATTGATCTCTTGTAGGTGTTTGCTTCCGGTGGTGGATCATGGTTGCTCAATAGCGGAGCTACAAATCATATGACCGGAAGCAAGGACTTGGTGGTGGACGTGCACAAAGTTCCATCTATGCCCACCAATGTCGAGTGGGGTGACGCCTCATCCTCTAAGGTATTGGGACTTGGCAAGGTGGTCATCTCTCATGATCTCACGATCGAGAAGGTCATGCTTGTTGAGTCCCTTGCATACAATTTACTTTCCGTTCGTCAACTTGCAATCATGGGCTTTGCCACTTTCTTTGACATTGATACCGTGGCCCTCTTGTGGATCAAGACTCTTAAAGTAGCTTTTGTTGGGCATGTCGAGAACGGTCTATATGTGATTAACTTTTCGGAGCGACCCACTAAGACCGCGACATGCCTAATGGCTAAAGTTGAAGTGGGATGGCTTTGGCATCGCCGTTTAGCCCATGTCAATATGAGATCTTTGCAAAGTCTCCTAAAGGGGGACCATGTTCGTGGACTAACGAATGTTAATTTTGTTAAAGATCGTGCTTGTAGTGCCTGTATCGAAGGAAAGCTACACGAGAAGGCTCACCCTCCCACGACTATCATTTATTCAAAGAGGCCTTTGGAGCTCCTTCACATGGATCTCTTTGGGCCCCCATCCTTCGATAGTCTTGGAGGTAGAAAGTATTGCTTGGTGATGATGACTACTCAAGGTACACGTGGGTGTATTTCTTCAAGAGGAAGAGCGAGACCCAACAAACCGTCATTGACTTTGCAAATGAAGCACAACGTCAACACAATGCAAAGATCTTGACAATAAGAAGTGACAGCGGCACCGAGTTCAAGAACTATACCTTGGATGAATTTCTTAGTGATGAAGGTATCAAGCATCAATATTCCGCACCATACACCCCTCAACAAAAGGTGTTGCGGAGAGGAAGAACCGGACATTGATGGATGCGACAAGAACCATGATGGCGGAGTTCAAGTCTCCGTACAACTTTTGGGCCGAAGCCATCAACACTGCGTGTCATGCATCCAATCGGCTCTACCTCCGCAAGGGCTTGAACAAGACTCCATATGAGATACTCACCGGTAACAAGCCCAACCTCAAGTACTTCCGGGTATTCGGGTGTAAGTGTTTCATTCTCAAGAAAGGTGTTTGGTTGTCTAAATTTGAGGCTAGAGCTTATGAGGGCATATTTGTTGGTTATGCTACAAACTCTCATGCTTACCATGTCCTCAATAAATCCACGGGACTTATTGAGGAGACGTGTAACGTGGAGTTTGATGAGAATAACGGCTCCCAAGTGGAGCAAAGTGGCACTTGTGATGTAGGTGATGAAATTCCTCCCCAAGCCATAAGAAGAATGGGTGTCGGTTTCATCCTACCCATTGAGGAACCCCTTGCGGCCGAAGGAGAAGGACAATGCTCCACTCATGTAGAGCCATCGCCAACCCAAGGCCCACATGCTTCCGAAGAACAAAGTGAAGGCCCTCAACCTCATGAACAAGACCAAGGGCAAGATCATACTCAAGATGGTGTTGACACACCAAGTGATGCCCAAGGTCAACTTCTCTCCCCCGAGCAAGTTCAAGACCAAGAACAAGTTCATGACGACGCTCAAGATGATCAAGTAACCGCTCCTCAACTCACCACCGAGGAGGAATTAGAGCGTCGTACCGCCAAAGTTGCTTCCAAGCTCTCCACCAAGGATCATCTCATGACGAATGTGCTTGGAAGCTTAAGAAAGGGGGTAAGCACTCGTAGACAATTAGCAAATTATTGTGAGCATCACGCGTTTGTCTCGTGTGTGGAACCTCTCAAGGTCTATGAGGCACTAGAAGATCCGGATTGGCTCAATGTCATGCATGAAGAACTCAACAACTTCGAGCGCAACAAAGTGTGGAGACTGGTGCCAAGGCCAACGGGAAACCACAATGTCATTGGAACCAAGTGGATATTCAAGAACAAGCAAGATGCCCATGGGATTATCATTCGCAACAAGGCTCGTTTGGTAGCACAAGGCTACTCCCAAGTCGAGGGTATCGACTACGGTGAAACCTTTGCTCCCGTTGCTCGTCTTGAATCCATTCGCATGTTGATTGCATATGCTTCTCATCATAACTTTAAGTTACATCAAATGGATGTGAAGAGTGCTTTTCTTAATGGTCCCATTAATGAATTGGTGTACGTCAAGCAACCCCCCGGGTTCGAGGATCCCTACTTTCCCAATCATGTGTATCAACTCGATAAGGCACTCTATGGCCTTAAACAAGCCCCACGTGCGTGGTATGACCACCTTACCGAGTTGTTACAAGACCGTGGGTTTGAAGTTGGGATAATCGACCCCACTCTTTTTTACTAAGAAGGTCAAAGGGGAGTTGTTTGTGTGCCAATTATATCTTGATGATATTATCTTTGGTTCTCCTAACAAAGCTTTCAATGAGGAATTTGCCGCTCTCATGACCTCAAAGTTCGAGATGTCCTCCATGGGGGAGTTGAAGTTCTTTCTAGGGTTCAAAGTGAAGCAAAGAAGAGAAGGAACCTTCATCAATCAATCCAAATACACTCAAGACATGCTCAAGAGATTCAAGCTAAGTGACGTCAAGCCGGCTTCCACCCCAATGCCCACCAAGTGCCAACTTGACCTAGATCCCAATGGTAAAGTGGTGGATCAAAAGGTATATCGTTCCATGATTGGATCCTTGCTTTACCTTTGTGCATCTAGACCGGACATCATGTTGAATGTGGGAATTTGTGCACGGTTTCAAGCCGCACCTAAGGAAAGTCACTATGTGGCGGTCAAACGAATCTTTCGATATTTGGCTCATACCCCAAACTTTGGCCTATGGTACCCAAGAGGATCAAACTTCAAGCTTGTAGGGTACTCGGATTCCGATTGGGCGGGAGACAAAGTGGATAGGAAGTCCACTTCCGGAGGGTGCCAATTCCTTGGTTGCTCTTTGGTAAGTTGGTCTTCCAAAAAGCAAAGTTGTGTGTCTCTCTCGTCCACCAAAGCGGAGTATGTTGCGGCTGGTAGTTGTTGTGCACAACTCTTATGGATGAGGCAAACTTTAAAGGGTTACAGTGTCACTTGTGACAAAGTGCCTCTTTGGTGTGACAATGAAAGTGCCATCAAGATTTCTCTCAACCCGGTGCAACACTTCAAGACGAAGCATATTGAGATTCGGTATCATTTCATCCGGGATCACATTAGGCGAGGAGAGATCGAGCTCAACTATGTCAACACTCATGACAACCTTGCAGATATTTTCACGAAGCCCTTGGATGAAGCAAGATTTCGCGAGTTAAGGCATGAGCTAAATATCATTAATTCGAGCAATGTTGCTTGAACCCGTGCACACCCTACCACGCTCAATTTGTTGTCTAGTTTAGGTGCAGGCATGGACATAGGGGGAGTGTTGTTCTCTCAATGAACTCTCCCTCCCCCCATTATGCATAAATTGATCAAGTCTCTCACTTTAGCCATTGTTGATGGCACGTGTGCTTAAAAGACAAGTTTTGGTCATGGGCCCAAGGTTAAAATCTTCGCGGCGCCATACCTCTTGACTCAAACATAGGTGGCCTCGGCCACCGCCCTCTCTTGAAGAGGGGTTTCTTGGCCTCTTGCTAGTGTGTTCCTTTGCTTTTCATTGCGGGTTTTTCTGCCTTCTTTTTGAGCTAAGCCATGTTGTCTAGTTGCCGTGGCGTGCTGGGCGGTACTGCCGCTGGTGGTGAGCGGTACTACCGCTTATAAGCGGTACTGCCGCTGGTGGTGGACGATACTACCGTGGTCAGCGGTACTACCGCTCCCCAGCGCGGTACTACCGCTGCGGGGCGGGGCCAGGGGTTGTATCGGGGCAGGGGGAGGTTTCTTCTCCCCCATACCCATTCGCTCGCTCCCCTCGTGTCTCTCCCTCTCTCCAGCATCGTTCCGCCGCGGAAGGGCTCCGGTGGATCTCCTCCTCCGGGGCGTTCCTCTCCATTTCCTTCGGTGGAGTCGATCCCCACCTCGTCCTCTTGCCATGGATGCCGGTATTGCCCCCGTTCCTTCTCTCTTTTGGTCTTGCTTTCAGATCTTGTGCTTTAGGGGCAATGGTGGTAGCATCTCTAGATTTTTGGCTAAATCTAGGCTTGAGTTGGTTGGAGAAGGCAACTAGATCATCTTGATTGATGTTTGGTAGGATTATTTTTGAATTTGGTAGGCCGGTAGTGCCGGATCTGTCCACGGTAGTAGGAAACCACTGTTTCACTGCCTCGTGCTATGAAACTGTTGGTTATCCGCCTCAAGCCGTACTACCACTCCCTTGGAGCGGTACTACCGCTTGACCTAGAGCGGTACTACCGCTCCCATTGGGGCGGTACTACCGTGGGCAGGTCACGGTACTACCGCTGCATGCCAATTTCCACCATTCTCCTGCCTTACCTTGATCCTTTTTGTTGTGTTTGTTGGCTTATGCTCGTTTCTTATGGTTGTTTTGCGTTTTCTTGTGTTTGGCTCCAGGTGATGACCTTTCCGAGCAGCAAGGTCGCCGTATCAACCTCGGGCGTGCCACCTCCAAACGCTACCGGACCTCAGAGCCTACCGGTGGTTCCTCGAGCACCCAACCGCCCTCAGCAAGTGCTTCTGCCAGTGTTCCTCCACCTCCTCAGCAATCAAAGCGAGCCGCCAACAAGCCAAAAGGGAAGACTGTGACTGAGATGACCAACAAGGAGTTTTGGGAGAAGCGTCGCCGCAATCCCTATGCGGTGGACCAAGAACCCACTTTGGTCAACCGCCCGTTCTGGAACCGTTTTCAGTTTGCCATCTACTTTGATGTGATCAAGGCCAAGAAGAATCTGTTTGTTGATGTTCGCTACATTGACATTGATGCTATGGAGAAGGACCCAGAGTACTTTGGAGAAGCCCTTCAGATGTGCACTCAGCTGGACATTCTCAGGATCATGCAGTTCAACAAGGATTTCGATGCAGATTTGGTGGCTCAATTCTATGCCACCGTCCATCTTGGTACAGATGGCGACCAGACTCTGACTTGGATGACCAATGGCAAGCTGCTTTCCATCAAGTGGCGGGCGTTCATGGAGTTACTCGATGTGGTGGATAACGGGCTTGAGACTCCTGTCGGTTTCCGCCCTCACCGCAATGCTACATCCACCCACAAGCAAGCCCTTTGGCCCTACTGCACTGTGAAGGTTCACCCGGTGACTGAGAAGAAGACCTATGAGCTGTATCCGCATCTGGACATTCTTCATCGCATATTCCGTGAGACTCTCTTCCCTCGCATTGGGAATCTAGATCAGGTCCACTCCTTCCCCGTGGACATGCTCCTTTTCTGTCAGCATGAGAAGGAAGCAAGCACTGGAGAGAGCCTGGATATCTCTCATGTCATGTGGTCTGAACTTCTATCTGCCGTGTCTGAGCGTAAGTGTCCTATCTATGGTCCCTTCATCATGAGGCTCATTGAGAGGGCCTGGGCACAGACTTATCCCAGAGTGCTGCTAGAGACTGGAGACTTGGTTTCTCATGAGATCAAGCGTCTGAGGAAGAAGGACAACTGGACAGCGCCTCACACAGGGGGTCCATCTGCTACTGCTGCCACAGGGGGCCCGTCTGCTGCTGCTGCTGCCATGGGGACCGAGGGTGACGCTGCTACTGATGCTCACGATGAGGCCTTTGGCCACTCTAGTGCAGAACCATCATGGGCCCAGAAGCTCAAGCGCAAGATGAAGAAGCTCTTCTGCATGGAGTCCCATGGTCAGTACATGACTCATGTGGCGGAGAAGAATGCCAGGACGCGCCACAAGGAGATCATGCGTCAGTTGGGTGCCACAGTTGTCAGTGGGTCTAAGGGACAGATCACTGAAGAGGAGGACTGGATTCATCAGAACTGCCACTGGACCGACTCCGATGCCGAGCAGGTGTCAACCCACGCTGAAGATGCAGAGATGTGATGATCACCTGGAGTCGTAGTGTCCCTCTCTGCCCTTTTTGGTGTCTCGCTGCCAAAGGGGGAGAGAGTGTAGGGATTTGCTTGTTTTGCTTCTTGTGTCGTGCTTTGTTTTAGTCTTGTGGTGTCTTGTGCGTTTCCGCTGGTTTGGTTTGCTGTGAGACCTTAGCTCCAGTCATATGGTGTAAGACATATGCTACCTTTGTTACCTTATCTATGCTCTATGCACCTCGGTATCTTATAGCTTGCTTACTTATCCTATCATATATGTTGTTCTCATATATCTTGCTTAGGATGTTGGTCTCTAAAATATAAGGGGAGCGGTGATCCTAGTATGTGTGCCGTGTAGTCCAAAGCACTTATCTAGTTGGCACACGTCTAGGGGGAGCTTGTCTATATTTTAGAGGTGTGCATTCGCTCTCATTCTTTGTCATTACTCTTTTTGTGCAAATCCCGTATTGTCATCAATCCACCAAAAAGGGAGAGATTGTAAGGGCATATTTATCCCTACGGTGTTTTGGTGATTGATGACAATGCAATTTGCGGACTAATCGGGTGCTTTGAGTTCTTTCAGATATTCATTCTTCGGCACGAGACGGTTATTTCCCCTCGGCGTTCTACTCAAAACGGTGTAGCTTCTTTCGTTTCTTTGTTGGTGGACCAAGTTTCGTAGTAGTCACCGTACTATCAAGAGGGGATCCGCTTCGGTATGGTTTGGGTGGAATCAACACGTACACGTCCTGATCTCACCCACCGGTTCTTTCCGCCTCTTGGAGCTTCTCTTTTCTCCCCTCTCTATCCTTTCCTGGACCCAGCGGTAGTACCGCGGGCCACAGCGGTAGTACTGCTGAAGCTCACTAAGCGGTAGTACCGCTCCTCGGAGCGGTAGTACCGCTTGTAGCCTCAACAGCAGTACCGCTGCAGCTCCGTGCTCCTACCGCCTCGACCCTAGTGTGCTCCTTCTCGTGTCAGGGCGTTACGGCACTAGCTGTAGTTGTGGCGGTAGTACGGCTGAAGCTCATTAAGCGGTAGTACCGCTCCTCGGAGCGGTAGTACCACTTTATGGCCTCAGCAGCAGTACCGCTGCGGCTATGTGCTCCTTCCGCCTCGACTATTTTGCGCATTTTCTCGTGTCGGGTTTTGCGGTACTAGCTGCGGTAGTAGGGGCGGTAGTACCGCATTCGCGCGGTAGTACCGCCCTGCCTCCACGGTAGTACTGCTCTGGGTCCCTGCCCTAGCCCCTCTCTTCTGGCGCGGCAGTACCGCTGAGGGGGAGCGGTAGTACCGCTTATGAGCGGTAGTACCACTCTACCTCAGCGGTAGTACCGCTCTCTGCGGGGCTGAGTGGGGGTTTTGTTTCCCCCACTATAAAAGGGCGTCCCCTTCTTCCTTTCCACTTACCTCTTCCCCCTAGCTTCAATTATTGCCCAAGCTCCATTCATTGCTCAAGCTCCATTAAATACTCCAAGCTTCATTTTGCCCGATCTATCTCCCTAGCCAATCAAACTTGTTGATTTGCTCGGGAGTGGTTGAGAAGGCTCCGATCTACATTTCCACCAAGAGATTTTCGATTCCCCCACTCATCCCTAGTGGATCTTGTTACTCTTGGGTGTTTGAGCACCCTAGACGGTTGAGGTCACCTCGGAGCCATATTCCATTGTGGTGAAGCTTTGTGGTCTTGTTGGGAGCCTCCGATTAAGTTGTGGAGATTGCCCCAACCTTGCTTGTAAAGGTTCGGTCACTGCCTTCAAGGGCACCAATAGTGGAATCACAACATCTCGCATTGTGTGAGGGCGTGAGGAGAATACGGTGGCCCTAGTGGCTTCTTGGGGAGCATTGTGCCTCCACACCGCTCCAACGGAGACGTACTTCCCCTCAAAAGGAAGGAACTTCGGTAACACATCCTCGTCTTCACCGGATCCACTGTTGGTTATCTCTTACCTTTACTTGTGCAAGCTCTTTAGTGTTTGTTCCCTTGCTTGCTTGTATGCTTGTTGTTGTTGCATCATATAGGTTGCTCACCTAGTTGCACATCTAGACAACCTACTTTGATGCAAAGTTTAATTTGGTAAAGAAAAGCTAAAAATTGGTAGTTGCCTATTCACCCCCCCCCCCTCTAGTCAACCATATCGATCCTTTCAATCTGTGTGAGAGAGTATCGAGTGTGTCGATCAAGGTCCGAACAGGGAGATATATCATTTGTGTGTGAAAGAAAACGAGGTTAAATAAGACTCAGATAAAGAGAGCGAGATTGAGCGAGTGTGGCCCGCCGTGCGAAAGAAAGAGTGAGACAGTCTCGAGGGAGTGACCTAGATAGACAACGTGCATGCGTGTGCACGAGAGGTTGGGGGGCTAGATGGGCAATGCATGTATTTAGTGTGAGAGGGTGAGAGGGAGAGGGAGAGAGAGAGAGCTCGGCATGGGGTGCAATGGCGGGTGTGTGAGGTAAATACATTTCGTAACAGAGTGGAAAAAAGGGGTTGTGTAGTTGAGAGAGTTAGAGATCGAAACATGGAGAGAAAGAATGGATGTGTGTTGGAAACCGATAGCTTCCTAAGGTGGTTAGGAGAGGAAGATTAACCGATACAGGAAGTATGTAGCGTGTGCGCGCGGGGGGGCTAAAAACAACATTTGAATGTAGATAGTATGAGACTTAATATCGATGTTTCAATTTGGTGTACATTGTAAGATTTGAACTAAGGACCATGTATATGGGTAATTATTTCGAGTTCGTGCCATACTACGTTTCGAAAAGTTGACATTGACTCGATTTGTTGTGCTATTTTGTAGGTCATATGTTTGAACCCATCCAAAAGTTTTCTAACTACCATGGTGTTCATCATATACATATGAATTTGTATTAAAAAGTAGCGTGGATACAATGAAATGCAAAATCCACATTAGAATTGGAGATCGCTATGTGACACACACTCTAATTCAAATAACTAATTATGTGACACACACTCTAATCCACGTTAGCGTGGATACCATTTCAATTTTTTTCAAATAACTCCTCATTAATTAATTTATAGTATCTCGTTTCGAATGACTAATTATTGCAAGGAAAACACAGGCATGGTAATACATACAGATTCGTTTGCAAATGAAAGAAGATTCGTTTGCATTCTCAAATGTAGGCGCACCAGGGTCGTGCCGTGGTGGTCGCGTGTGTCGGACGGACGCGTGGCACCCAGCCACCCACCCCCCAAAAAAGGACGACGACAAAATAAGTTTGCGCTTCCCGTTTTGGTTTGAAATATCTAGCGGCCCCAATTCCAGCCTTACAAAATCTCCCTTCTCCACCGCCCCCTTCCGCGCCCAGATTGCTCAAATCCCTAATTCGTCGCCAACCCAAGCAAAGTTCGAATCGCCCCTCGTCTCGTCTCTTTCCCCACCTCTGTGTCGGACGACGATGACGAAGACGATGGTCGCGCTTCACCACCGCACCGGAACTACCTCATCTACGCCCTCGTCCACCGCACTAGGTGGTCCACCGACAACGTTGGCCGCCGCAACCGACGTGCCTCACAGACACTGACTTCCACCGCATCAGGTGCGCTTCACCGACGCCGTCTCCCAGCTCACCGGGGCTACTTCACCGAGCACATCGTCACGCCTCCGCCCCCGAGGCCGCCGGGGCTTCACCAACGGTCTCGTCCACCGCATCGTACCGCTCCGCTGCCACTCAAGATCTGCATCCATGCGCGGCCAGCCAACGCCAGCGTCTCACCCTCAACGGCTCTGAAGTGACCCGCACTCTAGCTAGGCGAGCATGCCCAAACGCCGGCCCGAACTAGGTATCCACACATCACTCCCTTGTGCACTGTTCCGACAATGTTTGGATATCCTTTCACTGCTCTCTTAGCTTACACGCCTATCCAACTTTGACTTTAACTCTTATTTCTTCTGGATATGTCATCTGAAACAAGCAAATCCATTTTTTAGTGAAGCATGACGGCGCTACGGGATCTGGTACACATCCTGCACGCCCGTATAACCTTGTAAGTATCTGTTCTCCGGTACAACAGCAAGGTCGATTCCTCTTATTTGATCAGCCATTCGTTGTGTCAAAAATGCAGAGGGGGATGCAAGGAGCACAAGGCATGCACATCCAAGCAAGTGGTAACATGGACTTGTACATGGAACATCCCAAGCGGAAGCAGAGCTGCAGTGAGCCTATACAATGAGCTAGCGTAAGTCCCTACATTTCATTTAATTCGTACTGGCATTCGTGTATGATTTGTGTGCAGTGGCAGATCCACGAATTCAAGTTACCAGGGGCGAACATTTAACTTAAAAATACGAAGGCACTTGCACTCCGGAAATCAACATAACTTGAGAAATGTGAAGCTACATGCACTTTGAAAACCAGCTAATGATCCAAAGTAGTTAAGATTATAAACACTAAATGATGCAAGCACCAAAAAATACAAAATGCAACATGGTGTACAAGGACTACAAACATGGTCTGTACCTGCTTGAATTATTCGTTCTCTGGCTGAAAATATCAAAGTGTAATTGCACCTATAACCAGTGCGCAAACTGCATATCAATATATCTATCCTGCACAAGTATGCCAATAGTTTCAAACAACAAATTAGAAAAGTATTTATGCTACGTTGCCATGACACAGGGACTTTCTGGTAGATGGCCTCGACATTTCCTCAAACCATGAAAATGCACTATAATTTGCTTGTCATCAATGCCTGCAAATCTCTATGTCTCTCTCAACATAGCAGATCATCATTAGACACTAAATCCTTCAATGGGAGCTTGCAAAATGCTTGCATTAGATGCCTCATTAGACACTATATGTTCATCACCAGGAGCATGTAAAATGTTTGCATCAAATCCTTCATTAGCAGTCTGTTCATTAGACACTTCAGGCTCAAGAACAACATGAGCTTGGATGTTTGCACCAGAAACTTGATTAGATACATCAGATTCAGTCAGTTTAGTATTGATTGGGGGAGTTATAAAATAAGTAGAAATTGGTTTCATTTTCTCATAGATTCCCTACATACAAGTAGTTTTACAACACCGTCAGGTTTAACTATTGGCCAGAAATTGAAGAGTTGAATTAGTTATAATCAAGGATGTGATGTACCTGCTCGTTGCGCATGCTACTCTTGCAAGCTGCGACTGTCCGTTTGCGCAAGCTCGATGCCATGCCCGTGCTGCCGCCACTGCCTCCCACGCAGGCTACACCCAGGGTTGGATCTTCATCTTCTTGTCCTTCCATTCGCTTGAAGCCCGGCGACCGCCCTCTAACGAGGGCGCGAGGAAGTGCTGTGTCGGTCTGTCTAGCGGTGGCTAGGTTAGGAGCGAACTAGACTGGAGGCTGGAGCGGATGAATTGGGATTTTTCCTGCTGTCGATCGATATGGGAGGTGCTCGTTTGGGCCGCGAGCCTGCTATAGGGCCTGACTTGCACTTATGTTATTGGCCTATCCAAATTGAAACATTTTTCTTCATTTTTTACATTGCCTGCTCGTGCGTTGGGACGAACAAAACTAGCATGTGCCAACCTGGACGACTCAAACTAGGTGCACACTTCTGAGCCACCCGAGGCGGCCACCCATACCAGCCCCTATGGTGGCGTCGCCCCTTTTTGCGTGTATGATGGGGGTAGTGAAAAATATTCCAGTGGCGCTTTTGATTTACCCACAGAATGGTTGAATTGCTTGTTTTTATGAACTGAGTTCACCAATAATATAAAGGATGCCAGTCTTTTCATCCTATTGTAGATTGCTTAGATCTCGATATGCCAAAAGTAATCGCATGAAATATACAGTAAAAGCCAGTGTGATGTGTGTGGCTACAACTAGTATGACTACACGTTCTCATATAACATATCAAGGACGCACCATCTTACCAGATTAACCATTCGACTTACCAATGCAGTGTGGGAAGAAAGAAGTATTGGGACTGCGTATCCAAGCAATTGATGTCATGGACTCCTTCGTACAACCTTGTAAACGAAAAAGAAGTTGCAGTGTGCCTGTACAAAGAACTAGCGTAAGTTCAGTTACCTGCTTCTTGGAATTTTAGTTAGCCACTTATTTACAAAATTATTCAATTACATTGCTTGGCTTAATTTAGTTTGCTACTGACCACAGCCTATTAATCCTATTATAGACTGCACCTATCTATGTGTTTGATACTTACTGTTAAGAATTACCTGTTTGCCTGAACTTAAATAGCTACTTATTTGTTTAACTGCTTTGCTGCTGCAACAACGGGTTACAATGATGTTAATAACTACTTTTCAGCATCGAATTGAAAATCATTAATTCCTTGTTTGTTTAACTGGTTTGCTGTTATAACTTCCAGTTGAGATGTTTTGCTAACTTCAACTTTTATGAATCCAATCGGAACTTTAGTGGCAAAACAGGTTAGCCCAAGATCAAAGAGCGAGGTCCCATGGACGTTGTATCATCCCACAATAGTGGCACTGGCCCAATCGTGCATTATGAATTGCCAACTGCTGATGCTCTAGAGGCTAAACTAGTGGTATAAAGAGATTCTGCTTCTACACTTAGAGATGAAGTTGACATGTTGAGGAAGCAAACAGCACAATCAGTAGCAGTACTCAAGACAACCATTAAATATTTGGTGGATTTCAAAACGAAGCAAGCTGAGACTGACCACATTGTTAAGGTCCTGAAGGAAAAAAAGGAAATTAAATTCCCACTTGGTAAATCATAGGTGAAATATTCTTTCCATCGTTGAATAACCTTTGTGTTGTTTGTTCATGTAATCAATCAAACCATTTGTTTTAGAGATCATGTAATAATTGTTTTTGTTTTTTGGTTTGTAATTTTATTTGAGCACAAGTCTGTATTAATTGATAAGACTCGGAACATTTCATTTCATTGCTGTGCCAGACCAACAAATATGCCAATCGGGTCAAATGTGCATTCAACAATAATAGTAGTATAGATGGACCATAAGTGGCACGCATCGGAAAGGGCCAAGATGCTGTAGTAGCTTGGCTAAAAAAAAGGATGTTGTTGTAGCAAAGAAAAGTACAGCGGCCTGGCTTATGTATGTTTGTTGATATTATTGATCCATATACTCTATAAGTGTTTATATGTCTGTTAGTTCTGTACATTCTTGGTTGATTCACTCGGTATTTAAATCTTGATACATCGCTTGTGTACATATCTAAATGGGAGGACACATTATGTTGCGTGTGACATTTGAGTTGGACATGAAGTGTTCCAAATATTCAAATTCACCTTAAACTAGATTCTAGCTTCTGAATTTGAGTATCGGCATTTGTAAACCATATTCATATATGACAGTGGAATACATCTTTGTCGTCCTTTTGAAGATATATAAAAACACATAGAATGATTTATAAAGATTCGTATAGGAATACAAAATGGATTCGAATTTAGTTGCCATGGTAAACGTGGATGCTTATTGTCCCAAAATTCGAAAGAAGCGGCAAAATGTCCACTCCCACGTCGGCTGCCCAAAGCCAAGTGTTTGGGAGATGGAAATTACTGTCTACCCATTACACGGACAATCCATCGGCCCGATTTGCATTGCTCTAAATAGAGGTAGGATAGTAACTTCAATAAGATGTGACACGACCGCCTCTGAGCCCATTCCAACATGGTGGGCGCCAAACATGGGCGACAAAACACATTTGATTCAAGCTCGTCCGAAAGACCTCTGTTTCTCCCTCCATTTCCCCATTCATACACGGTGGGCGGCAAAACAAACTTGACTCGGCCGAAATCGATGTAGGAAAATATTTTCAATAGGGGCAGGTTTGTAAATTCACTCAGACATGACACAGCCGCCCTACCTGTCAGCCCCGTTCATACACCGTGGGCGCCAACCGCCCTCTCCTCACCCGAAATCACTCTGGGCAAATATTGGCGAGATGCGAGATTACCGCCGTATCCCCAACCGAAGAGACGTCCAAATTTTAAACGGGGGCTAATCTCGTAACTTTCCCATATTTCAGACAGGGCGTCCGAAAAACATGGTTCCCCGTACCTCTCCCTCCATTTTCCCATTCATATACCATCCGCGCTAGAACACCATCCCCACACCAGCCTCCGTCCGCCACCCCATCCATCGCCGCCGTCCTCCACCACATCCATCGTCGCTGTCCTCCACCACATCCATCACCACCGTCCTCCACCATACCGAAGTGCCTACCAAGACCGCGTCGTCCAATGCTAGAGATGGACATTTCTCATCCACAGCGACGGACCAAGAGCCTTGCATCACGTCCTCTCGCTTCATCGGCGCCGTCGTCCTCTTTGTCGGGGCCGCTCACACGACCTTCTCTTCCACCGCAATGGGACTTATCCACCGATGCACCTGTCTACCGTCGCAAATCTGCTTCAACGCCACCGACAGCCATCGCACCCCTGATGCCTACACGGCGCCGCAAGAGAGGTGGTACTTCATATCTCCTCAACTTTTTGATCTCAACCAGAAAATAGATCTTAACTTGGTTACTCTACTTTCTTTTCACTTCTTAGAATTTAGTTCTTAGTTGGAAACAAACAATGGCTGCTAAATATCATTTCTCGAGTTTCCCCCTTTTATGATCACTATATGATCAGAATATGTGCTTCGTGTCATAATAGCACTGCTCGACCCATCAAGCTAAACAAGCTTAGTTGTTCAAATATGAATCTGATATTATCAAAATAGATTTGTTTAATTGGTCAGCTAAATGTTCCTAAATTAGTTTCAAAAATGCATGTTCGCCGCTCGGGTGTGTATCTCTACAGGGTGCCCACGGTGGGACGGCCCACCCTGGGATTGTGGGTCGTCCCAGGCCCCGATTCCCCTCTGTTTTGCTGCGCGCTTCCGATCTCTACTCGCCCCCAGCCATCTGCCTCGCCGGCGACTTGCCGTCCCCGGATGGCATGACTCTAGGAGGAGACGCCGGACTAACAGGAGGTCAGGAGCCGCTCGCCCAACAACGTCACCGCTGCCCGGGTGCGCCGCCGTGCCTACCTTCCCAGTCCGTTCAGGGCTCAGGCGTGCAACACCCACTAAGCCAACCCGATTTATCCAGAGATAAGTCCTCAACACTCAACAACCACTCCTCATCACCCATTTTCTAATTGATTCATTACTCATTATGTAGGACTGTCATTAGGGTTTGTTGTGTGCTCGGTGCTACCTACACTTAATGGTTTAGATGTATTTCGGTAATCTTTAGTACCTGTAAAGTTCATAGGGTTTTCAAAATTCCAGCCCTAGGAACAGACACTAGTCATTTTGGATTGTTGGTCGTAGTGACATTGACCCAGATTACTACTGCAAGCCAGGTTTGTTGAAAATTTTACTTGTCTTTCTTACTCATTCGATATAATATCCAATTATTCACGTCCATTAGTTGTAAACAATAAGTGCTAGACAAACTTCTTGATTCAGATTTTGGACGGTCTCTTACTGCAGTTACAATTTTGCATACTTGTCCTAGTGAGCTCACAAGTAAATGATTGATTCACTACATCTATGCTTGCCTTGACATATTTGTTGTCAATATTCTTTTAGGGTGGACCACCCTGTTTCTAAATACTGCAACCGTAGACATGAGTGAATAGTGTTTCTCTATGTGATCTCTTCCATCATGTGTGGGCAACGAACATTGCATTGTATAGAAAGAAAGTGTCATTTCCAACTTTTACATAGGCTTCGATCTTTTACATGGAATACAATCTGCCTACTTGCTTTGTGTCGCACTACCAACACTCCACCCTTGAAGCTAAACATTATGCCACTCATAATTCCTTAGTTTATTTGTTCAAATACGAATTTCATATAATTCTAATGTTCCTACTTTAGTTTTCAAATGTGTGTCTGCCTGTTATAGAGACATAAGAGGTTTGTATTTCTGTGTGTGGTCTGGTCAGCACGATTGGGGGTGAACTTCGCATATGCAGGGGTTTATAGGGAGACACTCTTCGAGTTGAATCCGCAATGCATTCCATAGATAATCTGACTACTTTTTATGTTTTCATGAATCTCAGATTCTGAACAACATCATAATGATTATGAGCTTGCGTGTGATACGTCTCCGTCGTATCTACTTTTCCAAACACTTTTGCCCTTGTTTTGGACTCTAACTTGCATGATTTGAATGGAACTAACCCGGGCTGATGTTGTTTTCAGCAGAATTACCATGGTGTTATTTATGTGCAGAAACAAAAGTTCTCGGAATGACCTGAAACTTCATGGAACAACTTTTTGGAAATAATAAAAAATCCTTGCAAAATATGAAGGCCAGGGGGGCCACCACCTGTCCACGAGGGTGGGGGCGCGCCCCCTACCTCGTGGGGCCCCTGGAGCTCCTCCGACTTCAACTCCAACTCTATATATTTGGTTTCGGGGAGAAAAAAATCAGAGAGAAGAATTCATCGCGTTTTATGATATGGAGCCGCCGCCAAGCCCTAAAACCTCTCGGGAGGGATGATCTCGAGTCCGTTCGGGGCTCTGGAGAGGGGAATCCGTCGCCATTGTCATCATCAACCATCCTCCATCACCAATTTCATGATGCTCACTGCCGTGCGTGAGTAATTCACTACTGGAATTAGCTTATTTGCCGTCTGCCAGTTCTTTGCCGTCCGCTGGCGGATGGCAAAGAAGGTCTTTTCCGTCAGCTTAAGGAAAACAGACGGCAAAGAAGGTCTTTGCCATCAGCCTGTTCTTTGTCGTCCGCTGGCTCACGGCAAAGAGAGAGCTGGCCCCACTAAATGAGTTAATTGAGGAAAACTTAACGGTCCCCCTCTTTGCCGTCTGCTAGCAGACGGCAAAGAGGAAACAGAGCGGACGGCAAAGGGTGGGCGGACGGCAAAGATTCTTCCTAACTAACGGCCGAGCCTCACCCTGCCCCTTCTCTCTGTTTCTCTCCCTCTCTCCTCCCCGCCGCCCCCACTACCCGCCGCCGCCCCCGCCACCTGCCGCCGCTTGCCCCGTCGACCCACCACCCCGCCGCCCCCATGCGCCGACGCCTTGTCGCCCCACCACCCCGTCGCCCCGGCGCCCCGCCGCCCGACCGCCCCATCGCCCCGGCACCCCCACCACCCTGGCACCCCCTCCACCCGCCCACCACCCGGCGCCACCGCGGGCCCATCGCCCCCGCCTCCCTGCCGGCTCATCGGCCCGGCGCCACCGTCGCCCCCGTCGCCGCCGCTCGATCCAGTGAGTTGTTTTTTCTGTTTTTTCTTTTTTTGCTGTTAGATTCAATTTAGTTTTAGTGTTAGATTTAGTGTTAGATTCAATTTAGTTTTAGTGCTAGAATACGTAGAAGGGGAAGAAGAAGAAGAAGAGGGGAGAAGGGAGGAAGAGGAGGAGGGAGAAGAAGAAGAAAGAAAAGAAGAGGAAACCCTAAACCCTAGTTCTAGTTATAGTTTTACTTTAGTTTTAGTTTCACTTTAGTTCTAGTTTTTATTTTTAGTTTATTTTAGATTAGTTTTAGTTTTAAGAAGAGGGGAGGAGGGAGAAGAAGAATGAAGAAGAAGAAGAAGAAGAAGAAGAAGAAGAAGAGGGAGGAAGAGGAAGAGGAGGAGGAGGAAGAGGAGAAGATGAGGAGGAGGAGGAGGAGGAGGAGAAGAAAAGGCAGTCACGTGCCCCGACCGCGACCCACACCCCGACCCCGACCCCGACACCCCGACCCCCGACACCGACACGGCACCCCGACCCCGACATGCCACCCCGACACCCCGGCACGACACCCCGACCCTCGACACCCTGACACCACACCCCGACCCCCGACACCCAGACCCCGAAACAGCACCCCGACCCCGACATGGCACCCCGACCCCCGACACCCTGATACCCCGACCCTGACCCCCTGACACCCCGACCCCGACCCCGACACCCTGACACCACACCCAGACTCCGAAACAGCACCCCGACCCCGACACGGCACCCCGACCCCGACAAGCCACCCCGACACCATATATATATTTTGATTTTGTTATGAAAAACATCATATATTATTATTCATGTCGGTATTTTTTTATGTTGTATTAATTTCGTTTACTCTTTGTCATGGCAGGTGTTGAAAGATGGTAGGCGTTGGTCCGGAGCGCTCCGAGGCCCCTTCATCATCGGTGCGTGGTGGGAGGTCTTCCATTCCACCCGCACAAATCCGACGAGTGTTGCTGGACAGTATGGCGACACCGCCGGGCCCTTCTTCGTCAACCACGGTGCCCAGCAGGGGACGAGGAAAGGGAGGGAAGAAGAGAGGAGCTAGAGCACGTGGTCGCGGGGGAGGAGGTAGGGTGACTGCTAGGGTGCCTTCCTCGCCGCCACCCCTAGTTGTTTCACCCGAGCACGTGACTGCTAGGGTGCCTTCCTCGCCGCCACCCCCAGCTGTTTCACCCGAGCACGTGACTGCTAGGGTGGACTCGTCCGAGGAGGAGGCTACATGGACTCCGGTCCACGAGCCTTGGGTCCATGGGCCTTCGGCCCATGATAGTTGGGCCCACGAGTCCCCGGACGAGCACACGTCTGGATGGGGTACCTAGCCGGATCAGCCTAAGGGGCCGAGTGGCCATGCTGATGATGGCAGGGAGCCGACTGATATTGAGGAGGAGGGGGGCACCGTCTACCAGCGTGGTTGTACACGTCTCCCCTCCATGCCGGCGACCCGCGAGCAGAGGTGGTTGATTTTCCCTGATGGGGAGAGGTAAGTGAATTTAATATTTTTGTACCTTCTGCATTCACATTTCTTCAAATATCTAATGCGTTGGCCTTGTCATGCTGCTGGGGTTGGGACCACCATGAGAAGGTCTGCCGGCCCAACTCCATCCTTGGAGTGCTTTGCCGGCAAAACTTCCCGGGGTTTGTCACGTTGCCTGGTGAGGGTCGGCTTCCAGAGCTTGGATTGAGCTGGTAGCACTACTTGGCTGCCCTGGCCCCGTCGGGTGAGATTATCGACGGTGTCTTGTGCAACACGAGGGCAGACGTGGTGATCAGAAAGTTCTGGGTAATTTCTCCTTTACACAATTAAAAATCTTCAACTAGCTAGTTATTAATTGTACTAATCAATATTGTCTCATTTGATTGCAGACATTCTACAGGTGTGAGGAGGGATACGAGGAGGAGGCGGCAAATGTTATCAAGAACGTCTACAAGCGCCTACTGTAGAACTTACGGCACGAGGCTCGGGTGCAGGCTGTTCGAGACTAATACGCCTTGCGTGGTATCAAGAAGCCCAAGCCGGCGTGCCGTGAGAAGTTCCTGAGTAAGGAGCAATAAATGAAGGTAATTCTTAAGGCCTTGTACTTACTTCCTTCATTTATTAATTCATAGTCGTAGCGCTCAAGTTTCTATTTGCTAACTTAGGCGCCTCCGAGATGGTGTGCGGATCGGATGGATTGTTGGGAGGTGTTGGTCAATGTGTGGTGCTCAAAAGAATGGCTAGCCGTCCACAACTCGGCCAAGGACAAACGTGCCCAAATGGAAGGTGTGCCACACCATCAAGGCAGCTCCAACTTATATCAGTTCGGGCGGAACTGGGTATGTGGTTTGCTTCATGATTCATGCAATTCATTAATCATGATAGGTTGAGCCCTTTAATTACTAATTTACGTTGTTTCTCTCTTTCAGGCACGCTACAATAAGGCGGATAAGGTCCCAGAGGTGTACGACCTCTATGCCATGGCCCATACTGCCTCTTATAAGAAAGTCAAGGCATTCTCTCCGTCTGACCTCGATGATGCAAACAACTTCACCAACATCTCCTCCCAAGACAAGCTCGTGAAATATAGAGATGAAGGGAAGGCGAGGAAAGGGGAGGACTTTAACCCGAGCCAGGGTCCCATTGATCCAGAGCTGGTGATGATAGTTGGTGGCGGGAGGTCCCATGGCTCGATAGCCATTGGAGATGAACTTATCCGTTGTCCTAGCACTCTCCCTGAGATCAAGGTGCGCCAGTCGAGATCCGCTCCTGAGATAAGGCCTCGTGAACGACCAGTCCAACTCGCCTTCAAGGTTAGTTATACGTACTCAGCTATCTTTCTACATTACATTATGTGCGCTTCCATCAATGATTACAAATGCTAACGAGGAGTGGTGTTGCAGGCTGCTATACAGAGTGAGAGAGATAGAACGGAGAAACTTCTGTCGGAGGCGGCGGAGAGGTAGCGGGAGTTGGAGGAGAGGACGACAAAGATAAGACTTGAACATAAAGAGAGCATCATGAAGAAGATGACTAGCACATTTAAACCTAACCCACTTCCTATGCCTAGGGATTTTGTGAGCACACAATTTATGGGAACAAGAATCAACTAGCATAGGAAGGAAAAACAAGTATAACTTCAAAACTTTAAGCACATAGAGAGAAAAACTTGATATTATTGTACTCCTACAAGCATGTATTCCTCCCTCATAATAATTTTCAGTATCATCATGAATGATTTCAACAATATAACCATCACATAAAGCATTCTTTTCATGATCTACAAGCATAGAAATTTTTCTACTCTCCACATAAGCAAAATTCTTCTCATTCGGAATAACGGGATCACTAGTTCCTAGAGTTAACACTCTTCCAAACCCGCTTTAGATGATAGTATTATTCATACTCCAAAATATATAAGTGAAGTTCATGGATCTTTCTACAATTAATATAAACTAACCAATGTCCAAGCTCAAAATGTATAAGTGAAGCACACGAAGCATTCTATAAAACCATACTCAAAAGATTTAAGTGAAGCACAAAGAGCAATTCTATAAGATCATACTTAAAAGATATAAGTGAAGCACATGAAGCATGCATTCTATATATCAATGAATGTCTATATCATACTAGCATGGTTCATAAAGGAAGAACAAAAAAACAAAGGACACAAATAATGTGAACGAAACAAAAACCGAGGTATACCGATAATTGTTGAAGAAGAAAGATGGGATGCCAACCGGGGCATCCCCAAGCTTAGATGCTTGAGTATCCTTAGAATATTTACTTGGGGTGCCTTGGGCATCCCCAAGCTTGAGCTCTTGCCTCTCTTTATTCTTCTCACATCGGTAACTCCTCGTTCTTCGAACACTTCATCCACAAAAAACTTCAACAAAAACTTTGTGAGATCCGTTAGTATAATAAAGCAAATCACTACCTTTAGGTACTTTTGAAAACTCATTCCAATTTCATATTAGAACTATATCTACTGTATTCCAACTTCACCATGTTTCATACCCCCGATACTACCCATAGATTCATCAAAATAAGCAAACAACACACGAAAAACAGAATCTGTCTAAAACAGGACAGTCTGTAGTAATCTGAAGGTTTCGTAAACTTATGTAACTCCAAAATTATGAAATAAATTTGAAAATTTGAAACATTTATACAGAATTAATGTGCAAAAAGTTTCAGACCCATTTGACTTTCCAATAAAAAATGTAAATTCACGCGCTACAGCCAAAGTTTCTGTTTTTGTTCTGCACATAGTAAACAAGCAATCTAATCATCCTAAAACCAAATCTTGGCACATTATTTTTATAATACAATGGATATATATATAAGGGGATAATTATTTACAGAGAAATTTCCATGAAAAATTCTACATTGTTTCCGTGAGCATGAACACAAGTGCTCAAGGTCGACCCTCACTTCTTCAATGCATAACTTTCCAATCACTTCTCTTTTTGAAAAACTTTTTAGGCATGAGAGGCAAGTAATAATATTTTTTTTGGTATTTTCATTCTTTTAGTTTTTTTTGTATGTTTCACCCACAACTAAACAGAAACAAAAAGGAAAAACAACATCTACTTAGTGAAGAAAACAAGCATACACGAGAATATCAACCCGACGCTATTGCTCCCCGGCAACGGCGCCAGAAAAGAGCTTGATAATCCTCAAGTGCAAGGAATCATCGTTGCAATTTCCAAAGGCAAGGACAAGCTTCAAGAGGAGATTGATGCATTTGAGGAAGCTCCCAAAGCCTTGGTCAAGTGGGTTCCCAAGACTACATCAAGTTCTACTTCATCAAGTACGACTACAACTCCAAGGATTCCCATCAAGATGGTGTGGATCCCTAAGATGAAGGACTAGAGAGTTCTTGAGGGTGACTCCGCCAACATACCTCACTCATATCATTTTGGCGAGGACAAGTGCAAATAACTTCCATATCTTGCACTAGTTCAAGGAGTCACAAACCCTCTTGTTGGTAAGACAAGGGACAAGGTAACCTAATGCATTCATGGACATCATCATATGTGAACATCACTCTATGTCTATGGATATCCTTGTTTGTTCTGTGTGGGACTAACCCGTGTAGGTATTGAAAGTGCGACTCACTCCAAAGGATTGCTCCAAAAGATCTACATCAACATTGAGCATCTACATCTTCAACACCTACATGAAGTCATCAACGACAAAACCCAAGGTTAGTTCATCCCTCTTAGGGGGGATATCACATCTAGGGGGAGCTTTACTCTAATCAATTGAGCTAAAGAAACTCTAATGGTGTGAACACAACAATGATTTATGTAAAAGTGGCAACCCCACTTGTGCTTAAACGATGAGTATGACCTACGATCAAATGTTCTCATTTGACTCCTAAGTCAATATACTCATATATAGATGACCTAGTCATCACCAAATTGCTTGATAGATGCTAGAGTGATTGTGCATGCTTTGTCACATAATTCATTTGCCATCTTATTGTGTAAGCATGTTGGTTGCATATTTTACTCCTTCGAGGACATCCATTTGTTGCCTTGATTGTTTGACTTTTTCTCTTCTGCCAAATGGATGGACAAGAATGCCTAAGAACTCCCTCTAGCTATCTATCCTTTTCTCGTCTCAAACTCTATTCATGCTACATCACAAAGTTTGATCAAGTCAGAATCGAATCACTTTGTGTGAGGAGCACTTGGAGTCCCCGATTCGTCATAGACTTAAACTTCCAAAACCTCTTTGTGCATTTCGGTATGACCGAGTCATCCATTTCGGTCACACCGAGATCACTAAGTTGATCTAGATTTTCTAATCTCGGTGCAACCGATTAGAACTTTTCGGTCACACTGAGTTGCAGCAATCGCTTGCGATTCTGCATCCCAGTGCCACCAAGTTGTTCCACTTGGTCACACCGACAGGGTCAGGATATATATACCCACGGGTGAGATTTTGGAAATTCCTTCAAAACCTCTCAGCCCACGCGTGTCCTGCTCTGCCACCTCGGGTCTCCAGATCGTCCTCTCGCCGCTAGCGACCTCCCGCCACTGGTTTCCGTTGCCGTCAACGGATTTCTGCCCCTCCATTGCCACCGTAGCGAACTCCGCCGAATTAGGGTATGGGTTCGATCTTTTGTGCCATTCCTTTAACTCCGATTCGTAGCACATTACTTTGCCATGATCATGATCACGTATTCAATCAATCTATCCACTGAAAACATACCTTAGGTTAGGTTTGATTTGAAAATTTAGGGTTAGGTCTCCGCCGGACTCATCTCGGACCGACCGAATTGTAGAAATCGGTCTCGCCGATTTGGCTTAGGCCATTGCAATTGCACTTTCGGTCTGACCGAAAACTACAAATCGGTGTGACCGAGTTCGATTCTTTGTGAAACCCTAGCAGTCTTGGTGCCACCGAACTATGACTCGGTCTGACCGAGTTCACCAGTTTAGGTTCCAGAAGCTGCTTCGGTATCACCGAGTTTACAAATCGGTAGCTCCGAAATGCTTTCTATAAAGAACTAAAACTAAGTTTTTAAGTCATTATTTTTGCAAAAACTCTGCACTTTGTGATGCTCATCCACTCTACCTCATCCATATCTATTCACAGGGTCTACTGTCCGAAAGTTTGCATAAATGTCTGACCAGAGCGACAACCAGAACAAGTCAAAGGAACAGGTACAATTGAGTGAGGGCACTAGTCCCTCTAGCACTTCTGATGATGGCAGCAGGAGCACACCAAGCAACTTGCCCAAGGCAGCCACCAGAACAAGAAAGAAGAAAACCTCAGATTCTAAAGATGAGGATTATGTGGCTGTTGAGGAGGAAGTCAGCTCCAAGAAGAAGGTGCCGAAGATAGAGTATGGCACAGTTGCATCAACTAAGCCTGGCTTGCACAAGAAGGCCCCTACCAAGAGGGTGCCAACCTTAAAAGTTGGAGCCTCAGCTGCTGAAACCTCCAACCCAACTGAAGAGGCTGCTGGAGAAGGAAAGAAGAGAAAAGAAAGGGTCAAGAAGACCATTGCCTGAGTACTTGGTAGATCCTCCATTATGAGAGATTCAGAAGAAGAGGGGGAGGAAGAGGATGCTGCACCAGCACCCAAGTCTCAAAAGCTTATGGGAGATGCTATCAAATCAGGGGCTGCTCCATCTAAGGCCAAATCTGCTCCCAAGTCTGCTGCTCAAAAATCCCCAAAGCCCAAGAGGAACACCAGGAGTATACCTACTGAGGAGAAGAACAAGGCCGCAGTGCCTGAAGCTGAAGAAGAAGAAGATGATGATTCTCTTGTTTTGAGGAAGTTGAAGCCCAAAATTCCTGACCACAATGATGCTCATCCAGTCGCTGAGGATATGCACATCAGGAAAGATGCAGGATTGAGGTTGTGGAGACAGTTTGATCCCTATGCTGTTAGGAGGAGGACTGCAGTTGACTACAGGTTCCATACAAAGGAACAACAAGATTTCTATGAGACAATTTTGCTTGACAAGAAGCCCATTGTCGGTGTCAAAACCGGTGGATCTCGGGTAGGGGGTCCCGAACTGTGCGTCTAGGCCGGATGGTAACAGGAGACTGGGGACACTTTGTTTTACCCAGGTTCGGGCCCTCTCGATGGAGGTAAAACCCTACTCCTGCTTGATTAATATTGATGATATGGGTAGTACAAGAGTAAATCTACCACGAGATCAAGGAGGCTAAATCCTAGAAGCTAGCCTATGGTATGATTGTGTATGGAGTTGATTCTGTCCTACGGACTACAACCCTCCGGTTTATATAGACACCGGATAGGGTTAGGGTTACATAGAGCCGGTTACAATGGTAGGAGATCTTGAATATTCGCATCGCCAAGCTTGCCTTCCACGCCAAGGAAAGTCCCATCCGGACACAGGACGAAGTCTTCAATCTTGTATCTTCATAATCCAGGAGTCCAGCTGAAGGTATAGTCCAGCTACCCGAACACCCCCTTGTTGGAAATATGCCCTAGAGGCAATAATAAATTGATTATTATTATATTTCCTTGTTCATGATAATCGTTTATTATCCATGCTAGAATTGTATTGATAGGAAACTCAGATACATGTGTGGATACATAGACAACACCATGTCCCTAGTAAGCCTCTAGTTGACTAGCTCGTTGATCAATAGATGGTTACGGTTTCCTAACCATGGACATTGGATGTCGTTGATAACGGGATCACATCATTAGGAGAATGATGTGATGGACAAGACCCAATCCTAAGCATAGCACTAGATCGTGTAGTTCGTATGCTAAAGCTTTGCTAATGTCAAGTATCATTTCCTTAGACCATGAGATTGTGCAACTCCCGGATACCGTAGGAATGCTTTGGGTGTACCAAACGTCACAACGTAACTGGGTGGCTATAAAGGTACACTACGGGTATCTCCGAAAGTGTCTGTTGGGTTGGCACGAATCGAGACTGGGATTTGTCACTCCGTGTAAGCGGAGAGGTATCTCTGGGCCCACTCGGTAGGACATCATCATAATGTGCACAATGTGATCAAGGAGTTGATCACGGGATGATGTATTACGGAACGAGTAAAGAGACTTGCCGGTAACGAGATTGAACAAGATATCGTGATACCGACGATCGAATCTCGGGCAAGTATCGTACCGATAGACAAAGGGAATTGTATACGGGATTGATTAAGTCCTTGACATCGTGGTTCATCCGATGAGATCATCGTGGAACATGTGGGAGCCAACATGGGTATCCAGATCCCGCTGTTGGTTATTGACCGGAGAACGTCTCGGTCATGTCTGCATGTCTCCCGAACCCGTAGGGTCTACACACTTAAGGTTCGATGACGCTAGGGTTATAAAGGAAGATAGTATGTGGTTACCGAATGTTGTTGGGAGTCCCGGATGAGATCCCGGACGTCACGAGGAGTTCCGGAATGATCCGGAGGTAAAGATTTATATATGGGAAGTCCTGTTTTGGACACCGGAAGAGTTTCGGGGTTTATCGGTAACGTACCGGGACCACCGGGAGGGTCCCGGGGGTCCACCAAGTGGGGCCACCAACCCCAGAAGGCTGCGTGGGCCAAGTGTGGGAGGGGACCAGCCCCTAGGAGGGCTGGTGCGCCCCCCACAAGGGGCCCAAGGCGCAAGGATAAGTGGGAGGGGGCAAACCCTAGTCCAGTTGGGCCTTAAGGCCCACCTAGTGGTTTCCTTCTCCTCTCCCCCTTCTTGGCCGCCACCTTTGGATCCCATCTAGGGCTGCCGCCCCCCCTAGGGGTGGGAAACCCTAGAGGGGGCGCAGCCCTCCCCTTCCCCTATATATATGAGGCCTGGGGGCTGCCCACAACACGCGATCAGATCTCTCTTGGTGCAGCCCTGCGTCTCTTCTTCCTCCTCTTCTGTGGTGCTTGGCGAAGCCCTGCAGGATTGCCACGCTCCTCCATCATCACCACGCCGTTGTGCTGCTGCTGGAAGGAGTCTTCCTCAACCTCTCCCTCTCTCCTTGCTGGATCAAGGCGTGGGAGACGTCACCGGGCTGTACGTGTGTTGAACGCGGAGGTGCCGTGCGTTCGGCACTTGGTCATCGGTGATTTGAATCACGACGAGTACGACTCCATCAACCCCGTTCACTTGAACGCTTCCGCTTAGCGATCTACAAGGGTATGTAGATGAACTCTCTTTCTACTCGTTGCTAGTCTCTCCATAGATAGATCTTGGTGATACGTAGGAAATTTTTTGAATTTCTGCTACGTTCCCTAACAGTGGCATCATGAGCTAGGTCTATTGCGTAGATTCTATGCACGAGTAGAACACAAAGTAGTTGTGGGTGTTGATTTTGTTCAATATGCTTGCCGTTACTAGTCTTATCTTGATTCGGCGGCATCGTGGGATGAAGCGGCCCGGACCGACCTTACACGTACTCTTACGTGAGACTGGTTCCACCGACTGACATGCACTAGTTGCATAAGGTGGCTAGCGGGTGTCTGTCTCTCCCACTTTAGTCGGATCGGATTCGATGAAAAGGGTCCTTATGAAGGGTAAATAGAAATTGGCATATCACGTTGTGGTCTTTGCGTAGGTAAGAAACGTTCTTGCTAGAAACCCATAGCAGCCACGTAAAAACATGCAAACAACAATTAGAGGACGTCTAACTTGTTTTTGCAGGGTATGCTATGTGATGTGATATGGCCAAAGGATGTGATGAATGATATATGTGATGTATGAGATTGATCATGTTCTTGTAATAGGAATCACGACTTGCATGTCGATGAGTATGACAACCGGCAGGAGCCATAGGAGTTGTCTTTATTTATTTATGACCTGCGTGTCAACTTAAACGTCATGTAATTACTTTACTTTATTGCTAACCGTTAGCCATAGTAGTAGAAGTAATAGATGGCGAGGCAACTTCATGAAGACACGATGATGGAGATCATGATGATGGAGATCATGGTGTCATGCCGGTGACGATGATGATCATGGAGCCCCGAAGATGGAGATCAAAAGGAGCAAAGTGATGATGGCCATATCATGTCACTATTTGATTGCATGTGATGTTTATCATGTTTATACATCTTATTTGCTTAGAACGACGGTAGTAAATAAGATGATCCCTTATTAAAATTTCAAGAAGTGTTCTCCCCTAACTGTGCACCGTTGCTACAGTTCGTCGTTTCGAAGCACCACGTGATGATCGGGTGTGATAGATCCTTACGTTCACATACAACGGGTGTAAGACAGTTTTACACATGCAAAACACTTAGGGTTAACTTGACGAGCCTAGCATGTGTATAGACATGGCCTCGGAACACAGAAGACCGAAAGGTCGAGCATGAGTCGTATAGAAGATACGATCAACATGAAGATGTTCACCGATGTTGACTAGTCCGTCTCACGTGATGATCGGACACGGCCTAGTTGACTCGGATCATGTAATCACTTAGATGACTAGAGGGATGTCTATCTGAGTGGGAGTTCATAAGATGAACTTAATTATCCTGAACATAGTCAAAAGGATTTTGCAAATTATGTCGTAGCTCATGCTATAGTTCTACTGTTTAGATATGATCCTAGAGAAAATTAGTTGAAAGTTGATAGTAGCAAATATGCGGACGAGGTCCGTAGACTGAGGATTGTCCTCATTGCTTCTTAGAAGGCTTATGTCCTTAATGCACCGCTCAATGTGCTGAACCTCGAACGTTGTCTGTGGATGTTGCGAACATCTGACATACACATTTTGATAACTACGTGATAGTTCAGTTAAACGGTTTAGAATTGAGGCACCAAAGACGTTTTTTGAAACGTCGCGAAACATATGAGATGTTTTGAGGGCTGAAATTGGGATTTCAGGCTCGTGCCCACGTCAAGAGGTATAAGACCTCCGACGATTTTCTTAGCCTACAAACTAAGGAGAAAGGCTCAATTGTTGAGCTTGTGCTCAGATTGTCTGAGTACAACAATCATTTGAATCAAATGGGAGTTGATCTTCCAAGATGAGATAGTGATGTTTCTCCGAAGTCATTACCACCAAGCTGCTAGAGCTTCGTGATGAACTATGATATATCAGGGACATATATGATGATCCTTGAGATATTTGAGATGTTTGACACCGCAAAAGTAGATATCAAGAAGGAGCATCAATTGTTGATGGTTAGTGAAACCACTAGTTTCAAGAAGGGCAAGGGCAAGAAGGGATACTTCATGAAACGGCAAATCAGCTGCTGCTCTAGTGAAGAAACCCAAGGTTGAACCCAAACCCGAAACTAAGTGCTTCTGTAATAAGAGGAATAGCCACTGGAGCAGAATTACCCTAGATACTTGGTAGATGAGAAGGCTGGCAAGGTCGATAGAAGTATATTGGATATACATTATGTTAATGTGTACTTTACTAGTACTCCTAGTAGCACCAGGGTATTAGATACCGGTTCGTTACTAAGTGTTAGTAACTCGAAATAAAAGCTGCGAAATAAACGGAGACTAGCTAAAGGTGAGCTGACGATATGTGTTGGAAATGTTTCCAATGTGGATATGATCAAATATCGTACGCTCCCTCTACCATTGAGATTAGTGTTTGCGTTGAGCATAGACATGATTGGATTATGTCTATCGCAATACGGTTATTCATTTAAGGAGAATAATGGTTACTCTGTTTATTTGAGTAATACCTTCAATGGTCTTACACCTAAAATGAATGGTTTATTGAATCTCGATCGTAGTGATACACATGTTCATGCCAAAAAGATAATAATGATAGTACCACCTACTTGTGGCACTGCCACGTAAGTCATATCGGTATAAAACGCATGAAGAAGCTCCATGTTGATGGATCTTTGGACTCACTCATTTTGGAAAGTTTGAGACATGCGAACCATGTCTATTGGTATATATGCATGAAGAAACTCCATGCAAATGGGCCGTTTGAACTCACTTGATTTTTGAATCACTTGAGACATGCAAATCATACCACATGGGCAAGATGACTGAAAGCCTCGGTTTCAGTAAAATGGAACTAGAAAGCAACTTGCTGGAAGTAATACATTTTGATGTGTGCAGTCCAATGAGTGCTGAGGCATGTAGTGGATATCGTTATGTTCTTACTTCACAGATGATTTTGTTGAGTATATTTACTTGATGAATCACGAGTCTGAATTATTGAAAGGTTCAAGTGATTTCAGGGTGAAGTTTAAAGATCGTCGTGACGAGAGGATAAAGTATCTATGATATGATCATAGAGATGAATATCTGAATCACGAGTTTGGCACAGAATTAAAACATTGTGGAAATTGTTTCACAACCAATACAGCCTGGAACACCATAGTGTGATGGTGTGTCCGAACATCATAACTTCACCCTATTGGATATGATGCATACCATGATGTCTCTTATCAAATTACCACAATAGTTTATGGGTTAGGCATTAGAGACAACCGCATTCACTTTAAATAGGGCACCACGTAATTCCGATGAGGTGACACCGTATGAACTATGGTTTAGAGAAACCTAAGCTGTCATTTCTTAAAAGGTTTGGGGCTGCGACGCTTATGTGAAAAAGTTTCAGGCCGATAAGCTCGAACCCAAAGCGGATAAATGCATCTTCATAGGACACCCAAAACAGTTGGGTATACCTCCTGTCTCAGATCCGAAAGCAATAAGGGATTGTTTCTAGAATCGGGTCCTTTCTCGGGGAAAAGTTTCTCTCGAAAGAATTGAGTGGGAGGATGGTGGAGACTTGATGAGGTTATTGAACCGTCTCTTCAACTAGTGTGTGGCAGGGCACAGGAAGTTGTTCCTGTGGCACCTACACCAATTGAAGTGGAAGCTTATGATATTGATCACGAGACTTCAGATCAAGTCACTCCCAAACCTCGTGGGATGACGAGGATGCGTACTACTTCAAAGTGGTACGTAATCCTGTCTTGGAAGTCATGTTGCTAGACAACAATGAACCTACGAGCTATGGAGAAGCGATGGTGGGCCCGGATTCCGATAAATGGCTCGAGGCCATATAATCCGAGAGAGGATCCATATATGAAAACAAAGTGTAGACTTTGGAAGAACTACTTGATGGTCGTAAGGCTGTTGAGTACAGATGGATTTTAAAAGAAAGACGGACAATGATGGTAAATATCACCATTAAGAAAGCTCGACTTGTCGTTAAGATGTTTTCCGACAAGTTCAAGGAGTTGACTACGATGAGATTTTCTCACTCGTAGCGATGCTAAGAGTCTGTTGGAATTATATTAGCGATTACTGCATTATTTATGAAATCTTGCAGATAGGATGTCAAAACATTGTTTCCTCGATGATTTTCTTGAGGAAAGGTTGTATGTGATACAACCGGAAGGTTTTGTCAATCCTGAAATATGCTAATAAGTATGCAAAGCTCCAGCAATCCTTCTAAGGACTGGAGTAAGCATCTCGGAGTTGGAATGTGTGCTTTGATGGGATGATCAAAGATTTTGGTTTATACAAAGTTTATGAGAAACTTGTATTTCCAAAGAAGTGAGTGGGAGCACTATAGAATTTCTGATGAGTATATGTTGTTGACATATTGTTGATCAGAAATGATGTAGAATTTCTAAGAAAGCATATAGGGTTATTTGAAAAGTGTTTTTCAACTGAAAGCCTGGGTTAAGCTACTTGAACATTGAGCATTAAGATCTATAAGGATAGATCAAAACGCTTAATGGAACTTTCAAATGAGCACATACCTTGACATGATCTTGAAGGTGTTCAAGATGGATCAGTCAAAGAAGGAGTTCTTACCTGAGTTGTAAGGTATGAAGTTAAGATTTAAAGCTCGACCATGGCAGAATAGAGAGAAAGGACGAAGGTCGTCTGCTATGCTTAAGACATAGGCTCTACAGTATGCTATGCTGTGTACCGCACCTGAAGTGTGCCTTGCCATGAGTCAGTCAAGGGGTACAAGAGTGATCAAAGAATGGATCACAGGACAGCGGTCAAAGTTATCCTTAGTAACTAGTGGACTAAGGAATTTTTCTCGATTATGGAGGTGGTAAAGAGTTCGTCGTAAAGGGTTACGTCGATGCAAGCTTAACACCTATCCAGATAGCTCTGAGTAGAGATGCCGGATACGTATAATGGAGCAGCAATTTAGAATGGCTCCAAGTAGAACAGTTATTTGGAATAGCTCCAAATAGAACGTGGTAGCTACATCTAGGAGATGACATAGAGATTTGTAAAGCACACACGGATCTGGAAGGTTCAGACCCGTTGACTAAAACCTTTCTCACAAGCATAACATGATCAAACCCAGAACTCTTTAGGGTGTTAGTCACATGAGGATGTGACCTTGAGTGTTAATCACATATCGATGTGAACTGGATTATTGACTCTAGTGCAAGTGGGAGACTGTTGGAAATATGCCCTAGAGGCAATAATAAATTGATTATTATTATATTTCCTTGTTCATGATAATCGTTTATTATCCATGCTAGAATTGTATTGATAGGAAACTCAGATACATGTGTGGATACATAGACAACACCATGTCCCTAGTAAGCCTCTAGTTGACTAGCTCGTTGATCAATAGATGGTTACGGTTTCCTAACCATGGACATTGGATGTCGTTGATAACGGGATCACATCATTAGGAGAATGATGTGATGGACAAGACCCAATCCTAAGCATAGCACTAGATCGTGTAGTTCGTATGCTAAAGCTTTGCTAATGTCAAGTATCATTTCCTTAGACCATGAGATTGTGCAACTCCCGGATACCGTAGGAATGCTTTGGGTGTACCAAACGTCACAACGTAACTGGGTGGCTATAAAGGTACACTACGGGTATCTCCGAAAGTGTCTGTTGGGTTGGCACGAATCGAGACTGGGATTTGTCACTCCGTGTAAGCGGAGAGGTATCTCTGGGCCCACTCGGTAGGACATCATCATAATGTGCACAATGTGATCAAGGAGTTGATCACGGGATGATGTATTACGGAACGAGTAAAGAGACTTGCCGGTAACGAGATTGAACAAGGTATCGTGATACCGACGATCGAATCTCGGGCAAGTATCGTACCGATGGACAAAGGGAATTGTATACGGGATTGATTAAGTCCTTGACATCGTGGTTCATCCGATGAGATCATCGTGGAACATGTGGGAGCCAACATGGGTATCCAGATCCCGCTGTTGGTTATTGACCGGAGAACGTCTCGGTCATGTCTGCATGTCTCCCGAACCCGTAGGGTCTACACACTTAAGGTTCGATGACGCTAGGGTTATAAAGGAAGATAGTATGTGGTTACCGAATGTTGTTCGGAGTCCCGGATGAGATCCCGGACGTCACGAGGAGTTCCGGAATGATCCGGAGGTAAAGATTTATATATGGGAAGTCCTGTTTTGGACACCGGAAGAGTTTCGGGGTTTATCGGTAACGTACCGGGACCACCGGGAGGGTCCCGGGGGTCCACCAAGTGGGGCCACCAACCCCAGAAGGCTGCGTGGGCCAAGTGTGGGAGGGGACCAGCCCCTAGGAGGGCTGGTGCGCCCCCCACAAGGGGCCCAAGGCGCAAGGATAAGTGGGAGGGGGCAAACCCTAGTCCAGTTGGGCCTTAAGGCCCACCTAGTGGTTTCCTTCTCCTCTCCCCCTTCTTGGCCGCCACCTTTGGATCCCATCTAGGGCTGCCGCCCCCCCTAGGGGTGGGAAACCCTAGAGGGGGCGCAGCCCTCCCCTTCCCCTATATATATGAGGCCTGGGGGCTGCCCACAACACGCGATCAGATCTCTCTTGGTGCAGCCCTGCGTCTCTTCTTCCTCCTCTTCTGTGGTGCTTGGCGAAGCCCTGCAGGATTGCCACGCTCCTCCATCATCACCACGCCGTTGTGCTGCTGCTGGAAGGAGTCTTCCTCAACCTCTCCCTCTCTCCTTGCTGGATCAAGGCGTGGGAGACGTCACCGGGTTGTACGTGTGTTGAACGCGGAGGTGCCGTGCGTTCGGCACTTGGTCATCGGTGATTTGAATCACGACGAGTACGACTCCATCAACCCCGTTCACTTGAACGCTTCCGCTTAGCGATCTACAAGGGTATGTAGATGAACTCTCTTTCTACTCATTGCTAGTCTCTCCATAGATAGATCTTGGTGATACGTAGGAAAATTTTTGAATTTCTGCTACGTTCCCTAACAGTGGCATCATGAGCTAGGTCTATTGCGTAGATTCTATGCACGAGTAGAACGCAAAGTAGTTGTGGGCGTTGATTTTGTTCAATATGCTTGCCGTTACTAGTCTTATCTTGATTCGGCGGCATCGTGGGATGAAGCGGCCCGGACCGACCTTACACGTACTCTTACGTGAGACTGGTTCCACCGACTGACATGCACTAGTTGCATAAGGTGGCTAGCGGGTGTCTGTCTCTCCCACTTTAGTCGGATCGGATTCGATGAAAAGGGTCCTTATGAAGGGTAAATAGAAATTGGCATATCACGTTGTGGTCTTTGCGTAGGTAAGAAACGTTCTTGCTAGAAACCCATAGCAGCCACGTAAAAACATGCAAACAACAATTAGAGGACGTCTAACTTGTTTTTGCAGGGTATGCTATGTGATGTGATATGGCCAAAGGATGTGATGAATGATATATGTGATGTATGAGATTGATCATGTTCTTGTAATAGGAATCACGACTTGCATGTCGATGAGTATGACAACCGGCAGGAGCCATAGGAGTTGTCTTTATTTATTTATGACCTGCGTGTCAACTTAAACGTCATGTAATTACTTTACTTTATTGCTAACCGTTAGCCATAGTAGTAGAAGTAATAGATGGCGAGGCAACTTCATGAAGACACGATGGATTGCCTATCCATCTCTCGCGCACCCGAGCTCCAGCGCCCAAGCCCGCACTTCCCACCTCAACCTTCTCCAGCAATGTTCGGAGCGGGAGGCAAATGGATGGTCTCCTCCGTTACGGAGGGAAAAATCAAGAAGCTAAGGAAGGCCGGGTATCTGTCCAAGGACATCGCGTACCGGCTTCCCGAGGAGGGGCAGCTCATCCCCACCCCAAGGCCCCATGAGAGGGTGGTTTTTCTCCTCCACTTCCTCCGCGGACTGGGTTTTCCACTCCACCCATTCGTCCGGGGGCTCATGTTCTACTACGGCCTAGATTTCCACGATCTGGCTCTGAACTTCATCCTCAACATCTCGGCGTTTATCATCGTGTGCGAGGCTTTCCTCCGCGTCCCCCCCCCCCCATTTCGGCCTCTGGTTCAAGACTTTCAACATCAAGCCCAAGGTGGTGCGCGGCAGCCAGGCAGAGTGCGGAGGCGCTATGGCGGGCAAGATGGCCAATGCCCTATGGTTCGAGGGCTCTTTCGTGGAGACCCTAAAGGGATAGCAATCCGGGTGGTTCTACATCACCGAGCCATGCGATCCGGAATGGACCGCGGCCCCCGAGTTCCGATCCGGACCCCCCACGCGGCTTGTGTCCTGGAAAGAGACGGGCCTGTCGTGGGGTAACGAAAAAGAGGTGACCGGATTGCAAACATGCATCCGGTCCCTGGTGAACAAGCCAGTCCGGCTAGTTAATATAATCCAGGTTATGCTCGTCCGCCGGATCCTCCCATGCCAACAACGGGATTTCAATCTGTGGGAGTTCGACCCGGCGCAACACCAAACCCTCAACAGGCTATTCGACACGACGTATGAAGACGCCTGGAAGGTGCTATTCAAGGGCGCCGAGGCTCCCGCATCCGCTTCCGAGGACCGCGGATACAGATCGCAGCGTCACGCTAGCAAGGTATGCCATCTACACCCTTCACAGGATGTTTAAGCCTTTTTTCATAGTTTGACACTATGCGGGATCTGAACTCCCTTACCTTTGACAGGCTTGGCGGGCGATAGCCGAGCCGATTAACTGTCCGGCTCCGCTGCGCGAAGATCCAGCCCCAGCTTTACTGGTGAAGCTGCTGGCCCCGGCGCCTTATGTGGTGCCAGAGAAGAAGGCCAAGAAGAAGAAGACCATAGGGACTCAAAAGAGTGCCCGCAACATGGTGGCGTTGGACTCGTCATCTGATGAGTCCGAGGCGCCCTCCTCCCGCGAGAACAAGGAGGAGGAAGAAGAAAACTCTCCCCCTCCAGTGGGGGGAGGAGAGAAGAGGAAGGCCGCCCCGACGGGGGAGGCCGAGGGGTCCAGGAAAAGGAAGACCCCTCCGCCGGACTACACCCCTGATGCCGAAGAGGGTGAAGAAGAGTGGCCGGACAGGACCAAGTGTCCGGCGAAATCGTAAGTTCGGGTATCAGAGTAACTCATGATGTTCCTTTATTGCGCAGCTTTCCCTAATGTCGAATGTGATCATGCAACCTGCCCCGAGCCACACTCAACAATTCGTCGAGCGGCTCCCTGGATTCATCGGACGTGAACTATGTTCTGCCCGCTGTCTCCCCCCGCACTGCGGATGACGCCGAAGTGGCGTCGCAACAAGCTCCGGGGTAGGAGGAGGTGGTCCTGGAGGGGCCGCAAGGCGACCTCTCGGACCCCAGGAGTGAAGGGGACAAGACCCCTCAGGGCTCCAAGTCCGGCTTTAAGCCGGACACCGCGCCAGAATCTTCAACAATTCCGGACCGCGGCAGGCGAACTCCTTCCAAGAGGAGCAAGCCTTCTGAGCCGGCAGCCTCCGTCCAACCGGAGGCGCCGGACAATCTGCTGGAGGTGCTTGAAGGCACCTCCATCAACGAGGAGCATCGTACTATTATGAGTACGGTGATCCGGAAGGTTTAGACCGCCAAGAGCGGGTTGAATGAAGCTTGCACTGGCCTCCTAACAGGCTTCGAGGTAAGTAAAAATATGTAAAAATATTACCGCATAGACAGTAGCCCCTGATGCTTTGTTTGGCGTCCAGAAAGGAAAGCCGAATAGAGGATCTATCAAATTTCGCAGGAGTCTAACAATAAAGAGTCAATATGCGTATGCAGGCTTCGCTGCTAGCCACCACCGCACTGACTGCGGAGGTGGATACCCTAAAACAGGGACTCGAGCGGTCCGAGCAAGAGCTCGGCCTTGCCAAGCAGGAGCTCGAGGAGAAAGAAGGTAGGAAATACCTTATAAAAAGGTGCCTATAGAGAGGCGTGATTGCAAAAAATAACAGGATTGAACTGCTTATTGTAGGGGCCACGGCTGAGGTGGCGACCCTTAAGCAGGCGCTGTCCGAGGCCGAAAAGAAAACGGCCGCGGAGCGCACCGAGCGAGAGAAACTTGGGTCTCAGGTCGGCGAGATGCAGCAAGAGCTTCAAGCTCTCATGAAAAAACATGAGAGTTTGGAGCTTGAGTCGAAGACCCAAGCGTCCGAGCTCGCGACGGCCCTCGAGACTACCAAGTATGCCAAGGCCGAAGCCCAAAAGGCCCTCCGAGAATTGGAGGATTTGAAAAAGATAGCAGCGGGTAAGGCATTCTTTATGCAAAGCGGAAATATAAAAGTAAACTACTTGTTACTTACCCGAATCCGGAGTTCTCCAGGGGCATTCGCAGATCTTCCCCGCAGCGTATCTGATGCCGCCGCATTCTACCGAGCTGAAGAGGGCAGCTCGACGAAGAAGGTGTTCTGGTCTCAGTATGCTGAGGTCGGACACCTTGTGCCCTTGAGCGACCAGCTGAAACAGCTGGTCGAACTCCACAAGGCGGCCGAACAAGCCATGAAGGGCTTCATAGTTCGGCTATGGCCCAGAGAGGCCCTGCCTGGGAGCTACTTCGGGCTGGTGCGGCGGCTGGTGGAGGCCTGTCGAAGGCTCGAGGTTATCAAGCGCTCTGTCTGCATCGAAGGTGCCCGTAGGGCCCTTGCCCGTGTAAAGGTGCACTGGGGTAAGCTGGACGGCGAGAAGCTTGTGACGGACGGGCCGCCGCCGGGGAAGGAGCATCGCAAGCCGAAGAACTACTATAAGGATGTTCTTGCGGGTGCGCGCCTTGTGGCAGATGAGTGCACCAGGGATGTAATTTTTGAATGAATTCGCTCGTGTTTATCCTGTGCGCTGAAAACTTGTTCATATGCGCTAAGCAATGGTTATTGAATTTAAAATATTATTTTCTGTGTGGCCGTTTATCAAAAATTTGAGAGATGGCCAGTCGTCGGCTTCAGCCCCCATGCCACGAGTGCTGGGGTGTTCGGTGATAAATCTGGGCGCTCTTTTTCCCATGGTTGGGTCCTTCGAGGGAGGCGCTCAGCACGACGAACCAGGCAATCGGACTATAATGCTTGAACACTCTCACTTAGCCATAGAATGTTATAATTTTAAATTTTGGCAAAGCCCCTAGTTCGGAAGACTGAATTCGGGGCGCTATCCACGCCTAGGCTGGGGTCATCCAGCTCCTCGCTCGAAGTGGCATAAGCCTTTAGGGACTCGAAAAACCTCTCGAACAGCGACCGGTCTCTCGCCTCATCATGACAGTCAGTTTTAGCTTTCTCCACTGAGGTGCTTAACCCAGCTCAACCGGGGCACAATCGCAGTGGTTCTCCTAGTGCTACCTTAGCCGATATAGTGGAACGTAAGGCACCAAAACATAGGAGCCGGGCAAACCCAACTATTGACCGAAATCATGATTCGGAGCCGATGCATATAGTGCTATAAGTTCGGGGTGCCGCACTTGTTAAAGTGTACGGACTTCTCACACCATATTAAAGGGTACTGAAGCCCCTGGCGTACTTGCCGTACCACAATGTACGGGCGCAACATGTCATTAATGAGCATATATATGAAAAGAGTAATGCAAAAAATAGACAAAAAGCTAGGCATTGTTTATGGAGAGGCTATTTATCAAAGCCGAACGATACAAATTGTGCGGTAAGCAAAAGATATTGGACTATTCAGTATGTCCTGACCAGGGGCAGGCCGCGAAATTATATATAAAGTAGGTATATCGCCCGTAACAGAGACCACCTGGGAGTTCCATGATGCGGCATGGCTTGTCTGCCTTCCTGGATCTTGCATCGTTTGTGCGGCAATCTAATTGCCGAACAGGTCATCCGAAGTATGGAGTCCTGAAAGTAAGAAAAAATTAAAAAAGGAATCCGGCAGCCCCTGGTACGTTTTACGCCGTATGTTGGGCGTGCCGTTATTTTGCCCCTTCCCCTGTGCCCATGGTATTTCAAGGGCGTAGTTATGTACGCGAGGTACTGGTTTCGCTAGGTCGCGAAAGCTGGGGTTGGGGCCGCATTGCTACGCTTGCTTAGAGTGTGCCAGGTGGTCCTGCTGTAGGTTACTCCGGGCACGCTTGGCAGTGTCTGGCTTTTTAATGGCCGGACTGGAGAATTGCCTAAGAAGGCTACTTTGTACCTCCGCTGCTAGAGCCGCCCTATGCTCCTCTGTACGAAGAGAGCGTTCGGTGTTTCCGTTGACCGTGATTACTCCTCGAGGGCCTAGCATCTTGAGTTTGAGATATGCGTAGTGCGGCACTGCATTGAATTTTGCAAATGCGGTTCGTCCGAGCAGGGCGTGATAGCCACTGCGAAACGGGACTATATCGAAGATTAACTCTTCGCTTCGGAAATTGTCGGGGATCCGAAGACCACGTCAAGTGTTACTGAGCCTGTACAGTTGGCTTCTACACCTGGTATGACACCTTTAAAGGTCGTTCTTGTGGGTTTGATCCTTGAGGGATCTATGCCCATTTTCCGCACTGTGTCCTGATAAAGCAGGTTCAGGCTACTGCCGCCGTCCATGAGGACTCTTGTGAGGTGAAATCCGTCGATGATTGGGTCAAGAACCAATGCGGCGAAGCTGATGAAGCTATGTACCTAGGGTAGGGGCATGGACCTGTCCTAAGAGCCCTACCCAAGGACATCTTTAGACGAAGTCACCTTTTCAATCGACTTGAAGGTATCCCACTCGACGGATCCAAGACACTCGACCACAAAGCCAACCACTCGACTGCCAGGAGATCTAAAGTCACTCCGCAGGCAAACGGTCGGTCATTAAATAGTCTTTATGGTCATCATAGCATTGTATTAGGGGCGTTACCAGTAACGCCCAACCTTAATGTACCTTAACCCCTGCATTACTGAGGGCAGGAGAGGGCTGGCGAACTCTATATAAGCCACCCCCCTCCTCAGTAGCAAGGGTTCGCACCCCTGTAATCCATACAAGCATAATCCAGTCGACCGCCTCCGGGCTCCGAGACGTAGGGCTCTTACTTCCTCCGAGAAGGGCCTGAACTCGTAAACCTTGCGTGCTTACAACTTCCCCATAGCTAAGATCTTGCCTCTCCATACTTACCCCCCTACATCACTGTCAGAGTTAGAACCATGACAGTTGGCGCCCACCTTGGGGCAGGAATCTTAGCACTTGATTGTAGGAGTTGCAGTTTTTCCGATCCCCTTGATCATGGTTTCATGCGGAGTTCTGGTGGAGGGCCGCGAGATCCGTCTCGGCGCACTCACGTTCATCGCCGACGACTCCGCCTGGCTTCAGGAGGCTCCGCTCGACATTGACGCGCTCCCCGTCCGCGGGGCGATGCACTTTCGCGCATGTGTTTGCGGCGTCCTCCTGCGGCAGCCGTCGACTCAGTATCGGTCGGCTCCCGTGTCACCTCCCGGCCTCGTCTCTCGCCGGCGCAAGCGCTCTGGTCAATCGAGACTTCAGAGGTGGGTGAGGCATGCGGTGGCTCGCTAGTCGGCCACCCCACAAGTCGCGGTAATCGAGCCCGATGAATCTCTTTGCGGCCTGTTCGACCTGTCGACTAGCTCCGCAGAGACCGCATCCGAGTGCGACAGCAGCGATCCTGCGGCGGAGGTTCTGGCAATTGATGGGACACGCAGCCCTCCCGGTTTTACTTGTACCGACGGAGGCGCAGGTGGAGGCGACCCGTCGCATCCCCACGAAGAGTATCTCCCTGAGCCTCTCACGTTGCTGCAGTGAGAGGAGCTTCGTCGCCGGAACATGAATGCACTCCACACTCCTATCGTTGGAGAAACCCCCAAGGCCCGAGCCTTGGAGGACGCGCGCTTGGCTAACTTGGCCGAGCGCACTCGACTGGAGAATCTCCAGCGAGCACTCGACGAGCAAGCGCGTCAGCGGGCTCCTAAGTCCAGTCGACGTCAGCTCTTCCCGCCTACGCAGGTATATCAAACTCCCGTTCAGAATTTGGCAGCCGCGGCCCGAATAGCAGAATCAATCCAGCCCTCCCAGTCAGAAGCCGGCAGAGGCTTGTTGCAAATCAGAGCGTTGCTCTGGGCAGCGGGAAACCAGAATTCCGCTGTCTCTCAGTCGCGGAATACGATCCACAGTCGATCCATTGCAGCGGATACAGTGCAGTCGGCTCACAGCCCAAGATCGCCCCCGAGGCGTGAGGGACGTGGAGACCGACCAGATCAATACAGAAGAAATGAGCAGTATGATCACCGATTCGATCGTGATGATCAGCGTCGAGTGCCAACCCCTCCCCCGAGGAGTGGGTCATATGCGCCTCGACAGCGAGATGACAGACGCCCTCATAGTGTTGGGCAGAGGATTCCAGTCGACCCCAGGGACCCAGGCTTTGATGCAAGATCCATCCTCGTTCAAGGTTTGGTTGACAGGAACAGAGCTCACCGAGAAGGCCACGACAGAAATGCGCCTGCCAGCAGCAGAGTACATGTCTCGGGGCCAGAGTGTTTCAGTCGAGCCATCAGAGCCGCGGTGATTCCTCCCAACTTCAGGTTGGTGACTGGAGTCAGCAAGTTCACCGGTGAATCTAAACCTGACACTTGGCTCAAAGATTACCGAGTGGCTGTACAGATTGGCGGTGGCAATGATGAGGTGGCTATGAAGCATTTGCCTCTCATGTTAGAGGGCTCAGCCAGAGCGTGGCTAAATCAGTTGGCACCCAGCAGCATCTACACTTGGGAGGACCTCTCCTGAGTGTTTGTCACAACCTTTGAGGGAACATGCAAGCGACCTGCAGGCCTTACAGAATTGCGGTCTTGCGTGCTGAAGCCGAATGAAACTCTGAGAGATTACATCCAGAGGTGGATCACATTGCATCACACAGTTGAGAATGTGCCAGATCATCAAGCAGTTTGTGCCTTTAAAGAAGGCGTTAAGTACAGAGAATTGAATCTGAAGTTCGGTCGAACTGGAGAGATGTCTCTGAATCGGATGATGGAGATTGCCACCAAATACGCTAATGGTGAAGACGAAGATCGACTCCGGAGTGGCAAGCACAAGGCAGTCGCCCAAGAGACCGGAGGAAATTCCAGTCGGAAACAGAAGCGGAAGGCCGAGCCAGCCGCCCCTGGAGAGGCCCTGGCCGTAACCCAGGGAAAATTCAAGGGAAAACCCAAGGGGCCCTGGAAGCCCAAGAAAGTCAAGGATCAAGATGGAAATGATGTTTTGGATCTGCCATGTCACATCCACACCAAGAAAGATGAAGAGGGTAATCTTATTTACCCAAAGCATACCACTCGACAGTGCCGGCTCCTGATCCAGCAGTTCCAGGGCAAGCAGTCCAAGGACAAGGAAAAAGAGTCAGACAAAGTTGAGGATAAGGAAGATAGTGACAACGGATACCCCCAAGTCAATTCCACCTTCATGATTTTTGCTGACGTCGAGAGCAAAAGTCGACTGAAAGTCATTAACCGTGAAGTGAATATGGTTGCCCCGGCAACACCCAGTTACCTGAAGTGGTCTCAGACTGCCATCACGTTCGACCAGTCTGATCACCCCACGCACATTGCCACCCCCAGGAGGCAAGCTCTGGTGGTCGACCCAGTCGTCGAAGGCACTCGACTGACCAAAGTCCTGATGGATGGTGGCAGCGGCCTGAACATACTGTATGCAGAAACGTTGAAAGAGATGGGCATTCCGATGTCCAGGCTCAGTGCCGGCAACATGAGTTTCCATGGAGTCATTCCTGGAAAGAAAGCCGAATCACTCGGCCAGATTGCTCTTGATGTGGTTTTTGGTGATTCAAAGAATTACCGCAAGGAAAAGTTAACATTTGAGGTTGTGGACTTCTAGAGTGCTTATCATGCTATTCTGGGCAGGCTAGCCTATGCACGCTTCATGGCTCGACCGTGCTATGTGTATCTTAAGTTGAAGATGCCTGGCCCCAGAGGTGTGATCACTGTTACAGGCAATCGGAAGAAAGCAGAGGAGTGTTTTCAGAAAGGCTCAAAGATTGCTGATGCTCAGATGGCAGTGGTCGAGCTACAAGAGTACCAGAAGACCGCTGATCCGAGTGAATTGTTGCGAGCCAAGAAGCCTGCTTCAGAGTCAGCTTTTCAGTCGTCCGGTGAAACTAAGCCAGTTCACATTCACCCGACCAACCCCAATGCTGCTCCGACTCACATCTCAACGACGCTCGACTCCAAATAGGAAGAAGCGCTCATCCAGTTCCTCTATGAGAACTGGGACATCTTCGCATGGAAGCCTTCTGACATGCCTGGAATTCCCAGGGGCTGGCTGAGCACCGTCTACGAGTCGACCCAAAGTTCAAGCCCGTGAAAGAACATCTTCGACGGTCCGCCGTCCAGAAGAGGAAAGCTATTGGCGAGGAGGTGGCTCGGCTCTTAGCAGCAGAGTTCATCCGAGAGATTTACCACTCCAAGTGGCTCGCCAATGTTGTCATGGTCCCCAAGAAGGACAAGTCGCTTCGCATGTGCATCGACTTTAAACATATCAATCGGGCCTGCCCGAAAGATCATTTTCCTCCCCCTCGCATCGACCAAATAGTCGACTCGACCACGGGGTGTGAGTGATTGTCTTTTCTAGACGCCTATTCCGGGTACCATTAGATCCATCTGTATGGGCCCGATGAGATCAAAACAGCTTTCATCACTCCATTCGGGTGCTTCTGTTACGTCACCATGCCCTTCGGCCTCAAGAACGCTGGAGCCACGTTCATGAGGATGATTCAGAAGTGTTTGCTCACTTAGATCAGTCGGAACGTGGAAGCATACATGGATGATATTGTGGTCAAGTCACGGAAAGGTTCCGACCTGCTGACTGACCTTGCTGAAACCTTTGCCAACCTCAGGAGGTATGATATCAAGCTTAATCCATCAAAGTGCACATTCGGAGTTCCGGGTGGAAAGTTACTCGGTTTTCTCGTTTCAACGAGGAATCGACGCCAATCCCAAGAAAGTTGGCACCATACTCCAGATGAAGCGCCCTGTGCATGTGCACGATGTCCAGAAGCTTACAGGTTGCTTGGCTGCTCTAAATCGATTCATTTCTCGTCTCGGTGAAAAGGTGTTGCCTCTTTACCGACTGATGAAGAAGTCTGACAAGTTCGAGTGGACTCCAGAAGCTGATGCAGCATTTGCAGACCTCAAAGCTCTGCTCTCCACCCAGCCGGTGCTTGCTGCCCCAATCAGTAAAGAGCCTCTGCTGCTTTACATTGCGGCCACGGGACAAGTTGTCAGTACAGTACTTACAGTCGAGCGGGAAGAAGGAAAGGCCTTCAGAGTTCAGCGCCCAGTATACTATGTGTCTGAAGTTTTGACTCCTTCGAAGCAAAGATATCCCCATTACCAGAAGCTTGTGTATGGGATTTACATGACCACGAAGAAGGTTGCACACTACTTCTTTGACCATTCCATTACAGTCGTCAGTGACGCTCCACTGTCAGAGATTTTGCACAACAGAGATGCAATTGGTCGAGTGGCGAAGTGGGCGATTGAACTCCTTCCCCTAGATATCAAGTTTGAAGCAAAGAAGGCTATCAAGTCCCAAGCAATTGCAGATTTCGTCGCCGAGTGGATTGAACAGCAGCTTCCGACTCAAGTTCACTCGGAGCACTGGACCATGTTCTTCGATGGATCTAAGATGCCGAATGGTTCCGGTGCTGGGGTAGTATTGGTCTCCCCCCGAGGAGATAAGCTCAGATATGTTCTCCAGATTCACTTCGATTCCTCCAATAATGAAGCAGAATATGAAGCACTCTTATATGGGTTGCGCATGGCCATTTCACTCGGCGTCCGGCGCCTCATGGTATATGGCGACTCAGATTTGGGCTCGGTCGAGAGAGAAAGGGGGGAGCCCAGTCGATTGTCCTGGGGTCGCCTGGTCTTTACAGTAAAACCAGGTCGCCTGCCAACCACGGACCGACTCTGGGAAAGTGATAGATGGAAAAGAACTTTTTCCCCTCATCTGGATCGCCAGGCCCCCGCACAGCTGGATCATCTGCGTTCTTTCATCACTCGACTTGGCCTTCTTGACCGATTGGGAACGGCAAGTGAAGATGTGCTTAAAGAGTCCCCAATGGGGGCGGCAACCCAAGAAACCCTCACACGAGGAAATGAAAGCGGCAAGATAGACGATAGAATTGGGAGTGAAGTGGTGGAGCTGCGCTCCGAAGAAGTTCAGAAAGCTCCGGAAAAAAGGATGAGGAGGTAGAGAAAACCCGCGATCGATATGGGTGGCGAGGAGGACACACTCACCATCACGAGGTTGGGGCTCGACTTCTCTCCCCGGGAGACGCGCAGCTTTGTGAGGAATGACTCCTTCCTCAACCATATCATCAAGATCTTCCTGCCGAATCACCGACGGCATCCAGTCGCCCTGGATCCAGCCTCTGGGCAGAGCAGTCCTTGAGGAAGATCCGCCCCGAGCGGACTTCTTCCTTTTCCCCTGCGCCGCCGCCTTCTTCACGCGCTCCAGAGCGGACGTCTTTGTTGGGGAACGCAGTAATTTCAAAAATTTTCCTACGCACACGCAAGATCATGGTGATGCGCATCAACGAGAGGGGAGAGTGTTGTCTATGTACCAACGCAGACCGACTGCGGAAGCGATCACACAACGTAGAGGAAGTAGTCATACGTCTTCTTCCCGATCCGACCGATCCAAGCACCGTTACTCCGGCACCTCCGAGTTCTTAGCACACGTTCAGCTCGATGACGATCCCCGGGCTCCGATCCAGCAAAGCTTCGGGGAAGAGTTCCGTCAGCACGACGGCGTGATGACGATCTTGATGTACTACCGACGCAGGGCTTCGCCTAAGCACTACAACGGTACGATCGAGGTGGAATTTGGTGGCAGGGGGCACCGCACACGGCTAAGGAGCGATCTCAAGGATCAAGTTGTGTGTCTTGGGGTGCCCCCTGCCCCCGTATATAAAGGTTGGAGGAGGGGGGCCGGCCGGCCAAGGGAGGGGAGGCGCAGGGGAGTCCTACTCCCACCGGGAGTAGGACTCCTCCCCCCAATCCTAATCCAATTAGGACTCCCGGGGGGAAAAGAGAGAGAAGGGGGGCCGGCCCCTTATCCTATTCCTAATAGGACTTGGGGGGGCGCCGGCCAGCTAGTGGGCTTCCCTTTTCTCTTTTCCACTAAGGCCCAATAGGCCCATTAGTCTCCCGGGGGGTTCCGGTAACCCTCCCGGTATTCCGGTAAAATCCCGATTTCACCCGGAACACTTCCGATGTCCAAACATAGGCTTCCAATATATCAATCTTTACGTCTCAACCATTTCGAGACTCCTCGTCATGTCCGTGATCTCATCCGGGACTCCAAACAACCTTCGGTACATCAAAATGCATAAACTCATAATAACTGTCATCATAACGTTAAGCGTGCGGACCCTACGGTTCGAGAATAATGTAGACATGACCGAGACACGTCTCCGGTCAATAACCAATAGCGGGACCTGGATGCCCATATTGGCTCCTACATATTCTACGAAGATCTTTATCGGTCAGACCGCATAACAACATACGTTGTTCCCTTTGTCATCGGTATGTTACTTGCCCGAGATTCGATCGTCGGTATCCAATACCTAGTTCAATCTCGTTACCGGCAAGTCTCTTTACTCGTTCCGTAATACATCATCTCACAACTAACTTATTAGTTGCAGTGCTTGCAAGGCTTATGTGATGTGCATTACCGAGAGGGCCCAGAGATACCTCTCCGACAATCGGAGTGACAAACCCTAATCTCGAAATACGCCAACCCAACATCTACCATTGGAAACACCTGTAGTACTCCTTTATAATCACCCAGTTACGTTGTGACGTTTGGTAGTACCCAAAGTGTTCCTCCGGTAAACGGGAGTTGCATAATCTCATAGTTATAGGAACATGTATAAGTCATGAAGAAAACAATAGCAACATACTAAACGATCGGGTGCTATGCTAATGGAATGGGTCATGTCAATCAGATCATTCTACTAATGATGTGACCTCGTTAATCAAATAACAACTCCTTGTTCATGGTTAGGAAACATAACCATCTTTGATTAACGAGCTAGTCAAGTAGAGGCATACTAGTGACACTCTGTTGGTCTATGTATTCACACATGTATTATGTTTCCGGTTAATACAATTCTAGCATGAATAATAAACATTTATCATGATGTAAGGAAATAAATAATAACTTTATTATTGCCTCTAGGGCATATTTCCTTCAGTCTTGTCCTTCGCCATCGTCGCCGGCAAATCTCGAACGGGCCTGCGGCGCTAGGGTGAGAGCGGAGGTGACGGAGGGCCTTGCGAAGGGAGAAAGAAAGGAGAGAGCACACTGTTTGGAAACCCTGAGCCGGCGACTTATAAGAGGTCGCTTCCGAGTGGCTGATTGGTAGGCCCAGGCTATCCCCTCAAATCCCGTAGCAGACGCACGCGTAGTACGTGGCGAAAAAGGTGGCGCGGAAACTCAGAGTGACAAATCCTGATCTCGATCTATGCCAACTCAACAAACACCTTCGGAGATACCTGTAGTACATCTTTATGATCACCCAGTTACGTTGTGACGTTTGGTAGCACACAAGGTATTCATCCAGTATTCACGAGTTGCATAATCTCATAGTCGAAGGAATATGTATTTGACATGAAGAAAGCTATAGCAATAAAACTGAACGATCAATATTCTAAGCTAACGGCTGGGTCTAGTCCATCAGATCATTCTCCTAATGATGTGATCCCGTTATCAAATGACAACACATGTCTATGGTTAGGAAATCATAACCATCTTTGATCAATGAGCTAGTCTAGTAGAGACTTACCAGAGACACGGTATTTGTCTATGTATTTAAGTTTCCAATCAATACAATTCTAGCATGAATAATAAACCTTTATCATGAATAAGGAAATATAAAATAACAACTTTATTATTGCCTCTAGGGCATATCTACTTTGTAAAACTTGGCTCCATGTGCCACCGGAGTGTATTGGCTCTATGGTAGCTTCGGAGTTTGCCGAGATTTGAATAAACTACAACAAATTCCAACTAAAAAATGACTAACATGGCAAAAATCTTGACTCCTAACAGTCCTCATTTAGAGTTGAACTAGGGTATTACGAACGACCAGACTAATGTAACGCTTCGAGCAGGGCTTAGGGTTAGCCAGGCAATCTCAAGGCAAGTGGGTCCCTTTGTGCGCCGTCGACGTTGGTTCTCTCTCCCTCTGCTAGCCGCTCTGACGGCGGGAGAGAGGGGGAACCTCAGATCTGTGTGTCCAGTGTGTTCTTAGCCGTTGACTGACGTGGCAGACATCTTGACTCCTAACATTCCTCATTTAGAGCTGAACTAGGGTATTATGAACGACCAGACTGATGTAACGCTTCGAGGGGAGCTTAGGGTTAGCTAGGCAATCTCAAGGCGAGCGGGTCCCTTTGTGCGCCACCGGCGCTGGTTCTCTCTCCCTCGGCCAGCCGCTCCAGCGACGGGAGGGAGGGGGAACCTCGGATCTCTGTGTCCAGTGTGTTCTTAGTCGTTGTCGAGGTCGTCGTGGCGGTGTCACGTCTGAATAAGTTCTCTCGGGCTTCGTTCACGGCCAGGCGGAACTCTTGTCTTTGTCTAGGAGCCAACATGGTGGGGGATCCCCGAATGTTGTCAAGGTTGCGGGCTATGGTGTCTGGAGATTGATCGACACTGGCTGGTTCGGTACTCGGATGGGTGGTGGTTGTGTGGAGACGGATATTCTTCTTCCTCGTCAGTATGATTTTCTGTTGTTGTTCTTCCTCCGTCTTTGTGCTGCTGCCGGAGGGATGTCCTGCTTTTCCCAGGCGGTTGGCCTAGCCGCGAAGCCGGGACCGGATCCTAGTTCTCTTCCATCTGGAAGGGGCACATATAACGGTATTCAAAGTCACAAATGACGAAGACTGGTGCAAGCGTGTTGGATGCATATGTGCCATTGTTTTTTTGACGCCTCACGAAATACGTGGGGGAGCAGCATGGCGGTGATTATGCCATGGTTGAAGATGATGACCTACTTGGGTATGGATGCAGCTTATTGTGTTACAGGGTTCTCCTCACACCGTTCTGGTATGATGACACAAAGCTCCGAAGGTCATAGTGTTTTACTAGTTGTTTTAGGGTGCTCTTTGTTATTCTGTTTTCATATGGTTGCTAGGGTGTGTGTGTACGAGTTAAGGACTTTATACTATAACCATGAAGAAAAAGAAGAAAACTTTATACCATGTCGTAATTTGAATGCAAGAATACCTTTTCAAAAAACGAGAAAAAAAACGGCCACTGATCCATGTTGAAGATGCTGTTACTCAAACCAGATTTTAAGCCTCAACTGCGTAAACAGAATCAACCTGTGGTTGGATGGCTAGAGGATTGTGATATTCTCAGTCCACAATAGTTTAAGTCCCAGTGCTCGCATTTATTCCTGGATTTATTTCAGGATTTTTGGTTATGCGCATTTAGTGAAGGAGACGTTCAAAGGTGCTCAGATAGAATGTGCATGCGTGCGTTCATAAGGTGGGTATATGCGTATGTATATGAGCGTGTGTATTGTGTTAAGAAAAAACTGCGTAAACGGAACCAAGTATCGCAGCATCCCTGACCGTCTCGTGGCAAACAACACGGTCCAAATCAAACGCGTGCCAACCCGAGCCGCCTCCGGCCCCACTGGCAGTCCTCTACAATCGGGCAAGGGTAGGCACCACGAAACCAAGACGCGAACTCCCACCCGATCCGACGGCCCGCAACCGCCACCTCTCAATCAGACGGCCTGTACCCGCTAACCCAAAGCCGAACAACGCCCATAGACTTCAACCGCGGACCCACACGTCTACTCCCAACCTGTCAGCGACCTACCCACATAGAGCCAAAGGTAGCCACACGGCACCGCGTGCATAATTAACCAATAATATCTCGCCCTTAAGAGAAAACGATTTTGGAAAACCTGAAAAAGATGCTCTCCGCATCAGCCAAGCCCACCACGCCTCTCCGCTCCCCCGCTCCTCTCAAAGGAAGCACACGCCCCTGGGATGGCGCCACGTCAGCGATCCGCGCCCCGCGATCCGAGCGCTCCCATTGGCCGCCCATATAAGCCCCGCCCGCCGTCCCTACGCCGAGTCCACAGCGCGACGCGTGAGCCGCCCCCTTCTTCCTCCAACGGCGAGGTAAACACCCCTCCCACGTATAAATCACTGTATTTCAAATAGCCTCCCCAACCAAAACACCCCCGATTTTTTTATTTATTTGATTTCGGGAAGGGGAGGGGAGAGAGATAGAGAGATGGACGAGGCGTGGGAGAGGGCGGTGGAGGCGGCGCTCCACACCGCCGGCGAGGGGAGCTCGTCGCCGGCGAGGAGCCTGACCCTCGACGGCGCCGTCAAGTGCATACACGGGCGCTTGCCGGCGCCGGAGATACTGGAGCGCCACCAGAGCCTGGAGCACCTCTCGATCGCGGGCGTTGGGGTCGCGTCGCTCGCGGGGTTCCCCCGCCTGCGGAACCTCACGCGCCTGACGCTCTCCGACAACCGCATCGCCGGCGGCCTCGAGCACCTCGTCGAGGCGGGGCTCGGTTCGCTGCGCGACCTCGACCTCAGCAACAATCGCATCCAAGATGTGGACGACCTCGCGCCGCTCGCCCGCCTCCGCCTCGTCTCGCTCGACCTCTACGAGTGCCCCGTCACGCGGGTCAAGGACTACAGATCCAGGGTGTTCGGGTTGATCCGGACTCTCAAGTACCTCGACAAGATGGACGCCGACGAGAACGAGCGCCCGGAGTCGGACGACGACGACGACGATGGGGACGGCGAAGGTGATGGCGAGGAAGAAGATGATGATGAGGACGACGATGACGAGGATCCTGGAAGCGGCGAGGTGGCAAACGGGGGCGCCTCGCACTCGCGAGGTAGCGTGGCACCGCGCCCGGTGGAGGTGAATGGGGTGATCGATGTGGATGAGGATGAGAGCGAGGCCGACGAGGTCGTGCCCAATGGGGAAGCCGAGCACCACCACAGGGCCAACGGGTTCAGGGTTGCAGCGGTTGGGGTAGCCCCTGATGAGGATGATGAAGACGTGGATGATGACGACGATGATGCAGACGAAGAGTATGAGGAGGAGGATGATTTGGGAGAGGAGATCGATGAGGAGGGTGATGAAGATGACACTGTTGTTGAGGTACTTGACGTGCCCAGTAGTGATGATGAGGAGGATGGCATCGATGAGGATGATGATGAGGAGGAGGAGGAGGTTGAGGATGATGGTGATGGTGAGGAGGCTGAGCCAGAGAGTAGTGGAAGGGTTGCTATGGCGGTGGGGGGTGTTGGAGAAGAGATTGATGGACATGAGCAAGGTGAAGGTGATGATGAGGATGAGAATGGTGAGATCGGAGAGGAAGATGAGGAAAGATTGGAGGATAGTAGGGTTTATGAGGAGGACAACGATGATGACGATGCTGATGATGAGGTATAAAACAATTTCCCGCTAGCCTTTGAAGTGCTTTACCTTATTGCAATTTCTGCATGTTCAGTTTGTGGGTGATTGTTCTAGTCATATTGTTTAGCAAGATAACTATTGACCACCCAACTATATTGCAGGTATATTTGAACTGTGGCTAGTTTTTCAGTTATGATATTTAGCTTTCATGCATTAGTTATGTGTCCTTGTTAAGTTTGCTGATTATGTGGGCAACACATAGTTTTGGGACTACCAAAGTAGAGTACTTCATTGTCAGATCCCCACTCATAATCTTGTTTCTTTTTGTGGTAGGTTAGGTGAACACCTTGTGTATAAAGTATACTGTGGAAAAGTTGTTTTAACGAAATTTGCTCATATGGAGATTTAAGGCAATCATGCTCCCAAGATATTGCTTAAACATGTTTGTTAACATATTATGTGATTTGAAAGCTCTGTACCCTCAAAATGACCAGTAGTGTGTCAAAATGATTATGACAGATCTTGTAGTTTTAAAAGCTTGGGGATTCTGATTTCTTCATCTTTCTGGAAGTAGATTTAGTTCCTGATGTTGTTGACCTAAAACTTTACATATTCGAATGTTAAAATTAGTGACTGTCTAGCTTGTGCTTCTAATATATTTGTTACAATTTGGGAATAATCAAAGATTTGGATACATCAGTTAAGCATGTCGTTCCCTATGTTCCTAGGACCTAATATCATATCCATCTACATGTACATCATATCTGGCTTAGTTCTTGACATTTTAGTGCTTCTAGTACATCATGTATTTATTTGTGGGCTTAGACAGATGTGTCACCTGATGCATGTTTAGTAAGATGGAATTCTCCTCATATTTGTTTCTTCTACAATTTTTCCTTGAAAATTAGCTTTTGTAATGGCCATTATCTTGGTGGTATATTTTCTGTTATTTTATTAGTATTAATCATGTACTCTTTTGCAAGGTTATATGCTAATTTGTTTCTTTTACCACTCAATTCATGTTATGCTGTTATCTTCAGATTTATATCTCAACATATTGTTTATTTGTTTTGTTCTGGTTATGCTGTCGATTTAGTTACCAATTAACTGATTTTGTCTGCTAGAAGATTAGTTACCTTTAGCATGTCATGAACTTAAGCATTGTTTAAGCCTGTTGGTTTTTCATTTGCTCAGGATGAAGACACAGAATATCTTGTTCAACCAATTGTGACGCCCCAAGCCGTGGCTGTTGGAAGTCCAGAGGACTTTGATATTGCTGACCCTGATGATGTCGATGAAGACAGAGACGAGGTCGATGACGATGACGACGAGGGTGGCACAGACCAGCCGTCGTCCTCGCAGGGTATCAAGCGGAAGAGGGATGATGACCCATCAGGCAGTGGCAGCGACGATGAGGATGATGATACTGAAGACCGGCCGTTCAAGCACCAGTGACCATTGTACATGGATCATCCCCTTCCTCACCCCTTCTTCTCAGGTAGAAAGAAGTAATCAGGAGCAGCAGCAGCAGCAGCAGAACAGAAATGGTGGGTTTCCCCCTGTTTTCCTTAGCCGTTTTTCTTGTAAAGACTTTGGTTTGGGGAGGGCTTCACCCTCCTTTTTAAACAGCAGATTTTAGGAGGGAAAATGGAGTTGTAGTCAGTGAACCAGCTTCCCTCTTTGCCTGCACCCTTGCTGAGTTTTCCCTCCATAATTTGAAATGGTAGTTACAACACCCCAGGGGTTTTCCCTCCTTCCTTTGAAATTCCTGTTGCATTGTCAGTATTGTCAGGTTTCCCTCCAAGAGAAAGCCCGGGAACTGCCCCCCTTTGAAATGCCCCCTAGTAGCCGTTGCCTGCATTTGAAAATCTTATACTTTGCCCTGGTTGAACTGTCTGTCTGTGCTGTGTGCTTCTTACTGATGATGACTGGCCGCTGGCTCTGCCTGCCGGCGGCTCTGCGCGGGCGCTACCTGCTTTGAGATAGGTGAAATGGCTGTGGTTGTAGCGATGGCTCCTCCCTCTTATAGCAAATGGGCTCTGGAGTTATTTAGCAATTTTTGGCTACTGAGGCTTTGCCTTGCGCTGCTGTGTCTCTGGTTCACGGCGGTGTGCTCCTTGCCGGTCTACCACGAGGCCCGAGCTGCGTCCCTCTGCCAGGTGGGTCCGCTTCCGTGACTAGCTTTGGCCTCGGGGGGCCGTGATTTTTCGTTGAGAGTAAAAGGAGGAGGCCGCGGTGGGTGGGTGGGTGAGGATGGGATGCGATGCGATGCGATGGCGGAGTACAGCTGCTGCCTTTCGCTTTTCTTTTTTGGCAAGTTGCGCCGCGCAGCGCGAGTGGTGGGTGGGGTAACGCGACCGGTGGTGGCGCGAGCCGTGATGGCCTGGCGCGCCGTGGCGTGAGGCGCGGGTGGAGCGCGCTGTCGGTGAGCGGCTCGAGGAGGAGATCCCAGCGGATTTGGGCGGATGCCATCCTTGGATGCTTCCCGTTTCTAGGACGACCCTGCTCCTTTTTTCTGGCCGATGGGGATTTTACGCCCCTGCCCCTGCCCCTGCCCTGAGTGCTCTCTGGCCCATCCGTATTGAATATCCGGCTCCCCGAGTTTGACGCGTCTCTGCGCTGCGCTGAAATTAAAAGAGGCCTCAAATTAAAATGGGAGGAGAAGAACGGCACGCCTCCCTCTGCGGTTGCTGGGTCCACGCAGCGTGCTGGTCCTGCATGTCAGTCGCTCACGGTGCGTCTGCCGTGTGCGTTTTGCTGGTTGGCGTTTCGCTCTGGAGATCTTATATGCGCCGCCGCCGAACGGTGCTGGGTTAGGTTAACTAGAGCGCATATTTTCTTCCTGCTGGAGTAATCAGCGGGCCCGTCTGGACTGAAAGCTGTACGCGAGTGGATCAGTGGACGGATCAGGTTCAAGGTAGCTGGAAATTCTATATGTGGATAGTAATAATGGTTGATTAATGGTTATTACTATTGGGAGTCCCGCGCTCTGCGCCGCGGTGGACTCGGTCCATACCGCGTTGTGCCGCTGCGTCTTGTGGCCCACCGTGTTTCTAGGCCCTTCTGACTGTGTGGTCCGTGTCTACAGATCCCTGCGCGCAACGGCCATGATAAGGAAGGAGGGGACAGGCAGGCTACCACGCGATGCCCGTGAGCCGTGTGGTCGTTCGTGGTGGGGAGCGGCAGGATCGGACGGCACGGAATGGAAAGCGGTAGCGTGCGGTTGCCTGTCTTGAGCTGCGGCGTGGAGCGGGCCTTCGGCCCACCGAGTTGCGGGCGGATGTCATTTTGCGTATGTGGACCGGGCCTAGAGGCTGCAGCACGTTGGGGCCTTGGGAAGTAGTTTGGCCGGTGTTTCTCAAAAAAAGAAGAAGAGTAGTTTGGCCGGTTTCACTCCAAAAAAACAAGTACCCTAGTTTGGCCGGGTCCGGGGTGCGGGGTCATGGGCAGCTACGTCCTCCGGGCATCTCGTCCGCAACTGCATCAATTTTTTTGTTGCCGTTCACTGAGAGCACATTATTTTTTTCAAAAGTCAATTAAACATTTTCGTCTAAAGTCGGTCTAATGTCTATGAAAAGGTGGCACCGGCATTTTATTGAAGTTGCACACATCTTCGTGATGCGGCGAATGAGGATTTTTAAGAATTTAGGACACCATTTTCCTTCATAAAAAACAAATGTTCGAGAAGACTTTAAACTTTGACATGATCAGCTCATATCACATAAAATGTGGGTCCACGTGCCAATTATTGAGTATTGAGTTTGTGCTCATGTCGGCTCAACAGCGTACATGAGTATCGAGTTTGTGCACTGGCACACTGGATATTCTACTACAGATAAATGATCCACTAGAACGTTAATAAAATGAAATGATCCATTCTCAAAAAAACGATCCGTGGTCTTTTTTTTCTTCTCCAAATGAGCCAATTCTTGTCAGGCACTCGATGCCCCATTTTTGTCGCATGGGTTGATCTGAAGCATCGTTTTTAATCAGGTGGCTCACGTATGTCGCAGGTTGCAAACCACACCAGCAGACGAGGAAACGGCTGGCTCAGGCGGGCAACCATGCTGCACCGGTCTCTTCTCCATCGGGGTGCAGATAGAGCGGCGGTGCAGCGCCACCCAACCCAACCAGTGGACATCAACGACCCATCCACCGTAAGGCGTCGATCGGCCGCGCGACAGACTCGTTCCCATGGCGACCCGGGCTCTGCACTCGCCGAGGCTCACGAGCCCGGCGCTCACGGGCCGGCATGTGGCGGCAAGGTGCAAGTGCTCCACCGCGCCGCTCTTCGTGAAGCGACTGCCGCTCGTCGTCGCCTTCCCTCGCCTCGTCGTTGCCTCCCCTGGCGCCACCACCGCAACCAGTGGTACTTGTTAACGTAAGTATCTTCAGAATTAGGAATATGATCATTAGCATATCATTGGCAATGAGCTGCCAATGATGGGGAAAAATTGACAATAGAACTGGGTCTGACTCTGTTTATGCTAGAGGGGGAGAGATTGTGATCACACCGAGCCAAGTTCTGCTTGGTAGGGAAATCATCGATAAGATGAGTAAGAAACAATATGCCCAAATTTCAAATTTCTGGTCTAATGAGGCAACTTATATTGATGAAATGGGAATCGAGGTTGGTTTGGGCAATTTAGGGAATAAACATTCTGATATGAGGGAAGAGATCGATGTGGAGGAAAAGCGGGGGCAAAAATGGAAAGGAAGAGAAATGCCTTTGGTGAATACGCTTTCTAAAAGCTTCACCAGTATAAATGACGAGCCTATCCTCCTGTTGGGAGGAGAGTGCGATCCCCTCGAGGATTTAGGTTTTCCCCTCCCCCCGCCGCCACCAGATACAGAAGAAGAAGATAAGATGAACATGGGTTTTGGAGGAAATCGGGGTGGAGGAAGATTCAACCGGGGGGGGGGGGGGGAGGGTTTCCAGTACAGAAAGAAAGAGGAAGAAGTAGACAAATTCAAAGGGAATTTCCAACAACATAACAGGAGCCTGGAGGGCTTTGGATCTAGATTCACTCCTGGTACCTCCAATTACCAGGGAGATGGAGGAGAGAGGTCGAGATCAGAGACAAAAGAGTTGTTGAAGACAAAGAGAGAGAGAGGGGAGCAAACAAGAGGTTGGCTGAGTTGGACCTGAGGGCAAAGGTAAAGATCCTATTCATGCTGTCAAGCCCTCTCTTGAGCTGCTCCAGCAGCAACAATGGTTTGGTGCGCTCCTTGCTCAGATGGCACAATAGGGGGCATGTGTTGCTGTTGGAAATGGAAATCAAACAGAAGGAACGAAAGACTCTGAGGGTGATATTGAGAAAGGAAACCCCATACACAACAGAGACAACAACAATGGGAGAGAGATTGAAGCTGGAGCAGGATTTAGACAGAATCAGAACAACTGGGGAGGTGCTGCCAAGTATGCACAGAGAGAGGGGCCTGATCAGAATAAGAATGGAGCTAATTTTAGGATGATGTGCAACAAATGCAAAGATTTTAGACGCCTGACTAGGGAATGCAAACTCCCAAACTGCATTATCTGTGAAAAAATTTCTCACATTACAAAGGATTGTAACTGGCTCAAGCAGATAAAACCACTTCCCAAGTTTGTAGGATATGCAGCTAGAGGGTTGGGAGTGTTGCTGATACAGAACTCTAAGGAAGTTGTGAGCAGTGAGAAAATCAATCCAATGGCAATCATCACTATTGCTTCTGGAGAAATTAATGAAACTCAGTTTCTGGAAGGATTTAACTATATGTTCAAGTGGGATTGGCAATGGAGATGCAAAAAGCATGGAGATAGAGCTTATCTTATGAGATTTCCAAACAAAAGTAGACTGATTGAACTTCACAAATTTGGGAATTTTAACCTCCTGGGGACAAAAGCTGTCATCAATGTAGACAGTTGGACTTATGACACTCAAGCCATAGGGAAGCTACACACTGTGTGGGTGAAGATATGGGAAGTGCCTGAATGCTTCAAATACTTCTTTGGTACTTGTGAGGTGGCTGCTACAATTGGTCCAGTGCTGGAGATTGACATGACAATAATTCTGCAGGAAAAAAGAAGAGCCAAGGTGGGGGTGATAGACTTTGAAAAAATCCCCAAGCACACTGAAGTGACTGATAAGGATCTCATGATATACAGAGTGACTTTGGAACTAGAAGGGGTGATAGAGCAGGGCTGGTATGAAGATAAAAGAAAACATGAAGACATTGAGATAGACAAGGATGCAGACTCAGATGATATGAGAAAGAAAATCAAAATTGGTGGAGTAGATGCTGAGGGAAGCAAGGAAAACATTTCCCTGAGTAGTGTAGGGCTCAAGCAATTTGAGGAAATGAAGAAAAAGAATGATGAAATTTTAAATATTCAGAAGGAATATCTGGCTGAGGTTGGAATGAGAAAAAAAAATAGAAACTGATCTGGTAAAGTCCTACAAAATTTGCAAGAAATGAAAGAAAATAAATGCAGATAGAAAGCCTGGAGGGCAGTAGATGAGAAAAAAACATAATTCCTAGGAGGAAGAGAAAAACAAAATGGTGGACATGATCAAGAAACAACAAAAGCTGATAGACATATGTATGGAGAAGATTGAGTTGTGGGATGAAAAAGAATTGACTGGGGAGGACCTGTGAAAGAAAAATGATTATAATAAAGATATCCCACAGGATCCACTGATAGAAGACAACTACATTGAAACTGTGGATTACAATGCCAGCTAGGATTCAGTGGAGTCTCTGGGGTCCAAATTGGGCATTACTGCTAAAGAGGACAAGGACAAGGACAAAGATGTGCCTACCAGAAGAAGTGACGGGAACTTGGACAAAAAATATGCTAGGATTGAAGATTTGGCCAAGGAAAGAGCTGCTGACAAGGACAATTATGGTAAGTCTTCAACCGTTTCTAATGAAAGAGTTTATTTATTTAAGATGGTAAAAAATGTGTGTGTTGAATTAGGATGTACCATTGACCTAGTTAATCAAAACCTAGAGCTGATTTCTAATATAGAACATGCTAGAAGAAATTTATATCTCCAAAACATTAAAAACCAAGAAGAGGAGGAAAGAACAAAAAGCTCTCCAAGTCCTATTGACATTGGAGATGCTGTGTTAGAGAATTTATGTTTGGGGGATGACCACTCTGATGCAGAGTTGGAATTGGATTACTATGATAATTTGGAAAAAAATCTTTTCTAGCAATAGGAAAGTTAAGATTGGCACCTCAGCCAATAGTGTTGGGAAGCATGCCATATCAATTTGGGGGAGGGGGGGGGGAGAGAAAAAAGAAACAATGAAAGAGATGTTTGTTGGGGAACGTAGTATTTCAAAATTTTCCTACGATCACGCAAAATCTATCTAGGAGAAACATAACAACGAGCGGGGGAGAGTGTGTCTACGTACCCTCGTAGACTGAAAGCGGAAGCGTTTAGTAACACCGTTGATGTAGTTGAACGTCTTCGTGATCCAACCGATCAAGTACCGAATGCACGGCACCTCCGCGATCTACACACGTTCAGCTCGGTGACGTCCCTCAAACTCTTAATCTAGTTGAGGCCGATGGAGTGTTTCGTCAGCACGACGGCGTGGTGACGGTGATGATGAAGTTACCGACGCAGGGCTTCGCCTAAGCACTATGATATGACCGAGGTGGAAAACTATGGAGGGGGCACCGCACACGGCTAAAGATCAACTTGTGTGTCTATGGGGTGCCCCCTCCTCATATATAAAGGAGGGGAGGAGGAGGAGGTCCAACCACAAGGGGCGCGCCCAAGGGGGGAATCCTACTCCTAGTAGGAGTAGGTTCCCCCTTTCCTAGTCCTAGTAGGAGAAGAAGGAAGGAGAGGAAGAAGAGAAGGAAAGGGGGGCCGCCCCCTAGCCCTAGTCCAATTCGGTTTGGCTAGGGGGGTGGGCGCCACACCATGGCCTGCCTCCTCTCTTCCACCATTAGGCCCATGATACGTCTCCGACGTATCTATAATTTATGAAGTATTCATGCCAAGTTTACAATAGTTTTATATGATTTTGGTATGATTTGATTAGAACTAACCCGGGCTGACGCTGTTTTCAGCAGAATTACCGTGGTGTTGTTTTTGTGTAGAAATAAAAGTTCTCGGAATGCGATGGAAATCAATGGAGAATTTTTCTCCAAAATATAAAAAATACTGGAACAAAAATCTACCGGAGGGGAGTCCCGTGGGCCCCATGAGGGTGGGGGGCGCGCCCCTGTGCCTCGTGGACTTCTCGTGGGACCCCCTGACGTGTTCTTGATGCCAACCTCTCCTATAAATGCCCAAACCTCCAGAAAATAACCTAGATCGGAAGTTCCGCAGCCGCAAGCCTCTGTAGTCACGAGAAATCAATATAGGCCCTCTCTGGCACCCTGCCGGAGGGGGCCATCATCACCGAAGGCTATGGAGGAGGATCCCTCATCACCATGAAGGCCAAGGACCAGAGGGAGAACCTCTCCCCATCCAGGGGAGGCCATGGAGGAGGAAGCACAAGGGGGAGAACCTCTCCTCCTCTCTCTCGGTGGCGCCGGAGTGCCATCGGGAGGGGGATCACCGGCGCGGTGATCGTCTTCATCAACATCATCATCATCATCACCATCCTCATCTCTTTTACGTGGTCCACTCTCCCGCACCCCGCTGTAATTCCTACTTGAACATGGTGCTTTATGCCACATATTATGATCCAATGACGTGTTGCCATCCTATGATGTTTTGAGTAGATATCCTTTGTCTTTGGGTTGATTGATGATCTCGATTGGTATGAGTTGTATGTTTTATTTTGGTGCTGTCCTGCCCTCCGTGTCGCACAAGCGTGAGGGATTCCCGTTGTAGGGTGTTGCAATATGTTCATGATTCGTTTATAGTGGGTTGCTTGAGTGACAGAAGCATAAACCCGAGTAAGGGGGTTGTTGCGTATGGGATAAAGGAGACTTGATGCTTTAATGCTATGGTTGGGTTTTTACCTTAATGATCTTTAGTAGTTGCGGATGCTTGCTAGAGTTCCAATCATAAGTGCATATGATCCAAGAAGAGAAAGTATGTTAGCTTATGCCTCTCCCTCATATGAAATTGCAATGACGACCACCGGTCATGTTAACGATTGCCTAAAAAAATTCCACACACCACACCATTATTCCACACTCGATATTTATAATATTTAGTAATATATTCTAACTTTATGATAAAAGCACCTACTTTTATATTTTATCTCTCTGATACCATGCAAAGTTATCATCTTCATACCCACAACGTAGTTTTATTTCTCGTTTCTAGTTGGAAGCAAACGTTCGGTGTACGTAGAGTCGTATCAGTGGCAGATACGACTTGAGAAAATATTGATCTTACCTTTAGCTCCTTGTGGGTTCGACACTCCATACTTATCACTTCCACCATTGGAAATGAAGGAAATATGCCCTAGAGGCAATAATAAAGTTATTATTTATTTCCTTATATCATGATAAATGTTTATTATTCATGCTAGAATTGTATTAACCGGAAACATGATACATGTGTGAATACATAGACAAACAGAGTGTCACTAGTATACCTCTACTTGACTAGCTCTTTGATCAAAGATGGTTATGTTTCCTAGCCATAAACAAAGAGTTGTCATTTGATTAACGGGATCACATCATTAGGAGAATGATGTGATTGATTTGACCCATTCCGTTAGCTTAGCACTTGATCGTTTAGTTTGTTGCTATTGCTTTCTTCATGACTTATACATGTTCCTATGACTATGAGATTATGCAACTCCCGTTTACCGGAGGAACACTTTGTGTGCTACCAAATGTCACAACGTAACTGGGTGATTATAAAGATGCTCTACAGGTGTCTCCGAAGGTACTTGTTGGGTTGACGTATTTCGAGATTAGGATTTGTCACTCTGATTGTCGGAGAGGTATCTCTAGGCCCACACGGTAATGCACATCACTTAAGCCTTGCAAGCATTGCAACTAATGAGTTAGTTGCAGGATGATGTATTACGGAAGGAGTAAAGAGACTTGTCGGTAACGAGATTGAACTAGGTATTGAGATACCGACGATCGAATCTCGGGCAAGTAACATACCGATGACAAAGGGAACAACGTATGTTGTTATGTGGTCTGACCGATAAAGATCTTCGTAAAATATGTGGGAGCCAATATGAGCATCCAGGTTCCGCTATTGGTTATTGACCGGAGACGTGTCTCGGTCATATCTACATAGTTCTCGAACCCGCAGGGTCCGCACGCTTAAAGTTTCGATGACGGTTAAATTATGAGTTTATGAGTTTTGATGTACCGAAGGTTGTTCGGAGTCCCGTATGTGATCTCGGACATGACGAGGAGTCTCGAAATGGTCGAGACATAAAGATCGATATATTGGACGACTATATTCGGACATCGGAAAGGTTCCGAGTGATTCGGGTATTTTTCAGAGTACCGGGGAGTTACGGGAATACGGGGGAAGAAGTATATGGGCCTTATTGGGCTTTAGGGGGAGAGAGAGAGGCAGGCTGCGTGCCCCCCAATGACTAGTTCGAATTGGACTAGGGGGAGGGGCGGCGCCCCCTCCTTCCTTCTCTTCCCTCTTCCCCTTCCTTGTCCCCTATTCCTACTACTTGGAAAGGGGAGGAATCCTACTCCCGGTGGGAGTAGGACTCCTCCAGGGCGTGCCATAGGGGCCGCCCCTCTCCTCCTCCTCCACTCCTTTATATACGGGGAGGGAGGCACCCCTTGGAGACACAACAATTGATTTGATCTTTTAGCCGTGTGCGGTGCCCCCATCCACGATAGTCCACCTCGATAATACTGTAGCGGTGCTTAGGCGAAGCCCTGCATCGGTAGAACATCATCATCGTCACCACGCCGTCGTGTTGACGAAACTCTCCCTCAACACTCGGCTGGATCGGAGTTCGAGGGACGTCATCGGGCTGAACGTGTGCTGAACTCGGAGGTGCCGTGCGTTCGGTACTTGATCGGTCGGATCGTGAAGACGTACGACTACATCAACCGCGTTGTGCTAACGCTTCCACTTTCGGTCTACGAGGGTACGTGGACAACACTCTCCCCTCTTGTTGCTATGCATCACCATGATCTTGCGTGTGCGTAGGAATTTTTTTGAAATTACTACGTTCCCCAATAGTGGTATTAGAGCCAGGTTTTATGCGTTGATGTTATATGCACGAGTAGAACACAAGTGAGTTGTGGGTGATATAAGTCATACTGCTTACCAGCATGTCATACTTTGGTTCGGTGGTATTGTTGGATGGAGCGGCCCGGACCGACATTATGCGTACGCTTACGCGAGACTGGTTCTACCGACGTGCTTTGCACACAGGTGGCTGGCGGGTGTCAGTTTCTCCAACTTTAGTTGAACCGAGTGTGGCTACGCCCGGTCCTTGAGAAGGTTAAAACAACACTAACTTAACGAACTATCGTTGTGGTTTTGATGCGTAGGTAAGAACGATTCTTGCTCAGCCTGTAGCAGCCACGTAAAACATGCAACAACAAAGTAGAGGATGCCTAACTTATTTTTGCAAGGCTTGTTGTGATGTGATATGGTCAAGATGTGATGAGATATAAGTTGTTATATGAAATGATCATGTTTTGTTGAAGTTATCGGCAACTGGCAGAAGCCTTATGGTTGTCTTTTTATTGCATAAGATGCAAGTGCCAAATAATTACTTTACTTTAGTGCTATGCGGTAGCAATAGTTGCAAGAGCAATAGTTGGCGAGACGACCATGTGACGACACGTTGATAAAAGATCAAGATGATGGAGATCATGGTGTCATGCCGGTAACAATGGAGATCATGACAGTACTTTGGAGATGGAGATCAAAAGCACAAGATGATGATGACCATATCATGTCACATATTTTGATTGCATGTGATGTTTATCTTTTATACATCTTACTTTGCTTAGTTATGACGGTAGCATTATAAGATCATCTCTCACTAAATTTCAAGATAAAAGTGCTCCCTGAGTATGCACCATTGCCAAAGTTCATCGTGCCCAGACACCACGTGATGATCGGGTGTGATAAACTCTACGTCCATCTACAATGGGTGCAAGTCAGTTTTGCACACGCAGAAATACTCGAGTTAAACTTGACGAATCTAGCATATGCAGATATGGCCTCAGAACACTGGAGACCGAAAGGTTGAGCGTGAATCATATAGTAGATATGATCAACATAATGATGTTCATCATTGAAAACTACTCCATTTCATGAGATTATCGGTTATGGTTTAGTTGATATGGATCACGTGATCACTTAGATTATTAGAGGGATGTCTATCTAAGTGGTAGTTCTTAAGTAATATGATTAATTGAACTTTAATTTATCATGAACTTAGTCCTAATAGTATTTGCATATCTATGTTGTAGATCAATAGCCCGCGTTATTGCTTCCCTATGTTTTATATGTGTTCCTAGAGAAAACTAAGTTGAAAGATGATAATAGCAATGATGCGGACTGGGTCCGTGATATGAGGTTTATCCTCATTGCTGCACAGAAGAATTATGTTCTTGATGCACCGCTAGGTGACTGACCTATTGCAGGAGCAGATGCAGACGTTATGAACGTTTGGCTAGCTCAATATGATGACTACTTGATAGTTTAGTGCACCATGCTTAACAGCTTAGAATCGGGATTTCAAAGACGTTTTGAACGTCATGGACCATATGAGATGTTCCAGGAGTTGAAATTAATATTTCAAGCAAATACCCGAGTTGAGAGATATGGAGTCTCCAACAAGTTCTATAGCTAAAAGATGGAGGAGAATAGCTCAAGTAGTGAGCATGTGCTCAGATTGTTTGGGTACTACAATCACTTGAATCAAGTGGGAGTTAATCTTCAGAATAAAATAGTGATTGACAGAATTCTCTAGTCACCATCACAAAGTTAGTAGAACTTCGTGATGAACTACAGTATGCAAGGGATGACGTAAATGATTCCCGAGCTTTTCATGATGATGAAATCGATGAAGGTAGAAATCAAGAAAAAGTATCAAGTGTTGATGATTAACAAGACCACTAGTTTCAAGAAAATGGCAAAGGGAAAGAAAGGGAACTTCAAGAAGAACGACAAGCAAGTTGCTGCTCAAGTGAAGAAGCCCAACTTTGGACCTAAGCCTGAGACTAAGTGCTTCTACTGCAAAGGGACTGGTCATTGGAAGTGGAAATGCCCTGAATATTTAGTGGATAAGAAGGATGGCAAAGTGAACAAGGGTATATTTGATATACAGGTTATTAATGTGTACCTTACTAGTATTTATAGTAGCCCCTGGGTATTCGATACTTGTTCGGTTGCTAAAAATTAGTAACTTGAAACAGGAGTTACAGAATAAATAGAGACTAGTTAAGGGTGAAGTAACGATGTGTGTTGGAGGTGGTTCCAAGATTGATATGATCATCATCGTACACTCCCTATACTTTCGGGATTAGTGTTAAACCTAAATAAAGGTTATTTGGCATTTGCATTGAGCATGAATATGATTTGATCATGTTTATTGCAATACGGTTATTCATTTAAAAATCAGAGAATAATGGTTGTTCTGTTTACATGAATAAAACCTTCTTTGGTTATACACCCAATGAAATTGGTTTGTTGGATCTCGATCGTAGTGATACACATATTCATAATATTGAAGCCAAAAGATGCAAAGTTAATAATGATAGTGCAACTTATTTGTGGCACTGCCGTTTAGGTCATATTGGTGTAAAGCGCATGAAGAAAATCCATGCTGATGGGCTTTTGGAATCACTTGATTATGAATCAGTTGATGCTTGCGAACCATGCCTCATGGGCAAAGATGACTAAGACTCCGTTCTCTAGAACAATGGAGAGAGCAACTAACTTATTGGATATAATACATACTGATGTATGAGGTCCGATGAGTGTTGAGGCTCGCAGCGGGTATCGTTATTTTTCTGACCTTCACAGATGATTTGAGCAGATATGGGTATATCTACTTGAAGAAACGTAAGTCTGAAACATTTGAAAAGTTCAAAGAATTTCAGAGTGAAGTGAAAAATCATCGTAACAAGAAAATAAAGTTTCTACGATCTGATCGGAGAGGCGAATATTTGAGTTACGAGTTTGGCCTTCAATTAAAACAATGTGGAATAGTCTCACAAAACTCATGCCACCTGGAACACCATAGCATAATGGTGTGTCCAAACGTCGTAACCGTACTTTATTAGATATGGTGCGATCTATGATGTCTCTCACCGATTTACCACTATCATTTTGGGGTTATGCATTAGAGACAACTGCATTCACGTTAAAAAAGGGCACCATCTAAATCCGTTGAGACGACACCATATGAACTATGGTTTGGCAAGAAACCAAAGTTGTCGTTTCTTAAAAATTTGGGGTTGCGATACTTATGTGAAAAAGTTTCATCCTGATAAGCTCAAACCCAAATCGGAGAAATGTGTCTTCATAGGATACCCAAAGGAGACAGTTGGGTACACCTTCTACCACAGATCCGAAGGCAAGACATTTGTTGCTGAGAATGGATCCTTTCTAGAGAAGGAGTTTCTCTCGAAAGAAGTGAGTGGGAGAAAAGTAGAACTTGATGAGGTAACTGTACCTGCTCCCTTATTGGAAAGTAGTTCATCACAGAAATCTGTTTCTGTGACTCCTACACCAATTAGTGAGGAAGCTAATGATGATGATCATGTAACTTCAGATCAAGTTACTACTGAACCTCGTAGGTCAACCAGAGTGAGATCCGCACCAGAGTGGTACGATAATCCTGTTCTGGAGGTCATGTTAATTGACCATGATGAACCTACGAACTATGAGGAAGCGATGATGAGCCTAGATTCCGCGAAATGGCTTGAGGCCATGAAATCTGAGATGGGATCCATGTATGAGAATAAAGTGTGGACTTTGGTTGACTTGCCCGTTGATCGGCAAGCCATAGAAAATAAATGGATCTTCAAGAGGAAGACGGACGCTGATAGTAGTGTTACTATCTACAAAGCTAGACTTGTCGAAAAAGGTTTTTGACAAAGTTCAAGGTGTTGACTATGATGAGATTTTCTCACTCGTAGCGATGCTTAAGTCTGTCCGAATCATGTTAGCAAATTGCCCCATTTTATGAAATCTAGCAAATGGATAAACAAAACTGCATTCCTTAAAGGATTTATTAAAGAAAGAGTTGTATATGATGCAACCAGAAGGTTTTGTCAATCCTAAAGGTGCTAACAAAATATGCAAGCTCCAGCGATCCATCTATGGACTGGTGCAAGCATCTCGGAGTTGGAATATACGCTTTGGTAAGTTGATCAAAGCATATAGTTTTATACAGACTTGCGGTGAAGCCTGTATTTACAAGAAAGTGAGTGGGAGCACTACAACATTTCTGATAAGTATATGTAAATGACATATTGTTGATCGGAAATAATGTAGAATTATTCCGCAAAGCATAAAGGAGTGTTTGAAAGGAGTTTTTCAAAGAAAGACCTCGGTGAAGCTGCTTACATATTGAGCATCAAGATCTATAGAGATAGATCAAGACGCTTGATAAGTTTTTTCAATGAGTACATACCTTGACAAGATTTTGAAGTAGTTCAAAATGGAACAGTCAAAGAAAGAGTTCTTGCCTATGTTAGAAGGTGTGAAATTGAGTAAGACTCAAAGCCCGACCACGACAGAAGATAGAAAGAGAATGAAAGTCATTCCCTATGCCTCAGCCATAGGTTCTATAAAGTATGCCATGCTGTGTACTAGATCTATTGTATACCCTACACTGTTTTTTGGCAAGGGAGTACAATAGTGATATAGGAGTAGATCACTGGACATCGGTCAAAATTATCCTTAGTGGAATAAGGATATGTTTCTCGATTATGGAGGTGACAAAAGGTTCGTCGTAAAGGGTTACGTTGATGCAAATTTTGACACTGATCCAGATGACTCTAAGTCTCAACCATTAGCTAGAGTAGCTCCGTGCAGAGCATTGTTGACATAGAAATTTGCAAAATACATACGAATCTGAATGTGGCAGACCCGTAGACTAAACTTCTCTCATAAGCAAAACATGATCACACCTTAGTACTCTTTGGGTGTTAATCACATAGCGATGTGAACTAGATTGTTGACTCTAGTAAACCCTTTGGGTGTTGGTCACATGACGATGTGAACTATGGGTGTTAATCACATGGTGATGTGAACTATTGCTGTTAAATCACATGAAGATGTGAACTAGATTATTGACTCTAGTGCAAGTGGGAGACTGAAGGAAATTTGCCCTAGAGGCAATAATAAAGTTATTATTTATTTCCTTATATCATGATAAATGTTTATTATTCATGCTAGAATTGTATTAACCGGAAACATGATACATGTGTGAATACATAGACAAACAGAGTGTCACTAGTATGCCTCTACTTGACTAGCTCGTTGATCAAAGATGGTTATGTTTCCTAGCCATAGACAAAGAGTTGTCATTTGATTAACGGGATCACATCATTAGGAGAATGATGTGATTGACTTGACCCATTCCGTTAGCTTAGAACTTGATCGCTTAGTTTGTTGCTATTGCTTTCTTCATGACTTATACATGTTCCTATGACTATGAGATTATGCAACTCCCGTTTACTGGTGGAACACTTTGTGTGCTACCAAACGTCACAACGTAACTGGGTGATTATAAAGGTGCTCTACAGGTGTCTCCGGAGGTACTTGTTGGGTTGGCGTATTTCAAGATTAGGATTTGTCACTCCGATTGTCGGAGAGGTATCTCTGGGCCCACTCGGTAATGCACATCACTTAAGCCTTGCAAGCATTGCAACTAATGAGTTAGTTGCGGTATGATGTATTACGGAACGAGTAAAGAGACTTGCCGGTAACGAGATTGAACTAGGTATTGAGATACCGACGATCGAATCTCGGGCAAGTAACATACCGATGACAAAGGGAACACCGTATGTTGTTATGCGGTCTGACCGATAAAGATCTTCGTAGAATATGTGGGAGCCAATATGAGCATCCAGGTTCCGCTATTGGTTATTGACCGTAGACATGTCTCAGTCATGTCTACATAGTTCTCAAACCCGTAGGGTCCGCACGCTTAAAGTTTCGATGACGGTTATATTATGAGTTTATGAGTTTTGATGTACCGAAGGTTGTTCGGAGTCCCAGATGTGATCACGGACATGACGAGGAGTCTCAAAATGGTCGAGACATAAAGATCGATATATTGGACGACTATATTCGGGCATCAGAAAGGTTCCGAGTGATTCGGGTATTTTTCGGAATACCGGGGAGTTACGGGAATACGGGGGAGGAAGTATATGGGCCTTATTGGGCTTTAGGGGAGAGAGAGAGGCAGCCTGCGCGCCCCCCGAATTACTAGTCTGAATTGGACTAGGGGGAGGGGCGGCGCCCCCTCCTTCCTTCTCTTCCCTCTTCCCCTTCCTTGTCCCCTACTCCTACTACTTGGAAAGGGGAGGAATCCTACTCCCGGTGGGAGTAGGACTCCTCCAGGGCACGCCATAGGGGCCGGCCCTCTCCTCCTCCTCCACTCCTTTATATACGGGGAGGGAGGCACCCCTTGGAGATACAACAATTGATTTGATCTTTTAGCCGTGTGCGGTGCCCCCATCCACCATAGTCCACCTCGATAATACTGTAGCGGTGCTTAGGCGAAGCCCTGCGTCGGTAGAACATCATCATCGTCACCACGCCGTCGTGCTGACGTGTAACACCCATGATGCGGCTATATCTCCCACGTGTCGGAGCATGACTTAGAGGCATAACCGCATTGTAGGCAATGTCGCAAGAGGGGTAATCTTTACACATCCCATGTACTGAATAAGAAAAGAGGTACATAGTTGGCTTACAATCGCCACGTCACGCAATAGAATAAATATATCATTACAATCATCCAGATACAATCAAGGTCCGACTACGGAACCAAAATAAAGACAACCCCAAATGCATAATGTCCCCGATCGCCCCAACTGGGCTCCACTACTGATCGTCTGGAAAGGAAACGTAGTATCGTCCTGAGTCCTCATCGAACTCCCACTTGAGCTCAGTCGCATCTCCTGGAACGGTGTCATCGGTCCCTACATCTAGTTTTGGAAGTAATCTGTGAGTCACGGGGACTCAGCAATCCCACACCCTCGCGATCAAGACTATCTAAGCTTATAGGTAGGGAACAAGGTATGAGGTGGAGCTGCAGCAAGCACTAGCATATATGGTGCCTAACATACGCAAATGGGAGTGAGAAGAGAAGGCAAGGCACGGTCGAGAATCTATGATCAAGAAGTGATCCTAGAATAACCTACGATCAAGCATAACACGAGACCATGTTCTCTTCCCGGACTCCGCCGAAAAGAGACCATCACGGCCACACACTCTGTTGATTCATTTTAATTAAGTTAAGTTTTGGGTTTTCTACAACCGGACATTAACAAATTCCCATCTTCCCATAACTGTGGGCACGGCTTTCAAAAGTTCAAATCCCTGCAGGGGTGTCCCAACTTAGCCCATCACAAGCTCTCATGGTCAACGAAGGATATTCCTTCTCTAAAGACAACCCGATCAGACTCGGAATCCCGGTTACAAGACATCTCGACAATGTTAAAACTAAACCAGCAAAGCCACCCGAATGTGCTGACAAATCCTGATAGGAGCTACACATATCTCGTTCTGAGGGCACACCAGATTGTCCAAACTTCTGGTAGGCCAGCCCAGAGTTGCCCCTGGTGGCCATCGGCGGCTGACAAGTTGGACCAAGACTCAGAGGAGCACTGGCCCGAGGGTTTAAAATAAAGATGACCCTTGAGTCCGCGGAACCCAAGGGAAAAAGAGGCTAGGTGGCAAATGGTAAAACCAATGTTGGGCCTTGCTGGAGGAGTTTTATTCAAGGTAAACTGTCAAGGTGTTCCCATTATAACCCAACCGTGTAAGGAACGCAAAATCAAGGAACATAGCACCAGCATGACGGAAACTAGAGCGGCAAGAGTGGAACAAAACACCAGGCATAAGGGCGAGCCTTCCACCCTTTACCAAGTGTATAGATGCATTTAAGTAAACAAGATATAATAATGATATTCCCACAATAAACATGTTCCAACAAGGAACAAACTCCAAACTTCACCTGCAACTAGCAACGCTATAAGAGGGGCTGAGCAAAGCGGTAACATAGCCAAAGAACGGTTTGCTAGGACAAGGTGGGTTAGAGGCTTGACATGGCAATATGGGAGGCATGATAAGCAAGTGGTAGGTATAGTAGCATAGGCATAGCAATAGAGCGAGCATCTAGCGAGCAAAGATAGAAGTGATTTCGAGGGTATGGTCATCTTGCCTGCAAAGTTCTCCGAGTTGACGTTAGCTTGATCCTCATAAGCATACTCAATGGGTTCCTCGATCACGTACTCGTATCCCGGATCTACCCAAAGCAAAAACACAAGCAAAGGGAGACACAATCAACCACGGTGCAATGCGCAAGCAACATGATGCAAAACATGGCATGATATGCGGGATGTGATATGCGACGCATATGCATGTTTCGGAAAGGAAAGATAGAACCAGGCCTCAACTTGGAAAACCAAGAGTGCCGCTGGAAAGATGAGTTGATTTCAGTCGAAATCGATATAAAGATCACCGGAATCAGATGCACGGTTTGCAAATGGCAAGCAAAACAATAATGGCACAAAGCTGCGATTAACAGGACGAGGCTATCTAAATGCATCAAGAAAAATAAGCTACTGCACTCTAACATAACAACAAAGCACATGGCAGTGATCCACTCAAGATGCTTGACAAAAGATGAACACTGAGCTATGGCTAATTCACACAATAGCAGGTTCAAACAAGCATGGCAAAAGTGCAAAAGATATCAGGTTCACAGACTTAGTGAAATTAGCAACATGTCAGGGATTAACATCAGGAAGCAATGTTTAGAGCAAGATAACAACATCCTATAGGAACATATCATGGCAAAGCAAGGCATGGCATGAAGCTACTCAAAGCATATAATAAAAGTCCCTTACTGACCATAAGCCAAAAGGGATCAGAAAGTACAATGGCAACCAAGTGAACATAGCAAGTTTCGTTAACAGATTCAGACTTAGCAGAAAACTGGGACATGGCAAAACAGATTTATGTAGGCATGTTTGCGAGCTTGATGCACTCACCACAAGACATTGCATGACAAACTAAGCATACACCCAGCAAGTAGACATGATAAATAAGCTAACCATGGCAAGAACACTCTCATAGCATGCATGGATCAACTACAACAGCCTCGGCAAAATTGAATAACATGTAAACAATCTGACAGGAACATTTTATAGCAAAAGTAGAGCAAGATTGAGTCATGCTAGGGTGCTCCATAATTGCAAACAAAGACATGGATGGATAGAGCATAACAATATCTCAAAATCATCCTTACTGAACATGCTCAAAAGAGGCATGGATCACTCTGTAGCAACAAGAAAACATGGCATAAAAATATTATCAGGGAAAAGACTTGGAAAATTTCTAAGTCCCTGAAATCAGCAACATTACGAGAGCTACTTTGCATGCTTGTGTTAGTCACCACAAAGATCACAAAAATACATGACATACACCCCTGTAAAGATGGCGTGGCATACTTCAAAACACATGTAGGGCTCAAGTTCATAGGAGGCACACATTAAACATGGCAAAAATGACAAATGTCCGAATTCTGATAAGAATCTGAAACTAACATTACATAGCACTCTTGCAACAGCATTTAGGGCATCAAAATGAACTCAAATGAAGATGGTGCAATGGAACGAAATGAAGTACACATCGAGACGAACAATTTGATGCTACACGCCCAAAACGGAGCCACGGGTGCAAAGTTATGATGTGATGAAGTATGCTAAAAATTACTGGGACTTAGGGAAAAAACGAGGTCAACCTCTCTCAGATCTAGGGTTCTTCACGGGCGCGTGAACCGAGGGAACTCCGGCGAGGTTGTGCCTGCTCCGGCGAGGGGAAAGGCGAGGGGAAGGCCGGAGAGGGCGGATCCGGCCGTCCCCGAACAGATCCGGCGGCGGCCGGCGTCTCCGGTGGCGAGCGGGGCGGTAGAGGCGGCTGACGACGGCGCACAGGGCCGCGGTGGAGCGAGGCGGCGGCGCGAGGCGCGGGCGGAGGCGCCAGGTGGCGGCGGGCGCGCGGGCCAAGGCGGGCCCGTCGCGGGCTCGGTGTGCCGGCGATGCGGGAGGCGGAGCAGGGCCACGTGGCGGCCCCTGGTTCGTCGGTGGCGGCAGCATGATTCCTGTCCGGCGGCGGGCGGACACGTCCGGCCGCGCGGAGGGGAGAAGGAGCTAGGGTTAGGGTGGTTTGATTCGGGATTTTTGGTGGAGGTGCCTTTTTATACATAGAAGGAGCTAGGAGGCTCCAAATTGAGCACGGTTTTCGGCCACGTGATCGTGATCGAACGAACGAGATGATGGAGGGGGTTTAGGTGGGCTTTGGGACACTTTGGAGAGGTGTTGGGCTGCAATACACACGCGGCCTTTACGGTTCCTCGGTTAACCGTTGGAGTATCAAACGAAGTCCAAATGGCACGAAACTTGACAAGCGGTCTATCGGTAGTAACCCAAGTCCGCTTGGCAAGTCTCGGTCCAATCCGAGAACGTTTAACACCCACACACGAAAAGAGGCAAAAGGGGACACCGGAGGACATAGGAGCGCCGGAATGCAAAACGGACAACGGGGAAAATGCTCGGATGCATGAGATGAACACATATGCAAATGCGATGCACATGATGACATGATATGAGATGCATGACAAAGACAAAAGCAACACGACGACAAAACCCAACAACGAGGAAATACATAACTTAGTGCCGGAAATGGCAAGAGTTGGAATACAAATATGGCAGGTTACATATGGGGCGTTACATGACGAAACTCTCCCTCAACACTCGGTTGGATCGGAGTTTGAGGGACGTCATCGGGCTGACCGTGTGCTGAACTCGGAGGTGCCGTGCGTTCGGTACTTGTTTGGTCGGATCATGAAGATGTACGACTACATCAACCACGTTGTGCTAACGCTTCCGCTTTCGGTCTACGAGGGTAGGTGGACAACACTCTCCCGTCTCATTGCTATGCATCACCATGATCTTGCGTGTGCATAGGATTTTTTTTTGAAATTACTATGTTCCCCAACAGGAAATTGCTACGATGATTCCCTGCACTTGGGGATTATCAGCCCATGAGGCCCAATAACTTCCGGGGGGGGGGGGGGGTTCCGGTAACCCCCAGTACTCCAAAACTTTTCCGAAACGACCCGAACCATTCTGGTGTACGAATGTAGCCTTCCAATATATGAATCTTTACGTCTTGACCATTTCGAGACTCATCGTCATGTCCGTGATCTCATCCGGGACTCCAAACAACCTTCGGTACCTCAAATCACATAAACTCATAATACGAATCATCATCGAACGTTAAGCATGCGGACCCTACGGGTTTGAGAACTATGTAGACATGACCGAGACACATCTCCGGTCAATAACCAATAGCGGAACCTGGATGCTCATATTGGTTCCTACATATTCTACGAATATCTTTATTGGTCAAACCGCACAACAACATACATTGTTCCCTTTGTCATCGGTATGTTACTTGCCCGAGATTTGATCGTCGGTATCATCATACCAGTTCAATCTCGTTACCGACAAGTCTCTTTACTCATTCCGTAATGCATCATCCCGGAACTAACTCATTAGTCACATTGCTTGCAAGGCTTATAGTGATGTGTATTACCGAGAGGGCCCAGAGATACCTCTCTAACAACCAGAGTGACAAATCCTAATCTCGATCTATGCCAACTCAACAAATACCATCGGAGGCACCTATAGAGCATCTTTATAATCACCCAGTTACATTATGACATTTGATAGCACACTAAGTGTTCCTCCGTTATTCGGGAGTTGCATAATCTCATAGTCATAGGAACATGTATATGTCATGAAGAAAGCAATAGCAATAAACTAAACGATCAAGTGCTAAGCTAACGGAATGGGTCAAGTCAATCACATCATGCTCCTAATGATGAGATCCCGTTTATCAAATGGCAACTCATGTCTATGGTTAGGAAACATAACCATCTTTGATTAACGAGCTAGTCAAGTAGAGGCATACTAGTGACACTCGGTTTGTCTATGTATTCACACATGTATTATGTTTTCGGTTAATACAATTCTAGCATGAATAATAAACATTTATCATGAAATAAGGAAATATAAATAACAACTTTATTATTGCCTCTAGGGCATATTTCCTTCAGTCTCCCACTTGCACTAGAGTCTAGACTACATAGTAATGATTCTAACACCCATGGAGTCTTGGTGCTGATCATGTTTTTCTCGTGAGAGAGGCTTAGTCAACGGGTCTGCAACATTCAGATCCATATGTATCTTGCAAATCTCTATGTCTCCCTTCTTGACTTAATCGCAGATGGAATTGAAGCGTCTCTTGATGTGCCTGGTTCTTGATACGTCACCAACGTATCTATAATTTTTGATTGTTCCATGCTATTATATTATCTGTTTTGGATGTTTAATGGGCTTTAATATGCACTTTTATATTATTTTTGGGACTAACCTATTAACCGGAGGTCCAGTGCCAGTTGCTGTTTTGGTGCCTATTTCAGTGTTTTGTAGAAAAGGAATATCAAACGGAATGAAACCTTCGCGAGGATCTATTTTGGAACAAATGCAATCCCGGGGACTTGGAGTGGAGCTCAAGGAAGCAACGAGGCGGCCACGAGGTAGGGCGGCACGCCCAGGGGGGCAGGCACTTTGTGTTGGAGTGATCTGGATATATGTATATATCCACTTGAAGCGATCCGGATATATATTCTAATTTTTGATCACTTTTCCTTTTTACACTTTTTCCTTTTGGCAATCACTTTGTGTTGGAGCGATCCGTATATATATATCCACTTGGATGTAGGTTTTCATAAATTATTATTGTTGACATTACCCTTGAGGTAAAAAGTTGGGAGGCGAAACTATAAGCCCCTATCTTTCTCTGTGTCCGATTAAAACTTTGAACCCATAAATATCACGTGAGTGTTAGCAATTGTGAAAGATTAAATGATAGTTGAGCATGTGGAGTTTGCCGAACCAAAGATCTTACATAGACCCTTCCCGAAAATAAGATGAATTGCAATCATTTCATGACTAAGAGCATGTTTTGTTAGTTTTCAAGAAAGTTCATGATCTATACTTTAACATGTGAATAACTTGTTGCTTGATCAAGAGAAGTTTTATGAGTTGAGCTACTGTTATGATATATAATGGTGGTAGAAAAAGTGATTGAACGTATCATTGATCAAACTTAAGCACTTGTTAGCATTCACACTTCATAAATTATTTCTTTTATCATTTACCTACTCGAGGACGAGCAGGAATTAAGCTTAGGGATGCTGATACGTCTCCAACGTATCTATAATTTATGAAGTATTCATGCCAAGTTTACAATAGTTTTATATGATTTTGGTATGATTTGATTAGAACTAACCCGGACTGACGTTGTTTTCAGCAGAACTACCGTGGAGTTGTTTCTGTGCAGAAATAAAAGTTCTCGGAATGCGATGAAAATCAACGGAGAATTTTTCTGGAAAATATAAAAAATATTGGAACAAAAATCTACCGGAGGGGAGTCCCGTGGGCCCCACGAGGGTGGGGGGCGCGTCCACCCACTGGGCGCGCCCCTGTGCCTCGTGGACTTCCCGTGGGCCCCCCTGACTTGTTCTCGACGCCAACCTCTCCTATAAATGCCCAAACCTCCGAAAAATAACCTAGATCGGAAGTTCCGCCGCCGCAAGCCTCTGTAGCCACGAGAAATCAATCTAGGCCCTCTCACTTGGGCAGGCAATTTGAGGAAGCCCATCATTGGAATATACAAGCCAAGTTCTATAATGTAAAATTTCCACTAGTTTATGAAAGTGACAACATAAGAGACTCTCTATCATGAAGATCATGGTGCTACTTTGAAGCACAAGTGTGGAAAAAGGATAGTAACATTGTCCCTTCTCTCTTTTTCTCTCATTTCATTTTTTATTTAGGCCTTTTTTTTCTTTTTGGCCTTTTTTTCTTTTCTTTTTTCGTCCAGAGTCTCATCCCGACTTGTGGGGGAATCATAGTCTCCATCATCCTTTCCTCACTGGAACAATGCTCTAATAATGATGATCATCACACTTCTTTTTACTTACAACTCAAGAATTAAACTCAATACTTAGAACAAAATATGACTCTATGCGAATGCCTCCGGCGGTGTACCGGGATATGCAATGAATCAAGAGTGACATGTATGAAAAAATTATGAACGGTGGCTTTGCCACAAATACAATGTCAACTACATGATCATGCAAAGCAATATGACAATGATGAAGTGTGTCACAACAAACGGAATGGTGGAAAGTTGCATGGCAATATATCTTGGAATGGCTATGGAAATGCCATAATAGGTATGTATGGTGGCTATTTTGAGGAAGGTATATGGTGCGTTTATGGTACCGGCGAAAGTTGCGCGATACTAGAGAGGCTAGCAATTGTGGAAGGGTGAGGGTGCGTATAATCCATGGACTCAACGTTAGTCATAAAAAACTCACATACTTATTGCAAAAATCTATTATTTATCGAAACAAAGTACTACGCGCATGCTCCTAGGGGGATAGATTGGTAGGAAAAGACCATCGCTCGTCCCCGACTGCCACTCATAAGGAACACAATCAATAAATAAATCATGCTCCGACTTCATCACATAACGGTTCACCATACGTGCATGCTACGGGAATCACAAACTTCAACACAAGTATTTCTTAAATTCACAACTACTCAACTAGCATGACTCTAATATCACCATCTCCATATCTCAAAACAATCATCAAGTATCAAACTTCTCTTAGTATTCAATGCACTTGTATGAAAGTTTTTATTACACCTAAAAGCAAATTGCCATGTTGTTCTAAAGGACTCTCAAAATAATATAAGTGAAGCATGAGAGATCAATTATTTCTATAAAATAGAACCACCGCCGTGCTCTAAAAGTTATAAGTGAAGCACTAGAGCAAAAACTATATAGCTCAAAAGATATAAGTGAAGAACATAGATTATTCTAATAAATTCCAATTCATGTGTGTCTCTCCCAAAAGGTGTGTACAGCAAGGATGATTGTGGTAAACTAAAAAGCAAATACTCAAATCATACAAGACGCTCCAAGCAAAACACATATCATGTGGCGAATAAAAATATAGCTCCAAGTAAAGTTACCGATGAACGAAGACAAAAGAGGGGATGCTTTCCGGGGCATCCCCAAGCTTAGGCTTTTTGGTATCCTTGTATTTTACCTTGGGGTGCCATGGGCATCCCCAAGCTTAGGCTCTTGCCACTCCTTGTTCCATAATCCATCAAATCTTTACCCAAAACTTGAAGCTTCACAACACAAAACTTAACAAGAGAATCTCGTGAGCTCCGTTAGCGAAAGAAAACAAAACACCATTTCAAGGTAATGTAATGAACTCATTATTTATTTATATTGGTGTTAAACCTACTGTATTCCAACTTCTCTATGGTTTATAAACTCTTTTACTAGCCATAGATTCATTAAAATAAGCAAACAACACACGAAAAATAGAATTTGTCAAAAACGGAATAGTCTGTAGTAATCTGTAACTAACGCAAACTTCTGGAACCCCAAAAATTCTAAAATAAATTTCTGGACGTGAGGAATTTATCTATTAATCATCTGCAAAAAGAATTAACTAAATAGCTGTGATGGCCTGGCTTATTAGGGATGATAGACTACTCATATCAATAAGGAATTCCTTCTTTTCCGGGAGCCCATTCGGACAGAACTCCAAAGTTAGGCATGCTCAGCTTGGAGTAGTGTCAGGATGGGTGACCGATATTGATCTGTGGGGCCAGGCTAGATCCTGCCAGGAGTAACGACCACCGGTGGGTGTGTCCGGGGCGTTACAAGTTGGTATTAGAGCCGACCCTTGCGGTTACACGGATGTTTGCAGATAGGTGCGCGGTCATGTTGTTCATGACGTTTGTGACCCGTCGTGGCACATAGCATGGTACATGTACCAGACTGGATGCACAGATGTATGTGCCAAGAGGGAACGTTCATGTGGCCCGACAAGGATGTCGGTTCCTCTGAGTGGGGGTGTATGTGATGGCCTGGCTTATTAGGGATGATAGACTACTCATATCAATAAGGAATTCCTTCTTTTCCGGGAGCCCATTCGGACAGAACTCCAAAGTCAAGCATGCTCACCTTGGAGTAGTGTCAGGATGGGTGACCGACCGGGAACTTGCTCTCGCGTGTGCATGCGTGAGGACAAAGTGCGCATAAAAGACTAGTATTGATCTGTGGGGCCAGTCTAGATCCCGCCAGGAGTAACGACCACCAGCGGGTGTGTCCAGGGCGTTACAATAGCACTCTCCAATAAAAAAATGGCAGCAATTCTCGTGAGCGCTAAAGTTTCTATTTTTACAGCAGGATCAAAAAGACTTTCCCCAAGTCTTCCCAACGGTTCTACTTGGAACAAACACTAATTAAACACAAAAAACACAACCAAAAGAGAGATATACAAATTATTTATTACTAAACAGTAGCAAAAAGCAAGGAATAAAAATAAAATTGGGTTGCCTCCCAACAAGCGCTATCGTTTAACGCCCCTAGCTAGGCATAAAAGCAATGATAGATCTAGGTATTGCCATCTTTGGTATTAGGAAAGAAAAGAGAAAATTTCTTTTCTATAGCATTTATCTTTCTATTTTGAGATAGCACGTGGCCATTGATAGTGGAAGAGAGATTAAGCACGTTACGGAAATTGGCATCTAAGCTAGCCCTCATTTCTTTGATAGTTTCATTTTGGTGAAAGCACAAAAGAGAGGTAGATTCAACCTTCTCACTCATGGGGTGCTCAAATATAGTTTTCATCCTTTCATAAGTATAAATGGGATCCCCCTCAAGAAAACCTTCTTCAAAGATAGAATCTAGAACTTGCTTGAATGAAGAGGGTAAACCAATATAAAAGCTTTTCAGGTAAACCTCAATTTGATATTGGGGCACATAGCTAGCTCGAATTCTTAATAGCCTATCCCAAGCGTCTTTCAAAGATTCATCATGTAAATAACGAAAAATTCCGGGATCATCTTCATCAAAATTATTCAAACTCTCATTAATAACCCCGGTACGTATCTCCATAGCATCATTATTTATGAGCTTAGAGAGGACAGAGGGACTATCCAAGGTAAAACCCGGGAGAGAACCCTTAGCCCTTTTTGAATCGGCCATGGTACAAGAAAACAAATGGAAAGAGACAAATAAAACGGCAAGGGTGAAGTGGGGGAGAGGAAAACGAGAGGGAAATGGCAAATAATGTAATGGGAAGGATAAGAGTTGTGATGGGTACTTGGTATGGCTTGACTTGGTGTAGATCTCCCCGGCAACGGCGCCAGAAATCGCACGTTGGCGGGAGATCAAATCTTGACTTGACTTGGCGTGAGCCTCCCAGGCAATGGCGCCAGAAATCCTTCTTGCTACCTCTTGAGCACTGCGTTGGTTTTCCCTTGAAGAGGAAAGGGTGATGCAATAGAGCAGCGTAAGTATTTCCCTCAGTTTTGAGAACCAAGGTATCAATCCAGTAGGAGACCACGCGCAAGTCACCTCGTACCTACACACACAAATAAGAACCTCGCAACCAATGCAATAAAGGGGTTGTCAATCCCTTCACGACCACTTGCAAGAGTGAGATCTGATAGAGATGATAATAATAAGATAAATATTTTTGGTATTTTTATGATATAGATTGAAAGTAAAAGATAGCAAAATAAAGTAGATTGGAAACTTGTATGATGGAAAATAGACCCAGGGGCCAAAGGTTTCACTAGTGGCTTCTCTCAAGATAGCATAAGTATTACGATGGGTGAACAAATTACTGTCGAGCAATTGATAGAAAAGTGAATAATTGTGAGAATATCTAGGCATGATCATGCATATAGGCATCACATCCGTGACAAGTAGACCGAAACGATTCTGCATCTACTACTATTACTCCACACATCGACCGCTATCCAGCATGCATCTAGAGTATTAAGTTCATAAGAACAGAGTAATGCCTTAAGCAAGATGACATGATGTAGAGGGATAAACTCATGCAATATGATGTAAACTCCATCTTTTTATCCTCGATGGCAACAATACAATACGTGTCGTTTCCCTTTCTTTCACTGGGATCGAGCACCACAAGATTGAACTCAAAGCTAAGCACTTCTCCCATTGCAAGAAAGATCAATCTAGTAGGCCAAACCAAACTGATAATTCGAAGAGACTTGCAAAGATAAACCAATCATACTTAAAAGAATTCAAAGAAGGTTAAAATATTGTTCATAGATAATCTGGATCATAAACCCACAATTCATCGGATCTCGACAAACACACCGAAAAGAAGATTACATCGAATAGATCTCCAAGAGAATCGAGGAGAACTTTGTATTGAGATCCAAAGAGAGAGAAGAAGCCATCTAGCTACTAGCTATGGACCCGTAGGTCTGAAGTAAATTAAACTACTCACACATCATCGGAGAGGCCATGGAGTTGATGTAGAGGCCCTCTTTGATCGATGCCCCCTCCGACAAAGCTCTGGAAAAGGCCCCAAGATGGGATCTCTTGGGTACAGAAGGTTGCGGCGGTGGAATTAGGTTTTCGTGGTGCTCCTGGATGTTTGCGGGGTATATGGATATATATAGGAGGAAGAAGTAGGTCGGTGGAGCAATGAGGGGCCCACAAGGGTGGAGGGCGCTCCCAGGGGGGTGGGTGCGCCCCCTGCCTCGTGGCCTCCTTGATTGTTTCTTGACGTCCACTCCAAGTCTCCTGGATCACGTTTTTCCAAAAACAACGCTCCCGAAGGTTTCATTCCATCTGGACTCCGTTTGATATTCCTTTTCAGTGAAACTCTAAAATAGGCAAAAAAACAACAATTTGGGCCGGGCCTCCGGTTAATAGGTTAGTCGCAAAAATAATATATAAGTGTAAAAATAAGCCCATCAACATCCAAAATAGATAATATAATAGCATGGAGCAATCAAAAATTATAGATACGTTGGAGACGTATCACATCACCCTTTCCTCTTCAAGGGAAAACCAAGGCATGCTCAAGAGGTAGCAGTTCTCTTGTGAAATCTGGATTCCTTTTTCAAGGCAATTGCACCAGTATTGTCACAAAAGATTTTCTTTGGACCTGATGCACTAGGTATGACACCTAGATCAGATATGAACTCCTTCATCCAGACTCCTTCATTTGCTGCTTCTGAAGCAGCTATGTACTCCTCTTCACACATAGATCTCGCCACGACAATTTGCTTGGAACTGCACCAACTTACAATTCCTCCATTCAATATAAATACGTATTCGGTTTGTGACTTAGAGTCATCCGGATTAGTGTCAAAGCTTGCATCGACGTCACCATTTACGACGAGCTCTTTGTCACCTCCATAAACGAGAAACATATCCTTAGTCCTTTTCAGGTATTTTAGGATGTTCTTGACCGCTGTCCAGTGATCCACTCCTGGATTACTTTGGTACCTCCCTGCTAAACTAATAGCAAGGCACACATCAGTTCTTGTACACAACATTGCATACATGATAGAACCTATGGTTGAAGCATAGGGAATGACTTTCATTTTCTCTCTATCTTCTACAGTGGTCAGGCATTGAGTTCGACTCAACTTCACACCTTGTAACAGAGGCAAGCTTTTTCTTTGCCTGATCCATTTTGAACTTCTTCAAAACTTTATCAAGATATGTGCTTTGTGAAAGTCCAATTAAGCGCCTTGATCTATCTCTATAGATCTTGATGCCTAATATATAAGCAGCTTCACCGAGGTCTTTCATTGAAGAACTGTTATTCAAGTATCCTTTTATGCTATCCAGAAATCCTATATCATTTCCAATCAACAATATGTCATCCACATATAATATCAGAAACGTTACAGAGCTCCCACTCACTTTCTTCTAAATACAGGCTTCCCCAGAAGTCTATATAAAAACCATATGCTTTGATCACCTCATCAAAGCGTATATTCCAACTCCGAGATGCTTGCACCAGTCCATAAATGGATCGCTGGAGTTTGCATGCTTTGTTAGCACCTTTTGGATCGACAAAACCTTCTAGTTGCATCATATACAACTCTTCTTTATGATATCCATTAAGGAATGCAGTTTTGACATCCATTTGCTAGATTTCATAGTCATAAAATGCGGCAATTGCTAACATGATTCGGACGGACTTAAGCATCGCTACGGGTGAGAAGGTCTCATCGTAGTCAACTCCTTGAACTTGTAGAAAATCTTTTGCAACAAGTCGAGCTTTGTAGACAGTAACAGAACCATCAGCGTCGGTCTTCTTCTTGAAGATCCATTTATTCTCTATGGCTTGCCGATCATCGGGCAAGTCAACCAAAGTCCATGCTTTGTTCTCATACATGGATCCCATCTCAGATTTCATGGCCCCAAGCCATTTCGCGGAATCCGGGCTCGTCATCACTTCCTCATAGTTCGTAGGTTCATCATGGTCAAGTAACATGACCTCTAGAACAGGATTACCGTACCACTCTGGTGCGGATCTTACTCTGGTTGACCTACGAGGTTCGGTAGTAACTTGATCAGAAGTTTCATGATCATCATCATTAGCTTCCTCACTAATTGGTGTAGGAACCACTGGAACTGATTTCTGTGATGAACTACTTTCCAATAAGGGAGCAGGCACAATTACCTCATCAAGTTCTACTTTCCTCCCACTCACTTCTTTCGAGAGAAACTCTTTTTCTAGAAAGGACCCATTCTTAGAAATGAATATCTTGCCTTCGGATCTGTGATAGAAGGTGTACCCAATAGTCTCCTTGGGTATCCTATGAAGACACAGTTCTCTGATTTGGGTTCGAGCTTATTAGGTTGAAGTTTTTTCACATAAGCATCGCATGATAATTGATCCGGATGGAATTGCTAGTTTAAGCATGCAGCATTGTATGTGTATGAACATCTTTGTATAGTTGGGAAAATCTGAGTGGCCTATGTTTTGCTGGTGTGTTGATTCATTTTCGTTCCGGCAAATTTCAGGCACTCAATATGTCCTATTTTAGCAAAGGTCATGCCGGATTTTTTCGTGAATTTAAGCATGACTTGTGCTAGAATATGTAGGAAATATTGAGTGCCCCGGATTTGTGTGTTGAGTTTCCTGGTAGTTGCCTTCGATCGATTTTCAATTAATGTTTCAACTATGAACACAGGAAATGTCTGACGACGAAAAGGAATTCGGTATTTGCGAATACTGCGAAGACGAGCACGGCCTGTGAGCCAGAATCTTCCTGGTTGATGATAGGCGCTTCAACATCAAGCTGGACGAGAACTTCGAAGTGGATACAGTAAGCACAACGACAAGTCTTTTTTTCGTAATTAAGCATGATTGCTGCTTCATTTGCTTCAACTTATACTTTAATTTTTCGTAATTAAGCATGATTGCTGCTTCATTTGCTTCATATTGAACTACGGTCACATCTATTTAGGAAAGATGGTAAGATTTTTACTATTTGTCCTCAGTCAATCTTTTGCATACATTATTTTTTAAGCTAAACTTCATTGCTAAGTATGTTACTATACGATGTTCAACAGGGAATCCTGATGATAGTTGTGCCTCATTGGATCGAGGCTAAAGGTCGCATGACAATGATTAGCTTACGACCAAGACATCCTACATTGCACATGAGTGCATTCATGATTTCTAAAACCGAGGAATTCTTAATAGTGAAAGACTGGAGTAGAATTGTGAATGATCACAGAGAAGTACTAGGGGGCAGCAATCAGAAGCGCGGTCCATGATTAGGAGACAGGTTCATCTGCATGCTCCAATATGAAGAAGCAGGAGTGCTACACATGTTCTATGCTATTTTACCTGAGAGAGAGCAGTAGGAGTGATTAGCTAGCTATAATAAGTTTGAAGATGATGATGTGCCACACTATGACTATGATGATTAAATAGCTAGTGTTGGTGGTAATGACTATTATGATTATTATTAGCTAGTGTTCGTGGTGATGAGATAGCTACACTATGACTATGATGATTAAATAGTGGTAATGACTATGATGATTATTAGCTAGTGTTGTTGGTGATGATATGATGTAAGAGTTTTTATATTAATATGATGATGATGATGAGTTATTATATCATTGGGTGAAAGAACCGCGGATTAGTTTGATCAAGTCATGGATTATCGTGATAATCCATGCCTTGATAACTTAGGATCCATCCACTTGAAATTAATCCATGGTTCTTTCACCTAGTGATTTAATAACTCATTATGATGTAAAAACAATATCTAAATTGCTACTGTATGAAACTTGTATAAAGGTGTATGAATAACAACATAAAAAAATAGAATACAAAATAGTAGGAGCACGGGCTCTGAGACGCGCTACTACTAATTACCAGTAGCGCCCGTTCCACCATGCGCTACTACTAAGTAGATATAGCAGTAGCGCGTGTCAACACACACTACTGCTAACCTTTACTTGTAGCGCCGTACCAGTAGCGCAGTTACCCGCGCTACTGATAGGCTAAAAACCCGCGCGACTGCTAGGCTTTTCCCTAGTAGTGAACGCTCGCTAGCAACGAGGCTAGGAGGGGATTGAGATGCAAAGTTAATGGACGACGCGTAAAAATTGTGGGAATATCTGATTTTCGTAATATGACTTAACACCTAAATGGAGGGAGTACTAGTCCTTAGTCTAGGTTTGATGGAATAATCGTCACCTCTTCTCTTCTTGTACGTACTCCATTTGTATCTCACTTCCTATGGCTTCGCACTCGCATGATATTCTTATTCTATGAACCTGTGTGTGCATGCGCATGCGCGCGTGTGTGCGCGCGCGCGTGTGTGTGTTCTCTCAAAAAAACTGCGCGCGTGTGTTAGAGAGAGTGACACATCGACCTACTCCTGCAGAGAGATGCTGTGCATTGTACGATTTATCCGTGAGAGTCGGTGCATCCTCTCATTTCCGGGCGTCCGGTCAGGACAGCTGCCACGCCTGCTCCTGACTAGCCTGGCCCATCCAAAGCCGCTCCATCGCCAGCGTGCGCTTCCCGCCCAAACCGGTCAGCGCCGCTCCAAAGAATCGGTGCCGCATTCATGCCCGGGCAGAGTGGACGCGACCTCTCACTAGCGCCTGCGTTGAAGGGAGAAGCGGATTCAAGAGTGATGGTTTTTTCGTCTCTCCAACTTACTGCTGGGTCTATGTGATTTGACCTCTCATTGGTCATTATTACTGAGGTAGAACGACTACTGGATCTCCCACGCTTTGGCGAAAGGAGGTACTAGATTACAATTTTCTCCATTCTTATAGCGGAGGAGTGCGAAAGCAGTGAAAACACGTTGGCTCAGTGATTACATGGCCCAACTCACACTATCACCATATTTTCTGGACACCGTTGACACCTAACTCTTTACATAGTAGTAGTACGTAGTATGTACTGTAATTTCTCACCGAGATAAATTTGTACAATGCTATGGAACTTCCAGCTTCTGTTTCATGTATCTTGCATCAAAGGTTGCCCCGTTGCAACATTTCATCAAATATGAAGGAGACTAACATGCATGCTATTGCATCTCAATGATTGAGAGATCATAGCCAAATATGTACTCCCTCCATTCCAAAATAAGTGTCTCAACTTTATGCAAACTTTAGTACAAAGTTGTACTACTTCCAAAGTTGACACTATCGGGGTATGGGGTCCCGACAAACCCTTAAGGTTCGAACACTGGGGTGCGCGCGAAGTCTTTCCCTTCAACCGATCTACGCTCTAGCTTGCTAGGATCTCGCGGACGAACTCGACGAACTCACAACACAGATGGACACAGGGTTTATACTGGTTCGGGCCACCATTGTGGTGTAATACCCTACTCCAATGTGGTGGTGGTGGATTGCCTCTTGGGCTGATGATGAACAATACAAGGGAAGAACGGCCTCCTGAGGTTAAGGCGTTCTTGTGCTCGGTGAGCTTGTGTGTGAGGTGGTCTCTCTCGAGCTAAGATGATATCGTCCTCCCTCTCCCCCAGCTCCGATCCCCTCTCCACTTTGGTGGCTAGTCCTATTTATAGAGGCCCTGGTCCTCTTCCCAAATATCGAGCGGGAAGGGAGCCAACAATGGCAGGCTAATTTGAAGGGGGACAACTAGTACAAGCTATCCTGACAAAAGTAGTCTTTGCCTGCACAAAGTTCTGGTGGTGACGCTGTTCTGGGCTCCGCGGTGACCTCCGTCTTGCAGTCCATGGTCTTGGTCTTGTTGCACCGAAATGGCAACCATTGCCTGAGGCCTTGGCACTCCGCGGCTGCGCTTGCCCCCTTTGCACCAAAGAGGAAACAAGGACGCTGTGCGCGCTGGCGCCTGCCTGGCGCCCGCCTGGTGTCGATTGTCACGGCTCACGTCACGAGACCCTTGTGAGGTTTGCCTCGCCTTGATATCTCCGCTCCTCGTGAGCCTGCCTAGCTAGGCCACTCCAGAGGAGGTCTTGCGTCATTCACCTCGTGAGGCTTGGCCCCTCGCGAGGGTCTTGGGTGCTTTGTTGGTGAAGATGGGCCGTACGGCCTGCTGGCTCAGCCACGCCGCGGGCCGCGGGCAGGCAAGTCTGGGGACCCTAGTTCCCAGGACGCCGACAGTAGCCCCCGGGCCCAAGGTGCGCGCGGGCTTGGCTTTGCGGCAAAGCCAAGGGCCAAGCTCGAATTGCCGTGGCCCCCAAAAGCCTGTGGCCTCGGTTGACGCGTGGTGCTTGATTGGACGTGGGCGTCTCCGCTTCCCCATGCTGTCTTGACGACTGCACGACTTGACAAGTCCTTGCGACATGCAAGGGAAACCATCATTACCTGCTGTCGGTGTCAAAACCGGCAGATCTCGGGTAGGGGGTCCCGAACTGTGCGTCTAAGGTGGATGGTAACAGGAGGCAGGGGACACGATGTTTTACCCAGGTTCGGGCCCTCTTGATGGAGGTAAAACCCTACGTCCTGCTTGATTATTCTTGATAATATGAGTAGTACAAGAGTTGATCTACCATGAGATCAGAGAGGCTAAACCCTAGAAGCTAGCCTATGGTATGATTGTCTGTTGTCCTACGGACCTAAACCCCCCGGTTTATATAAACACCAGAGGGGGCTAGGGCTACACAAGGTCGGTTACAAAGGAGGAGATATACATATTCGTATTGCCTAGCTTGCCTTCCACGCCAAGTAGAGTCCCATCCGGACACGGCACGAAGTCTTCAATCTTGTATCTTCATAATCCAACAGTCCGGCCAAAGGATATAATCTGGCTGTCCGGATACCCCCTAATCCAGGACTCCCTCAGTAGCCCCTGAACCAGGCTTCAATGACGATGAGTTTGGCGCATAGTGTTGTCTTCGGCATTGCAAGGCGGGTTCTTCTCCAAATTTTGAACGCTTGTTAAGCAGTGTCCAGTCCCATAAATGTTGAACCTCTTGGCTTTCCTTCGTGCAATACTGAGAAAAATGTCCTTCTTCTCCACATGAATAGCAGGCATTGGAGTAAAATCTGTTTAGGCCTTCTCCATTAGGGTCGTCAATATCTTCCTTCATCACCGGTTCTTTTAAGCTTTCCCCGAGGGCTTCTTTCATTGCTCCCTTCTGCTGCTTGCTAATTTCGTGTACCTTGGGATAAATATGACATTGGGCAGGGTAGTGTGTAGTTCCTTCACACAAGAAACCTTCATGGTTGGACATTCTTCAGCTTAGTGATTTCCTTCACAATGAGGGCATCCATCCCTGTGTTCTTCATGGGTATGTCCTATCTCACCACAAATCTTGCATGCACAAGGTTTCTTCATTTTATTGCCATAGGGCTTCTGAATAAGACGAGACCTCAGTAGAGTCATCTTGAATTCCTCCCAAGTTTTTGCTCCCTTACATCCTTGTATGGCCTGATGCATTTTCCACCAGGTTGCAACACTTTTTGTAAAGTACTGAAGAGCGTATTGAACCTCATACTTCCTTGCAACCAATTTGCTCCTGAAGTGATTCTCCATGTTTTGAATCCATAGCTCTGCCTCCAACTGAGTGATCGGTTCAGAGAATACAAGTCCATCTTCATTCATCATCTATTGGTCCAAGGGTTTTGGGATGAGATACGAGAGAGGGATATAGATATACACACAAATATAGTTTTGAAAATAAGTTTTATTTGAGGCTGTCAGGAAAAACATCAAACAATGACAGCTCACAAAAAACACATCTATCATGAGTATACAACAGGGGTTTGGTCTTCTAAAGGTCATATAAATCTTGGAATTTATCGGTGTCTTCAAATTCTTCGATTCTTCAAAGGCTTCCACTGTTGTAGCTTCAATTCTTCCAGTGTATGGTGAACTCTGATATCTTGTCGTTCTCAGAGTGGCTTCAGTTCATCCTCCGTGTGGTCCAAAGGGAGCGGGGTATTGTCTAACTATTTGAGGTAAAAGGAAAGATTTGATAAAGCTTGGTAAAGAAGAGAGGTAAAGGACCTTTTTGAAAAATAAAGTTTAAGAGAAATCCTTTGCTAAGGGCTTTCCAGTTTCTAGGGTCACGTCCTATAGTCAACATGTGCTCTGATACCATCTCTGTAGCGACCCGACCTCAAACGGTCAAGCCTCTGTGTATCCGTGCCATCCCTGGATCGGTATGCTGGCACACACAGTACATCAATGTATATATCAAAGTGCAATCACATGTATAAATAATGTAAAACTGATATATACCTCATAAGTCTCAGCGGAAACAAACATAAGGGTGTGGAGTCCATCAACGCCAACGGCAAGTTGAGTGTAGACCGTAACCCTACAACGTAACTCTTACTCGTCGTAGAAAAAAAATCCCTGCAACATAAGACGTTGCAGCCCTGTAGGTCAGTACATTGAATGTACTGGCAAGTCACATCATAAGAATAATGAACCTATTTGTACATGCTATTTGGCTGGTGGAAAGCTCTAAGTTTAGTTTTTTTGCATAAAGCTAGTTTTTTTTCCTAGAATAAAAGATATTATTCTACCACTACTGTATAGCATAGGATGAGTTGGTAAACCCAACTTAATCCATTCCCAAAGTTTCATTTAAAACCCCAACTGTTTAATTAAGAGTGATGAGATCTCCCAGCATTTCCACTACTAGATGCTCAAGTTGTCCGTAACCGGGGACACGGCTAATCGATTAGGTTTTAACACTCTGCAGAGGTTTGCGCACTTTTCCCCACAAGACCCGATCGCCTCCCTTGAAGTTCTCGCACTGCCTGGCGTTTGAGAACAGGATGACCGAGACATAGTCTTTCGAAAATGTTCCCCCTTAACCCACGGATAGGCCGGTACACCTACATCATTCTACATCTGCTAGCCCATCCCAGAAGGGTTCACACTAACTACTCAACTAAGCCAGAGCCCATATTGACTTGTGGCTGCACATGTAAGCTTCTAGACATGAGAATACGATTGATCTCTTTGAGCCTGGGCGGCCGACCACTAGTGGTGCACCACCATGGATTAACCATGCATGCTCCCACTGTAGTTCGCCACCATTCAAACCAAATACCGCCCAGGTAGTTCATTTACAAGTCTTGGTCCTGATTACTACTCTGTCACTCACGTCTCGCCATGAACACTTCCCAATCCACGTCTAAATTTGCGAGGCAGAAATAAACTTACACGATGGTGACAAGGATGTATAGATCAGGCCTACCTTAAATGAACTACTAGGTAACGGCATAGCCATCTGGCAATAATAAGTCCTACTATGCAATCCTACCACAAAAGGACTAAGTGCATAATATAAAACATAGGTAATTGAAGGAATGATCAAATGTGAACTTGCCTGGTAATAGTTGATGAAGATGGTATCGCTCTCAAAAATTTATTTAATAGAACTATTCGTCACTCTCCGATGAAAATCTATAAAGTCAAACATTGCACTCACATAAGCAATCATTTCAGAGAACCAAAAAGAACATGCAAAGCAAAAGTCTTGGAAAACCAAATGAACATTCAACACACTTAACTAGCATGGAAATATTCTAAGTGCAAAACAACATGTGACATAGGGTGCAAAGACGTGATGTGTACTAAAGTGCATACATGGCATAATAGTAAAACTATCATAGACACACCATTTTTGTGTGGAAAATGTGTGTCAATGGTCCAAGTGGTAGGGTTTGGCAACGGTGACACGGTGCAAAAAGAATCACATAAATCGGAGCTACGGTTTAGGAGATATGGCCAATTGAAGTTTGAATTCAAATCTGAATAAAGTTCAAATTTGAATTTGGCCAAAAGTTTTCAAAGTTGGTTTTTTGGATAAAGCTATTCGAGACGAACATTTTGCCACTGGTTTCGTCGAATTTGGAGTTACAGTTAAAAAGATACAACTATCCGAAGTTTAGGGGCTAAACTGAAATTTGCAGGGACTTGACTATGAAAGTTTTATTCGCGACCAGGTCCATGGCCACGTGGCGGCTCGTGGCTGGCCGAATAGCGTTCACTGCGGAAGCTTATATGACGAACGACCATTAAATAAGAAAAACACTACCGCGGCTAAATAAATTTAAAAAAAACCAAGACCGGTTTTCACTAAAACCTCACGGGTTTAATAAAACCGAGATTAACCGGTTTAATTAAAAAAACTAACAGAACGAGAGGGAAGCAGGCGGCTCACAGCGAGCGACGACGACGAACGGAAGACGGCAGCGCTAGCATCAGGCGGTGACGGAGCGGCGGGTTCCGGCGGGTTCTGGCGGCGGCGAAGTGGATGGAGAGGTGCGGCGTGGCGCGGGCGACCAGATGGCGGTGATGGCGGGCGTCGGCGTGCACCGGACGGGGCGGAGGGAGGCGGCGGAGCTCCGGTGCTCCGGCGAGGACGCAGGTCGTCGGGGCGGCGTCTCTGGTGACCTAGGGACAAGAGGAGGATGTCACCGAGATGCGCTTCGACTCGGGCAACATATTGAAGAAGAAGACGGAGGCCGTGGCGGCTTACGGACGACGGCAAACTCCGGCGAAGTAGCTCCGGCTCCGGCGAGATCCAACGTGGCAGGGCGTCGGCTATGGTTGGTGTGGGGCGAAACGGAGTGGCAGAATGGATAGAGGGGGTCGGGGGCTTCTTATAGGCGCGGAGAGAGGGCTCGGGAGCGAGGGATAAGCTCTATCCCTAGAGCTTCGGGAGGCGGTTGCGTGCGCGTGCTCATCCAGCGGGAGGAGCGGGAGGTTGGGGACGACGGGGTGGGGCCCTCCTGCCAGCTGCGTGCGAGCGAGAGGGAGACGAGGAATGGACAGACGAGGCGGAGGCCTTCGGGCACGGGCAGGCTGCGGGGCCGGCTGGCTCTTGGGCCGAAGAGCATGGGTCGGCTCGGGCGCGCGTGTGTGTGTGTTTTTTTAATAAAAAATTTTTACAGTCAGAAAAACAAATAAACGGAGTAATAATAAAAAAAACTATATAGGCATATTACATACCACAATGCTCAGAAAAATACCAAGAATAAGATGAACTATTTTACAAGGTCAAATAAATTCCAAAAAAAATCATAAAAGTCAAACAGTGCTACTGTTGCATTCAAAATCAATAAAAAACATTTTTTAAATAGCAAAATGATTTCAAATTTATTTTATCCTAATTTTCCATTGAAGGGAATCATTTTACCCTTATTCCCATTTATTTATTTTTAGGAGAAAAATAATTTTGAATTAAAACTAAATAACTTCCAAGAGGATTTTAAATTTGGAATCTCAAACAACTTCAAAAGGAAAATGAGTTCCAAATAACTTCAAAGTGACTTCCAAATTATTTATTTGAAACTCCCAACTCTCTTTCTTCAATTTTGAAGAAGTCATTTTATCTTCCCTCATGAACTCATTGAGTTGCTTAAAGTTTCTAAGTTTGAAATATTTCAAATGGAATTCAAATCATTTTCAAACCCCTTTTCATTTCTTTAAATGGAAGAAGTCATATTATCTTCACTCTAGGATCTTGTGATGAAATGAATTTGAATTCTTCGAGATCAAAATGCAAGATGAAAGTTTTGGGAAAGTCCTTTTATTCCCTCTCATTCAACTTTCAAAAAGTTTCATTTCCACTCAGTATCACACAATCAATCACACAAAAATCAAACAAACAATCACAACTATTTATTTAATATAACATTCCAAAATTTAGAATTTTGGGATGTTACAAACTACCACCCTTAAAATGGATCTCGTCCTCGAGATTCGGAGAGGCTAGAAGAAGGTTAGGTTTGGGGGGTCTCCTTGAAAATCCATTAATCAACACATGGTATGGGGTGCTACCACCCTTAGAAGCATGGTCATGGTTCCAATAAAACTCATGTACTCCGTCCTTCGCGTTGACGGTGTCGGTCTTCTCATATTCTCCGAGATAACTCCTTCACTTTTGCTCTTCCGGTAAGGGCATGGCCTTTTCCTCAAAATCAGGAGTCCTTGCATCAAAATAGGATCCTTATGAGACTTGGTGTTCTTAGCTGACATGTCTGTCGCCAATGGTAAACAACTATCGTAAATCTCATGGTGGTCAACAATTACTGGTTCCTTCTGCAGGAAATGGGTCTGGAATGAATCTTGCCGTAGAACCTACGATTGGCAACGTTTGCTTGTAAAGGGTTCCATCATCCTACCATTCTATGGTTGTATGGCTTATCGCGTCGACACTCTTCTACGGTTTTAAGGCTCTCTGATTTTCTATCAACATATGATAGCTCATGATAGAAGTCTCCGGTATGGGGGCCAATCCATCCCGTACTTGAATCATTACTACATACGCAGATAGTGAATCACGTATTCTAACACTTGGGCATCCTCACAAGCATTGCAGAACTTCTCTTCTCCTCGGACTGGGTCCGATAAATCCATTGGTCCTGCAAGCCAAACAAAACCTCTATCGTTTCTTCACAACTCTCGGGTTTATGTAACCTCCTATGGAACATCTGCTGATGAACTCACAGCTTCTCCCAGAATTCTTTTCTTCAACAAGATTGTGCTTGTTTCCTTATCAAATCCCGAGTCCTGTGGGTTATGGCCCACTTCAACACTTGTATATCTTTAACTCTTCCTTGGAGTTACTATTGTTCCATATTCCAACATTACATCTCATTTAAATCCAATAGTACTTCATTACTTCATACTCTTGGGGTAACCATCATAACTAAAACCAAACTCCAACTCATTTGTCCAAACTCCACTCTATGGAATACATTTCCTTTTCCATTGGTAAGTGTTCACATAGACAAGTACCGCCAAAAAAAATGCACTGGTTCATCCATAATTCATATTCTCTTCATATCAAATCTTTTATTACATCCTTAACCACTACTCAAAACCCAAATTTCAAAAGTACTCTATTACAAAAGCTGCCACCCACATAGTTTGGTATGGTCAAGCATTACTTCCATCTTTATTCATTTGCCCTTCTTGAAGATACTTCAGTCCCACTAAAATTGTGCAATGTGATCCTTCAAATCATCGATGTTTTTCTTCATTGTGGTGGCCATGAGCTTCATCTCCATCATCTTTGCATGGACCTCCCTCAAGTATTCCTGAGTGTGACGGAGTCTTGCTTCTAGTATTTCTCCAATCTGACGTATGGCTTCCATAGCAGCTTCACGAACAGAGTCAAAGAATGTTGCTCGTGGTACTCGAGAAATGAAAAGGTATTGCCCCATAGTCTTTGGGCAAACTCCCTTCACATGATGGAGGTGTACCTCCACGTACCAAAGTTCAACTCCATTCTCCATGAAAGGATAACCCTTGTAGACTGCATCTCCTTCAAGATGAATATGCTTCATCATGTCCTTCAGGATTTTTTGGGTAATCCTGATCACTAGTCAGGGTCATGATCGTTTCCGGGCCCTTGAGAAAAGACTCATAAAGGGTGCAGGTATAAGATAGAAGGGGTACTCAGGATACTGTATGTATTTCCTTGGGTGAAATGTGGTTATTTTTCGGGGAAAGGTTTGGGGTCAGCTTGGCCATGGGTTCAAGGTTTAAGTCTGGGTGACATAGTGAGAGAGGCACTCACACTCAACAACAACTCATAACATTTCACATGAGATTCCAACCACATCAACTTTTATTGCTTCATGAGCTATTACAATTTCCATTTCATAACTCAACTCAATATCCCCAAAAATAAAAGTGTATTCCACATTTATTACATGCTTTATTCCAATCTCAAGATCTCAACTACTCAGCTCAAGCTTTCCTCGGATCTGAACATTCTCTGACAAAATGTCCTACTCCTTTGCAGCGTAATCAAATGGCGTGAGACAAATCTAGGGGCTTCCTGGTGGTTATCTTGGCTCCTTGGGTTCTTGGCTTCCTTGCTGGGCATTTGCTAGCGTAATGACCTAAATCCTTGCACCTGTAACAAGTGATTTGACTCAGGTCCTTTTCTGCAGAAACTGGGTTGTTCTGGGGACACATGCGCTTTCTCTTCCTGGACTTCTTTGTTCCGATCAATTCTTCTATCTCTTGTCGATCAAACTGCACTTCTTCCATCGAGAAGTCTCCCAGATACTCTTGGCTTTCCTTCATGCAATACTGAGAAAAATGTCCTTCTTCTCCACATGAATAGCAGGCATTGGAGTAAAATCTGTTTAGGCCTTCTCCATTAGGGTCGTCAATATCTTCCTTCATCACCGGTTCTTTTAAGCTTTCCCCGAGGGCTACTTTCATTGCTCCCTTCTGCTGCTTCCTAATTTCGTGTACCTTGGGATAAATATGACATTGGGCAGGGTAGTGTGTAGTTCCTTCACACAAGAAACAAGTAACCTTCATGGTTGGACATTCTTCAGCTTGGTGATTTCCTTCACAATGAGGGCATCCATCCTTGTGTTCTTCATGGGTATGTCCTATCTCACCACAAATCTTGCATGCACAAGGTTTCTTCATTTTATTGCCATAGGGCTTCTGAATAAGACGAGACCTCAGTAGAGTCATCTTGAATTCCTCCCAAGTTTTTGCTCCCTTACATCCTTGTATGGCCTGATGCATTTTCCACCAGGTTGCAGCACTTTTTGTAAAGTACTGAAGAGCACATTGGACCTCATACTTCCTTGCAACCAATTTGCTCCTGAAGTGATTCTCCATGTTTTGAATTCATAGCTCTGCCTCCAACTGAGTGATCGGTTCAGAGAATACAAGTCCATCTTCATTCATCATCTATTGGTCCAAGGGTTTTGGGATGAGATACGAGAGAGGGATATAGATATACACACAAATATAGTTTTGAAAATAAGTTTTATTTGAGGCTGTCAGGAAAAACATCAAACAATGACAACTCACAAAAAACACATCTATCGTGAGTATACAACAGGGGTTTGGTCTTCTAAAGGTCATATAAATCTTGGAATTTATCGGTGTCTTCAAATTCTTCGATTCTTCAAAGGCTTCGACTGTTGTAGCTTCAATTCTTCCAGTGTATGGTGAAGTCTAATATCTTGTCGTTCTCAGAGTGGCTTCAGTTCATCCTCCGTGTGGTCCAAAGGGAGCGGGGTATTGTCTAACTATTTGAGGTAAAAGGAAAGATTTGATAAAGCTTGGTAAAGAAGAGAGGTAAAGGACCTTTTTGAAAAATAAAGTTTAAGAGAAATCCTTTGCTAAGGGCTTTCCAGTTTCTAGGGTCACGTCCTACAGTCAACATGTGCTCTGATACCATCTCTGTAGCGACCCGACCTCAAACAGTCAAGCCTTTGTGTATCCGTGCCATCCCTGGATCGGTATGCTGGCACACACAGTACATCAATGTATATATCAAAGTGCAATCACATGTATAAATAATGTAAAACTGATATATACCTCATAAGTCTCAGCGGAAACAAACATAAGGGTGTGGAGTCCATCAACGCCAACGGCAAGTTGAGTGTAGACCGTAACCCTACAACGTAACTCTTACTTGTCGTAGAAAAAAAATCCCTGCAACATAAGACGTTGCAGCCCTGTAGGTCAGTACATTAAATGTACTGGCAAGTCACATCATAAGAATAATGAACCTATTTGTACATGCTATTTGGCTGGTGGAAAGCTCTAAGTTTATATTTTTTTGCATAAAGCTAGTTTTTTTTCCTAGAATAAAAGATATTATTCTACCACTACTGTATAGCATAGGATGAGTTGGTAAACCCAACTTAATCCATTCCCAAAGTTTCATTTAAAACCCCAACTGTTTAATTAAGAGTGATGAGATCTCCCAGCATTTCCACTACTAGATGATCAAGTTGTCCGTAACCGGGAACACGGCTAATCGATTAGGTTTTAACACTCTACAGAGGTTTGCGCACTTTTCCCCACAAGACCCGATCGCCTCCCTTGAAGTTCTTACACTGCCTGGCGTTTGAGAACAGGATGACCGAGACATAGTCTTTCGAAAATGTTCCCCCTTAACCCACGGATAGGCCGGTACACCTACATCATTCTACATCTGCTAGCCCATCCCAGAAGGGTTCACACTAACTGCTTAACTAAGCCAGAGCCCATATTGACTTGTGGCTGCACACGTAAGCTTCTAGACATGAGAATACGATTGATCTCTTTGAGCCTGGGCGGCCGACCACTAGTGGTGCACCACCATGGATTAACCATGCATGCTCCCACTGTAGTTCGCCACCATTCAAACCAAATACCACCCAGGTAGTTCATTTACAAGTCTTGGTCCTGATTACTACTCTGTGACTCACGTCTCGCCATGAACACTTCCCAATCCACGTCTAAATTTGCGAGGCAGAAATAAACTTACACGATGGTGACAAGGATGTATAGATCAGGCCTACCTTAAATGAACTACTAGGTAACGGCATAGCCATCTGGCAATAATAAGTCCTACTATGCAATCCTACCACAAAAGGACTAAGTGCATAATATAAAACATAGGTAATTGAAGGAATGATCAAATGTGAACTTGCCTGGTAATAGTTGATGAAGATGGTATCGCTCTCAAAAATTTATTTAATAGAACTATTCGTCACTCTCCGATGAAAATCTATAAAGTCAAACATTGCACTCACACAAGCAACCATTTCAGAGAACCAAAAAGAACATGCAAAGCAAAAGTCTTGGAAAACCAAATGAACATTCAACACACTTAACTAGCATGGAAATATTCTAAGTGCAAAACAACATGTGACATAGGGTGCAAAGACGTGATGTGTACTAAAGTGCATACATGGCATAATAGTAAAACTATCATAGACAGACCATTTTTGTGTGGAAAATGTGCGTCAATGGTCCAAGTGGTAGGGTTTGGCAACGGTGACATGGTGCAAAAAGAATCACATAAATCGGAGCTACGGTTTAGGAGATATGGCCAATTGAAGTTTGAATTCAAATCTGAATAAAGTTCAAATTTGAATTTGGCCAAAAGTTTTCAAAGTTGGTTTTTTGGATAAAGCTATTCGAGACGAACATTTTGCCACTGGTTTCGTCGAATTTGGAGTTACAGTTAAAAAGATACAGCTATCTGAAGTTTAGCGGCTAAACTGTAATTTGCAGGGACTTGACTGTGAAAGTTTTATTCGCGACCAGGTCCATGGCCACGTGGCGGCTCGTGGCTGGCCGAATAGCGTTCACTGCGGAAGCTTATATGACGAACGACCATTAAATAAGAAAAACACTACCGCGGCTAAATAAATTTAAAAAAAAACCAAGACCGGTTTTCACTAAAACCTCACGGGTTTAATAAAACCGAGATTAACCGGTTTAATTAAAAAAAACTAACAGAACGAGAGGGAAGCTTGCGGCTCACCGCGAGCGACGACGACGAACGAAAGACGGCGGCGCTAGCATCAGGCGGTGACGGAGCGGCGGGTTCCGGCGGCGGCGAAGTGGATGGAGAGGTGCGGCGTGGCGCGGGCGACCAGATGGCGGTGATGGCGGGCGTCGGCGTGCACCGGACGGGGCGGAGGGAGGCGGCGGAGCTCCGGTGCTCCGGCGAGGATGCAGGTCGTCGGGGCGGCGTCTCTGGTGACCTAGGGACAAGAGGAGGATGTCATCGAGATGCGCTTCGACTCGGGCAACATATTGAAGAAGAAGACGGAGGCCGTGGCGGCTTACGGACGACGGCAAACTCCGGCGAAGTAGCTCCGGCTCCGGCGAGATCCAACGTGGCAGGGCGTCGGCTATGGTTGGTGTGGGGCGAAACGGAGTGGCAGAATGGATAGAGGGGGTCGGGGGCTTCTTATAGGCGCGGAGAGAGGGCTCGGGAGCGAGGGATAAGCTCTATCCCTAGAGCTTTGGGAGGCGGTTGCGTGCGCGTGCTCATCCAGCGGGAGGAGCGGGAGGTTGGGGACGACGGGGTGGGGCCCTCCTGCCAGCTGCGTGCGAGCGAGAGGGAGACGAGGAACGAACAGACGAGGTGGAGGCCTTCGGGCACGGGCAGGCTGCGGGGCCGGCTGGCTCTTGGGCCGAAGAGCATGGGTCGGCTCGGGCGTGCGCGTGTGTGTGTTTTTTTAATAAAACAATTTTACAGTCAGAAAAACAAACAAACGGAGTAATAATAAAAAAAACTATATAGGCATATTACATACCACAATGCTCAGAAAAATACCAAGAATAAGATGAACTATTTTACAAGGTCAAATAAATTCCAAAAAAAATCATAAAAGTCAAACAGTGCTACTGTTGCATTCAAAATCAATAAAAAAACATTTTTTAAATAGCAAAATGATTTCGAATTTATTTTATCCTAATTTTCCATTGAAGGGAATCATTTTACCCTTATTCCCATTTATTTATTTTTAGGAGAAAAATAATTTTGAATTAAAACTAAATAACTTCCAAGAGGATTTTAAATTTGGAATCTCAAACAACTTCAAAAGGAAAATGAGTTCCAAATAACTTCAAAGTGACTTCCAAATTATTTATTTGAAACTCCCAACTCTCTTTCTTCAATTTTGAAGAAGTCATTTTATCTTCCCTCATGAACTCATTGAGTTGCTTAAAGTTTCTAAGTTTGAAATATTTCAAATGGAATTCAAATCATTTTCAAACCCCTTTTCATTTCTTTAAATGGAAGAAGTCATATTATCTTCACTCTAGGATCTTGTGATGAAATGAATTTGAATTCTTCGAGATCAAAATGCAAGATGAAAGTTTTGGGAAAGTCCTTTTATTCCCTCTCATTCAACTTTCAAAAAGTTTCATTTCCACTCAGTATCACACAATCAATCACACAAAAATCAAACAAACAATCACAACTATTTATTTAATATAACATTCCAAAATTTAGAATTTTGGGATGTTACAAACTACCACCCTTAAAATGGATCTCGTCCTCGAGATTCGGAGAGGCTAGAAGAAGGTTAGGTTTGGGGGGTCTCCTTGAAAATCCATTAATCAACACATGGTATGGGGTGCTACCACCCTTAGAAGCATGGTCATGGTTCCAATAAAACTCATGTACTCCGTCCTTCGCGTTGACGGTGTCGGTCTTCTCATATTCTCCGAGATAACTCCTTCACTTTTGCTCTTCCGGTAAGGGCATGGCCTTTTCCTCAAAATCAGGAGTCCTTGCATCAAAATAGGATCCTTATGAGACTTGGTGTTCTTAGCTGACATGTCTGTCGCCAATGGTAAACAACTATCGTAAATCTCATGGTGGTCAACAATTACTGGTTCCTTCTGCAGGAAATGGGTCTGGAATGAATCTTGCCGTAGAACCTACGATTGGCAACGTTTGCTTGTAAAGGGTTCCATCATCCTACCATTCTATGGTTGTATGGCTTATCGCGTCGACACTCTTCTACGGTTTTAAGGCTCTCTGATTTTCTATCAACATATGATAGCTCATGATAGAAGTCTCCGGTATGGGGGCCAATCCATCCCGTACTTGAATCATTACTACATACGCAGATAGTGAATCACGTATTCTAACACTTGGGCATCCTCACAAGCATTGCAGAACTTCTCTTCTCCTCGGACTGGGTCCGATAAATCCATTGGTCCTGCAAGCCAAACAAAACCTCTATCGTTTCTTCACAACTCTCGGGTTTATGTAACCTCCTATGGAACATCTGCTGATGAACTCACAGCTTCTCCCAGAATTCTTTTCTTCAACAAGATTGTGCTTGTTTCCTTATCAAATCCCGAGTCCTGTGGGTTATGGCCCACTTCAACACTTGTATATCTTTAACTCTTCCTTGGAGTTACTATTGTTCCATATTCCAACATTACATCTCATTTAAATCCAATAGTACTTCATTACTTCATACTCTTGGGGTAACCATCATAACTAAAACCAAACTCCAACTCATTTGTCCAAACTCCACTCTATGGAATACATTTCCTTTTCCATTGGTAAGTGTTCACATAGACAAGTACCGCCAAAAAAAATGCACTGGTTCATCCATAATTCATATTCTCTTCATATCAAATCTTTTATTACATCCTTAACCACTACTCAAAACCCAAATTTCAAAAGTACTCTATTACAAAAGCTGCCACCCACATAGTTTGGTATGGTCAAGCATTACTTCCATCTTTATTCATTTGCCCTTCTTGAAGATACTTCAGTCCCACTAAAATTGTGCAATGTGATCCTTCAAATCATCGATGTTTTTCTTCATTGTGGTGGCCATGAGCTTCATCTCCATCATCTTTGCATGGACCTCCCTCAAGTATTCCTGAGTGTGACGGAGTCTTGCTTCTAGTATTTCTCCAATCTGACGTATGGCTTCCATAGCAGCTTCACGAACAGAGTCAAAGAATGTTGCTCGTGGTACTCGAGAAATGAAAAGGTATTGCCCCATAGTCTTTGGGCAAACTCCCTTCACATGATGGAGGTGTACCTCCACGTACCAAAGTTCAACTCCATTCTCCATGAAAGGATAACCCTTGTAGACTGCATCTCCTTCAAGATGAATATGCTTCATCATGTCCTTCAGGATTTTTTGGGTAATCCTGATCACTAGTCAGGGTCATGATCGTTTCCGGGCCCTTGAGAAAAGACTCATAAAGGGTGCAGGTATAAGATAGAAGGGGTACTCAGGATACTGTATGTATTTCCTTGGGTGAAATGTGGTTATTTTTCGGGGAAAGGTTTGGGGTCAGCTTGGCCATGGGTTCAAGGTTTAAGTCTGGGTGACATAGTGAGAGAGGCACTCACACTCAACAACAACTCATAACATTTCACATGAGATTCCAACCACATCAACTTTTATTGCTTCATGAGCTATTACAATTTCCATTTCATAACTCAACTCAATATCCCCAAAAATAAAAGTGTATTCCACATTTATTACATGCTTTATTCCAATCTCAAGATCTCAACTACTCAGCTCAAGCTTTCCTCGGATCTGAACATTCTCTGACAAAATGTCCTACTCCTTTGCAGCGTAATCAAATGGCGTGAGACAAATCTAGGGGCTTCCTGGTGGTTATCTTGGCTCCTTGGGTTCTTGGCTTCCTTGCTGGGCATTTGCTAGCGTAATGACCTAAATCCTTGCACCTGTAACAAGTGATTTGACTCAGGTCCTTTTCTGCAGAAACTGGGTTGTTCTGGGGACACATGCGCTTTCTCTTCCTGGACTTCTTTGTTCCGATCAATTCTTCTATCTCTTGTCGATCAAACTGCACTTCTTCCATCGAGAAGTCTCCCAGATACTCTTGGCTTTCCTTCATGCAATACTGAGAAAAATGTCCTTCGTCTCCACATGAATAGCAGGCATTGGAGTAAAATCTGTTTAGGCCTTCTCCATTAGGGTCGTCAATATCTTCCTTCATCACCGGTTCTTTTAAGCTTTCCCCGAGGGCTACTTTCATTGCTCCCTTCTGCTGCTTCCTAATTTCGTGTACCTTGGGATAAATATGACATTGGGCAGGGTAGTGTGTAGTTCCTTCACACAAGAAACAAGTAACCTTCATGGTTGGACATTCTTCAGCTTGGTGATTTCCTTCACAATGAGGGCATCCATCCTTGTGTTCTTCATGGGTATGTCCTATCTCACCACAAATCTTGCATGCACAAGGTTTCTTCATTTTATTGCCATAGGGCTTCTGAATAAGACGAGACCTCAGTAGAGTCATCTTGAATTCCTCCCAAGTTTTTGCTCCCTTACATCCTTGTATGGCCTGATGCATTTTCCACCAGGTTGCAGCACTTTTTGTAAAGTACTGAAGAGCACATTGGACCTCATACTTCCTTGCAACCAATTTGCTCCTGAAGTGATTCTCCATGTTTTGAATTCATAGCTCTGCCTCCAACTGAGTGATCGGTTCAGAGAATACAAGTCCATCTTCATTCATCATCTATTGGTCCAAGGGTTTTGGGATGAGATACGAGAGAGGGATATAGATATACACACAAATATAGTTTTGAAAATAAGTTTTATTTGAGGCTGTCAGGAAAAACATAAAACAATGACAACTCACAAAAAACACATCTATCGTGAGTATACAACAGGGGTTTGGTCTTCTAAAGGTCATATAAATCTTGGAATTTATCGGTGTCTTCAAATTCTTCGATTCTTCAAAGGCTTCGACTGTTGTAGCTTCAATTCTTCCAGTGTATGGTGAAGTCTAATATCTTGTCGTTCTCAGAGTGGCTTCAGTTCATCCTCCGTGTGGTCCAAAGGGAGCGGGGTATTGTCTAACTATTTGAGGTAAAAGGAAAGATTTGATAAAGCTTGGTAAAGAAGAGAGGTAAAGGACCTTTTTGAAAAATAAAGTTTAAGAGAAATCCTTTGCTAAGGGCTTTCCAGTTTCTAGGGTCACGTCCTACAGTCAACATGTGCTCTGATACCATCTCTGTAGCGACCCGACCTCAAACAGTCAAGCCTTTGTGTATCCGTGCCATCCCTGGATCGGTATGCTGGCACACACAGTACATCAATGTATATATCAAAGTGCAATCACATGTATAAATAATGTAAAACTGATATATACCTCATAAGTCTCAGCGGAAACAAACATAAGGGTGTGGAGTCCATCAACGCCAACGGCAAGTTGAGTGTAGACCGTAACCCTACAACGTAACTCTTACTCGTCGTAGAAAAAAAATCCCTACAACATAAGACGTTGCAGCCCTGTAGGTCAGTACATTAAATGTACTGGCAAGTCACATCATAAGAATAATGAACCTATTTGTACATGCTATTTGGCTGGTGGAAAGCTCTAAGTTTATATTTTTTTGCATAAAGCTAGTTTTTTTTCCTAGAATAAAAGATATTATTCTACCACTACTGTATAGCATAGGATGAGTTGGTAAACCCAACTTAATCCATTCCCAAAGTTTCATTTAAAACCCCAACTGTTTAATTAAGAGTGATGAGATCTCCCAGCATTTCCACTACTAGATGATCAAGTTGTCCGTAACCGGGAACACGGCTAATCGATTAGGTTTTAACACTCTACAGAGGTTTGCGCACTTTTCCCCACAAGACCCGATCGCCTCCCTTGAAGTTCTTACACTGCCTGGCGTTTGAGAACAGGATGACCGAGACATAGTCTTTCGAAAATGTTCCCCCTTAACCCACGGATAGGCCGGTACACCTACATCATTCTACATCTGCTAGCCCATCCCAGAAGGGTTCACACTAACTGCTTAACTAAGCCAGAGCCCATATTGACTTGTGGCTGCACACGTAAGCTTCTAGACATGAGAATACGATTGATCTCTTTGAGCCTGGGCGGCCGACCACTAGTGGTGCACCACCATGGATTAACCATGCATGCTCCCACTGTAGTTCGCCACCATTCAAACCAAATACCACCCAGGTAGTTCATTTACAAGTCTTGGTCCTGATTACTACTCTGTGACTCACGTCTCGCCATGAACACTTCCCAATCCACGTCTAAATTTGCGAGGCAGAAATAAACTTACACGATGGTGACAAGGATGTATAGATCAGGCCTACCTTAAATGAACTACTAGGTAACGGCATAGCCATCTGGCAATAATAAGTCCTACTATGCAATCCTACCACAAAAGGACTAAGTGCATAATATAAAACATAGGTAATTGAAGGAATGATCAAATGTGAACTTGCCTGGTAATAGTTGATGAAGATGGTATCGCTCTCAAAAATTTATTTAATAGAACTATTCGTCACTCTCCGATGAAAATCTATAAAGTCAAACATTGCACTCACACAAGCAACCATTTCAGAGAACCAAAAAGAACATGCAAAGCAAAAGTCTTGGAAAACCAAATGAACATTCAACACACTTAACTAGCATGGAAATATTCTAAGTGCAAAACAACATGTGACATAGGGTGCAAAGACGTGATGTGTACTAAAGTGCATACATGGCATAATAGTAAAACTATCATAGACAGACCATTTTTGTGTGGAAAATGTGCGCCAATGGTCCAAGTGGTAGGGTTTGGCAACGGTGACATGGTGCAAAAAGAATCACATAAATCGGAGCTACGGTTTAGGAGATATGGCCAATTGAAGTTTGAATTCAAATCTGAATAAAGTTCAAATTTGAATTTGGCCAAAAGTTTTCAAAGTTGGTTTTTTGGATAAAGCTATTCGAGACGAACATTTTGCCACTGGTTTCGTCGAATTTGGAGTTACAGTTAAAAAGATACAGCTATCTGAAGTTTAGCGGCTAAACTGTAATTTGCAGGGACTTGACTGTGAAAGTTTTATTCGCGACCAGGTCCATGGCCACGTGGCGGCTCGTGGCTGGCCGAATAGCGTTCACTGCGGAAGCTTATATGACGAACGACCATTAAATAAGAAAAACACTACCGCGGCTAAATAAATTTAAAAAAAAACCAAGACCGGTTTTCACTAAAACCTCACGGGTTTAATAAAACCGAGATTAACCGGTTTAATTAAAAAAAACTAACAGAACGAGAGGGAAGCTTGCGGCTCACCGCGAGCGACGACGACGAACGAAAGACGGCGGCGCTAGCATCAGGCGGTGACGGAGCGGCGGGTTCCGGCGGCGGCGAAGTGGATGGAGAGGTGCGGCGTGGCGCGGGCGACCAGATGGCGGTGATGGCGGGCGTCGGCGTGCACCGGACGGGGCGGAGGGAGGCGGCGGAGCTCCGGTGCTCCGGCGAGGATGCAGGTCGTCGGGGCGGCGTCTCTGGTGACCTAGGGACAAGAGGAGGATGTCATCGAGATGCGCTTCGACTCGGGCAACATATTGAAGAAGAAGACGGAGGCCGTGGCGGCTTACGGACGACGGCAAACTCCGGCGAAGTAGCTCCGGCTCCGGCGAGATCCAACGTGGCAGGGCGTCGGCTATGGTTGGTGTGGGGCGAAACGGAGTGGCAGAATGGATAGAGGGGGTCGGGGGCTTCTTATAGGCGCGGAGAGAGGGCTCGGGAGCGAGGGATAAGCTCTATCCCTAGAGCTTTGGGAGGCGGTTGCGTGCGCGTGCTCATCCAGCGGGAGGAGCGGGAGGTTGGGGACGACGGGGTGGGGCCCTCCTGCCAGCTGCGTGCGAGCGAGAGGGAGACGAGGAACGAACAGACGAGGTGGAGGCCTTCGGGCACGGGCAGGCTGCGGGGCCGGCTGGCTCTTGGGCCGAAGAGCATGGGTCGGCTCGGGCGTGCGCGTGTGTGTGTTTTTTTAATAAAACAATTTTACAGTCAGAAAAACAAACAAACGGAGTAATAATAAAAAAAACTATATAGGCATATTACATACCACAATGCTCAGAAAAATACCAAGAATAAGATGAACTATTTTACAAGGTCAAATAAATTCCAAAAAAAATCATAAAAGTCAAACAGTGCTACTGTTGCATTCAAAATCAATAAAAAAACATTTTTTAAATAGCAAAATGATTTCGAATTTATTTTATCCTAATTTTCCATTGAAGGGAATCATTTTACCCTTATTCCCATTTATTTATTTTTAGGAGAAAAATAATTTTGAATTAAAACTAAATAACTTCCAAGAGGATTTTAAATTTGGAATCTCAAACAACTTCAAAAGGAAAATGAGTTCCAAATAACTTCAAAGTGACTTCCAAATTATTTATTTGAAACTCCCAACTCTCTTTCTTCAATTTTGAAGAAGTCATTTTATCTTCCCTCATGAACTCATTGAGTTGCTTAAAGTTTCTAAGTTTGAAATATTTCAAATGGAATTCAAATCATTTTCAAACCCCTTTTCATTTCTTTAAATGGAAGAAGTCATATTATCTTCACTCTAGGATCTTGTGATGAAATGAATTTGAATTCTTCGAGATCAAAATGCAAGATGAAAGTTTTGGGAAAGTCCTTTTATTCCCTCTCATTCAACTTTCAAAAAGTTTCATTTCCACTCAGTATCACACAATCAATCACACAAAAATCAAACAAACAATCACAATTATTTATTTAATATAACATTCCAAAATTTAGAATTTTGGGATGTTACACTTCCCAAGCCCCTCTACGGGGGAGCGGGTATGCCTTGTCCCTTATTTATTGAGGGGACTCGGATTTCCGATTCATCCGTTCCTCCGTGGGCTCCTGGAGTTTTACGGCCTCCAACTGCATAATTTCACCCCTGCTTCCATTTTACACATCACCGGCTATGTTGCCCTCTGCAAGTTATTCCTGGGCTGCGAGGCTCATTTCGAGCTGTGGAAAAGGTTATTTTGCCTCGTCCCTCGCACACAGAAGGGGTCACTTTATCAAGTGGGCGGAGCCGAAATATGGTGCATCGCCGAAACGGGATACCTGTCCGGTACTCCAAAGAAGAGTCCGAAGACTGGCCTTCGAAATGGTTTTATATGGAGGACGTCCCCCTTCCGGATCCTGTTCGGCGGGGTCTTCCTGAGTTCAGCAATGCTCCTCTGAAGAAACGCCGAAGTTGGCGCCCACGGAGCCCCCAGGAGGAAGACAACGGAGAAGTCCTTTACCTGATGAACCGGATTAAAGCGCTGGCTCAATCGGGATTGACAGTAACCGAGGTCATGTCAATATGCATAATGCGGGGAGTGCAACCACTTCAATATCGAGGGCATCCCTTGTGGTGTTTTAACGGGGAAGATGACGCCACCCGTTGCGGGCGTAAGGGTCCGGACAACCCCGCCGCTTTAGCAAAAATTTTGTCCGAATTGTTTAAGGGAGAGGAAGAGGAGTTCATCCGCATCAAGCCACGGGATGGATTCTCCATGTACAGCCCCCCAAGCTGGGTGAGTTATATCTCCTTACTCCCGTTCTTCCCGCATTCTTTGTCGTAGGTACTCACCTTGCCATTTTGCGGCAAGAACTGCGAAAAGCCATAAGGGAGGTCAGCAGCCCATCTCCACAACCAGAGGACCCTAACCGGGCTCTTGATGCCGGACTCGAAGAAGATCCAGTCATATTTGTGGAGCTGATAGACCGGCAGTTCTATCAATTAAGCTGTGATGACGCCATGGTGGCCATTACGGCCAACTATCCCGGACTGCTTCCTGCATCGCATGTAAGAAAAACCAAAAATCCCAACTCCAAAAACTAGGATCCCCTTTTAGACACTTCACCTACCATATACATATGGTGTTTTTACAGGGAAGGCATTCGGACGCCATGCCGAACCCGCAGCAACTCGCCAACAAGAGGTACTGAGGCCGGGCAGGCCAAAAAGGAAGGCGGTTAGGATGGAGACACCGGCGCAGAGGTATGACAGAAACCCCACTCCGTGGTTGTCGTCTTTCTTGAAATGTAATGACGTCCATGTTTCTTTAACAGAAAAAACGCTCGCCGGAATATGTCCGACGAGGCTGCTGATCATGCTTCCACCAGTCGGGCTCTAGGACCGGACATAGAGGCGGAAGCTGACATGGGGCGGACGCCGGATAGTCCCCCTACAGAGGATGCAGATAGGCTATCCGCTACACATTCAGAAGTGGAGAGCATCATGAATCATAGGTGTCGCCGGGCCGTACTCCGCGACACTTGCTTCTCACCAGAGGCATTTGATGCCTTCAATTCTGGAGAGGCATACCTCCGTGCTGCTCAAAGTGGTCTAGCCAGAGCCATGGACCAGTATGTAAAGGATGTACGGGTAAGAAAAATCTGACGATTATATGTATCAGTAGCCCCTGAGACTTGAAACAGTTAGCAGAACTGATTTAAGTATCATCTTATTGTGCAGGTTCTTACAGAGAAGAATAGTCGATTGTCAAAGGAGCTGGAGGAATGCAAGACCCAACTTCAGGCCGGTGTTGCCGCATTGAAGGAACCTAAAAAGTCCCCAACTGGTAACATTTCTTTCAAAGAATGATAGGTACCATATAGCGTGCGGCATGACTGCAGATCTAATAATAGATGTTGCAGATAAATCCGGAGAGAATCCGGAGGAGCATCACGCCATACGATAGATAAAGGCTGGCGAACGCGCGCTGACTGAGGTCAGGCGGGAGAAAAACAATCTCCAAGACGCCAATACCAAGCTGAGCGTGGAACTGAAAGATGTTCGAGCCTAGCTGGCGGACTCCGAGAAGAAGAATAAGCAGCTTCGACGTGACATATTTAGTAAGTGCTTGAACGAACCCTTAATAAAGGGGACGGCGAAGAAGCCGGCTAACAGAGTTATGTCTGCAGGTATGCTGACGGGTCGTCCCGCGGAGGAGATGCCCGGGTCTGCGGGTGATCTTCTATCCGAGCTCTCACAACTGCACGAACAAGTTCGGTAGGTGATGCAAGGTATTGCCCAGGCCTTGTGGCCATCCGCCTCCCTGCCAGAAGGCGTTGGAGAGCTTGTGGAGAAGCTCAAGGGAGCACGACGACGCTTCCGATTATGGAAGATATCTGCCTGCCGTCAAGGTGTCAGGAAAGCCTGGGCCATGGTGAAGACGCGGTATACCAAGGCTGACCCAAATCACATGGCCGAGGTCGGACCAGTGGGGCCCGACGGGAAAGAGATCCCCGTTAGCTTAGTGTATGGGCAAGTAGAATTAGCAGCAAAGTATTCCCAACAGGATTGCAGGCTAGACCACCTGTTGGATGGTATAGAAGAGGAATTTAGTCAGTCTACATGACTATGTAATTAAAATGACATGTGTAATGCCTTCTAGCCGGATTGTAGATCATTTGTCATGGCGGACCTTTTCGCTTCAACCTTGAGACCCGATAGTCCAGAGTGTATCCGAATACCCGCTCAGTTATATAAGAACCGGGGTATGCATGGAGACCAGGCGCAGGGGTCATTAGTGCTTGAACAGACAAGTGCCCAACTAGTTATGTTATATTACATGGGTAGTAAGAAACATCTTCCAGGGAGAATAGTTCCGTTAAGCGTTCCTTTCCCTGGGTACGCATGCCCTAAAATGCATGTCCGGACTGCGAGAGGAAACGCAGGAAAAAACATCTGGGGGCACATATGGAAAATAAATAAATCAAAATCATCTTTTGTTCGCCGACCGAATATTCCCTTAAGAACGCTAGCTTTCGGCTTCACCCAGTCTGAGGTACACATCCGGCTGACCCGGCAGTAACAATCGCAGAGGTGCTCCCCTTATGCCCTAGCTAAATTAACGGGAACATAGGGCATAAATACAAGAGCCATGCAACCCAGCATGGCCAAAACTTAAGTCATATCGATGCATATAATGGCGAAGAAAAGGTACATGTGGAAGAATAACACATGTGCTGGGCATGAAGCCCAGATGGATAATTAAGCTTCTGTGTAAGAAGCCCCCAGGTATAATGAGCGCGGCTAGCGCATCTATAATGTGCAAATGAGGCACAAGCTGACCCTTGAAGGTCGTGAGAAAGAATAAAAGAAAGAAAGAGAAAAAGGACAGATAATATATATTCAAAAAATGGACAGAGGAAGGAGACAAACATAGAGTCCGGCGCTAGGCGTAGAATCTTCGGAGCCTGGCTGCGTTCCATGGGTTCGGCTCAAGTCGATTATTCGATGCATCCCGCAGACGGTACGCTCCACCGGTCATAACTTGGTCAATAATGAAGGGACCTTCCCATTTGGGCTCGAGCTTGGACTTTTTCTTCTCCGGCAGGCGTAGAACTAATTCATCAACGTTATAAGTTTTGGCCCGTACTTCTCTGCTTTGGTATCTGCGAGCCTATTATTGATAAAATGCGGAACGGGCTTTTGCCACGTTGCGCTCCTCCTCCAGGGTGTCCAGACTGTCCTGCCGATCAAGCTCGGCTTCTCTTTCTTCGTACATGCGCACTCGAGGTGAGTCATGAATTATGTCGCAGGGCAGGACTGCCTCTGCGCCATACACCATAAAGAAGGGTGTATATCCGGTACTACGATTCGACGTGGTTCGCAACCCCCAGAGTATGGAGTCGAGCTCCTCTGCCCAGTGCGTGTTAGACTCCGTTAAGGACTGCACTAATCTGGGTTTAATGCTGCTCATGATAAGACCATTTGCTCGCTCAACTTGGCCGTTGGTTTCTGGGTGATAGACGGAAGCATAATCGAGCTTGATGCCCATGTTGCTGCACCAGAGTTTTACCTCATCGGCCGTGAAATTCGTGCCGTTGTCAGTGATGATGCTATGAGGGACGCCATAACGGTGTACGGCCCCAGATATGAAGTCTATCACCGATCCAGATTCGGCTGTCTTAACAGGTTTGGCTTCTATCCATTTGGTGAATTTATCCACCATGACCAGTAAGTATTTTTTCTTATGGGTTCCCCCTTTAAGGGGTCCAACCATGTCAAGCCCCCAGACCGCGAAAGGCCAGGTAATGGGGATTGTTTGGAGCGCGGTGGGTGGCATATGGCTTTGGTTTGCAAAAAGCTGGCAACCGACACAGCGTTGGACCAAGTCCTGTGCATCTGCCCGGGCCATCGACCAATAAAAACCTGTACGAAAGGCCTTGCTTACAAGGGCCCGGGCTGCGGCGTGGTGGCCGCCATGTCCGGCGTGAATTTCTGCCAAAAGCTTCCGCCCTTCCTCTTCGGAGATGCACCTTTGAAGGACTCCGGTAGTGCTTTTATTATATAGCTCTCCCTCATGGACCCGGTAGGCTTTAGATCGCCGCACTATCCAGCGTGCCACATTTTGGTCCTCGGGAAGTTCCTGCCTAGTTAGGTAGGCTAGGAATGGTTCTGTCCATGGGGCGATGACAGCCATTATTACATGGGCTGAAGGTGTTATTTCGGTGGCAGGGCCTCCGATTATGTCAGAGTGTTCGGTATCGGGTGTTTTGGCCGGGTCTGGACTATTGTTACCGGTGTCCCCTTCCCATACCACCGATGGCTTAAACAACCTCTCCAAAAATATGTTGGGGGGAACCGCATCGCATTTTGCGCCGATGCGGGCGAGGATATCCGCAGCCTAATTGTTTTCCCGAGACACATGGTGAAATTCGAGCCCCTCGAACCGAGCTGACATCTTTAGGATGACGTTTCGATAGGCTGCCATTTTCGGATCCTTGGCATCAAAGTCTCCATTTATTTGGGATATTGCGAGGTTTGAATCCCCACGCACCTCCAGGCGTTGAATGCCCCTGGAGACTGCCATCCGAAGACCATGCAACAGAGCTTCGTATTCGGCTGCATTGTTGGAGTCTGTATACAATATTTGCAATACGTACTGAACGGTATCTCCAGTTGGGGACGTCAGGACGATGCCAGCCCCTAGACCAGCCAGCATTTTGGAACCGTCGAAGTGCATGATCCAATTGGAGTATGCGCTGTACTCTTTAGGGAGTTCGGCTTCCGTCCATTCAGCGACAAAGTCAGCCAATACTTGCGGTTTAATGGCTCGCCGAGGTTTGTATGTTATGTCGAACGGGAGGAGCTCAATGGCCCATTTGGCAATCCGTCCTGTAGCGTCGAGGTTGTTTATAATATCGTTAAGTGGCACTTCCGAGGCTACTGTAATTGAACACTCTTGAAAGTAGTGTCATAGCTTCCGGGATGCCATGAATACCGCATAGGCTATCTTTTGATAATGTGGGTACCATGATTTGCATGGAGTGAGGACAGTGGATACATAGTATACTGGCTTTTGAAGAGGGAATTTATGTCCGTCAGCTTCTCGTTCGACGACGAGCACTGCGCTTACAACTTGATGAGTTGCCGCAATGTACAACATCATTGGTTCACCGATGTTTGGCGCGACCAGGATTGGGTTGGTTGCCAGTATGGCTCTTATTTCTTCCAATCCGGCTATGGCAGCATCCGTCCACTCGAAGTGTTCGGTGCGCCGAAGGAGGCGATAAAGGGGTAATGCCTTTTCTTCTAAGCGGGAGATAAAGCGGCTTAGGGCCGCCACACATCCAGTTAGTTTCTGGATTTGTTTGAGGTCCGTTGGGATAGCGAACTTTGACAGAGCTTGGATTTTGGCCGGATTAGCTTCAATCCCTCTACTGGAGACAATGAAGCCCAGGAGCTTTCCTGCTGGTACGCCGAAAACGCATTTTTCCGGATTGAGCTTGATGTCGTATGTTCGAAGGTTGTCGAATGTGAGCCTCAAGTCGTCTATCAGAGAGTTGATGTGTTTGGTTTTAACGACCACATCATCTACGTATGCCTCTACTATTTTGCCGATTTGTTTCTCCAGACATGTCTGGATCATGCGCTGATATGTTGCACCGGCGTTTTTGAGCCCAAAAGGCATTGTGTTGAAATAGAAGGGGCCGTATGGTGTTATAAATGCCTTCGCGGCTTGGTCAGACTCCGCCATCTTGATTTGGTGGTAGCCGGAGTATGCGTCGAGGAAACACAATGACTCGTGTCCTGCGGTAGCATCAATAATTTGATCAATGCGGGGGAGGGGGAAGGGATCCTTTGGGCAAGCCTTGTTGAGGTCCTTGAAATCGACACATAGGCGCCAGGATTTGTCCTTCTTTGGTACCATCACCAGGTTTGCTAGCTAGTCCGGGAGTTTTATTTCTGTAATGAATCCGGCCTCCAATAACTTGGCTAGCTGCTCTCCCATGGCCTGTCTCTTAGGTTCAGAGAAATGCCGAAGAGCCTGCTTGACCAGCTTGAATCCCTTTACGATATTGAGGCTGTGCTCGGCCAGCCTGTGTGGGATTCCTGGCATGTCTGAGGGGTGCCAGGCGAATATGTCCCAATTTTCACGCAGGAAATCTCGTAGTGCGGCGTCCACGGCAGGGTTTAACTGTGCCCCGATGGAGGCTATTTTTGTAGGGTCCGTTGGGTGGACTTGGAATTTGACTATTTCATCCGCTGGTTTAAAAGAGGTGGACTTGGATCTCTTGTCAAGTATTACGTCATCCCTATCCACCGTGGAGCGTAGCGCAGTTAATTCCTCGGCCGAAAGGGCTTCGGATAATGCTTTGAGGGTCAATGCGGCTGTTTTGTTTTCGGCGCGGAGTGCTGTGTCCGGATCACTAGCGAGAGTGATGATTCCGTTGGGCCCAGGCATTTTGAGCTTCATGTACCCATAATGGGGTATGGCTTGGAAGATCGTGAACGCCTCCCGTCCTAGAAGGGCGTGATATCCACTACTGAACGGGGCCACTTGGAATGTAATTTCTTCGGACCTATAGTTCTCCGGTGTGCCGAATACCACATCTAGTGTGATTTTCCCAGCACAGCGTGCTTCCCAACTGGGGATGATTCCTCTGAAGGTTGTGCTGCTTTGCTCAATGCGGTTCCAGTCTATTTCCATTTTTTGAAGAGTTTCCTCGTAGATGAGGTTTAATCTGTTGGGGAACGTAGTAATTTCAAAATTTTTCCTACGCACACGCAAGATCATGGTGATGCATAGCAACGAGGGGGAGAGTCTGATCTACGTACCCTTGTAGATCGCAACGGAAGCGTTGACACAATGAGGAAGTAGTCGTACGTCTTCCTCCCGATCCGACCGATCCCAGCACTGTTACTCCGGTACCTCCGAGTTCTTAGCACACGTATAGCTCGATGACGATCCCCGGGCTCCGATCCAGCAAAGCTTCGGGGAGAAGTTCCATCAGCACGACGGCGTGGTGACGATCTTGATGTTCTACCAACGCAGGGCTTCGCCTAAGCACTACAACGATATGATCGAGGTGGAATATGGTGGCAGGGGGCACCGCACATGGCTAAGGAACGATCTCAATGATCAACTTGTGTGTCTTGGGGTGCCTCCTGCCCCCGTATATAAAGGAGCAAGGGGACGAGGACGGCCGGCCAGGTGTGGCGCGCCAAGGAGGAGTCCTCCTCCTAGTAGGAGTAGGACTCCTACTAGGAGGGGGAAAGAGGTGGAGTGGGAGAAGGAAAGGGGGGGGGGGGCGCCGCCCCCCTCCCCTAGTCCAATTCGGACCAGGGAGGAGGTGGCGCGCGGCCCACCTCTGGCAGCCCTTCTCTCTCTCCACTAAAGCCCATAAGGCCCATTACTTCTCCCGGTAGGGTTCCGGTAACCCTCCGGCTCTCCGGTTTTCTCCGAAATCACCCGGAACACTTCCGGTGTCCGAATATAGTCATCCAATATATCAATCTTTATGTGTCGACCATTCCGAGACTCCTCGTCATGTCCGTGATCATATCCGGGACTCCGAACTAACTTCGGTACATCAAAATGCATAAACTCATAATAACTGTCATCGTAACGTTAAGCGTGCGGACCCTACGGTTCGAGAACAATGTAGACATGACTGAGACATATCTCCGGTCAATAACCAATAGCGGGACCTGGATGCCCATATTGGTTCCTACATATTCTACGAAGATCTTTATCGGTCAAACCGCATAACAACATACGTTGTTCCCTTTGTCATTGGTATGTTACTTGCCCGAGATTCGATCGTCGGTATCCAATACCTAGTTCAATCTCGTTACCGGCAAGTCTCTTTACTCGTTCCGTAATACATCATCTCGCAACTAACTCATTAGTCACAATGCTTGCAAGGCTTATGTGATGTGTATTACCGAGAGGGCCCAGAGATACCTCTCCGACAATCGGAGTGACAAATCCTAATCTCGAAATACGCCAACCCAACATCTACCTTTGGAGACACCTGTAGAGCTCCTTTATAATCACCCAGTTACGTTGTGACGTTTGGTAGCACACAAAGTGTTCCTCCGGTAAATGGGAGTTGCATAATCTCATAGTCATAGGAACATGTATAAGTCATGAAGAAAGCAATAGCAACATACTAAACGATCGGGTGCTAACCTAATGAAATGGGTCATGTCAATCAGATCATTCAACTAATGATTTGACCTCGTTAATCAAATAACAACACATTGTTCATGGTTAGGAAACATAACCATCTTTGATTAACAAGCTACTCTAGTAGAGGCATACTAGTGACACTAAGTTTGTCTATGTATTCACACATGTATTATGTTTCCGGTTAATACAATTCTAGCATGAATACTAAACATTTATCATGATATAAGGAAATAAATAATAACTTTATTATTGCCTCTAGGGCATATTTCCTTCAGTCTCCCACTTGCACTAGAGTCAATAATCTAGATTACACAGTAATGATTCTAACACCCATGGAGCCTTGGTGCTAATCATGTTTTGCTCGTGGAAGAGGCTTAGTCAACGGGTCTGCAACATTCAGATCCGTATGTATCTTGCAAATCTCTATGTCTCCCACCTGGACTAGATCCCTGATGGAATTGAAGCGTCTCTTGATGTGCTTGGTCCTCTTGTGAAATCTGGATTCCTTTGCCAAGGCAATTGCACCAGTATTGTCACAAAAGATTTTCATTGGACCCGATGCACTAGGTATGCCACCTAGATCGGATATGAACTCCTTCATCCAGACTCCTTCGTTCGCTGCTTCCGAAGCAGCTATGTACTCCGCTTCACATGTAGATCCCGCTACGACGCTTTGTTTAGAACTGCACCAACTGACAGCTCCACCGTTTAATGTAAACACGTATCCGGTCTGCGATTTAGAAACATCCGGATCAGTGTCAAAGCTTGCATCAACATAACCTCTTACGGTGAGCTCTTTGTCACCTCCATATACGAGAAACATATCCTTTTCAGGTATTTCAGGATGTTCTTGACCGCTGTCCAGTGATCCATTCCTGGATTACTTTGGTACCTCCCTGCTAAACTTATAGCAAGGCACACATCAGGTCTGGTACACAGCATTGCATACATGATAGAGCCTATGGCTGAAGCGTAGGGAACGTCTTTCATTTTCTCTCTATCTTCTGCAGTGGTCGGGCATTGAGTCTGACTCAACTTCACACCTTGTAACACAGGCAAGAACCCTTTCTTTGCTTGATCCATTTTGAACTTCTTCAAAATTTTGTCAAGGTATGTGCTTTGTGAAAGTCCAATTAAGCGTCTCGATCTATCTCTATAGATCTTAATGCCCAATATGTAAGCAGCTTCACCGTGGTCTTTCATTGAAAAACTCTTATTCAAGTATCCCTTTATGCTATCCAGAAAGTCTATATCATTTCCAATCAGCAATATGTCATCCACATATAATATCAGAAATGCTACAGAGCTCCCACTCACTTTCTTGTAAATACAGGCTTCTCCAAAAGTCTGTATAAAACAAAAAGCTTTGATCACACTATCAAAGCATTTATTCCAACTCCGAGATGCTTGCACCAGTCCATAAATGGATCGCTGGAGCTTGCACACTTTGTTAGCTCCCTTTGGATCGACAAAACCTTCCGGTTGCATCATATACAACTCTTCTTCCAGAAATCCATTCAGGAATGCAGTTTTAACATCCATCTGCCATATTTCATAATCATAAAATGCGGCAATTGCTAACATGATTCGAACAGACTTAAGCATCGCTATGGGTGAGAAGGTCTCATCGTAGTCTACCCCTTGAACTTGTCAAAAACCTTTTGCAACAAGTCGAGCTTTATAGGCAGTAACATTACCATCAGCGTCAGTCTTTTTCTTGAAGATCCATTTATTCTCAATTGCTTGCTGATCATCGGGCAAGTCAACCAAAGTCCATACTTTGTTCTCATACATGGATCCCATCTCAAATTTCATGGCTTCAAGCCACTTTGCGGAATCTGGGCTCACCATCGCTTCTTCATAGTTCGTAGGTTCATCATGATCTAGCAGCATGACTTCCAGAACTGGATTACCGTACCACTCTGGTGCGGATCTTGCTCTGGTTGATCTACGAGGTTCAGTAGTATCTTGTTCTGAAGTTTCATGATCATTATCATTAACTTCCTCACTTATTGGTGTAGGTGTCGCAGAAACAGTTTTCTGTGATGTACTACTTTCCAATAAGGGAGCGGGTACAGTTACCTCGTCAAGTTCTACTTTCCTCCCACTCACTTCTTTCGAGAGAAACCCCTTCTCAAGAAAGTTTCCGAATTTAGCAACAAAAGTCTTGCCTTCAGATCTGTGATAGAAGGTGTATCCAATAGTTTCCTTTGGATATCCTACAAAGACACATTTCTCCGATTTGGGTTCGAGCTTATCAGGTTGAAGCTTTTTCACATAAGCATCGCAGCCCCAAACTTTCAGAAACGACAACTTTGGTTTCTTGCCAAACCATAGTTCATAAGGCGTCGTCTCAACAGATTTTGATGGTGCCCTATTTAACGTGAATGCGGCCGTCTCTAGAGCGTATCCCCAAAACAATAGCGGTAATTCAGTAAGAGACATCATAGATCGCACCATATGTAGTAAAGTACGATTACGATGTTCGGACACACCATTACGCTGTGGTGTTCCGGGTGGCGTGAGTTGCGAAACTATTCCACAATTTTTCAAATGTACACCAAACTCGTAACTCAAATATTCTCCTCCACGATCAGATCGTAGAAACTTTATTTTCTTGTTACGATGATTTTCCACTTCACTCTGAAATTCTTTGAACTTTTCAAATGTTTCAGACTTATGTTTCATTAAGTAGATATACCCATATCTGCTTAAATCATCTGTGAAGGTGAGAAAATAACGATATCCGCCACGAGCCTCGATATTCATCGGACCGCATACATCTGTATGTATGATTTCCAACAAATCTATTGCTCTCTCCATAGTACCGGAGAACGGTGTTTTAGTCATCTTGCCCATGAGGCATGGTTTGCAAGTACCAAGTGATTCATAATCAAGTGGTTCCAGAAGTCCATCAGTATGGAGTTTCTTCATGCGCTTTACACCGATATGACCTAAACGGCAGTGCCACAAATAAGTTGCACTATCATTATCAACTCTGCATCTTTCGGCTTCTACATTATGAATATGTGTATCACTACTATCGAGATTTAACAAGAATAGACCACTCTTTAAGGGTGCATGACCATAAAAGATATTACTCATATAAATAGAACAACCATTATTCTCTGATTTAAATGAATAACCGTCTCGCATTAAACAAGATCCAGATATAATGTTCATGCTCAACGCTGGCACCAAATAACAATTATTTAGGTCTAATATTAATCCCGAAGGTAGATGTAGAGCTAGTGTGCCGACCGCGATCACATCGACTTTGGAACCGTTTCCCACGTGCATCGTCACCTCGTCCTTAGCCAATCTTCGCTTAATCCGTAGTCCCTGTTTCGAGTTGCAAATATTAGCAACAGAACCAGTATCAAATACCCAGGTGCTACTGCGAGCATTACTAAGGTACACATCAATAACATGTATATCACATATACCTTTGTTCACCTTGCCATCCTTCTTATCCGCCAAATACTTGGGGCAGTTCCGCTTCCAGTGACCAGTCTGCTTGCAGTAGAAGCACTCAGTTTCAGGCTTAGGTCCAGACTTGGGTTTCTTCTCCTGAGCAGCAACTTGCTTGCCGTTCTTCTTGAAGTTCCCTTTCTTCTTCCCTTTGCCCTTTTTCTTGAAACTAGTGGTTTTGTTAACCATCAACACTTGATGCTCCTTTTTGATTTCTACCTCCGCAGCTTTCAGCATTGCGAAGAGCTCGGGAATAGTCTTGTTCATCCCTTGCATATTATAGTTCATCACGAAGCTTTTGTAGCTTGGTGGCAGTGATTGGAGAATTCTGTCAATGACGCAATCATCTGGAAGATTAACTCCCAATTGAATCAAGTGATTATTATACCCAGACATTTTGAGTATATGCTCACTGACAGAACTGTTCTCTTCCATCTTGCAGCTATAGAACTTATTGGAGACTTCATATCTCTCAATCCGGGCATTTGCTTGAAATATTAACTTCAACTCCTGAAACATCTCATATGCTCCATGACGTTCAAAACGTCGGTGAAGTCCCGATTCTAAGCCATAAAGCATGGCACACTGAACTATCGAGTAGTCATCAGCTTTGCTCTGCCAGACGTTCATAACATCTGGTGTTGCTCCAGCAGCAGGCCTGGCACCCAGCGGTGCTTCCAGGACGTAATTCTTCTATGCAACAATGAGGATAATCCTCAAGTTACGGACCCAGTCCGTGTAATTGCTACCATCATCTTTCAACTTTGCTTTCTCAAGGAACGCATTAAAATTCAACGGAACAATAGCACGAGCCATCTATCTACAATCAACATAAACAAGCAAGATACTATCAGGTACTAAGTTCATGATAAATTTAAGTTCAATTAATCATATTACTTAAGAACTCCCACTTAGATAGACATCCCTCTAATCTTCTAAGTTATTACGTGATCCAAATCAACTAAACCATGTCCGATCATCACGTGAGATGGAGTAGTTTCATCGGTGAACATCATTATGTTGATCATATCTACGATATGATTCATGCTCGACCTTTCGGTCTCCGTGTTCCGAGGCCATATCTGTATATGCTTGGCTCGTCAAGTATAACCTGAGTATTCCGCGTGTGCAATTGTTTTGCACCTGTTGTATTTGAACGTAGAGCCTATCACACCCGATCATCACGTGGTGTCTCAGCACGAAGAACTTTCGCAACGGTGCATACTCAGGGAGAACACTTCTTGATAATTTAGTGAGAGATCATCTTATAATGCTACCGTCAATCAAAGCAAGATAAGATGCATAAAAAGATAAACATCACATGCAATCAATATAAGTGATATGATATGGCCATCATCATCTTGTGCTTGTGATCTCCATCTCCGAAGCACCGTCAGGATCACCATCGTCACCGGCGCGACACCTTGATCTCCATCGTAGCATCGTTGTCGTCTCGCCAATCTTATGCTTCCACGACTATCGCTACCGTTTAGTGATAAAGTAAAGCATTACATCGCGATTGCATTGCATACAATAAAGCAACAACCATATGGCTCCTGCCAGTTGCCGATAACTCGGTTACAAAACATGATCATCTCATACAATAAAATTTAGCATCATGTCTTGACCATATCACATCACAACATGCCCTGCAAAAACAAGTTAGACGTACTCTACTTTGTTGTTGCAAGTTTTACGTGGCTGCTACGAGCTTAAGCAAGAACCAATCTCACCTACGCATCAAAACCACAACGATAGTTTGTCAAATAGACTCCGTTTTAACCTTCTCAAGGACCGGGCGTAGCCATACTCAGTTCAGCTAAAGTTGGTGAGACAATCGCCCGCAAGCCATCTATGTGCAAAGCACGTCGAGGGAACCGGTCTCGCGTAAGCGTACGCGTAAGGTTGGTCCGGGTCGTCTCGTCCAACAATACCGCTGAACCAAAGTATGACATGCTGGTAGGCAGTATGACTTGTATCGCCCACAACTCATTTGTGTTCTACTCGTGCATATAACATCAAACCATAAAACCTAGGCTCGGATGCCACTGTTGGGGAACGTAGTAATTTCAAAAATTTTCCTACGCACATGCAAGATCATGGTGATGCATAGCAACGAGGGGGAGAGTCTGATCTACGTACCCTTGTAGATCGCAACGAAAGCGTTGACACAACGTAGAGGAAGTAGTCGTACGTCTTCTTCCCGATCCGACCGATCCCAGCACCGTTACTCCGGTACCTCCGAGTTCTTAGCACACGTACAGCTCGATGATGATCCCCGGGCTCCGATCCAGCAAAGCTTTGGGGAGAAGTTCCGTCAGCACGACGGCGTGGTGACGATCTTGATGTTCTACCGACGCAGGGCTTCGCCTAAGCACTACAACGATATGATCGAGGTGGAATATGGTGGCAGGGGGCACCGCACACGGCTAAGGAACGATCTCAATGATCAACTTGTGTGACTTGGGGTGCCCCCTGCCCCCGTATATAAAGGAGCAAGGGGAGGAGGCCAGCCGGCCAGGTGTGGCGCGCCAAGGAGGAGTCCTCCTCCTAGTAGGAGTAGGACTCCTACTAGGAGGGGGAAAGAGGTGGAGTGGGAGAAGGAAAGGGGCCGCGCCGCCCCCCTCCCCTAGTCCAATTCGGACCAGGGAGGAGGTGGCGCGCGGCCCACCTCTGGCAGCCCTTCTCTCTCTCCACTAAAGCCCATAAGGCCCATTACTTCTCCCGGTAGGGTTCCGGTAACCCTCCGGCTCTCCGGTTTTCTCCGAAATCACCCGGAACACTTCCGGTGTCCGAATATAGTCATCCAATATATCAATCTTTATGTGTCGACCATTCCGAGACTCCTCGTCATGTCCGTGATCATATCCGGGACTCCGAACTAACTTCGGTACATCAAAATGCATAAACTCATAATAACTGTCATCGTAACGTTAAGCGTGCGGACCCTACGGTTCGAGAACAATGTAGACATGACTGAGACATATCTCCGGTCAATAACCAATAGCGGGACCTGGATGCCCATATTGGTTCCTACATATTCTACGAAGATCTTTATCGGTCAGACCGCATAACAACATACGTTGTTCCCTTTGTCATCGGTATGTTACTTGCCCGAGATTCGATCGTCGGTATCCAATACCTAGTTCAATCTCGTTACCGGCAAGTCTCTTTACTCATTCCGTAATACATCATCTCGCAACTAACTCATTAGTCACAATGCTTGCAAGGCTTATGTGATGTGTATTACCGAGAGGGCCCAGAGATACCTCTCCGACAATCGGAGTGACAAATCCTAATCTCGAAATACGCCAACCCAACATCTACCTTTGGAGACACCCGTAGAGCTCCTTTATAATCACCCAGTTACGTTGTGACGTTTGGTAGCACACAAAGTGTTCCTCCGGTAAACGGGAGTTGCATAATCTCATAGTCATAGGAACATGTATAAGTCATGAAGAAAGCAATAGCAACATACTAAACGATCGGGTGCTAAGCTAATGAAATGGGTCATGTTAATCAGATCATTCAACTAATGATTTGACCTCGTTAATCAAATAACAACACATTGTTCATGGTTAGGAAACATAACCATCTTTGATTAACGAGCTAGTCTAGTAGAGGCATACTAGTGACACTAAGTTTGTCTATGTATTCACACATGTATTATGTTTCTGGTTAATACAATTCTAGCATGAATAATAAACATTTATCATGATATAAGGAAATAAATAATAACTTTATTATTGCCTCTAGGGTATATTTCCTTCATAATCCACTGCCGCCGTCCATGAGTACTTTGATGAGTCGAAAGCCGTCCACAATTGGACTGAGGACCAGTGCAGCTGGTGCTCGAGCAATTCGGAATTTAGGTTCGTCACTGGCATTGAAGGTAATAGCCGTGTCACTCCATGGATTCATTGCTGCTACCTGGCAGATTTCGGCGAGGCTGCGGAGTGTTCGCTTGCGCCTGTTATTGGATGCGAAGGTTTCAAAAACTGTTAATACCGTATTGTTATCCACGGGATGGTGCCCTATGGTATTTGGGATGAGAAGATCCTCACCATTTTGGCTACCTGCCGGAGTATCCAACATGCTCTAAGGCTGTGCGTTGGTATGGTATCCGATGTGCTATGAATTTTGCAGGGTCCATTAAGCCATCCCTCCAATACGGTTCCATGCCCTGTAGAGGGTTTTTTCTTCTTTGTAATTAACTCGGGTGTCTTATGATAGTGCACCCTTTTACCTCGGACTGGGTGTATATTCGGAGCCGGATTATCCCAAAATTTCATTTCGGTTTTCTAGGCACTTTCCATCGCACAATACTTTCATACTATGGACGCCAAGTCGGCGAAGCGTGATATGTCATGGCGACTTATGGCGTTAAGGATGCCCTTGTCCGTGCAGTTATTGCAGAAAAGTGAGACCGCGTCTTCCTCGCGGCAGTCCTTAACCTTGTTCATCACAAGGAGGAATCTGGCCCAATAATGATGTACTGTTTCATGGGGCTCTTGCCTGATGTGGGAAAGATCGTTTATGTCTGGGTGGGTGGGTGGTTTTGAGTCTGAACCCCGACCCGATCTGAGACCCAGGGGCCGAGGAGTTTCCGATCTTGGAAGTTCGGATTCCGGGATGTTGCCCGATGAGTCTGGCCCGCTGCCTGACTCTAGGTTCAGGGTTTGGGTGACGTCCTCCCGTAAACGGGTATCCAGCTCGGAGAGCTCAGGAATTCGGACATAGTTAGTCCTCAAGATAGAGGAGGAATCGCCGCATTGTTCCTCCACCACCGCAACAAGATGGGTGACCGGTGGAGAGTTAATCTCCCTTTTATCGGGTTTAAGCCCAATCCGATCATAGTCCATAGCGACTCCCAAGGTGGCAAATTGTATCCATCTGCTCAGCGAATTTCGAGCCGACGTGGAGGATGTTTTTGATGACTCGAGAAGTCATCGTCAGTGCAGCAACCGAATAGGCGGTCATGACGAAACTGCCTAGCCGGAGAGTTTGGCCGACAGCCAGGGCTCCCCCGGCGGTAATGTTGTTTTTAACAACAAGATGAGGCATCCTTCCTTACGGCGACGTCATAGAGGAACTCTCAATGAAAGCATGAATGTCGGTGTCAAAACAGGCGGATCTCGGGTAGGGGGTCCCGAATTGTGCGTCTAAGGCGGATGGTAACAGGAGGTAGGGGACACGATGTTTTACCCAGGTCCGGGCCCTCTTGATGGAGGTAAAACCCTACGTCCTGCTTGATTATTCTTGATAATATGAGTAGTACAAGAGTTGATCTACCACGAGATCAGAGAGGCTAAACCCTAGAAGCTAGCCTATGGTATGATTGTCTGTTGTCCTACAGAACTAAACCCTCCGGTTTATATAGACACTTGAGGGGGCTAGGGTTACACAAGGTCGGTTACAATGGAGGAGATATACATATCCGTATTGCCTAGCTTTCCTTCCATGCCAAGTAGAGTCCCATCCTGACACGGGACGAAGTCTTCAATCTTGTATCTTCATAATCCAACAGTCCGGCCAAAGGATATAATCCGGCTGTCCGGATACCCCCTAATCCAGGACTCCCTCACCTACGATCATGGGGGACGCCGGTTGGCCTTCTCTTGCTATAGATGGGGAGGGGGGGGGGGGAGCCCCCGTTGCCCATATCTTCCTTGCTTGCTTCCTCCTTCTTGCTCCATTGCTTGCAATCCCTCCAATGGCGTCTCAAAGGAAGTTCTCTACCGCCGAGAAGGGCAAAGCCCCTCGGGAGGGCCCTGGTTCCCCAGTGCCCAAGCGCGGTCGCGGCCGCCCGCGCAAGCACGCTGCGACCCCCGCTGTCGGTGTCAAAACCGACGGATCTTAGGTAGGGGGTCCCGAACTGTGCGTCTAAGGAGGATGGTAACAGGAGGCTGGGGACATGATGTTTTACCCAGGTTCGGGCCCTCTTGATGGAGGTAAAACCCTACGTCCTGCTTGATTATTCTTGATAATATGAGTAGTACAAGAGTTGATCTACCACGAGATCGGAGAGGCTAAACCCTAGAGGCTAGCCTATGGTATGATTGTATGTTGTTCTACGGACTAAAACCCTCCGGTTTATATAGAAACCAGAGGGGGCTAGGGTTACACAAGGTCAGTTACAAAGGAGGAGATATACATATCCGTATTGCCTAGCTTGCCTTCCACGCCAAGTAGAGTCCCATCCGGACACGGGACGAAGTCTTCAATCTTGTATCTTCATAGTCCAACAGTCCGGCTGTCCGGAGACCCCCTAATCCATGACTCCCTCAATAGCCCCTGAACCAGGCTTCAATGACGATGAGTCCGGCGCGCAGTGTTGTCTTCGGCATTGCATGGCGGGTTCCTCCTCCGAATACAGCACAGAAGAGTTTGAATACAAGGATATTGTCCGATCTTGCAAAATAAGTTCCACATACCACCGTAGAGAGAATAATATTTCCACGAATCTAATCTGCTGACATGTTTTGGCAGCATGACATCACGCCACGAGCCGGTAATTATTTGAACCGTTTTTCTTTAACCAGCCCCGCACATAACGCTTGGCGGTTTCTTGACACGTCTTGTCAAAGCAGAGATCGTGTTCCCCTTATTACGGGATTCTCATCAATACGGACGTGGGTAACCCAACCGTGCCATCAATTACGACGCTTGGTGGACAAGCGAGTTTTACCAGGCTAGTGGAGGCGCATAGTTTAGTCCGCCCTTATAAAGGGATAAGATCTCACCTTTTTCTACCCACACCTTCTTCCTCCTTGCTCATCCATTCTCGCGCACTCGAGCTCCAGCGCCCAAGTCCGCATCCTCCTCCTCAGCTCTCTCCAAACATGTCCGGAGCGGGAGGCAAGTGGATGGCCTCCTCCATCACGGAGGGGCACATCAAAAAGTTACGCGGAGCCGGATACTTAGCCACGGATATCGCGCACCGGCTGCCAGCCGCGGGGCAGGTCATCCCTACCCCAGAACCTCACGAGAGGGTGGTCTTCCTCCACCACTTCGTCCGCGGACTGGGTTTTCCCCTCCATCCATTTGTCCGCGGCCTCATGTTCTACTATGGGCTAGACTTTCATGATCTGTCCCCGAACTTCATCGTCAACATCTCGGCGTTCATCGTCGTGTGCGAGGCCTTCCTCCGCATCCGGCCCCACTTCAGCCTGTGGCTGAAGACCTTCAATATCAAGCCGAATGTGGTGGCTACATGGCTCGAGGGCTCCTTCATGGAGACCATAAAGGGGTGGCAGTTGGGGTGGTTCTACATCACCGAGCGGCGCGACACCAACTAGGCGGCGGCCCCTGAGTTTCGATCCGGAATCCCCACGCGGCTCACTTCCTGGAAGGAGAAGGGCCTGTCCTGGGGTTCATCGGTGGAGCTGGATGAACTCCAGAAATGTATCCGGAACATGACAAGCAAGAAACTTAAGCTTGTCAACATAGTCCAAGGCATGCTCTTCCGCCGGATCCTCCCGTGTTAGCAATGGGATTTCAACTTATGGGAGTTTGACTCAGCCCGGCACCAGACTCTAAGCGAGCTCTTCGACACGACGCACAAAGATGTTTGGAGGGTGCTGTTCAAGGGCGCCGAGGTCCCTCCCTCTCTCACCGAGGACCGCGGGCTAAGCGCGAAGCACCCTGCGAATCTGGTAAGTTCTGTACATTTGGCAGGATATTTATTTCCCATAGCTTAACCCTGTGCGGGGTCTAAGCTCTCATGCCTTTAACATGATTGGGTGGAGGCATCGGAGCAGATCGACTATCCGGCCCCTCTGCCCGAAGACACTGCGGGCGCTCTCCTGACGGAGATGCTGAATCCTGCTCCTTATAAGGTGCCGGAGAAGACCAAGGGAACCCAAAAGATTTCCCGGCGCCAGGTGGTATCGGAATCATCGTCCGATAACTCCACGACGCACTCCTCCCATGAAGATGAGGAGGAGGAAGATGAAGATGCTCCCCCTCCAGTCGGGGGAGACAAGAAAAGGAAGGCCGCCCCAACTGAGGAGGCCGAAGGGTCCAAGAAAGGAAGGACTCTCCTTCCGGACTGCTCCACCACCGCCGCCGAAGGCGAAGACGAGTGGCTGCTCAGGGCTAATCCCCTGGCGAAGTCGTATGTATTCGGATACCAGAGTAACTCATAGCATTCCTTTGTCGCATTGCTTCTCCTAACGCCGAATATGATTATGCAGACCGCCCCAAGCCTGTATCGACGTATCCTCGTCAGACGGCTCCTTGGATTCGTCGGATATGGATAGCTATCCACTTCCGACCGCCTCCTTCCCTTGCCCTACGGACAATGCTGAGGTGTTGTCTCAAGGGGAGCCGAGCCGGGGGGAGACAGTCCCGGAGGCGCCTCAAGGCGACCTTCCGGACTCCAGGAGGAAAGGGAGCAAGGCTCCCCGGGGCTCCAAGCTCGGCTCTCAGTCGAACACCGCGCCGGAACCTCCAGTGGCTCCGAACTCGGGCAGGCGGCCCCCTTCCAGAAGGGGTAAGACGCCCGTGCCGGTGACCTCTATCCATCCAGAGGCACCGGACAACTTGCTAGGAGCACTTCGCGGTGCTTCCATCGACGAAGAGCACCGCACTATTATGAGTGCGGTGATCAAGAAGGTTCAGTCCGCCAAGAGCGGACTGACTGAAGCCTGTGCCAGCCTTCTAACAGGCTTTGAGGTAAGTATTTAAAATATAGGAAAAAATATTACCGCATAGACAGTAGCCCCTGATGCTCTGTTTGGTGTTCACAAAGAAAAGCCGAATAGAGGATCAAATAATATCTGCAGGAGTCTAACATAAGTATGTCTATATGCGTATGCAGGCTTCGCTGCTGACCTCTGCCGCACTCACTGCGGAGGTCGCCGCACTGAAGCTGGACCTCGAGGGGTCCGAGAAAGAGCTCGGCCTTGCTAAGAGGCAGCTCGAGGAGAACAAAGGTAAGTAATACCTAGTCTCTCTCTCTCTATATATATATATAAGATGCGATTGCAAAATGACAAGATCATCATGAATTTGCCAGGGGCCACGACCGAAGTGGCGGCCCTGAAGCAAGCGCTGTCCGAGGCCGAAAACAAAGCGGCCCAGGAGCGCACCGAGAGGGAAAAGCAAGAGGCACGGGTGGGCGAGGTGCAGCAAGAGCTCCAAGCTCTCGTGATGAAGCACGAGGCGTTGGAGCTTGACTCGAAGACGCGAGAGTCTGAGCTTGCCGCGGCCCTTGAGAGTGCAAAGAATGCCAAGGCTGAAGCCCACAAGGCCCTCCAAGAGATTGAGGCGATGAGGAAGATAGCGGTGGGTAAGGCATTCAATATGCAAAGCAAGCATGTGAAAGTAAATTACTTGTTACTTACCCGAGTCCAGAGTGTTGGGGAACGCAGTAATTTCAAAAATTTTCCTACGCACACGCAAGATCATGGTGATGCATAGCAACGAGGGGGAGAGTCTGATCTACGTACCCTAGTAGATCGCAACGGAAGCGTTGACACAACGTAGAGGAAGTAGTCGTACGTCTTCTTCCCGATCCGACCGATCCAAGCACCGTTACTCCGGCACCTCCGAGTTCTTAGCACACGTTCAGCTCGATGACGTTCCTCGGGCTCCGATCCAGCAAAGCGTCGAGGAAGAGTTCCGTCAGCACAACGGCGTGGTGACGATCTTGATGCAATACCGACGCAGGGCTTCGCCTAAGCACTGTAACGGTATGATCTAGGTGGAATTTGGTGGCAGGGGGCACCGCACACGGCTAAGGAACGATCTCAAGGATCAACTTGTGTGTCTTGGGGTGTCCCCTGCCCCCGTATATAAAGGTTGGAGGGAGGGGGGCTGGCCGGCCAAAGAGGGGGAGGCGCAGGAGGAGTCCTACTCCCACCGGGAGTAGGACTCCCCCCTCCAATCCTATTCCAACTAGGACTCCTTGGGAAAAAGGGAGAGGGAAAGAGAGAGAGGTGGCCGGCCACCTCTCCTAGTCCTAATAGGACTAGGGGAGGGGGGGAGGTGCGCAGCCCTCCTTGGCAGCCCCTTTCACCTTTCCACAATGGCCCATGTAGGCCCATTTGGCTCCCGGGGGGTTCCGGTAACCCTCCCGGTAATCCGGTAAAATCCCGATTTCACCCGGAACGCTTCCGATGTCCAAACATAGACTTCCAATATATCAATCTTTACGTCTCGACCATTTCGAGACTCCTCGTCATGTCCGTGATCTCATCCGGGACTCCGAACAACCTTCGGTACATCAAAATGCATAAACTCATAATAACTGTCATCGTAACGTTAGGCGTGCGGACCCTACGGTTCGAGAACAATGTAGACATGACCGAGACACGTCTCCGGTCAATAACCAATAGCGGGACCTGGATGCCCATATTGGCTCCTACATATTCTACGAAGATCTTTATCGGTCAGACCGCATAACAACATACGTTGTTCCCTTTGTCATCGGTATGTTACTTGCCCGAGATTCGATCGTCGGTATCCAATACCTAGTTCAATCTCGTTACTGGCAAGTCTCTTTACTCGTTCCGTAATACATCATCTCATAACTAACATCTTAGTTATTATGCTTGCAAGGCTTATGTGATGTGTATTACCGAGAGGGCCCAGAGATACCTCTCCGACAATCGGAGTGACAAACCCTAATCTCGAAATACGCCAACCCAACATCTACCATTGGAGACACCTGTAGTACTCCTTTATAATCACCCAGTTACGTTGTGACGTTTGGTAGTACCCAAAGTGTTCCTCCGGTAAACGGGAGTTGCATAATCTCATAGTTATAGGAACATGTATAAGTCATGAAGAAAGCAATAGCAACATACTAAACGATCGGGTGCTAAGCTAATGGAATGGGTCATGTCAATCAGATCATTCAACTAATGATGTGACCTCGTTAATCAAATAAAAACTATTTGTTCATGGTTAGGAAACATAACCATCTTTGATTAACGAGCTAGTCTAGTAGAGGCATACTAGTGACACTCTTTTGGTCTATGTATTCACACATGTATTATGTTTCCGGTTAATACAATTCTAGCATGAATAATAAACATTTATCATGATATAAGGAAATAAATAATAGATTTATTATTGCCTCTAGGGCATATTTCCTTCAGTCTCCCACTTGCACTAGAGTCAATAAGCTAGATTACACAGTAATGATTCTAACACCCATGGAGCCTTGGTGCTGATCATGTTTTGCTCGTGGAAGAGGCTTAGTCAACGGGTCTGCAACATTCAGATCCGTATGTATCTTGCAAATCTCTATGTCTCCCACCTGGACTAAATCCCGGATGGAGTTGAAGCGTCTCTTGATGTGTTTGGTTCTTTTGTGAAATCTGGATTCCTTTGCCAAGGCAATTGCACCAGTATTGTCACAGAAGATTTTCATTGGACCCGATGCACTAGGTATGACACCTAGATCGGATATGAACTCCTTCATCCAGACTCCTTCGTTCGCTGCTTCCGAAGCAGCCATGTACTCCGCTTCACATGTAGATCCTGCTACGACGCTTTGTTTAGAACTGCACCAACTGACAGCTCCACCGTTTAAAGTAAACACGTATCCGGTTTGCGATTTAGAATCGTCCGGATCAGTGTCAAAGCTTGCATCAACGTAACCTCTTATGGTGAGCTCTTTGTCACCTCCATATACGAGAAACATATCCTTAGTCCTTTTCAGGTATTTCAGGATGTTCTTGACCGCTGTCCAGTGATCCACTCCTGGATTACTTTGGTACCTCCCTGCTAAACTTATAGCAAGGCACACATCAGGTCTGGTACACAGCATTGCATACATGATAGAGCCTATGGCTGAAGCATAGGGAACATCTTTCATTTTCTCTCTATCTTCTGCAGTGGTCGGGCATTGAGTATGACTCAACTTCACACCTTGTAACACAGGCAAGAACCCTTTCTTTGCTTGATCCATTTTGAACTTCTTCAAAATCTTGTCAAGGTATGTGCTTTGTGAAAGTCCAATTAAGCGTTTTGATCTATCTCTATAGATCTTTATGCCTAATATGTAAGCAGCTTCCCCGAGGTCTTTCATCGAAAAACTTTTCTTCAAGTATCCCTTTATGCTATCCAGAAATTCTATATCATTTCCAATTAGTAATATGTCATCCACATATAATATCAGAAATGCTACAGAGCTCCCACTCACTTTCTTGTAAATACAGGCTTCTCCAAAAGTCTGTATAAACCCAAATGCTTTGATCACACTATCAAAACGTTTATTCCAACTCCGAGATGCTTGCACCAGTCCATAAATGGATCGCTGGAGTTTGCACACTTTGTTAGCTCCCTTTGGATCGACAAAACCTTCTGGTTGCATCATATACAACTCTTCTTCAAGAAATCCATTCAGGAATGCGGTTTTACATCCATTTGCCAAATTTCATAATCATAAAATGCGGCAATTGCTAACATGATTCTGACAGACTTAAGCATCGCTACGGGTGAGAAAGTCTCATCGTAGTCAACTCCTTGAACTTGTCGAAAACCTTTTGCGACAAGTCGAGCTTTGTAGACAGTAATATTACCATCAGCGTCAGTCTTTTTCTTAAAGATCCATTTATTCTCAATTGCTTGCCGATCATCGGGCAAGTCAACCAAAGTCCATACTTTGTTCTCATACATGGATCCCATCTCAGATTTCATGGCTTCAAGCCACTTTGCGGAATCTGGGCTCACCATCGCTTCTTCATAGTTCGTAGGTTCATCATGATCTAGTAGCATGACTTCCAGAACAGGATTACCGTACCACTCTGGTGCGGATCTTACTCTGGTTGATCTACGAGGTACAGTAGTATCTTGATCTAAAGTTTCATGATCATCATCATTAACTTCCTCTCTTATTGGTGTAGGTCTCACAGAAACAGTTTTCTGTGATGTACTATTTCCCAATAACGGAGTAGGTACAGTTACCTCGTCAAGTTCTTTCCTAACACTCACTTCTTTCGAGAGAAACTCCTTCTCAAGAAAGTTTCCGAATTTAGCAACAAAAGTCTTGCCTTCGGATCTGTGATAGAAGGTGTATCCAATAGTTTCCTTTGGATATCCTATGAAGACACACTTCTCCGATTTGGGTTCGAGCTTATCAGGTTGAAGCTTTTTCACATAAGCATCGCAGCCCCAAACTTTAAGAAACGACAACTTTGGTTTCTTGCCAAACCACAGTTCATAAGGCGTCGTCTCAACGGATTTAGATGGTGCCCTATTTAACGTGAATGCGGCCGTCTCTAAATCATAACCCCAAAATGATAGCGGTAAATCAGTACGAGACATCATAGATCGCACCATATCTAGTAAAGTACGATTACGACGTTCGGACACACCATTACGTTGTGGTGTTCCGGGTGGCGTGAGTTGCGAAACTATTCCACAATTTTTCAAATATACACCAAACTCGTAACTCAAATATTCTCCTCCACGATCAGATCGTCGAAACTTTATTTTCTTGTTACGATGATTTTCAACTTCACTCTGAAATTCCTTGAACTTTTCAAATGTTTCAGACTTATGTTTCATTAAGTAGATATACCCATATCTGCTTAAATCATCTATGAAGGTGAGAAAATAACGATATCCGCCACGAGCCTCAATATTCATCGGACCACATACATCGGTATGTATGATTTCCAATAAATCTGTTGCTCTCTCCATAGTACCGGAGAACGGTGTTTTGGTCATCTTGCCCATGAGGCACGGTTCGCAAGTACCAAGTGATTCATAATCAAGTGGTTCCAAAAGCCCATCAGCATGGAGTTTCTTCATGCGCTTTACACCGATATGACCTAAACGGCAGTGCCACAAATAAGTTGCACTATCATTATCAACTCTGCATCTTTTGGCTTCAACATTATGAATATGTGTATTACTACTATCGAGATTCAATAAGGATAGACCACTTTTCAAGGGTGCATGACCATAAAAGATATTACTCATATAAATAGAACAACCATTATTCTCTGATTTAAGTGAATAACCGTCTCGCATCAAACAAGATCCAGATATAATGTTCATGCTCAACGCTGGCACCAAATAACAATTATTTAGGTCTAATATTAATCCCGAAGGTAGATGTAGAGGTAGCGTGCCGACCGCGATCACATCGACTTTGGAACCGTTTCCCACGCGCATCGTCACCTCGTCCTTTGCTAGTGTCCGCTTATTTTGTAGTCCCTGTTTCGAGTTGCAAATATTAGCAACAGAACCAGTATCAAATACCCAGGTGCTACTGCGAGCATTAGTAAGGTACACATCAATAACATGTATATCACATATACCTTTGTTCACCTTGCCATCCTTCTTATCCGCCAAATACTTGGGGCAGTTCCGCTTCCAGTGACCAGTCTGCTTGCAGTAGAAGCACTCAATTTTAGGCTTAGGTCCAGACTTGGGTTTCTTCTCTTGAGCAGCAACTTGCTTGCCGTTCTTCTTGAAGTTCCCCTTCTTCTTCCCTTTGCCCTTTTTCTTGAAACTAGTGGTTTTGTTAACCATCAACACTTGATGCTCTTTCTTGATTTCTACCTCCGCAGCTTTCAGCATAGCGAAGAGCTCGGGAATAGTCTTGTTCATCCCTTGCATATTATAGTTCATCACAAAGCTCTTGTAGCTTGGTGGCAGTGATTGGAGAATTCTATCACTGACGCAATCATCCGGAAGTGTAACTCCCAATTGAATCAAGTGATTATTATACCCAGACATTTTGAGTATATGCTCACTGACAGAACTGTTCTCCTCCATCTTGCAGCTATAGAACTTTTTGGAGACTTCATATCTCTCAATCCGGGCATTTGCTTGAAATATTAACTTCAACTCCTGGAACATCTCATATGCTCCATGACGTTCAAAACGTTGTTGAAGTCCCGGTTCTAAGCCGTAAAGCATGGCACACTGAACTATTGAGTAGTCATCAGCTTTGCTCTGCCAGACGTTCATAACTTCTGGTGTTGCTCTTGCAGCAGGCCTAGCACTCAGCGGTGCTTCCAGGACGTATTTCTTCTGTGCAGCAATGAGGATAATCCTCAGGTTACGGACCCAGTCCGTGTAATTGCTACCATCATCTTTCAACTTTGCTTTCTCAAGGAACGCATTAAAATTCAACGGAACAACAGCACGAGCCATCTATCTACAATCAACATAAACAAGCAAGATACTATCAGGTACTAAGTTCATGATAATTTTTAAGTTCAGTTAATTTACTTAAGAACTCCCACTTAGATAGACATCCCTCTAATCCTCTAAGTGATCACGTGATCCAAATCAACTAAACCATAATCGATCATCACGTGAGATGGAGTAGTTTTCAATGGTGAACATCAATATGTTGATCATATCTACTATATGATTCACGCTCGACCTTTCGGTCTCCGTGTTCCGAGGCCATATCTGTATATGCTTGGCTCGTCAAGTATAACCTGAGTATTCCGCGTGTGCAACTGTTTTGCACCCGTTGTATTTGAACGTAGAGCCTATCACACCCGATCATCACGTGGTGTCTCAGCACGAAGAACTTTTGCAACGGTGCATACTCAGGGAGAACACTTCTTGATAATTTAGTGAGAGATCATCTTATAATGCTACCGTCAATCAAAGCAAGATAAGATGCATAAAAGGATAAACATCACATGCAATCAATATAAGTGATATGATATGGCCATCATCATCTTGTGCTTTGTGATCTCCATCTCCGAAGCACCGTCATGATCACCATCGTCACCGGCGCGACACCTTGATCTCCATCGTAGCATCGTTGTCGTCTCGCCAATCTTATGCTTCCACGACTATCACTACCGCTTAGTAATAAAGTAAAGCATTACATCGCGATTGCATTGCATACAATAAAGTGACAACCATATGGCTCCTGCCAGTTGCCGATAACTCGGTTACAAAACATGATCATATCATACAATAAAATCAGTATCATGCCTTGACCATATCACATCACAACATGCCCTGCAAAAACAAGTTAGACGTCCTCTACTTTGTTGTTGCAAGTTTTACGTGGCTGCTACGGGCTTAAGTAAGAACTCATCTCACCTACGCATCAAAACCACAATGATAGTTCGTCAAATAGACTCCGTTTTAACCTTCTCAAGGACCGGGCGTAGTCACACTTGGTTCAACTAAAGTTGGAGAGACAGTCTTCCGCAAGCCATCTATGTGCAAAGCACGTCGAGGGAACCGGTCTCGCGTAAGAGTACGCGTAAGGTTGGTCCGGATCGTCTCGTCCAACAATACCGCCGAACCAAAGTATGACATGCTGGTAGGCAGTATGACTTGTATCGCCCACAACTCACTTGTGTTCTACTCGTGCATATAACATCAAACCATAAAAACCTAGGCTCGGATGCCACTGTTGGGGAACGCAGTAATTTCAAAAAATTTCCTACGCACACGCAAGATCATGGTGATGCATAGCAACGAGGGGGAGAGTCTGATCTACGTACCCTAGTAGATCGCAACGGAAGCGTTGACACAACGTAGAGGAAGTAGTCGTACGTCTTCTTCCCGATCCGACCGATCCAAGCACCGTTACTCCGGCACCTCCGAGTTCTTAGCACATGTTCGGCTCGATGACGTTCCTCGGGCTCCGATCCAGCAAAGCGTCGAGGAAGAGTTCCGTCAGCACAACGGCGTGGTGACGATCTTGATGTACTACCGACGCAGGGCTTCGCCTAAGCACTGTAACGGTATGATCGAGGTGGAATTTGGTGGCAGGGGGCACCGCACACGGCTAAGGAACGATCTCAAGGATCAACTTGTGTGTCTTGGGGTGTCCCCTGCCCCCGTATATAAAGGTTGGAGGGAGGGGGGCTGGCCGGCCAAAGAGGAGGAGGCGCAGGAGGAGTCCTACTCCCACCGGGAGTAGGACTCCCCCCTCCAATCCTATTCCAACTAGGACTCCTTGGGAAAAAGGGAGAGGGAAAGAGAGAGAGGTGGCCGGCCACCTCTCCTAGTCCTAATAGGACTAGGGGAGGGGGGGGGGGGGGGGAGGTGCGCAGCCCTACTTGGCAGCCCCTTTCACCTTTCCACAATGGCCCATGTAGGCCCATTTGGCTCCCGGGGGGTTCCGGTAACCCTCCCGGTAATCCGGTAAAATCCCGATTTCACCCGGAACGCTTCCGATGTCCAAACATAGACTTCCAATATATCAATCTTTACGTCTCGACCATTTCGAGACTCCTCGTCATGTCCGTGATCTCATCCGGGACTCCGAACAACCTTCGGTACATCAAAATGCATAAACTCATAATAACTGTCATCGTAACGTTAAGCGTGCGGACCCTACGGTTCGAGAACAATGTAGACATGACCGAGACACGTCTCCGGTCAATAACCAATAGCGGGACCTGGATGCCCATATTGGCTCCTACATATTCTACGAAGATCTTTATCGGTCAGACCGCATAACAACATACGTTGTTCCCTTTGTCATTGGTATGTTACTTGCCCGAGATTCGATCGTCGGTATCCAATACCTAGTTCAATCTCGTTACTGGCAAGTCTCTTTACTCGTTCCGTAATACATCATCTCATAACTAACATCTTAGTTATTATGCTTGCAAGGCTTATGTGATGTGTATTACCGAGAGGGCCCAGAGATACCTCTCCGACAATCGGAGTGACAAACCCTAATCTCGAAATACGCCAACCCAACATCTACCATTGGAGACACCTGTAGTACTCCTTTATAATCACCCAGTTACGTTGTGACGTTTGGTAGTACCCAAAGTGTTCCTCCGGTAAACGGGAGTTGCATAATCTCATAGTTATAGGAACATGTATAAGTCATGAAGAAAGCAATAGCAACATACTAAACGATCGGGTGCTAAGCTAATGGAATGGGTCATGTCAATCAGATCATTCAACTAATGATGTGACCTCGTTAATCAAATAAAAACTATTTGTTCATGGTTAGGAAACATAACCATCTTTGATTAACGAGCTAGTCTAGTAGAGGCATACTAGTGACACTCTTTTGGTCTATGTATTCACACATGTATTATGTTTCCGGTTAATACAATTCTAGCATGAATAATAAACATTTATCATGATATAAGGAAATAAATAATAGATTTATTATTGCCTCTAGGGCATATTTCCTTCAGTCTCCCACTTGCACTAGAGTCAATAAGCTAGATTACACAGTAATGATTCTAACACCCATGGAGCCTTGGTGCTGATCATGTTTTGCTCGTGGAAGAGGCTTAGTCAACGGGTCTGCAACATTCAGATCCGTATGTATCTTGCAAATCTCTATGTCTCCCACCTGGACTAAATCCCGGATGGAGTTGAAGCGTCTCTTGATGTGTTTGGTTCTTTTGTGAAATCTGGATTCCTTTGCCAAGGCAATTGCACCAGTATTGTCACAGAAGATTTTCATTGGACCCGATGCACTAGGTATGACACCTAGATCGGATATGAACTCCTTCATCCAGACTCCTTCGTTCGCTGCTTCCGAAGCAGCCATGTACTCCGCTTCACATGTAGATCCTGCTACGACGCTTTGTTTAGAACTGCACCAACTGACAGCTCCACCGTTTAAAGTAAACACGTATCCGGTTTGCGATTTAGAATCGTCCGGATCAGTGTCAAAGCTTGCATCAACGTAACCTCTTACGGTGAGCTCTTTGTCACCTCCATATACGAGAAACATATCCTTAGTCCTTTTCAGGTATTTCAAGATGTTCTTGACCGCTGTCCAGTGATCCACTCCTGGATTACTTTGGTACCTCCCTGCTAAACTTATAGCAAGGCACACATCAGGTCTGGTACACAGCATTGCATACATGATAGAGCCTATGGCTGAAGCATAGGGAACATCTTTCATTTTCTCTCTATCTTCTGCAGTGGTCGGGCATTGAGTATGACTCAACTTCACACCTTGTAACACAGGCAAGAACCCTTTCTTTGCTTGATCCATTTTGAACTTCTTCAAAATCTTGTCAAGGTATGTGCTTTGTGAAAGTCCAATTAAGCGTTTTGATCTATCTCTATAGATCTTTATGCCTAATATGTAAGCAGCTTCCCCGAGGTCTTTCATCGAAAAACTTTTCTTCAAGTATCCCTTTATGCTATCCAGAAATTCTATATCATTTCCAATTAGTAATATGTCATCCACATATAATATCAGAAATGCTACAGAGCTCCCACTCACTTTCTTGTAAATACAGGCTTCTCCAAAAGTCTGTATAAACCCAAATGCTTTGATCACACTATCAAAGCGTTTATTCCAACTCCGAGATGCTTGCACCAGTCCATAAATGGATCGCTGGAGTTTGCACACTTTGTTAGCTCCCTTTGGATCGACAAAACCTTCTGGTTGCATCATATACAACTCTTCTTCAAGAAATCCATTCAGGAATGCGGTTTTTACATCCATTTGCCAAATTTCATAATCATAAAATGCGGCAATTGCTAACATGATTCTGACAGACTTAAGCATCGCTACGGGTGAGAAAGTCTCATCGTAGTCAACTCCTTGAACTTGTCGAAAACCTTTTGCGACAAGTCGAGCTTTGTAGACAGTAATATTACCATCAGCGTCAGTCTTTTTCTTAAAGATCCATTTATTCTCAATTGCTTGCCGATCATCGGGCAAGTCAACCAAAGTCCATACTTTGTTCTCATACATGGATCCCATCTCAGATTTCATGGCTTCAAGCCACTTTGCGGAATCTGGGCTCACCATCGCTTCTTCATAGTTCGTAGGTTCATCATGATCTAGTAGCATGACTTCCAGAACAGGATTACCGTACCACTCTGGTGCGGATCTTACTCTGGTTGATCTACGAGGTATAGTAGTATCTTGATCTAAAGTTTCATGATCATCATCATTAACTTCCTCTCTTATTGGTGTAGGTCTCACAGAAACAGTTTTCTGTGATGTACTATTTCCCAATAACGGAGTAGGTACAGTTACCTCGTCAAGTTCTTTCCTAACACTCACTTCTTTCGAGAGAAACTCCTTCTCAAGAAAGTTTCCGAATTTAGCAACAAAAGTCTTGCCTTCGGATCTGTGATAGAAGGTGTATCCAATAGTTTCCTTTGGATATCCTATGAAGACACACTTCTCCGATTTGGGTTCGAGCTTATCAGGTTGAAGCTTTTTCACATAAGCATCGCAGCCCCAAACTTTAAGAAACGACAACTTTGGTTTCTTGCCAAACCACAGTTCATAAGGCGTCGTCTCAACGGATTTAGATGGTGCCCTATTTAACGTGAATGCGGCCGTCTCTAAATCATAACCCCAAAATGATAGCGGTAAATCAGTACGAGACATCATAGATCGCACCATATCTAGTAAAGTACGATTACGACGTTCGGACACACCATTACGTTGTGGTGTTCCGGGTGGCGTGAGTTGCGAAACTATTCCACAATTTTTCAAATGTACACCAAACTCGTAACTCAAATATTCTCCTCCACGATCAGATCGTCGAAACTTTATTTTCTTGTTACGATGATTTTCAACTTCACTCTGAAATTCCTTGAACTTTTCAAATGTTTCAGACTTATGTTTCATTAAGTAGATATACCCATATCTGCTTAAATCATCTATGAAGGTGAGAAAATAACGATATCCGCCACGAGCCTCAATATTCATCGGACCACATACATCGGTATGTATGATTTCCAATAAATCTGTTGCTCTCTCCATAGTACCGGAGAACAGTGTTTTGGTCATCTTGCCCATGAGGCACGGTTCGCAAGTACCAAGTGATTCATAATCAAGTGGTTCCAAAAGCCCATCAGCATGGAGTTTCTTCATGCGCTTTACACCGATATGACCTAAACGGCAGTGCCACAAATAAGTTGCACTATCATTATCAACTCTGCATCTTTTGGCTTCAACATTATGAATATGTGTATTACTACTATCGAGATTCAATAAGGATAGACCACTTTTCAAGGGTGCATGACCATAAAAGATATTACTCATATAAATAGAACAACCATTATTCTCTGATTTAAGTGAATAACCGTCTCGCATCAAACAAGATCCAGATATAATGTTCATGCTCAACGCTGGCACCAAATAACAATTATTTAGGTCTAATATTAATCCCGAAGGTAGATGTAGAGGTAGCGTGCCGACCGCGATCACATCGACTTTGGAACCGTTTCCCACGCGCATCGTCACCTCGTCCTTTGCTAGTGTCCGCTTATTTTGTAGTCCCTGTTTCGAGTTGCAAATATTAGCAACAGAACCAGTATCAAATACCCAGGTGCTACTGCGAGCATTAGTAAGGTACACATCAATAACATGTATATCACATATACCTTTGTTCACCTTGCCATCCTTCTTATCCGCCAAATACTTGGGGCAGTTCCGCTTCCAGTGACCAGTCTGCTTGCAGTAGAAGCACTCAATTTTAGGCTTAGGTCCAGACTTGGGTTTCTTCTCTTGAGCAGCAACTTGCTTGCCGTTCTTCTTGAAGTTCCCCTTCTTCTTCCCTTTGCCCTTTTTCTTGAAACTAGTGGTTTTGTTAACCATCAACACTTGATGCTCTTTCTTGATTTCTACCTCCGCAGCTTTCAGCATAGCGAAGAGCTCGGGAATAGTCTTGTTCATCCCTTGCATATTATAGTTCATCACAAAGCTCTTGTAGCTTGGTGGCAGTGATTGGAGAATTCTATCACTGACGCAATCATCCGGAAGTGTAACTCCCAATTGAATCAAGTGATTATTATACCCAGACATTTTGAGTATATGCTCACTGACAGAACTGTTCTCCTCCATCTTGCAGCTATAGAACTTTTTGGAGACTTCATATCTCTCAATCCGGGCATTTGCTTGAAATATTAACTTCAACTCCTGGAACATCTCATATGCTCCATGACGTTCAAAACGTTGTTGAAGTCCCGGTTCTAAGCCGTAAAGCATGGCACACTGAACTATTGAGTAGTCATCAGCTTTGCTCTGCCAGACGTTCATAACTTCTGGTGTTGCTCTTGCAGCAGGCCTAGCACTCAGCGGTGCTTCCAGGACGTATTTCTTCTGTGCAGCAATGAGGATAATCCTCAGGTTACGGACCCAGTCCGTGTAATTGCTACCATCATCTTTCAACTTTGCTTTCTCAAGGAACGCATTAAAATTCAACGGAACAACAGCACGAGCCATCTATCTACAATCAACATAAACAAGCAAGATACTATCAGGTACTAAGTTCATGATAATTTTTAAGTTCAGTTAATTTACTTAAGAACTCCCACTTAGATAGACATCCCTCTAATCCTCTAAGTGATCACGTGATCCAAATCAACTAAACCATAATCGATCATCACGTGAGATGGAGTAGTTTTCAATGGTGAACATCAATATGTTGATCATATCTACTATATGATTCACGCTCGACCTTTCGGTCTCCGTGTTCCGAGGCCATATCTGTATATGCTTGGCTCGTCAAGTATAACCTGAGTATTCCGCGTGTGCAACTGTTTTGCACCCGTTGTATTTGAACGTAGAGCCTATCACACCCGATCATCACGTGGTGTCTCAGCACGAAGAACTTTTGCAACGGTGCATACTCAGGGAGAACACTTCTTGATAATTTAGTGAGAGATCATCTTATAATGCTACCGTCAATCAAAGCAAGATAAGATGCATAAAAGGATAAACATCACATGCAATCAATATAAGTGATATGATATGGCCATCATCATCTTGTGCTTTGTGATCTCCATCTCCGAAGCACCGTCATGATCACCATCGTCACCGGCGCGACACCTTGATCTCCATCGTAGCATCGTTGTCGTCTCGCCAATCTTATGCTTCCACGACTATCACTACCGCTTAGTAATAAAGTAAAGCATTACATCGCGATTGCATTGCATACAATAAAGCGACAACCATATGGCTCCTGCCAGTTTCCGATAACTCGGTTACAAAACATGATCATATCATACAATAAAATCAGTATCATGCCTTGACCATATCACATCACAACATGCCCTGCAAAAACAAGTTAGACGTCCTCTACTTTGTTGTTGCAAGTTTTACGTGGCTGCTACGGGCTTAAGTAAGAACTCATCTCACCTACGCATCAAAACCACAATGATAGTTCGTCAAATAGACTCCGTTTTAACCTTCTCAAGGACCGGGCGTAGTCACACTTGGTTCAACTAAAGTTGGAGAGACAGTCTTCCGCAAGCCATCTATGTGCAAAGCACGTCGAGGGAACCGGTCTCGCGTAAGAGTACACGTAAGGTTGGTCCGGATCGTCTCGTCCAACAATACCGCCGAACCAAAGTATGACATGCTGGTAGGCAGTATGACTTGTATCGCCCACAACTCACTTGTGTTCTACTCGTGCATATAACATCAAACCATAAAAACCTAGGCTCGGATGCCACTGTTGGGGAACGCAGTAATTTCAAAAAATTTCCTACGCACACGCAAGATCATGGTGATGCATAGCAACGAGGGGGAGAGTCTGATCTACGTACCCTAGTAGATCGCAACGGAAGCGTTGACACAACGTAGAGGAAGTAGTCGTACGTCTTCTTCCCGATCCGACCGATCCAAGCACCGTTACTCCGGCACCTCCGAGTTCTTAGCACATGTTCGGCTCGATGACGTTCCTCGGGCTCCGATCCAGCAAAGCGTCGAGGAAGAGTTCCGTCAGCACGACGGCGTGGTGACGATCTTGATGTACTACCGACGCAGGGCTTCGCCTAAGCACTGTAACGGTATGATCGAGGTGGAATTTGGTGGCAGGGGGCACCGCACACGGCTAAGGAACGATCTCAAGGATCAACTTGTGTGTCTTGGGGTGTCCCCTGCCCCCGTATATAAAGGTTGGAGGGAGGGGGGCTGGCCGGCCAAAGAGGAGGAGGCGCAGGAGGAGTCCTACTCCCACCGGGAGTAGGACTCCCCCCTCCAATCCTATTCCAACTAGGACTCCTTGGGAAAAAGGGAGAGGGAAAGAGAGAGAGGTGGCCGGCCACCTCTCCTAGTCCTAATAGGACTAGGGGAGGGGGGGGGGGAGGTGCGCAGCCCTACTTGGCAGCCCCTTTCACCTTTCCACAATGGCCCATGTAGGCCCATTTGGCTCCCGGGGGGTTCCGGTAACCCTCCCGGTAATCCGGTAAAATCCCGATTTCACCCGGAACGCTTCCGATGTCCAAACATAGACTTCCAATATATCAATCTTTACGTCTCGACCATTTCGAGACTCCTCGTCATGTCCGTGATCTCATCCGGGACTCCGAACAACCTTCGGTACATCAAAATGCATAAACTCATAATAACTGTCATCGTAACGTTAAGCGTGCGGACCCTACGGTTCGAGAACAATGTAGACATGACCGAGACACGTCTCCGGTCAATAACCAATAGCGGGACCTGGATGCCCATATTGGCTCCTACATATTCTACGAAGATCTTTATCGGTCAGACCGCATAACAACATACGTTGTTCCCTTTGTCATCGGTATGTTACTTGCCCGAGATTCGATCGTCGGTATCCAATACCTAGTTCAATCTCGTTACTGGCAAGTCTCTTTACTCGTTCCGTAATACATCATCTCATAACTAACATCTTAGTTATTATGCTTGCAAGGCTTATGTGATGTGTATTACCGAGAGGGCCCAGAGATACCTCTCCGACAATCGGAGTGACAAACCCTAATCTCGAAATACGCCAACCCAACATCTACCATTGGAGACACCTGTAGTACTCCTTTATAATCACCCAGTTACGTTGTGACGTTTGGTAGTACCCAAAGTGTTCCTCCGGTAAACGGGAGTTGCATAATCTCATAGTTATAGGAACATGTATAAGTCATGAAGAAAGCAATAGCAACATACTAAACGATCGGGTGCTAAGCTAATGGAATGGGTCATGTCAATCAGATCATTCAACTAATGATGTGACCTCGTTAATCAAATAACAACTCTTTGTTCATGGTTAGGAAACATAACCATCTTTGATTAACGAGCTAGTCTAGTAGAGGCATACTAGTGACACTCTTTTGGTCTATGTATTCACACATGTATTATGTTTCCGGTTAATACAATTCTAGCATGAATAATAAACATTTATCATGATATAAGGAAATAAATAATAACTTTATTATTGCCTCTAGGGCATATTTCCTTCACAGAGCTCTCCAGGAGCATTCGTAGATTTGCCCCGCAGCGTGTCGGATGCCGCAAAGTTTTACTAGGCCGAGGAGGGAAGCTCGACGGGGAAGCTGTTCTGGTCTCAGTATACTGGGACCGAACACCCGATGCCTGTGAGCGACCAGCTGAAGCAACTGATCGAGCTGCACAAGGCGGTCGAACAAGCCATGAAGGGCTTTATAGTCCGGATGTGGCCTGTCGATGCCCTTCCCAACAGCTACTTCGGCCTGGTGAGGCGGCTTATGGATGCTTACCCACGGCTGAAAGTCATCAAGCAGTCCGTCTGCATCGAAGGTGCATGCCGGGCTTTCGCCCGTGCGAAGGTGCACTGGGCCAAGATGGACGCCGTGAAGCTGGTGAAGGAGGGGCCGCCGCAGGGCAAGGAGCATCGCCACCCCAAGATGTATTATGAGGGTGTCCTGAAGGTGCCTATCTTGTAGCGGACGAGTGTGCAAAAGATGTAATATTTGAATGAACTTGCTCGTGTGATCCTGTATTATGAAAACTTGTTCATATGCGCTATGCAACGCTTGTTTGAATTTAAAATATTACCTTCTGTTTGGCTATTTATCAAATCTGAGAGATGGCTAGTCGTCGGCTTCTGCCCCCATGCCACGAGTGCTGGGGTGTTCGGGATAAGCCTGAGCACTCTTGTTCCCATTTTTGGGTCCTTCGAGGGTGGTGCTCAGCACAATGAACAAGGCAATCGGACTATAATGATTTATCACTCTCACTTAGCCATAGAATTCTATAATTTTAAATTTTGGCGAAGCCCCTAGTATTTGGAAGGCCAAATTCGGGGCGCTATACACGCCTTAAGATGGATAAAGCCGACTCCTCGCTCTAAGCGGCATAAGTCTTTAGGGACTCGAAACCTCTCGAACAGCGACCAGTCTCTCGCCTTATCATGACAGTTAGTTTTAGCTTTCTCTACTGAGGTGCTTAGCCCAGCAGAACTGGGGCAGAATCGCAGTAGTTCTCCCAGTGCTACCTTAGCCGATATAGCGGAACGTAAGGTACCAAAACATGGGAGCCGGGAAAACCCAACTATTAACCCAAGACATGATTCGGAGCTGATGCATATAGTGCTATAAGTTCGGGGTGCCGCACTGTCGAAAGTGTTCAGACTTCTCACGCCGTATTATGGGGTATTCTTAAGCCCCTAGCGTATTGGCCGTACCAGAGTGTACGGGTGCTGGATGTCATGAATGAACATATATATATATATATATATATATATATATAAATAAAAGAAGAATGCAATAATAGTCTTAGTGCTATGCATTGTTTATTCAAAAAGGTGCGTTAAAGCTGAATGATACAAGTAGTGTGATAAGAAAAAAGTAGGACTATTTGACATGTCCCTTCCAAGGGCAAGCTGAGGAATGGTATTAAAGCAAGTATTTCACTCGTTATCGTAATCCAACCGGCAGTTCCATGGTGCGATGTAGCATTCTGCCTCCTTGGTTGCTGCATCATGTGTCCGGAAATCATACCGCTGGACAGGATTTCCAGAGATTAAAGTCCTGAAAGAGAAAAATAACAGAGCGGGAAGCCCCTAGTGCGGTTGAGCCGCAACTTGGGGCGTGCCGTAGTCGTGCCCCCTCCCCACCTGTGCCCATGGTATTTTTAATGCGTAATTATGTACGTGTGGCACGGATTTCTCCGTTTGGCTGGGACCGGGGTGGGGGCCGCATTGCTATGCGAGCTCGGAACGTGCCAGGCGGTCTTGTTGCCGATTACTCCCGACGCGCTTGAAGGTGTCCGGGTCCTTAATCGCCGAACTAGTGGATTGCCTTAAGAGGCTGCTTTGCACTTCTGCTGCGAGGGCCGCAGTGTGCTCCTCCATGCAGAGGGAGCGCTCTGTGTTTCCATTAACTGTGATGACCCCTCGAGGTCCTGTCTTCTTGAGCTTGAGGTATGCATAATGCGGTATGGCATTAAATCTCGCAAATGCGGTTTGACCGAGCAGTGCATGATAGCCACTGCGGAACGGGACTATATCGAAGATTAACTCTTCGCTTTGGAAGTTATCCGGGGATCCGAAGACCACTTCCAGTGTGAATGAGCCCATGCAATGGGCCTCTACACCTGGTATGACGCCTTTGAAGGTCGTTTTTGTGGGTTTGATCCTTGAGGGGTCTATACCCATTTTGCGCACTGTGTCCTAGTAAAGCAGGTTCAGGCCGCTGCCGCCATCCATAAGGACTCGAGTGAGGTGAAATCCGTCAATGATTGGGTCTAGAACCAGTGCGGCGAATCCGCCATGACGGATACTAGTGGGGTGCTGCGATCGAAGGTGATCAGACAAGAGGACCATGGGTTGAACTTTGGGGTGACTGGCTCCAACGCATATACGTCCCTTAGCGCACGCTTCCACTCCCTCTTGGGGATGTGGGTTGCGTATATCATGTTCACCGTCCGCGCTTGTGGGGGGAACCTCTTCTGTCCTCCGATGTTCGGCTGCCGGGGCTCCTCCTCATCATTGTTATGTGATCCCTTATCTTTGTTTTCGGCATTTAACTTGCCGGCTTGCTTGAACACCCAACAATCCCTGTTGGTGTGGTTGGCTGGCTTGTCGGGGGTGCCGTGCATTTGACACGAGCGGTCGAGTATACGGTCCAAACTGGATGGGCCCGGAGTGCTTCTTTTGAATGCCTTTTTCTGCTGACCGGGTTAGAGCCTTTGAATCTGGCATTGACTGCCGTATCCTTGATATTGTTGCTGTTAATGCGGCGCTTATGTTTGTTGCGACGTGACCTGCCATTACCATCCTTGGTATCCGAAGTACCATTGTTCTTTGATATGTTATTGCTGCGAGCCAACTAGCTGTCTTCTCCCGCACAAAAGTGGGTCATGAGTGTCGTGAGGGCGGCCATAGATTTCGGCTTTTCCTGGCCAAGGTGCCGGGTGAGCCACTCGTCACAGATGTTATGCTTAAAAGCTGCTAGGGCTTCTGCATCCGGACAGTTGACGATTTGATTCTTCTTTGTTTGGAACCTTGTTCAGAATTGCCTGGCCGACTCCTCTGGCTGCTGAATTATGTGGCTCAAGTCATCGGCATCCGGTGGCCACACATAAGTGCCCTGGAAGTTGTCGAGGAATGCGGCTTCCAGATCTTCGCAACAGTCAATGGACTCTGTTGGCAAGCTGTTGAGCCAATGCCGAGCTGGGCCTTTGAGCTTGAGTGGGAGGTATTTGATGGCGTGTAGGTCATCACCACGGGCCATCTGGATGTGTAGAGGAAATCCTCGATCCATACCGCAGGATCTTTTGTGCCGTCATATGATTCGATATTTACGGGTTTGAAACCCTCTGGGATTTGGTGATCCATTACTTCCTCTGTGAAGCATAGGGGGTGTGCGGCGCCTCTGTACTGGGCTATATCGCGATGCAACTCAAATGAGTCTTGCCTGCTGTGTTCGGCCCGACCGGATTTACTTTTAATGTATCCGGTGTGATAGTTATCGTTTCGCATAGTGGCGCGCCCTCGTGATCCGTAGATCGATCTTGCATGTTTTGCTTTGTCCTCCAATATGTCTCACAGATCTAGCATGTTTCCCCGTGTCTTGTCATTTTTATTTGAGTGGTGTCGGGGTGCGGGCTGGCCGAAATGCCTCTCTATCACGGCCACGAGGTGGTCGGTCAGCCGCATCATATGCTGGAGATGTAGGTCTGAGTGCTTCCTCCTCCAGTCGGGGTAGCAACCTACACTTTGGGTAACTCTTGGAGGGGCGTTCGAGTTTATATTCCTCGGCCGCAAGGACTTCAGTCCATCTATCAGCTAGCAAATCTTGATCAGCTTGAAGCTGTTGTTGCTTTTTCTTAAGGCTATTTGCCGTGGCTATAAGCCGACGCTTGAAGCGCTCTTGTTCGACGGGATCCTCAGGCACGATGAATTCGTCATCGTCGAGGCTTGCCTCGTCTTTGGAGGGAGGCATGTAATTATCATCCTCCGCCTCTCCATCTGCCGCTCTCTCTGGAGGGTAGGCTTCTCCATCCTCCTGCCCTAAATCTTGCTGGAGGGGATTGTTGTCGTCTTCGGAACTATCCGGAGTGCTATTATCTCCTGTGCCGGGGTCACCGCTTTTGCTTTGGCGAGACTTAGAGCGGAGCCGCTGACGCCGGCGCTTGGGTTCCTTGTTGGAGGGGTCATCCTCCACTGTCTCATCGCCATTGCCTTCTTTGGGTGTGTCCACCATGTATATATCATATGATGAGGTGGCTGTCCAGTGCCCGGTGGGCAGTGGTTCCTCTTCGCCTTCCGCATCGTCATCCATGCCGTCGATGTCTTCAGAGTCAAAGTCGAGCATGTCGGTTAAGTCGTCGATAGTGGCTACTAAGTGGGTGGTGGGTGGGCGGCGAATTTCTTCGTCATCCACATCCCAATCCTGCCGGGCATAGTTCGGCCAGGACTCTCCTGACAAGGAGAGAGACCTTAATGAGTTCAGTATGTCGCTGAAGGGCAAGTGCTGAAAGATATCCACGGAGGTAAACTCCATGATCAGCGCCCAATCAAATTCGGTAGGCACGAGCGCAGGCGGTTGGGAGTCCGTAGCCGGGGAGGAATCCGGTAGTTTGGCGTCACGGCTCTCATGAAGGGTAAGGTCGATACTCGGCTCGATCACCGATGAGAGTGCGGCCTCCATGGCGGGGTCTATCCACCCGCCCATGGAAGGCGCAATTGGCTACGAATTAAGGGTCGGAGCGGTTGTCGGCGCGATCTCCTGGACACTGTCCGATGGCAGAGCTAGATCATGCTCATCGTGGCCGTGTGGCGCACTAGGCAGGGGCTCGAATCCGTCAAAGATCAAGTCTCCGCGGATATCGGCAGTGTAGTTTAAGCTTCCAAACCTGACCTGATGGCCAGGGGCGTAACTCTCGATCTGCTCCAGATGGCCAAGCGAGTTGGACCGTAGTGCGAAGCCACCGAATACAAAGATCTGTCTGGGGAGAAAAGTCTCACCCTGGACTGCATCGCTATCGATGATCGAAGAAGCCATCAAGCCTAACGACGATGACACAGAGGAACTCTCAATGAAAGCACCAATGTCGGTGTCAAAACCGGCGGATCTCGGGTAGGGGGTCCCAAACTGTGCGTCTAAGGCGGATGGTAACAGGAGGCTGGGGACACGATGTTTTACCTAGGTTCGGGCCCTCTTGATGGAGGTAAAACCCTACGCCCTACTTGATTATTCTTGATAATATGAGTAGTACAAGAGTTGATGTACCACGAGATCGGAGAGGCTAAACCCTAGAAGCTAGCCTATGGTATGATTGTATGTTGTTCTATGGACTAAAACCCTCCAGTTTATATAGACACTAGAGGGGGCTAGGGTTACACAAGGTCGGTTACAAAGGAGGAGATATACATATCCGTATTGCCTAGCTTGCCCTCCACGCTAAGTAGAGTCCCATCCGGACACGGGACGAAGTCTTCAATCTTGTATCTTCATAGTCCAATAGTCTGGCCATAGGATATAGTCCGGCTGTTCGGAGACCCCCTAATCTAGGACTCCCTCACCCGCCATGGCCCATCGTCGAGGCGGCGCCATGACACGCGGAGGGGGCCGTCCCTACCGTGGCGGTCCAGTCAATTGGGGGAGGTGTGCGATGGTGGCGTGGCCTCCTTGCCCGCGCTTCCATTTAGCGGAGGCGTCGCCGGAGTTCGTTGTTTGGTCAGAAAACCCGGCCGGCAACTGGCTCCAGCTTTCGCGCTTCTTTGCCGCTGAGCTGCCGGCCCCTGGTCCAGGGGGGCTCTGGTTGCATGCGGATGGTTGCTGCAGCAAGGCCTCCTGGGTCGCAGTCGAGACTTCTTCCGCGGGCAATATAGCCCTGGCCCGCGGCTGGCAGGCGTTCGCCCGCGCGCGCGGCCTGGGCAGGCGGTGCACGCTCCACTTCAAGTATGACGGCAGGTCGACCCTATTCGTGAGGGTGTTCAGGGAAGATGCCCGCCGCGCTGGATGCTGCCCCGAGATGAACAATGGCGAGGAGGTGCTCGGCCTTGCCGATGGTCATGACGAGGGTGAGGGCGAGCCTGCCCTTAGCGGCGACCGCATCTCCTCCAGCTTCGGCGCCTCTCCCTCCTGCGACAGCTCCAGCAGCAGTGGCTACGATCAGCTGCCGCGCCACCGCGCTCGCTTCGAAGGAGGCAGCGGGTCATCTCGTCGCCGCGCCTCCGTGAAGCGTGAGGAGGGGTCTGGCTAGGCTTGGGTGTCGCTAAGGGCCTGCCCCCGCAGATTGTTGAAACACCACTTTGTTTGGTTTTTTCCTTTCTTTCCCTGCACCAAAAAATGAAATCAGTATGGGCCCAGAGGGTTGTGTATCGAACTATGGTTCTTGGTTAATGCAACATGCAAGTTATTCCCATGCCATGCTATTATTTTGCGCAGAGATAACCTAACCTGGCATGTTTGGGACGCCCCTTCCTTCACGAGATATCTGCATTTGCTCAGGAACTGCAAGAATTTGTTAGGGGGTGTGCTAGAGGATTTTGCCGTTCACCCGAACCTTGACTTGGCGCTTTGCATCGCGGTACCCGAGGGGCACGAATTTAGGAGAGTTGCGCCAGCTTCCAGGCTCGAACGAGGGTGACTCGCGAGAAGGCAGAGAGAAGGAAAAGATCGCGAGGGCACCTGCCTAGCCCCCTCGCGAGGTATGCGAGAGAAATCACGGGTAAACTAGAGCCAAAAAATACGGTAAAAGGTGAAGGAACCAAATCAGCAAGGAATGCCAAAAGGCAAACTCGATTAAGGAAAAGCAAGCCAACTACGGAAAGCAAATGTAAAGCCGCGTCTGGCACCTAATCTAGTCTTCGAGTCTTCTCACCAGCGCGGAGCTAAGTGCTGTCCACTAGGCATGGGAGGGAGCCCCAGGGTCTGAGGCCATCGCTCCTGACACTCCGGGGCGTGTACATCCCCAACTCATTATTACGTGAGAGTGTCACGGGTAGGGATTCTTCACAGGCACCGGGCCTTGCTTCATAGGCTCTGGGCCTTGCTTCTTAGGCTCTGGGCCTTGCTTCTCAGGCTCTGGGCCTTGCTTCTCAGGCTCCGGGCCTTGCTTCTCAGGCTCTGGGCCTTGCTTCTCAGGTTTTGGGCCTTGCTTCATGGGTAGAACTTCCGGAGGTGCTGGATGTTCCAGGCGTTTTGGATGGGTGTCCCCTCTTGCGTCTCCAAGCGCACGGCGCCAGGCCTAGCGATGTGAACGACCCTGAATGGGCCCTCCCACATGGGTGAGAGCTTGTGCAAGCCTTCCCTGGAGAGGACCGACCTCAGGACTAGGTCACCCATCTCGAGCGTCCTGGAGGAAATGTTGCGGCAGTGGTAGCGCCGCAGCGCTTGCTGGTACCTTGCCACCCTTAATGCAGCTTCGCAACGTCATTCCTCCCCCAGCATGAGATCCATCCCCCGCATGGCGACCTACTGCGTTTCGTCGAATGCCAGGACCCATGCGGAGCGATGCCTGACCTCGTGAGGGAGGATTGCTTCAGCTCCATAGACGAGGAAGAACGGAGTCTCGCCCGTTGGCTTGGTAGCAGTGGTGCGGATGGACCACAACACGGACTGGAGCTCGTCGTGCCAGCCCCTGCTGCAAGCCTCCAACTTCTTCTTGAATGTCCTGGTCTTGAGGCCCCTCAGGACCTCAACGTTGGCACGCTCGGCCTGACTATTGCTCCCGGGGTGGGCTACCGAAGTGTAGCAGATCTGCATTCCAAGGTTAGCACAGTAGGTTTTAAAGAGGTTAGTAGTGAACCGCGAGCCGTTATCTGTGATGATGCGGCTAGGGACCCCTAAGCGGCTCACGAGGCTCTTGATGAACTTGACGGCAGAGCCGGCTGGAATGGTTCGGACGGCTTCCACCTCTGCCCACTTAGTGAACTTATCGATGGCGACGTAGAGATAGCGGTAGCCCCCTGGCGCTCACGGGAATGGGCCTAGGATGTCCAGCCCCCAGACCGCGAACGGCCACGTGAGCGGGATGGTTTGGAGGCCCTGAGTAGGCTGATGGATTTGCTTGGCGTGGAATTGGCAAGCATCACAGGACTTCACCAGCTCGGCTGCATCATTAAGGCTGTAGGCCAATAGAATCCGATGCGGAAGGCCTTGCCGACAAGGGTCCGTGATGACAAGTGATGTCCACAGTCCCCGCAATGTATGTCAGTTAGCAGCTCCCTCCCTTGATCACTGGAGATGCAGCGCAACATGATGTCGTTCGGTCGTTTCCTGTACAACTCGCTGTCTTGAATGCAGTATGCCGTGGCCTGTCGAGACACGCACTCCGCGTCCTCTTCTTTCTCCGGCAGTGTCCCGTGCATCAGGTACTCCTTGAACTCCTTGGTCTAGCAGTCCTCCTGGGGCTCAAGGGCCAAGAGCAGCCGAACTCCTGAGGTTGGGCCGCAATCTGGGGCTCCCGAGGCTGGGGGCTGAGGGAGCTCCTCCCAAGGCTGAGTCATGGTTGAAAGAGGCGGTATAGCTGACGGCTTGAAGAGCCGCTCTTCGAAGACGCCGGGCTCCTGCAGTTGCCGCTTGGATGCTCTCTTGGCGATGTCGTCGACTTCCTTGTTGGTGCCCCGGGGCACGTGCTGCAGCTCCAAGCCCGTGAACTGCTTTTCCATTTTACGCACTTCAGCAAGGTAGGCCTCCATGTGCTCGTCCTTTGGCTCGTACACTTTGTTGGAGAAGTTGACGAGGAGATGCGAGTCGCCCTTGATGGTTAGGCATCTCACCCCCATAGCCGCCGCAGCCTTCAGGCCGGCTATGAGGCCCTCATATTCTGTGATATTGTTAGAGACCTTCTCGCCGTGCTGAAAGCAGAGTTGCACGACATAGCAAAGCTTGTCCTGAGTGGGCGAGATGAGCACTGCTCCAGCCCCCGCGCCCTGGTGTGCAAAGGCGCCATCAAAATACATGACCCAACCGTATGGCGCCTCGCTTCCTGGGGAAGTGGACCAGTCTTCTCCTTCCTCAAGAGCCGGGGCATCTGTCCATTCTGCCACAAAATCGGCAAGTGTGGCTCCCTTGATGACCCTGGTGGTGCTAAAATCCAGCTGAAATGCTTGCAGCTTGATGTTCCATTCAGCGACCCTTCCGGCTGAGTTTGGGCTCCTGAGTATCCTCTCCAACGGGTAAGACGAGACGACCCTGATGGGGTGCCCCTGGAAGTAGTGCGGTAGCTTGCGCGAGGCCACCAAAAGTGCGAGCAGGAGCTTTTGCGGCATGGGGTAGCCCGCCCTCGCATTCCACAATATAGTGCTGATGAAGTACACTGGGTGGTTGACAAGGGTCGGTACACCGTTGAGTCTCAGGTCCCGCATAGATTGCGGCGTATCCTGAGGTGATGGGTCTCCTGAGACCTGAACGCCCTTGGGAGACTTCGCGATGTTGCTCTGCTGAGCTAGGTCTTTCGCCGCTGATGGCTTCGCTGCACCTCTCTGGCCCGGTGCTGTATCAGCTCTACCCTTATCTTGACACTCTTCCCGAACCACCACCAACGCCGCACTGGCAGAGTACGGGGTGGCAGCAAGGTAGAGCAAGAGAGGATCGAGAGATCGCGGTGCCACCATCACCGGTGGGCTGGTGAGGTATTTCTTGAGGTCTCGGAAGGCCTGGTCGGCCTCCGGGGTCCACTCGAAGGGGCCTTTCTTCTTCATGAGCTTAAAGAAGGTCAAGGCGCGCTCCCCTAGCTTAGAGATGAAATGCCCTAACGCGGTCATCCGTCCTGCCAGTTTTTGCATCTCCTTGAGGGTCTGTGGTGGGCTCATGTCTTCGATGGCCTTGATCTTTTCCGGGTTCGCCTCGATCCCTTTGTGGGATACGAGAAACCCTAGCAACTTGCCGGATGAGACGCCAAACACACACTTTTCCGGGTTAAGCCTCAAGTTCACTTGGCATAAGCTCTCGAAGGTCTCCTCCAAGTCTTGAATCAACGTCCTCGCCTCGCGAGATTTAACCACTATGTCATCAACGTAGGCCTCTGTGTTCCTGCCGAGCTGCCGCCCCAAGGCGATGTGCATCAACCGCTGAAAGGTTGTGCCTGCGTTGTGAAGGCCGAAAGGCATGCATGTGTAACATTACACCCCACATGGTGTCAAGAAGGGCATCTTCTCCACATCCTCCACCACCATCTTGATCTGATGGTATCCAGAGAATGCATCCAAGAAACATGACAGGTCGCACTCGGTGGTGGAGTCGACGATTTGATCGATGCGTGGAAGGGGGAACGGGTCTTGGGGGCAGGATTTTTTAGGTTGGTGAAGTCAACACACATCCATTCCTTCCCACCTTTCTTCGGCACTACAACGGGGTTTGCTAGCCATTCAGGGTATCGAACTTCCCGAATTGTGCCTGCCGCCTCCAGCTTGCGTGTCTCTTGGATGATGAAGGCCTGCTTCTCAGTGGTCTACCGTCTAGCTCGCTGCTTCACGGGACGTACATTGGGGCACACCTTTAGATGATGCTGGATTACCTCTCTTGGGACCCCTACCAGTTGATCGGGCTCCCACGCGAATATCTCCTTGTTCGCGCGCAAGAACCTCACCAAAGCTTCTTCTTGCCCCGGGTTAAGGCCGGTTCCTATGGTGAAGGTGGCTCCTGAAGACCCATCCTCGTTGACCGGCACCTGCTTGGTCTCTGCCTTGTCTTGGGTGAACAACTGCTTTTTCTTGGTGGGCGCAGCCTTCTTGGCCTCCGGCGCACCGGCGCCGGCCGGCTGCACTGCTGCCGTGGTGTTGAAGGCGAGCCTGAGCGCCATCACGGCCTCCTTAGCATCCCCTTGGATGGTGAGGATGCCCTTGCTCCCTGGCATCTTCATGAGGTTGTAGGCCGGGTGAGTTGCCACCATGAATAGAGCGAGGGCCGAGTACCCGAGGATGGCATTGTACGGGAGACCGATGCGGGCGATGTCGAAGTCCACCAGCTCGGTGCGATAGTTATCCCGCGTGCCAAAGGTGACAGGGAGGCGGATCTGCCCCAAGGGGTGAGCAGCTCCACTGCCCACCCCTGTGAATGGCTTGCTGAGGCCGAGCCGTTCGAGCGACACATGAAGAAGGCTGAAAGCTTCCACGGAGAGTAGGTTGAGACCAGCGCCGCCATTGATGAGGGTCTTGGTGACGGCCACGTTGCAAATGGTGGGCATGCAGAGCATCGGAAGCATCCCTGAGCCGGCGGTGGAGCCGAGGTGGTCTTCCGAGTCGAATGTGAGGTCGGCTTCCGGCGCGGCCCAACCCGGCGGAGCCCCCGGGCGCTTACAGGCGGCCCCAATCTGGCGGAAGAAAGGCTTGACGTGGTGATCTAAAGGAGGTGCTTGGGAGCCGCCCAGCAGTGTCGCGACTGCGTGGTGTGCCGGTGCCGTGTAGAGCGCAATGAAGAGGTTGCGGAGTTCCCCCTAGGACATCACCGTGGATCCCGGGAGGCCGAGCAACCAGGCGCGCGGCTCGCCGGCAAGGGCCAGGGGGAACAACTTTTGCCATGATCTTGTCGTCACCTTCGGCTTCGAGGACGGCCTCTTCGTACGCTAGCAGGAAGAGCTCCGAGTCTGCCGCGCCGTCGTAATGTGGCGGCATCTCGGGCCTGAACTTGCTGCTGGCGCCGGCCGAGGAGGTCGGTGGCGAGGTACCTGTCATGGGAGCGCGGTGCGGCGGTACGGGGCACTGGTCGACGGAGAAAAGCTCCGGCGCACCCCTACCCGACGCGCCAAATTTTGGGGTATGGGGTCCCGGTAAACCCTTAAGGTTCGAACACTGGGGTGCGCGCGAAGTCTTTTACTTCAACCAGTCTACGCTCTAGCTTGCTAGGATCTCGCGGACGAACTCGACGAACTCACAACACAGATGGACACAGGGGTTATACTAGTTTGGGCCACCATTGTGGTGTAATACCCTACTCCAGTGTGGTGGTGGTGGACTGCCTCTTGGGCTGATGATGAACAATACAAGGGCAGAACAGCCTCCTGAGGTTAAGGCGTTCTTGTGCTCGGTGAGCTTGTGTGTGAGGTGGTCTCTCTCGAGCTAAGATGATATCGTCCTCCCTCTCCCTCAGCTCCGATCCCCTCTCCACTGCAGTGGCTAGTCCTATTTATAGAGGCCCTGGCCCTCTTCCCAAATATCGAGTGGGAAGGGAGCCAACAATGGTGGGCTAATTTGAAGGGGGACAGCTAGTACAAGCTATCCTGACAAAAGTAGTCTTCGCCTGCACAAAGTTCTGGTGGTGACGCTGTTCTGGGCTCCACGGTGGCCTCTGTCTTGCAGTCCATGGTATTGGTCTTGTTGCACCGAAATGGCAACCTTTGCCTGAGGCCTTGATACTCCGCGGCTGCGCTTGCCCCCTTTGCACCAAAGAGGAAACAAGGATGCTGTGCGCGCTGCCGCCCGCCTGGCACCCGCCTGGTGTCGATCATCACGGCTCACGTCACGAGAACCTCGTTAGATTCGCCTCGCCTTGATATCTCCGCTCCTTGTTAGCCTGCCTAGCTAGGCCAGTCCAGAGGAGGTCTTGCGTCGTCCACCTCGCGAGGCTTGGCCCCTCGCGAGGGTCTTGGGTGCTTTGTTGGTGAAGATGGGCCGTACGGCCTGCTGGCTCAGCCACGCCGCGGGCCGCAGGCAGGCAAGTCTGGGGACCCCCGTTCCTAGGATGCCAACAGACACTTATTTTGGAATAGAGACAACTAAAGAAAAAAACGATCCATGCAGTCCCTAGCACTTGAACCCTAAACCCTAACCAGGCTTTAATTTGGTGGTAACGTTGAAGCTTCCCAAGAAATGAAGTTTGCAACACTTTGACCATCGGATCATTTTGTGCAGTTCCACTAAAATCGAGATGCGCATCCCTATGGCAAAGAAATTGAAGAAGCATGATTAGAATAAGATTACTGGGACTAGTTGATGAGACATAAACTCATCACAAATACAGTACATAGAAGCCAGTAGAGGTATGTGCGGGATAAAGAAGTAGAGAAATATCCCCAAGGAGCGATGTGGGCAGCAGGGGTAGTGGTGCAAGCTGACAAGGAAGTTGTACTTGAGGGATGGCGGGACGTTGCTCAACCTAGAGGAGAGCGGCTGGAGGCGGCAACTGCCCACGTCGCGGCAGTGATCAAGGGACAAAGGCAACCTCACTGGCTTTGTGAGGGAGAACGGCGGGGACCCCTGATCGGGACGTGCCGACCGTGGGTTTTCGCCGTCAGCAACGGTGACCGCATCTACACAAAGCATCCACCCCTTCTCCCGGCGGATGTGATCCGCCCGGATGTTAGAGATGTGGCCACAGTCATTTTGTGCGAGAGAGTGTGAAGAGAGCAACCCCAGCAAGCAACCATGTAGGCTCGTCCTGGCTATGTATATAGTGGAGCGGTTTCCTTTTCTCTCCATATGAACCTATTTATATTGCGTACATGCCACTGAATAAAAAAAGTTTATTTATAAATGACTCAGCACCGTTCATGGTGGTTCCCTACCCTCCATTATTTTTAAGTGAGTAGCTACTACTAGACGCGTCAAATTATCATGTAGGCTGCATCATCTTACATAAATGAGCTCCACCATGTCACGTGTGTGGTTAGGGAAGGCGCAAAAGATGCAAAGAGTGCTACTAGTACTACGTGCATGGGTGCGTGCACCTCTTCTCTTCGAGCATGATTATTAAATGTATAGCCCACTACTGTACCACGTGGTTATTATATATGGGCAAAGAGTATAGGCAGTAATAATGACTAATAAGCCGTCAAATCATGAGGCCCACCTTTCTCTATGTTTGACCGAGGAAGCAACCATCATTTCACTCCTCGTTGAATATCCATCCGCTGCTACCTCCGCGAATAAGTAAAAATCTGCTTCTACCTCTGTAGCATGGTTAATAATATAGCCATGTCAATCATGACATAGAAATATCATTCACTGATACAATAGGGCTGGATCTAAGGCTGGTGATTTTTTTACTTTGTCTCTTTCTCTTTTTGTCTAATTTACTCATTTTACATAGGAGCACATGTAGAGGATGGCTATTCCTTTAGATGGGACTTCTTCATGGGGTTTAAGACTAAGCAGCTCCGAATTATGCCCGCTGCCCACCACTCTGAATCGTGCCATCTATGATAGGGAGAACTCCCATTGCAACAATGAGGTCCACTAGGTCTAGCACATCCTGTAAGAAGAGACTGACGCAAAACATACATCTTGTTGCCTTCTTCCTCATACAATACGTACCACTGGTACGTACTACTAGTACTACTACTGCTCGTTCTCCTATAAACCTTGCGCTTGGCATCTCCAAAATATTAACCTTGCGCTTTGCTCTTTGCTTCTTCGGGAAGTGGAGCAATAATGGTACTGCAGTATATATCGTTCTGGCTATCTGAGACCGAATGATTTGCTGCACGTCCCCATGTGGGCGAGGGTCGAGGGGCGAGGAGCGAGGGAGAGTGTGTACTATTATGTCCGTTTCAATATGGACTACATACGGAGCAAAATGAGTGAATCTAAACCCTAACGTCTATATACATCAGTGTTTGGAGTATGTACTAATAGTTCATATTGAAATCTACTAAAGGACATATATTTCAAACAATATGATAATCTCTCTAACCAAGGTAGGGACGAGGAGTAAACGAAGGGAGTAGTAAAATTTTCTCCTCGTCCTGCGAGCCACCGCATGCGTGGGCGAGGGAGCGCGTGTAAGGCGTAGTAAGCAAGCTTCAACTTGTCCTGCAAGCCACTGCGCCCGTGGGCGGGGGAGACGGCGTACTAAGCAAGCTTCTCCTCGTTCTGCGAGTTGATGAGATACATCAAAAGTTATACATACAGAGCATCTCCAGTGTATAGAGCCTTGCCTCTAAGGTAGGCCCCACATGGTTTGCCTCTTTTTTAACATAACGGGTCAAGTCGCAATTTGTTTGTTCACCCGTGGTACACGATCCTCCATCAAGTGGACAACCAGTACATGTGTCAAATTACCATGCGGGCTGCCTTTTCGTACAGAAATGAGCTCCACCGTGTACCCGCACGGGTGTGGTTGGGAAAGAGATGGGAGTACGTGCGCCGTTCGTGCACCTCTTCTCTTGGTGCACGTCCCCCACCTACGTGGGTGTGTGTGAGAGAGATACAAACCTAGACAGATGGCGTGTGCGTTTGTGAGTGTTTTTGTTGGGGGGGGGTGTGATTTCATGAATGTATTTGTGGGAATATGTGTCGATGATATCTCAAACAAAAATTTGACACATGCAATGTGTGTGAAATAGAGGCCTATCTATATCATATATATAGAGGGGGCGATCCACGATAAGAGAGGGAGAGGTCATAGATATCGATAGAGTCGAAGAGAGGATCAAGTGGGTGGGTGCCAGATCGATGAAGAGAGCCATCGAAATTGTGTGTGTGCAAGTTAAAGATATAGGGCGACTGACCCACCAGAACGTCAGAGGGTACATGGCAAGTTTGTGTGTGGCAGGGAGACATGACTAGAGCGCTTGATGTATCAGTGTGTGTGGGGGGGGGGGGAGGGGGGAGGTAGAGACCTAACTAGAGAGGTATATCGACTCGTATATGTGTTGAGAAGGAGAGACCTAGCTATGTCTTGAGGGAGATCGGTCGACATCCATACATAAGTGAAGGAAGAGAAATAGGTTGGTACGGAGAGAGAGAGAGAGAGAGGAGAGAGAGAGAGATAGAGAGAGAGGGAGGGAGAGGGGTAGAGTGCTGGATGGGTGATGGAGTAGCTTCTCGAAGATGGTGGGAGAGGCCTACTAGACAAACTGAGGGTGTAACTGCAATATTATCAATAAGAGTGGGGATGTGTTTCTGTGTGTGCGCGTGCGTGATAGATGCGTTGGGACGCATGCATGGATGATGAAGGGGGACCATGTGTTTGGTAAGCAAACCTAACTAGATCGATAGATCAATTGTTGTTTGTCGGAGGAAGGGAGAGACATAACTAATGAGGTAGATCGATCGACGCCTGGGGAAAACGAGTTGTAACAACCTAGCTAGCTATATGTATAGCGGGAGATCGGTCTGTGTACATCCATTTGTTAGAGGCAAATAAGGCCCAGCGAGACGGATAGACAGAGAGAATGGAGCTAGGAGGTGGTGCGAGAGGCCTAGCTACTAGCTAGATAAGGGGAGGAGTGTGCGACTGTGAGATCGATGAAAATAGGGATGAGAGTTTACACGTGTGTGGGACTGTATGAGAGACACGAGGCATGGGCACAGAAAGGAGGAGATGGAAGGTGCGTGTGTATGTTGTAGGAAGACATCGCTGGAGAGGTTTATCGATCGGTGTGTGTCAGAAAGGAGTTGTGGAGACCGTGGGAGAATGACCTAAAGAACAAAAATGAATGTGTGTGATGGATAGAATGCTGAGGGAGGGGGAGGGCGAGGAGGCCCTGTGCATGCACGAGAGAAAGTTAGTGCTAGCTACAAAGGTTAGAGGATTGTGTGGGTGTAAGAGACTAACAAAGACCATAATTCGATATGAAAGTGGATTCATATATTTGAATAGGAGATCATAGTGTTATAAACATATGCATGCATGAATATAGTGGTGATACCGTGCTGTGGTTTTGGACATGTTATAGCATAATGTGATAATGCGTGGTGTTTGCAACTCACAGCTAAATATCGAACAATCTAAACCATACTATACATCTAACAATCTCACATTTTATTTGAATTTGTGATAATGTGTGGTGTTTGCAGCTCACAACTAAATATCGAACAATCTAAACCATACTATATATCAAACAATCTCACATTTTATTTGAATTTGTGGTAATGTGTGGCGTTTGCAAGTCACATCTAAATACTTGTAGGCGTAGGGGGCGGGGCACCATACATTATGTGATAAACACATTATACATATGAGACATGGTTTAGATTATGAAGATCTAGCTAGATCTTGAAATGTACCATAATTTGAAATCAACATAAAGTGGATTCAAAAAATCGAGTTTGAGTTCATATAGTACACATAGTTCATATCTAACTTGATAGTAATCATGTGGTGTGCTGTGAAGATAATACACAAACGATGGTTTAACTTGACAATAATGATGATTGTAGATCTTATTAAAATAGAGAAACGAATTCAAATGGTTTAATTCTGATACGTCTCCAACCTATCTATAATTTTTGATTGCTTCATGCTATATTATCTACTGTTTTGGACATTATTGGGCTTTATTATCCACTTTTATATTATTTTTGGGACTAACCTATTAACCGGAGGCCCAACCCAGAATTGCTTTTTTGCCTATTTTAGGGTTTCGAATAAAAGGAATATCAAACGGAGTCCAAACGGAATGAAACCTTCGGGAACGTGATTTTTCTCATCGAATACAACTCGGGAGACTTGGACCCTACGCCAAGGCACGTAACAGGAGGCCACGAGGTAGGGGGGCGCGCCCTACCCTACCAGGCGCACTCCCACCCTCGTGGGCCCCCTGTTGCTCCACCGATGTACTTCTTCCTCCTATATATACCCATGTACCCCCAAACGATCACATATAGAGCCAAAACCCTAATTCCACAGCCGCAACTTTCTATATCCACAAGATCCCATCTCGGGGCCTGTTCCGGAGCTCCGCCGGAGGGGGCATCGATCACGGGGGGCTTCTACATCAACACCATAGCCCTTCCGATGAAGTTTGAGTAGTTTACCTTAGACCTTCGGGTCCATAGTTAGTAGCTAGATGGCTTCTTCTCTCTTTTTGGATCTCAATACAATGTTCTCCCCCTCTCTTGTGGAGATCTATTCGATGTAATCTTCTTTTTGCGGTGTGTTTGTTGAGACCGGCGAATTGTGGGTTTATGATGAAGTCTATCTATGAATAATATTTGAATCTTCTCTGAATTATTTTATGTATGATTGGTTATCTTTGCAAGTCTCTTCGAATTATCAGTTTGGTTCGGGCTACTAGATTGATATTTCTTGCAATGGGAGAAGTGCTTAGCTTTGGGTTCAATCTTGCGGTGTCCTTTCCCGGTGACAGTAAGGGCAGCAAGGCACATATTGTATTGTTTCCATCGAGGATAACAAGATGGGGTTTTCTTCATATTGCATGAGTCTATCGCTCTACATCATGTCATCTTGCTTAAGGCGTTACTCTGTTTTTACTTAATACTCTAGTTGCATGCTGGATAGTGGTCGATGAGTGGAGTAATAGTAGTAGATGCATGCAGGAGTCGGTCTACTTGTCTCGGACGTGATGCGTATATACATGATCATACCTAGATATTCTCATAACTATGCTCAATTCTGTCAATTGCTCAACAGTAATTTGTTCACCCACCGTAGAATACTTATGCTCTTGAGAGAAGCCACTAGTGAAACCTATGTCCCCCGAGTCTATCTTTATCATATCAATCTCCTACTACTTAGTTATTTGCTTTGCTATTTACTTTGCCTTTATTTTACTTTGCATCTTTATCATAAAAATACCAAAAATATTATCTTATCATATCTATTAGATCTCATTCTCGTAAGTGGCCCTATAGGGATTGACAACCCCTATTTGCATTGGTTGCGAGGATTTATTTGTTTTGTGCAGGTGCGAGGGACTCGCGCGTAGCCTCCTACTGGATTGATACCTTGTTTCTCAAAACTGAGGGAAATACTTACGCTACTTTGCTGCATCATCCCTTCCTCTTCGGGGAAAACCAGCGCAGTGCTAAAAGAGGTAGCAAGAAGGATTTCTGGCACCGTTGCCGGGGAGGTCTATGCAAAAGTCAACATACCCCAGTACCCATCACATACCATTATCTCCCGCATTACATTATTTGCCATTTGCCTCTCGTTTTCCTCTCCCCCACTTCACCCTTGCCGTTTTATTCGCCCTCTCTCTCTATCCTCCCTCTCTATTCGCCTCCTTTTGCTCGCTTGCTTTTTGTTTGCTTGTGTGTTAGTTTGCTTTCTTGTTACGATGGCCCAAGATAATACTAAATTGTTTGACTACACCAATACCAACAACAATGATTTTATTAGCACTCCGATTTCTCCTCTTACCGATGCTGAATCTTATGAAATTTATACTGCTTTGCTGAATCTTGTCATGAAAGATCCGTTCTCCGACCTTCCTAGTGAAGATGCCGCTACCCATCTAAATAGCTTCGTTGATTTGTGTGACATGCAAAATAAGAAAGATGTGGATAATGATATTGTTAAATTGAAGCTATTTCCTTTTTCGCTTAGAGATCATGCTAAAGCTAAGTTTTCGTCTTTGCCTAAAAATAGTATTGATTCATGGAATAAGTGCAAAGATGCTTTTATCTCTAAGTATTTTCCTCCCGCTAAGATCATCTCTCTTATAAATGATATTATGAATTTTAAGCAACTTGATCATGAACATGTTGCACAAGCTTGGGAGAGAATGAAATTAATGATACGTAATTTCCCTACTCATGGTTTAAATTTGTGGATGATTATACAAAATTTTTATGCCGGATTGAATTTTGCTTCTAGAAATCTTTTAGATTTGACCGCGGGAGGCACTTTTATGGAAATCACTTTAGGAGAAGCTACTAAACTACTAGATAATACTATGGTTAATTATTCTCAATGGCATACTGAAAGATCTACTAATAAAAAGGTGCATGCGATACACGAAATTAATGCTTTGAGTGGAAAGATGGATGAACTTATGAAATTATGTGCTAATAAGAGTGTTTCTTCTGATCCTAATGATATGCCCTTGTCTACTTTGATTGAGACTAATAATGAATCTATGGATGTGAATTTTGTTGGTAGGAACAATTTTGGTAACAACGCATATAGAGGAAATTTCAACCCTAGGCCTTATCCTAGTAATCCCTCTAATAATTATGGTAATTCCGACAACAACTCTTATGGAAATTAAATAAGATGCCCACTGATTTTGAATCTAACATTAAAGAATTTATTACTTCACAAAAGAATTTCAATGCTATGATTGAAGAAAAATTGCTTAAGATTGATGATTTGGCTAGGAACATTGATAGAATTTCTCTTGATGTTGATTCTTTGAAACTTAGATCTATTCCACCTAAGCATGATATCAATGAGTCTCTCAAAGCCATGAGAATTTCCATTGATGAGTGCAAAGAAAGAACCGCTAGGATGCGTGCTAAGAAAGATGCCTTTATAAAAGCGTGTTCTTCTAGTCCCTATGAAAATAATGATGAAGATCTAAAAGTTGTTGATGCGTCCCCTATTAAATCTTTCTTTTGCAATATGAAACTTGATAATTATGGGACTGAATATGATCCACCTTTACCTAGAAGGCGTTCCAAGAATTCTAAATCTTTTGATCTTGATGCTAAATTTGATAAGAATGGGATTGAAGAAATTAAAACCCTAGATGTTGCTAAACCCACTATTATGGATTTCAAGGAATTTAACTATGAAAATTGCTCTTTGATTGATTGTATTTCCTTGTTGCAATCCGTTCTAAATTCTCCTCATGCTTACAGTCAAAATAAAGCATTTACTAAACATATCGTTGATGCCTTGGTGCAATCTTATGAAGAAATACTTGAATTGGAAGTTTTTATCCCTAGAAAAATTTATGATGAGTGGGAACCAACTATTAAAATTAAAATTAAAGATCATGAATGCTATGCTTTATGTGATTTGGGTGCTAGTACGTTTCCACAATTCCAAAGACTTTGTGTGATTTGTTAGGTTTCCGTGATTTTGATGATTGCTCTCTAAACTTGCACCTTGGGGATTCCACTATTAAGAAACCTATGGGAAGAATTAATGATTTTATTATTGTTGCAAATAGGAATTATGTGCCCGTAGATTTTATTGTTCTTGACATAGATTGCAATCCTTCATGTCCTATTATTCTTGGTAGATCTTTGCTTAGAACGATTGGTGCAATTATTGATATGAAGGAAGGAAATATTATATTCCAATTTCCATTAAGGAAAGGCATGGAACACTTTCCTAGAAAGAAAATTAAATTACCTTATGAATCTATTATGAGAGCCACTTATGGATTGCCTACCAAAGATGGCAATACCCTAGATCCATTCTTGCTTGTTATGCTTAGCTAGGGGCGTTAAACGATAGCGCTTGTTGGGAGGCAACCCAATTTTATTTTTATTCCTTGCTTTTTGCTCCAGTTTAGTAATAAATAAATTATCTAGCCTCTGTTTTGGTTGTGTTTTTTGTGTTTAATTAGTGCTTGTGCCAAGTAGAACCGTTGGGAAGACATGGGGAAAGTCTTGTTGAACTTGCTGTAAAAAACAGAAACTTTAGCGCTCACGAGAACTGCTGTAATTTTTATTTAGGAAGTGATATTTATTTAATTATTTTTGAAGATGATTAATAGATAAATTCCTCACGTGCAGAAGTTTATTTTCTAATTTTTGGGGTTCCAGATCTTGCGCTAGCTACAGATTACTACAGACTGTTCTGTTTTTGACAGATTCTGTTCTTCGTGTGTTGTTTGCTTATTTTGATGAATCTATGGCTAGTAAAATAGTTTATAAACCATAGATAATTTGGAATACAGTAGGTATAGCACCCACATAAATAAAGAATGAGTTCATTACAGTACCTTGAAGTGGTCTTTTGCTTTCTTTCGCTAACAGAGCTCACGGTATTTTCTACTTTATGTTTTGTGTTGTGAAGTTTTCAAGTTTTGGGTAAAGATTTGATGGATTATGGAACAAGGAGTGGCAAGAGCCTAATATTGGGGATGCCCATGGCACCCCCAAGATAATCTAAGGACACCTAAAAGCCAAAGCTTGGGGATGCCCCGGAAGGCATCCCCTCCTTCGTCTACTTCTATCGGTAACTTTACTTGGAGCTATATTTTATTTACCACATGATATGTGTTTTTCTAGGAGCGTCTTGTATGATTTGAGTCTTTGCTTGTTAGTTTACCACAATCATCCTTTCTGTACACACCTTTTGAGAGAGCCATACATAATTTGGAATTTGTTAGAATACTCTATGTGCTTCGCTTATATCTTTTGAGTTATATAATTTTGCTCTAGTGCTTCACTTATATCTTTTAGAGCACGGTGGTGGATTTGTTTTGTAGAAACCATTGATCACTCATGCTTCACTTAGATTATTTTGTGAGTCCTAATAGCATGGTAATTTGCTTAAAATCTTAATATGCTTGGTATGCAAGACTAATAATAAAATTCTCTTATGAGTGTGTTGAATACTATGATAAGTTTGATACTTGATAATTGTTTTGGGATATGAAGATAGTGATATTAAAGTTGTGCTAGTTGAGTAGTTGTGAATTTGAGAAATACTTATGTTGAAGCTTGTGATTCCCGTAGCATGCACGTATGGTGAACCGTTATGTGATGAAGTAGGAGCTTGATTTATTTATTGATTGTCTTCCTTATGAGTGGCGGTCGGGGACGAGCGATGGTCTTTTCCTACCAATCTATCCCCCTAGGAGCATGCGCGTAATACTTTGCTTTGATAACTTGTAGATTTTTGCAATAAGTATATGAGTTCTTTATGACTAATGTTGAGTCCATGGATTATACGCACTCTCACCCTTCCACCTTTGCTAGCCTCTCTAACACCGTGCAACTTTTGCCGGTATCATACACCCACCATATACCTTCCTCAAAACAGCCACCATACCTACCTACTATGGAATTTCCATAGCCATTCCGAGATATATTACCATGCAACTTTCCACCATTCCATTTATTATGACACACTCCATCATTGTCATATTACATATCCCGGTACACCGCCGGAGGCATTCATATAGAGTCATATTTTGTTCTAAGTATCGAGTTGTAATTGTTGAGTTGTACGAAAAATAAAAGTGTGATGATCATCATTATTAGAGAATTGTCCCAAGTGAGGAAAGGATGATGGAGACTTTGATTCCCCCACAAGTCGGGATGAGACTCCGGATGAAAAATAAATAAAAGAGGCCAAAGAAGCCCAAATAAAAAAAAGAGAAAGAAAAGAGGCCATAAAAGAAGAAGAGAAAAGGCCCAAATAAAAAATAATAATAAAATGAGAGAAAAAGAGAGAAGGGATAATGTTACTATCCTTTTACCACACTTGTGCTTCAAAGTAGCACCATGATCTTTATAGTAGAGAGTCTCTCATGTTATCACTTTCATATACTAGTGGGAATTTTTCATTATAGAACTTGGCTTGTATATTCCAATGATGGGCTTCCTCAAATTGCCCTAGGTCTTCATGAGCAAGCAAGTTGGATGCACACCCACTTAGTTTCTTTTTGAGCTTTCATATACTTATAGCTCTAGTGCATCCGTTGCATGGCAATCCCTACTCACTCACATTGATATCTATTGATGGGCATCTCCATAGCCCGTTGGTACGCCTAGTTGATGTGAGACAATCTTCTCCCTTTTTGGCTTCTCCACAACCACCACTATATTCCACTTATATTGCTATATCCATGGCTCATGCTCATGTATTGCGTGAAGATTGAAAAAGTTTTGAGAATGTCAAAAGTATGAAACAATTGCTTGGCTTGTCATCGGGGTTGTGCATGATTTAAATATTTTGTGTGGTGAATATAGAGCATAGCCAGACTATATGATTTTGTAGGGATAACTTTCTTAGCCATGTTATTTTGAGAAGACATAACTGCTCTGTTAGTATGCTTGAAGTATTATCGTTTTTATGTCAATATGAATTTTTGTCTTGAATCTTTCGGATCTGAATATTCATACCACAATTAAGAAGAATTACATTAAAATTATGCCAAGTAGCACTCCGCATCAAAAATTCTGTTTTTATCATTTACCTACTCGAGGACGAGCATGAATTAAGCTTGGGGATGCTTGATACGTCTCCAACGTATCTATAATTTTTGATTGCTCCATGCTATATTATGTACTGTTTTGGACATTATTGGGCTTTATTATCCACTTTTATATTATTTTTGGGACTAACCTATTAACGAGAGGCCCAGCCCAGAATTGCTATTTTTTGCCTGTTTTAGGGTTTCGAAGAAAAGGAATATCAAACGGAGTCCAAACGGAATGAAACCTTCGGGAACGTGATTTTCTCATCGAATACAACTCAGGAGACTTGGACCCTACTCCATAGCATGTAACAGGAGGCCACAAGGTAGGGGGGCGCGCCCTACCCTACCAGGCACGCCCCCACCCTCGTGGCCCCCTGTTGCTCCACTAACGTACTTCTTCCTCCTATATATACCCACGTACCCCCAAACGATCAGATACGAAGGCAAAACCCTAATTCCACCGCCGCAACTTTCTGTATGCACGAGATCCCATCTTGGGGCCTGTTCCGGAGCTCCGCCGGAGGGGGCATCGATCACGGGGGGCTTCTACATCAACACCATAGCCCTTCCGATGAAGTGTGAGTAGTTTACCTCAGACCTTCGGGTCCATAGTTAGTAGCTAGATGGCTTCTTCTCTCTTTTTGGATCTCAATACAATGTTCTCCCCGCTCTTGTGGAGATCTATTCGATGCAATCTTCTTTTTGCGGTGTGTTTGTTGAGACCGATGAATTGTGGGTTTATGATCAAGTCTATGTATGAATAATATTTGAATCTTCTCTGAATTCTTTTATGTATGATTGTTATCTTTGCAAGTCTCTTCGAATTATGAGTTTGGTTTGGCCTACTAGATTGATCTTTCTTGCAATGGGAGAAGTGCTTAGCTTTGGGTTCAATCTTGCGGTGTCCTTTCCCGGTGACAGTAAGGGCAGCAAGGCACGTATTGTATTCTTGCCATCGAGGATAGCAAGATGGGGTTTTCTTCATATTGCATGAGTCTATCCCTCTACATCATGTCATCTTGCTTAAGGCGTTACTCTGTTTTTACTTAATACTCTAGATGCACGCTGGATAGCGGTCGATGAGTGGAGTAATAGTAGTAGATGGATGCAGGAGTCAGTCTACTTGTCTCGGACGTGATGCCTATATACATGATCATACCTAGATATTCTCATAACTATGCTCAATTCTGTCAATTGGTCAACAGTAATTTGCTCACCTACCATAGAATACTTATGCTCTCGAGAGAAGCCACTAGTGAAACCTATGGCCCCCGGGTCTATCTTTATCATATCAATCTCCTACTACTTAGTTATTTGCTTTGCTATTTACTTTGCCTTTATTTTATTTTGCATCTTTATCATAAAGATACCAAAAATATTATCTTATCATATCTATTAGATCTCACTCTCGTAAGTGGCCCTATAGGGATTGACAACCCCTATTTGCGTTGGTTGCGAGGATTTATTTGTTTTGTGCAGGTGCGAGGGACTCGCGCGTAGCCTCCTACTGGATTGATACCTTGGTTCTCAAAACTGAGGGAAATACTTACGCTACTCTGCTGCATCATCCCTTCCTCTTCGGGGAAAACCAACGCAGTGCTAAAAGAGGTAGCAAATTTCACAACAATCGTGATTGTAGATCTTATTCAAATAGAGAAAATATTCAAATTTAGTTGATATTGAAGTGGTAGTATATACATTTGGAATGCACTATGTCAGATTTTGGTTCTCGGCAAACCCTTGAGGTTCGAACACTGGGGGCGCACGAAGATCTCTCCCTAGCTTACTCTCGCAACGATCTGAAAGCCTGGCTCGCCGAACCCAAGGAACAAGTGACACAAGAGTTTGTACAGGTTCGGGCCACCATTATGGTGTAATACCCTACTCTAGTGTGGTGTGGTGGATTACCTCGTGGGCTGAGGATGAACTAGTACAATGGATGAACAACCTCCCGAGGAGAGGTGTTCTTGAGCTCGATGAGCTGGTGTGTCTGAGGATGGTCTGAATGATCCGTCTCCAGATGAGCCGACCCCCCACTATGGTGGTGGCTAGTCCTATTTATAGAGGCCCTGGTCCTCTTCCCAAATGTTTAGGCGGGAAGGGATCCCACAACAGCCAATTTCGAAGGGAGACAACTAGTACAAGTTATCCTGACAAAAGGTGGTCTCACTACAAAAAAGACACATCCGTGACATTTTGGGCCGAACAATTTTTTTTCTGTCATACTTATGACACTTCTATGACGATAATTGTGACAAAACCCAGTATCATCATAGATGTGGTGGGCTCCTACTTCTATGATAAAATATCATGACAGAAAATGGGCTTTTCGTCCTGGGCGGGCCGGAGACACAACTGCATGACATTCTTTGGGCCGTCCATGACGGAAAAAACCGTGGTAGAAGCGAGGGCGAGGAAAATATCGGGGTGTTCCCGGTTATGGTGGGTGGTCGGGGCCGAGCGATGCGCGTTTCTCTCATACACGCACGCGCGTGGGTGCAAGGCATTGGGCTCGAACCCGAGTGAGGCATTGGGCTCTAACTGAACCCGAGCGATTGCACTACACGCTACATGTTACTGAACTCGAGCGATCGATCGATGGCTATTAACTTAACCCGATCGAGCGATTCCTTTGCTACTGCTGCTAACTGAAGCCGATCGATGCTACCTCTGGATGAACAGTGAGCGTTGCGGGGGGGGGGGGGGGGTTGGATGAATAGTTCCCGGTGGGGGTGGATGAACAGGACCCCGTAGTGTTGCCTCTGGATGAACAGGACCCCAATCGATCGAGCCGGTTAGGGCTGGATGAAGAAGACCCCGTGGAGGGCAGGATGAACAGGACCACCCCGTGGAGGGCTAGATGAATAGTAGATGGTGGAGGGATGGATGAACAGTGGCCCATGGAGGGGTGGTTGAACAGGAGCCCGTGGAGAGGGCTAGTTGAATAGTAGCCGGTGGAGTAGCGGGCGGTGGAGGCTGGATGAACAGGAGCCCGTGGATGAACAATCGCAGGTGGAGGCTGGAGGAGGTCAACGGTGGATGAACAGTAGCCCGTGGAGGCTAGAGGGGGTCGACGGTGGAGATGAACAGTATCCCATGGAGTCCCGTTTTGCGGTACGCCACACCCCTCCCGATGAACAGGACCCCCGTTTCGACCGTAGCGCTCCAACACAAGTCCGTTTCCTCCATTTTGCGGTACGCCACACCCCTCCCGATCAACAGGACCCCCATTTCGACCGTAGGAGGTCCATTTCCTCTGTTTTGTGGTACGCCAGACCCCTCCCGATGAACATGATCCCGTCTCGACCGTGGCTGGTCGAACACAAGGCCGTTTCCTCCGTTCTGCGGTATGCCAACCCTCGTTTCCATCGGCTGTTCCGTCCAAGCCCTCCAGATGAACACGACAACGCATTCCGTTTCGACCCAGCCAGTTGGCTCCCCATGAACACGACGGCGCCGCTGTTCTCTGTTCCCACTCACCCATGTACACGAGCCCTGGCCGTACGTATGCGCGAGTAGGCGTTCGAGACCCTGCCCGTATGTACGTACGTGGCCGTATTTTCTTTCTTGCACACTGGCCACTGTACGTACGTGTACATGCTACGTGCGCGCCTCTCCTACGACACGTGCGTGCCTCTACATCGACCAGTATGTACGTACATGTTCGCGACCAGAATGACAACACTACATACGCTTCGACCAGGTGGGTCCCGACTTTCAGACACTTCCTTGCCTGCGAAGATGTAGCTGGTGGGTCCCAACAGTCAGGGGGGCGAATCGTTTTTTCGCCCGGACGCACTTCCTTGCGTGCGAAGGTGTAGCTGGTGGGTCCCAGCAGTCAGGGGAAAATGTTTTTTCGCGAAATACGGTGGCCCGTCTGGTGGGTCCCTGCTGTCATGTGGAGGAATAATTATTTTGCACGTAATAAGGAGACACTTCCTTGTGGCCGCCGTGGACCCAACTGTCAGCCTCTCCACATATAGTACTCTTCCAATGGAAGTCGTTCCTTGACCACGCCACATCGAGAGCACCAGGGCAGTGGACGACGGCGAGCGGCGAGGCCTAGGAAGGGGACGATGCGGAGCCGGGGAGGACGCGACAGTGGAAGCCCGCGCGGAGAGGAGTACGAGTGTTCACTGGTTCAGCTGCGGTGTGAGGCTTCCGTCGCCGCAGGGCCTAGCCAGCGGTGGGAATAGTAGGGGGCGGTGAGGCCTGCGCGGTAGCGCAGCCGACCATGGGAAGCAGGAGCATGCGGCACGACCGGCGCTGCTTTGGGCAGCTGGAGCAAGAAGACTAGAGGTTGAAGAAGCACTACGGCCGTTGGATGGACATCACACGGTCACTTGAGCTAGAATTATTCATATTGACTATGTTGACAAAGCACTCCGTCCCCGTCAACTTAGTAGGCCCACAAGTCAGCCTCCCACCAAGGTGGATCCCAACTAGCAGGGGGAGTATTCATTTTTTGTGCGTAATAAGGAGGCACTTCTGGTGGGTCCGAGTTGACAGCGGGGGAACGTTGTTTTTTGTGAAATACGATGGCCCGTCCGATGGGTCCCAACAGTCAGGGGAAACATTTTTTCGCCAAATACGGTGGCCCATTCGGTGGGTCCCTGCTGTCAGGTGGAGGAATAATTATTTTCCGCCTAATAAGGAGGCACTTCCTTGCTGCTGCCGTGGACTCAGTTGTCAGCCTCTCCACGTACAGTACTCTTCCGATGGAAGTTGTTCCTTGACCACGTTGACCACGCCGCGCCGAGAGCTCTAGGGCGGTGGAAGACGGCGAGCAGGGATGCCTAGGAAGGGGATGACGCGGAGCCAGGGAAGACGCGGCAGTGGAGGCCCGCGTGGAGAGGAGTATGAGGGTTCACTGGTTCGGCTACTGTGTGAGGCTGCCATCGCCGTAGAATAACAGGGGGTGTGAGTGAGTGGAGGAATGGCCTGGCCAGCGGTGGGAGTAGTAGGGGGCGGTGAGGCCTCCTCGGTAGCACAGCGGCCATGGTAGGCCGGAGCAAGCGGCAAAACCGGCGCTGCGTTGGGTGGCTGGAGCAAGAAGAGCAGCGATTGAAGAAGCAGCAGGACCGTTCGATGGATGGACATCGTACGGTCACTACAGCTAGAATCGTTCATATTGACTAAGTTGACAAAGCCCTTGGTACGCGTCAACTTATTAGGCCCACAGGTCAGCTTCCGAAATGGTGCGCCCCAGATGTCTGGGGGAGTAATCATTTTTTGGGCGGGTGAAGCTAGAATATCCGAGATTGAAGAAGAAGCACAGCATCCGTTGGATGGACATCCAACGGCCACTGCTTCTAGAACCGCGTGTTGACTATAATAAGTTGACAAAACCTTGCATATGCGTCAACTTCTTTGTTTAGGGGACGCGTCAACTTAGTAGGCCCACAAGTGTGTGGCAGAGAACTTATAGCCCATTTGCGACTTGTAAGAATGTACAGCCCAATTTTGAATTCTAATGGAATTGATTACATCCCATTTACAGTTTGTTAAAAGTACAACCCATTTTCTAGCTATGACAACGATTACTAATTTCAACCAACCGTTCAAGACATAATTCAATAAAATTTCCCACATTTTGATGGGATCCGAAATATTTTTATCTCAAAATTTCTAGTCAGATTAAATATAAATTTGTATTACGTAAAAATCTAACGAAACATTGCACGCGCAACAATTAAAAAATAAGATTTTCAAAATCCATAAATAATATTTTATAAACTAATTTCGTGCTTGGTGCAGTTTTTATAGTTACTACCTAGTTTTTATAATTACATCCCATTTATTATTTTTAAAGCCCATTTTCTTGTTAAGCATAATGCATCCCTCCTGGTAAAGATTTGGAGCCCAGCGGGGCGGAGAATAACAAGTTGACCTTGCCTGGGCATTCCTCAACAAAACGTATAGCTGGGTGATACGTCTCCAATGTATCTATAATTTCTGATTGTTCCATGCTATATTATATTCTGTTTTGGACATTATTGGGATTTATTATACACTTTTATATTATTTTTGGGACTAACCTACTAACCGGAGGCCCAGCCCAGAATTGTTGTTCTTTTTGCCTATTTTAGGGTTTCGAAGAAAAGGAATATCACACGGAGTCCAAACGGAAGGAAACCTTCGGGAACGTGATTTTCGGAACGAACATGATCCACAGGACTTGGACCCTACGTTAAGAAATCAACCAGGAGGCCACGAGGTAGGGGGCGCGCCTACCCCCCAGGCACGCGCACCACCCTCGTGGCTCCCCTGTTGCTCCACCGACGTACTCCTTCCTCCTATATATACCTACATACCCCCAAACGATCAGATACGGAGCCAAAACCCTAATTCCACCACCGTAACTTTCTGTATCCACGAGATCCCATCTTGGGGCCTGTTCCGGAGCTCTGCCGGAGGGGCATCAATCACGGAGGGCTTCTACATCAACACCATAGCCCTTCCGATGAAGTGTGAGTAGTTTACCTCAGACCATCGGGTCCATAGTTATTAGCTAGATGGCTTATTCTCTCTTTTTGGATCTCAATACAAAGTTCTCCCCCTCTCTTGTGGAGATCTATTCGATGTAATCTTCTTTTGCGGTGTGTTTGTTGAGACCGAGGAATTGTGGGTTTATGATCAAGTTTATCTATGAACAATATTTGAATCTTCTCTAAATTCTTTTATGTATGATTGGTTATCTTTTCAAGTCTCTTCGAATTATTAGTTTGGTTTGGCCTACTAGATTGATCTTTCTTGCAATGGGAGAAGTGCTTAGCTTTGGGTTCAATCTTGCGGTGTCCTTTCCTAATGACAGTAGGGGCAGCAAGGCACGTATTGTATTATTATCATCAAGGATAACAAGATGGATTTTTATCATATTGCATGAATTTATCCCTCTACATCATGTCATCTTGCTTAAACTGTTACTTTGTTCTTATGAACCTAATACTCTAGATGCATGCTGGATAGCGGTCGATGTGTGGAGTAATAGTAGTAGATGCAGGCAGGAGTCGGTCTACTTGTCTTGGATGTGATGCCTATATACATGATCATACCTAGATATTCTCATAACTATGCTCAATTCTGTCAATTGCTCAACAGTAATTTTTTCACCCACCATAAAATACTTATGCTCTTGAGAGAAGCCACTAGTGAAACCTATGGCCCCTGGGTCTATCTTCCATCATATTAATCTTCCAACACTTAGTTATTTTCATTGCCTTTTATTTTACTTTGCATCTTTATCATAAAAATACCAAAAATATTATCTTATCATATCTATCAGATCTCACTCTCGTAAGTGACCGTGTAGGGATTGACAACCCCTTATCGCGTTGGTTGCGAGGATTTATTTGTTTTGTGTAGGTGCGAGGGACTCGCGCATAGCCTCCTACTGGATTGATACCTTGGTTCTCAACAGCTGAGGGAAATACTTACGCTACTTTGCTACATCACCCTTTCCTCTTCAAGGGAAAACCAACACAGTGCTCAAGAGGTAGCAAGAAGGATTTCTGGCGCCGTTGCCGGGGAGGTCTACGCAAAAGTCAACATAGCAAAAGTAAAGATCGCGTGGCCGAAAACCGCACTCCATTTGGAGCCGCCTAGCTCCTTCCATGTATAAATAGGTGCATCCCCCCGGAATTTGCGGATGAAACCCTAACCTACTTCCCCTCTCCACGCCGGACGTGTCCGTCCGCCGCCGGACACGCCACGCCGCCGCCCGCGTCCAATCGCAGGCCGACACGTGGCGCACCTGCGCCCACCTCGCTGCCAGCCCGCTCGGCCCGTCGCGGGCCCCCGAGGCCCGGTCGCCTCCCCGCCGCCCAACCACGCCCAAAGCCCGCCGCCCCCGCCGCGCCTCCTCGCCGCCACCGCCCGACATCGCCGGCCGCCACGCCTCCTCGCAGCCACCGCGCCGCCCCGTCGTCTCCAGCCACGCCGCCCCAACGCCTCCGCCGCTCCCCACCGTCGCCGGCGACCCGGCGCCCGTCTCCGGCCATCGCCTCCCTCTTCTCCGGCAAGTCCGACAACAACCCCGGCAAGCTACTGTTCCGGCAATCTTCGTAAAGCGTGCCTCGATCCAGATCTAGCTACAATAACCCTAGGGTTGACTTTTGTCTTTCTCTAACTCCCCATTTTTCCATATTTTTAGCATTGTTCATGGCATCATATCTCGTCATCCGTAGCTCTGTTTTGGGCGTGTAGCATATCAAATTGTTCATCTGGATGTGCTCTTCATTTCATTCCATTGCACCATGTTCATTTGAGTTCATCTTGGTGCCCTAAATGCTGTTGCAAGAGTGCTATGTAATGTTAGTTTCTGTTTCTTATCAGATTATGGACATTTGTCATTTTTGCCATGTTTAATGTGTGCCTCCTATGAACTTGAGCCCTACATGTGTTTTGGGCTATGCCATGCCATCTTTACAGGGGTGTATGCCATGTATTTTTGTGATCAATGTGGTGACTAGCACAAGCATGCAAAGTAGCTCTCGTGATGTTGCTGATTTCAGGGACTTAGAATTCTTCCAAGTCATTTCCCTGATGATATTTTTATGCCATGTATTCTTGTTGCTACAGAGTGATCCATGCCTCTTTTGAGCAAGTTCAATAAGGATGATTTTGAGATATTGTTATGATCTATCCATCCATGTCTTTGTTTGCAATTATGGAGTACCCTAGCATGACTCAATCTTTCTCTACTTTTGCTATAAAATGTTCCTGGCAGATTGTTTACGTGTTAATCAATTTTGCCGAGGTTGTTGTAGTTGATACTTGCATGCTATGAGTTGTTTCTTGCCATAGTTAGCTACTTGATCATGTCTTCTTGCTGGGTGTATGCTTAGTTTGTGATGAAATGCCTTGTGGTGAGTGCATCGGGCTCGCACACATGCCTACGTAACTCTATTTTCGACATGCCCAGTTTTCTGCTAAGTCTGAATCTGTTAACGAAACTTGCTATGTTTACATGGGTGCCATTATATTTTCTGATCCCTTTTGGCTTATGGCCAGTAAGGGACTTTTGTTATATATTCTTTGAGTAATTTCATGCCGTGCCTTGCTTTGCCATGATATGTTCCTGTAGCATGTTATTATCTTGCTCTAAACATCACTTCCTGATATTAAATTCCTGGCATGTTATTTTCACTAAGTCCGTGAACCTGATATCTTTTACACTTTTGCCATGCTTGTTTGAACCTGCTATTGTGTGATTTAGCCGTAGCTCAGTGTTCATCTTTTGTCAAGCATCTTGAGTGGATCACTGCCATGTGCTTTGTTGCTATGTTAGAGTGCAGTAGCTTATATTCTTGATGCATTCAAGATGGCATCGTGCTGTTAATCGCAGATTGGTGCCATTATTGTTTTGCTTGCCATTTGCAAACCGTGCATCCGGTTCCGGTGATCTTTATATCAATTTCGACCGAAATAAACTCATCTTTCCAGCGGCGCTCTTGGTATTCCAAGTTGAGGCCTGGTTCAATCTTTCCTTTCTGAAGCATGCATATGCATTGCATATCACATCCCGCATATCATGCCATGTTTTGCATCATGCTTCTTACGCATTGCACCGTGGTTGATTGTGTCTCCCTTTGCTTGTGTTCTTGCTTTGGGTAGAGCCGGGAGACGAGTACGTGATCGAGGAACCCGTTGAGTATGCTTACGAGGACCAAGCACATGTCAACTCGGAGAACTTTGCAGGCAAGATGACCATACCCTCGAAATCACTTCTATCTTTGCTTGCTAGTTGCTCGCTCTATTGCTATGCCTATGCTGCGATACCTACCACATGCTATATCATGCCTCCCATATTGCCATGTCAACCTCTAACCCACCTTGTCCTAGAAAACCATTGTTTGTCTATGTTACCGCTTTGCTCAGCCCCTCTTATAGTGTTGCTAGTTGTAGGTGAAGATTGGAGTTTGTTCCTTGTTGGAACATGATTATTGTTGGGATATCACTTTTATATCTTGTTTACTTTAATGCACCTATATACTTGGTAAAGGGTGGAAGGCTCGGCCTTATGCCTGGTGTTTTGTTCCACTCTTGCCTCCCTAGTTTTCGTCATACCGATGTTATGTTCCTTGATTTTGCGTTCCTTACACGGTTGGGTTATAATGGGAACCCCTTGACAGTTTGCCTTGAATAAAACTCCTCCAGCAAGGCCCAACCTTGGTTTTACCATTTGCCACCTAGCCTTTTCCCTTGGGTTTCGCAGACTCAAGGGTCATCTTTATTTTAAACCTCCCGTGCCAGTACTTCTCTAAGTGTTGGTCCAACCTGAGCGATGTCCGGCGCCCCCTGGGCAACCAGGGTCTATGCCAACCCGACGTCTGGCTCATCTAGTGTGCCCTGAGAATGAGATATGTGCAGCTCCTATCGGGATTTGTCGGCACATTCGGGCGGCTTTGCTGGTTTAGTTTTACCATTGTCGAGATGTATTGTAACCGGGATTCCGAGTCTGATCGGGTCGTCCTAAGAGAATGAATATCCTTCGTTGACCGTGAGAGCTTGTGATGGGCTATGTTGGGACACCCATGCAGGGTTTTGAACTTTCGAAAGCCGTGCCCGCGGTTATGGGAAGATGGGAATTTGTTAATGTCCGGTTGTAGAAAACCAGAAACTTAACTTAATTAAAATGAATCAACAACGTGTGTAGCCGTGATGGTCTCTTTTCGGCGGAGTCCGGGAAGAGAACACGGTCTCGGGTTATGCTTGAACGTAAGTATTTCTAGGATCACTTCTTGATCATAGATTCTCAAACATGCTTTGCCTTCTCTACTCACTCTCATTTGCGTATGTTAGCCACCATATATGCTAGTGGTTGTTGTAGCTCCACCTCATACCTTTTACCTACCCATAAGCTTAAATAGTCTTGACCGCGAGGGTGTGAGATTGCGGAGTCCCCGTGACTCACAGATTACTTCCAAAACCAGATGCATGTGCCGATGATACCATTCCAGGAGATGCGTCTGAACTCAAGTGGGAGTTCGATGAGGACTCGGGACGATACTACGTTTCCTTTCCAGACGATCAGTAGTGGAGCCCAGTTGGGGCGACCGGGAATCTTATGCATTTGGGGTTGTCTTTATTTTGGCTCCATAGACGGACCTTGATTGTATCTGGATGATTGTAATGCTATATTTATGTATTTTTTGAAGTGGAGATTTTAAGCCAACTATGTACCTCTTTCTTATTCACTACATGGGATGTGTAAAGATTACCCCTCTTCCGACATTGCCTACAATGCGGTTATGCCTCTAAGTCGTGCTCCAACACATGGGAGATATAGCCGCATCATGGGTGTTACAAGTTGGTAATCAGAGCCTTCCCCGACTTAGGAGCCCCCTGCTTGATCGAATCGCTGGCGTTGTTGAGTCTAGAAAAATGTTTTGAGTCTTTTAGGATTATATATATTGGAGAGTAGGATTCTTTTTACTCCTCAGTCCCTTCGTCGCTCTGGTGAGGCATCCTGACATAGAGTTTTGACTCTTCTCTTCTCAAATTTCACTAATTTTTTTAAGGATCACGCGGGTATCTTGGAATCATTTCGATGGATTTGTGACGAGAACATTGTTCTTGGTGCCTCCTGACATTTAGGGGTTGTGGCAGTGTCCCGGGGAGTTGAGCTCCGAGGTGTTGTCGTCACAATTTTATCGTTGCAGTTCTGGAATACCTGAGTTTCACCGACGTCGAAAATCTCTTTTATGCAGTTGTTGGTGAGATAACCTCGACGCCACCCAGTACTGGGGTGGGAGTTCGGGAGTATTGCCATAACTCGTACAACGGATGCTTTTCGAAGGTTGAGGTAAATGATTTCCGAAGGTTTCTTGGTTATGTGTTGAAGGATGGATACAGCTGGATGTAGGCTTTGCTAGTTTTGGGTGAGATATTATGCTTCCCCTGTATCCCCAACACCTGATTGCATAACCGGAAAATTTCGGGAGTTCAATAGGTGGGAATTCATGTAGCTCTAGTATTTCTTCCGCGGATATTTGGTTTGTGATTGGGTAATCCTGTGTTCATATCCGTACCTTGTTGTTTTATTCATCTACCTCTATCTAAGTGGCTTCTCAATTTATGGAAGTGTGATCATTTAATTTGGAATTCATTCGTTCATTCTTGTTCGAATGTTAAGACTATATGTTGCAATTTCGATCCATTTGATTCAGCTTGAATATATGTCTGTCAAGATGCTAACGGATGTCATCCTCTTCAGGATGGCTCCTTCAACACATCAGAATCCGGAACCACCTCCACCACCTCCACCTCCGGAGGCATGGCAAGCTGTGATGGCCGCTACCAACGCCAACACGCAACTGATTATGCAACTCTTGCAAGAGCACAACCATGGAAATCAAGGCAATGGCAACAATCAAAATTAGTTTGCTACACTCAACCAGTTCCTCGCAAACCAGCCAAAGACCTTCAGTAACTATGTCAAGGCCACAGACGCTGATGATTGGCTCGTGGATATCTGCAAACATTTCGAGTGCAGCAACGTCAGGCTTGAGGACTTTGTCAAGTTTGCCTTGTTCCAACTCAAAGACCAAGCTACAGAGTGGTATCAGCAATACAAAGATTCCAGAGGAGGTCGTGTGATTACCTGAGATGATTTCCGCCAAGACTTCAGAGCTCACCACATTCCTCAGAGTGTTGTTGAGAGCAAGCATGAGGAGTTCCGCAATCTGAAGCAAGGCAGCTTGTCTGTTTACCAATACAACATCATGTTCCAGAAGCTCGCTCGCTTCGCCAAGCAAGACGTCCTTGACGAGAAGAGCATGATTTATCAGTTCAGAGGTGGCCACAAAGAAGATCTGCAACTAGCTCTTGTGCTTTTTGAGCCGAGAAAGTATGGTGAGTTCTACAATATGGCATTAAAGCAAGAGGCTGCTCAGCTCAAGTGCGATGCTTCCAAGAAGAGAGTCAGGGATGCAACTCCTTCTTCTTCCTCGACTCAAGTGGAAGCTAAGCAGCAAAAGTATTGGTTACCTCTTCCTCCTCCGTTCCGTTAGCCTTATCAGCAGAAGAGCAAAGGTGGCAATGGATCTTCCCACCCACCCAACCCAGGCTTTCAGAACAAGGCTTCGTCTCATGCTCCAAGATCAAGTGCTCCGTATCACCGTCCGCTCTCAGAGGTCACATGCAACAAGTGTCAGCAGTAGGGTCACTATGCAAACAAATGCTTCAACCAAAGGCGTCTTCCTCCTCCTCCTCCTGTGAGATCTGCTAGCAATGTAGTGGTCAAGCATAATCCCAAGTCTGGAAAGGTCAACTTGATGAACGCAGCTCAGGCAGAGGACTCGTCAGAAGTGATCATGGGTAACCTTCCTGTTAACAATATTCCTGCTAAAGTCCTTTTTGATACGGGTGCATCGCATTGTTTCATTTCAAGACCATTTGCATCTAAGCATGAGTTGCCTTTCCAAGATTTGCCTAGGAAGTTATCAGTTGTCTCTCCGGGTAAATTCATGAACGCAAGCTCTATGGTTCCGGATGTTTCTATCATGTTGGGCGACTATAAGTTTCTGTCCTCTCCAATTGTTCTTGGTAACTCAGATATTGATCTAATTCTCGGCATGGACTGGCTTTCTAAGCAGAAGGCTCAACTTGATTGTGCTGCCAGGCAGATTCAATTGACACACTCGTCTGAGGATGTGATCGTTTTTGTCGCTCGTGATGATACCATTCGACTGTTTTCTCTCAATGAGAAGGGCGAGTTGGATGCCATCTCTCAGATTCCAGTCGTTTGTGAATATCAAGACGTCTTTCCAGAAGAGCTTCCAGGAATGCCTCCTCACCGGCCAGTTGAATTCGTCATCGATCTTGAGCCTGGCACGAAACCTGTTTGCAAACATCCTTACAAGCTTGGACTAGAAGAGTTGAAGGAGTTGAGGAAACAACTCGATATTCAAGAGCGTATGGGTCTCATCCGACCAAGTTCTTCTCCATGGAGCTGTGGTGTTCTTTTTGTCAAGAAGAAGGATGGAACGGACCGACTTTGTGTCGACTATCGTCCATTGAACAAGAAGACCATAAAGAACAAGTACCCACTTCCCAACATCAATGAGCTTTTCGAACAACTCAAGGGTGCTCAAGTATTCTCCAAGCTTGACCTCTGTAGGGTTATCATCAGATTTGCATTCGGGAACAAGACATCCCCAAGACAGCATTCAAAACCAGCTATGGTTCATATGAATACACTATCATGTCTTTCGGCCTTGTCAACGCTCCTCCAACATTCTCTCACATGATGAACTTCATCTTCAACCCCTACACAAATGACTTCGTCTTGGTCTATTTCGATGACATTTTGGTCTTTTCCAAGAACAAGGAGGATCATGCCAAGCACTTGAGATTGGAGCTGGACAAACTCAGAGAACATCAGTTCTATGCGAAGTTTTCAAAGTGCGAGTGATGGTGTCCTGGACTAGGGAGTACTCACCACGTCATCTCCCGATCAGTTAGATTGGGCCGAGGATCCCCATGGCCGTATACTCATGGGCCAGTTCGGACAGCTGCCGCATACAAGGAAGATTCCACAAGACTTGGCGATCAAGACAAGGACTCCTCCCCACCGGCGTATTCGGCTAGGACTCTTGTTATCCTAGGCCTCTGGTGCATTATATAAACCGAGGCCAGGCTAGTCGATAGGGATAGACAACATACAATCATACCATAGGCTAGCTTTTAGGATTTAGCCTCTCCAATCTCGTGGTAGATCTACTCTTGTACTACCCATATCATCAATATTAATCAAGCAGGACGTAGGGTTTTACCTCCATCAAGAGGGCCCGAACCTGGGTAAAACATCGTGTCCCCTACCTCCTGTTACCATCGATCCTAGACGCACAGTTCGGGACCCCCTATCCGAGATCCGCCGATTTTGACACTGACATTAGTGCTTTCATTGAGAGTTCCGCTATGTGATCGGCAAAAGGATCGATGGCTCGCGTGCAGATCAACTGCGACTTCGACATCTTCGTCACCAGCTCGACTGGTCACCTTGGTTCAACCAAGAACTGCGCCCCGTGTTCGGATCGTCATGTTCGTACGGGGGCCTTCTTCAACATCAACTCTGATCTCTATCATGATCATAGAGGAATCATCCATGGAGCTCGAGGGCTCAACGTCAACATTGCCCTCGGGCGGCCGTGCTGTTTTTATGGACAGCGAACTTGTATTCGCTGTCACCGCCTTCTCGAGCGTCGGTTTGACGATTGCTTTGGTGGAATAGTGCGGAATTACATCTACAACAGCCGTGCAAAATTTCGTCGAGTTCCGATGGAGGAATTTCCGACAATCTACGATATACCGGATCCTTGTCAAATCTGGACGGGAATCTGGACGAGTTTAGGGCGCGGTCTCCAGAGCCTAGCTCGGAGGTCCTTTGGAAGATCCAACCGTTCATCTACTGCGTAATTCCCATATATACTACCCCTCCAATTTTTAGCTCGATACGACGGTTCAAACTCCGGGAACCTTCCGATGAGTGGACCAATTTTTGGACCTATTTTCTGCGCGAATACGGATCCGACCCGAATTCATGTTTCTTTATGAACGTGATATTGGACAACCTTTCTAAGGAATTTTCTTCTATGTTATTGTGCGTTGTTTTTAAACACGTACCCATAAAATTTTAAAGCCTCCTCCGAGGTAATCTTCACCATCACGCTGGTGTCAAACCAGTATTGCTCCATGGCTGCCGACCTGCGCTAAACACGTCGCCGCTTATTTGAGCCGAGCTCAACTCCTTCGATCATCATCTCGGCAAGCCAAACAAGAGTTCAGCATCGCGAAGGATTAATCATCATCAAATGTTGCTGCCCCACGGACTACACGGAGTGGACACACCGGCATCGCCACGCGGTAGCTGCATCAAGCAGCGTCAATCGCGTCACAAGTCTTGACCTGCGTCAGCATCACCATGCTGCCTCTTCTTCAAATCATCATCAAACATGCCGACCTATTTTGACACATCGGGTGACAGGTAGACTCCGGCATCTCTTCGGCGAGCCGCTCCAACACCTCGGCTAGACCGGGGGCTTCATCATCTCTTCATCAACATACTCCGATGACTTCGGCGTCACTAGCCAACCAACTTCGTCACGTTAGCTGGACTAAGGGCTTCGCATCGGCAAGCCAACCTTTGCCAGCATCGCCATGCCGTCGCTTTATCGCCCATCTGGCAATGGGTGTGCAGATCGTGTCCCTATTTTGGGAATTACCTTTCTTGGGATCGCTACAACAAATAAACTAGGTGCTATTAATCCTAGTATTTTTTGCTTGTTTGGGTTCATTCTTCCCAAGGAATTATCACTCTGGTTTGTCCATCATATGTACACAGGTCTATCAAATGGTGGCCGCATTAACGACAGTCGCATGGTGGTTCATTCAGTTTCCGTACATAGTCCGGCGAACGCCGCATCCGGAACTCGGACCGACCTATGAATTCAGGCTTTGCTGCGCCTTTACCGCACCACGCCGACGCCCTGCATCGACATTGACTTCGGCGTCGGGCCATATTTCTTTTATTACTCACTTTGCATAAATTGTTTATTACGCAATGATTTTTATTACTATTATCTCCGGTTTGCACTGTTTTTTGTGCACATGAAAAGGATCCGGGTTGGGCAGTATCGACAACTCGGTGTACTGACATACCACGTCACCTCGGCTGGACGGGGGGCTTCGTCAGCACTTCATTACCCCATGCCAGGGACTTCGGCATCACTCTGCCGGCCCGCATTGACCGTGCTTTGTCACCACTTCGGAGTGCCGAGCTCTTTGCTCCGCCACCTTGGGACCGGCTTGGGGGAAGGAACCTTGTCCCGCATCAAGCTCGGGCCGCGTTATGAATACCGAACACATTAACCAGCTAAGTTGCCTTCATGGTCAAAGTTTTAAATTTTTAACTTGTGGTCGGTTCGACCAAGCATTATACTTTTTTGGAAAAAAGTTGCTTGTAGAAAATTTCCTTGTCCAAACTTTGTTTGTGACGCACAAATTCAAATACCCAGTTTACTTGGGGGCTTCCTTTATGAAGCTTTTTCTCTTGCATACGGTTATACTTGTACGGCTTCGTTCATTGTTCGTGTATTACTCCACAATATGCACCATGTTGACTTAAGCGATTTGCAAGCTGGGTTGCCTCGCTCATGTGTTTACCCATACGTTCCCGATTGTTCAGCTAGGGAGTAAAGGGAGCACCTCTGCGATTGTCACGATCGGGTCACCCGAGCCGGACCTCAGACTGGGTGAAGCCGAAAGCTAGCGCTCTTATTGTTTTCAATTATGGCCGGCACACAACGGAACTCATGAGTACAAAAAATCTATTGCACAAGTCTCATAATAACAATGAGCACCGAAGAAAGGTATCGGTGGGGGTACTATTTTCTTCGAAGATGCTTCTTACACTTCGCAGTAATATAGCATAAGTTCCCTGAGCGCGCTTTGTCTGTTACAGCCTTATGGCCTGATTGCCTGGTTATTGGAAACACCGTCGATATTCTCGATAGATGGAGTACATAACACTTTTCGGTCCTTGACCGAAGAGGGAGAAGCCGACGGTCGGTTAAGATGCGTTTAAAGTTCAGTTGAACATAGATATGATATAAGTACTTTGGTACATGCAATCATTATTTTACCCAAGTCACTTGGGGGCTCTTAAGTTTATATGAGCCGTCTTATAATAAGTGTTCTTCTTCTTAGTCTTTGCAAAGTTTTTATTACTATTATTATTTATCACTCCTTTTTTCGACACGAGCGTGTGGTCACTAGCCGGGGAGCCTAATTTCTCTCTCAAAGCCGCTAGAGTTTAGTTTGCTAAACTGGCCTAATGAGAAGTACTCCGCCTTCGGGATAGGAGGTTGAAGCCGTAGGCTGACCCGCTTGAAGTCTTGAGATAGGATGTGTCATGTTAAAGCACGACAGAAGCACTTTTTTCTCTCTTCCAATTTTCGGATTGGCACCGAACACTTGATCTTGTTCGGACATCATGTTTTTACTGACGTTTGTTGGTTTTCCAAGCTTTTTGCACTTTTAAACTATTTGTGTGTTTTCAGCACAAGTCTCGCAGTGCAATGCTGGACACCTTTAGAGATTCGGCAAAAACATTCTCGGATATTGCTATATATGCTTCGGTTTCGAATTGTGTCTTCGGTCAATAGTTGGGTTGCCCGGCTCCTGCGCTTGCCTCCTACATTCCGCTTTGTTCGGCCAGATGTGCAAAGGGAGAACCACTGCGATTGTGCTTCCAGCTCACATGGTTAAGAACCTCAGTGGAGAAAGCCGAAAACTGACTGTCACAATAAGCGTAAACTGGTCAGCGATCCGATGACGGTGTTAAATGATGGGCCATTCATAACAATGGCCGAAGTGTTTACGGCTTGACCTCGACTATCGCCGAACACTACCGGGGCTATTAACTGGCTTCCCAAACTAAATCCTCGATATTTTCCTCTTAGATTCGAGCTGAGGTTTCATGATCATGCTTAGCATGACAACCCAAAGAAAGGAACCGATAGCGGGACTATTTTCTTTGGAAGACATTTCCTATGTTAAGCAATAATATAACATATCTCCCTGCGTACCTTTGTTTATAAAACCGTATGGCCAGTTTGCCTTGTTTGTCGTAAATCTTTGCCCTCATAAAGGCTTTATAAAGTAGGACAAACACTCCTCGGCTACTGGCCGAGGAGGTGGAAGCCGATGGTCGGTCAACAAAGTTTTGTACAATGCGGATCCAAGCATTCATGACGTAAAGTACTTGGATACATAGAGTCATTACACATAATTTGTGATTTTATTATGGATATCGATCCTTAATTCGGCCACCCGTGCCCGCATTAAGGCTCGGGGGATACTAGGCTTCGGGCTTATTATTTACAAATATTAAAGGGGCACATCGATCCCCTGATCTGGTGTTGCCACCCGACCAGTGTCTCGGGGGCTACCGCATTGCCTGTCGAATGCATAAAATTTTAAGTGTAATACAGTTTCCGAGGAGATTTTGATCCTCAGGTTGGTCGGCCACACCCAATCTGAGTCTCAAGGACTGAGCACGCCACTTTTTGTGTCCCGAAGTATTCTGCCGAGCTAGGACTCGATCCTCAGACCGATTTTGCAAATCAACCTGAGTCTTAGCGGCTACTGGGATCAGCGGTCTTATGTCATCCTTCATGTGCATCTTGGGTTTTAGACCGACACCCACCTTGAGGGCTACTGGCTATATGTCTCGGCAGAGAATAAATTGCACCAATAAAAAATATTGACAAAAATCGTCCCACATTCGGGGTGGTGCACCACCTCGAAAGCAGTCCGACATAAAGCTCGGGCACTAGTGGCTGGCTCCATAGAGGGCATTTCCGGCGTTGGAGCTCGGATACAGTCCGACGTTGGAGCTCGGATACATAGTCCGGCGTTGGAGCCCAGATACAGTCCGGCGTTGGAGCTCATATACATAGTCCGGCGTTGGAGATCGGATACATTCCGGCGTTAGAGCTCGGAAGCAGTCCGGCATTGGTACTCGGCTGCAGAAGATACCTCGAATGCAGTCCGGCGTTGGAGCTTGGACGCAAGAGGACGCTACCGCCCGGGAACAAACTTCAAACCTAAGGTGTGGCATAAAAATAACAAGGCATTGGTAGAGGGTGGAAACTTAAAGGGGCTCCTCGGATACCCGACGTGTAAACTCGTCGAATGCACTTCGGTGATCCTCAAGATCGAAGATGAGAAGATTTGTTGAACTAGTTTTTAAGACCGACGACCAAAGATGAAGAACGGTTCGTAAGAATCGAGGAGCGTCCCTAACTTGAAGACCGGTTCAGGGGGCTACCGACGGTGTCCTGGACTAGGGGGTACTCACCACGTCATCTCCCGATCAGTTAGATTGGGCCGAGGATCCCCATGGCTGTATACTCATGGGCCAGTTCGGACAGCTGCCGCATACAAGGAAGATTCCACAAGACTTGGCGATCAAGACAAGGACTCCTCCCCACCGGCGTATTCGGCTAGGACTCTTGTTATCCTAGGCCTCTGGTGCATTATATAAACCGAGGCCAGGCTAGTCGATAGGGATAGACAACATACAATCATACCATAGGCTAGCTTTTAGGGTTTAGCCTCTCCGATCTCGTGGTAGATCTACTCTTGTACTACCCATATCATCAATATTAATCAAGCAAGATGTAGGGGTTTACCTCCATCAAGAGGGCCCGAACCTGGGTAAAACATCATGTCCCCTGCCTCCTGTTACCATCGATCCTAGACACACAGTTCGGGATCCCCTACCCAAGATCCGCCAGTTCTGACACCGACAACGAGTTTTGGCTCGATGAGGTTCTCTACCTTGGGCATATCATCTCCGCCAAGGGCATAGCTGTTAATCCTGAGAAGGTGTCTGCAATTGTGAATTGGGAACCGCCTCAGAATGTGAAGCAACTCCGCAGCTTCCTTGGGCTTGCAAGCTATTACCGAAGGTTCATTGAGAATTTCTCTAAGATCGCGAAGCCTCTTTCCAACCTTCTCCAGAAGCATGTGAAGTATGTCTAGACGCCTGAATGTGACATCACTTTCAACACCCTCAAAGAGAAGTTAGTCACAGCTCTAGTTCTGACTCCTCCTGATGAATCCAAACCATTCGAGGTTTTCTGTGATGCTTCCCTGCAAGGTCTCGGTGCTGTGTTAATGCAAGAGAAGAAAGTTGTGGCCTATACCTCTCGCCAGTTGAAGCCCAATGAAAAGAACTACCCCACTCATGACCTCGAGTTGGCGGCAGTTGTCCATGCTCTTTTAACATGGAGACATCTCTTGTTGGGAAGAAAAGTGGACATCTTCACTTATCATAAGAGTCTCAAGTACATCTTCACTCAGCCCAACCTCAACCTTAGTGAAAGATCGTGGATGTCGCCTAGAGGGGGGGGGGGTGAATAGGCGCTTTAAAAATAATTACGGTTTAGGCTTGAACAAATGCGGAATAAACCTAGCGGTTAATTTGTCAAGCACAAAACCTACAAAAACTAGGCTCACCTATGTGCACCAACAACTTATGCTAAGCAAGACAAACTACTAGGTGATAGCAAGATATATGACAAGAAACAATATGGCTATCACAAGGTAAAGCGCATAAGTAAAGAGCTCGGGTAAGAGATAACCGAGGCACGCGGAGACGATGATGTATCCCGAAGTTCACACCCTTGCGGATGCTAATCTCCGTTTGGAGTGGTGTGGAGGCACAATGCTCCCCAAGAAGCCACTAGGGCCATCGTAATCTCCTCACGCCCTCGCACAATGCAAGATGCCGTGATTCCACTAAGGGACCCTTGAGGGTGGTCACCGAACCCGTACAAATGGAAACCCTTGGGGGCGGTCACCGAACCCGTACACTTTGGCAACCCTTGGGGGCGGTCACCGGTACACGTCAAATTGCTCGGGGTGATCTCCACAACCTAATTGGAGACCCCGACGCTTGCTCGGAGCTTTACACCACAATGATTGAGCTCCGAACACCACCAACCGTCTAGGGCGCCAAGGCACCCAAGAGGAACAAGCTCTAGGGTGCCCAAACACCCAAGAGTAATAAGCTTCTCAAACTTCACTTCCACGTATCACCGTGGAGAACTCAAACCGATGCACCAAATGCAATGGCAAGGGCACACAGAGTGCCCAAGTCCTTCCCTCCCAATCCCACCAAAGCAGCTAATGCTAGGTAAGAAAATGAGAGGAAGAACGAAAGAAGAACACGAAGAACTCCAAGATCTAGATCCAAGGGGTTCCCCTCACTTAGAGGAGAAAGTGATTGGTGGAAACGTGGATCTAGATCTCCTCTCTCTTTTCCCTCAAGAACTAGCAAGAATCATTGGAGGGATTGAGAGTTAGCAAGCTCGAAGAAGGTCAACAATGGGGGAAGAACACGAGCTAAAAGGATAAGGTTCATTGGGGAAGAAGACCCCCTTTTATAGGTGGGGAAAAATCCAACCGTTATGCTCACAGCCAGCACAGAGCGGTACTACCGCTCCAAGGAGTGGTACTACCGCTAGGGCGGAAGTACCCCTTTGAAAAACAACAGCGAGGAGGCAAAAGTCCAGAAGAACCGCCGGAGCGGTACTACCGCTCGTCCTCACGGTACTACCGCTCGACCTCACGGTACTACCGCAAATGGTAGCGGTACTACTGCTTGCGAGCGGTACTAAAAAAATACATCCGGGCCTAGCACCGCAAGACTTGGGACGATTTTTTGGTCCGGAGCGGTACTACCGGTGTAGGAGCCATGGTAGTACTACTCTGGGGCGGTACTAAAAAATTACATCGGCTCCAATTCGCGGTAGTCCCGCTGCAGCCTTTTCAGAACACCAAAACTGCCACAACTTTTGCAAACGGACTCCGAATTCGATGAAACCAAGTTTGTTGGAAAGCTAGCGACAAGGGCTAACACAATCTTGAAAGAAATATCAATAAGAAGCAAATTAGAAAAGGCCCATAAGAAAATGGTGAGGACCCTTCCTCGGATAAGACCGGTAAAACCTACAACACCGAAAACATCATAGAAGACGCATGTGAACTCCGTTTTCGATGAAACCAAGTTTGTTGGAAAGCTAGCGACAAGGGCTAACACAATCTTGAAAGAAATAACAATAAGAAGAAAATTATAAAAGACCCATAAGAAAATGGTGATGACCCTTCCTCGGATAAGACCGGTAAATCCTACAACACCGAAAACATCATAGAAGATGCATGCGAACTCCGTTTTCGATGAACTCAAGCTTGTCCTCAAGATGACCATAAGCTCTAAGACAAACAAAGAGAACCAAACAAGAACCAAGAAACATGATGCAAGGATGCAATGGTTTGAGCTCTTGACGAACGATAGGATCAAGCTACTCACTTGAGAGCCCCCCTTGATAGTATGGCTATCGATCCTATAACCCGGTCTCCCAACTACCACCATGAGACCGGTAAAATAGGAAACCTATCAAGGGCAAACCTTTGCCTTGCACATGATCCACTTGAGTTAGATGATGACGATCTTGTCCTCCTGAAGATGGACCACCTTTCTTGATTGCGTTGGGTCGATGAAGACTAGATGATTGCTCCCCCATACTCCACTATGGGTGAGCCACTCTTCGTCACATCTTCACAAGTCCATTGACACCACAATGGATGGCAAGCTTCAAGAACTTGATCTCTTCGTGATTCTCCACTTGAAATTGCACACGGCAATCTTGATGACGATCACCACTTGATGTCATCCTTCCCATGGGTTGTATGATATCATCCTCTTGACGCAAGCCCATGGACACGTACCTAACCCCACATAGACTCTCACATAGACCATGGGTTAGTACACAAAGTGCAATGGACAATGCTTACCATACCATGGGATCACTTGATCCCTCTCGGTACATCTTCTACTCTTTGTGAGTTGATCAACTTGATTCACTCTTGACTTAGTCTTAATCAACCTTGAATCTTTCCAACTCTCTTCGTTTGGATGATGTCTTGAAGGTAAACATGAGTGATCACACAATCTTCTTCTTCAAGACATGCTTGCAATAAGCTCAACTCTCAAATGACCAATCTTTGGATAATTCCTTGAATAGCACCTTGGTCGACACAAACTCTCTTTGAAACCAACACATGTACTCCAATAAAAGCCTATGGACAAAACCTTCAAATATAACTCAAGGAAACCATTAGTCCATAGAGATTGTCATCAATTACCAAAACCAAACATGGGGGCACCGCATGTTCTTCCAATCTCCCCCATTTTGGTAATTGATGACAATAACTTTCATGAGAGTTTATACAATGAATTATGCATCACCAAGCAATGCAACAACCAATAATGCATGTGTATGAGATGCAAATGCTTAGGAACAAAACCAAAGCAAGGATAAAACTCCGAAGACTTCTCCACAAAACTCTCTGAAACTTCTCCCCCATTGGCATCGATTGCCAAAATGGGCGAAAAGCATAGAAGGCCAATATAAACTGTGTTCCTCCATAAATTGTGTATTTCTCAACAGGAGAGTGGAATGCAATACACATATCCAATGGTAATACTTGGAGGAAGACCAACTATATTGAGGCACCAAGATTGCTAAAGGAATGATATGCCACAAGGACATAACAAAGAGAGAAACAAGCAATCAAGAAATCAAAAGATACCAATTGAAGCAAGCTATCAAAAGATACCAATTGAACCAACTAGGCCAAAGATCCTACGAGCTACATGAATAAAGGATATTATGATAAGAGCAAAGGAGTGTTCTAAAGAAACTAGAGAAGCTCCCCATGATTTGTGCACACATAAGAATTTTTGTATTTGGATACAAATTGCACAAAATAGGATCATAGCTCCCCCAAAATCAATAGAAACTTACAATAAGTGCAAGTGAGCATATAGGAAACTAAGCCTAGTACATGTAACAAACACATGGTTGAGCAATAAGTGAAAAAGGCAACTTAAGAATGGGCTCAACCAAAATGATGTGTGTGAGTCAAGGCAATGCACTTGAGAAGACTAATGTACGGATGAGCATTAAGCATCAATAAAGTCTTGAAAAAAATGAGGCAACACAGTGCAAGGCCTATCATTCCCACATACAACTAGCAAATGGGTTCACAAGCTAACTAATAAGCATATAAAGAACCTATGCTTGTGACAACCCGTGGCGAAGATAGAAGATGAAAGCCTCATCAAGACGAGGGATACCAATTAAGATGGAAAAAGCCTCGTAGAGATAAGCATGAGGAAAATAATCTTCACCACACAAGAGTGCATCAAGATGCAACGAGATACGATACACACTCAAGGCAAAAGCTTTCATGGAGCCACCAAAGAAATAACATAAGAAAGGCAAGGTGGGCGTGAAAGAAAGGATATCATCTAGAGATGTAATTTCTCTCAAGTGTATAAGGTTCTAGGTAGACGAAATCATGATGATATATATCTACATAGAAGGATGTACACACGAAATAGTTACAACATGAAGGAACAAGATATCCAAACGAAAGTCATACATATAGCAATAAGATATTTGCTTGAGAGCATAGCACAAGGCTAGATATGGTCTTATTGCATATAAATGAATTCCAACCACACGAACATCAAAGACATCACAACTAGCAACAAGACATCATTGTTGGTATGCTTTGAGAAAGGACACAATTATCACAAGAGAGAATGGATAACATGCCATGATACAACCTACGAAAGGTTGATGCAAGAAATGTGTGCATGAAGTAGATGATGATACTTGTTACTGAGATACCATTGGATGGATGTAGTAGATGCCAATTAAAGGTAGATAGTAGTTCATTAATCATCCTAGCTTGACTCCAATAAGCACATGGTTACACCACCTTCCTTGTGAGTGAGCCGAGCATCCAATGCATCTCCACTTGTTCCTAGAACAACAACACAAACAAAATGGTACCCAAACTCATTGGGACCAAAGAGTTAGAGAACCAACAACACATAGGACAATGTCCACATAAATATGTGCATATAGATATGAAAATGAATTTCATGCACATCTCATGCAATTTGAGACTTGGTGGAGTTCCCGCTATATATTGGGTCAAAGAAAGAAAACATGCCAAAGAAACTACAAGAAGTAAATATGCATGCTCAAGACTTTCAAGAACCGAGACCAAAAGACAAAGAAATACCAAGCGAAGAAAAGATACCAAATGAATAAATCATCACTTGGAGGATATCCATAAAAGATACATCAAGGAATGAGATCTCCATTGATACACTCAAAAAGAAAGATGTCAAACTCCCAAAAGAGAGAATGGTTCCAAACAAACCAAGCCCTCTATAGAGTTTCATGATGGCACAAAGCACCAAAAAGAAACGGCTTGCCTTCCACAAACACACACTTGATAAGGATCACAAGATGAGTGTTTTATAGAGAATAGGATGGCTCCCCCAAGACTAGTGCATTATAGAGAATTTGCATTTGAATACAAAATGCACGGGGTGGGATCACCACTTTCACTATATCTAGAAAACACTAGACAAGGTCAAGAAATCAACAAGATCCACAAGTGGTATGGAATACAATGGGAGTTGACACAATCCTAGGCAAGAGAAAAAGCAAATAAAAGCAAAGGTCAATGTAAAGATGATCAATAATTTCTACCACACATAAGTGAGTACCAATTGTTAAAAGACAAGAAGTATTTGGAAATAATTCCCGGTGGTAGATAACAAGGATATCCGACATCATCTTCACACCAAACAAAAAGCAAATTACAACTTGTAGAGCTAACATGCCACCTAGGAACAAGATAATTCACAATATCAACTCTAGATGACAATATCTCAAATGTACACATTTTCCAGGCTAGTAATATACACATAGCATATTACTCCCCCATAATGTGATACCAATTAAAGATAGACAAGATCAAATTAAAGGATCCAACAAGAGATAATTAATGGACTATTTAGAATTTGAATTTCTCATGAGAAGACATACCACATAGCGACTAGATAAGCTTGCAATATAAATTCTAAGTGGTATTCCCCATGTACCCACCTGTATAGGATTGTGAAGTGCACAAAGCACATCACTCCCCCATAATGGGATATTCCATTAATCTCTCACAAGATCCAACTAAGAAATAAACAAGATGCAAAGGCTCAACGCATGACACACACGTACATGATGTTTAAACCAACACACACATACTTGATTGCTCAAGATAATGAAGTTGGAAGCACAACATATACAAACACATGCAAGGAACAAAGCCAAACATGCAAAGGGGCAAGTAACTTTCAATGTAAACAATTTAAGAACGAGTTACCGCAAGGAGGAACATTGGATATAAGATAGAAACTTGATAATCCGAATGACTTGGCTTGCGACAATAAGAATGATGAAGTCCCATTAATTCTTCATAATGTAGCCAAGTCTCCAATGACCTCCAACATCACCTATTGATCAAGTTTGAGCTTGTTGGTCCCAAACCAAGTTGGGTCCTAAGAGGTTAGTCACAATAGGCTTGGCTACCCAAATGGTTCTTTGCTTCAAACCATTTTGAGTACCAACAAACTTGGCAACCACATTGCCAACCTTATCCTTCCCAAAAGAATAGACATCATCAATAATAATTGGGTTGGATAAGTTACCACTAGTGCACGAAGAAGCGAGGTGACCTTTCTCGCGACATAGGTAGCAACATCTACTCTTCACTTTCTTCTCACTTGATTTCTCAACTTGAGAAGCATAAGCTTGAGTCTTCCTGGGAAGAGGCTTTTCTTCAACTTGAGGTTGAGAATGAGAGTGAACTTGTGGCCGCTTCCCTTGTTGCTTGTCACTAATGGGCTTCTTCTTCAATGGGCAAGATCTAACATGATGCCCTTCTACTGTGCACTTGAAGCAAACAATCTTGGCCGAATTCTTGACTTGTTCTTGGCCCTTCTTTTTGTTCACCTTGGACTTCTTCTTCTTGTTGGAGTTGAATCGAAGTCCACCTTTGTCATTGGGGGATTTTTGCACACTCAAGATATTGTTGAGTGTGAATTTCCCTTCATGACTCTTTTCCAAGTCTTCAAAGAAGTGACTTGGGCCTTGAGCTCTTTGATTTCCTCTACATGGTTAGTCTCAACACAAGTACTAGAGGAAGTATAAGCATCATCGTTAGAGCAACAAGGCAAGGAAAGAAATTCATCACAAGATGTACCAACATTATGCATGGATGAATCGCGAGGACTAGCACAAGGCAATATAGCATTTTGAATAAAAGTAGTGCTAGTATCCACATGAGGCTCACTAGATGTTACCTTAGCAAGCATGTCCTCATGAGCTAACTTTAGCACATTATGGGATACTAGAAGATCATCATGAGAGCTTGTGAGCTTTACATGATTTTATTCCAACATCCCATAATTGCTAGATAGCAACTCAAGTTGAGCCCTTAGCTCAACATTCTCCTTCAAAATGGATGCTTCACAAGAGATAGAGTTAGTAGCACAAGCATCATCATTAACAACAAGAGGAGAGGACACCTTGGAAAGCTCTTTTGAATACGAAGCTTTAAGTTGAGCATGAGACTCGGTGAGTTTGATGAGCTCACTTTTAATGACCCTTGAGCCATTTTCGAGGTGCTCAAAGTCCCTGTCGTTGTCAAAACCGGCGGATCTCGGGTAGGGGGTCCCGAACTGTGCGTTTAGGCAGGATGGTAACAGGAGGCAAGGGAGACGAGGTTTTACCCAGGTTCGGGCCCTCTCGATGGAGGTAAAACCCTACGTCCTGCTTGATTAATATTGATGATATGGATAGTACAAGAGTAGATCTACCACGAGATCAAAGAGGCTAAACCCTAGAAGCTAGCCTATGGTATGATTGTTGATGTGTATGTTGTCCTACAGACTAAAACCCTCCGATTTATATAGATACCGGAGAGGGTTAGGGTTACACAGAGTCGGTTACAATGCTAGGAGATCTGAACATCCGTATCGCCAAGCTTCCCTTCCACGCCACGGAAAGTCCCTTCCGGACACGGGACGGAGTCTTCAATCTTGTATCTTCATAGTCCAGGAGTCCGGCTGAAGGTACAATTCGGCTATCCGAACACCCCCTAATCCAGGACTCCCTCAGTAGCCCCTGAACCAGGCTTCAATGATGACGTGTCCGGCGCGCAGATTGTCTTCGGCATTGCAAGGCGGGTTCCTCCTCCAAGTACTTCATAGAAGATTTTGAACACAAAGATAGTGTCCGACTCTGCAAAATAAGTTTCCATATATTGCCATAGAGAGAATAATATTTACACAAATCTAATCTGCTGACATACTCCGTAGTGTGACATCACACCACGGCCAAGCTTTTATTCGAACCATTTTACTGTCCCATCTTAGCGCGTTATGCGAGGCGGTTTCCTTGGCATGTCTTGTTAAAGCAGAGATCGTGTCCCCTTATTCCGGGACTCTCATCAATACGGGCGTGGGTAACCCAACCGCGCCATTGATTACTGCGCTTGGAGATAAGCGAGTTTTACCAGGCTAGTGGGGACACGTAGTTGCGTCCACCCATATAAGGGGATAAGGATCCACGTTTTCACCCACGCCTTCTTCCTCCTTTGCCTATCCATTCTTGCGCACTCGAGCTCCAGCACCCAAGTCCGCACTACCACCTCAACCTTCTCCAGTCATGTCCGGAGCGGGAGGAAATTCGATGGTCTCCTCCGTCACGGAGGGACACATCAAAAAGCTGAGGAAGGCCGGATATCTGGCTAGCGACATCGCGCACCGGCTTGCCGAAAAGGGGTAGCTCATGCCCACTCCTAGGCCCCATGAGAGGGTGGTACTCCTCCCCCATTTCCTCCACGGACTAGGCTTCCCTCTGCATCCATTTTTCCGGGGGCTCATGTTCTACTACGGCCTGGATTTCCACGATCTGGCCCCAAACTTCGTCCTCAACATCTCGGCGTTCATCATCGTGTGCGAGGCGTTCCTCCGCATCCGCCCCCACTTCGGCCTATGGCTCAAGACTTTCAACGTCAAGCTGAAGGTGGTACGCGGCAACTAGGCGGAGTGCGGAGGCGCCATGGTGGGCAAGATGGCCAACGTCTTATGGCTCGAGGGCTCCTTTGTGGAGACCCTGAAGGGGTGGCAGTCGGGGTGGTTTTATATCACCAAGCCACGCGACCCTAAGTGGGTCGCAGCCCCTGAGTTCCGGTCTAGACCCCCAACGCGGCTCACGTCCTGGAAAGAGACGGGCCTGTCGTGGGGCAACCAAAAGGAGGTGACCGGACTGCAAACATGCATCCAATCCCTAGTGAACAAGCAGCTCAGGCCTATCAACGTAGTCCAGGTTATGCTCATCCGTCTAAGCCTCCCGTGTCAACAACGGGCCTTCAATCTGTGGGAGTTCAATCCGGCACAGCACTGAACTCTGAGTAGGCTCTTCGACACGACGTACGAAGATGCCTGGAAGGTGCTTTTCAAAGGCGCCGAGGCTCCCTCATCCGCTACCGAGGATCGCGGATTCAGCGCGTAGCGTCACGCACTCGCGGTAAGCTGTTTTTTCCTTTTACACGGTATCAGTTTTCCGTAGTTTGACTCTATGCGGGATCTAAGCTCCCTCTCCTCTGACAGGATTGGCAGGTGACGTCCGGACAGATGAACTGTCTGGCCCCTCTGCCCGAAGGTCCAACGGATGCTCGCTTGGCGAGGCTGCTGGTTCCGGCGCCCTATGTGGTGCCGGAGAAGAAGGCCACGAAAAGGGCCACGGGGACTCGAAAGAGCGCCCGGCGCCAGGAGGTGTCGGATTCATCATCCGACGGTCCCGAAGCGCCTTCCTCTCGCGCAGACGAGGAGGAAGAAGAAGAGACCTCTCCCCCTCCAGCGAGGGGAGAGAAGAAAAGGAAGGCCGCCCTCTTTGAGGAGGCCGGAGGGTCCAAGAAGGGGAAAACCCTTCCTCCGGACTACTCCGCCGACGCCGATGATGGCGGAGATGAGTGGCAGCCCAGGGCCAAGCCCCTAGCAAAATCGTAAGTATCCGGATACCTGAGTAATTCATAGTATTCATTTATTGCACAACTTTCCCTTATGTCGAATATGCTTATGTAGCCCACCCAAAGACCGGCTCGACGCATCGTCGAGCGGCTCACTGGACTCGTCGGATGTGAACTCGCTTCCGTCGGCTTCCTCCCCCCGCCCTATGGACGACACCGAGGTGTTGTCCCAACAGGTTTCAAGCAGGGAGGAGGTTGTCCCGGAGGCGCCGCAAGGCGACCTCCCGGACCCCAGGAGTAAAGGGGATGAAACCCCCCAGGGCTCCAACTCTGGCTCTAGGCTGGACACCGCTCCGGAACCTTCAAAGGTTCCGGAGTCCGGCGGGGGACCTCCTTCCAAGAGGAGCAAGTCCACCATGCCGGCGGCCTCCGTCCAACCGGAGGCGCCGGACAATATGCTAGAGGCGCTCCAAGGCGCCTCCATCGACGAGGAGCACTGCGCTATTATGAGTGCGGTGGTCCAAATGGTCCAGTCCACAAAAAACAGATTGACTGAAGCTTGTACTAGCCTTTTGACAGGCTTCGAGGTAAGTAAATAAAGTGTAAATAATAGTATCGCATAGACTGTAGCCCCTGATGCTCTGTTTGGCATTCGGGAAGAAAAGACGAATAGAGGATCAAATAGAATTCGCAGGAGTCTAACAAAAATGAGTCAATATGCATGTGCAGGCTACCCTGCTTGTGTCCGCCGCACTGACTGCGGAAGTGGACACGCTAAAGCAGGACCTCGAAAGGTCCGAGCAAGAGCTCGAGCGTGCCAAGAAGCAGCTCGAGGACAATGAAGGTAAGAAATACCTTGTTAAAAATAGATATATAAAAAAGGTGCAATTGCAAAAAATGACAGGATTATTGTGGCTATTGTAGGGGCCACGTCTGAGGTGGCGAGCCTTAAGCAAGCGCTGGACGAGGACGAGAAGAATTCGGCCTTGGAGCGCACCGAGCGGGAGAAGTATGAGGCCGAGGTTGGCAAGGTGCGGCAAGAGCTCCAGGCTCTCATGGAAAAACATGAGAGTTTGGAGCGTGACTCAAAGATGCAAGCGTTCGAGCTTGCGGTGGCTATTGAAAATGCCAAATCTACCAAGGCCGAATCCCATAAGACCCTCCAGGAGTTGGATGAGGTGAAGAAGATATCGGCGGGTAAGGCATTCTTTATGCAAAGTAAACACATAAACGTGAGTTACTTGATACTTACCCGAATCCGGAGCTCTCCAGGGGCATTTGCAGATCTTCCTTGGAGTGTATCTGATGCCGCCGCATTCTATCGAGCCGAGGAGGGCAGCTCGACGGAGAAGGTGTTCTGGTCTCAGTATGCTGAGGCCGGACACCCCGTGCCCCTGAGCGACCAGCTAAAGCAACTGGTCGAGCTCCACAAGGCGACCGAACAGGCCATGAAGGGCCTCCTAGTTCGGCTGTGGCCTGGAGAGGCTCTGCCTGGGAGCTATTTCGGGCTGGTGCGGCGGCTGGTGGAGGCCTGTCCAAGGCTCGAAGTCATCAAGCGCTACGTCTGTATTGAAGGTGCCCGTAGGGCCTTTGCCCGTGCTAAGGTGCACTAGGGCAGGCTGGATGTGGAGAAGCTTGTGAAGGACGGGCCACCAGCGGGGAAAGAGCATCGCAAGCCCGAAAATTACTGTAAGGATGTTCTGAAGGGTGCCCGCCTTGTGGCAGATGAATGTACTAGGGATGTAATTTTTGAGTAAAACTCGCTCGTGTTTGTCCTGTGCGCTGAAAACTTGTTCATATGCGCTGAGCAATGCTGCTTGGAATTTAAAATATTACCTTCTGTGCGGCTGTTTATCAATACTGAGAGATGGCGAGTCGTCGGCTTCTGCCCCCTTGCCGCTAGTGCTGGGGTGTTCGGGGATAAACCTGGGCGCTCTTTTTCCCGTATTTGGGTCCTTCGAGGGAGGCGCTCAGCCCAATGAACGAGGCAATCGGACTATAATGCGTGAACACTCTCACTTAGCCATAGAATTCTATAATTTTAAATTTCGGCGAAGCCCCTAGTATTCGGAAGACCGAGTTCGGGGCGCTATCCACGCCTTGGCCGGACAGAGCCGACTCCTCGCCCTAAGCGGCATAAGTCTTTAGGGACTTGAAAAAACCTCTCGAACGGCGACCAGCTCTCGCTTCATCATGACAGTTAGTTTTAGCTTTCTCCACTGAGGTGCTCGGCCCAGCTCAACTGGGGCACAATCGCAGTGGTTCTCCTAGTGCTACCTTAGCCGATATAGCGGAACGTAAGGCACCAAAACATAGGAGCCGGGCAAACCCAACTATTGACCCAAGACATGATTTGGAGCCGATGCATATAATGCTATAAGTTCGGGGTGCCGCACTTGTGAAAGTGTTCGGACTTCTCACGCCATATTGAGGGGTCCTAAGAGCCCCTGGCGTATTTTGGCCGTACCAAGTTGTACGGGTGCAACATGTCGTTAAGGAACATTTATTTATAAAAAGATAATGCGAAAATAGACAAAAGCTACGCATTGTTTAAAAATAGCTGCGATCAAAGCAGAACGATACAAGTAATGCGATAAACAAAAAGTTGGACTATTTAACATGTCTGCTCCAGGGGCAAGCTGCGGAATAGTATGCGGAACGGGCATACTGCTCATGATAGAGACCACCTGGGAGTTCTGTAGTGCGGCGTGGCTTATCTGCTTCCCTGGTTCTTGCATCGTTTGTGTGGCAATTGAACTACTGAACAGGCCTTCCGAAGGATGAAGTCCTGAAAGTAAGAGAAAATCAAAAAATCGGCAGCCCCTGGTACAGTTTAAGCCGTGTATTGGGCACGTCAGGATGGTGCCCCTCCCCCTATGCCCATGGTATTTCTAGAGCATAATTATGTATGCGAAGTATTCGCGTCGCCTTTTTGCTAAGGTTGGGGTTGGGGCCGTATTGCTACGCCTGCTCGGAACGTGCCAGGCGGTCTTGTTGTAGGTTACTCTGGGCGCGCTTGACGGTGTTCGGACGTTTAATGGCCGGACTGGAGAACTGCCTGGAGAGGCTGCTTTGTACTTCCGCTGCAAGGGCCGCCGTGTGCTCCTCCATTCGGAGGGAGCGGTCGGTGTTTCCATTGACCATAATTACTCCATGAGGGCCTGGCATCTTGAGCTTAAGGTATGAGTAGTGCGGTACCGCATTGAATCTGGCGAATGCGGTTCGTCCGAGCAGTGCATGATAGCCACTGCGGAATGAGACTATGTCGAAGATCAATTCCTCGCTTCGGAAATTATCCAGGGATCCGAAGACCACTTCAAGTGTGACTGAGCCTGTACAGTTGGCCTCCACACCTGGTATTACGCCTTTAAAGGTCGTTTTGGTGGGCTTAATCCTCGAGGGATCGATTCCCATTTTTCGCACTGTATCGTGGTAAAGCAGGTTCAGGCTGCTGCCGCCGTCCATGAGGACTCTAGTGAGATGAAATCCATCAATAATTGGGTCTAGAACCAATGCGGCAAATCCGCCATGATGGATGCTAGTGGGATGGTCTCTTCGATCAAAGGTGATCGGGCAGGAGGACCATGGGTTGAACTTTGGGGTGACTGGCTCTACCACGTATACGTCCCTTAACGCGCGCTTCCGCTTCCTTTTGGGGATGCGGGTGGCGTATATCATGTTCACCATCCACACTTGTGGAGGAAAACCCTTCTGTCCATTGTTGTTCGGCGACCGGGGCTCCTCGTCGTCATCGCTATGCAGCCCCTTGTCTTCATTGTCGATGCTTAACTTGCCTGCCTGCTTGAACACCCAACAATCCCTGTTGGTGTGATTGGCCAGCTTTTCGGGGGTGCCATGTATTTGGCACAAGCGATCGAGTATTCGGTCCAAGCTGGACGGGCCCCTAGGATTCCTTTTGAATGGCTTCTTCCGCTGACCGGATTTAGAGCCTCTGAATCCGGCATTAATTGCCGTATCCTCAGCATTGTCGCCGTTAATGCGGCGCTTCTGCTTGTTGCGATGCGACCTGCCACTAATGTCCCTGGTGTCCGAACTACCAGGGTTCTTGGTCATATTGTTGCTGCGAGCAAGCCAATTGTCTTCTCCCGCGCAAAAGCGGGTCATGAATGCCGTGAGTGCTGCCATAGATTTCGGCTTTTCCTGTCCGAGGTGCCGGGCCAGCCACTCGTCACGGATATTGTGCTTGAAGGCTGCTAGGGCCTCAGCGTCCGGACAGTCGACTATTTGATTTTTCTTTGTTAGGAACCGTGTCTAGAATTGTTTGGCCGATTCCTCTGGCTGCTGGATTACGTGACTTAGGTCATCAGCGTCTGGGGGTCGCACATAAGTGCCCTGGAAATTGTCGAGGAATGCGGCTTCCAGGTCCTCCCAACAACTGATTGATCCTGTCGGCAAGCTGTTGAGCCAATGCCGAGCTGGTCCTTTAAGCTTGAGTGGGAGGCATTTGATGGCGTGAAAATCGTCGCCGCGGGCCATGTGGATATGAAGGATAATCCTCAATCCATACCGCAGGGTCTGTTGTGCTATCATATGATTCGATGTTTACGGGTTTGAAACCCTCGGGGATTTGATGATCCATTATTTCGTCTGTAAAGCACAGTGGGTGTGCGGCGCCTCTGTACTGGGCGATATCATGATGTAGCTCCAATGAGCTTTGTCTACTATCTTCGGCCCTACCGAATTTGTGGCCGACGTCACGGTTACCGTCTCGAGCCATGGGGTGCCCACACGATCCGTAGATCGATCGTGTTTGCCTTGCCTTGTCCTCCAACATGTCTCGTAAGTCCGGCGCATATTCCCCTGCCTTGGTACGGGGTGCGGCTTGAGTGGAGGGCCGGGAGGCCTCTCTGTCGCGGCCACGAGGTGGCCATTCGGCTGCATCAAGTGCTTTCTCCTCTAATCGGGGTAGCAACTTGCACTTTGGGTAACTCTTGGAGGGGCGTTCGAGTTTATGCTCTTCGGCCGTAAGGACTTCAGTCCATCTGTCAACAAGCAAATCTTGATCAGCTCTGAGCTGTTGCTGTTTTTTCTTGAGGCTTCTTGCCGTGGCCATAAGCCTGCGTTGGAAACGCTTTTGCTCAACGGGATCCTCTGGCACGACGAATTCATCGTCATCGAGGCTTGCCTCGTCTTCGGAGGGAGGCATATAATTAACGTCCTCGACCTCTCTGTCTGCTGCTCTCTCATGAGGGCTGGTTTCTCCATCCTCCTGTGCTAAACCTTGCTGGGGGGGGGGGTTCTTCGGCACTCTCCGGAGTATTATTATCTCCCGTGCTAGAATCACCATTTTTGTGTTGGCGGGATTTTGAGCGGCGCCGCTGACGCTGGCGCTTGGGCTGTTTCTTGGTGGGGTCATCCTTCGTTGTTCCATCGCCCTCTCCCTCTTTTGGGGTGTCCACCATGTATATTTCATATGGCAAGGTGGCTTTCCACGGCCTGGTAGGCGCTGGTTCTTCATCATCTCCTTCATCGGCGTCCATACTGTCGATGTCTTCGGAGTCGAAGTCGAGCATGTCGGTTAAGTCGTCGACAGTGGCTACAAAGTGGGTGGTGGCTGGGTTTTGAATTTCTTCATCGTCCGTACCCCAACCTTGCTGACCGTAGTCCGACCAGGGCTCTCCTGATAAAGAGAGAGACTTCAGTGACTTCAGGATATCGCCGAAAGGCGAGTGCTGAAAGGTGTCTGCGGCAGAGAACTCCATGATCGGCGCCCAATCGGATTCGACTGGCAGGGGCGCGGAGGGTTCGGAGTCCGGAGAGGAGTCCGGCTCCTTGGAGTCACGAGCCTCGCAGAGTATGGGGCTGGTGTTCGGCTCAATCGCCATTTGGATCGCAGCCCTGAGGTGGCGTCCAACCGCCCATCCTCGATCGGCGCAGTTGACTCTGAACTAAGGGTCGGAGCCGGTGCGGGTGCGGCCTCTAGGGCACCGTTCGGCGGCAGAGTTAGATCATGCTCGTCATGACAGTGCGGCGCGCTCGGCAGTGGTTCAAATCCGTTGAAGACCAAGTCCCCGCGGATGTCAGTCATGTATTTTAAACTTTCGAATCTGACCTGACGGCCAGGGGCGTAGCTTTCGATCTGCTCTAGATGGCCAAGTGAATTGGCCCGCAGTGCGAAGCCGCCAAAGACGAAGATCTGTCCGGGGAGGAAGGTCTCACCCTGGACTGCATCGCCATTGATGATCGTAGGAGCCATCGGGCCTGACAGCGACGGCACAGAGGAACTCTCAATGAAAGCACCAATGTCGGTGTCAAAACCGGCGAATCTCGGGTAGGGGGTCCTGAACTGTGCGTCTAGGCCGGATGGTAACAAGAGGCAAGGGACACGAAGTTTTACCCAGGTTCGGGCCCTCTCGATGGAGGTAAAACCCTACGTCCTACTTGATTAATATTGATGATATGGGTAGTACAAGAGTAGATCTACCACGAGATCAGAGAGGCTAAATCCTAGAAGCTAGCCTATGGTATGATTGTTGATGTGTATGTTGTCCTACGGACTAAAACCCTCCGGTTTATATAGACACCGGAGAGGGTTAGGGTTACATAGAGTCGGTTACAATGGTAGGAGATCTGATCATCCGTATCGCCAAGCTTGCCTTCCATGCCAAGGAAAGTCCCTTCTGGACACGGGACGGAGTCTTCAATCTTGTATCTTCATAGTCCAGGAGTCCGGCTAAAGGTATAGTTCCGCTATCCGAACACCCCCTAATCCAGGACTCCCTCAGTCCCCAAGGAATTTAGCATGTGCAACTTCAAGCTCCTCATTTTTAATTTCAAAATCATTGGCCACCTCAAGAGCTCAATCACGAGATTCCCTCACTCTAGATAATTCTAGAGCAAAAGTCTCCTCAAGAGATTCCTTGGTGGTTTGTTCAAGTCCGAGAGCTTGGGAGAGGTCCGCGATCTCATTAGCGTAATCACGCTCATGACTTTCCATTTTATCAATGGTGACCTCATGCTCCTCAAGACAAGATTCCAACTCATCAATATATTTCTTGCTCTCAATGGCAATGGACATGATTTCCATGAAGTTGGAACGAGCAATTTTATTTTTATTAAGAGCTTTAAAAACCATTTCCCCCTTAATTTTTAAGGAGGCACCATTATCATTCTCTTCATCATTATCCTTACCATCATTAGCATTAACATCATCATCAAGAGACATATTGGGTTTCAAAGTAGGAGATACCTTTGAAGCCTTAGCCATAAGGCAATAAGCAATAGATGATGATGTAGGATCCCTTGAAGCACCATTCAAAGCCACATCTTGTTCCATTGAGTGTTGGGTTTCCTCTACATTGTTAGCACCACAACTTGAGTAAGTACAAGCATTTTTATCATAGCAACAAGATATAGCAAGCATATCATCATGAGATTTAGTCAAACAATTTCTACAAGATATGCATGAACTATCAACACAAGCATGTGAAACATGTATGGTGCTCGAAGTGTTAAAGTCCAAAGAAGAAGCATTGCAATAAGATAGTGATGAAGGATCATCCACAATAAGCATACTGTCTTGCAATGACCAACACTACTCACCATATCATTACCTTGTGGCAAACCACATGTAGGTGAAGTATAAGAAGTTGATAAGACTATACGGTCGGATGTGGAGGGAGAACAATCATCCCCACAAAACTTGGACACGCCATATTTATCTTGAAGCTTTGTCCACAACTCATGAGCATCCCGGAACGGCATGAGTTGAAATATAACTACATTGCTCAAAGCATCGAAAAGCACATTAGAAGCTTGAGCATTGAGATAAGAGGTTCTCTCATCCTCTAAAGATAATCTTCGGGGATCCTTTGGAGGAGAAAAACCCATGACCCTAAAGAGATTAAGCATGCGAATTACCCAAACATCAAAATTTGTGCCATCGAAAGTAAGATTGTCAGAGAATCCTAATCCCCTAGTTGACATCCTTACTCTCTAGGCGGTTAATCCCTATAAAGAGAGACGAGGCTCTGATACCAATTGAAAGATCGTGGATGTCGCCTAGAGGGGGGGGGTGAATAGGCGCTTTAAAAATAATTACGGTTTAGGCTTGAACAAATGCGGAATAAACCTAGCGGTTAATTTGTCAAGCACAAAACCTACAACAACTAGGCTCTCCTATCAGCACCAACAACTTATGCTAAGCAAGATAAACTACTAGGTGATAGCAATATATATGACAAGAAACAATATGGCTATCACAAGGTAAAGCGCATAAGTAAAGAGCTCGGGTAAGAGATAACCGAGGCACGCGGAGACGAAGATGTATCCCAAAGTTCACATCCTTGCGGATGCTAATCTCCTTTTGGAGCGGTGTGGAGGCACAATGCTCCCCAAGAAGCCACTAGGGCCACCGTAATCTCCTCACGCCCTCGCACAATGCAAGATGCCGTGATTCCACGAAGGGACCCTTCAGGGCGGTCACCGAACCCGTACACTTTGGCAACCCGTGGGGGCGGTCACCGGTACCCATCAAATTGCTCGGGGCGATCTCCACAACCTAATTGGAGACCCCGATGCTTGCCCGGAGCTTTACACCACAATGATTGAGCTCCGAACACCACCAACCGTCTAGGGCGCCAAGGCACCCAAGAGGAACAAGCTCTAGGGTGCCCAAACACCCAAGAGTAATAAGCTTCTCAAACTTCACTTCCACGTATCATCGTGGAGAACTCAAACCGATGCACCAAATGCAAATGGCAAGGGCACACGGAGTGCCCAAGTCCTTCTCTCCCAATCCCACCAAAGCAACAAATGCTAGGGATGAAAATGAGAGGAAGAACGAAAGAAGAACATGAAGAACTCCAAGATCTAGATCCAAGGGGTTCCCGTCACTTAGAGGGGAAAGTGATTTGTGGAAACGTGGATCTAGATCTCCTCTCTCTTTTCCCTCAAGAACTAGCAAGAATCATTGGAGGGATTGAGAGTTAGCAAGCTCGAAGAAGGTCAACAATGGGGGAAGAACACGAGCTAAAAGGATAAGGATCATTGGGGAAGAAGACCCCCTTTTATAGGTGGGGAAAAATCCAACCGTTATGCTCACAGCCCGCACAGAGCGGTACTACCGCTCCAAGGAGCGGTACTACTGCTAGGTCGGAAGTACCCCTTTGAAAAACAACAACGAGGAGGCAAAAGGCCAGAAGAACCGCCGGAGCGGTACTACCGCTCGTCCTCATGGTACTACTGCTTGCGAGCGGTACTAAAAAAATACATCCGGGCCTACCACCGCAAGACATGGGACGAGTTTTTGGTCCGGAGCGGTACTACCGCTGTAGGAGCCGCGGTAGTACTGCTCTGGAGCGGTAGTAAAAAATTACATCCGCTCCAATTCGCGGTAGTACCGCTGCAACCTTTTCAGAACACCAAAACTGCCACAACTTTTGCAAATGGACTCCGAATACGATGAAACCAAGTTTGTTGGAAAGCTAGCGACAAGGCCTAACGTAATCTTGAAAGAAACATCAATAAGAAGCAAATTAGAAAATTCCCATAAGAAAATGGTGAAGACCCTTCCTTGGATAAGACCGGTAAAACCTACAACACCGAAAACATCATAGAAGACGCATGCGAACTCCGTTTTCGATGAAACCAAGTTTGTTGGAAAGCTAGCGATAAGGGCTAACACAATCTTGAAAGAAATATCAATAAGAAGAAAATTAGAAAAGGCCCATAAGAAAATGGTGAGGACCCTTCCTCGGATAAGACCGGTAAATCCTACAACACCGAAAACATCATAGAAGACGCATGCGAACTCCATTTTCGATGAACTCAAGCTTGTCCTCAAGATGACCATAAGCTCTAAGACTCACTAAGAGAACCAAACAAGAACCAAGAAACATGATGCAAGGATGCAATAGTTTGAGCTCTCGACGAACGATACGATGAAGCTACTCACTTGAGAGCCGCCCTTGATAGTACGGTTATCAATCCTATAACCCGGTCTCGCAACTACCACCATGAGACCGGTAAAATAGAAAACCTATCAAGGGCAAACCTTTGCCTTGCACATGATCCACTTGAGTTAGATGATGATGATCTTGTCCTCCTGAAGATGGACCACCTTTCTTGATTGCGTTGGGTCGATGAAGACTAGATGATTGCTCCCCCATACTACACTATGGGTGAGCCACTCTTCGGCACATCTTCACAAGTCCATTGACACCACAATGGATGGCAAGCTTCAAGCACTTGATCTCTTCGTGATTCTCCACTTGAAATTGCAAACGGCAATCTTGATGACGATCACCACCTGATGTCATCGTTCCCATGGGTTGTATGATATCATGCTCTTGACGCAAGCCCATGGACACGTACCTAACCCCACATAGACTCTCACATAGACCATGGGTTAGTACACAAAGTGCAATGGACAATGCTTACCATACCATGGGATCACTTGATCCCTCTCGGTACATCTTCTACTCTTTGAGAGTTGATCAACTTGATTCACTCTTGACTTAGTCTTGATCAACCTTGAATCTTTCCAACTCTCTTCATTTGGATGATGTCTTGAAGTTAAACATGAATGATCACACAATATTCTTCTTCAAGACATGCTTGCAATAAGCTCAACTCTCAAATGACCAATCTTTGGATAATTCCTTGAATAGCACCTTGGTCGACACAAACTCTCTTTGAAACCAACACATGTACTCCAAGAAAAGCCTATGGACAAAACCTTCAAATATAACTCAAGGAAACCATTAGTCCATAGAGATTGTCATCAATTACCAAAACCAAACATGGGGGCACCGCATGTTCTTCCACCCAGGCAGACTCATTGGGTCGAAATGATTCAAGAGTATAATCCGAGTATCGAATATACTCCAGGCAAGGCCAATGTCATTGCTGACGCTTTGAGCAGGAAGGCTTACTGCAACAGTTTGATTCTCAAGCCCTACCAACCGGATCCACTACAAAAAATACACTTTCTTGATGATACATGTTTGTCACAGTAGGTCGCTTTTTTGTCATGCATGTACATCCATGACAAATTTATGACAGAATCAAGATAGTCATACCTGTGCTGTCATAGAAGTGTTCCATGACATTACCAAAATTATCATCACGGAAGTGTCCACTTCCATGACGATAAATCGTGCGCCATAGTAGTGCTTTCGTCAAGGGTGACCGACACGTGGCATCCACCGCAACGGAAAGCCGTTAAGCTATCGGGTCGGGTTTTGGATCCGATAACCCTTTAACAGCCCCGACCAATGGGGATTTTCCACGTGTAAAATCATCATTGGCTGGAGGAAACACGTGTTGGCTCATTGTTGGGACAGATGTCAACCACTCATTCGACGGAACGCGCCTATGATACGTCGACACGTGGCACGACCCAACAGAGGCCCATTCCTGTGAAAAGGCCGGCCCGTTTGGCTTGGTCAAAAGGTGGCGTGCCGGCCCATGGAAAGCCTATTAACGGCCTGTTCGCATATAGCCCATTTACAGCCCGCTAACCCAAGGATCGTTACGCCCTATCCGAATTTGGCCCAGTAGCGTCATCTAGGCCATCCAATATGATTCCAGCCCGTTTTCACTTCTGGTCCATGTATGGCCCATGACGTATTTCGGCCCATATGAGGCCCTATGTAACTCTTGGCCTATTAACGACCCGTGGTGAAACTGGTCCGTAATGAACAGTGTATCACTTTACACCCATTAACGGCCCGTGGTGAAACTGGCCCGTAATGAACAGTGTATCACTTTATACCCATTAACAGCCCGTTATTCCGTTGGGCCGTTTTCATCCCATGTTATCTTTTGGCCTTCTCAAAGCCCATTTATTCTTGGGCTCATTTCCAGCATTCGTTTACTTATGGCCCGTTACTATCATTTTCTCCTTGTGGGCCAAATTCAGCCTGTGGTTACAGTTGGCCCGTTTGTGGTCCGTTAATACGTTGGGCCGTTTTCATAGCGTCATCAAATACGGCCTATTAACGATGGCCCGTCACGGTCGGCCCATGAACGGACGATTCCAACTCTAGCCCGTTTACGGCCATAATGCGGCCTGTTATTAGCCCATGTTTGGCCAATCGATCATACAGCCCGTATAAGGCCCATTGATGATACGGCCCATAGAAGGCCCATTGTTTCTACGGCCCGTAGAAGGCCTACTATTTCTACGGCCCATAGAAGGCCCACTATTTCTACGGCCCGTAGGAGGCCCAGTGTCACTACAGTAAATATTAGCCCATGGTTATTGTGGCCTAGTTTTAAAAAATAGGTTATTGCAGCCACTAGTTAACCGCGGAAAAAGAACTGCAATGACTACAAGCAAACAAATAAACAAGACAAGAAGGAAATAAATAAGCAAGCAACTAATGCTAGGCTATCATGGCTATTACACATATTACATCCACTGGGCATCAAAGTTCGCCACCAGTGCAAATATAGGGAACAAAGCAGCATATCATATACACTGGCCGTCAAAATTGGCCACCCGTGCAAATAAACGCGGCAGCAAAACAGGAGCATAACTGAAACAACTTCAGAAGAGCTCAAGAAACGTTATCTTGGGTATCCACCATGCTTGCAATAAGCTTAGCAAGCTGATTAGCTTTGTCCTGTTTGGCGCTAAAATCCTCCAACGCTTGCTGTTGCACCAGAAAGTATGCATATGAATGCTCCAGGGACTTCCGTAGTCCTTCCACTTCTTGTCGCAACATAGCCGATCAATGTCTTTCAGCTTGTAGTTGACACTCAAGAAACCGAACTGATTCAGACAGTGAGTTTGAATAGCTTCTGCAAGTCGTAGGTATAGTAACTCCAACACTAAACCAAGACAGGATGTGTCACTATCCTGAACCTTATCTGCATTACTTCCTTTACCGTTGCTTAATAAGGCACTCTTCCCCAATATTCTATCAACATTCTAAAAGAAGAAACAAGCACACACATAACAAGTTTAGCATGTACTAGTATATGAAACTCATTTCGGTGAACCAGTTCATTAGTAAGGTGGATAGGATTAAACTACCAAGTCTTCTATTGCCAAGTACTAGTACATAATAAAAGCATCAAACAAACATATATCTATGTCCTATGGTAGCAATGGAATCTTAAATTAGAACAATTGTTCTTCAGGTTTAGGCACTTGTTCTACATGAACAGAGTACAGTAAGACGCAAGAATATAATACTTAAAAATAGAAAATGAGCTCATAGACCTTACCACATTCTTGGTTCGGGACCAGTACAGAACAAGGCGTTCCTAGTCATCATCCAGTAAATGTGTCTCAGGAGAACATAAGGGAATTTGATGAGTTTCTTTGCCGGTGAAGTACGTTTTCTTCACGTAATTCTGATAATGCCACCAAGCATTCTTGAAGATAGCAGAGGTATTAGCACAGGTTACCTCATCCTGAGTTTCCAAATCGGTCCTTCTCTATAGAGAAAAATGGGAAAATTTGCTGTATTATAACCATCATGGAGGTAGGATGTATGGGACGAAGCAAAGTAATTGCCATGAACAACATTACTTACACATAACTCCTGGACAAACACCTACAACTGGCATTTTCCTTCATCTTCAGTATTATATTTCCAAGATGGGAAGATACGCACATACGATTTAACAACATCAAATGCCATAGATGCTAAACTACGACTAGCTGGTTGTGCTTCCTCCACAGGAATAGGCGTACTAACTGGTGGAGTTGGGGTTCACCGTGATAGTACTGGCCCTATGGGCACTGGAGCTGCCTTACTAACTGCTCTTGTATGGGAGCTCTATGGTGGAGATGGTGCTGTGTCAACGGGAACTGGGTTACTATTAGCTGGGGTTAGATTGGGTGAAGCTGGTTCTCTGTCCATCGTAGTAGGGGTACAATCTGGGAGAGTTTGGGTTATGTGTGGTAGGGCTGGTTCTTGTGCATGTACAATCGGGTGCTATCTCCACCAAGAGGTAGCACTGTTTTATTTGAAGACCATGTTTTTAGTCCGCTAGATACTGGCATCACCCGCTGCAATTCAAATGGCTGATAAACAGGAAACATAGTTGAATGTACAGACATTGTATGAGAGACAGATGCAATAGATAGAGTGGAAAAAAGAGGGCATGAAATAGTTGACATGTATATTGTTTAACTAAAACGGATAGCATGACATAATTTCACATATATGATGTTTATCTAAACTGGATAGCATAGCATAACATAATTCAAAGATATGATGAATAACTAATCAAGATCGCATGACATAATTCACCTACATGTTATCTAAGTAATCAGGATCGCATCATTTAATTCACATATGTGATTTATATGATAAACAGAGGGCATTCGATATGATCTCTGAACTAAGAACGTGGTGTTGAATATTGTGTATATGATGTCTAAACTATGCAATGCAAGACACCGTATGCATGATATGAGCAGTATAACCGTGCCAAGTTAGAGCATACACCTCAGTGGGGGAATATGACTGGTCATCTGTCTCTGAATCCATCTCTGAGGAGCTATCGGGACCCAACAAGAGATCTACGTCAATATGTAGCACTATCTTCTCTGAAAGCCTTGTTTTCACTCCAGATTTTTCCATCTCCCACCCAAATGGCTGATTCACAGGAAGAGTAGTTTAATGTACAAACATTGTCGACAAATGAAAATGTAATGAAGAAAAGGATGGGCAAGATATCATTCAAATATATGATGCCTGGTTAAACAGGATGGCATTGCACATTTCACATATATTGTGGCCGGCTAAAAGGCATGAGACTGCATAATTCCCATATATGATATAGAAACTAAACAGGTGGCATTACAGAACATGTCTAAACTAAGCAGATGACATATATGATGTTAAAAGTAGGCACTTCAAGGCAACATATGCATGATATGACTAACATCATCATGCCAAGGTAGAGCAAACACCTTGGGGGGTAAATAGGAATGGTCAGCGGCGTCTGAATCCGCCTCAGAACAGATATCTTCCTCTGGATTACAATCTGGAGAGGGGTGGGGAGGGTTTGCCATTGAACCAACCATGGAGCGATGTTTGCATGACATTGTATTGCCGCGCAGAACTCTTCTCTTTTTATCTACATGTTTAGCATGACTGTGTACAATATCTGACATGCATATGTAAAAAATATGGTGAGATTATGTAAGGAGAGCATGCAGAAATTTAGAGTGATGGTAACAACCAGTGGATCGATGTTTTTCTGTTGAACCAAAATAGCCCTAATGGATCGACGTGAATGTATAGTAATAAGTGATGCAACAAGTGTACAACCTCTTTGCTGTAGCCGTGTTGACCTCAGCATCATTGGGTTGGTCGCTAAAGCAATTGAGGCAGAGGTGGCTGTCGGAGGTGTGGAGGAAGATCTGAGGAATCTATAGACGGCGTCCAGGGCACTGCTCTGTTGTGACGGATCATTCTGTCGTTGGAGCAGCTCCGGTGAGCCATAAGACGTCAAGGATGAAGCAGCACAAGACAGACATCGTCAATCTCAAGTGGGATTCTAATAGTATCTCCAATAGATGATGTAAAATGGATGTAAAATTAACATCACAAAAAACCACCCGACTACAACAGATGAGGTAAAAACTATTGACTCTGAACTTAACTGTCGAAACTGAAATTTACTATGGAATCTGAATGCTACTGTCGAAACTGAACGCAATGGTAGCAGAGAGGCACTTGACATGTAGTTTAGGGAGGGCCTGCAGTTCATCTTCAACCTGTACCCCCCTAAGCCACCAGCTGTTGGGGAACATAAAAATTTCAAAAAATTTCCTACGCACACGCAAGATCATGGTGATGCATAGCAACGAGGGGGAGAGTGTTGTCTACGAACCAACGCAGACCGACTGCGGAAGCGATCACACAACATAGAGGAAGTAGTCGTACGTCTTCTTTCCGATCCGACCGATCGAAGCACCGTTACTCCGGCACCTCTGAGTTCTTAGCACACGTTCAGCTCGATGACGATCCTCGGGCTCCGATCCAGCAAAGCGTCGAGGAAGAGTTCCGTCAGCACGACGGCGTGGTGACGATCTTGATGTTTCACCGACGCAGGGCTTCGCCTAAGCTCTACAACGATATGACCGAGGTGGAATTTGGTGGCAGGGGGCACCGCACACGGCTAAGGAACGATCAACAATGATCAATTGTGTGTCTATGGGGTGCCCCCTGCCCCTGTATATAAATGATGGAGGAGGAGGTGGCCGGCCAAGGCATAAGGTGCGGCCAGGATGGGAGTCCTACTAGGACTCCAAGTCCTAGTAGGAGTCCATCAAGAGGGGAGGAAGGGAGAAGGAATAGGAGGAGTAGGAAAGGTGGCCGGCCCCCTTTTCCCTAGTCCAATTCGGACCAAAGGGGAGGGGGGCGCAGCAGCCTTTTCCTCTTCCCACTAAAGCCCATCAAGGCCCATTACTTCTCTCGTAACTACCCGGTACTCCGAAAAATACCCGAAGCACTCGGAACCTTTCCGATGTCCGAATATAGTCATCCAATATATCAATCTTTACGTCTCGACCATTTCGAGACTCCTCGTCATGTCCCCGATCTCATCCGGGACTCCGAACTCCTCCGGTACATCAAAACTCCTAAACTCATAATATAACTGTCATCGAAACCTTAAGCGTGCGGACCCTACGGTTCGAGAACAATGTAGACATGACCGAGACACGTCTCCGGTCAATAACCAATAGCGGGACCTGGATGCCCATATTGGCTCCTACATATTCTACGAAGATCTTTATTGGTCAGACCGCATAACAACATACGCTGTTCCCTTTGTCATCGGTATGTTACTTGCCCGGGATTCGATCGTCGGTATCCAATACCTAGTTCAATCTCGTTACTGGCAAGTCTCTTTACTCGTTCTGTAATACATCATCCCACAACTTACTCATTAGTTGCAATGCTTGCAAGGCTTAAGTGATGTGCATTACCGAGAGGGCCCAGAGATACCTCTCCAACAATCGGAGTGACAAATCCTAATCTCGAAATACGCCAACCCAACATCTACCTTTGGAGCCACCTATAGTACTCCTTTATAATCACCCAGTTACGTTGTGACGTTTGGTAGTACCCAAAGTGTTCCTCCGGCAAACGGGAGCTGCATAATCTCATAGTCATAGGAACATGTATAAGTCATGAAGAAAAGCAATAGCAACATACTAAACGATCGGGTGCTAAGCTAATGGAATGGGTCATGTCAATCAGATCATTCAACTAATGATGTGACCTCGTTAATCAAATAACAACTCTTTGTTCATGGTTAGGAAACATAACCATCTTTGATTAACGAGCTAGTCAAGTAGAGGCATACTAGTGACACTCTGTTTGTCTATGTATTCACACATGTATTATGTTTCCGGTTAATACAATTCTAGCATGAATAATAAACATTTATCATGATATAAGGAAATAAATAATAACTTTATTATTGCCTCTAGGGCATATTTCCTTGAGTCTCCCACTTGCACTAGAGTCAATAATCTAGTTCACATCGCCATGTGATTTAGCAGCAATGGTTCACATCACCATGTGATTAACACCCATAGTTCACATCGTCATGTGACCAACAATCAAAGGGTTTACTAGAGTCAGTAATCTAGTTCACATATCTATGTGATTAACACCCAAAGAGTACTAAGGTGTGATCATGTTTTGCTTGTGAGATAATTTTAGTCAACGGGTCTGTCACATTCAGATCCGTAAGTATTTTGCAAGTTCTATGTCTACAATGCTCTACACGGAGCTACTCTAGCTAATTGCTCCCACTTTCAATATGTATCCAGATTGAGACTTAGAATCATCTGGATCAGTGTCAAAAACTTGCATCGACGTAACCCTTTACGACGAACCTTTTTGTCACGTCCATAATCGAGAAACATTTCCTTATTTCACTAAGGATAACCGCTGTCCAGTGATCTACTCCTAGATCACTATTGTACTCCCTTGCCAAATCAGTGCAGGGTATACAATAGATCTGGTACACAGCATGGCATACTTTATAGAACCTATGAATGAGGCATAGGGAATGACTTTCATTCTCTTTCTATCTTCTGCCGTGGTCGGGCTTTGAGTTTTTACTCAACTTCACACCTTGTAAGACAGGCAAGAAACTTTTTCTTTGACTGTTCCATTTTGAACTACTTCAAAATCTTGTCAAGGTATGTACTTATTGAAAAACTTATCAAGCGTCTTGATCTATCTCTATAGATCTTGAACCTCAATATGTAAGCAGCTTTACCGAAGTCTTTCTTTGAAAAACTCCTTTCAAACACTCCTTTTATGCTTTACAGAATAATTCTACATTATTTCCGATCAACAATATGTCATTCACATATACTTATCAGAAATGCTGTAGTGCTCCCACTCACTTTCTCGTAAATACAGGCTTCACCGCAAGTCTGTATAAAACTATATGCTTTGATCAACTCATCAAGGCGTATATTCCAACTCCGAGATGTTTGCACCAGTCCACAGATAGATCGCTGGAGCTTGCATATTTAGTTAACACCTTTAGGATCGACAAAACCTTCTAGTTGCATCGTATACAACTCTTCTTTAGCAAATCCATTAAGGAATGCAGTTTTGTTTATCCATTTGCCAGATTTCATAAAATGCGGCAATTGCTAACATGATTCGGACAGACTTAAGCATAGATACGAGTGAGAAAATCTCATCATAGTCAACACCTTGAACTTGTCGAAAACCTTTTGCGACAATTCTAGCTTTGTAGATAGTAACACTACTATCAGCGTCCGTCTTCCTCTTGAAGATCCATTTATTTTCTATGGCTTGCCGATCATCGGGCAAGTCAACTAAAGTCCATACTTTGTTCTCATACATGGATCATATCTCAGATTTCATGGCTTCAAGCCACTTTGCGGAATCTGGGCTCACCATCGCTTCTTCATAGTTCATAGGATCATCATGATCTAGTAGCATGACTTCCAGAACAGGATTACCGTACCACTCTGGCGCGGATCTTACTCTGGTTGATCTACGAGGTTCAGTAGTGTCTTGTTCTGAAGTTTCATGATCATCATCATTAGCTTCCTCACTAACTGGTGTAGGTGTCACAGAAACATTTTTCTGTGATGTACTACTTTCCAATAAGGGAGCAGGTACAGTTACCTCGTCAAGTTCTACTTTCCTCCCACTCACTTCTTTCGAGAGAAACTCCTTCTCCAGAAAGTTTCCGAATTTAGCAATAAAAGTCTTGCCTTCGGATCTGTGATAGAAGGTGTATCCAATAGTTTCCTTTGGATATCCTATGAAGATGCACTTCTCCGATTTGAGTTTTTAGCTTATCAGGATGAAACTTTTTCATATAAGCATCGCAACCCCAAACTTTAAGAAACGACAACTTTGGTTTCTTACCAAACCATAGTTCATAAGGCGTCGTCTCGACGGATATATATGGTGCCCCTTTTTAACGTGAATGCAGCTGTCTCTAATGCATGACCCCAAAAACAATAGTGGTAAATCGGTAAGAGACATCATAGATTGCACTATATCCAATAAAGTACGGTTATGATGTTCGGACACACCATTATGATGTGGTGTTCCAGGTGGCGTGAGTAGTGAAACTATTTCACATTGTTTTAACTGAAGACCAAATTCGTAACTCAAATATTTGTCTCTGCGATCAGATCGTAGAAACTTTATTTTCTTGTCACGATGTTTTTTACTTCACTCTGAAATTCTTTGAACTTTTCAAATGTTTCAGACTTATGTTTCATCAAGTAGATATACTCATATCTGCTCAAATCATTTGTGAAGATCAGAAAATAATGATACCTGTCGCGAGCCTCAATATTCATCGGACCACATACATCAGTATGTATGATTTCCAATAAATCTTTTCTCGCTCCATTGTTCCGGAGAACGGCGTTTTTTAGTCATCTTGCCCAAAAGGCATGGTTCGCAAGCATCAAGTGATTCATAATCAAGTGATTCCGAAAGCCCATCAGCATGGAGTTTCTTCATGCGCTTTATACCAATATGACCTAAACAGCAGTGCCACAAATAAGTTGCACTATCATTATTAACTTTGCATCTTTTGGTTTCAATATTATGAATATGTGTATTATTAAGATCGAGATCCAATGAACTATTTTCATTGGGTGTGTAACCATATAAGGTTTTATTCATGTAAACAGAACAACAATTTATTCTTTTACTTAAATGAATAACCATATTACAATAAACATGATCAAATCATATTCATGCTCAACACAAACACCAAATAACACTTATTTAGGTTCAACACTAATCCCGAAAGTATAGGGGAGTGTGCGATGATGATCATATCAATCTTGGAACTACTTCCAACACACATCGTCACTTCACCCTTAACTAGTCTCTGTTTATTCTGCAACTCCCGTTTCGAGTTACTAATCTTAGCAACTGAACTAGTATCAAATACTGAGGGTTTGCTATAAACACTAGTAAAGTACACATCAATAACATGTATATCAAATATACTTATGTTCACTTTGCCATCCTTCTTATCCGCCAATCACTTGGGGTAGTTCCGCTTCCAGTGACCAGTCCCTTTGCAGTAGGAGCACTTAGTCTCAGGCTTAGGATCAGACTTGGGGTTCTTCACTTGAGCAGCAACTTGCTTGCCGTTCTTCTTGAAGTTCCCCTTCTTCCCTTTGCCCTTTTCTTGAAACTAGTGATCTTGTCTACCATCAACACTTGATGTTTTTCTTGATTTCTACCTTCATCAATTTCATCATCATGAAAAGCTCGGGAGTCGTTTCCGTCATCCCTTGCATACTATAGTTCATCACGAAGTTCTACTAACTTGGTCATGGTGACTAGAGAATTCTGTCAATCACTATCTTATCTGGAAGATTAACTCCCACTTGATTCAAGCGATTGTAGTACCCAGACAATCTGAGCACATGCTCACTAGTTGAGCGATTCTCCTCCATCTTTTAGCTATAGAACTTGTTGGAGACTTCATATCTCTCAACTCGGGTATTTGCTTGAAATATCAACTTCAACTCCTGGAACATCTCATATGGTCCATGACGTTCAAAACGTCTTTTGAAGTCCCGATTCTAAGCCATTAAGCATGGTGCACTAAACTATCAAGTAGTCATCATATTGAGCTAGCCAAACGTTCATAACGTCTGCATCTGCTCCTGCAATAGGTCTGTCACCTAGCGGTGCATCAAGGACATAATTCTTCTGTGCAGCAATGAGGATAAACCTCAGATCACGGATCCAATCCGCATCATCGCTACTAACATCTTTCAACACAATTTTCTCTAGGAACATGTCAAAATAAACACAGGGAAGCAACAACGCGAGCTATTGATCTACAACATAATTTGCAAAATACTACCAGGACTAAGTTCATGATAAATTTAAGTTCAATTTAATCATATTACTTAAGAACTCCCACTTAGATAGACATCCCTCTAATCCTCTAAGTGATCACGTGATCCAAATCAACTAAACCATAACCGATCATCACGTGAGATGGAGTAGTTTTCAATGGTGAACATCGTTATGTTGATCACATCTACTATATGATTCACGCTCGACCTTTCGGTCTCCGTGTTCCGAGGCCATATCTGTATATGCTTGGCTCGTCAAGTATAACCTGAGTATTCCGCGTGTGCAACTGTTTTGCACCCGTTGTATTTGAACGTAGAGCCTATCACACCCGATCATCACGTGGTGTCTCAGCACAAAGAACTTTTGCAACGGTGCATACTCAGGGAGAACACTTCTTGATAATTTAGTGAGAGATCATCTTATAATGCTACCGTCAATCAAAGCAAGATAAGATGCATAAAAGGATAAACATCACATGCAATCAATATAAGTGATATGATATGGCCATCATCATCTTGTGCTTTGTGATCTCCATCTCCGAAGCACCATCATGATCACCATCGTCACCGGCGCGACACCTTGATCTCCATCGTAGCATCGTTGTCGTCTCGCCAATCTTATGCTTCCACGACTATCACTACCGTTTAGTAATAAAGTAAAGCATTACATCGCGATTGCATTGCATACAATAAAGCGACAACCATATGGCTCCTGCCAGTTGCCGATAACTCGGTTACAAAACATGATCATCTCATACAATAAAATCAGCATCATGCCTTGACCATATCACATCACAACATGCCCTGCAAAAACAAGTTAGACGTCCTCTACTTTGTTGTTGCAAGTTTTACGTGGCTGCTACGGGTTTTAAGTAAGAACTCATCTCACCTACGCATCAAAACCACAACGATAGTTTGTCAAATAGACTCCGTTTTAACCTTCTCAAGGACCGGGCGTAGCCACACTTGGTTCAACTAAAGTTGGAGAGACAGTCTTCCGCAAGCCATCTATGTGCAAAGCACGTCGAGGGAACCGGTCTCGCGTAAGAGTACGCGTAAGGTTGGTCCGGATCGTCTCGTCCAACAATACCGCCGAACCAAAGTATGACATGCTGGTAGGCAGTATGACTTGTATCGCCCACAACTCACTTGTGTTCTACTCGTGCAAATAACATCAAACCATAAAAACCTAGGCTCGGATGCCACTGTTGGGGAACGTAGTAATTTCAAAAAATTTCCTACGCACACGCAAGATCATGTTGATGCATAGCAACGAGGGGGAGAGTGTTGTCTACGTACCAACGCAGACCGACTGCGGAAGCGATCACACAACGTAGAGGAAGTAGTCGTACGTCTTCTTTCCGATCCGACCGATCCAAGCACCGTTACTCCGGCACCTCCGAGTTCTTAGCACACGTTCAGCTCGATGACGTTCCTCGGGCTCCGATCCAGCAAAGCGTCGAGGAAGAGTTCCGTCAGCACGACGGCGTGGTGATGATCTTGATGTTTCACCGACGAAGGGCTTCGCCTAAGCTCTACAACGATATGACCGAGGTGGAATTTGGTGGCAGGGGGCACCGCACACAGCTAAGGAATGATCAACAATGATCAATTTTGTGTCTATGGGGTGCCCCCTGCCCCTGTATATAAATGATGGAGGAGGAGGTGGCCGGCCAAGGCATAAGGTGCGGCCAGGATGGGAGTCCTACTAGGACTCCAAGTCCTAGTAGGAGTCCATCAAGAGGGGAGGAAGGGAGAAGGAATAGGAGGAGTAGGAAAGGTGGCCGGCCCCCTTTTCCCTAGTCCAATTCGGACCAAAGGGGAGGGGGGGGGGCGCAGCAGCCTTTTCCTCTTCCCACTAAAGCCCATCAAGGCCCATTACTTCTCCCGTAACTACCCGGTACTCCGAAAAATACCCGAATCACTCGGAACCTTTCCGATGTCCGAATATAGTCGTCCAATATATCGATATTTACGTCTCGACCATTTCGAGACTCCTCGTCATGTCCCCGATCTCATCCGGGACTCCGAACTCCTTCGGTACATCAAAACTCCTAAACTCATAATATAACTGTCATCGAAACCTTAAGCGTGCGGACCCTACGGTTCGAGAACAATGTAGACATGACCGAGACACGTCTCCGGTCAATAACCAATAGCGGGACCTGGATGCCCATATTGGCTCCTACATATTCTACGAAGATCTTTATCGGTCAGACCGCATAACAACATACGCTGTTCCCTTTGTCATCGGTATGTTACTTGCCCGGGATTCGATCGTCGGTATCCAATACCTAGTTCAATCTCGTTACTGGCAAGTCTCTTTACTCGTTCTGTAATACATCATCCCACAACTAACTCATTAGTTGCAATGCTTGCAAGGCTTAAGTGATGTGCATTACCGAGAGGGCCCAGAGATACCTCTCCGACAATCGGAGTGACAAATCCTAATCTCGAAATACGCCAACCCAACATCTACCTTTGGAGCCACCTGTAGTACTCCTTTATAATCACCCAGTTACGTTGTGACATTTGGTAGTACCCAAAGTGTTCCTCCGGCAAACGGGAGCTGCATAATCTCATAGTCATAGGAACATGTATAAGTCATGAAGAAAAGCAATAGCAACATACTAAATGATCGGGTGCTAAGCTAATGGAATGGGTCATGTCAATCAGATCATTCAACTAATGATGTGACCTCGTTAATCAAATAACAACTCTTTGTTCATGGTTAGGAAACATAACCATCTTTGATTAACGAGCTAGTCAAGTAGAGGCATACTAGCGACACTCTGTTTGTCTATGTATTCACACATGTATTATGTTTCCGGTTAATACAATTCTAGCATGAATAATAAACATTTATCATGATATAAGGAAATAAATAATAACTTTATTATTGCCTCTAGGGCATATTTCCTTCACCAGCCACCACCGGCCCCAGCGTCGCCTCGCCGCCCTGAAAGAACTCGCCACCGCCGCCCCGGCCAGCCCTCTAGGGCCCCCGCCTCCACCCTGAACCCTAAGATAGATAGTGGGGTACCTCTCCGGTGAGCCCCCGTCCCTGCTGCGGGTGGTCCTTCCTTAATTCCGGCGAGCCCCCCAACCCCTGAAAATCGACTGACCGAAAAGTCGATTCAGTCGATTGAAGTGTGGCTTAATCGGAGCAGAGCAGCAGCACGAGCAAGGGGGAGAGCCACAGCAGCAGCTAGGCAAGCGAGCGATCGAGCGAGAGCCGGAGCAGCAGCAACAGATCCGGCTGGTATGGCCGCCGCCGCCGAAGGGGCCTCGCACTGGGGGAGAGCCGCCGTGGAGATGTCGCCCGCGGCGCCGGCTTCAAGGTAGCCGCTCCATGGGGGTGCGGGATGGTGCACCGTCGGCGGGGGGAGGTCGAGTTAAGGAGAAGGTGCGATGCGATGAGTGTACAACCTCTTTGGTGGCGCCGAGTAGGCCTCGACTTCGTCCGAGGAGTCGGTGAGGATGCTGCAGTTCCGGTGGAGCAGGTTAAGGCGCCGCTGTGGGGATGGAGTAGCCGCGATAGATAAGGCGATCATCGGAGCAGCTCCTTGGAGGTGGAGGACGGGGCGGCTAAACCGGCGGGACGGCGAGATGGACGACGGATCCTCATCCGGGGAGGTGGACGAGGGACGTCGAGCTGTTGCGCTAGACGACGTCGTCGGGGAAGAGGCTCCGGCTGGGCAGCGGTGATGTGGTGGACGGAGGAGGGTGGGGTTTCACGGCTGGAGTGGAGAGGTTATGGCGGCCTGGGATTTCGAATGGCGAAAAGGGGGCGACGGGAGGGGGTGAAGCTTGACTTAGGAACGCGCTTGTCCAAAATGTAGGGTGTGTTACAAAAGTACCCCCCACCGATTTGAACTAGCGGCCCTTTCGGCTCAAGGTTAGAAGGGGGATTTCGCGTGTCGGGATTTGGCAGCTGGAGGGAGTTTTCGCGCGCGTTGTAATTTCGAGATAGCAAGGCGCGGGTTGTGAAGGCGCCAGTTTTGGGAGCACGATATCTGAATTTTCGGGATATAACAAGACGCGGGTTGAATTTTAGGGACAAGCCCAACGTGTAGTAATATTGTACTTGTACGAACCAAATCAATTCGCACTTCCCTCAACCAAAAAGAAAATGAAAAATAAATAAAATTATTCACACCACACAAAGAGAGAGTCTTGCCCCGTTTTACTATACAAATGCTATTCAAAGCTACTCCCTCCTTCCATCTATATAGGGCCTAATGCGTTTTTCGATGCTAACTTTGACCAAATATTAGAGCAATGATATATGACATGCAACTTACACAAAGCACACCGTTAAATTCGTTTGTGAAAGGTTCTTTCAATGATATAATTTTCACATTGTGCATGTCATGTACTATTAATCTTGTCAATAGTCAAAGGCGGTCTTAAAAATCTCATTACACCCTATATAGATGAAAGGAGGGAGTATGAATCCGTGTTATGTACGATTAATTTTTTTCGCTTGCTGTATAATGCATGTAACCTACTCATACCAACATTTTAGTGCATTCCAAATGTCTATACTACCGCTGCAATTCGAACTAAATTTGAATTCGTTTCTCTATTTCAATAAGAATCTACAATCATGATTGTTGCCAACTTCAACCATCATAGTTTCCTTGCTATCCGCCAAATATAAATCAGACGGCCTATAATGCAGGATGGCAGGCACACCATCATCAACAACTCCGTTTTTTATAAGAGTAGAGATAAAACATATTAAATGTAGTATACCATGTTCATAACCACACCATATCACCGTTATATATATATTCACACATCCGTCGGTTTGAAACACTATGATAAATTCTTTAAATATCCGAATTCGCTTTTTATAATGAAGTATATATGATCTCTATTCGTCTTTTACACCCACACAACCCTCTTATCTTTGTAGCTAGCACTAACTTTCTCTTGTTCATGCACATGCCCGCATCCCTCTCACCCTCCCTCAGCATTCTCTAGCTCCATCGTGCAAATTCGTCTTTTCACGTTAGGTCGTTCACCCACGGTGTGTGTACGCCCCCCAGCTCCTTCTTTACGGCACACATCGATCGATATGCCTCTCTAGCCAGGTGTGCCTAGCACAAACACAAGCTTCCCCTCTTCTCTTGTCACCGTCCATGCCTCACTCCCACCACTCTTTTCATCGTTCTCGTACTCGCACACTCCTCCCCCTCGATATAGTATGCCTCTCGTACCACCTCCTACATGCATCTCTCTCTCTCTCTATCCTTCTCCTTGTGCCTCATTTGTTTCTAACACACACATGCATGTATACCGATCGATCTCCCAACATATACCTAGATCGACTTTAACTACCCCCCATTTATCGACGTACCTCCCAAGTTATGTCTCTCCTTTATCTTACAAAGGGAGATTGATCTTCCTACGTAGTTACGTCTGCTTACCACAGCCACATCGTCCCCCCTCATCATTCGTGCATGCCTCCTGACCCGTCTCTCACACGCATGTGCACAGACAACAAGCAGCCATCTCCTCTCTTATTGATATTGCGGGTGTGCCCTCCGTTTGTCTAGCAAGCCTATCCCACCACTTGTTAGAAGCAACTCCACTACCACCCCCTCCAACACTCTAGCTCTGTCTCTCTCCCAACCTTATTCATCTCCTGCACATATGTATGGATGCCGATCGATCTCCCTTAATACATGAGGCAGATCGATCTCCTTAATACATGAGGTAGGCCTCTCTCCTCCTCCACACATATACCAGCCATTGTACCTCTATAGTTAATTAGGCCTCCCTCTTCCCCCACCACACACCGATAGTCGAGCGCTGCAGGTAGGTATCCATGCCACAGAGACAAACTGCACATGTCCCATCTCAAGTTCCAGTAGGCCAGCCACTCTATATCTTTGACGTGGGCACACACAAATTCGATGGCACTCTTTATCGATCGTGCGCGCGTGCACACACACACACACACACACATCATCCCTCTCTTCGATTCTATGGACACCTCAAGCCGATGATACCTCCACTCTCTTCTCGTGGATCGCCCCCTCTATATATATGTTATATCCAGGACTCTATTTCACACACATTGCATATGTTAATTTTTTTGATTGACCCCCCCCCCAAAAAAACTCTCAAGAACCCACACACTATATCTCCCTAGGTTTGTATCTCTCTCACACAACCCCATGTAGGTGGTGTACGTATACAAGAAGATAATAGGTGCACCGTGCATGTACTCACGCTTCATGCCCAGCCACACCCGCGCGGGTACATGGTGGAGCTCATTTCTCCGCAGAAGCTGAATTTGTTTTTGAAACATCAAGTGGCCAGAGACTCGAAAACTTATTTTCCCATTAGTGACTTGTCATGGCGGTGGATTTTAGTTTGTACGATAATGCTGCATCCACCTAAAGTAACGAAAGTTCTTACGTAAACTTCCTAGTAATTCCCTCTTCGTAGGTGCAGCATTACTCCTAACATTTGTAATATCAGTTTGAAACTTGTAATATTGCCGTGTCCTATTCCTCACTCTGTGCATTTAAAAACCGAACCAAAAAACCATACCGAAAATAAACCGAACCGAACCACTTTTATGGTTTTATGGTTTCTGGTTTCGGTATGGTATGAACTTGTCATACCTATTTGAACTTGGTTTTTATGGTATATACCGGAAAACCGAACGGTTAACCGAATAAACCAAAGTAAAAATAAATTTATATTTCTTGAGATGAACAACCATACAAGTTCTCATTTTTCTTGTACATGAGTCAAATGCACTACTAAGCACGTAATTTTTTCTTGTAACATAGTCATTTTTCTATTTTTAAAATGCTAAGCACGTCCATAACCATCAACAGATGAATCAATGCATGCATATATACTTATATATATATAGTCATATACTATTTGTGTAGAATAGTATGTATTTTGAGTCATAAATTTGCTAATTATTATTACGTCATTTCCAAATTCGCGTCAAGTTTGGTTTTTATGGTATATACCGAAACCGTACCAAAATAATTTGGTATATACCGAAATCGAGCTGTATTTTAATTTCATACCATATTTACCGAAGTATTAATACTGTACAAATTGAAAAACCGTATAAATCGAACCATGTAAACCGAATAAACCGAATGCACAGGGTGACCTATTCTTGCGTTTTCAAAATCCTGCGAATCAAACAGGTCCTGAGTTGGTGATGATGTTGTGCCTCCCATCTTTCACCAATAGCCGCCGGATCTAGATCTGACGCATACAAACCAAGCTTCTCCATTTTGCAAAAAGATGCCCGCCCTTCTTCCCTATTTACAAACAACTCCTTGTCTCTCACAATAAGCCTCATCTCCTCCCCACCACATCTAGGAGTAGAAGGCCGTGGAAAAATCTGGCGCGATGGCCGCTACCAGAGCCGTCCACCCCCAATCTTGGTGTTCCGTGCAATGCACGGGCATCTACGCACGGGGAATTATGTCGAACAGGGCTAGTTGTAAGCAGGCTAGCTCTACAGCCATGATGATAGTGACTGCAGATGGTGAGGCTGACTATGGTATGCGGAACACGGCGCCTATACTCAGGTGTCATCTCCGACGCAGGGTCTTGTCACTTCACTGTGAGGAGCAGCACGTAATAATTTCACCAACGGATAGTACAGTGCTAGTACTCCTACTACTACATTGGTACTACTACTACTACTACTACTACTAGTACTAGTACTAGTAGCACCACCGTCTGGATTTAGGAGTACTACCACGTCCATCTGGATTTTACTATTTGACTAGCAATATCTAGTAATGCATGTCACCAAAAATGTACTACTCCCTCTGTAAATAAATACATGGTGTTTTATTCCTATCGGCAAGAGAACTTAATGTTTTTTTGCTACTCCTAACTAGAGTACTAATAGGATTACATGCAATGAACTAAACACTGCATGTCATGTTTGGTAGTCTCAAGTCATTGAAAGCATGGACGGCCCACATCTCTCATTTGTTGATATGTCACGAAATAAGAAACAAGGAGGGAGTTAATGCACCGTGCCTAAGTATTTTGGGATTATTTGGTTTTCGTAAGGTGACTTACACAACATTTTTGTTTACATGCATTAACATTTAATAGTTAAATCAAAGGTCAAAACTTGGCGCAAAATGCAAAGGGGACCAATAAACCAGTAAACATCAAACTTCTCTCGTTTGGCCCCAACTAGAGGTCCGGTGAGATGACTATACTACACCGGCACGGAGGGGGACGCAGCTTCATTGACTTACGGCAACTGCCTTTGGGTGAATGACACGTGGCCCCAGGGGGTGGCTGGCCCACCTATCATACAGCCAAAGGCTGGTGCAGTAGAGGGCTGAGGAGTAGTACGAAATCCTATGCACCTACGCACGCTAACCAAGGGCTGAGTGATCACTCGAATCGCAAGATTAGCTGACTAGAAGCTACGGTAGACCCATGGAGGCGATGAGCACGAGCATCAGCCGGCTGTGCCAGATGGTCCACGACGCCGGCCTGCAGCCCGGCGCTGAGGAACATCTCCAGGTAGTATTGCTTGACGCCGCCAGGGCGAGGGGCCGCTTGGACAACAACTTCGTCTCCTTGTTCGACGAGGTCCTCGTCGGTTTCCTCGACAAGCTCACCATTGTCAAGAAGCTTGCGGATGACTTGGACATAAGCCTCCAGCCGATGCGCCCAGGCTCTGCGATGCCCGCCACCCTCAACGGCCACTATGGTAACAACCTCTTCGACACACTAGTGGCCCTGCGACTGCCCGTCGTCGCGCCGGAGAATGTCCACCTCGAGGTCGCGCTCGCCGCGCAGCTCCTGGCGCAGCAAGACACCATCGACATAATCACCCACGTCTACACGCAAATCGTCCACAAGGACTACTACATGCAAGAGGAGGACGATAGGATGCTGGCCTTCTTGGAGCGCAGGGCAACCTTGGACGGCACTGTTCAGAAGCACGTTGAGCTCGCCGCCAACGCCGCTGCTCCTCACACGTCGGTTGGTGACCCAACGCACTAGGGCATGAGGATGTCATTGAACGTTGATGGATCCATATGTATTTTTATATTTCCATCAAATCCACGTAGTAGTATATGATACTACAGTAATTATCTTGTCGGATGGCTGAGAAAACAGGAGGGAGAAGAGATGGCTGTAGCACGGACTCCAAGAAAATTGGTGTCGGATGGGACTCGTGTGGGTGGCGTGTGCTGTACTGCTAGACGTGAATGCTACTGAGTTATGGCCCATGCCACCCCACTATATCGAGGTACGTAGAAAAAATTTCCTGCAGTCCGTGCTCAACCCTCCTCTATCTCTCTTCTCAGCCAGCCAGCGGACGCGCGGAGCCCATCATCTATTTGCTCACATGCGGCCCCACATGTCAGTAAAAACGCAAGAGGACCCACTGAACCTGCACATCTTTCACCTCAATGTGCTAGTGATGAAAAAAAAATCCAATAAAGATCTTCGGTGGCTGCTTTTGGAGTTACTCAAAAGTAGTAAGATTCTGTTTACAGTTTAACCCAAGATGCACATCTCGTGGCTTCAACTACCACTCTATTTTCTTTCATGAGACGACCTGGATGCTGGATGTCCCACGTGTCGGCAAAAGGAGGAAGAACCCGACCAAATCTTCGGTTCTGCTATCGGATGAGATTAGTGCACTTGTTGATACTCCTACTAGAATAGAGGCTAGACATGAGACTAGATGCGAGGAAGCAACGTCTACTTCTTTACACTCGAAGAAGAAAGAAGCACGCAAGATCGAGCCTCCGCAGATCAACAATGAAAGCATCGAGAAGGCACTAATCCAACTTACAGGAGTAGTAAAATGTATTCTTGTGGTTCTTGTTTTCTTTGGTCTTGCTTTTATAGTCAAAATTATCATTGGAGTTCGTGCAAAACAGAGGTCCGTTTGGGGTCGTGCGTTGGAGTTGGCCTTACAAGTGGGACCGCAGTTAAGGAGACCGACTATCAGCAAACCCCCACCTCACCCGCCGTGCGATGGCTGAAGTGAGGCTGGTCATAGTGGGAGTAACTTAGCGAGTAACATAGCGCATTTCAAGACAAGTTTGCTTATGTGGCATATAGTTAATGAGGATAGAAATGTTTGGAGTAACATAATATGTTACTATAACATAACGCAAACCAAAGCAAAATGAGTCTATAATGTAATAAATGCAATCATCTATGATACTACTTGTATGTTACTTTGCACTATGAAGGTAGTAACAAAGACTAGTGTCATATGTATGACACTAGTCTAAGTTACTCCCCACTATAACCAGCCTTAGAGAAACGACGAGGTTGAAGAGATTGCTCTAGCACGGACTCCAAGAAATAATATGGTGTCAGATGGATGTCGTGGTGGTGGCGTATGCCGTACTCCTGGACGTGAATGCTTGTTCTGGCCCATGCCACCCTACTACTCCTACTACTTACTCCTACTAGTATATAGTATACTAGTATCGAGGATTCGAGGTGTTGGTTACGTACAACTAACACATTAACATATGGCTACAGTAAAAACACCCGCCCGACGCGTGAAGCATGTGAAGCTAGTAAAAATTTAGAGAAGCGACTCGAAAGCCATTCATAAATTTAGTAAGTTTATCACAGGCATATTATTTTATTACAAACAACAGGTCATCAACCCACATCGACAACGAGGATACATTATAAATACTAAAGTTTTCACCACACAACAAATAACAAGCCATGAAATGAAGTTCAACTCAACCATTCCGCAGCATTGGAAATGTTTGCTTTGAACCACAACTGATTCTCTGGGATGGGCCATCTGTTGTCGATCTGGAGACCAACGCCGGACCGATCATCCAGGCTGAAGCGGCCTACTATATCAGTACGAGGGTAGGGAACCACCCAAATGTCCGAGGTATAGACACAGTTGCTTCTCATAAATGTGTCAGCAGCAGTTGGATCGCCTTTCACCATCATCGGATAGTTTTGTCCAAGGAAGAGCGAGTTTTCTCCAAGACTATCAATTCTGTGCCAGGGAGAAGGAGTTCTCGCTAGCACACTAGTATCCATCCCGAATACCATGCAACGAGTGTTGGAATAGGTCCGGAGAGTGCGACCATGGGAGACACCTGCTTCCTTACCAGTAACATCATCAATGGGTTGTCTACACAAAAGAAGAGGTGATCCATCGGAATTAGTTGCCAAGCGCCACAGAGTATATCGGCGCTGCTCGTCCTCATGCTCGTGACCATCACCATCGTCATCTCCGCCTTGGTTATAAAAATTTTCAAGTATAGGTGGTGGGATGTTCACAGGACCTTGGAAACACAAGAAGAAGGTTAATTAGTAAAGGGAAACTTGCTAACCCGCATGCATGTGGATGAAACAATTATAATTACGGTGGAAGACAAACGTACCGAAACTACTAGGATGCCATGCAAAAATAGTGCCACGAGTGGTGGCAGCAAACACAAGGACCTTGTATTGAATTACATCACAGTACTCATCCGTGTACAAAAACTGATTTTTGAGCAAAATCCATCGAGTCGAACCACGAAGGACGGAAACAAGCTTGTCGAAGATTGCAACAACTTGATAGTTGCTGTAATTCCAAGAGCGGTTGGGAACTCGACAAATTGCTATCTTCCACAGAAGACAGTCACCATGATCGTATTTCAACGTGCGTACATTACCGGTATGCTCAACCTCTAGGCAGTGTGCTGAGATTTTTGGAACTGGAACCCGGTGACGAGTGTACACATTCACAAGTTCACACTCGCAGTTGGACCCAATGTAAACAACCCAATCTCCATTTGCGCCCGCCCAAGCCTTGCCCTCGAGCGATGGCATCTTAACATCATAAGTATCATTATCAAGAGGCATCAACTGGCACAGGGCGAGGCCTCCGTCGTGCCGGCGCCAGTCATCAGGGTCACGACAAAGAAGATAGGGGAGATCAAACCGCTCGTTGACTCTTGGGTTCTTTGTAATGATGTTATTAGTTGAGTCGAGAATGGGCTTGAACGAACCTGCTATGATAGCCGAGGTGATGACGTCGCACCGATCAATGAGTTCATCCACCATGTCATCTTTTAGATCGGGGCAAGAATAACGGGGTCGTTTCAGGCGTGTTCCCTCCATGGAGAAGACGACCGAACAATGGCAGAAGAAAGGGTGAAGGGCTGAAGGAAAAGGGAGGAGGGAGAGGAAGAGCGTGCGACAACAGTTCCAAATCAAGAGGGAAAGGCGAAGAGTCGGTGGATGGTTGCGAGTTTACCACGGTTCACGAAGAGGCGCCCCGGCCTACACGTCCGTTCGGAAATACTTGGCTGTGCGGGACACTCTGGCCTGTCTAGACAGCCTTTTCTTTTATGTTTACCACATACCAGCCGAGTAGTTTCTTTTTCTTTCTGAAAATGGCTAGCCCAGTTCTTTTGTGATTTCTCAAGTAAGTCGCTTTATCAGGCATGCTGGACTGCAAATCTTTCAAGACGAGGAGAGCTTCATTCGTCTGGCCGAGAAAATGGCCTATCAGTAATGAGAAATGGGTTGTACATTTTTAAAACACATCAAACCGACAATTATTTTCAAATATCTTTTTTTCATTTTGAGATTTTAAATTGCATTGATTTTTATGCGTGGACAATTTATTAGATTTTATATTGATATACATTGATTTTTAAAATCAGTCTGAATGTGACTCGAAATTTCAGGATTAAAAACAGTTCAGACCGCACCGACATATGCAAAATTTCGTATAATTTTTTAACTGTGGCCACAATATGGGTTGTAATGCTAACATAATGAATATAGGCTCCAAAAAACCCGTAAGAATTAGCAAATGGGCTGTAAATTATTTGAAATAATGGCAGATGGGCTGTATACTGTTTTCCACAGATTTGAGGCTTTCCACAGATGGCCTGTATACTGTTGGATGTCCATCCAACGGCCGTCGTGCTTCTTCAATCTCTGCTCTTCCTGCTCCAACCGCTCAAACAAGCGCCGGCGGGACTGCCTGCTCCCTCCTCCCCGCGGCCGGCTGTGCTGCCGCGCAAGCCTCACCGCCCCACCATACTCCCATTGCTGGCCTAGCCATCCCTCTACTCACCCACACCTACTGTTATTCTCCGGCGATGGCAGACGAACCAGTAAACCATCGTACAGTCGTACTCCCCTCCGCGTGGGAAACAAAAACAACGGCCGAGCCTTCCCTGCCTTCGTGTCGTTCCCTTCCTAGGTCTCGCCGTCGTCCACCGCCCTGGTGCTCTCGGCGTGGCGTGGTCAACGACCAACATGCATCTGAAGTGGACTGTACGTGGAGAGGCTGACAGCTGGGTCCATGGCCGCACACAAGGAAACGCCTCCTTATTACGCGCAAAATAATGATTTCCTACACTTGACATCTGGGACCCACCGAAACGGCCTCTGTATTTTGCGAAAAAAAACATTACCGCCGCTGACAGCTCGGACCCACCAGCTATATATTTGCACGCAAGGAAGTGCCTCCTTATTATGCACAAAAAATGAATACTCCCCCTGCTAGCTGGGACCCAGTATAGTGGGCCTACTAAGTTGACGGGGACGAAGGGCTTTGTCAACTTAGTCAATATGCACGATTCTAGCTCGACTGACCATACGATGTCCATCCAACGACCGTAGTGCTTCTTCAACCTCTGGTCTTCTTGCTCCAGCTGCCCAAAGCAGCGCCGGTCGTGCCACCTGCTCCTGCCTCCCGTGGCCGGCTGTGCTGTCGCGGAGGCCTCACCGCCCCCATACTACTCCCACCACTGGCCAGGCCATCCCTCCACTCCACTCACCCACACCCCCTGTTATTCTGCGGCGACGGCAGTGCAGCCGAACCAGTGAACCCTCGTACTCCTCTCCGCATGGGCAACCACTGCCGCGTCTTCCCCGGCTCCGCGTCGTCCCCTTCCTAGGCCTCGCTGTCGTCCACCGCCGTGGTGCTGTCGGCGCGGCGTGGTCAATGTGGTCAACAACCGAATTCCATCGGAAGAATACTGTACGTGGAGAGGTTGACAGCCGGGTCCACGACAGCTCCAAGGAAGTGCCTCCTCATTACACGGAAAATAATTATTCCTCCACCTCACAGCAGGGACCCACCAGACGCCCACCAGTATATCACGAAAAAAACGTTTGCCCCTGACTGCTGGGACCCACCCGACGGGCCACCGTATTTCACGAAAAAAACGTTCCCCCTGCTGTCAGCTCGGACCCACCGGAAGTGCCTCCTTATTACGCACAAAAAATGAATACCCCCTGCTAGCTGGGACCCACCTTAGTGGTAGGCTAACTTGTGGGCCTACTAAGTTGACGGGGACGGAGGGCTTTGTCAACTTAGTCAATATGCACGATTCTGGCTCCAGTGACCGTACGATGTCCATCCAACGGCCGTAGTGCTTCTTCAACCTCTGGTCTTCTTGCTCCAGCCGCCCAAACCAGCGTCGGTCGTGCCTCATGCTCCTACCTCCCGTGGCCGGCTGCGATGCGGCGGAGGCCTCACCGCCCCTACTACTCCCACCGCTAGCCAGGCCATCCCTCTACTCACCCACACCCCTATTATTCTGCGGCGACGGCTGCCTCACACCACAGCGAACCAGTGAACCCTCGTACTCCTCTACGCGTGGGCATCCACTGCCGCGTCTTCCCCGGCTCCGCGTCGTCCCCTTCCTGGCCTCGCCGTCATCCACCGCCCTGGTGCTCTCGGCGCGGTGTGGTCAACGTGGTCAAGGAACGGCTTCCATCGGACGTGGAATGTACGTGGAGAGGCTGACAGTTGGGTCCACGGCCACAGCAAGGAAGTGCCTCCTTATTATGTGGAAAATAATTATTCCTCCACCTCACAGCAGGGACCCACCGGACGGGCCACCAGTATTTTGCGAAAAAAACTTTCCCCCCTGACTGCTGGGACCCTCCGGATGGGCCACCGTATTTCGCGAAAAAACGTCCCCCTCGCTGTCAGCTCGTACCCATCGGAAGTGCGTCCTTATTACGCACAAAAAAATGAATACTCCCCCGGCTAGCTGGGACCCACCTTGCTGGGAGGCTGACTTGTGGGCCTACTAAGTTGACGGGGACGAAGGGCTTTGTCAACTTAGTCAATATGAACGATTCTAGCTCAAGTGACAGTATGATGTCCATCCAACGGCCGTAGTGCTTCTTCAACCTCTGGTCTTCTTGCTCCAGCCGCCCAAAGCAGCGCCGGTCGTGCCGCATGCTCCTACCTACCGTGGCCGGCTGTGCTGCCGCAGAGGCCTCACCGCCCCCTACTATTCCCACCGCTGGCCAGGCCCTGCGGCAACGGTAGCCTCACACCCAGCCGAACCAGTGAACCCTCGTAGTCCTCTCCGCGCAGGCTTCCACTGCCGCGTTGTCCCCTTCCTAGGGCTTGCCTTCGTCCGCCGCTGTGGTGCTCTCCGCGCGGCGTGGTGAACACGGTCAAGGAACGACTTCCATCGGAAGAGTACTGCACGTGGAGAGGCTGACAGCTGGGTCCATGGCCACATCCCAGTTTTTTTGTGATTTGCCAAGTAAGTCGCTTTGTCAGGCATGTTGGGCTGCAAATCTTTCAATATGAGGAGAGCTTTCATTCGGCTGGCCGAGAAAATGGCCCATCAGTAATGAGAAATAGGTTGTACATTTTTAAAACACATCAAACCGGCAATTAGTTTCAAATATCTTTTTTTCATTTCAAGATTTTAAATTACATTAATTTTTATGCGTGGAGAATTTGTTGGATTTTATATTGATATACATTTATTTTTAAAATTAGTTTGAATGTGAGTCGAAATTTAGGGATTAAATACAGTTCGGACCGCACCGAAATATGCAAAATTTCGTATAATTTTTTTACCGTTGCCACAATATGGGCTGTAATGCTAACAAAAAGAATATGGGCTCCAAAAAAACCTTAAGAATTAGCAAATGGGCTGTAAATTATTAGAAATAATGACAGATGGGCTGTATGCTATTTTCCATAGATTTGAGGCTTTCCTAAAAAAAGGTTGACGCACAAGCACTCACTGTTGGATGTCCATCCAACAGCCGTCGTGCTTCTTCAATCTCTGCTCTTCCTGCTCCAGCCGCTCAAACAAGCACTGGCGGGACTGCCTGCTCCCTCCTCCTCACGGCCGGCTGTGCTGTCGCGCAGGCCTCACAGCCCGACGGTACTCCCATCGTTGGCCTAGCCATCCCTCTACTCACCCACACCTGCTGTTATTCTCCAGCGATGGCAGAAGAACCAATAAACCCTCGTACAGTCGTACTCCCCTCCGCGTGGGAAACAACTATCGAGTCTTCCCTGCCTCCGTGTCGTCCCCTTCCTAGGCCTCGCCGTCGTCCACTGCCCTGGTGCCCTCGGTGCGGCATGGTCAACATGGTCAAGGAACGACTTCCATCGGACATGGACTGTACGTGGAGAGGCTGACAGCTGGGTCCATGGCCGCAGCAAGGAAGTGCCTCCTTATTACGCGAAAAATAATGATTCCTCCACGTGACAGCTGGGACCCACTAGACGGGCCACTGTATTTCGCGAAAAAAACGTTTCCCCCTGACTGCTGGGACCCACCAGCTACATCTTCAGTTAGAGCCCAATGCCTCGCTCGGGTTCAGTTAGAGCCAACGCCTCGCATACACACGCGTACGTGTATGAGATAAGCGCACATCGCTCGGCCCCCGACCTCCCACCGTAACCGGGAACTCCCCGAAATTTTCCTCCCCCTCGCTTCTACCAAGAATGTCATGCAGCTGCGTCTCCGGCCCGCCCAGGACGAAAAGCCCATTTTCTGTCATGACTTTTTGTCATAGAAGTAGGAGCCCACCACATCTATCATGATACCGGGTTTTGTCACAATTATCGTCATAGAAGTGTCATATGTATGACAGAAAAAAATTTCGTTCGGCCCAAAATGTCACGGATGTGTCTTTTTTTTTGTAGTGATCTTTGTGAAGCTTTCCGCAAACTTAATCTCCAAGTTGTTCCTCAAGGATTCCTTGCCAAACTCCAAGTCTCTCCTACTTTGGAAGATCAGATTCGTGAGGCTCAACTTCTTGATGCTATGGTGAAGAAGGTGAAGATTGGGATTGCCAAGAGTCAACCCAAGTATAAGTGCTATCGCCTTGATGACAAAGATACTCTTTTCTTCGAGGATCACATTGTTGTTCCTAAGGGTGACCTTCGTAAAGTCATTATGAATGAGGCTCACAATTCACTCCTCTCTATTCATCCTGTAAGTACGAAGATGTACCGTGACCTCAAGCAGTCGTATTGGTGGACTCGAATGAAGCGGGAGATTGCTCAGTTCGTGAATGAATGTGATATCTGTAGAAGAGTGAAAGAAGAACACCAACGGCCAGCTGGTCTCCTCGAACCTCTTACCATTCCAGAATGGAAGTTTGACCATATTGAGATGGACTTCGTGACTGGATTTCCCAAGTCCAAGCGTGGCAATGATGCTATCTTTGTTGTCATCGATAAGCTCACTAAAGTGGCTCATTTTCTTACTATAAAAGAATCTATCATAGAAGCTCAGTTGACAGAGCTATATACCTCCAGGATTGTCTCTTTGCATGGCATTCCACAATTGATATCTTCAGATCGTGGAAGCATCTTCACTTCTAAGTTCTGGGATTCTTTTCATAAGGCTATGGGCACCAACATTCCTTTCAACACAACTTTTAATTCTCAAACTAGTGGACAAGTCGAGCGAGTCAATCAAATTCTTGAAGATATGCTCAGGGCATATGTCATTTCTTTCGGTATCAAGTGGGAAGATTGTCTTCCATATGCCGAGTTCTCCTACAACAACAACTTCCAAGCGAGTTCGGGCAAGGCCCCATTCGAGATTCTCTATGGTAGAAAGTGTCGTTGTCCTCTTAACTGGTCAGAGGCTGGTGAACGCCAACTTCTTGGAAATGACTTGAGCACAGAGGCTGAAGAAATGTGCAAAGTCATTCGTGAAAATCTCAAAGCCGAGCAATCGCGCTAGAAGAGTTACTATGATAGCAAGCATCGTGACTTGGCTTTCGAGATCAAAGACCATGTCTACCTCCGCGTCTCTCCAATGAAAGGTACTCGTCGCTTCGGTATCAAAGGGAAGCTTGCCCCTAGATACGTGGGTCCTTTCAAGATCATTGGCAAAAGAGGCGATCTCACCTATCAACTTGAGCTTCCACCCAACTTTGCAAACGTGCACGAAGTGTTTCACGTGTCTCAGCTTCGCAAGTGTTTCAAGACTCATGACCGCACCATCAACTTTGAAGAGAGTGATCTCCAAGAAGACCTGTCTTATCATGAGCATCCCGTTGTGATTCTTGAAGAAACTAAGCGCAAGACTCGCAACAAGTCTATCAAATTCCTGAAAGTGAAGTGGTCACATCATTCTGACCGTGAAGCCACCTGGGAACGCGAGGACCACCTCCGTTCCAAATATCCGAAGTTTTTCCAGTCCTAGATCTCGGGACGAGATCCTTTCGTATTGGTGGAGTGTTGTAACGCCCCGTATGTAACTTGCCATATTTGTATTCCAACTCTTGCCATTTTTGGCACTAAGTTATGATATTCCTTGTTGTTTGGTTTTGTCTTCATTTTGCATTTTATCCATGTCATGCATCTCATATCATGTCATCATGTGCATCGCATTTGCATACGTGTTTGTCTCATGCATCCGAGCATTTCCCCGTTGTCCGTTTTGCATTCAGGCACTCCTATGTCCTCCGGTGTCCCCTTTTGCCTCTTTTCGTGTGCGGGTGTTAAACATTCTCGGATTGGACCGAGAATTTCCACAGAGCCTTGGTTTACTACCGGTAGACTGCCTGTCAAGTTTCGTGCCATTTGGACTTCGTTTGATACTCCAATGGTTAACCGAGGAACCATAAAGGCATCATGTGTGTTGCAGCCCAACACCTCTCCAAAGTGGCCCAAAACCCACGTAAACCCCCTCCATCCTCTCGGCCGTTCGATCACGATCGCGTGGCCGAAAACCGCACTCCATTTGGAGCCTCCGAGCTCCTTCTATGTATAAATAGGTGCATCCCCCCGAAATTTGCGGATGAACCCTAACCTACTTCCCCTCTCCACGCCGGACGTGTCCATCCGCCGCCGGACACGCCGCGCCACCACCCGCATCCAATCGCAGGCCGACACGTGGCGCGCCTGCGCCCACCTTGCCGCCGGCCCGCTCGGCCCGTCGCGGGCCCCCGAGGCCCGGTCGCCTCCCCGCCGCCCGACCACGCCCGAAGCCCGCCGCCTCCGCCGCCCAGCTCGCCACCTCCGCCGTGCTTCCTTGCTGCCACCGCCTGACATCGCCGGCTGCTGCGCCTCCTCGTAGCCACCGCGCCGCCCCGTCGTCTCCGGCCGCGCCGCCCCGACGCCTCCGCCGCTCCCCGCCGTCGCCGGCGACCCGACGCCCATCTCTGGCCATCGCCTCCCTCTTCTCCGGCAAGTCCGGCAACAATCCTGGCGAGCTACTGTCCCGGTGATCTTCGTAAAGCGTGCCCCGATCCAGATCTGGCTACAGTAACCCTAGGGTTGACTTTGTCTTTCTCTAAGTCCACAGTTTTCCATATTTTAGCATTGTTCATCGCATCATATCTCGTCATCCGTAGCTCCGTTTTGGGCGTGTAGCATATCAAATTGTTCATCTGGATGTGCTCTTCATTTCATTCCATTGCACCATGTTCATTTGAGTTCATCTTGATGCCCTGAATGCTGTTGCAAGAGTGCTATGTAATGTTAGTTTCTGTTTCTTATCAGATTATGGACATTTGTCATTTTTGCCATGTTTAATGTGTGCCTCCTATGAACTTGAGCCCTACATGTGTTTTGGGCTATGCCATGCCATCTTTACAGGGGTGTACGCCATGTATTTTTGTGATCAATGTGGTGACTAGCACAAGCATGCAAAGTAGCTCTCGTGATGTTGCTGATTTCAGGGACTTAGAATTCTTCTTAGTCACTTCCGTGATGATATTTTTATGCCATGTATTCTTGTTGCTACAGAGTGATCCATGCCTCTTTTGAGGAAGTTCAATAAGGATGATTTTGAGATATTGTTATGATCTATCCATCCATGTCTTTGTTTGCAATTATGGAGTACCCTAGCATGACTCAATCTTTCTCTACTTTTGCTATAAAATGTTCCTAGCAGATTGTTTACGTGTTAATCAATTTTGCCGAGGTTGTTGTAGTTGATACTTGCATGCTATGAGTTGGTTCTTGCCATGGTTAGCTACTTGATCATGTCTTCTTGCTGGGTGTATGCTTAGTTTGTCATGAAATGCCTTGTGGTGAGTGCATCGAGCTCGCAAACATGCCTATGTAACTCTGTTTTTGACATGCCCAGTTTTCTGCTAAGTCTGAATCTGTTAACGAAACTTGCTATGTTTACATGGGTGCCATTATATTTTCTGATCCCTTTTGGCTTATGGTCAGTAAGGGACTTTTGTTATATTCTTTGAGTAGTTTCATGTCGTGCCTTGCTTTTACATGATATGTTCCTGTAGCATGTTGTTATCTTGCTCTAAACATTACTTCCCGATGTTAAATTCCTGGCATGTTATTTTCACTAAGTCCATGAACCTGGTATCTTTTGCACTTTTGCCATGCTTGTTCGAACCTGCTATTGTGTGATTTAGCCGTAGCTCAGTGTTCATCTTTTGTCAAGCATCTTGAGTGGATCACTGCCATGTGCTTTGTTGCTATGTTAGAGTGCAGTAGCTTATTTTCTTGATGCATTCAAGATGGCATCGTGCTGTTAATCATAGATTGGTGCCATTATTGTTTCGCTTGCCATTTCAAACCGTGCATCCGATTCCAGTGATCTTTATATCGATTTCGACCGAAATCAACTCATCTTTCCAGCGATGCTCTTGGTTTGCCAAGTTGAGGCCTGGTTCAATCTTTTCTTTCCAAAGCATGCATATGCATTGCATATCACATCCCGCATATCATCCCATGTTTTGCATCATGCTGCTTATGCATTGCATCGTGGTTGATTGTTTCTCCCTTTGTTTGTGTTCTTGCTTTCGGTAGAGCTGGGAGATGAGTACATGATCGAGGAACCCGTTGCGTAAGCTTACGAGGACCAAGCGCACGTCAAATCGGAGAACTTTGCATGCAAGATGACCATACCCTCGAAATCACTTTTATCTTTGCTTGCTAGTTGCTCGCTCTATTGCTATGCCTATGCCGTGATACCTACCACATGCTATATCATGCCTCCCATAATGCCATGTCAACCTCTAACCCACCTTGTCCTAGCAAACCGTTGTTTGGCTATGTTACCTCTTTGCTCGGCCCCTCTTATAGCGTTGCTAGTTGCAGGTGAAGATTGGAGTTTGTTCCTTGTTGGAACATGATTATTGTTGGGATATCACTTTTATATCTTGTTTACTTTAATGCACCTATATACTTGGTAAAGGGTGGAAGGCTCGGCCTTATGCCTGGTGTTTTGTTCCACTCTTGCCGCCCTAGTTTCCATCATACCGGTGTTATGTTCCTTGATTTTGCGTTCCTTACATGGTTGGGTTATAATGGGAACCCCTTGACAGTTCGCCTTGAATAAAACTCCTCCAGCAAGGCCCAACCTTGGTTTTACCATTTGCCACCTAGATTTTTCCCTTGGGTTTTGCGGACTCAAGGGTCATCTTTATTTTAAACCCCCCCGGGCCAGTACTTCTCTAAGTGTTGGTCCAACCGGAGCGATGTCCGGCGCCCCCTGGGCAACCAGGGTCTATGCCAACCCGACATCTGGTTCATCCGGTGTGCCCTGAGAACGAGATATGTGCAGCTCCTATCGGGATTTGTCGGCACATTCGGGCGGCTTTGCTAGTTTAGTTTTACCATTGTCGAGATGTCTTGTAAACGGGATTTCGAGTCTGATCGCGTCGTCCTGGGAGAAGGAATATCCTTCGTTGACCGTGAGAGCTTGTGATGGGCTAAGTTTGGACACCCCTGCAGGGTTTTGAACTTTCAAAAGCCATGCCCGCGGTTATGGGCAGATGGGAATTTGTTAATGTCCGGTTGTAGAAAACTTGAAACTTAACTTAATTAAAATGAATCAACAGCGTGTGTAGCCGTGATGGTCTCTTTTCCGTGGAGTCTGGGAAGAGAACACAGTCTCGGGTTATGCTTGAACGTAAGTATTTCTAGGATCACTTCTTGATCATAGATTCTAGAACGTGCTTTGCCTTCTCTTCTCGCTCTCATTTGCGTCTGTTAGCCGCCATATATGCTAGTGCTTGCTGCAGATCCACCTCATACCTTTTACCTACCCATAAGCTTAAATAGTCTTGATCGCGAGGGTGTGAGATTGCTGAGTCCCCGTGACTCACAGATTACTTCCAAAACCAGATGCAGTGCCGATGATACCATTCCAGGAGATGTGTCTGAACTCAAGTGGGAGTTCGATGAGGACTCAGGACGATACTACATTTCCTTTCCAGACGATCAGTAGTGGAGCCCACTTGGGGCGATCGGGGATCTTATGCATTTGGGGTTGTCTTTATTTTGGTTCCGTAGACGGACCTTGATTGTATCTGTATGATTGTAATGCTATATTTATGTATTGTTTGAAGTGGCGATTGTAAGCCAACTATGTACCTCTTTCTTATTCAGTACATGGGATGTGTAAAGATTACCCCTCTTGCGACATTGCCTACAATGCGGTTATGCCTCTCTAAGTCGTGCTCTGACACGTGGGAGATATAGCCGCATCGTGGGTGTTACACCAAGTACCCATCACAAGCCTTATCTCCCGCATTACATTATTTGCCATTTGCCTCTCGTTTTCCTCTTCCCCACTTCACCCTTACCGTTTTATTCGCCCTCTCTCTCCATCCTCCCTCTCTTTCTCTATTTGCCTCTTTTTTGCCCGTTCCTCGTTTGCTTGTGTGTTGGATTGCTTGCTTGTCACGATGGCTCAAGATAAAACTAAATTGTGTGACTTTACCAATACCAACAACAATGATTTTATTAGCACTCCGATTGCTCCTCTTACCGATGCTGAATCTTGTGAAATTAATGCTGCCTTGCTGAATCTTGTCATGAAAGATCCGTTTTATGGCCTTCCTTGTGAAGATGCCGCTACCCATCTATATAGCTTCATTGATTTGTGTGATATATATGCAAAAGAAGAAAAATGTGGACAATGATATTGTTAAATTGAAGCTATTCCCTTTTTCTCTTAGAGATCGTGCTAAAGCTTGGTTTTCGTCTTTACCTAAAAATAGTATTGATTCTTGGAATAAGTGCAAAGATGCTTTTATCTCTAAATATTTTCCTCCCGCCAAGATCATCTCTCTTAGAAACGATATTATGAATTTTAAGCAACTTGATCATGAACATGTTGCACAAGCTTCGGAGAGGATGAAATTAATGATAAGTAATTTCCCAACACATGGTTTGAATTTGTGGATGATTATACAAATTTTTTATGCCGGATTGAATTTTGCTTCTAGAAATCTTTTAGATTCGGCCGCGGGAGGCACTTTTATGGAAATCACTTTACGAGAAGCTACTAAACTCCTAGATAATATTATGGTTAATTATTCTCAATTGCACACTAAAAGATCTACTAATAAAAAAGTGCATGCGATAGAAGAAATTAATGTTTTGAGTGGATAGTTGGATGAACTTATGAAATTATTCGCTACTAAGAGTGTTTCTTCTGATCCTAATGATATGCCTTTGTCTACTTTGATTGAGAATAATAATGAATCTATGGATGTGAATTTTGTTGGTGGGAATAATTTTGGTAACAACGCATATAGAGGAAACTTTAATCCTATGCCTTATCCTAGTAATTCCTCTAATAATTATGGTAATTCCTACAACAATTCTTATGGAAATTTTAATAATATGCCCTCTGAATTTGAGACTAGTGTTAAGGAATTTATGAATTCACAAAAGAATTTCAATGCTTTGCTTGAAGAGAAATTGCTTAAAGTTGATGATTTGGCTAGGAACGTTGATAGAATTTCTCTTGATGTTGATTCTTTAAAACTTAGATCTATTCCTCCTAAGCATGCTATCAATGAGTCTCTCAAAGCCATGAGAATTTCCATTGATGAGGGCAAAGAAAGAACTGCTAGGATGCATGCACTACTGGAATCAGCTAATTTGCCATCTGCCAGCTCTTTGTCGTCTGCTAGCTGACGGCAAAGCAGCTCTTTGCCATCAGCTACCAAAAAGCAGACGGCAAAGAAGCTCTTTGCCGTCAGCCAGTTCTTTGCCGTCTGCTGGCAGATGGCAAAGAATCTTTGCCATCAGCTGGCGGACGGCAAAGAGAGAGGTGGCCCCCACCCCACGCCCGTTTGGGGAAAACTTAACGGGCCACCTCTTTGCCGTCCGCCAGCAGACGGCAAAGAGGCAATGTGGCGGACGGCAAAGAGAGGCGGACGGCAAAGAGGGCACTATCTAACGGCCCGTGCCCCCGCCCGCCTCTCTGTTCTCAACACCCCGCGCCCCACACCACGCACCCCCGCCGCCGCCGCCCGCCACCCGCCGCCGCCTCTTGCCCCCGCCGCCGCCCGCCGCGCGCCGCCGCCCCGGCCCCCACCGCCCCGTCGCCCCTCCCCGCCGCCCCGGTGCCCCAGCCCCCCGCCGCCCGGGCGCCCCGCCGCCCCGCGCCCCACCGCGCCGGGCCCGGCCCCCCGCCGCCCCAGGCCGCCCCGCGCCCCGGGGGGCTCCTCCACCGCCCCGCCCCCTCCTCCACCGGCGGAGAAGGTGAGCCCCGGCCTCTCCTTTTTCTGTTTTTTTTTTCTGTTTTTTTTCTTTTTAGTTTTTGTTTAGATTTAGTTTTAGTTTTAGTTTTAGGTTTAGTTTTAGTTTAGTTTTAGGTTTAGATTTAGTTTTTTCCTTTTTTCTGTTTTATTTGTTTTAGGTTTATGTTTAGTTTAGTTTTAGTTTTAGTTTTAGTTTTAGGTTTAGTTTAGTTTGAGGAAAGAAGAAGAAGAAGAGAAAAAGAGGAGAGGAGGAGAAGAAGAAGAGGAAGAAGAAGAAGAGGAGGAGGAGAAGAAAAAAGAAGAAGAGGAAAAAGAAGAAGAAAAAAGAGGAGAGGAGGAGAAGAAGAAGAGGAAAAAGGAAAGGAGGAAGAAGAAGAAGAAGAAGAAGGAAAAAAAGGAAGAAAAGGAAGAAGAAGAAAAGGAAAAAAGAGGAAAAACCCCCGACCCGACACGGCACCCCGACCCGACACGGCACCCCGACCCGACACCGCACCCCGACCCCGACCCGGCACCCCGACTCCTAGACCCCGACCCCGACACCCCGACCCCGACCCCGACCCCTAGACCCCGACCCCGACACCCCGACCCCGACCCCGACCCCGACACCCCGACCCCGAGCCTGACCCGGCACCCCGACCCCGACACGGACACGGCACCCCGACCCCAACCCGACACCCCGACCCCGAGACCCCGACCCCGACACCGACACGACACCCCGACACCGACACCCTGACACCACACCCACCTTTACCCCGACACCGACACGGCACCCCGACCCCGACCCGGCACCCCGACTAGACACCCCGACCCCGAGACCCCGAGCCTGACCCGACACCCCGACCCCGAGACCCCGACCCCGAGACCCCGGGCCTTACCCGACACCCCGACCCCGACACTGACACGGCACCCCGACCCTGACCCGGCACCCCGACCCGACACCCCGACCCCGAGACCCTGACCCCGACCGTGAGTCGGACCCGACACCCCGACCCCGACACCGACACGGCACCCCGACCCCGACCCGGCACCCCGACCCGACACCCCGACCCCGAGACCCCGACCCCGACACGGCACCCCGACACCGACAGGGCACCCCGACCACCGACACCTCCCGAAAATTAAGGTGTTCTTTGGCCTTCCAAAGGCCGACGGGGTCATATATTTGTGAATTATTAGTTAGGTCATATATTTTTCGATTTAGTTATGAAAAACATCATATATAATTGTGTTGATCGTGTAGTTTTAAATGTGCAGTTGTTTCATCGCTTCGAGGTTTGGTGTTCGACGACCTCGCCGTGCGTTTGACGAGCTCTGCCCCTTCGTTCGTGGGTGAGCACAAATGACAAGTCCTCCCCCATTAATTATTTGATCTATTCCGATGAAACTTGATAGCTAGCTATATATGTGTCTTGAATCATCAGTATGCGTAACCAATATGTGTCTCCCGTTCGAAAGCGTCATAGTTATAAATATGCATGCATTTGCATATTTATAACCTTGATTCTTTCGAATTGTCCAACGCTATCCATGGACAGCCCGAGTATGTGTAGATTGGGTTCATTTTCCCATATGCTTTGCTCCGGATCCGACGCATATATTTCGTCAGTGCCTCCCCTGTTGTTCTCCGGGTACACATCCTCTCTGTTTATTGCAGAGACGTGTATCAGGAGAACAGCGGGGAGGTGCTGCCGAAATTTTGCGTCGGATCCGGAGCATAGCATGGGAAAATGAACCCAATCTACACATACACGGGTGGGATTAGGACCTATCATTACCTATTAGAGTGTAGGTTGCATGGACGTAATAAAATTGACAAAGTAGATCAACTGATGAATATATACATGGTGAATTACATATATAATTGTTGTGTGTCCAGTAGCTCTAAAAGTCAAGATGAGTGACCGTGCTTGGATGTATACCGGTCACACTGGTCAGAACAAATGGAGCGCTGAATGGTTCACAAAAACTAAGGGGTTTGTGCAAGCCGCATTTGCAAATGGCCAAAAGAAAACCTGGTGCCCCTGTTTCCGGTGCGGCAATTGGGAAAAGAAGACAGAGGCTGAAATGGGCAAACACCTGCAGAAGAGTGGTTTTACGCCCGATTATACGGTGTGGACATTTCATGGTGAGTCTGCCCAACGTGACCGAGCTGAGGTGGATCATCGTCGCACCGGCGAGCATGGTACCGGGATGGAAAACATGGTGCAAGACTATGATGATGCTCGGGATTCGGATGAGGAGATGGAGGAATCTGCAAAGGCCTTCAATGAAATGTTGGAGTCTTCGAAACGTCCGCTCCACGAGCACACTGAGCTTTGTCAGTTGGATGCCATCTCACAAGTAATGGCTCTGAAGGCTCAGTTCAACTTGGGCAGAGAATGCTATGACGCAATTATGACAGTATTTGGACGCTTTCTACCCAAAGGCCATGTAATGCCTGCAAACCTATACCAGTCGGACAAAATCCTCCGTGCACTGAAGATGCCCTATGAGAAGATACATGCCTGTGAGAAAGGATGTGCCTTATTTAGGCTTGACTATGCGGACTTGAACTATTGTCCCATTTGCAAGTCTTCCAGGTATATTGTGGTAGACAACGGTATGGGTGAGAAGACACAGACCAAAATTCCCATTAGTGTTCTTCGGTATATGCCAATCGTACCAAGACTTCAACGTCTTTTCATGGTTGAAGAGACGGCCAGACAGATGACATGGCACAAAACAGGCAAAAGAACCGAACTAGATGCAGATGGGAATCTGATGATGGTACACACATCGGATGGTGTTGCGTGGAAAAAGTTTGATGAATTACATGCTGACAAAGCGGCAGATCCGAGGCATCCTCGAGTCGGCATCAGCACGGATGGGTTCAGTGTGTTTGGTATGACGGCAGCCCAATATAGTTGTTGGCCCGTATTTGTCTTTCCACTCAATCTCCCCCCCGGACAGATTATGCAAAGAAAGAACATTTTCCTGACGTTGATAATTCCAGGACCCAACTATCCGGGCAAAAATATGAATGTGTACATGCAGCCGCTTAAGGACGAATTGCAAGAAGCCTGGGATAATGGGTTCAAGACATACGACGCCTTTAGCAAACGGAACTTCATAATGCGTGTCTGGTACATGTACTCGACGCATGACTTGCCGGTGTATGCGCTATTCGTTGGCTGGTGTGTGCATGGAAGGTTCCCGTGCCCCACATGCAAGGGAGCTCTTGAGTTTCGTTGGCTTCAGGCCGGTCGCAAGTTTTCTTGCTTCGACATGCATAGACAGTTCCTGGATCCTCGCCATAAGTTCAGGAAAGACAAGAAGAACTTCATCAGGGGTAGAGTTGTCAAAAACTCTGCACCACCTGCATTGACAGGCCAACAGACCCTGGATGAGTTAAACGCTCTCGAGCCAGATCCACAACGTCCAGGGTACTTCAAGGGGTATAATACTAAGCACGCGTGGACTCACAAAACATGCTTATGGGATCTGCCTTACTTCAAAGACCTCCTTTGCCCACACAACATCGACGTGATGCACACTGAGAAGAATATCGCCGAGGCACTTTTTGGTACATTGTTCGGCATAGATGGGAAGTCAAAGGATAATACTAAGGCTAGAGTCGATCTGGAGGCGCTATGTGATAGGCCGTTACAAAACATGAAAGAACCGAAAGGAAAGCAGAACTGGACGAAGCCAAAGGCATGGTTCAATCTTGGAAGGCCAGCTATGAGGGAAATTCTCTTGTGGGTGCAACAGCAGTTGATGTTTCCCGATGGGTATGCAGCGAATCTAAAGAGGGGAGCGAATCTTGATAAACTGAAGATATTTGGTCTCAAGAGTCATGATTGGCACATATGGATTGAGCGGGTAATGCCGGTGATGTTGCGTGGCTTCATCCCTGAGGATGAATGGCTAGTACTGGCAGAACTCAGCTATTTCTTCCGTGTTCTTTGTGCGAAAGAACTATCGCCTGGCGTGCTAGAAGAAATGGAAGAGTTGGCGCCGGAGTTGATCTGCAAGTTAGAGAAGATCTTTCCACCGGGCTTCTTTAATCCAATGCAGCATTTGATTTTGCATCTCCCGACCGAGGCAAGATTGGGGGGGCCCGTGCAAAATCGTTGGTGCTACCCAACTGAGAGGATGCAGAAGACGCTTCGAGAAAAATGTAAAAATAAACGTAGAATTGAAGCATCAATGGCTGAGGCATTCATTACAGAGGAGGCGGCAAACTTCGTAACAGCGCACTACGAAGCCAAAAATCGTCATTTGCATAATCCGAAGCCTCGGTACAATGCTGACGAGCCTAAAAAGGGTGGATCCAACCTCAGCCTATTCAAAGGGAATCTCGCACCAGCTAGTGTTTCACATCCAGTATCTTTGGATAACGAAGAATGGCGGACCATTTCGTTGTATATCTTCAACAACCTGATAGAAGTGCGGCCGTACATCGAGTAAGTTCTCGGTACAGTGTTTCGCAACTTCTATTTCCTTTGAACTACTCTTATTCCTAGATATGTCATACAGTCAATACGTTACCATATTCTCGTATGGAGCGGAGATCCAAAAGGATTCCGTCGAAGAGAATGAGCTTCTCGCAAAGCAAGGAGGTGGCTATCCCGGTTTCATCTCTTGGTTCAAACAAACGGTAATTTCTATTAGACAATTTCATTTCATTCGCTAATTTGTGCATAATGCAACAATCCTTTCATATTAAACCTGTAGGCTAATTCAGAGTCTATGGACGCCGAATTGAGACAAGTCGCTAATGGTTTTGACTATAAGGTCCGTTCATTTGACAAGTACGACATCAACGGGTATCGCTTTCGTACCTATGGCAAAGAGCTATCGATGGCGGACCGAAAGTCAACAAATTGTTGTGTATCTGCTATCGGTGAAGGAGGTACCGAGTATTATGGGAGAGTTGAAGCAATTTATGAACTTCTGTTCTATGGTGAAAACCCATTGAATGTCGTAGTCTTCAAATGTTATTGGTTTCAGCCGAAGGAGACTAGAAGGACTCATGAACATGTAGGGCTAGTTGAAATCAACCAAAGCACTCATTTAGATGTTCCTGATGTCTATATTATGGCTCAACAGGCGACCCAAGTATTCTATCTACCGTGGGCCTGCCAAACTAATCCAAATCTGAAAGGTTGGGATGTCGTTTATGAAGTGCCGCCACGTGCTAGAGTTTCTCCCCCAAAGGAAGAGGATTATGAACCTCACATTAACCCAGACACATATGAAGGAGAATTCTTCCAAGAGACACGTCTTTCCAAAAAGCGTTTCAAGAACCACTATACTTCACCCCAAAACATTGAAGTAGACAGCGACAATGAATCCGACATCACCCTAGAGGAGGAACAAGAAGAGCCGGAACAAGAAGAGGTTACTGCTGCGGATGACCTGTCAATGCTTGACCGATTACGTCAAGGTGGCCTTGCACATGTTGATGCCAATGAACCCTATGAGCCCGTCATTGATTATAGTGATGATGATGATTATGCATTTATTGATGATACTGATCGAGATTATTAGTAGTGTCCGGTATTACATTTTTTTATGTTGTACATGTCGGTCTTTTTTTATGTTGTACTAATTTCGTTTACTGTTTGTCATGGCAGGTGTTGAAAGATGGTGGGCGCTGGTCGGGAGCGTGGTCTGAGGTCTTCCATTCCAGACGCACCTCTCCGCCGAGCGTTGCTGGACAGTATGGCCACACCGCCGGGCCCTTCTTCGTCGACCGTGGTGCCCAGCAGGGGACGAGGTAGGAAGAGAGGAGGTGGGGCACGTGGTCGTGGGAGAGGAGGTAGGGTGACTGCTACGGTGCCTTCCTCGCCGCCACCACCAGCCGTTTCACCCGAGCACGTGACAGCTAGGGTGGACTCGTCCGAGGAGGAGGCTACACGGACTCCGGTCCACGAGCCTCCGGTCCACTGGTCTTCAGCCCACGAGAGTTCGGCCCACGTGACCCCGGAGGAGCACACGTCCGGATGGGGTACCTGGCCGGATCAGCCCGAGGAGCCGAGTGGCCATGCTGATGATGGCGGGGAGCCGACTGATCTTGAGGAGGAGGGGGGCACCGTCTACCAGCGTGGTGCTACACGGCTCCCGTCCGTGCCAGTGACCCGCGAGCAGAGGTGGTTGATTTTCCCTGATGGGGAGAGGTACGTAAGTGCATTTAATATTTTTGTACCTTGTGCATTCACGTTTTTTCAAATAACTAATGCGTTGGCCTTGTCATGCCGCAGGGGTTGGGACCACCATCATAGTGTCCGCCGGCCCAACTCCGTCCTTGGAGTTCTTTGCCGGCAAAACTTCCCGGGGTTTGTCACGTTGCCTAGTGAGGGTCGGCTTCCAGAGCTTGGATTGAGCTGGGAGCACTACGTGGCTGCCCCGGCCCCGCCAAATGAGATTATCGACGGTGTCATGTGTGACACGAGGGCAGACATGGTGATCAGAAAGTTCTGGGTAATTTCTCCTTTACACATTTAAAAATCTTCAACTAGCTAGTTATTAATTGTACTAATCAACATTGTCTCATTTGATTGCAGACATTCTACAGGTGTGAGGAGGGATACGAGGAGGACGCGGCACATGTTATCGAGAACGTATGCAAGCGCCTACTCCAGAACTTACGGCACGAGGCTCGGGTGCAGGCTGTTCGAGACTACTACGCCTTGCGTGGTATCAAGAAGACCAAGCCGGTGTGCCGCGATAAGTTCCTGAGTAAGGAGCAGTACATGAAGGTAATTCTTAAGGCCTTCTCTACTTAAGTTCCTTCATTTAGTAATTCTTAGCCGTAGCGCTCAAGTTTCTATTTGCTAACTTAGGCGCCTCCGAGATGGTGTGCGGATCGGATGGATTGTTGGGAGGTGTTGGTCGATGAGTGGTGCTCACAACGATGGCTAGCCCTCCACAACGAGGCCAAGGACAAACGTGCCCAAATGGAAGGTGTGCCACACCATCAAGGCAGCTCCAACTTATATCAGTTCGGGCGCAACTGGGTATGTGGTTTGCTTCATGATTCATGCAATTCATTCATCATGCTAGCTTGAGCCCTTTAATTACTAATTTTCATTGTTTCTCTCTTTCAGGCACGCTACAATAAGGCGGATAAGGTGCCAGAGGTGTACGACCTGTATGCCATGGCCCACACTGCCTCTTTCAAGAAAGTCAAGGCTTTCTCTCAGTCTGACCTCGATGATGCAAACAACTTCACCAACATCTCCTCCCACAACAAGCTCGTGAGATATAGAGATGAGGGGAAGGCGAGGAAAGGGGAGGACTTTAACCCGAGCCAGGGTCCCATTGATCCAGAGCTGTTGATGATATCTGGTGGCGGGAGGTCCCATGGCTCCATAGCCATTGGAGATGGACTTATCCGTTGTCCTAGCACTCTCCCGGAGATCAAGGCACGCCAATCGAGCTCCGCTCCTGAGATAAGGCCTCGTGAACGGCCAGTGCAACTCGCCATCAAGGTTAGTGATACGTACTGAGTTATCTTTCTCCATTACATTATGTGCGCTTTCATCAATGATTACAAATGGTCATGTGAGTGGTGTTGCAGGCTGCTATACAGAGTGAGAGAGATAGAACGGAGAAACTTCTGGCGGAGGCGGCGGAGAGGCAGCGGGAGTTGGAGGAGAGGACGACAAAGATGATGGAGGAGGAGAGGGCACGGAATGACATGCAGGCAAGGGCCATGTACGAGCTCCTTGTGGTAAGTTTCTTCTGCAGATTAGCCAAAACATTCATGTAGTGTTTGTCTCATTACTAACTAGTATGACTGAGTCGTCAAAACCAAATGTGCAGTCTGTGTGCGAGAAGACAGGTCAGACCGCTCCGCCGATGCCAGTGATTGCTCCTAGGACCACGGTGAGTTTTATTTGAATGGACATTACTTGCTAGTCTTAACATTTTAGTGTCATCATGCTAACAAGACATTGGAAATGATCTTTGGTGCAGCGTAACTCCAGACAAGCATCGCACGATCCTTCTCCAGCTACCGACACGAGCCACCCCGCTCCTACACCTCCTGGATCTTGGTAAGTTTATCTAGTGTTTTGCTTAACACATGCATAAAGACCTAGACTTAGCTTTATTTCCTCCAATGCTTACCATAATGACGTAGACTTAGCTTCTTCTCCTCCAAAATGAATTAATAAGCTTACTGACCTCCAAAACCATCCATTTTACCTAAGTTAGCTCTAAAACGATCTATACTTAGCTTACTTATGTCAAAAATTGCATAATTAGCTTAGTTAGCTCATAGACAATCCATTTTACCTAAGTTAGCTCCAAAATGACCCATCTTACCTAGGTTAGCTTATAAATGATCCAGTTTATCCAAGTTAGCTCTAAAATGACCCAATTTACCTAGAGTAGCTCCTAAACGATCCATTTCACCTAAGTTCGCTAAAAACGATCCATTTCACCTAAATTAGCTGTGAAATGATCCATTTCACCTAAGTTTGCTCAAAAACGATCCATTTCACCTAAATTAGCTCTTAAATGATCCATTTCACCTAAGTTTGCTCAAAAACGATCCATTTCACCTTAGTTAGCTCAAAAACGATCCATTTCACCTAAATTAGCTCTTAAATGATCCATTTCACCTAAGTTTGCTCAAAAACGATCCATTTCACCTTAGTTAGCTCAAAAACGATCCATTTCACCTTAGTTAGCTCAAAAACGATCCATTTCACCTTAGTTAGCTCAAAAACGATTCATTTCACCTAGTTAGCTCAAAAACGATCCATTTCACCTAGTTAGCTCAAAAACGATCCATTTCACCTTAGTTAGCTCAAAAATGATGCCCTTCACCTTAGTTAGCTCAAAAACGATCCATTTCACCTTAGTTAGCTCAAAAATGATGCCCTTCACCTTAGTTAGCTCAAAAACGATTCATTTCACCTTAGTTAGCTCAAAAACGATCCATTTTACCTAAGTTAGCTCATAAACAATCTATTTTACCTAAGTTAGTTCTAAAATGATCCATTTAACCTTACTTAGCTCATAAATGATCCATTCTACCGAAGTTAGCTCTAAAATGACCCATTTTACCTAGGTTAGCTCCAAAATGATCCATCTTACCTAGGTTACCTCTAAAATGATGCATTTTACCTAAGTTTGCTCATAAGCGATCCATTGCACCTAGGTTAGCTCATAAACGATCCATTTGACCTTACTTAGCTCATAAACGACCCATTTCAACTAAGTTAGCTCATAAATGATCCATTTCACCTTAGCTAGCTCATAAACGACCCATTTCAACTAAGTTAGCTCACAAATGATCCATTTCACCTTAGCTAGCTCATAAACGACCCATTTCAACTTAGTTAGCTCATATATGATCCATTTCACGTAAGTTAGCTCATAAATGACATACTCTTCTTGTTCTAGTCTTCTTCTTGTTCTAACTTTCTTATTTTTCATTTTGCAGATTTCATTCACTTGACGAAAGCTTGCATAGATGGAGTGCTCCTTATCCCTTTCTCTGTTTCTTTTGTATCGTTGAACTATGCATGTATCGTTGGATGAAACTATTGTAATATATATGGTTGGATGCCTCTATGTTGAACTTGTTATGTATGATGGAACTATGCATGTAATATATATGGTTGGATGATGAAGTTATGTGTTGGATATCTTATATGTTTGCTCTGTAATGGCCTTTTGAAATATATCTATATATGTCATATATATTTGTGATGAAAATTGTTGGATTTAATAAAAAACAGATAAAAGAGCCAATATGCAGGCTCTTTGCCGTCTGCCACCGACGGCAACCTGCTCTTTGCCGTCTGCCGCGGACGGCAAAGAAGCCACGTGGCGTCCACCTGTGCTTCCTGGGAGCTGACCCATTTGGTCAGTTTGCCTACAGTGGCAGACGGCAAAGACTTTGCCGTCAGTGGCAAACGGCAAAGAACCTGCCACGTAGTGACGTGCAGATGACATCATACGGCGGACGGCAAAGACCCTAGAAATTTTGCCGTCTGCGGCGGACGGCAAAGGCCTTCCGTTAGCCACTTAACGGACTGACAGCGCACCTATTGCCGTCGGCCGTCTTTGCCGTCTGCCGCTCTCTCTTTGCCGTCGGCGGCGGACGGCAAAGACTTTGCCGTCGGTAGCAGACGGCAAAGTACCTGTTTACCGAAGCCTACTTTGCCGGAGCCTTTTGCCGTCCGCCGCTGACGGCAAAAGCCTTTGCCGTCCGCCGTTCGTGCCTTTGCCGTCCGCCATGGCAGACGGCAAAGTAGCTGATTCCTGTAGTGATGCTAAGAAATATTCCTTTATAAGAGCGTGTTCTTCTAGTTTCCATGATAATAAAGATGAAGATCTAAAAGTTATTGATGTGTCCCCTATTAAATATTTGTTTTTCAATATGAATCTTGATAATGATGGGACTTAATATGATCCACCTTTAACTAGAAGGCGTTCCAAAAATTCGGAGTTTTTTGATCTTGATGCTAAAATTGATAAAAGTGGGATTGAAGAGATCAAGACTCTAGATGTTAATGAACCTACTATTTTGGATTTCAAGGAATTTAATTATGATAGCTCCTCTTTGTCAAGATGAAGCTTTTACCAAACATATCGTTGATGCTTTGATGCAATCTTATGAAGAAAAACTTGAGTTGGAAGTTTCTATCCCTAGAAAACTTTATGATGAGTGGGAACCAACTATTAAAATTAAAATTAAATATCATGAATTCTATGCTTTGTGTGATTTGGGTGCTAGTGTTTCCACGATTCCAAAAACTTTGTGTGATTTGTTAGGTTTCCGTGATTTTGATGATTGCTCTTTAAACTTGCACCTTGCGGATTCCACTATTAAGAAACCTATGGGAAGAATTAATTACGTTCTTATTGTTGCAAATAGGAACTATGTGCCCGTAGATTTTATTGTTCTTGACAAAGATTGCAATCCTTCATGTCCTATTATTCTTGGTAGACCTTTCCTTAGAATGATTGGTGCAATTATTTATATGAAGGAAGGAAATATAAGATTCCAATTTCCGTTAAGGAAAGGCATGGAACACTTTCCTAGAAAGAAAATTAAATTATCTTATGAATCTATTATGAGAGCCACTTATGGATTGCCTACCAAAGATGGCAATACCTAGATCTATCCTTGCTTTTTATGTGTAGCTAGGGGCGTTAAACGATAGCGCTTGTTGGGAGGCAACCCAATTTTATTTTTATTCCTTGCTTTTTGCTCCTTTTTAGTGATAAATAATTTATCTAGCCTCTGTTTTGGTCGTGTTTTTTTGTGTTTAATTAGTGTTTGTGCCAAGTAGAACCGTTGGGAAGACTTGGGGAAAGTCTTGTTAATCTTGCTGTAAAAAACAGAAACTTTAGCGCTCACGAGAACTGCTGCCATTTTTTTTGGAAAGTGATATTTAGTTAATTATTTTTGCAGATGATTAATAGATAAATTCCTCAGGTCCCGCAATTTATTTTAGAATTTTTGGGGTTCCATATCTTGCGCTAGCTATAGATTACTACAGACCGTTCTGTTTTTGACAAATTCTGTTTTTCGTGTGTTGTTTGCTTATTTTGATGAATCTATGGCTAGTAAAATAGTTTATAAACCATATAGAAGTTGTAATAAAGTAGGTTTAACACCAATATAAATAAATAATGAGTTAATTACAGTACCTTGAAGTGGTGTTTTGTTTTATTTCGCTAATGGAGCTCACGAGATTTTCTACTTTAAGTTTTGTGTTGTGAAGTTTTCAAGTTTTGGGTAAGGATTTGATGGATTATGGAACAAGGAGTGGCAAGAGCCTAAGCTTGGGGATGCCCATGGCACCCCCAATATAATCTAAGGATACCGAAAATCCAAAGCTTGGGGATGCCCCGGAAGGCATCCTCTCTTTCGTCTACTTCCATCGGTAACTTTACTTGGAGCTATATTTTTATTCACCACATGATATGTGTTTTTCTTGGAGCGTCTTGTATGATTTGAGTCTTTGCTTTTTAGTTTACCACAATCATCTTTTCTGTACACACCTTTTGAGAGAGACACACATGATTCGTAAATTGTTAGAATACTCTATGTGCTTCACTTATATCTTTTGAGTTTTATAGTTTTTGCTCTAGTGCTTCACTTATATGTTTTAGAGTGCGTCGGTGGATTTGTTTTATAGAAACTATTTTTCTCTCATGCTTCACTTAGATTATTTTGAGAGTCCTACAAAACAGCATGGTAATTTGTTTTAATTATGTTAGGCATTCAAGATTAATAATAAAATTCTCTTATGAGTGTGTTGAATACTATGAGAACTTTGATACTTGATAATTGTTTTGAGATATGGAGATGGTAATATTAGAGTCATGCTAGTCGAGTAGTTGTGAATTTGAGAAATACTTGTGTTAAAGTTTGTGATTCCCGTAGCATGCACGTATGGTGAACTGTTATGTGATGAAGTCGGAGCATGATTTATTTATTGATTGTCTTCCTTATGAGTGGCGGTCAGGGACGAGCAATGGTCTTTTCCTACCAATCTACCCCCTTAGGAGCATGCGCGTAATACTTTGCTTTGATAACTTGTAGATTTTTGCAATAAGTATATGAGTTTTTTATCACTAATGTTGAGTCCATGGATCATACACACTCTCACCCTCCCCCCATGCTAGCCTCTCTAATACCGCGCACCTTTCGCCGGTATCATACACCCACCATATACCTTCCTCAAAACAGCCACCATACCTACCTATCATGGCATTTCCATAGCCATTCTGAGATATATTACCATGCAACTTTCCACCGTTCCGTTTACTATGACATGCTCCATCATTGTCATATTGCTTTGCATGATCATGTAGTTGACATTCCATTTGTGGCAAAGCCACCGTTCATAATTCTTTCAAACATGTCACTCTTGATTCATTGCATATCCCAGTACACCGCCCGAGGTATTCACATAGAGTCATATTTTGTTCTAAGTATTGAGTTGTAAGTAAATAAAAGTGTGATGATCATAATTTTTAGAGCATTGTCCCTAGTGAGGAAAGGATGATGGAGACTATGATTCCCCCACAAGTCGGGATGAGACTCTGGACGAAAATAATAATAATAATAATAATAATAATAATAATAATAATAATAATAATAAAGAGGCCAAAGAAGCCCAAATAAATAAAAGAGGCCATTAAAAGAAGAAGGAAAAGGCCCAAATAAAAAAATGAGAGAAAAGAGAGAACGGACAATGCTACTATCCTTTTACCACACTTGTGCTTCAAAGTAGCACCATGATCTTCATAATAGAGAGTCTCCTATGTTCTCACTTTCATATACTAGTGGGAATTATTGATTATAGAACTTGGCTTGTATATTCCAATGACGGGCTTCCTCAAATTGCCCTAGGTCTTCGTGATCAAGCGAGTTGGATGCACACCCACTTAGTTCCTTTTGTTGAGCTTTCATATACTTATAGCTCTAGTGCATCCGTTGCATGGCAATCCCTACTCACTCACATTGTTATCTATTGATGGGCATCTCCATAGCCCGTTGATACACCTAGTTGATGTGAGACTATCTTCCCTTTTTCGTCTCCTCCACAACCACCATTCTATTCCACCTAAAGTGCTATGTCCATGGCTCACGCTCATGTATTGCGTGAAGATTGAAATTTTTTGAGAACACCAAAAGTATGAAACAATTGCTTGGCTTGTCATCGGGGTTGTGCATGATTTAAATACTTTGTGTGGAGAAGATAGAGCATAGCCAGACTATAGGATTTTGTAGGGATAACTTTATTTGGCCATGTTATTTTGAAGAGACATAATTGCTTAGTTAGTATGCTTGAAGTATTATTATTTCTATGTCAATATTGAACTTTTGTCTTGAATCAATCTGATCTGTATATTCTTGCCACAATTAAGAAGAATTACGTTGAAATTATGCCTAGTAGCATTCCACATGAAAACTTCTATTTTTATCATTTACCTACTCGAGGACGAGCAGGAATTAAGCTTGTGGATGCTTGATACGTCTCCAACGTATCTATAATTTTTTATTGTTCCATGCTATATTATATTCTGTTTTGGACATTATTGGGCTTTATTATACACTTTTATATTATTTTTGGGACTAACCTACTAACCGGAGGCCCAGCCTAGAATTGCTGTTTTTTGCCTATTTTAGGGTTTCGAAGAAAAGGAATATCAAACGGAGTCCAAATGGAATGAAACCTTCGGGAACATGATTTTCGGAATGAACATGATCCAGAGGACTTGGACCCGACGTCAAGAAATCAACCAGGAGGCCACGAGGTAGGGGGCGCGCCCTCCACCCTCGTGGGCCCCCTGTTGCTCCCCCGACGTACTCCTTCCTCCTATATATACCTACGTACCCCCAAACGATCAGATACGGAGCCAAAACCCTAATTACACCGCTGTAACATCATGTATCCACGAGATCCCATCTTGGGGCCTGTTCCGGAGCTCCGCCGGAGGGGGCATCGATCCCGAAGGGCTTCTACATCAACACCATAGCCCTTCCAATGAAGTGTGAGTAGTTTACTTAGACCTTCGGGTCCATAATTATTAGCTAGATGGCTTCTTCTCTCTTTTTGGATCCCAATACAAAGTTCTCCCCCTCTCTTGTGGAGATCTATTCGATGTAATCTTCTTTTGCGGTGTGTTTGTTGAGACCGATGAATTGTGGGTTTATGATCAAGTTTATCTATGACCAATATTTGAATCTTCTCTCAATCCTTTTATGTATGATTGGTTATCTTTGCAAGTCTCTTTGAATTATCAGTTTGGTTTGGCCTACTAGATTGATCTTTCTTGCAATGGGAGAAGTGCTTAGCTTTGGGTTCAATCTTGTGGTGTCCTTTCCCAGTGACAGTAGGGGCAGCAAGTCATGTATTGTATTGTTGCCATCGAGGATAACAAGATGGGGTCTTTATCTTATTGCATGAATTTAGCCCTCTACATCACGTTATCTTGCTTAAAGCGTTACTCTGTTCTTATGAACTTAATACTCTAGATGCATGTTGGATAGCAGTCGATGTGTGGAGTAATAGTAGTAGATGCATGCAGGAGTCGGTCTACTTGTCTCGGACGTGATGCCTATATACATGATCATACCTAGATATTCTCATAACTATGCTCAATTCTGTCAATTGCTCAACAGTAATTTGTTCACCCACCGTAAAATACTTATGCTCTTGAGAGAAGCCACTAGTGAAACCTATGGCCCCCAGGTCTATCTTCCATCATATTAATCTTCCAACACTTAGTTATTTTCATTGCCTTTTATTTTACTTTGCATTTTTATCATAAAAATACCAAAAATATTATCTTATCATATCTATCAGATCTCACTCTCGTAAGTGACTGTGTAGGGATTGACAACCCCTTATCGCGTTGGTTGCGAGGATTTATTTGTTTTGTGTAGGTGCGAGGGACTCGCGTGTAGCCGCCTACTTGATTGATACCTTGGTTCTAAAAAACTGAGGGAAATACTTACACTACTTTGCTGCATCACCCTTTCCTCTTCAAGGGAAAACCAACGCAGTGCTCAAGAGATAGCACTGGGCTAGCCATTTTCATCTTGAAAAAAAATTAATATCTGGGTTGGATATCTGTCCTGGGCTACACGGGCCACAACCCGCCCAGTTAATACCCTGGTCTCCTCTGAACAACAATGAAAACATTGCCAAGAAAAACTCTGCAGTGCTCACGCCTCAAAAACACAAATACTGCTCGAGCTGCTTGGTCCCAGCTATCGGCCGCACCTTGTGCAATTCTCTTGTTTATATTGACTACATAGGTTAACAATGGTGTGGGACCGTGATGTCAGGAAACCAGGAGGAAGCAAAAAAATATAGTTTACATAATAAGGAGGCACTTGCATACGTACGGCTATGGCCCTAGTGGGTCCCTACTGTCATCCAGTCAAAATAAAGTCATCTCCTGAATCCTCATGTTCATTGACCATGTTAACAATGCTCGGCGCCACGGCGAGCGCAACAACTCAAAGGACGACGGAGAGGGCCTCGCGGGCCCTACAGATGGTCTGATACAGCGCCCGCTGCTCATTCAGGAAGCCAGGATCATCAGACACCTATGAGCACCTTCGAGAGACTGAGACGGCATGAAACGGTAAGGCCGCGCTTGGGAGCTCTGGTTTATTTCACACCTGTATTAAGATACTAGTGTAATTTACTCGTCATTAGAAACAACATGTAAAATACATGCGTAATGAAACCGAGGGCCCGAGGTCAGTAAGTAAAACCGGCGGGTTACTCGTGTAATTTGAGAGACCGGTGTATATTTTACTAGTCGAAATCAACCAACCAAGCCCGAGACCATCTGCTTTTATTTACAAGCATCAGTTTTACAAGCGGTTGTGGTTGCAAAATGACAATCCAATCACGATCTAAGATGATGAGTTGGTCGAAAGATCATAAGGTTTCACGTCTAACCTACCCGACTTGTCGTATAGGCTATGAATGAAACATAAGACGATGAATTTCTTAAGCACGGAAACAACAGAAGAGGATGATCTTCCTAACAAGCAAATCACTGGCATTAGATTGACATGCAAAACAATACGAAGCATTATTCTCAGGAGGCGCGGTGAACAGCTCGTGATGCCCCATGCCACAACATTCCAAGCTCAACTTTGCAATCAAACACAAGGCCTGGCATTACATAGACAATATTCAGAACAAACTCTTAAAATATCTTATATAAGTCAACATTCATGTGACTATGCATCTCAGCAGAGTAAATATTTACTTCTGAACTGAAGACATGAATAGGAAAAAACAACCGACATTGCTCACAGCAAAGGGCGTCCCGCTCAAAAATATCAAATGCATGTCTTCTGGCTAACATCAATGAGCAAAAGTTGACAAGGTTTTCCAATTCCAATATATTAAACTAATGTCAACTTTGACAAGCTTTTCCCATTCAAAATATGTAATGCCTATGATTGTGGAACGAGTAGGGTTTGTCATCAGTTTGTCATCTAATAGTCCGGTGGCTCAAGGTGATGACGAATGATTATAGAACCATTCGATGTATTGTGCATGATGTGAAGTATTATGGAGGACACGAACCATCTGAAAAATTTGTGCAGTTCCACTAAAATCAAGCTGAGGATCCCTGTGGATTTCGTATTTATATGCTGCCAAAAAACAAAGACACATCAGTATGCACATGAATATTGGCCCCAGTGTCAACCCACCAATCGGTGGACTAACAAACTGAAAGTACGGTAAACATATTACCATACCCAGATGCCCCATCATTGTTGCTTAGAGTGACATTGACAGACTTGGAGTCCTGTCCTGGCTTCTTGGTACTTGTTTGGGCACTTGTTTGCCCAGTGTTCCTCCGAACCACAAGTAAAGCAGTCATCTCTCTTTTTGTCTTTCTTCTTACCCTTCTTAATGGCCGACACTGGCAGCACCATTCAAACATATAGTCCGGTGGCTCAAGGTGACGAGGAATGATTAGAGAACCATTCGATGTATTGTGCATGATGAAGTATTATGGAGGACACAAACCATCTGGACATTTTGTGAAGTTCCACTAAAATCAAGCCGAGCATCCCTGTTAATATCGTATTTATATGCTGCAAGAAAAGAAAGATACAGCAGCACACACATGAATATTGGCCCCAGTGTCAACCCACCAATCGGTGGACTAACAAACTGAAAGTACGGTAAACAGATTACCATACCCAGATGCCCATCATTGTTGCTTAGAATGACATTGACAGATTTGGAGTCCTGTCCTGGCTTCCTGTACTTGTTTGGGCACTTTTTGCCCTGTGCACTCCACGTGTTGTAGAGTTTCCTATGCTCTCTACAGACTAGTCATGTCACCATCGTCTACTAATACTCTGTAAAGCTTCTCGATCATTCCTTGTGTAATGTAGCGCAAACAGTGACTGCTTCTTTCTGCAAAGTGGTAAGACCAACTGGACCCACTAATGCAGCAGTTTGCCTTAGACACATTGGCTCCTTTTGTGCAGTTCAACTAAAATCAAAGTCGGAATAAAACCGACCTTTAATTTTGATATCCCTGTAAGCAACAAAAGGTATAAGGGAAACAATTACTGAGAAATAACGGTTGATGACTTGTACTCCCAGAAGTAAAACATCTACTGATCTACCTTATCTTAATGGGAAACAAAGCAGGAGAGTAGCAATTTTCAATTAGTGTGATTCATTCATATTAACTGAGACATTATCTTAACAATGCCTTGTTTCAACATGTATAAAGAAGGACCAGGCAGAAAAGTATCATTCCTAAAACAATGCGACTGATTCATTTTAACAGTGACATTATCTTAACAATACCTTGGTTAAACATGTTGAAAGAACTACAAAGCAGGATAGTACCATTTCTAAAACACTGTAACTGATATATAATAACAGAGACATTATCTGAACAATACATTTCTTAAACATGTACTCTGGCCGATCCCTAACAGAAATGGTACTCCCGCCGATCCCTAACAAGTGTTGCAGTTTTGAACTAATATTTAGTAGTTAATTATGAGGAAAGTCGGTACTGACCTTTCGAGACCAAGATTTGAAACAACTCGTGACGAAGACCTGAGAGAGATCTCAACACATATATGGAAATCCGGTCTCATTTTGTGCAGTTCCACCAAAATTAAGCGAAGCAAAATGTCGCAATAGCAAAAAGTTGAATAGATATCCCTGTTTTAACAGAGGCAAAAACAGAATCAATTACTGGGCAATAAAGGTGGATGAAACATGCGGCCACAAAAATGGTAATCCCGACAATCCCTAACAAGTGTTGCAGTTTTGAAATAAGATTCAGTAGTTAATTCTGAGAGTGGCATTGCTTAATTTTACCAGCGGCATTAGATTAACAAAAAGCATAAACAGTTCTAGGGGAGAGTGGGCGCAACAACAACATGTGCTTCCATCTACTTATAAAGGGGGTGATGCAGAGTTTGTTGTAACAAAGCAACAAGCATAATGTCTGGGCTGGTCCCATTTTTGTTCATTACTTAATGGGAAAAGACAGCAATACAATAGCTTCAATTCAACATTTATTTAAAACAATACCAATACAAGTAGCACAACATCTCAAAACACACTGCACGATCATGTGGATGAAGGCAAGTACCAACCTGTCATGACGCACACAAGATCACGTACAAATCTGCCAACACGAATAGGAAATCCAATCTCGTTTTGTGCAGTTACTCTGAAATCAAGTAAAGTCGCCGGTGTGACATTTAAGTTTGCTATAGCAACAAGTTGAATAGATATCCATTATTTAATAGAGGCAAAAAAGGAAACAATTACTTCCAATAAAGGAGGATGAAACATGCAACCACAAAAAGAAGCATCTACCTTATCTTGATGGAAAACAAAGTATAGGACAGTAGCATTTCTAAAATGGTTGCATTGATTCATATTAACAGAGAAATTCTCTTAAAATAGTTCAGTAGTTAATTCTGAGAGTGGCATTGCTTAAACTACAATAGTTTCAATTCAACATTTATTTCAAATAGTACCAATACAAGTAGCACAACATCTCAAAACACACTGCACGATCATGTGGATGGGACATGGGACATGCCAGCACCATGTGCGTCCACACGTATAAATGGGTGATGCAGAGTATGTAGCCAAGCAGCATATCTACATTGGTCCCATATTTGTTCTCTTTGAAACTTTTTCCGATGTGAGGGCAGCAAATATAGTCCTACACAAACTACCCGACCCCCCAGTTTCTTTCCCTTTTCAACAAAGAGTCCGGTTCCTTACAGGTGTGTGTACTGGGTTACCCCCTTTTCCCCTTTTCGACCAACAAAGCGGCTGGATAGCTAGTCTATACTTCTTTCCCTCCCTCCTTTCCTCATTGAACCATGTCCAAGATTCATGCTCCACCTCACCGCACCCTTTTTCCTCTTTGAACCAAGACCTAGATTCTACTACAGAATCGAAAAAGATCAGCATGCAGCTAGACCAACGATAGTTTCAAAGAAACTTATACCTTAGGGTCGTCGGGATGTGGCAAGGTGTGCGGCGGGAGGTCGGATCTGCCCACACTACGTACGACAGCGAGGAAGAAGGGGTCGGTGGCCCTCCCGCACAGGCGCTGGGTGAAAGAGAAAAGCGCAGCCGGCAGTGGATTGCCTTCCTCACCAAAGGCGATAGAGTGAACGCTGCACCTCCTCCCCTTCCCGGTGCGACGGGATCCGGACGCCTCCTTTGCCAGCTGTGAGGGGGGTGAGAGAGGCAGAGGCCACAACGCAGTCTTGTTTAGATCTGGTGAAGAGGGTGAGAGACAGTGAATATAGCAAACCCTAGCAAAGGAAGGCTGAGCCTCCAGCGTGTTTATATATATATATTTAGTGCGGCGAGAGTGTGGAGAGTGGAAACCCTAGCGAACAAGCGCTGAGACTCCAGCTTATATATATATACTGTAGTATGGATCGAGCTCCGGTGCCTTAACTACACCTGATTTTGGCTTATGACAGGTGAGCTAGCCACATTTTGGGCCCACCTGTCATAAAACCAAAGGCAGGTGCACTAAAGTCAATGAAGCTGCGTCCATATAGTACTTGTGTATACGACTAATATATAGTGGAGTGGTTTTCTTATTCTCTCCATAACAAACGTTTTAAATTGTGTAAGTACGAAACAAAACTCTTTATTTAACGTACCAGTGAAGAAAACTATCCTGGTTGCACTTCCTGTCCTTCACGTGCGGTACACTACCCTCCCTTAAGTGAACAACCACACATGCGCCAAATTATCGGAAACGTGTGAGAGTGTGTACAAATAAAGAATTTTAATTTCAATTATCGGAAAGGTTCGAGAGTATGCACAGTTTTCCCTCTCTAATAATTATGGTTTGCTGTGTTCGGCCTAAACTTGGTCAAACTTTACAAAGTTTGACTTCAATCAAATCTAATATGCGGAGTAAATAAAAATGGAGGGCTACTACATCCCTCCGGGTTTTAGTCCACACCATTTTTTAATCAAAGTTAATAGCTGGACAAATAAAATTACAGGGGAGCTGGAGACAAAGTTGTGAGAAGGCTTAGAAATCAATACAAAACTTATGCTCTTAGTACCAACGTCGATCCTTCTTCGAGGAAACATTGGGTCCATAGCCAATTGTGTGATAAAATTGCACCAATGTCAAAGACGACTGCGTCTCCAACGCAACCAAGGTGAACTGACGAAGGATATCATCTTTGTGGGTAACAAGCAAAGAGCACTGATGGAAGAAAACTTGTTTTTCTTTGAAAATTGATCATCTTTACCAGCCGATGCAACCATGAGGCGCAACCATGAGCATCGATAGGTCATCATGGTGATGCATCATCCATTTGGCATCATGTTTGGGGTGAGGCACCTATGAAGTTCGACAAATCCTCACTATGGTCTGTTTCTTCTTAGTAGTCAAGCTCGAGGAAGGAAGAACCACGTGGCAGAGGACAGTGAGGCGGAACAACATTGGCCATCCAATTTTGTGTAGTTCCACTAAAATTGAGGAAGACATGCCCGGGTATGGAGATACACATCGTTGTTTCCAAAAATATAAAAAAGGGATATAGTGTTGTTACTTTGTTTTACAAGATTAACAATGACATCTCAATTGTCAATAAGAATTATGAAAAGTACACCAACAAACAGAAGCATCATGATTATCTTGATGGGAACTAAACCAGGATACCCGGAAAAAAAGCATTTCTTCATTTAACCAGTGATAGCATTAGATTAGCAGCAACAATAGGAGCATATGGACAATGACCGCACAACCACCATGTACTTTTTGTCGAAACAACATGTATACCTCCACCGAGGCATAAATTAGGACAACTTTTCGAGTGGCATTTCCTGTATAATAGTAGGTGGTGTTGGACCAGCCGACGAACCATAGCTACTATACAAGGGGAGCTAGGGAGTAGTCGCATAGAAGAATACCCGCATGCAGCGACCTGGGGAGCTGGACCAGTACAAGAAGTTATACCTCAGGTGGGCGAGATGTCGCTTAGTCAGGCAGGCGGGATCTGCCCACACGACGGAAGAGAACAAGGGCGCGGAGGACCTTCGTCCGCGCTAGCGCCGGCTCCGAGAGGACGGTGCGCATCAGCTTCCTCCATCGCCGATGGCGACAATGTTAACGCTGCACCTCCTCACCTCCCGCAGCGGACGGGATTCGGCCGGATCTGTGACCACCAGTGAGGAGAGAGATAGTGTGTACACTGTCATCTTGTTTTGATATGGAGAGGGTGAGAGAGCGAGACGCGAGAAACTCTATCAAACAAGAGGCTATAATGGAGTAAACCAATCTCTCCATAGCTGTGGTTAAAATAGAATACACGCATTCCCAGATAAAAGAAATGAAACCGGCGGACAATTTTTTAACGTACCAAGAAAGAAAACTCAATCAAAAACATGCCCCCTCTTCCAGCCCGCGAGAGTCATCACGCACACACACATATACATAGACATGCATATCCGTGTTTACGAAAAATTCCATTTCCATCTCCATCTCCAATCATATTTGTCCAACTGGCACATTATTTATGTTGTTAATTATATATGCGGCAATATTAACGTACACCATCTCTTGTTTGCGGGCGTCCAGACCGCTGCCATGGCCGCTCCTGACCAACCCGAACCCTCTTCATCACCCGCACGTGCTTCCCGCCCGAAACGGTCAGTGCCACATTCATGCCCGGCCAAAGTGGACGCAACCTCTCACTGGCGCCGGCATTGAAGCGGTGCGCCGGCCGAGAGAGCATCGTCCGCGCCGCTTCCTGGTGCACGCGACTGCTCCCCGTTCAAAGGTCGCAATAGCCGGCCACAACATGCATGTAAAAAGTTCTTGGGAGTCCGTGCTACAGCTAGCTGTCCTCCCCCAAGTCATCAATCTCTTCCAGTCGTACTAGTACTCCATGGCGCGATCCATCGACAAGCAGGTGGGAAAGTTATCGTATACTCAGTTTGTGGTGAGTGGCATGCCGAGCGACCGTGTGGGGTCGATCCGCGGAGGAGGATGAGACACGAACGCGACAGAAGTGATTTAAACATTGGTTATGCTCGATGGCGCGATCCAATGAAACGAAATGTTGGTTTCTCTCCGTTTCCATTTTTTCTCTGAAAAAACGGAAACTTTCCACTCCATTTTCATTCCTACTCCAAGGTTGCCCCGTTACAACATTCCATTAAATACAAAGGAAAACTAACACGCATGCTGATGCATCTCAATGATTCATAGATCATAGCCAATATTTACTTCACAACTAAAGACAAAAGTTGTGAGAGCATGTACGAAATAAAAACTACTGATGGGGTCACTACGACTTAAACCCTAAACCCTAAACATGATTTAATTTCCTAGCCAGGTAGAACCTGTCGAAGGAAAGATGGCTGGCACCCTCGGATCATACGATGCTTTTGTGCAGTTCCACCAAAATCGAGCTGAGCATCCCTGATGGTAAAGATATTGAAGAAGTGTGATTAGAATAATAGTACTGGCACTAGTTCATGAGACATAAACTCATCACAAGTAGAAGCCGGTAGAAGTAGAGAAATATTGACATGGAGATGGAGCTACGTGGGGAGCTGCGGTAGTGGAGCAAGCCGGCTCCAAAAGGAAGATGGACTACCTAGGACGTTGGGTTGTAGCTAGAAGGGCGGTTGGGATGCGGCAACGGCCCATACCACGGTGACCCCCGATTGGGATGCACCGACTATGGATTTTCTCCCTCGCCGTTGTCGACTGCGTCTACACAGAACATTGTTCCCTTCCCCCAGCTGCGGGACCAGGTCGGATATGTGACCAGTGGTGTGGCCACCGTCGTTCTATGCTTGTGAAGAGAGCAACCCAAGCAAGCAGACTTGTAGCTTAGGCTCCAACTAGTGTATATATAGTGGTTTTCTTTTTCTCTCCATATCAACCATTTTATATTGCGTACGTGTCATTGAAGAGTGAAATGATGGTTGCTTCTTCCGACTAACTTACTGTGTGATTTGACTGCTCCTTTAGTGGCCCCTACACGTACCACCCCTACGTGTATGCAACAGTCACACATACACATGGACGCAAAAACGCGTGTGATGCCCTAATACGTGCATGTCCGAGCACACAACGGAACACACACGGTCACGCTCAAGTGCTCAACCTACACATGCATGCACACACATACTCAGCTAGGGTGAGCTAGTGACCGTATAAACACCGACAAATGTATATATTGAGCGCAATGAGCATATTATGAAGTCCACTGAACGTATTTTTACAAATATACAGTGACAGACAGTGTATTTATCTCGTTTGAAATTAAGACATATTAACCGGAGGGGACGCAGTATGGACTAACATTACTTTGCTGTGTCCCGTCAACTTGCCGAACAAGGACAAGCTTGCAGGACGGGAAGCTTGCACACGGTGGCTCATAGGACAATGAGAAACTTTTGACTAATGCAAGCTCTCCTTCGCTCAGGCGGTGGACGTGCAATAGTTAATTCGGTGTCAGATTGCCAGAAGCATACACCGTACTAGTACTATTATTATTGCACTTCCCGAAGAGGCGAAGAGCCAAGCGCAAAGTTTACTAGTACTAGTACTACTACTATAGTCTATAGAGGTATGTACTATACTAGTACTAGGAACCGGATGGAGGAGCGTCTGCACTCTTATTATATTTTTAAAATGTGATAAAGCAATCTTCAACAAATTTGGTTCTCTTCGAGGGTTCTCGCATGTGATAATGGAAGTTGATTGCATGGAACACTCGCCGCAATTCTCGCTTAATTTTGGCTCATATCCTGTTACAAATAGGAGCGCTCAGTAATATTTCCTCTTTTTTGTTATTCAGCATGTAAACAGGTCAGCAAGCCTTGCGGCGCATCTTTGTGCGAACCGTGCTTGCTGCACTTTGAATGTGGCCGAGAGCTAGCTTGATGAAACACCTCGCTTCCTACTTTTTTTGCAGGGCTTCCTAGTGACCAGTGTCTTGGCTGATCGTCCTAAGAATGCTTATATATGAATAAAGCTCTCTCATTTACCCGAAAAAATATTAAGCCATATTAACCGGAAAGGAGGGAATATGGACTAGCACTACTTGTTGGTGTGTCCCGTCAACTCGCAGAACAAGAAGAAGCTTGAAGGACAAGGTGAAGCTTTATGCCTTTTGACAAATGCAACATACCCTTGCCCGGGCAGTGCACATGCATCAGTTCATTCGGTGTCAGATTGCTAGAGGCATACATTGTACTAGTACCGAACATGCGGAGTACCATCATTGTTCGACTTCATGAAGAGGCGAAGAGCCAAGCGCAAGGTTTAGTAGTATGACTAGTACTACTACTAGAACCGCATGGTGGAGCCTCTCTACTCTTATTTTTTAAAATCTCTGATAAAGTACACATTTATTTCAGAGAAGGGCGGAAAACGGTAGCCCAACATGTAATGATGATATCGATCAACCATGCTCAAATATATCTTGGCCTCCGTACGAGCCCGTCTGTGTGTTCTCGCTCCTTGTCTCTCTCAAGGAACGGCAGGTTAGCCATTTTGCCGTCAATTGAGATCGGTTTGCTCACACTCCGGTCCCACATGTCAGTGATATGCCAAGAGGAGGTGCGTTGACCGACTGGCCATACGCGTACTTGGTTTTGCACCTTCGTACTACTCCTCCCTCCATCACAGTTTACAGGGCGCGCTTCACTATGATGCATTTCTCTCAATGCATTTCCACCACCAGAGAGACTTACATGCATTTGGTTTAATGCTTAATTAATTAGGGCGTGCTAAACGTAATTTTCTCTCGATGTAGTACTACGGAGTGGAGTAAGTGCATGCATGTGTCTACCCGGGGTGGAAGCACTGCATGCATGTGTGTATGCATTATTTCCTCTAGTAATAGACGCCGTGCTATAACTACCAATGCTATTTTCCAGGCCAATCGCTAGTCGCCTTGGTCCCAGAGATTTTCTCTTTTTCTGAAGCGCGCTCTATAAACAGTGATGGATGGAGTAGTATGTGCGGATTCAAAGAAGAGCGTATTGATGGTTGCTTCTTCTGAGCAACTTACAGTGGGAAATGTGGGGCTTATGATTTGACTGCTCATTACTCACTATTAATGCGGTGCAACGATCGGTGTGAGTCTCCCATGCGGTTGTGCACTACCCCCTAGGTTCTTAAATATACTCCGGAGTATTTGTCTTTCTAGAGATTTCAACAAGTGTGTAACGCCCTCGATGCGGCTATAGCTCCCACGTGTCGAGGCACGACTTAGAGACATAACCGCATTGAAAGCAATGTCGCAAGTTAGGCGATCTTCACAACATCCCATGTAATATAGATAATAAAAGGGGAGATACATAGTTGGCTTACACTCTCCACGTCAATCAAAGTACATAAATAGCACTACAACATTCAAACACTCATGGCCCGACTACGGCGCCAAAATAAAAGAACAACCCAACATGCGACACGGTCCCGATCACCCCAAACTAGGCACCACTACTGATCATCAGGGAAAGACACGTAGTATTGGCGTGAGTCCTCGTCGAACTCCCACTTGAGCTCAAACGCGTCATCTGGAGCGGAATCATCGGGTCCTGCATCTGGTTTGGAAGTAATCTGTGAGCCATAGGGACTCAGCAATCTCGCACCCTCGTGATCAAGACTATTTAAGCTAATGGGTAAGGCAAGGTAAATAAGTGGAGCTGCAGCAAGCAACTAGCATATATGGTGGCTAACCTATTCACAAAAGAGAGCGAGAAGAGGAGGCAAAGCGCGAACGGATAACTAGAGAACAACCTGCGCAAGCATTACTCCAACACCGTGTTCACTTCCCAGACTCCGCCGAGAAGAGACCATCACGGTAACACACTCAGTTGATTCATTTTAATTAAGTTAAGATTCAAGTTATCTACAACCGGACATTAACAAATTCCCATCTGCCCATAACCGCGGGCACGGCTTTCTAAAGTTCAAATCCCTGTAGGGGAGTCCCAACTTAGCCCATGACAAGCTCTCACGGTCAACGAAGGAATAGACCTCCTCCCGAGATGTTCCGATCAGACTCGGTATCCTGGTTCTTCAAGACACTTCGATAGGTTAAAACAAATCTAGCAACACCGCCCGAATGTGCCGACAAATCCCGATAGGAGCTGCACATATCTCGTTCTTAGGGCACACTCAGATGAACACTACGTACAACTAAAATCAACCCTCGAGTTGCCCCGAGGTGGCGCTGCAAGTGGCTCTGTTTGGACCAACACTCAGAGGAGCACTGGCCCGGGGGGGGGGGTTAAATAAGATGACCCTCGGGCTCCGGAAACCCAAGGGAAAAAGAGGCTAGGTGGCAAATGGTAAAACCAAGGTTGGGCATTGCTAGAAAAGCTTTAATCAAGGCGAACTATCAAGGGGTTCCCATTATAACCCAACCGCGTAAGGAACGCAAAATCCGGGAACATAACACCGATATGACGAAAACTAGGGCGGCAAGAGTGGAACAAAACACTAGGCGAGAGGCTGAGACTTCCACCCTTTACCAAGTATATAGATGCATCAAGATAACATGGCAATATAATGATATCCCAACAAGTAAATAATGTTCCAACAAGGAACGGTCTCCAATCTTCACCTGCAACTAGCAACGCTATAAGAGGGGCTGAGCAAAGCGGTAACATAGCCAATCAACGGTTTGCTAGGACATGGTGGGTTAGAGGTTGAACATGGAAATTTAGGAGGCATTATAAGAAAGTGGTAGGCATCATAGCATAGGCATAGCAAAAGAGCGAGCATCTAGCATAGCAAAGATAGTAGTGATTTCGAGGGTATGATCATCTTGCCTGCAAAGTTGTCAGAGTTGATTGGATCCTCGAAAGCAAACTCAACGGGCTCCTCGTTAGCGAACTCGTCTCCCGGCTCTACCCAAACAAGACAAACAAGCAACAAGGACACAATCAACCACGTGCAAAGCTCAAACAATATAATGCAAACATGGTATGCTATGTGGGATGCGATATGTGATGCGTATGCAAGATTGGACAAGGAATGAAAGAACCTGGCCTCAACTTGGAAATCCAAGTGTGCCACTGGAAAGACGACATGAAATCGCTTGAAAACAATATAAAGATCACCGGAATCAGAGTTACGGTTTGGAAATGGCAAGCAATTCAAATATGACCACGTTCTGCGATTTACAGCAAGTAGCCAACTAAATGCAACAAGATGAACATGCTACAGCACCCAAACATGACAACAAAATACATGGCAGGGATCCATTCAATATGCTTAACAAAAGACTAGCACTGAGCTACGGCCAATTCATCCATTAACAGGTTCAAACAAGCATGGCAAAAATGCATTTGGCAAACAGATTTCAGACTTTGTGAAATTAACACTTGTCTGGAATCTCATATCAGATAGCACTCTTAGGAGCATGTAAAAAATATGCTACAAGACCTGAACATGGCAAAGTAAAGCATGGCATGGAGCTACTCAAAGAGCTTAACAAAAGTCCCTTAGTGACCTTGAGCCAAAAGGGATCAAAAAATACAATTGCAAGCATGTGAACATGGCAAAAATATAATCAGATCATAGACTTAGAGAAAAACTGGAGCATGCTGAAACAGATATCAAGTAGGCGTGTTTACGAGCTCGATGCACTCACTACAGAGCAAGTCATGACAATCTAAGTATGCACCCATCAAGAATACACAAAATGCAAGCTAGATATGGCAAGAAAAATAACATAGCATGCACGGATCAACTACAACATCCTCGGCAAAATCGCTAACAAGTAGACAATCTGCCCAGATTCACGAAATAGCAAAAGTAGAGGTCGATTGACTCAAGCTAGGGTGCTCCATAATTGCAAACAAATACATGGATGGATAGAGCACTACAAGATTAACAAAACATCCTTACTGATCATCCCCAAAAGAGGCACAGATCACCCGGAAACAACATGAACATATGGCAATATGAGATAAACAGGTCAAGGACTTAGTGGAAATGCTAAGTCCCTGAAATCAGCATTAACGAATGCCCCACTTTGCAAGCTTGTGCTAGTCACCACACACATCACAAAAATACATGGGTTGCACCTATGGATAGATGGAAAAACATATAACAAAACTCATGTAGAGCTTATGGGCATATCATGCACACAAAAATCATGGCAAAAATGACAAATATCTAAATGGAGCAGCAGATCTGACAATTATCTCAAATAGCATTCTTCTAACAGCATTTCGGGCATCAAGATGAACTCAAATGAAAATAATGCAATGAGATGAAATTATGTGCTCTCTGAGACGAACATTTTGATATGCTATATGCCCAAAACGGAGCTATGGATGCAAAGTTACGATGTGATGAACAAGGGCAAAAAATCTAGGGTTTGAGGCAAAAGTCAACCGTCCAAATCCTCAGATCCAGATCTGGCGCGTATTACGAGGATGGCCGGATTCCTTGGAGCTCGCCGGAGACGGAGGAGGCCGGCCGGAGAGGGCTTGGGGAGGCGGCGTGGAGCTCGCCGGAGAGGTAGCCGGCGCGGGCTCCGGGCGGGGCGGGGCGGCGCAGCCGGTGGTGGCGTCGGACGGCGCGGGCGAGGCCGGCTGCGGGAGGTGCGGTGGCTCGGCGAGGAGGCGGCCGCCGGCGCGGCGAAGCGGCAGACCGGGCGCGGGCGAGACGAAGGCGCGAGGCGGCGCGCCGGTTTGGGCCGCGGGGGCCCGGGGTGGGCTTCCCGGGCCGGCTGCGGAGGGAGGCGGCGAGGGGCCACGTGGCACGCCCCGGTTGGCCGGAGGCGGCGGCGGATGCTGTCCGGCCAGGGATGGACGTGTCCGGCGCGGCGCGAGAGGGTGGATCTAGGGTTAGGGATGGAAGGGATCCGGGATTTTCGAGGAGGGGTCTTTATATAGGCATAGAGGGAGCTAGGAGTGTCCAAATGAGGTGCGGTTTTCGGCCATGCGATCATGATCGAACGCTCTAGATGATGGAGAGGGTTTTGGTCCAACTTGGAGGGGTGTTGGGCTGCAACACACACAAGGCCTTTTCGGTCCCTCGGTTAACCGTTGGAGTATCAAACAAAGTCCAAATGGTACGAAACTTGACAGGTGGTCTACTGGTAGTAAACCAAGGCCGCTTGGCAAGTCTCGGTCCAATACGGAAATGTTTATTCCCCACACACGAAAGAAAGGTAGAAATGACCACTGGAGGAGAACGAAGCGCCGGAATGCAAAATGGACAAAGGGGAAAATGATCGAATGCATGAGATGAACACGTATGCAAATGCAATGCACATGATGACATGATATGAGATGCATGACAACGACAACAACACACGGAGGCAAAGACCCGAACCCGAGAAAATAAAATAACTTAATGCCGGAAACGGCAAGAGTTGGATTACATATTGGGAAAATCATATCCGGGGTGTTACAGAGTGACTACTCAAATATTTGTCTTTTTAGAGATTCAAATGGACTACTACATACGGATGTATATGGACATATTTTAGAGTGTAGATTCACTCATTTTGCTCCGTATGTAGTCACTTGTTGAAATCTCTAGAAAGACAAATATTTAGCAATGGAGGGAGTACACATACGAAGCAAAATGAGTGAATCTACACTCTAAAATATGCCCATTTGAAATTTGTAAAAGAAAAATATTTAGGAACAAAGGAGTATAATTTTGTGCATGGCACATGGACCTGGATGCCGAAGAGGCTTTTGGCAATGCTATCAAGCTTCCAGCATTTGTTTACATAATTGACGTACTATACAAATAATTTTCCAGCGACATGAAATTGTACAATGGTGTGAGCTTTCAGCTTTTGTTTCGTGTGTCTTGCCATCGATGCTCTTTCAGAAACAAAAAAAACTAACTTCCTTGCTAATCAGAGCTAATATTTACATCATAACTGAAGAAAAAGTTGTGAGAAGGTGTTAAATTAAAACTGACCCATGCTTTCATTGGCATCAACGTCCCCCCAGCTCTGTCTAAATCAACAAGGCATGTTGGGAAAAAAGTAGCTGTCTGGAGCATGCAACATTCCGATCATTTTGTGCACTTCCACTAAAATACAGCTGAGCGTCCCTGTTCCAAAGATAATAAGTGTGATTACGATAATAGAGGATTGCTGATGAAACAATAAACACACAAATAGAAGTTGGTCACCTTTGCAGTCTCTCTTGAGACTAACTAGTTGGAGAAGATTAGGCTCGGAGTTGGATGAGGACGATCGAGCAAAACCAATCTCCCTTTGTGCAGTCGCACTGAAATGTAGAGACGTTGCCCGTGTGACATTTTGGTAGAACTGCACAAAACACTCTTAAGAAAAAAGTGATTTGTGCAGTTCACCAAAAGGTCGCAATAGCAACGAGGTGAAATGGATAGCCCTGCTTGCAAAAAAGAGTTAGAAAGGAAACAATTACTGGCCAATAACAATTGATGACACATGCGACGACAAAAAAGAAGCATATTCCTTTTCCTAAGGGAAGATAACAACACGGTTGTGTTTGTCTAAAACCGTGTGAGGACAAGTTTGCAATATGGAAAGTACGCCGGACGAGCTATGTTTTGGGCAAAGAACTATGGAAGATCCACATGAAGTGACGTGGGAAGACGGGATGTAACTAGGTGAGCGGCGGCGGGCGGAATCTGCCCATACTACAGCAGCGAGCAGGTGGCGTAGGCCCTACCATGCCAGAGCATGGTCAGAGAGAACGGCGTGTACCGCAGATCGGGACATGCTGCCTCGACGCCGTCGAACGGAGAAACGATGCACGTCCTCCCTTTCCGATGCCGGACGGGATGCGGCCGGATCAGTGACCAACGGTGAGAGAGAGAGAGAGAGAGAGGCCACCACAGCCTTGTGTGAGATACTCTGAAAAGAGACAAACCAGGCAGGCATGCTCCATTGTATATAGTGGAGCTGACTACCTTTTTCTCCATAAAAATCGTTTTATATTCTGTGTACGTGCCATTGAGCGATATAACTTTATTTAAAAATAACGTGCCAATGCATCAAGTCGAACTTTGTTTCGTGCACGCGTGGTACACGACCTCCGTAGGTAAACAACCGCTACCCGCATTCAAACTAGAACGTGGGCTACCATTTCGTATAGAAATGAGCTCCACCATGTACCCGCGTGGGTGTGGCTGGGCACGAAGCATGAGTACGTGCACAGTGCACCTATTCTCTTCCTGTATACGTACACGACCTACGTGGGGTTGTGTGAGAGAGATACAAACGTAGAGAGATAGTATAGTGTGTGGGTCTGTGAGAGTTTTTGGGGGGGGGGGGGGGGTGGGGGTGGGGTCAATAAAAAATGTAACATATGCAATGTGTGTGAAATAGAGTCCTGGATATATCATATATATAGAGGGGGCGATCCACGAGAAGAGAGTGGAGGTTACATCGTCTTGAGGTGTCCATAGAATCGAAGAGAGGGATGATGATGTGTGTGTGTGTGCACGCACGATCGATAAAGGGTGCTGATGACCCACAAGTATAGGGGATCTATCGTAGTACTTTCGATAAGTAAGAGTGTCGAACCCTATGAGGAGCAGAAGGAAATGATAAGCGGTTTTCAGAAGGTATTCTCTGCAAGCACTGAAATTATAGGTAACAGATAGTTTTGTGATAAGATAATTTGTAACGAGCAACAAGGAACAAACGTAAATAAAGTGCAGCAAGGTGGCCCAATCCTTTTTGTAGCAAAGGACAAGCCTGGACAAACTCTTATATAGAGAAAAGCACTCCCGAGGACACATGGGAATTATCGTCAAGCTAGGTTTCATCACGATCATATGATTCGCATTCGGTACTTTGATAATCTGATATGTGGGTGGACCGGTGCTTGGTCCTGTCCTTACTTGGACAAGCATCCCACTTATGATTAACTCCTATTGCAAGCATCCAAAACTAGAAAAGAAGTATTAAGGTAAACCTAATCATAGCATGAAACATATGGATCCAAATCAGCCCCTTAAGAAGCAACACATAAACTAGGGTTTAAGCTTCTGTCACTCTAGCAACCCATCATCTACTTAGTACTTCCCAATGCCTTCCTCTAGGCCCAAATAATGGTGAACTGTCATGTAGTCGACGTTCACATAACACCACTAGAGGAGAGACAACATACATCTCATCAAAATATCGAATGAATACCAAATTCACATGACTACTAATAGCAAGACTTCTCCCATGTCCTCAGGAACAAACGTAACTACTCACAAAGCATATTGATTTTCATAATGATAGGGGTATTAATATGCATATAGGATCTGAACATATGATCTTCCACCAAATAAACCAACTAGCATCAACTACAAGGAGTAATTAACACTACTAGCAACCCATAGGTACCAATCCCAGACTTGGAGACAAGAATTGGATTCAAGAGATTAACTAGGGTTTGAGAGGAGATGGTGCTGGTGAAGATGTTGATGGAGATTGACCCCCTCCCGATGAGAGGATCGTTGGTGATGACGATGGTGATGTTTTCCCCCTCTCGGAGGGAAGTTTCCCCGGCAGAACAGCTCCACCAGAGCCCTAGATTGGTTCCGCCAAGGTTCTGCCTCGTGGCGACGAAGTCTCGTCCCGAAAGCTTGCTTATTATTTTTTCCTCAACGAAAGACTCCATATAGAAGAAGATGGGCATCAGAGGGCCACCAGGGGGCCCACGAGGCAGGGGGCGCGCCCAGGGGGTAGGGCGTGCCCCCACCCTCGTGGCCAGGGTGTGGCCCCCCTCTGGAACTTCTTGCGCTCGGTATTTTTTATATATTCTGAAAATGACTTCCGTGAAGTTTCAGGACTTTTGGAGCTGTGCAGAATAGGTCTCTAATATTTGCTCCTTTTCCATCCCAAAATCCCAGCTGTCGACATTCTCCCTCTTTATGTAAACCTTGTAAAATAAGAGAGAATAGGCATAAGTATTATGACATAAGGTGTAATAACAGCCCATAATGCAATAAATATCGATATAAAAGCACGATGCAAAATGGACGTATCAACTCCCCCAAGCTTAGACCTCGCTTGTCCTCAAGCGAAAGCCGATATCAAAAAATATTTCCATATGTTTAGAGATAGAGGTGTTGATAAAAAATAAAATACAGACATGAGGGCATCATGATCATTCTTAGAACAACAACTTATATAATCCTTGTCAGATAATCTCTTATGCTTGAGTAACAATTCAATCACAATTTCAAGTATGAATCATAAACTTCATTCAAAACTAACAAACTATAATCTCAGTCATTGGAGCAATTGTAATTTATCATAACATAGGAAAGAGTCAATATAAGAGCTTTTCAGCAAGTCCACATACTCAACTATCATATAGTCTTTCACAATTGCTAACACTCACGCAATACTTATGGGTATGGAGTTTTAATCAGACACAGAGAAAGATAGGGGCTTATAGTTTTGCCTCCCAACGTTTTATCTCAAGGGTAATGTCAACAATAATAGTTCATGAAAACTCACATCCAATTAGCCATATATACCAGGGTCTTTCCAACATGTTGTGCTTGCCAAAAGATAAAATGTAAAAAGGAAGGGTGAAGATCACCACGACGCTAATGCAAGGTAGGAGATAAAATCAAAAGATAGGCCCTTCGCAGAGGGAAGCAGAGGTTGTCATGCGCTTTTATGGTTGGATGCACAAAATCTTAATGCGAAAGAGCGTCACTTTATATTGACACTTGTGATATGGACCTTTATTATGCAGTCTCTCGCTTTTATTTCTTCCGTATCACACAATCGTATAAAGCTTATTTTATCCCACACTAATAAGTCATACATATTTAGAGGGCAATTTTTATTGCTTGCACCAATGACAACTTACTTGAGGGATCTTACTCAATCCGTAGGTAGGTATGGTGGACTCTCATGGAAAAACTGGTTTAAGGGTGTTTGGAAGCACAAGTAGTATCTCTACTTGGTGCAAGGAATTTGGCTAGCATGAGGGGGAAAGGCAAGCTCAATCATATTGGATGATCCATGACCATATAATTTATCTCAAATGTAAGAAAACATAACCCATTATGTTGTCTTCCTTGTCCAACGTAAACTCTTTAGCATGTCATATTTTAATGAGCGCTGACAATCATAGAAGTTGTCCAAGATAGTGTATTTATATGTGAAGACCTCTCTTTCTTTATTATCCTATTAATTTCAACCGTGACCAAAACTATGTTTGTCAACTCTCAACAACTTTTATTTATCATACTCTTTCTATGTGAGCTCATTACTCTCCATAAGATCCATATGATCTCTTTGTTTCTTTTTATTTGTTTCTCTTTTCTTTTATTCACTCAAGATTATGGCAAAATAATCAAGCCCTTGACTCAACACTAATCTTTATTATATATAGCTCACGGACTCGATTACATAGAAGGATCATAAAGAAAAACTCACAACTAGATCATACTAAAACTTTATGCTACTAGATCAAGATATTACCAAAAGGATCGAACTAAGAAAAACGGTAAAGATAGAAGTGATGGTGATACGATACCGGGGCACTCCCCCAAGCTTGGCAGTTGCCAAGGGGAGTGCCCATACTAGATACTCAATTTTTCTTTGTTGGTGGAGAGGGTGTTTGTTTTGTTGATGGCGTAGGCTTTTTCCTTAATTTGTGCTTGAGGACAGAGTTTTGATCCCTTAGGTCATCGATCTCCTGCTCAAGGCTTAATATGTTCTTGCATAATTCCTGTTTGTTTTCCTACAAGAGGCGAAAAGGGATAAACTCGATCTTAGGTTTCTTTGCTCTATCAGGGAGGCTTGACTTTTTGAACTCCACATGCATGTCCCCAGGTTGAGGTAATGGGACTTCATCTTCATCTGAACTCGTCTCCTCCTTTTCCCTGGGTTCATAGTCCTCTTCTTCTTCCGTAGTCCAACCACAATGCTGCACGTCCCCATAGACCTTACGATCAACAAGATAATCAGCCACATAGCTTTCTCCTTCCGAATCCCGGGACGACATATTGCTCTAATCTATAGCAAAAACAAATCGAAACAAGAACAGGAGATTTTTGTGTGATACTGTGGTCAAAATTTCGGAGGGTTATATAATGAATTTTTACCGACCAAAATACGTAACGTGCAAGAAAACGGAGTCCGGAGAGCACATGAGGTGCCCACGAGGCAGGTGGCGCGCCCAGGCGGGTAGGGCACGCCCTCCACCCTCGTGGAGCCCTCGTGTCCTTCCCGGACTGCTTCTTATTTTTCTATTTTTCTAAATATTCCAAAACGGAGAAAAATTGCCATTAGAACTGTTTTGGAGTCAGTTTACTTACCGTATCACATACCTATTACTTTTCAGAGTCTGAAACATTCCAGAAAGTGTCGCTTATGTATTCCTCCGGGGTTACGGTTTCAATAATATTGGTTTCAACATTTATAGGATTACATGAGATATAATGTTTGATTCTTTGACCGTTCACCACCTTCGGGTTTGTGCCTTCGAAGTTGTTGATTTTATGACACCGGAACGATAGACCTCCTCGATAACGTAAGGACCTTCCCATTTAGAGAGAAGCTTTCCTGCAAAAAAATCTTAAACGAGAGTTGTATAGCAATACATAATCACCTACATTAAACTCACGCTTTTGTATCCTTTTGTCATGCCATCTTTTAACCTTTTCTTTAAACAATTTGGCATTCTCATAGGCTTGGGTTCTCCATTCATCAAGTGAGCTAATGTTAAATAACCTTTTCTCATCGGCAATTTTGAAATCATAATTGAGCTCTTCAATAGCCGAATAAGCATTATGTTCTAGTTCGAGAGGTAAGTGACATGCTTTTCCATAAACCATTTTATACGAAGACATACCCATAGGATTTTTATATGCAGTTCTAGAGGCCCATAATGCATCATCAAGTTTCTTGGACCAATTCTTTCTAGATCTATTAACAGTCTTTTGCAGAATTAATTTGAGTTCTCTATTACTCAATTCTACTTGACCACCAGACTGTGGGTGATAAAGAGTCTTGATGACCCACAAGTATAGGGGATCTATCGTAGTCCTTTTGATAAGTAAGAGTGTCGAACCCAACGAGGAGCAGAAGGAAATGATAAGCGGTTTTCAGCAAGGTATTCTCTGCAAGCATTGAAATTATAGGTAACGGATAGTTTTGTGATAAGATAATTTGTAAAGAGCAACAAGTAACAAAAGTAAATAAAGTGTATTAAGGCGGCCCAATCCCTTTTATAGCAAAGGGCAAGACTAGACAGACTCTTGTATAGAGAAAAGCGCTCCCAAGGACACATGGGAATTATCGTCAAGCTAGGTTTCATGACGATCATATGATTCGCCTTCGATACTTTGATAATCTGATATGAGGGTGGACCGGTGCTTGGGTGTTGTCCTTACTTGGACAAGCATCCCACTTATGATTAACTCCTATTGCAAGCATCCGCAACTACAAAAGAAGTATTAAGGTAAACCTAACCATAGCATGAAACATATGGATCCAAATCAGCACCTTACGAAGCAACGCATAAACTAGGGTCTAAGCTTCTGTCACTCTAGCAACCCATCATCTACTTATTACTTCCCAATGCCTTCCTCTAGGCCCAAATAATGGTGAAGTGTCATGTAGTCGACATTCACATAACACCACTAGAGGATAGACAACATACATCTCATCAAAATGTTGAACGAATACCAAATTCACATGACTACTAATAGCAAGACTTCTCCCATGTCCTCAGGAAAAAACGTAACTACTCACAAAGCATATTCATGTTCATAATCAGAGGGGTATTAATATGTATATAGGATCTGAACATATGATCTTCCACCAAATAAACCAACTAGCATCAACTACAAGTGGTAACTAATACTACTAGCAACCCACAGGTACCAATCCCAGACTTAGAGACAAGAATTGGATACAAGAGATGAACTAGGGTTTGAGAGGAGATGGTGCTGGTGAAGATGTTGATGGAGATTGACCCCCTCCCGATGAGAGGATCGTTGGTGATGACGATGGCGATGTTTTCCCCCTCCCGGAGGGAAGTTTCCTCGGCAGAACAGCTCCGCCAAGGTTCCGCCTCGTGGCGGTGGAGTCTCGTCCCGAAAGCTTGCTTATGTTTTTTTCCTCAACGGAAGATTCCATATAGCAGAAGATGGGCATCGGAGGGCCACCAGGGGGCCCATGAGGCAGGGGGGCGCGCCCAGGGGGTAGGATGCGCCCCCACCCTTGTGGCCAGGGTGTGGCCCCCCTTTGGAACTTCTTGCACTCAGTATTTTTTATATATTCTGAAAATGACTTCCGTGAAGTTTCAGGACTTTTGAAGCTGTGCAGAATAAGTCTCTAATATTTTCTCCTTTTCCAGCCCAGAATCCTAGCTGCCGACATTCTCCCTCTTTATGTAAACCTTGTAAAATAAGAGAGAATAGGCATAAGTATTGTGACATAATGTGTAATAACAACCCATAATGCAATAAATATCGATATAAAAGCATGATGCAAGATGGACGTATCAAGTGCCATCGAATTTATGTGTGCCCACGTCAAAGATATAGAGTGGCTGGCCTACTAGAACATGAGAGGGGACATGTGCAATTTGTCTCTGTGGCATGGATACCTACCTACAATGCTCGACTATCGGTGTGTGGTGGGGGAGGGGGGAGGGAGGCCTAATTAACTATAGAGGTACAATGGCTGGTATATGTGTGGAGGAGGAGAGAGGCCTACCTCATGTATTAAGGGAGATCGATCTACCTCATGTATTAAGGGAGATAGATCGGCATCATTGCATATGTGTAGGAGAGGAATAAGGTTGAGAGAGAGACAAAGCTAGAGTGTTGGAGGGGGTAGTAGTGGAGTTGCTTCTAACAAATGCTGGGATAGGATTGCTAGACAACCAGAGGGCACGCCTGCAATATCTATAAGAGTGGGGATGGCTGCCTGTCTGTGCACATGCGTCTGGGAGGCGGGTTAGGAGGCATGCACGAATGATGAGGGGGGGCGATATGGCTATGGTAAGTAGACATAACTACATAGGAAGATCAATCGTCCTTTGTCAGAGAAAGGAGAGACATAACTTGTGAGGTACGTCGATCGTTGGGGGGGAATAGTTAAAGTCGACCTAGGTATATGTTGGAAGATCGATCCTATACATGCATGTGTGTGCTAGAAGCAAATGAGGCATGCGGAGAAGGATAGAGAGAGAGAGGGATGCATCTAGGAGGTGGTGCGAGAGTCATACTATATCGAGGGGGAAGGAGTGTGCGAGTACGAGATCAATGAAAAGAGTGATGGGAGTGAGGCATGGACGGTGATAAGATAAGAGGGGAAGATTGTGTTTTGTGCTAGGCACACCTGGCTAGAGAGTCATATCGATCGATGTGTGCCATAAAGAAGGAGCTGGGGGCCTACACACACCATGGGTGAACGAACTAAAGTGAAAAGACGAATTTGTGCGATGGAGCTAGAGAATGCTAAGGGAGGGTGAGAGGGATGCGGGAGTGTGCATGCATGAGAGAAAGTTAGCGCTAGCTAGCTACAAAGATAAGAGGATTGTGTGGGTGTAAAAGACGAATAGAGATCATACTTCATTATAAAAAGCGAATTCAGATATTTGAAGTATTTATCATAGTGTTTTAAACCAACGAATGTGTGAATATATATAAGGGTGATACACATGGTGTGGTTATGAACATGTTATACTACATACAATATATTTTATCTCTACTCTTATAAAAACAGAGTTGTTGATGATGGTGTGCCTGCCATCCTACAATATAGGCAGTCCGATTTATATCTGACAGATAGGAAGGAAACTATGGCAATTTTGAAAAAAGATACCCACACCCCTCTCCATATTTGCAAATTAGGCTCCCCTTGATCATGTTGATGTTCTATGGAACGCATGGGCATCTTGCTAGTACTACGTATAATATATAGAACATTGATCATAATTTGGGCTAATGTGTGGCTTTTGCAACTCATGTCTAAATACTTGTCATAATGTAGGGGGCGGGGCACTAACTATGTGTGATAAACACGGTGTACACGTATGGAACATGGTTTAGATTATGAATATATAGTTAGTACATCAAATGTACTATTATTTGGAATCAACATCAAGTGTATTCAAAAAATAGAATTCGAGTTCATGTAGTACACATAGTTCATATCTATCTCTATAGTAATCATGTGGTGTGTTATTAAGGTAATACACGAATGATGGTTGAAGTTGGCAACACTCATGATTGTAGATTCTTATTGAAATAGAGAAACGAATTCAAATTCAGTTCGAATTGCAGTGGTAGTATAGACAGTTGGAATGCACTAAAATGTTGGTATGAGTAGGTTACATGCATTATACAGCAAATGAAAAAAATTAATTGGACATAACATGGATTCATACTCCCTCCTTCCATATATAGGGCGTAATGCATTTTTTAAGACCGCCTTTGACTATTGACAAGATTAATAGTACATGACAAGCACAATGTGAAAATTATATCATTGAAAGAACCTTTCACAGATGAATTTAACGGTGTGCTTTGTGTAAGTTGCATGTCATATATTATTGCTCTAATATTTGGTCAAAGTTAGCATCAAGAAACGCATTAGGCCCTATATATATGGAAGGAGGGAGTAGCTTTGAATAGCATTTTTATAGTAAAACGGGGCAAGACTCTCTCTTTGTGTGGTGTGAATATTTTTATTTTTTGTTTTCTTTTTGGTTGAGGGAAGTGCGAATTGATTTGGTACGTACAAGTACAATATTACATGTTAGGCTTGTCCCTAAAATTCAACCCGCGCCTTGTTATATCCCGAAAATTCAGATATCATGCTCCCAAAACTGGCGCCTTCAGAACCCGCGCCTTGCTATCACGAAATTACAACGCGCGAGAAAACTCCCTCCAGCTGCCAAATACCGACACGCGAAATCCCCCTTGTAACCCTAAGCCGAAAGGGCCGCTAGTTCAAATTGGTGGGGGCACTTTTGTAACACACCCTACATTTTGGGACAAGCGTGTCCCTAAGTCATGGTTCACCCCCTCCCATCGCCTCCTTTTTGCCATTCGAAATCCCAGGCCGCCATAACCTCTCCGCTCCAGCCGCGAAACCCCACCCTCCTCCGTCTACCACCTCACCACTGCCCTGCCGGAGCCTCTTCCCCGACGACGTCGTCCACCGCAACAGCTCGACGTCCCGTGTCCACCTCCCCGGATGAGGATCCATCGTTCATCTCATCGTCCCGCCGGTTCAGCCGCCCCGTCCTCCACCTCCAAGGAGCTGCTCCGACGATCGCCTCATCTATCGCGGCTGCTCGATCCCCACAGTGCCACCTTAACCTGCTCCATCGGAACCGCAGCATCCTCACCGACTCCTCGGACGAAGCCGAGGCCTACTCGGCGCCACCAAAGAGGTTGTACACTCATTGCATCGCACCTTCTCCTAAGCTCGACCTCCCGGCGCCGACGGTGCTCCATCCTGCACCCCCACGGAGCGGCTACCTTGAAGCCGGCGCTGCGGGCGACATCTCCACGGCGGCTCTCCCCAGAGCGAGGCCCCTTCGGCGGTGGCGTCCGTACCAGCCGGATCTGCTGCTACTGCTCCGGCTCTCGCTCGCTCGCCCGCGCTACTGCTGCTGGTCCAGCTCTCGCTCGATCGCTCGCTCGCCCAGCTGCTGCTGCTCCGGCTCTTGCTCGCTCACGCTGCTATTGCTGCTGCTCCCCCCCCTCGCTTGTGCTGCTGCTCTCCACCTCGCTCGTGCTGCTGCTGTGCTCCGATTTTGCTACACTTCAGTCGACTGAATCAACTTTTGCGTCAGTCGATTTTCAAAGGGTGGGGGGCCCGCCGGAGTTAAGGAAGAACCACCGCAGCGGGGACGGGGGCTCACCGGAGAGGTACCCCACTATCTATCTTAGGGTTCAGGGTGGGTGTAGCGCCCCGACTCGGTAAGAGTCGAAGTCTGTGTGCTTACTGTGCTAGTCCCTGGATCGACTTGCTAGTCTCCAAAAATAAAATATACGGAAAATAGGGTAACATGATTCCCTACATCAAAAAATTGGAGAGAAATAAATTTGAATTAATTTTGGTATTTTTAAAATGATTTCTATTGGATTTTATTAAACCAGTAGCACTCTTTGAATTATCTGAATTTGTGTGGATTTTATTTGGCATTATAAAAATGTTCATGTCGTAGAAAATCTTTTTCTGAAAATTTTGATATATAATATGCCTATATAAAATTTTTATTTTATTTTTGTTATTCGGTTTTCCTTCTGTTTCTAAAAGAAAAACAAAAAAACTTTACGTGCGGCCCATATTTATTTATCACCTACATTCGCAGTATATTAGCTTCTGGCGTCCCATTGTTTTTTTTCTCTTAAATAAGCCAGACCCAGCCAGCCTTTTCTTTTCTTTTTATTTTTTTAGGCCGAAATTTGTAAAAAAAAAACTGCAGTCGCAGTGTGCGCGCGCGCCGGCCGAAGGCCTTTAGGCCCATCCGCTTCTTTTCTTCTCTGTTTCGTATATTTTCGTCTACGTTTAGTCCCACATTGCCTAGCTTTTGACCCCTAAGCCTTTTTTCCACCAATAAATATAGACCCATAGAGCCTCCAAAAATCATCTGATTCGGATTAAATCAATATTTTGGTTTGACTAGATTCATTTAAGAAAAATATATTTCTACTCTCCGGCACGACTTTTGGAAATTGTCCTCTTTCTCCAAAGTTGTCTTTTCTCTGCCTTATAAAGGTATCTTTTTTTTCTTCTTCATATACTTCCGTCATTTATTATTTTTAGACTAATACGATAGAATAATTAGATTATCATTAGTCTACGTATTTATACGTTAGACCTTAACCGTAGCTAGTTTTTCTTTCGTAAAACAGCTTGGCCCTGATTTTCCAAATAGCCATAACTTTTCACTCATTTATCCAAATTAGATGAAACCAGCGCCTATAGCTTCATCTTGTTTTCACCTATCCAGTGAACCTGTCACATCAACTTTTTGAAATTTTCAAATTTCGAATTTTGTTCAGATTCATATTCAAACTTCTTTTGATCATATCTTTTTATCCGTAACTCTGATTTAGTTGATTCTTTTTGCAAATCGAAGCTCTTGACCTAAACATTCTGATAAGGCCAAATTCATATAATGTTGGTACTGTTAGAAATTTTTTTATGTTGCAAGAGTTATTTGCTTGGTTTGACGTTTTCCAAATTGTTTTCTTTTTTCTCTCCGATCTTTGAGTGATTGCTTATGTGTGGTTATTATTGCTTGCTTACGATAGATTGACTGGAGTGTGATGAGTAGAACTATCAAGAGTTTTGAGTGTGAATCATCTTCATCAACATTGCAGGCTAGTTCACACTTTGATCATACCTCTTTCATACCGAGTTTTTATTGCATTAGATCAAACCTCCAACATTGCATGATTAGGATCTAATTAAATTGTGGGATGGGAAGTAGTTGAGGTAGTACCTATTACCTCTTTATTATCAAAACCTTGGGAGTTACTATTACGTTATGCTTACATTGCCATGCTATGCTCGTAGACGTGGATTGGGTTTTGACAGTATTCATGACAGATGTGAGATTGTTAATTAATGGTTTACTTAAGGTGGCAACTTAGACACACATCTGGGTGGATTGAGGCACCTGGTTATTCCAGGATTGCCTGTCTAGGCACCTGGGTAGACCAGGATTGCCTGTTTTTTTGGACAGCCACCCAGACTCAAAGGGGTCATGAGATTTTTCATACTAGAAACTTCCGTGTGCAGCCACAAGCTATTATGGGCTCTAGCATAGTTGACTAAGTCATGCGAACTCTTATAGTGGTAGACTAGCAGACGCAGGGGAAAGTAGGTGTAACGGTCTACCCATCGTAAGGTGCTAGCGCTTCTGAAAGACTATGTCTCGGTCATTCGTTTCTCAAACACCATGTAGTGCGAGAAATCCAACGGAGGAGATCGAGTCTTGTGGGGAAAAGTGCGCAAACCTCTACAGAGTGTATAAACTAATCATGGTTAGATGTGTCCCCGGTTATGGACATCTTGAGTATCTAGTACCTGGATTATCATGTGAATCTCATCATGTTACTTTAAATTAAGTTTGTTGGGTTTAATGATGTTATTTAATTGGGATTGAGAATGCTGTCAACCATTCTCAATGTTCAACAACCACCATGACAGTTAAATAAAATTTATTCCTTTGCAGTAGGGAAAAATTGGCTTTTCGCAAAAATCTTATAACCATAGAGCTTTTCCACCAGCAAAATATGCATGTGGTGATAGCCTTTATTCACCATTCTCTATGGTGTGAATTTGCCAGTACATTCAATGTACTGACCCTTTGTGGCTGCAATGTCTCATGTTGCAGGATTATCTTACGAAGAGTAAGTGATACGTTAGGGTTATGATTTCTACACTCAACTTTGCTGTTGGTGTTGATGGGAATCCACAACCTTGTTACTTCCGCTATTTTGGATTGAGCTAATAGTATTTACGTTACTTTTACATGTGATTTATCTCTGTTATAAATCCTCGAGTACTGTGTGTGTCAGCATACCGATCCAGGGATGACACTTAAGCATAGAGACTTGATCCATTCGGGTCGGGTCGCTACAAGATGGTGTCAGAGCACGTGTTGACTGTAGGACGTGACCCTAGAAACTGGCAAGCCCATAGCAAAGATTTTTCTCTACAACTTTCCCTTTCAAAAGAGACCTTTTACCTCTCTTCTCTTCTAAGCTTATTCAAATAATCCCTTTTAGTGAGACCATACCCCCTTTTCCCTTCTGACCACCCGAAGATTCGACGGATGAGACCACTCCAAGAAGTACAAGATATCGGACAACTAAGACCATTTGGAATGAAGAGTATTTTCCGTGCATCTGAATAATGGAAACTACAACGGTTGAAGACCGAAGACAAGTAGAATTTGAAGGCTCTGAAGAGTTCCCAGATTTTTACGACCTAGAAAGGCTACCCTTATGGAACTTGGCAGACTATGGAAGTTGTCAATACCCGAGATCAAGGTGTATCGGAGAAAGACCGGAGCGTGTAGAGTTAAGCACTCAAGGATTTGTCAAGAAAACCCTAAGGCAGGAGATATCAACTATGGAATGATAGCTCATGGGAATGACAAGAGCAGAAACACGGTTATCCATGATGTCATCGCCCGCTGATGCTATTGTCACCGTGCTGAGTTAAGGATGCTTTTCTTCAGAATGGATTTGATGGAAGAAGGCCGATGGAGCACCTATTAGTAAGATGAAGTTTTGACCTTAGCCGCTGTATCACCAGGATCAGGAGTGTTACATCAAGAAGTTAAGATGGAGCTACATGAAGCCGTATCAGACAAGGTAGCATTTCGTGAAGAACTCAGGAACCAAAAGCTAAAAGTAGCCAAGCTGGAAGAGCTACAACCTCAAGATACCGGAGATTTGTTAGGAACTTAAGGACAGTATGACCATGGTTCATGTGAAGGATGTTGAAACCAGAAGTTTGGAACGCAACTCCAGAATATTAAAGGACGTCACGAGAGACTTCGCGTCAACAGAGTTGATCTGGTAAAAGAACTTGAGAAAGACAAGCATGATCGGAAAAAGCCATTGGAGGCATGAACAAGGCTTGAAGAGTTTGGAGAGTTGAAGATTTATTAACCTTTAGAAGACCAAACCCCTGCTATATACCTATATTAGATGCGACGTTTGTGAGCTGTCATTTGTTTGATGTTTTCCCCGACGGCCACAAATAAAATCTGCCTTTTCAAAACTTTTGTTTGTATTGTGTGTATCCCTCTCTATCTCTCTTATCTCACCCCAAACCCATGGACCCAATAGAGGATGAATGAAGATGAGCTTGTATATTCCGGACCGATGAGTTAGTTGGAGACAGACCGATGGATTCAGAACATGGAGGATCACATGGAGGATAACCATATAGTTGGAAATGATATGACCCAGCATGCTCTTCAGTGCTTTGAAAGATGTGCTGCTACTTGGTGGAGGATGTACCAAACCATGAATGGATGGCAAGGAGTAACCACTTGGAGAGAATTAAAGTTGACTCTACAAAGATCTCACCTTGTGTCCTAGAAGTTGAAGCCTTATGGAAAGGATATGAAGAAACCTTGTGCATGCAAGATTTGTGGAGAAATAGGACACACCCATAAAGAACACAAGGATGAATGCCCTAATTGTGAAGGAAGTCACCCAGTTGAAGAATGCCCAATTAGGCAGATTACTTGTTTCTTGTGTGAAGGGACTACCCACTATCCTGCTCAGTGTCACATTTACCCCATGGTACAACGAACCATCCAGCAGAAGAAAGAAGTAATGAAAGGAGCCCTCATGGAAATTTTAGAAGAAGTTGTGATGAAGGAAGAGATGGAGGACACGCCTAAAAAGACCTGAGTAAACCCTGCACTAAGTCTTGCTATTCATGTGGAGAAGAAGGACACATCTCACAAAATTGTTTGAATGCAGATCTACTATAATTCCCGATAGAGGAAGTAGAATATGACCCACAAGAAATAGAAGCCATGATTGGCATGGAAAGGTCCAGGAAGAGAAGCAGATTGGATTCCAGGAAGGACCTAAGTCACATCACCTGTTACAGGTGCAAGGAGTCAGGGCACTACCTCAACAGTTGCCCAAAAAGGAAACCTCGATATTTGTCAGAAGTAATATGTTTTAGTTGTAATGGAGCAGGGCACTTTGCCAGAGAATGCCCAAGGAGAAGGAAACGTGTGCTAGATAGTGGAGTTTGCAACAAATAGAATGGAGTAGTAGAAGTGAGAACATTTTCTTTTATATTGAGGTGTTGAGTTGAGACATGTAATGGAAAAGCGAGAGATTGTAATCACTTGAGCATCGTTGGTGCTGATATGGATTTTATGAGTTGTTACTCTATGAAGAAGAATTTTGTCCATTCTAAAGATATGATAAATATGGTCTATGGACGAATTGTGCATTTTAAGGGTGGTAGTACCCTGTAAGAACCCTTGACCCCTGGAAAAGATAAGGACACTCCACTGAGTGGATTTCGGACAAAATGAATATGAGTTTTGTCTCGATAAGTGTGATACCCCAAGAGTGTGTGGGCTGAAGTTGGAGACCGTCAGTTGTTTGGACCAAATGTGATCAACGAGTTAGAAGAGAATGTTAAGTTGATTCGAGATAGACTGAAGGTAGCTCAGTCCAAGTAGAAGAGTTATGCAGACTCAAAAACGCAAGGAGGTAGTCTATGAAATTGGAGACAAAGCATGTCTTCGTGTGACCCCTCTGCGAGGAGTTAAACGATTTGTAGTTAAGGGAATGTTAGCCCCGAGATTTGAATGACCATACCGAGTTTTGGAGCGTATGGGAGAAGTGGCCAACAAGTTGGAGTCACCCGAAGGACTGTCAGGAGTTCATGATGTGTTTCACGTTTCCCAGTTGAAGAAGTGCCATGCAGAGATGGCCGATATTCCCCTGTAAGGACACTTGACCCTGGAAAGGATAATAATGTTCCACGAAGTGGAATATGGACTTCATAAGTATAAGTTTTTATCTCGGTATGAGGGATATCCCACGAGGATGAAGAGATAAATTACTATTGGATATAAAGGAGGTATGATGTCGGAAATATGGATCAATGGAAACTCCATGATGAGTCTGAGTAATCATGTCCTAGTTTGGTGCCAATAGAAGGAAGGAAGACAATACAATTAGATGGATTTAAGAATACTAGGAAGTTGGAAGTTGGAATAATGATTAGTTTCCCGATGATATGTTCAAGGACTACAAGTGATGAGATGGGCCATAACCCATAGGCCCCAGGACATGCCAAGAAGCAAGGACATTCTTGCTGAAGGAAAAACCCTAGAGGAAGATACGACGTTTATCGGCAGACAATTTTATAGGAGTAACGCAAAACCTGAGTGTTGTGAAGGAACGATAGGTGTTTGTCTGGCTTGCAGAATCTATGGATATATCCGAACTTGGTTCGTCGACAAGAGAAATTCTGCAATGCTTGTGAGGATGACCGAGTGTTAGTATGCGAGATTCGCTAAACTGTATACATGGTAATGATTTGGGTGAGGGATGGATTGATCACCATACCGACTTACCCTTATTGTTCGCCTTGCTATATGGGATGGTAAATCTGAGTGATTTACCTATACTAAAGAGACGACGATCAAAACCCTGTTTAAACTTAGAATGGTATAAGTATTTTCCCTTGTACAAGGTGGCTTTTGCCAACCGTAGGTTATACGGTGAGGTTCAACCCAGACCCATTTCCTGCAGGAGAAACCCTAAATTGTTTACCACCATGAGATATCGATAGTTAGTTAGTATTGGTGCCATACCCGTCAGCTAAGAAGACCCAATCTCTGAATAACCTTACCAAGTAGAAAGAATAGAAGAATCGAGGTAAAGGTTATGGCACTACCGAAAGAGCTCAGAGAAGGAATTTTCTCGAGGATCTGAGAAGACCGACACTCTCAAGAATAAGGATGGAGTATATGAGTTTTGATGGAACAGTAACCATGCTTCTAAGGGTGGTAGCACCCCAGACCCCTGTGATGATCGATGGATTTTGAGAGACCCCGAACCTAACCTATTTCTTTCTAGCCTCTCCGAATCTCGAGGACGAAATTTCTTTTAAGGGTGGTAGGTTTGTAACAACCCAAAATTCTAAATTTTGGAATGTTATAATCAATAGATAGATTTAATTTATTGTTTGATTGTTGTGTGATTGATTGAGTGAAATTCGAAACTTTTTGACAGTTAAATGAGATTGAATAAAAGGACTTTCCCGAACTTTCATATTTGCTTTCTGATCTTCATGAAATTCAAATTCTTTTCAAATACGAAACCCTGGAGAGAAGATGACATGACTTCTTCCATTTATTTAAATGCCAAGGGGTGTTGAAAATATTTGAATTTCATTTGGAAAATATTTCAAATTCTAAAACTTTATGCAACTCAATGATTTTCACGAGAGGAGATAAAATGACTTCTTCAAATTATATGAAATATGAGTTGGGAGTTTCAAAGGATCAAATTCCAAGTCTTTCGGAATTATTTTTCAATATGGAGTTATTTGGATTTTATTCAAATTATTTTTCTCCCAAAATAAAATATACGGAAATAGGGTAACATGATTCCCTACATCAAAAAATTGGAGAGAAATAAATTGAATTAATTTTGGTATTTTTAAAATGATTTCTATTGGATTTTATTAAACCAGTAGCACTCTTTGAATTATCTACATTTGTGTGGATTTTATTTGGCATTATAAAAATGTTCATCTCGTAGAAAATCTTTTTCTGAAAATTTTGATATATAATATGCCTATATAAAATTTTTATTTTATTTTTGTTATTCGGTTTTCCTTCTGTTTCTAAAAGAAAAACAAAAAAACTGTATGTGCGACCCGTATTTATTTATCTCCTACATGCGCAGTATAGTATAGTAGCTTCTGGCGTCCCATTGTTTTTTTCTCTTAAATAGGCCAGGCCCAGCCAGCCTTTTTCTTTTTTTTTATTTTAGGCCGAATTTTGTAAAAAAAAACTGCAGCCGCAGTGTGCACGCGCGCCGGCCGAAGGCCTTTAGGCCCATCCGTCTCTTTTCTTCTCTGTTTCGTATATTTTTGTCTAGGTTTAGTCCCACATTGCCTTGCCTTTGACCCCTAAGCCTTTTTTTCACCAATAAATATAGACCCATAGAGCCTCCAAAAATCATACGATTTGGGTTAAGTCAATATTTTGGTTTGACTAGATTCATTTAAGAAAAATATATTTCTCCTCTCCGGCGTGACTTTTGCAAATTATCCCCTTTCTCCAAAGTTGTCTTTTCTCTGCCTTATAAAGGTATCTTTTTTTCTTCTTCATATACTTCCGTAGTTTATTATTTTTAGACTAATACGATAGAATAATTAGATTATCATTAGTCTACGTATTTATACGTTAGACCTTAACCGTAGCTAGTTTTTCTTTCTCAAAACAACTTGGCTCTGATTTTTCAAATAGCCACAACTTTTCACTCGTTTATCCAAATTAGATGAAACCAGCGCCTATAGCTTCGTCTTGTTTTCACCTATCGAGTGAATTTGTCACATCAACTTTTTGAAATTTTCAATTTTCAATTTTTGCTCAGATTCAGATTCAAACTTCTTTTGATCATATCTTTTTATCCATAACTCTGATTTAGTTGATTATTTTTGTAAATCGAAGCTCTTGACCTAAACATCCTGATAAGGCCAAATTCATATAATGTTGGTACTGTTAGAAATTGTTTTATGTTGCAAGAGTTATTTGCTTGGTTTGACGTTTTCCGAATTGTTTTCTTTGTTCTCTCCGATCTTTGAGTGATTGCTTATGTCTGGTTACTATTGCTTGCTTATGACAGATTGACCGGAGTGTGACGAGTAGAACTATCAAGAGTTTTGAGTGCGGATCATCTTCAACAACATTGTAGGCAAGTTCACACTTTGACCATACCTCTTTCATACCCAGTTTTTATTGTATTAGATCAAACCTCCAACATTGCATGATTAGGATCTAATTAAATTGTGGGATGGAAAGTAGTTGAGGTAGTACCTATTACCTGCTTATTATCAAACCCTTGGGAGTTACTATTACGTTATGCTTACATTGCCATGCTATGCTCATAGACATGGATTGGGTTTTGAGAGTATTCATGACAGATGTGAGATTGTTAATTAATGGTTTACTTAAGGTGGCAACTTAAACACACATCTGGGTGGATTGAGGCACCTGATTATTCCAGGATTGCCTGTCTAAGCACCTGGGTAGACCAGGATTGCCTGTTTTTTTGGACCGCCACCCAGACTCAAAGGGATCATGAGATTTTTCATACTAGAAACTTCCGTGTGCAGCGACAAGCTATTATGGGCTCTAGCATAGTTGACTAAGTCATGCGAACTCTTACAGTGGTAGACTAGCAGATGTAGGGGAAAGTAGGTGTAACAGTCTACCCATCGTAAGGTGCTAGCGCTTCTGAAAGACTATGTCTCGGTCATCCATTTCTCAAACACCATGTAGTGCGAGAAATCCAACGGAGGAGATCGAGTCTTGTGGGGAAAAGTGCGCAAACCTCTGCAGAGTGTATAAACTAATCATGGTTAGCCGTGTCCCCGGTTATGGACATCTTGAGTATCTAGTACCTGGATTATCATGTGAATCTCATCATGTTACTTTCAATTAAGTTTGTTGGGTTTAATGATGTTATTTAATTGGGATTGAGAATGTTGTCAACCATTCTCAATGTTCAACAACCACCATGATAGTTAAATAAAATTTATTCTTTTGCAGTAGGGAAAAATTGGGTTTTCGCAAAAATCTTATAACCATAGAGCTTTTCCACCAGCCAAATATGCATGTGGTGATAGCCTTTATTCTATATTCTCTATGGTGTGAATTTGCTAGTACATTCAATGTACTGACCCTTTGTGGCTGCAATGTCTCATGTTGCAGGATTATCTTACGACGAGTAAGTGATACGTTAGGGTTACGATTTCTACACTCAACTTTGCCGTTGGTGTTGATGGGAATCCACAACCTTGTTACTTCCGATATTTTGGATTGAGGTAATAGTATTTACGTTACTTTTACATGTGATTTATCTTTGTTATAAATCCTCGAGTACTGTGTGTGTCAGCATACCGATCCAGGGATGACACTTAAGCACAGAGACTTGATCCATTCGGGTCGGGTCGCTACAGTGGTGCACCACCAGGGATTTTCCATGTGTGCCCCACTGTAGTTCGCCACCATTCCCACAAGTTTCCGCCCATGTAGTTCATTTTTTTAACTTAGGTCTTATTTACTACATTGTCACTCATCTCTCACAATGATCACTCCCCAATCCACATCTACTTAGCATAGCAACATAAAGTAAAATGATGGTGACAAAGTTATATGGTTTAGACCTACCTCAATGAACTACTGGGTGAAAAGCAAAGTTATGTGGCACTAGTTTCCTACCATGCAGTCCTACCGCAAAGAACTAAGTGCATAATAAAATCATAGGTAATGAAACATGATCAAGATGCAACTTGCCTTGGTACTGCTGGTTGAATTCTAAAGACTGATTATATTCTGCTTTGCACTCGGGGCAATCTATCGCAAAGAAGATAAATAAACATAAGCAACAATCCAGAAACCAAAAGAACATGCATAGCAAAAAGTATCGGAAAATCCAAATGAACATACAACACACTAAGCTATTACAGAAATATACTAAGTGCAAAACAACATAGTCCTATGGTTCAAGGAGAGATGTGAAGTATAGTGCTTACTATGCGTACTAGTAAAAATATTAAAGGGCAGAATCTAGTGTGTGAAAATTATTGTGACAAAGGTCCAGGTGATAGGGCTTTGCTACAGTGACAACATGCAAAAGGAATCAACTTAATCAGAGCTACGATTTGGGAGATATGGCTATTTGAAGTTTGAATTTGAATCTGAATAAATTCAAATTTGAATCTGACAGAAGTTTTCAAAAGGTATACCACTGGATAGATCTAAACAATACGAAGAATTTGCCGCTGGTTTCATCAAGTTTGGATCTACTGTTAAAAATTTATGGCTAATCTAAGATCAGGGACTACTCTGCTATTTACAGGGACTAAAAGGTGAAGAAAACTACTGCAAATAGGTCCCTGGCCACGCGGCCGCTCCTGGTTGGCCGAGTAGTGTCCGCTGCGGAGGCTATACGGCGAACGGCCGCTAAATAAGAAAAACAGCGGCAGCGGCTAACTAAATAAATCCGACGCTCGGTTTAAATAAAACCGCACGGTCTAAAGGAAACCGACCGGTACTTTTTAAATAAAAACCGTGGTTAACCACGTACCGGTTCAACAAAAAAACATCTAACCTAATCTAATCTAGGCCGTTGGTGACCGATCCAACGGGTGAGGGTGGGGCGGCGGCTTACAGCAGGTGGTGGTGGCCGGCGACGAGCAGAGGACGACGGCGGCGGCTCGGGTCGACGGGGCGGCGGCTACGGTGGTCCTCGTCGATGGGGAAGAAGACGGGGAGATGCGGCGCAGCTTAGGCGTCCGAATGGTGGCATCAGGGTGCATCGGTGGCGTCCGAACGGGGCGGGGGCGAAGACGGCGGCCTTCGGTGCTCCGGCGGCTCCGGCGTCGACGGTGCGGCGGCTCCGATGGTACCTAGGGGCAAAATTTGTGTCAAAACGATGCACGTTGCCGCGGGGAGCCATTTGACGAAGAGAGGGTGGCCGTGGTGGCTTACTGGCATCGCAAAGGGCGACGAAGCGGCGTGGCTCCGGCAAAATGCAAACGGCGTCAGCGGCGGCTAGGGGCGGCGTGGGGAGAAGCGGGACGGCGAGGTCGACAGAGGGGAGCTCGGGGCATTTATAGCCGAGGGCAGAGGGCTCGGGGTCGACGGATAAGCATTATCCACGAGGGAGGTGGCCGGCGGTTGCGGGAGCGCGGCGACAAGTGTTTATCCCGCGCGGTGCGGGAGGTTGAGGACGGCCTGGCGGGTGGGGCCTGCCTGGCAGCGGCAGTGAGAGGAGGCGAGGGAGGGCGGGCGCGGGCGGTTGACCGGTGCGAGAGGTTTTCAGGCGCGCGGGCGCTGGGGCGGTGGCCTTGGGCCAAAAAGGCCAGCTGGGCTGGTCGGGGCTCCTGGGCCGAACCCAGTTTCGGTCCAGGCTGCGTGCGTGTGTGTGTGTTTTTTTAACATGAGACTAAAGTGGCCCATAACTAATTCAATTTAATTAATAAAAACACCAAATTAATTTCTAAATTAACTATTTAATATTTAGAGCCTAATGAACATTAACTTGAGCACATAACATTTTGAAAATAATTTCCTAATGCAATTAATGCACTTTTTGCAAATAAAATAAATACCAATCAACTCCAAAACTTAAAGTAATATTCAAAATAAAATTTCCCACTCTTTTTTATTTTATTTTGAGGAAGTCATCTTATCCCCTCTCATTTGTTTTTTCTCGAGTGGAAAACTATTATTTGAATATTTCAGAAACTCCAAAATGCAAAGAAATATGATATGCATTGAATGATTATATTAACATCCAAATTTAATAAAAATTGGGATGTTACAAACCTACCCCCTTAAGATGAATCTCGTCCTCGAGATTCGGGTTGGCCAACAAAAAGGTGTGGGTGGTCATGTCTAAGATCTTCCTCTCGTTCCCAAGTGGCTTCCTCCTCGGTATGGTGACTCCACTGAACTTTGCAGAACTTGATGGTCTTGGTACGAGTGATTCTCTCTGCAGTCTCAAGAATCTTAATAGGCTTCTCCTCATAAGTTAGATCATTCTCCAACTGAATTGCCTCGAGTGGCACTGTATCTCTCAAAGGAACGTCCGCCATCTCTGCATGACACTTCTTCAGCTGGGAAACATGAAACACATCATGAACTCCCGACAAAGCCTCTAGTAATTCCAACTGGTATGCAACCTCTCCTCTACGTTCCAGGACTTTGTATGGTCCCACAATTCATGGTGCTAACTTCCCTTTGACTCCAAATCTTTTAATACCTCAAAGTGGAGACACTCGAAGATATGCTCTATCCCCCACTTCATAGATCACTTCCTTGCATTTAGCATCGGCATAACTTTTCTGCCTTGACTGGGCTATCTTAAGTCTGTCACGAATCAATTTGACCTTCTCCTCAGAATCCCTGATCAAGTCAGGTCCAAACAACTTGCGATCTCCAACTCCATCCCACATCAAAGGTGTCCTGCATTTCCTTCCATACAATGCCTCGAAAGTGGCCATCTGCAAACTGGCTTGGTAGCTGTTGTTGTATGAGAACTCTGCGTAGGGTAAGTTATCATCCCAACTAGACCCATAGTCTAGTGCACATGCTCTCAACATGTCCTCTAGAATCTTATTGACTCTCTTTGTCTGCCCATCAGTCTGTGGGTGGAAGGCTGTATTGAACTCTAGCCTGGTACCCAAAGTTTCGTGTAACTGTTTCCAAAACTTTGAGGTAAACTGTGTTCCTCTATCCAATATGATGCTCCTTGGAACTCCATGCAGACATACGATCCTGGTCATATATATCTTTGCCAGCTTAGCATTTGTATAGGTGGTCTTTACTGGAATGAAGTGAGCAACCTTGGTCAAACGATCCACTATCACCCAAATGGAATCATAACCTGAACGGGTCCTGGGTAACCCCGTGATAAAGTCCATACCAAGTTTATCCCATTTCCAATCAGGTATCGGCAACGGCTGAAGTAATCCTGCTGGTTTCTGATGTTCTGCCTTTACTCTGTGACATACATCACATATTGCCACATAGTCGGCAATTTCTCGCTTCATACCGGCCCACCAAAAACTTTCCTTCAAGTCCAGATACATCTTGGTATTTCCTGGGTGTATCAAATATGGTGAGTCGTGAGCCTCCTGAAGAATCAACTTCCTGATCTCCGGGTCATTGGGTGCACAAATCCGTTGCTCAAACCATATAGTTCCATGTTCATCCTCACGGAATCCTTCTGCTTTCCCTTTGCTCATCATTTCTTTGATCTCAGCAATACGTTGGTCCAACTTCTGGGCTTCTCTGATTCTTACCAACAAGGTGGAATGCACCCCGAGTGCGGCAACATAACCTCTTGGAACTACTTCCAATTGAAGGTCTCTAAGCTCATCACATAACTCCAGAGGTAAACCTTCTGCTGTAAGGGTATGAACATAACTCTTACGGGCTCAAGGCATCTGCCACAACGTTGGCTTTTCCTGGATGATAATGCAGACTCATGTCATAATCCTTTCTAAGTTCCAACCATCTCCTTTGCCTGAGATTCAACTCTTTCACGTGAAGATATACTTCAGACTCTTGTGATCCGTGTAAACATCACAACGATTCCCAATAAGATAGTGTCTCCATGTCTTGAGTCCATGCACTACGGCTGCCAACTCCAAATCATGCGTGCCATAGTTCAACTCATGAGGTCGAAGCTGTCGTGAAGCATAAGCTACCACCTTTCCCTCTTGCATAAGAACACCTCCAAGTCCCTGACGTGAAGCAGCACAATACACTTGAAAGTCCTTATGTACATCAGGCAGGACTAACACTGGGGCTGTAACCAAACGCTTCTTCAACTCTTGAAAGTTGGCTTCACACTCTTCAGTCCAAACGAACTTGGTGTCCTTTTTCAACAATGATGTCATGGGCCTGGCAATCTTGCAGAAATTTTCAATAAATCTCCGGTAATATCCTGCAAGCCCAAGAAAACTATGAATCTCGCCAACTGTGGTGGGTGCATTCCATTCCGTGACTGACTCTACCTTGGTAGGGTCCACTGCAATCCCTTCACCTGACACTACATGTCCAAGGAATCCGACTTCCTTCAGCCAAAACTCACACTTACTGAACTTGGCATAAAGTTGATGTTCTCTAAGCTTCTCCAAAACCAAGCGCAGATGTTCAGCATGTTCCTCCTCATTCTTGGAGTAAACCAATATGTCATCAATGAATACCACAACAAACTTATCCAGGAACTCCATGAATACTTTGTTCATCATGTTCATAAAATAGGCAGGGGCATTAGTCAAACCAAAGGACATGACTGTATACTCATAAAGGCCATACCTTGTGGTAAAAGCTGTCTTGGGTATATCCTTCTCACGAATCTTCAACTGGTGATAACCCGATCGAAGATCGATCTTGGAGAAAACACTAGCTCCTTCTAGCTGGTCAAACAAGTCGTTGATCATCGGTAGGGGATACTTGTCCTTGATGGTCACCTCATTCAAAGAGCGGTAATCCACACACATTCTCAAGGTTCCATCCTTTTTCTCGACTAAAAGTACTGGGGCTCCCCAAGGTGATGAACTCGGGCGAATATACCCTTTCTCTAGTAACTCCTTAATCTGTTTCTTGACTTCCTCCAAATCATTAGAAGGCATTCGATACGGCCTCTTGGAGATAGGCCCTGTGCCTGGCAGCAACTCAATCAAAAACTCAATCTCCCGATCCGGTGGCAAACCCGGTAACTCATCCGGAAATACATCGGGATAATCCTTCACCACTGGTACTTCTTCCTGGACAACTCCCATAAGAGAGTTCACCTAAGTCCTCTTAGGCTTAAGCCTGGATACGTACTTGATCCTCTTCTTCTCCGGGGTGGTGAGAAAAATCGATCTACTAGCACAATCAATGTTTCCCTCATACTTGGACATCCAATCCATCCCTAGGATTACATACAACCCTTGCGATTCTAGTATCATCATATCTATGGGAAAAACATGTCCCCCTATGTTCAAAGGCAATTGGAAACATCCCTGACTAGCCATAGACTCGGCTCCTGGGGAACTCACTAGAATGGGTGCCTTAAGAGCTATGGTTGGCAACTTATGTTTATCCACAAATCCCCTTCACATGAATGAATGCAATGCACCAGTGTCAAAAAGAATGAGTGCCAGAAATGAATTAACCAAGAACTTACCAATCACTGCGTCAGGCTGCTCATAAACCTCTTCCACATTGACATGATTCACATGTCCCTTAGTGAAAGGATTGGGCTTCTTGCCTCCAGAATTCCCATTGCCATTTCCAATTCCATTTCCATTCTGCACCTCAGGGCACTCATTGGAGTAGTGACCTGTCTTTTTGCACTTGAAGCAGGTGATGTGACTTAGGTCCTTCTTCATCGGTGTGGAAGAATTAAAATGTTGTTGATTGCCATTTCCTCCATTACCATTGCTCTGCTTGTGACCATGGTGGTTGTGTCCATTCCCTCCATGATGAATGTGGCCCCCATGGTTATGGTGATTCCCTCCAAACTTGCTAGTGCCTGATCCAGAATTCCCTGAGTATGGGCTGTAGCGGGGTTTTTTGTTGAACTCCCAAGGTATACTTCCCATGACCGTACTTCCTCTTACGATTCTCCATCTGCTGGTGCTTGCCTTCAAGAATGATAGGCTTATCAACCAGCTTCTGATAGTCCGAAAATGTTGCCACAGTCAACTGAACTCCCAACTCATCATTCAGTCCCTCCAGAAACTTCTCCTGCTTGGCTGCATCGGTGGCCACGTCCTCTGGGGCGTAACGGGCCAACTTACTGAACTCATCAACATACTGAGATACTGTGCATCCTCCCTAGCGCAAGCTGCGGAACTCCTTCTTCTTCAGACTCATGGCTCTAGCTGAAACATGAGCAGTGCGGAACGCCCGCTGGAACTGATCCCAAGTCACATTCTCGATGGGGTATGTGGTGGTGTAGTTCTCCCACCAAGCAGCTGCCGGTCCATCCAGCCGGTGGGTAGCAAACTTCACCTTCTCCGCATCATTGCATCCTGCCCTGGCTAGCTCCCTTCCTATCTTATGGAGCCAGTCATCTGTGACGATTGGCTCCATGCTGCTGGAGAACACGGGTGGGTTCAGCCTCCAAAAACGAGTAAGATTGTCAACCGGGGGTGGCGGCGGTGGGTTGTTGTTCTTGTTGTTGTTGTTCTGGTTCTGGTTCTGAATGAGCATCTGCATAAGGGCATTCTGTTGCTGGATCAATTGCGTAAGCTCCGGCGGAAAGTTGAATCCGGGGTCACGTCTTGGAGGCATCTGATGGGTTTCAGAGTGGATGCGGAGTTAGAATAGAACAAGGCCTAGCGAGTAAAATCACACTACCCATATGCGCATGATAGCAATAAAACTTCAAAGCACTCCAATTCAATTTCAAACAAAGAGGTTCACATGAATAATCAAACCTAAGGTAAGCCATGTCACAAGAATTGACAAGGTCTTACAAATGAAATAAAACTAATCGGATAGCGAAATCGAATTTTTAAACCCTCATGGTGGTATAAAATCTAACTCTCATCAGATGAGGACCAGTCAACCATGTTGACATCGGGTTATCGGAGTAATGGGCCACGGGTAGGCCAACCCGAGCCCCATAACCTTTCAAGACATCAGGGCAGGCCGCGCCCCTCAAGACCACAGGGCGAAGAGCCGCCTCCTAGGGAGTATACGGCAAGGCGGCTGAATGCCCGCTCACGGTCGAGTCCCAGGGGCGACTTCCAGAGAAGTCTCCTTTGGGGAGTCGGCCGACGACTCCAACAAACCGTGACCTCATCGAAAGGGACGGGGCAGGGGCGTGTCTACAATGAAGCCCAATCCCCGCCCCTTACCAAGGGCAGGCATGGCTACAGCACGCCGTACTTGGGAAGATCTCCCTGCGGCGTGGCACTGTTGCCCGGCCGACCCTGACATCAGCACCACTGTACCGGGTCCTGCACCCACGACGGCTTGTCTGTACCGCCTGGAGGCAGCGGGGCCCACCAGTCAGCGAGACCTCGGGAGACGGCAGGAGAACCGCTAGTCGGACCCGTCGGGAGTCGGCCGAGCCCTCCCCCGGGGGCCCACGCGCCATTAATCAAGAAGAGATGGGGAGTGGCCACAGTGATCGCCCGCCAGGCGGCGGGGCTGTTTCCACGACCCCATGATCAAGCTTGCGTCATCAGTAGCACGGCTACAGTAATCAGGAGCCGGCAAGACCCGCCCACGGCGGACGCGGCCTGTCGGCTCCGTACTAGACCAGTCGGCGGGGCCCACCAGTCGGCGGGCCCTAGCAGTCGGCGGAGAAGTCGTAGGTCGGAGGCACTGACGTCAGGGCCCGTGCCCAGTCGAATTACCAGTGTACCCCTGGGGGGTAGGCCTATATAAACCCCCAGGGCACCCATGCAAAGGGTTGGATCCCAGTAGTTCTATACCATACCAGATAGAAGGAGAGAGCTAGCCTTGCCCTCTTCTACCACCCGAAACAGCTCAAGGAGCAACCGTGTAAACCCTTGACCATAGTGATCATGCGAAGACCCCGCAGAGCAGCAGTAGGGGTGTTATCTCCCCGGAGAGCCCCGAAGCCCGGTAAGATCCACCGGCGTGCATGTCTTCGTATCATCCTGTTTCCAGGCACCGGTGACGTTCTACTCGCCCCCACCATGATAAGCGATCTGTTGGCATATGTCGCACCAAACCCCCGACATTTGGCACCCACCGTGGGGCCTGGTGCACCGCCGTCCGGAGATCTGTTCTGGACGGGAACCCTTTTCCTCCCTAGCGAGCGCAGCCAGCCAGGCACGCTAGACGAAGTTTGCGTCGACGCGCTGCGCGGCATTGAGATCGCCTGCGCAGCCAGCTCCTTGGCCGAACTTGTCGGCGAGGTCCGCCTCTCTGACGAACCTGCGTCCGACGCAGGTGTAGGCGGCCCTGAAAACCTCCTCGCAGGCCTCCTCGATCAACCCCACGTTTCCGGCGAGCCTGCCGCAGACTTGGAGTCCGTAGGCTCCACCGACTCGATGCTGGTCGACTCCGACACCGCGTCGGTCGATGCGTTCCCCACCAATGTGGTGGTCTACGATGAACCTCTCCCCCATGCGGAGAGCGACGGAAGCACCGTCACTAAGGTGCTGGTTATCAGTCATGACGAGTTCCCTGGCGGAGGGAGCCCGACTGACTCGGCGCGGCGCTGCAAGACCTAGCTGCGCCCATTCTGGAAGATGCTGATGCAGAGACGTTAGAAGCACGCCGCCTTCAGCTTGTCGAAGGCGCGAAGAAGCTGGCCAGCATGAGACGCTTGTTGGAAGCTTACCAGCGGGGGATGGATCGTGCTGTTGGTGGCTCGCCGGCCCCAGCAGGGCCCAGACGCCTTGGCGCGGTTCAGCAGCGCGGCGTAGTCATCGCCAGCCTGTTTGGGGCTAGCCGCCCCGTGTATGCCACGCCAGCGGAGAACATCCGGGTCGCCCAGGCAGCGGCGGATGAGCTGGACAATTTCGAGGGCGAAGAGCGCCACCTCATGATGGAGCGAGTCCAGCGGCTGCTCGACACAGCCGCCACGCAGAACGAGGCCGGCTGCCGCACGGAGGCGCCGCAGCGGCCAAACGACGATCCGCACCGAGATCAAGGCACGACGTCTGGGACGCCGACTGGCGGTGCCCGAGGAAGAAAGCACAAGGAGCCGACTGTCAGCCACAGTCGGACTCGGATTACCATAGAGCGCGACCGAGACGGCCGCCCGAGAGCAGTGGAACTGTCGGGACCCCGATCCTAGGTCACACCGATCTAGCATGTAACACATCATATCACTTTGTGGCCTCACGCACGGTATTCCCACGGGTGCCACCTTACCTGGCCCGGGACCGTTTGCGCCTTTTGGCTCACGTATATGATAGTGTCGCTAGCATCCATATGACAAAGAACCCGGGCCGACATGGCTAGTCGTGAACCCAAAGCGGCACTAACCCATGGGGACAGGCATACATGAATCAACCTCGAGCATGTCGGTCAACAGCGTGTGAATCCGGGCTGTAGCACTAGGCTAACAGGACTCCGGTAACCCGGGCTGTAGCAGGCTAGGCAGGACTCCGGTCGTCACCGCGTGACATTTCCCCGAAGGGACAGACACAGGAACGAAGTGAAACACATGCTGGCCAGTCAGGTGTTCCGAGCAGTAGTGCTGGGCTAGCAGGGCTCCGGTTGACCGGGCTGTAGCGGACTACTATCGCTCAGAAGACACTAGACTACATTTCCCCATATGATAGGCTGCCAAGGATAAACAACCAGATTGTCGGATCCCACACATAGCAATACACGCTACACGTACGCATAACATGCAAGTATGTGTTGTACAACATGGCATCACAACATAACGCAAACTCATATAGATAAAGGCTCAGAAGAGCCACATAGCATAAATACAAGCAGGGGTCACATGACCCATCATTCAGAGCATACAAGCAACGGAAGCATTACATGTCTGAGTACAGACAACTACAAAAGAAAAGAGCTGGAAAGCCTGACTATCTACAAGACCCTCCCAAGGGTACAAGATCGTAGCTGAGGTAACAAGCTACTCGTCGAAGTCCAAACGGAACTACTAGTAAGACAGATGTCTCATCTGCAAAACATAAATAAAGCAAACGTGAGTACAAAGGTACTCAGCAAGACTTACATCAGATCCTATCATATATGCATTAGTATCAAGAAGGTAATGTGGGGTTTAGTTGCAGCAAGCCAGCTTTGACTCAGTGGCTATCCTGTTCTACGACAACGAGAAACTTCTTTGAGATGAGGCAGCGCACACGAGTCCACTAATCACCACATCAATACACCACTAAGGATTCATCCTCGTCTCCCTACGAGGAGGCCATCCATAGCACTCACACTTGTCTTGAGCATTTTAGAGTATCCACTTTAAGTTGTCTATGTACCACGTAAGCATCCAAGAAGTCCATAACCAAGGACACGGCTATTCGAATAGATCATGATAACCCTGCAGGGGTGTACTTCATCACAAACGCTCTCGCCACTTACCGCCATGTACACGTCATGTATCTCGGCAACCTTCAAGCGGAAGCCTGGCGAGGGTGTCGGCCACGACCTGACTAACCACGCAAGACTCTAGTCCAGGTTTATCGCCTATTCGGGTTCCATCCGCAAGGAGATCCGGCCGAGGTTTCGCTCACGGCCCCAAACGATGTGTACAGGGTTCCCGAGCCCACCATCCGGGTGCCACTCGGTACACTGGGCCACGTGTGCCTAGTCTGTCCCAAGTCCACCCTGGCGGGTGCCACTCGGTAGAAAAATAGCACTACCTACAAACACCATAAACTATTTGCAACTCCTGGACAGAGCTCAAGGCGGTTAATAAGTCGAGAGAGCTTGGAGCGCCCGGAGCCCAATGTGTGGTAGTAGCTAGTCATTGGACAACTTACACAGAACTTAGTTCTTAAGGACGGTCCCAATGAGACAACCCACCATGTACTCCTACATGGCCTCTCACCGCTACCTTTACCAAATCATGTTCACACGTTTAACTCTCAGCACCAGAACATATCATAACACTCCAATTCATTCCCGATGAATCAGACTAGACACAACTCTAAGCAATAGCAGGCATGGCATGGTAAGAACACAGCATGGCTCAATCAACCCCTACACATGCTAGTGGGTTTCAACTATTTACTGTGGCAATGACAGGTCATGCAGAGGAATGGGTTCAACTACCGCAGCATAAAGTAGCAGTTGAATCGTGGTTGTCCTAATGCAATAAAAGAGAGCAGGAGCGAGAGAGTGGGTTGTATCGGAATGAACAAGGGGGGTTGCTTGCCTGGTAGAACAACAAGGAAGGCACTGCTCCTCAGACAGGTACTATGGAACGGTCTCCGGAGCAGGGCCTATCGAGAAGGAACGGTGTCGGCAATCAAACACAAGCATATGCAACATTATGATGCATGAACATGGCATGAAGATGTGATGTTGTTTGAGCTAATGCAACTAGTATTCAACTGCATGAAGTCCATTTGAACCAAAGATTCAAATGCATCTCCAAATAAGCTCTTTATATATGCCATAAGTGTGTTTTCACATATACAGCATGTATAGGTTGGTTTGTCATGCATGAAAATGGTACAGATGGATAGATTGAATTTTCCTGATAATTTTTCATATATAAATTATTTCAATCTGAGTTACGGTTGAATTTCTATGAATTTTTGAAGTTTTGAATATATTCTGGAATTTCCTGATTTATTATAATTCCAGAAAATGAGATATTGCGTCAGCATGACGTTAGCGTTGCGTCAGCGGTCAACGGAGTTGTCCGAGTCAAACCTGACGTGTGGGGCCACACGTTAGTGACTGGTTAGTTAACAGAGGAGTTATTCCTAATCTGATTTAAATTAGTGGCTCTGGGGCCCACTGTCAGTGTCTCTAGGGGGGGTATTTAGTGCCTAACTACGATGCCACGTCAGCCCGCCGGAGTTCTGGCCGGCGGCGACCAATAGCGCGGTGGCGACTCGCCGGAATGGTGCTACGAGCTGCGTCTGGACGCGCGAAGACCACCGGGGCGTAGCCCGTCGTCGTCCGCATCCAGGGGAGCTGGTGGGAGGCTGCGGGGGCGCCGGAGCTCGCCGGAGCAGGGCTCGGGGCGGCGGCCGGGGCACGGCTTCGAGCGGAAAGTGGCTGTAGGGCACGACAGAGGCTGCGGAGGGCCTCCACGGCCTCCTGGCGTCACCAAGAACACGATGACGCGCGCGGGAGCGGCTGGCTCGGCCTCTGGCCACGGCGGCGCCATGGCCGGCGGCACGGAGCTCTCGGCTCCGGTGGCTAGGCGGCTAGAGGAGGGGATCGAGCACGGTTTAGGGGGGAAAAGGATCGTGGCCTCACAGCGGTTGCCGGGGCCGTAGAAGCGGGCTCGGGGAAGCTTGGACGGCGGCAAATCGACGGTGGAAATCCACGATGGCCGATGAGGAAGACGAAGACGATGGCGTCGTTTCAGGCGTCCCGTGGGCGCGTGCTTCGTCTTGGTGCTTCACGGCGTCGAGGAAGACCCGTTGGACAGGGCAGAGGGGCAAGAGGAGCACGGTGGCTACGGCTACGGCGTGCGGCGGTGACGGTAGCGCTCGGGCGTTCGTGGGGAAGGGCGAGAGAGGGTGACAGAGGAGAGGAGGAGCATGGGGGAGAGTGAGAGGGGTCGGGGAGGCTGCATGGCGACGTCGAGGGCCTCCAGCAGCGAGCGGGAAGCAGGAGGTGGCCGGCGCGTGCTCGCGCTCGCCGGGCACATGCGCACTGTCCTCCTGGCAGGAGGTGGGCGACGACTGGCGTCGGCCAGCGGTGCTGGGCCGGCACAGGAGCTGGGCCGCCAGCTGGGCTGCCAGGCAGGTAAGCGCCAGGTAGGTTTTCTCCTGTTTCTGTTTTCTTTTCTAATTTTCTGACATTTTTTTTGATTTAGATAAAATACTAAACCATTTTATATGCTTCTGAAAATTATTGTAGGAACTAATTGGCTTATTCCAAAGCCCCACATTAAAAATCAGAATTATTGGAGTATATTTGAATATATAACAAATATAAATCCAATACAATTAGTTATGCATTAATTCCAAATGGCCAAAATAAATATTTATGAGCTCCTAAAAATATTGGTTTGAATTTTACCTCTCACCAATATTTTCAGAGAGAGACATGAACATTTTCTTGGGCCCTTTTGGAGCACTTTTTATCTAGGTCATTTTCAAAAATGATTTCTGAGGGTCCACAAATCCCCATTTCAAATTTAAATGGAGTTTAAACATGATGCAAGCATGAAGGGCTAGCCTAGGTCATACCAGAACTAGGGATGTGACAGGAACGACGAGACGACTGTCCGCCTCCCCCTCCCCGCAAGGAGAGGCGAGTCTCCCTGCCGCCTATTGACCATCCGACCCTCGGTGACCGCCTTGGCCGCCGAGAGGGAGTTGGAGAGAATGACGCCCGCCACCGGATCGACCGACTTCACCGGTCCCTGGCGTTGGAAGAAGAAGACGAGCTGGGTCCGCCTTGTTTCGGGCCCCGCATTCGGGACGAGCCCTTTCCCAGAGGGTTCACGCTCCCAAGAGACACGCCCAAGTATACCGACTCCGTGAAGCCGGAAGACTGGCTAGTCGACTACTCCACGGCTGTTAGCATAGCAAACGGCAACAAGCGTGTCGCCGTAAAGTACGTTCCGCTCATGCTCCAGGGCACAGCCCGGACATGGCTGAACAGCCTAAAGCCCCGCCGCATCAATAGCTGGGTCGACTTCACTAAAGCATTCGTCCGCAACTTCACTAGCACATACAAGCGTCCTCCCAAGCCTCGTCAGCTCTCCTTGTGCGTGCAAGGTCCTGACGAGTCGACTCGCGACTACCTCATGCATTGGGCTGAGCTCCTGAACTCCTGCGAGGGCGTGCACGAGGTGCAGGCCATCGAGTACTTCACAGCCGGGTGCCGAGAAGGCACCCTCCTCAAGCACAAGCTCCTCTATGACGAGACAAAAACCCTCGACGAGCTGCTGATCATAGCGGACAAGTACGCTACGGCCAACTCCTCCATGAAGACGGAAATTCAAATCCACACGATTGGCAAAGTAGCTCCTCAGGCTCCAAGAACTTCGGCGGCAGACGCCGGCCGGCGACAACAGTAGGGCGACAACAAGCGCAAGGCCCCGCAGCCGGCTTCCAGCAGCCGGCAGGTCATGATCGTTGACGCCCAGTAGCCAGAAGAGCAGCCTCCGCCCAAGCGACAGAAAGGCGGCAAGCCGAACTGGTTGCCGGCCTTCTCCTACGAGAAGACCTTGGATGGACCTTGCAAGTTCCACAGCGGCGCGAAGCTGTCGAATCAAACCACCCGGAAGTGCCACTGGCTCACCAGGATCGCCAAGGGAGACGGCCTCCTGCCACCCCCGCCTGCTGGGCAGCCACCTCTGCCTCCGCCCCAGCAGTCGGCAGTCAGGCCAGTCGGCGCAGCACAAGACGAATACCCTAAAGAGCACGGAGCCTACGTGGTGTTCACCTGTGTGGCTCATGATCGATGCAGCAGGTGGCTGCAGCGACAAGAGGTGAACGCAGTAGCCTCGGAGATGCCAGAGTTCATGCACTGGTCTGAGAGGCCCATCAGCTGGAGCAGGGCTGACCACCCAGAAGTGATGCCGAGTCCGGGCTCCTATGCCTTGGTCCTGGACGCCACCTTTGCCATGGATAAACGGGCCGCGCATTTCTCGCGAGTTCTGATAGATGGGGGCAGCAGCATCAATATCCTGTACAAGGACACCATGGAGAAATTAGGAATCAAGCAGAGACAGCTTCAGAACAGCCGGACTGTGTTCCACGGCATTGTTCCTGGGCTTTCCTGCTCACCAATCGGCAAGATCCTGATTGACGTCCTCTTTGGGGACAAAGATCACTTCCGAAGAGAGTCTATTTGGTTTGAGGTAGTGGACCTTGAGAGCCCATACCATGCGCTACTTGGCCGGCCCGCCTTGGCCAAGTTCATGGCGGTCCCCCACTACGCCTACCTCAAGATGAAGATGCCTAGTTCCAGGGGAATTCTGACTGTGGCCGGCGACTACCGGAAGTCGTCCGCTTGTGCGGCCGAGAGCAGTCAGCTGGCCGAGTCCCTGGTGATTGCAGCCGAGAAGCGACTCCTTGAGCGAGTTGTGGCGATGGCCGGCAAGCAGCCGGAGATATCGCCCGACCCGAAGGAGTCGGAAGCCGAAGGTTCGTTCAAGCCGAAAAAAGAGACAAAGAAGATACCCTTGGATCCGAAGCACCCGGAGAGGTACGCTGTCATAGGTGCAAACCTCGACAGCAAATAGGAAGGCGAGCTCGTCGATTTCCTCCGTGAGAATAGGGACATCTTCACATGGTCTCCCAAGGACATGCCAGGTGTACCGACGGATTTCGCCGAGCACAAGTTACACGTCCGATCTGATGCAAAGCCGGTCAGGCAGCCCCTGCGCCGCTTATCAGAAGAGAAGAGAAGAGTTGTCGGAGAAGAGATAGCCTGACTCCTAGCAGCCAACTTCATTATGGAAGTCTTCTTCCCGGAGTGGCTGGCAAATCTGGTCCTGGTGCTAAAGAAGAACAAGCAATGGCGAATGTGTATTGACTACACGAGCCTCAACAAGGCCTGCCCCAAGGACCCATTTGCTCTACCAAGAATTGACCAGGTGATAGACTCCACAGTCGGATGCGAGTTGTTGAGTTTCTTGGATGCATACTCAGGATATCACCAGATCAAGCTGGATCCGGCTGACAGATTGAAGACCGCCTTCATCACGCTGTTTGGAGCATTCTACTACCTCACCATGACGCTCGGCTTAAGGAATGCCCGCGCCACCTTTCAGCGTTGCATGCAGAAGTGCCTCCTCAAGCAGCTCGGCAGGAACGCCCACGTTTACATGGATGACGTGGTGGTGAAGACGGAAAAGCGAGGAACACCGCTGGAAGACCTCAAGGAGACCTTTGAGAACCCGCGTCGGTTCTAGATGAAGCTCAACCCCGAGAAGTGTGTCTTCGGAGTACCAGCCGGCCAGCTGCTAGGTTTCCTGGTCTCTGAACGCGGCATAGAATGAAACCCAGTAAAAATCAAGGCCATCGAGAGAATGGAGGTACCCAGCCGACTGCTGGATGTGCAGAAGTTCACCGGCTGCTTGGCGTCCATCAGCCGATTCATCAGTCGGCTAGGCGAGAAAGCTCTCCCCTTATACCAACTCATGAAGAAGACCACTTTTTTCGAGTGGAAACATAAGGCGGACGAAGCTTTCCATCAGTTGAAGAAGATGCTGACTACTCCACCCATCCTGGCGGCACCGACTCCCAAGGAACCTATGCTCCTGTACATCGCCGCCACCAGCCGAGTAGTCACCATAGTCATTGTAGTAGAGCGCAAGGAGGAAGGCAAGGCGCTACCTGTCTAGAGACTAGTATATTACCTGAGCGAGGTACTGTCGAGCTCCAAGTAGAACTACCCCCACTACCAGAAGATGTGCTATGGCGTGCACTTTGCTGCCAAGAAATTGAAGCCTTACTTTCAAGAGCATCCAATCACAGTGGTCTGCACGGCTCCACTTGCCGAGATCATCGGTAGCCGAGATGCCTCTGGTCGAGTGGCCAAGTGGGCCATAGATCTGGCTCCTTACACCATCTACTACCAGCCCCGCACCGCTATCAAATCACAAGCACTGGCCGACTTCCTCGTTGACTGGGCCGAGACCCAGTACCCGCCTCCAGCGCCTGACTCCACCCATTGGCGGATGCACTTCGACGGCTCCAAGATGCGCACCGGCTTGGGAGCCGGCGTCGTCCTCACCTCTCCCAAAGGCGACAAGCTCAAATATGCACTGCAAATCCATTTTGCCACCTCCAACAACGTGGCCGAGTACGAGACGCTCATTCACGGGCTCCGGCTTGCCAAAGAACTTGGCATCTGCCGGATCTTGTGTTTTGGCGACTCGGACTTAGTGGTCCAGCAGTCATCTGGCGACTGGGACGCGAAAGACGCAAACATGGCGAGCTACCGTTTCCTCGTGCAGCAACTCAGCGGGTATTTCGAAGGGTGTGAGTTCCTCCATGTGCCAAGAAACGGCTCGGCTCTACCCGCCAAGCAATACCATCTGGCGTCGCCCTTCAACGCCTCCTCAAGCCGTCTGTCAAGCCTTCACCAGAATCAGACTCCATTTTTGTGCCGGCTCCTCCCGAAGACGGCGGATCCGACTCCAGAGCTCCGGCAGTCGGAACGGGGACTTTGGTGGGCGACTCCAAATCTGCCATAGTCGAGCCCGGCCCGGGGACTGCAGTGACGGACTCGAAGATTCCATAACTCGGCCCAAGGACCGCGCCAGTCGGCCTGGGGACTTCATCAGCCCAGCAAGTGGCGGTTGACTCCAGCCCGCCGCCTCCCATCCTAGCCGCCCTCGTCGAAGTCGCAGTTCTGGTAGTCGAAGAAATAGCAGCACCCTCATGGGCCGAGCCCATCCTCAAATTCCTTGAGAACAAAGAGCTACTAGCTGATGAGACCTCAGCTCGGCAAGTACAACACCGGGCGGCAGCCTATACCATAATCAACAGAGAGCTAGTCAGGCGTAGCGTCACTGGTGTCTACCAGCGCTGCGTAGAGCCAGAGCAAGGCCAGGCGATCCTCAAAGACATCCATCAAGGTGAATGCGGCCACCATGCGGCTTCAAGAGCACTCGTCGCCAAAGCTTTTCGGCACGGTTTCTTTTGGCCGACTGCCTTGGAAGAGGCCAAGGAGTTGGTCCAAAAATGCAAAGGGTGCCAGAAGTTCAGCTCCAAGCCGCACCAGCCGGCTTCCGCGCTCAAGACCATCCCCATTGCTTGGCCTTTCGCAGTTTGGGGTCTAGACACGGTGGGACCATTCAAGACAGCACGAGGTGGTCTAACACACCTACTTGTCGCATTGACAAGTTCACCAAGTGGGTGGAAGTATAGCCAATTAAGAAACTGAACGGTCCGACTGCCGTGACCTTCATCACCGATATCACAATTCGGTACGGCATACCACACAACATCATCACCGACAACGGCACCAATTTTGCCAAAGGCGCCTTGGCCCGTTTCTGCGCAACACAGGGCATCTGACTAGACCTAGCGCCCGTCGCCCACCCGCAGTCAAACGGCCAAGTGGAGCGAGCAAACGGCCTCATCCTGTCCGGCATCAAGCCTCGGTTGATCGAGCCTCTGGAGCGCTTGGCTGGCTGCTGGCTCGACGAGCTGCCAGCCGTCCTCTGGAGTCTGCGCACGACCCCACACAAGTCAATCGGCTTCACGCCCTTCTTCCTCGTCTACGGTGCCGAAGCCGTCATCCCAACGGACATAGATTTCGACTCCCCACGAGTCACCATGTACACCAAGGAGGAAGCAGAAGAAGCACGACAAGATGGCGTCGATCTGCTGGAAGAGGGCCGGCTGTTGGCACTCAGCCGGTCCAGCATCTACCAGCAGAGCCTGCGCCGATACCACAACAGGAAGGTCAGGCCAAGATCTTTCCAAGAAGGCGACCTTGTGCTCTGGCTGATCCAACAAACAGCCAACCAGCACAAGCTGTCGCCACCTTGGGAAGGCCCTTTCATCATCAGCAAAGTACTAGGCAATGATTCCTACTACCTGATCGACGCTTAGAAGCCCCGAGCATGCAAGAGGGACGACTCCGGCAAGGAGACAGAGCGGCCATGGAATGCAAATCTTCTCCGAAGATTTTACAGTTGATGCAGTATGTACCACGCTACCTTTTGTATTAAAGTACCAAGACTTCAGGCCCCCCGAGACGAACTCGGGGACTGCCCTCTTTTGTCTGTATGATAAAAATTATGCCTACAAGTATGTTACTGTTTGTCATGCCGCTTGGCACCGGGCTCGACAAGTCGGCCCGGGGACTTGCCGCCTTGCACTATGAAATGCTTCCTACAGTCGGACAAGTAGTGTGTAACACCTAAGCCATCTTCTGTCAGAAGCCGCAGCTCGCAGAGCGACTGTACGGTGGGCAGAGGTAAGGTAGAATGGGTGCTCGCATGAAAAATGGCTAAGGACTCAAAGCGTAAAACATAGCTCAAGACGGCTTCCAGCCTTTCTCGCAAACTGACTCTCGGACAGTCGGATTGTCGTTTTCTATCCAACTTGCTCAAACAATCTTGAAATCGGCTAAGTACTTTCTTTTCCAAAGTAGCCTAGCACTTGATCCAGCAACAGTCCGCAGAGCGGCTGTCCGATTGGCAAGGAAGGCAACTAAGAGAAAGCGGCAAAGGAAAACAGCCAAAAGAACAATGAGCAAGAAAAGATATATATATATATATATATATATATATATATATATATATATATATATATATATATATATATATATAACATAGGCCCTTGGCTGAATTGTCGAGTAGAGGTTCAAAATACACCCCGCGGGTGGAATTGTGCGAACTAACAAGTTCTTCAAAAGACTACTGAAGCAGATAAAACAAAAGACACAGCTGCAGCCTAGGAGGCGGTAGACGGATTCGGGGGGTCGGAGGAGGCGCCAGCGTCAGGCGTTGGGGCGGTCGGCCGGCTAGTCTCGGCTTGATCGCCTCCGGCAGCAGTCGGGTCGGTCCACGCGGCTCATTGCTGGAGGCGCGGTCGGGCTAAGGCTGGCCGTCTGCTCCGTCTTCTGGTGCCTCCGCCTCGCCCTCATCCTCCGGCTCGTCCTCCTCCTCCATGCTGGAGCCAATCACCTCCGCCGAGTCTTCGCTGCAGTCTGGGTTCATCACAAACCACTCCAACGGTACCTCCTCGCCGTCTTCAGACCGCTCGGGGACGAAGATGCTCGTGTCGGTTTACTCGGCGATTGCCGCAGCATGCTTGACGAGGGCGTCTTGCACAGCCGCCAGCTCCGGCTAGGCCTCCGACTGATGCGTGGCTAACCGGTCTAGATCCAGCCCCGGGTACCACGCCTTGACGAACTCCAAGGCCCGACACGCTCCAGCCCGGGCCGAAGAGCCCTTCCAGGCCTCGTGGCGACCAGCTGCGACCTCCGACCAGTTAGCCGTCAGGCTGGGGGTGCGCGGAGCCTGCATATCCGGCCAAAGGGCGGAAATCGCCTGGGCACCGATGCGTTGAAGCCGGCGTAACATCCGGTGAGCCGGCCGGAGGCGAGCCTCGATGCTCAAGATGTGCTCATCAAGAGTTCGGGGGGCATCGGCGGCGATCTCCGCGCCCTCCGCCCTCCGACTTTCACGATCAGCCTAGATGGCTTGGATAGCGGCCTGCGACTGCCCAGGGAAGAAGTCTGGAAAAGACACGAAGAAACGAAAAAGCAAGTCAAAAACCAGGAGTCGGCATGATCTAAGTCGGCAGTTCGAAGAAAAAAAAACAAAGATACTCACCATCAACGATGTCTTCAATCTCATGGAAGCCGGAGGACAGCAGCGCCTCCTTGTTAGACCAGGAGGAGCGCTCGCCCGCGAACTCAGCCAAGAGGGCGGTTTCCGTCTCCTCCGCCTCCCTTTGCGACCTCGCAGGCAGCTCCTTCTGCTCTGCCAACTGAGTGGTCAGCAGATCACGCTCTATGGCGAGCCTGCTGCACTCCTCCCCTTTGGCGAGCAGGGCGGAGTTGGCTTCGCTCAGCTGCTATTGAAGAGCAGCATTGGCTCCTGAAGGAAAGGAAGAAAGACAACAGTCGTCAATAAAGTAGGTCGCCGGGGAGATCCGGCCCGACTGCTTAGCAGTCGGCCCGAATCTCGGGGACTATAGCCCGCAGGTGCGCTAGCGCGCCCCCGCAGAAAGAAAAAAGAGGGAAGGACTTACTCCGGCTCTCCATCAAGTCGGCGGTCCGCTTGCCTAGCTCTTCAACATTACGGTTGAAGGCAGTGACGCGGAGGTTGTGGTAATCCTACAACAAGCATTTCAGACAAAGTTAGTACCGAGAAGTTCACCAATTGGAGTTCCGGGCCGCCTGCTCAGCAGTCGGCCCGAAACTCGGGGACTACACCCAGTGGGTGCGCTGGCGCGCCCCCACAGAGAGGAACAAGAAAAACAAAGGCCCAAAGAAAAAACATACCCGGACGGCTGCCCGCGACGCTAGGAACGCCTTGGTGCAACTCTGGAGGGCGTCGCCCTCAGCGCGGAGCTTCGCTTGGACGTCCAGGAGCGCCCGGTTCAGTGGCCCTATGCCGCCTCCTCGCACCCACCCAACAGGTGCGGCGCTCGTCGCTTCGGTGTCTGGAGCCGTCGAGCTGGCGGTGCCGGCTTCCAAGGGGCGGGGTGCCGAAGTCGCCTTCTCCAGACGACGGCGCGCTGGCGAGCCGACCTAGAGGAATAGCCTCGCCACAGCCTCGTCTTCGGTCGACGGCACCGGAGGGTCAGCTGGCTGCTCGCCTTGCACGCCTTCAGACGGCGGAGGAACGTTCGCTCCCGGAGTATTGGGCTCGCCGCCTTCCCTCTCCCCGACGAGGTTCCCCCTGCCGGCTTCTCCAGTCTACCACGTGAACTCCGGGGGCGGCGGCGCAGAGTTCAGCGGGGTAGCAAGCAAGGCGATTGGCAGCGCGCGGCTTCCTCAGCCTGCTGCTTCGCCGCGGCGGCGACTTCGACCTCCGCTAGTTTTTTCTTAGCAGAGGCCTCCGCCCTGTCGGCCTCCGCCTTCTCCAGGCGGAGGGCTTCTTCTTCGTTGCACTTCTCCTGCGCATTCCGCTCCGTCGCCTCCCGGAGGTCGGCAGCGGGGTCTATCCGCTGAGTGGTGGCGGGCGTATCCGCTGACCCCATGACCGAGGCGGCGGCGACCCACTCAAGAGAGAGGGGAGCCCTGAAGGAAGAGGGGCGAGCAGAGATTTAGACAAAACACGAAGAAAGAATAAACTTTGAAGACATAATACTTACGCAGAGACCAACGGCGGCTTCTTCACTTCCTTATGGAAGCGGATGGCCTTCGTGGCTGCCTCGTCCCGCCGGGTCGCCGCAGCCGAGCCCTTGGGTTTCTTCGGCCGGCTGCCGAACAAAGTCGGCGCAGCCCGGCGCTTCTTCCCGCCGCGTGGAGCGCCCGACGCGGCAGAAGAGCCCGCGCCCGGCTGGCTGGCTCCTGGCCGATGGCGAGGGGCGACTCCTCCCTCGGCGTTGCCTTCAGGCCAGTCGGCGAAGGTAGCCGAGGGCCTAAAGTCGCCTGTCGTCCCTCCTCCTCCCTCGGCATCGTCTTCGTCATGGGGTCAGCGGAGACGCCCGCCACGGGGTCATCGACGTCGCTCTCCGCCCGGTCGGCGACGAACTCACGGGCCGACCCTGAGGTGCCGGCTGGTTGGTGAAGAAGGGGATTCTAACCAAAGCCGACTGATCAGAACAAAACTCGGCAAGAAGAAGACAATGCAAAGAAAGAAAAGAAAGGCGACTCACCACGGACGGGGGGTTGGCGCAGGAGTATGGCTCCTTGCCGAATCGCCAGTCCTCTAGGAGCCTGCTGTCCGAGAGGTAGTTCACCATATGGGCCACCTCTTCGTGAGGCATGTCCTTGGTGCACATCCGACTCGGGTCGCGGCCCCCGCTCATCTGGCATATCATGTGAGGGCGGCCTTGGAGTGGGAGAACTCGGCGCGAGACGAAGGCGGCCAGCAGGTCCGGACCAGTCAGACCCTCCGACTGCGTCAGCACTCGGAGTCGCGTGATGGCGCCAGCTCCCGCAGGCTTCAGCGACCTGGCCCGGTACGACCAGTTGGGCAGTCTACCAGCCAGCGGGCCGGCTTTGAAAGCCGGCAGACTGACCCAGTCGCCCCTCGCGGCGACGTTCCTGAGGTAGAAGTAGGACCTCTGCCACATCTTCAACCACTTCAACAGCGAGATGGAGGGGAAGTGGTTGTCGGCTCCTGTCCTTCGCACGGCGATGAAGGCGCCGCACTGAGCCGGCACGCCCGCGGCCTGGGTGCCGAGCTTGGAGAAGAACTCCCCCCAGAGCTCGAGGGTGGGGAGGACTCCGAGGAAGCCTTCGCACAGAGCCACGAAGGTGGACAGCAGCACCACTGTGTTGGGGGTGAGGTGGTGCGGCTGGAGGCTGTAGAACTCCATGAACGACCGGAAAAAGCTGCTCGCCGGCAGCCCTAGCCCGCACAGGCAGTGCGCGCGGAAGATGACATGCTCGCCCTCCTGCAGGGCGGGGGAAATCTCCCCCTCCGGCTCAAGACACACCTGCACGCGATCCTCGCCGGGAAGCCGACGGGTCCGGCGGAGGAACTCGATATGATCTTCGTGGACTTCGGAGCCGTCCCAGGTGCCGGAGCGCACTGGGGGAGGCACGGCAGCGAAGGAAGAACTCATCGTGAGCTGTCACCACAGCATTCTCCAGAGCCTGGGCGTGCAGCGGAGCGAAGAAGAGAAGAGGAAGCACGAGAGCGAGGAGCCGCGAGGAGGAAGAAAGCAAGGGGTAGTGGGAAGGAGGGGCGCGCGTGCCCCCCTCTTTCCCCTACTTATAGCCCCATGGGCTGCGAAGCCGAGGGGGCGGACGTGGGGATTTACTACGCCCGCAACCCCACGACCCCCACGATCCACATAAAGTTACTGCGCGCAGTAACTTCACGAGAATCCCAACCGTCCACCGGGGCCGCAACGGATCCGCTCGGGCGCCGAGGCGCGGTAGTGGCGGGCCCCGCCTACAGGCCTGTCCCGTCGCGTGCGTGGGCTGGCAGGATGGCCTGGCCACGTGCCCTCGCGTGACAGGCCAAGAACTGGCGGCGGCCTGGAAGCTTAGCTAGCACGCCACTTGAAATCCCGCCGCGATGTTCGAACTACTTAGCAAGTCGGAATTGAGTGAGTCCGAGTTGGGCGAGTCCGACTCCTTCTAGTCAGCCTGACAGAAGTCAATCAAGACCATGCGTTGAGCACCCGGAAAGAGAAACCGCTGAGGCTTCTCGGCCGATCGTCCGCGGCACCTCACTAGCTTCGGGGACTACTGTCGGAGTAATGGGCCACGGGTAGGCCAACCCGAGCCCCATAACCTTTCAAGACATCGGGGCAGGCCGCGCCCCTCAAGACCACAGGGCGAAGAGCCGCCTCCTGGGGAGTCTACGGCAAGGCGGCTGACTGCCCGCTCACGGCCGAGTCCCAGGGGCGACTTCTAGAGAAGCTGGCTTTGGGGAGTTGGCCGGCGACTCCAACAAACCGTGACCTCATCGAAGGGGATGGGGCAGGGGCGTGGCTACAATGAAGCCCACTCCCCGCCCCTTACCAAGGGTAGGCATGGATACAACACGCCGTACTTGGGAAGATCTCCCTGCGGCATGGAACTATTGCCCGGCCGGCCCTGACATCAGCACCACTGTACCGGGTCCTGCACCCACGATGGCTTGTCTGTACGGCCTGGAGGCAGCGGGGCCCACCAGTCAGTGAGACCTCGGGAGACGGCGGGAGAACCGCCAGTCGGACCCGTCGGGAGTCGGCCCGGGGGAGTCGGCCGAGCCCTCCCCCGGGGGCCCACGCGCCATTAATCATGAAGAGATGGGGAGTGGCCATAGTGATCGCCCGCCAGGCGGCGGGGCTGTTGCCACGACCTCATGACCAAGCTTGCGTCATCAGGAGCACGGCTACAGTAATCAGCAGCCGGGAAGACCCGCCCGCGATGGACGCAGCCTGTCGGCTCCGTACCAGACCATTCAGCGGGGCCCACCAGTCGGCGGGCCCCAGCAGTTGGCTGAGAAGTCGGAGGTCTGGGGCACTGACGGCTGGGCCCGCGCCCAGTCGAATTACCATTGTACCCCTGGGGGGTAGGCCTATATAAACCCCCCAGGGCACCCATGCAAAGGCTTGGATCCCAGTAGTTCTATACCATACCAGATAGAAGGAGAGCTAGCCTTGCCCTCTTCTACCACCCGAAACAGCTCAAGGAGCAACCGTGTAAACCCTTGACCATGGTGATCATGCGGAGACCCCGCAGAGCAGCAGTAGGGTTGTTATCTCCCCAGAGAGCCCAGAAGCTGGGTAAGATCCGCCTGCGTGCATGTCTTCACCTCATCCCGTTTCCAAGCACCGGCGACGTTCTACTCGCCCCCACCATGATAAGCCATCCATTGGCATATGTCACACCAAACCCCTGACACGGGTGTCCTTGCATTGCTCTCCGTGTCGTCATCTCTGAGCTCATCATTTTGGTCTCTCTCCTGGCTAACATAGGCACCATACGAGTGATCCTCCTAGATGTTTTGTCCCTCATCCAGCTTCTCCTCGGCCTCCTCGAGCTCAAGCTTCAGGTCGTCTATCTTCTCCTGCAGTGCATCCAGCTCTCCTTCGTCCTCGATGCGAGCGTCCTAGAGCTCCTCCTCTAGCTCGACCTTGCGGGTCATGAGGTTCTTGATGACGACCATGTTGTCGGACAGCTCTAGCTCCATCATACGAATGTGCTCCTCCATGTCCTGGATATGGGATGCTATCGTCTCGCCCTCCAGGGTATGCACCACATCTCCATTTGCGTCGCGGCACCCGTACATCATGAAAGAGGTCCTCTTGAGGTCTTTGTCATACACCTCCTGAATGCGTCCGAGAGCAATGTGAGCAGCGATACCCCTGCCCAAGCCCCATGTTGTGGTATCCACATGGAAATCAATGGGCTTGGTGCGGTTTCCGAGGATGCGTCCAGGGATATGAGCATCGATCCTCCAACGTGTCTCCTCGGGCAGGGTGGCGATGAAGGTTCCAGTGAATTTGGGAAGCCCAATCTTCAGGTGCTTCGTGATCTTCACCAGCTACCTTCCAAAGGGCATGGTCTCATCGGGCTGCTCGAACTCAACAAGGGCAGACGACATCTACATTTTGAAAAAGAGAAGAAATTAGTATTGAAGTAGAGAAGGTACAAGACCAAAGGATATATATGGAAAATGAAAAGTATAGTTTTTATCCTATGGCTTTTCTCCATTTCTATGGGTCGCGTCCTACAGTCAACGTGAGCTCTGATACCATCTTGTAGCGCCCCGACTCTGTAAGAGTCGAAGTCTCTGTGCTTACCGTGTTAGTCCCTGGATCGACTTGCTAGCACACACAGTACTCGATGAAATAATAGAAATAACACACACCTCTTTATTACATCGAGAGTCCAGGAGCAATACATTTATTACAAATTAGGGCATAATGCCAATAAACAAATACGGCGGAAGCAAAGAAGTAAATGAGTCCAACTCCACGAGCAAGGTTGAGTGTAGAACATCGACCTATCGCACCTTAATCCTCGTCGGATATATCTGCAACGTGATAAGTTGTAGCCAAATGGGTCAGTACATTGAATGTACTGGCAAGTCACATCATAGTGTAATGAACCTACTTTTACATGTAGTTTGGCTGGTGGAAAGCTCTAAGTTTAGTTTTTTTTCATAAAGCTAGTTTTTCCCTAATAGAAAAGATGTTTACTCTACTACTACACATTTGCATAGGATGAGTTGGCAAATCCAACTCCATCTGGCCCCAAGTTTCATTTAAAACCCAACTGTTTAATTAAAGGTGAGGAGATCTCCCGACATTTCCACTACTAGATGCTCAAGTTGTCCGTAACCGGGGACACGACTAATCGATTAGGTTGAAAACTCTGCAGAGGTTGTGCACTTTTCCCCACAAGACTCGACCACCTCCATGATCGGAAGATCGAGACATAACCTTTCGAAAATGTTCCCCCTTAACCCACGGATGGGCCGGTACACCTACATCATTCTACATCTGCTAGCCCATCCCGTAAGGGGGAACACTAACTACTCAACTAAGCCAGAGCCCATATTGGCATGTGGCTACACACATAAGCTTCTAGACGTGAGAAATACGATTGATCTCTTTGAGCCTGAGCGAACGGTCCACTAGTGGTGCACCACCATGGATTTTCCATGTGTGCCCCACTGTACTTCGCCACCATTCCCACAAGATTCCGCCCAGGTAGTTCATTTTTAACTTAGGTCTTATTTACTACATTGTCACTCATCTCTCACAATGATCACTCCCCAATCCACGTCTACTTAGCATAGCAACATAAAGTAAAACGATGGTGACAAAGTTATATGGATCAGACCTACCTCAATGAACTACTGGGTGAAAAGCAAAGTTATGTGGCACCAGTTTCCTACCATGCAGTCCTACCGCAAAGAACTAAGTGCATAATAAAATCATAGGAAATGAAACATGATCAAGATGCAACTTGCCTTGGTACAGCTGGTTAAATTCTAAAGACTAATAATATTTTGCTTCACACTCCGGGAAATCTATCGCAAAGAAGATAAACAAGCATAAGCAACAATCCAGAAACCAAAAGAACATGCATAGCAAAAAGTCTCGGAAAATCCAAATGAACATACAACACACTAAGCTACTACAGAAATATACTAAGTGTAAAACAACATAGTCCTATGGTTCAAGGAGTGATGTGAAGTATAGTGCTTACTATGCATACTAGTAAAAATATTAAAGGGCAGAATCTAGTGTGTGAAAATTATTGTGACAAAGGTCCAGGTGATAGGGCTTTGCTACGGTGACAGCATGCAAAAGGAATCAACTTAATCGGAGCTACGGTTTGGGAGATATGGCTATTTGAAGTTTGAATTTGAATCTGAATAAATTCAATTTTGAATCTGACAAAAGTTTGCAAAAGGTATACCACTGGATAGATCTAAACAATACGAAGAATTTGTCGCTGGTTTCATCAAGTTTGGATCTACGGTTAAAAAGTTATGGCTAATCTAAGATCAGGGACTAATCTGCTATTTATAGTGACTAAAAGGTGAAGAAAACTACTGCAAACAGGTCCCTGGCCACGCGGCGGCTCCTGGTTGGCCGAGCAGCGTCCGCTGCGGAGGCTATACGGCGAACGGCCGCTAAATAAGAAAAACAGCGGTGTCGGCTAACTAAATAAAACCGACGCTCGGTTTAAATAATACCGCACGATCTAAAGGAAACCGACCGGTAGTTTTTAAATAAAAACCGTGGCTAACCGTGTACTGGTTCAACAAAAAAACATCTAACCTAATCTAATCTAGGTCGTTGGTGACCGATCCAATGGGTGAGGGTGGGGCGGCGGCTTACAGCGGGTGGTTGTGGTCGGCGACGAGCAGAGGACGGTGGCGGCGGCTCGGGTCAACGGGGCGGCGGCTACGGTGGTCCTCGTCGACATGGAAGAAGACGGGGAGATGCGGCGCGGCTTGGGCGTCCAGATGGTGGCGTCGGGGTGCGTCGGCGGCGTCCGAACGGGGCGGGGGCAAAGACGGCGGCCTTCGGTGCTCCGGCGGCTCCGGCGTCGACGGTGCGGCGGCTCCGACGGTACCTAGGGGCAAAATTTGTGCCAAAACAATGCGGGTTGCCGCGGGGAGCCATTTGACGAAGAGAGGGTGGCCGTGGTGGCTTACTGGCGTCGGAAAGGGCGATGGAGCGACGCAGCTCCAGTGAGATGCAAACGGCGTCAGCAGCGGCTAGGGGTGGCGTGGAGAGAAGCGGGACGGCGAGGTCGACAGAGGGGAGCTCGGGGCATTTATAGGCGAGGGCAGAGGGCTCGGGGTTGACGGATAAGCATTATCCGCGAGAGAGGCGGCCCGCGGTTGCGGGAGCGCGGCGACGAGTGTTTATCCCGAGCGGTGCGGGAGGTTGAGGACGGCCTGACGGGTGGGGCCAGCCTGGCAACGGCAGTGAGAGGAGGTGAGAGAGGGCGGGCGCGGTGGTTGACCGGTGCGAGAGGTTTACGGGCGCGCGGGCGCTGGGGCGGTGGCCTTGGGCCAAAATAGCTAGCTGGGCTGGTCGGGGCTCCTAGGCCGAACCCAGTTTCGGTCCAGGCTGCGTGCGTGTGTGTTTTTTTTTAACAGGAGACTAAAGTGGCCCATAACTTATTCAATTGAATTAATAAAAACACCAAATTAGTTTCTAAAGTAACTATTTAATATTTAGAGCCTAATGAACATTAACTTGAGCACAGAACATTTTGAAAATAAATTCCTAATGCAATTAATGCACTTTTTGCAAATAAAATAAATACCAATCAACTCCACAACTTAAAGTAATATTCAAAATAAAATTTCCCACTCTTTTTTTTATATTCTGAGGAAGTCATCTTATCCCCTCTCATTTGTTTTTTTTCTCGAGTGGAAAACTATTATTTGAATATTTCAGAAACTCCAAAATGCAAAGAAATATGATATTCATTTAATGATTATATTAACACCCAAATTTAATAAAAATTGGGATGTTACAGTGGGGGTGCAGGGCCTATAGGGCTGGTCGGGGCGGTGGCAGACCGGTGGTGGGGAGTTGCTTCGGGGCGGCGAGGCGGCGCAGGGGCCGGCGGTTCGGTCAGTGGTGGCTGGCGGCTCAGGGGGGTGTAGGGTTGAAGATGAACTGCAGGCCCTCCCTAAACTACATGCCAAGTGCCTCTGCTACCATTGCGTTCAGTTTTGACAGTAACATTCAGAGTCCACAGTAAATTTCAGTTTCGACAGTTAAGTTTAGAGTCAACAGTTTTTACCTCATCTGTTGTAGTCAGGTGGTTTTTGGTGATGAAAATTTTACATCTATTTTACATCATCTATTGGAGATGCTATTAGAATCCCACTTGAGATTGATGATGTCTGTCTTGTGTAGCTTCAGCCTTGACGTCTTACGGCTCAGCGGGGCTGCTCCAACGACAGAACGATCCATCACAACACAACAGTGCCCTGGACGCCATCTATAGATTCGTAAGATCTTCCTCCACACCTTCGACAGCGACCTCTGCCTCAACTGCTTCAGCGACCAACCCAATGATGCCGACGTCGACACGGCTACGACAAAGAGGTTGTACACTTGTTGCATCACTTATTACTATACATTCATGTCGATCCATTAGGGCTATTTCGGTTCGATGGAAAAACATAGCAATAGGGAATTTTCCAATGGCACTCTACTATTCAATTATTCATGCATTTTGTTGAAAGGAATGAAGCAAAACATCCACATCGACCTACTTTTCAAAATCCTATGCATGAAAACAAGACCAAGTGCATTAGTGGCAGAATAACATTCTAACTGTACACACTTTCATATGGTTTCACTTTATTTCGGCCATGTTTCTTTGCATTCCTCTGCTCTTCCAATTCATGTAAACCAAACACTCAAGTTGACAGAAATCCTGTGTTTACAAATGCTCTGTTTACCATGTGCATTCCTATCCTATTTCGGTGTTTTTCCTATCCCTACATTTTTAGAATCATGCAAGCCAAATGAGCCCTTACAGAATTACTTCAGTTACAGGTAGGTGTCGAAGGGAACTCTGTGTGGTTTGTCCTGCTCCCGCCACGACGTCGTCCACCTCAATTGAGCTGCTCCATCGACAAAAACATCCACCAAACCAGACATCACGACTCCTGACCATCTTTCACCGCCTCAGATATCCTTCCCTGCCACCGGCACCCACTGCAACGGCATCACCATCACCGACTCAGCAGATGAACCTAAGGAGTACATGTGTCCACAAGAGAGGTCACGCTCTTTTATTTCTGCTTATGTTATGCATTGCTTAAAATTACCTTCTACTTTATCGTCCTGTTCACCTCTTGAACTCCAAGTCAGGTCCAAATTAATGTTCAAACTTGAGTTCTAAATTAGTTGTGGCGCACATATCGGGGAAGCAATGAATAGTATCTCTGTCTAATATCTGGTTCACCTAGGGTATGCCTATGTTGTTCATCTTGGGTGGGAAACTAATAGTAAAGCAATCATCATCTGTCTTTTTATTAAATTAAAGCAATCATCAGCCTGCTATCATTATTTTTTGATCCATCCACTGGTTATTACGATCACTCTAAATTTCTGCATGCTCTCCTTACATAATCTCACCATATTTTTTTCGTATGCATGTCAGATATTGTACACAGTCATGCTAAACATGTAGAGAAAAAGAGAAGAGTTTTGCGCGGCAATACAATGTCATGCAGACATCGCTCCATGGTGGGTTCAATGGGAAACACTCCCCACCCCTCTCCAGATTGTAATCCAGAGGAAGATATCTGTTCTGAGGCGGATTCAGATGCCGCTGACCATTCCTATTTACCCCCAAGGTGTTTGCTCTACCTTGGCATGATGATGTTAGTCATATCATGCATATGTTGCCTTGCAGTGCCTACTTTTGACATCATATATGTCATCTTCTTAGTTTAGACATGTTCTGTAATACCACCTGTTTAGTTTCTATATCATATATAGGAATTATGCAGTCTCATGTCTTTTAGCCAGCCATAATATACGCGAAATGTGCAATGCCATCCTGTTTAACCAGGCATCATATATTTGAATGATATCTTGCGCATCCTTTTCTTCACTACATTTCCATTTGTTGACAATGTTTGTACATTAAACGACTCTTCCTGTGAATCAGCCATTTGGGTGGGAGATTTAAAAATCTAGAGTGAAAACAAGGCCTTCAGAACAGACAATGCTACATGTCGAAGCAGATCTCTTGTTGGGTCCCGATAGCTCCTTAGAGATGGATTCAGAGACAGATGACCAGTCCTATTCCCCCACTGAGGTGTATGCTCTAACTTGGCACAGTTATACTGCTCATATCATGCATATCGTGTCTTGCATTGCATAGTTTAGACATCATATACATAATATTCAACACCATGTTCTTAGTTTAGACATCATATCTAATGCCCTCTGTTTAGCATATAAATCACATATGTAAATTAAATGATGTGATCCTGATTACTTAGATAACATGCAGGTGAATTATGTCATGCGATCCTGTTTAGTTATTCATCATATCTTTGAATTATGTTATGCTATGCTATCCAGTTTAGATAGACATCATATATGTGAAATTATGTCATGCTATCCGTTTTAGTTAAACAATATACATGTCAACTATTTCATGCCCTCTTTTTTCCACACTATCTATTGCATATGTCTCTCATACAATGTCTGTACATTCAACTATGTTTCCTGTTTATCAGCCATTTGAATTGGAGCAGGTGAAGCCGGCATCTAGCAGACTAAAAACACGGTCTTCAAATAATACAGTGCTACCTATTGGTGGAGAAAGCACCCCGGTTATACATGCACGAGAACCAGCCCTACCACACATAACCCAAACTCTCGCAGATTGTAACCCTACTGCGATGGACAGAGAACCAACTAAAACAGTGCTACCTCTTGGTGGAGATAGCACCCCGGTTGTACATGCACGAGAACCAGCCCTACCACACATAACCCAAACTCTCGCAGATTGTACCCCTACTATGATGGACAGAGAACCAGCTTCACCCAATCTAACCCCAACCCCAGCAGATAGTAACCCAGTTCCTGTTGACACAACACCATCTCCACCACAGAGCTCCCAAACAAGAGCAGTTAGTAAGGCAGCTCCAGTGCCCAAAGGGCCAGTACTACCACGATGAACCCCAACTCCACCAGTTTAGTACGCCTATTCCTGTGGAGGAAGCACAACCAGCTAGTCGTAGTTTAGCATCTATCGCATTTGATGTTGTTAAATCATATGTGCGTATCTTCCCATGTTGGAAATATTATACTGAAGATGAAGGAAAATGCCAGTTGCAGGTGTTTGTCCAGGAGTTATGTGTAATTAATGTTATTCATGGCAATTACTTTGCTTTGTCCCATACATCCAACCTCCATGATGGTTATAATACATCAAAATTTCCCATTTTTCTCTATAGAGAAGGACCGATTTGGAAACTCAGGATGAGGTAACCTGTTCTAATACCTCTGCTATCTTGAAGAATGCTTGGTGGTAGTATCGGAATTACCTGAAGAAAACGTACTTCACCGGCAAAGAAACTCATCAAATTTCCTTCCGTTCTCATAAGACACATTTACTGGACAATGACTAGGAACGCCTCGTTCTGTACTGGTCCCAAACCAAGATTGTGGTAAGGTCTATGAGCTCATTTTCTATTTTTAAGTACTATATTCTTGCGTCTTACTATACTATGTTCATGTAGAACAAGTGCCTAAACCTGAAGAACAACTGTTCTAATTTAAGATTCCATTGCTATCATAGTTCAAAAAAGTGCTAGGCATTAATTGTGTGTTTTGCCACCGCCTTGTGCTTTACTGACCAAAGCGCATGCTTATGCGCAGTTATGCACAGATTAAGCGTAGTTATGCGCAATGCGTTTTTCCAACGTCGCTTAGGCGCGCCTTTTTTAACTATGATTGCTGTCATGCATACTGCTTTGGTCTTGTATCACTGTATTTACTCATACAAACTTATTTTTAAATTGAAGGATCCAATCGAAACTCCAATGGCACAACAGGATTGTTCACGCATGTTTCTTTAACAGGCTTGCTCTTATCAATCGCTCTGTTGATTTCAATTTTAATTGTGTATAGAGTTGACTTCTCATATCATGCACATTACTAGCATGACAACAGAGCCAATAGTGTTGTTGTACATGTAGACCCATGGTACCCATCTGAAATCTTGTTATGCTATGTAGTTTCCCACGCTTTGTATTCTTTCACTGCTGCTTTGTCTTGAACTGATATAATTTGAACCGTGTCTGTATTTTGATTTGACAAGACAATGCAGTGACCATAGGACATAGATATATGTTTTTTGATGCTTTTATTATGTACTAGTACTTGGCAATAGAAGACTTGGTAGTTTCATCCTGTCCACCTTACTAATGAACTGGTTCACCGAAATGAGTTTCATATACTAGTACATGCTGAATCTGTTATGTGTCTGCTTGTTTCTTCTTTTAGAATGCTGACAGAATATTGGGGAAGAGTTCCTTATTAAGTAATGGTAAAGGAAGTAATGCAGATAAGGTTCAGGATAGTGACACATCCTTGTTGGTCTCCAACAAAGCTGATAAAACAACTAAGGAAGATTATCTCGAAGATAGTGAGACAACCCCAAAGTCCTGTCTTGGTTTAGTGTTCGAGTTACTGGCCACTACCGCTTGCACAAGCTATTGAAACTCACTGTCCAAATCAGTTCGGTTTCTTGAGTCTCAACTACAAGCTGAAAGACATCGATCAGCTGTGCTGCGACAAGAAGCGGAAGGACTGCAATAGTCCCTGGAGCATTCAGATGCATACTTTCTGGTGCAACAAAAAGCGTTGGAGGATTTTAGTGCCAAACAGGACAAAGCTAATAAGCTTGCTAAGCTTATTGCCAGCATGGTGGATACCATGTTTCTTGAGCTCTTCTAAAGTTCTTTCAGTCATGGTCTTGTTTTGCTGCCGTGTTTATTTGCACTGGTGGCCAATTTTGACGGCCAGTGTATCTAATATGCTACTTTGTTCCCTATATTTGCATTGATGGCGAACTTTGATGCCCAGTGGATGCAATATGTGTAATAGCGGTAATAGGCTAGCGTTAATTGCTTGCTTATTTATTTCCTTATTGTCTTGTTTAGTTGTTTGCTTGTAGTCACTGCAGTTCTTTTTCTATGTTTTTCTAGCGGCCCCAATAACCTATTTTTGGAAACTAAGCCAAAATAATCATGGCAACACACGGACTGTTGTAACCATGGGCCTCCTGCGGGCCGTATGATCTATGGGCCTTCTACGGGCCGTAGGATCCATTGGCCTTCTATACGGGTCATAGGATCCATTGGCCTTCTACGGGCCGTACAATCCATGGGCCTTTTATGGGTCGTAGGATCCATGGGCCTTCTACGGGGCGTATCATCATTTCGCCAATCATGGTCCATACTATTCATGGACAATAACGGGCCGTTAATAGGCCATATTTGATAACTCTATGAAAACAGCCCAATGGGTTTTTTTGACATGAAAATGGCCCAACGTATTAATGGGCCACAAACAGGCCGATTGTAAACACGGGCTGAATTTGGCCCACAAGCAGAAAATGACAGTAACGACCCGTAAGTAACTGAATGCTGGAAATGAGCCCAAGAATGAATGGGCCCTGAGAAGGCCGAAAGATAACATGGGCTGGACACGACCCAAAGGAATAATGGGCCATTGATGGATATAAAGTTATACACTGTTGATTACGGGCCAGTTTTACCACAGGCCGTTAAGGGGCCAAGGGTTACTAAGGGCCTCATATGGGCAGAAAGACGTCATGGGCCATACATGGGCCGGAAGTTAAAACGGGATGGAATTATATTGGACGACCCAGATGACGCTACTGGGCCTAATTCGGATAGGCCAGAAATGGGCCCTGGGATAGCGAGCTGTAGATGGGCTATAAGCGAATAGGCCGTTAACAGGCTTGTCATGGGCCGGCCCGCCACCTTTTGACCAAGTCAAAAGGCCGGCCTTTTCACATGAATGGGCCTCTGTTGGGCCATGCCACATGTCGACGTATCATAGGTGCTTTGGGTCCAATGAGTGGATGACATCTGTCCCAACGGTGAGCCGACACGTGTTTCCTCCAGCCAATGATGATTTTACACGTGGAAAATCCCCTTTGGTCGGGGCTGTTAACGGGTTATCAGATCCAAAACCGGACCTGATAGCTTAACGGCGTTCCGTTATGGTGGATACCACGTGTCCGTCACCCTTGACGAAAGCACTTCTGTGACACACGATTTATCGTCATGGAAGTGGACACTTCCGTGATGATAATTTTCGTAATGTCATGGAACACTTCTATGACAGCACAGGTATGACTGTCTTGATTCTGTCATAAATTTGTCATGGATGTACATGCATGACAGAAAACGTGACATACTGTGACAAACACATATCATCACGGAAGTGTATTTTTTGTAGTGTATTCGCCTGCCAAAGGCTCCGGTGGTGACGCCGCCGTGGGCTCCGCGGTGACCTCTGTCCTGCCGTCCTGTTGGTCTTGGTCTTATTGCACCGATATGGAATCCTTTGCCTAATGCCTCGGGACTCCTCGCTTGCGCCTGCCTCCTTAGCACCAAATAGGAAACTGGCACTCTGCACCTGCTGAAGCCCGCTTGGCCTTGGTCGTCATGGCTCATGTCACACGGACCTCGCGAGGTGCCCCTTGCATAGATATCTCCGTTCCTCGGGAGCCCGCCTAGCGAGGTCGCCCCAGAGGAGGTCTTGATGTCGTTTGCCTCGCGAGGCATGGCCCCTCATGAGGGTCTTGAGTGGTTTCTGATGAAGATGGGCCGTACCAGGACGCTGGTGGAGCGACGCCCTAGGCCGCAGGAAGGCAAGTCTGGGTACCCCCATTCCCAGGACGCCGATAGTAGCCCACGCGCCCAAGGCGCACTCGGACTTGGCTTCGAGGCGAAGCCAAAGGTTAAGTGCGGAGCGCCGCGGGCCCCAACCGCCTGCAGTCTCAATTGGCACATGGCGATAGACAGGTCGTGGGCATCTCCGCTTCCACATGCTGCCTCGGCAACCGCCCGACTTTATGGGACCCTGCTGCATGCAGAAGAAAATCATCATTACCTTAGATCATGGAGGCTGGTGGTTGGCCTCCTTCTGGCTATAAATGAGGATAGGGGCGGGCCCCCTGTTGCTCATCTCGTCCTCCGTTCCGCTTGCTTCCTCTTCTTGCTCTTTGCTTACTGTGAGACCCATGGCGCTGATACGGAGGTTCTCTGCCGCTGAGGAAGGGAAAACCCCCCGCGAAGATCTTGTGCCACTCCCCCCGAAGAAGAAGCTGGTCCGCTACCGCGGCATCGTCGTGAGGCCGGAGGTGACGAGGCCTTGGTACAAGCGGCCTCCCCCCGGCTACCCGCTGCCCTTGTATGCCCGGGCAGAAGGCTCTGGAGGAGGAGGCAGCAACGAGCGCCGCCCGCGCCAAGGTCACGATAGTCGTGCCATGGTGGCTCGTGCCGCCGCCCCGCGAAGCCATGCCGTGGGCTCCTCGCGTGAACTCGTGGTGTGGGCGGCGATGCCACCGCGCATGTGGATCCGATTCCTGCCATTCTTCGCTGAAGAGATGCCGCCAAGAGGGCTGCTCTACCTGTGGCTGTAGCACGCTAAGTGTGGCACCCCAGCGACGGGAGTAGAGGTTGAGGCCGTCTCCTAGGGAAAGATCTTCATGACTCACAGATGGGGCAACGTTTCCCGCGTCTACCGTGCGGAGGGGCCCTCACCATCCATTTTGAGTATGGCGGCGCTGTTGGTGTTGAAACCGGTGGATCTCGGGTAGGGGGTCCCGAACCGTGCGTCTGACGTTGATGGTAACAGGAGATAGGGGACACAATGTTTACCCAGGTTCAGGCCCTCTCTATGGAGGTAATACCCGACTTCCTGCTTGATTGATCTGGATGAATATGAGTATTACAAGAGTTGATCTACCTCGAGATCGTAATGGCTAAAACCCTAGAAGTCTAGCGTATATGATTATCATTGTCCCTATGGACTAACCCCTCCGGTTTATATAGAAACCGAAGGGGACTAGGGTTATACAAAGTCGGTTATAGAGAAAGGAATCTTCATATCCAAACGCTAAGCTTGCCATCCACTCTAAGGAGAGCCCCATCCGGACACAGGTGAGAGTCTTCGGTCTTGTTTCTTCATATCCCATGAGCCCGGCCCATGCCCAATAGGTCAGACGCCCGAGGAACCCTTAGTCCAGGACTCCCTCAGTAGCCCCCGAACCAGGCTTCAATGACGAGGTATCCGACGCATAGACTGTCTTCGGCATTGCAAGGCGGGTTCCCCTTCCGATTACTTCAAAGTCCCTGACTTAAAGAGCAGTATTCGGCTTTCCACTTAATGTTGCGCCCATCAGCTTCCATGCCTTCCTGACTTCAGCTTCCAGGTGTCGAGCAAATACGAGAGGTCAGGGTATTTTTGCACATATCACCCCGACCATACAAGAAAGGCACTTATATAAAGAGATTAGATATCAGATCCATTCCACACCATGCGAAAAAAATCCTCAGAGCTCGCTAGGAGGAACCACTCCAACATGGCTAGCGCTCCCATCTCTTCCTCTCGTCCCCACGGCTCCGAAAAGGTGATTGGGAGAGATGTTCCGTATCTCACGGTCAGCTGACGAAGCTGCAAAAATAGGGCTTTCTTCCCCCCGCGGATCTAGTCCCTGTCCAAGCAGGATCGACGTCCTTCAATAACAGGGTTCATGCGGAGAATTTCCCCAATCCATCCAGGGGGGAACGAGTGTGATTCGTTCCCTACTTACTAAGAGGCGTCAGATTTCCAATCCACCCATTCCTCCGGGGACTTCTGGAGTATTATGGCCTCCAACTGCACAATTTTACTCCTGCCTCCATCCTGCACATTGCGGGTTATGTTGCTCTTTGTGAGCTATTCCTGGGCTATGAGGCCCATTTTGAATTATGGAGGAAACTGTTCGGCCTCGTCCCTTGTAACCAAGGGGGATCAATATTCGAAGTGGGAGTAGCCGAGGGATGGCGCATCACCGGGACTGGATACCTGTCCGGCACGCCGAAGAAGGCATCCAAAGAGTGGCCTTCCGAATGGTTCTATATTGATGAAGTCGCTCTTCCTGACCCAGTCCGAATGGGTCTCCCCGAATTTTCAAGCGCTCTGTTGAAGAAATGCCACAGTTGGCGCCCTCGGAGCCTCAAGGAGGAGGATATCACAGAAGTCAGTTAGTGGATGGGCAAGATTAAGATGCTCGCCCAGTCCGGATTATCAATAAAATTGAGGTAATGGCGATTTCTATAGTGCGGGGGGGGGGGGGAGGGGGGGTCCAACTGTTGGGGAACGCAGTAATTTCAAAAATTTTCCTACGCACACGCAAGATCATGGTGATGCACAGCAACGAGAGGGGAGAGTGTTGTCTACGTACCAACGCAGACCGACTGCGGAAGCGATCACACAACGTAGAGGAAGTAGTCGTACGTCTTCTTCCCGATCCAACCGATCCAAGCACCGTTACTCCGGCACCTCCGAGTTCTTGGCACACGTTCAGCTCGGTGACGTTCCTCGGGCTCCGATCCAGCAAAGCGTCGAGGAAGAGTTCCGTCAGCACGACGGCGTGGTGACGATCTTGATGTATTACCGACGCAGGGCTTCGCCTAAGCACTGTAACGGTATGATCGAGGTGGAATTTGGTGGCAGGGGGCACCGCACACGGCTAAGGAACGATCTCAAGGATCAACTTGTGTGTCTTGGGGTGTCCCCTGCCCCCGTATTTATATGTTGGAGGAGGGGGGGCTGGCCGGCCAAGAGGGGGAGGCGCAGGGGAGTCCTACTCCCACCGGGAGTAGGACTCCTCCCCCCCAATCCTAATCCAATTAGGACTCCCGGGGGGGAAAGAGAGAGAAGGGGGGCCGGCCCCTTGTCCTATTCCTAATAGGACTCTAGGGGGGCGCCGGCCTGCTAGTGGGCTTCTCTTTTCTCTTTTCCACTAAGGCCCAATAGGCCCATTTACCTCCCGGGGGGGTTCCGGTAACCCTCTCGGTATTCCGGTAAAATCCCGATTTCACCCGGAACGCTTCCGGTGTCCAAACATAGGCTTCCAATATATCAATCTTTTCGACCATTTCGAGACTCCTCGTCATGTCCGTAATCTCATCCGGGACTCCGAACAACCTTCGGTACATCAAAATGCATAAACTCATAATAACTGTCATCGTAACGTTAAGCGTGCGGACCCTACGGTTCGAGAACAATGTAGACATGACTGAGACACGTCTCCGGTCAATAACCAATAGCGGGACCTGGATGCCCATATTGGCTCCTACATATTCTACGAAGATCTTTTATCGGTCAGACCGCATAACAACATACGTTGTTCCCTTTGTCATCGGTATGTTACTTGCCCGAGATTCGATCGTCGGTATCCAATACCTAGTTCAATCTCGTTACCGGCAAGTCTCTTTACTCGTTCCGTAATACATCATGTCACAACTAACTATTTAGTTGCAGTGCTTGCAAGGCTTATGTGATGTGTATTACCGAGAGGGCCCAGAGATACCTCTCCGACAATCGGAGTGACAAACCCTAATCTCGAAATACGCCAACCCAACATCTGCCATTGGAGACACCTGTAGTACTCCTTTATAATCACCCAGTTACGTTGTGACGTTTGGTAGTACCCAAAGTGTTCCTCCGGTAAACGGGAGTTGCATAATCTCATAGTTATAGGAACATGTATAAGTCATGAAGATAGCAATAGCAACATACTAAACGATCGGGTGCTAAGCTAATGGAATGGGTCATGTCAATCAGATCATTCAACTAATGATGTGACCTCGTTAATCAAATAACAACTCTTTGTTCATGGTTAGGAAACATAACCATCTTTGATTAACGAGCTAGTCTAGTAGAGGCATACTAGTGACACTCTGTTGGTCTATGTATTCACACATGTATTATGTTTCCGGTTAATACAATTCTAGCATGAATAATAAACATTTATCATGATTCAAGGAAATAAATAATAACTTTATTATTGCCTCTAGGGCATATTTCCTTCAGTCTCCCACTTGCACTAGAGTCAATAATCTAGATTACACAGTAATGATTCTGACACCCATGGAGCCTTGGTGCTGATCATGTTTTGCTCGTGGAAGAGGCTTAGTCAACGGGTCTGCAACATTCAGATCCGTATGTATCTTGCAAATCTCTATGTCTCCCACCTGGACTAAATCCCGGATGGAGTTGAAGCGTCTTTTGATGTGCTTGGTTCTTTTGTGAAATCTGGATTCCTTTGCCAAGGCAATTGCACCAGTATTGTCACAGAAGATTTTCATTGGACCCGATGCACTAGGTATGACACCTAGATCGGATATGAACTCCTTCATCCAGACTCCTTCGTTTGCTGCTTCCGAAGCAGCTATGTACTCCGCTTCACATGTAGATCCCGCTACGACGCTTTGTTTAGAACTGCACCAACTGACAGCTCCACCGTTTAAAGTAAACACGTATCCGGTTTGCGATTTAGAATCGTCCGGATCAGTGTCAAAGCTTGCATCAACGTAACCTCTTACGGTGAGCTCTTTGTCACCTCCATATACGAGAAACATATCCTTAGTCCTTTTCAGGTATTTCAGGATGTTCTTGACCGCTGTCCAGTGATCCACCCCTGGATTACTTTGGTACCTCCCTGCTAAACTTATGGCAAGGCACACATCAGGTCTGGTACACAGCATTGCATACATGATAGAGCCTATGGCTGAAGCATAGGGAACATCTTTCATATTCTCTCTATCTTCTGCAGTGGTCGGGCATTGAGTCTGGCTCAACTTCACACCTTGCAATACAGGCAAGAACCCTTTCTTTGCTTGATCCATTTTGAATTTCTTCAAAATCTTGTCAAGGTATGTGCTTTGTGAAAGTCCAATTAAGCGTTTTGATCTATCTCTATAGATTTTTATGCCTAATATGTAAGCAGCTTCCCCGAGGTCTTTCATCGAAAAACTTTTATTCAAGTATCCCTTTATGCTATCCAGAAATTCTATATCATTTCCAATGAGTAATATGTCATCCACATATAATATCAGAAATGCTACAGAGCTCCCACTCACTTTCTTGTAAATACAGGCTTCTCCAAAAGTCTGTATAAACCCAAATGCTTTGATCACACTATCAAAGCGTTTATTCCAACTCCGAGATGCTTGCACCAGTCCATAAATGGATCGCTGGAGTTTGCACACTTTGTTAGCTCCTTTTGGATCGATAAAACCTTCGGGTTGCATCATATACAACTCTTCTTCCAGAAATCCATTCAGGAATGCGGTTTTTACATCCATTTGCCAAATTTCATAATCATAAAATGCGGCAATTGCTAACATGATTCTGACAGACTTAAGCATCGCTACGGGTGAGAAAGTCTCATCGTAGTCAACTCCTTGAACTTGTCGAAAACCTTTTGCGACAAGTCGAGCTTTGTAGACAGTAACATTACCATCAGCGTCAGTCTTTTTCTTAAAGATCCATTTATTCTCAATTGCTTGCCGATCATCGGGCAAGTCAACCAAAGTCCATACTTTGTTCTCATACATGGATCCCATCTCAGATTTCATGGCTTCAAGCCACTTTGCGGAATCTGGGCTCACCATCGCTTCTTCATAGTTCGTAGGTTCATCATGATCTAGTAGCATGACTTCCAGAACAGGATTACCGTACCACTCTGGTGCGGATCTTACTCTGGTTGATCTACGAGGTACAGTAGTATCTTGATCTAAAGTTTCATGATCATCATCATTAACTTCCTCTCTTATTGGTGTAGTTCTCATAGAAACAGTTTTCTGTGATGTACTATTTCCCAATAATGGAGTAGGTATAGTTACCTCGTCAAGTTCTACTTTCCTCCCACTCACTTCTTTCGAGAGAAACTCCTTCTCAAGAAAGTTTCCGAATTTAGCAACAAAAAGTCTTGCCTTCGGATCTGTGATAGAAGGTGTATCCAATAGTTTCCTTTGGATATCCTATGAAGACACACTTCTCCGATTTGGGTTCGAGCTTATCAGGTTGAAGCTTTTTCACATAAGCATCGCAGCCCCAAACTTTAAGAAACGACAACTTTGGTTTCTTGCCAAACCATAGTTCAAAAGGTGTCGTCTCAACGGATTTAGATGGTGCCCTATTTAACGTGAATGCGGCCGTCTCTAAAGCATAACCCCAAAATGATAGCGGTAAATCAGTAAGAGACATCATAGATCGCACCATATCTAGTGAAGTACGATTACGACGTTCGGACACACCATTACGTTGTGGTGTTCCGGGTGGCGTGAGTTGCGAAACTATTCCACAATTTTTCAAATGTACACCAAACTCGTAACTCAAATATTCTCCTCCACGATCAGATCGTAGAAACTTTATTTTCTTGTTACGATGATTTTCAACTTCACTCTGAAATTCCTTGAACTTTTCAAATGTTTCAGACTTATGTTTCATTAAGTAGATATACCCATATCTGCTTAAATCATCTGTGAAGGTGAGAAAATAACGATATCCGCCACGAGCCTCAATATTCATCGGACCACATACATCGGTATGTATGATTTCCAATAAATCTGTTGCTCTCTCCATAGTACCGGAGAACGGTGTTTTAGTCATCTTGCCCATGAGGCACGGTTCGCAAGTACCAAGTGATTCATAATCAAGTGGTTCCAAAAGCCCATCAGTATGGAGTTTCTTCATGCGCTTTACACCAATATGACCTAAACGGCAGTGCCACAAATAAGTTGCACTATCATTATCAACTCTGCATCTTTTGGCTTCAACATTATGAATATGTGTATTACTACTATCGAGATTTAATAAGAATAGACCACTTTTCAAGGGTGCATGACCATAAAAGATATTACTCATATAAATAGAACAACCATTATTCTCTGATTTAAATGAATAACCGTCTCGCATCAAACAAGATCCAGATATAATGTTCATGCTTAACGCTGGCACCAAATAACAATTATTTAGGTCTAATATTAATCCCGAAGGTAGATGTAGAGGTAGCGTGCCGACCGCGATCACATCGACTTTGGAACCGTTTCCCACGCGCATCGTCACCTCGTCCTTTGCTAGTGTCCGCTTATTCTGTAGTCCCTGTTTCGAGTTGCAAATATTAGCAACAGAACCAGTATCAAATACCCAGGTGCTACTGCGAGCATTAGTAAGGTACACATCAATAACATGTATATCACATATACCTTTGTTCACCTTGCCATCCTTCTTATCCGCCAAATACTTGGGGCAGTTCCGCTTCCAGTGACCAGTCTGCTTGCAGTAGAAGCACTCAGTTTCAGGCTTAGGTCCAGACTTGGGTTTCTTCTCTTGAGCAGCAACTTGCTTGCCGTTCTTCTTGAAGTTCCCTTTCTTCTTCCCTTTGCCCTTTTTCTTGAAACTAGTGGTTTTGTTAACCATCAACACTTGATGCTCCTTTTTGATTTCTACCTCCGCAGCTTTCAGCATCGCGAAGAGCTCGGGAATAGTCTTGTTCATCCCTTGCATATTATAGTTCATCACAAAGCTCTTGTAGCTTGGTGGCAGTGATTGGAGAATTCTGTCAATGACGCAATCATCCGGAAGTGTAACTCCCAATTGAATCAAGTGATTATTATACCCAGACATTTTGAGTATATGCTCACTGACAGAACTGTTCTCCTCCATCTTGCAGCTATAGAACTTATTGGAGACTTCATATCTCTCAATCCGGGCATTTGCTTGAAATATTAACTTCAACTCCTGGAACATCTCATATGCTCCATGACGTTCAAAACGTCGTTGAAGTCCCGGTTCTAAGCCGTAAAGCATGGCACACTGAACTATTGAGTAGTCATCAGCTTTGCTCTGCCAGACGTTCATAACTTCTGGCGTTGCTCTTGCAGCAGGCCTGGCACTCAGCGGTGCTTCCAGGACGTAATTCTTCTGTGCAGCAATGAGGATAATCCTCAGGTTACGGACCCAGTCCGTGTAATTGCTACCATCATCTTTCAACTTAGCTTTCTCAAGGAACGCATTAAAATTCAACGGAACAACAGCACGAGCCATCTATCTACAATCAACATAGACAAGCAAGATACTATCAGGTACTAAGTTCATGATAAATTTTAAGTTCAGTTATTTTACTTAAGAACTCCCACTTAGATAGACATCCCTCTAATCCTCTAAGTGATCACGTGATCCAAATCAACTAAACCATAACCGATCATCACGTGAGATGGAGTAGTTTTCAATGGTGAACATCAATATGTTGATCATATCTACTATATGATTCACGCTCGACCTTTCGGTCTCCGTGTTCCGAGGTCATATCTTATATGCATAGCTCGTCAAGTATAACCTGAGTATTCCGCGTGTGCAACTGTTTTGCACCCGTTGTATTTGAACGTAGAGCCTATCACACCCGATCATCACGTGGTGTCTCAGCACGAAGAACTTTTGCAACGGTGCATACTCAGGGAGAACACTTCTTGATAATTTAGTGAGAGATCATCTTATAATGCTACCGTCAATCAAAGCAAGATAAGATGCATAAAAGGATAAACATCACATGCAATCAATATAAGTGATATGATATGGCCATCATCATCTTGTGCTTGTGATCTTCATCTCCGAAGCACCATCATGATCACCATCGTCACCGGCGTGTCACCTTGATCTCCATCGTAGCAACGTTGTCGTCTCGCCAATCTTATGCTTCCACGACTATCACTACCGTTTAGTAATAAACTAAAGCATTACATCGCGATTGCATTGCATACAATAAAGCGACAACCATATGGCTCCTGCCAGTTGCCGATAACTCGGTTACAAAACATGATCATCTCATACAATAAAATCAGCATCATGCCTTGACCATATCACATCACAACATACCCTGCAAAAACAAGTTAGACGTCTTCTACTTTGTTGTTGCAAGTTTTACGTGGCTGCTACGGGCTTAAGTAAGAACATATCTCACCTACGCATCAAAACCACAACGATAGTTCGTCAAATAGACTCCGTTTTAACCTTCTCAAGGACCGGGCGTAGTCACACTTGGTTCAACTAAAGTTGGAGAGATAGTCTTCCGCAAGCCATCTATGTGCAAAGCACGTCGAGGGAACCGGTCTCGCATAAGAGTATGCGTAAGGTTGGTCCGGATCATCTCAACCAACAATACCGCCGAACCAAAGTATGACATGCTGGTAGGTAGTATGACTTGTATCGCCCACAACTCACTTGTGTTCTACTCGTGCATATAACATCAAACCATAAAACCAGGCTCGGATGCCACTGTTGGGGAACGCAGTAATTTCAAAAATTTTCCTACGCACACGCAAGATCATGGTGATGCACAGCAACGAGAGGGGAGAGTGTTGTCTACGTACCAACGCAGACCGACTGCGGAAGCGATCACACAACGTAGAGGAAGTAGTCGTACGTCTTCTTCCCGATCCAACCGATCCAAGCACCGTTACTCCGGCACCTCCGAGTTCTTGGCACACGTTCAGCTCGGTGACGTTCCTCGGGCTCCGATCCAGCAAAGCGTCGAGGAAGAGTTCCGTCAGCACGACGGCGTGGTGACGATCTTGATGTATTACCGACGCAGGGCTTCGCCTAAGCACTGTAACGGTATGATCGAGGTGGAATTTGGTGGCAGGGGGCACCGCACACGGCTAAGGAACGATCTCAAGGATCAACTTGTGTGTCTTGGGGTGTCCCCTGCCCCCGTATTTATATGTTGGAGGAGGGGGGGCTGGCCGGCCAAGAGGGGGAGGCGCAGGGGAGTCCTACTCCCACCGGGAGTAGGACTCCTCCCCCCCAATCCTAATCCAATTAGGACTCCCGGGGGGGAAAGAGAGAGAAGGGGGGCCGGCCCCTTGTCCTATTCCTAATAGGACTCTAGGGGGGCGCCGGCCTGCTAGTGGGCTTCTCTTTTCTCTTTTCCACTAAGGCCCAATAGGCCCATTTACCTCCCGGGGGGGTTCCGGTAACCCTCTCGGTATTCCGGTAAAATCCCGATTTCACCCGGAACGCTTCCGGTGTCCAAACATAGGCTTCCAATATATCAATCTTTTCGACCATTTCGAGACTCCTCGTCATGTCCGTAATCTCATCCGGGACTCCGAACAACCTTCGGTACATCAAAATGCATAAACTCATAATAACTGTCATCGTAACGTTAAGCGTGCGGACCCTACGGTTCGAGAACAATGTAGACATGACTGAGACACGTCTCCGGTCAATAACCAATAGCGGGACCTGGATGCCCATATTGGCTCCTACATATTCTACGAAGATCTTTTATCGGTCAGACCGCATAACAACATACGTTGTTCCCTTTGTCATCGGTATGTTACTTGCCCGAGATTCGATCGTCGGTATCCAATACCTAGTTCAATCTCGTTACCGGCAAGTCTCTTTACTCGTTCCGTAATACATCATGTCACAACTAACTATTTAGTTGCAGTGCTTGCAAGGCTTATGTGATGTGTATTACCGAGAGGGCCCAGAGATACCTCTCCGACAATCGGAGTGACAAACCCTAATCTCGAAATACGCCAACCCAACATCTGCCATTGGAGACACCTGTAGTACTCCTTTATAATCACCCAGTTACGTTGTGACGTTTGGTAGTACCCAAAGTGTTCCTCCGGTAAACGGGAGTTGCATAATCTCATAGTTATAGGAACATGTATAAGTCATGAAGATAGCAATAGCAACATACTAAACGATCGGGTGCTAAGCTAATGGAATGGGTCATGTCAATCAGATCATTCAACTAATGATGTGACCTCGTTAATCAAATAACAACTCTTTGTTCATGGTTAGGAAACATAACCATCTTTGATTAACGAGCTAGTCTAGTAGAGGCATACTAGTGACACTCTGTTGGTCTATGTATTCACACATGTATTATGTTTCCGGTTAATACAATTCTAGCATGAATAATAAACATTTATCATGATTCAAGGAAATAAATAATAACTTTATTATTGCCTCTAGGGCATATTTCCTTCACCAACCACTCCGTTACAGAGGGCTTCCCATGTGGCACTATAATGGGGAAGATGACGCCTCACACTGCGACCGGAAGGGTCCGAAAACCCCCGCCGCTTTGGCCAAAATATTGGCCGAACTGTACAAAGGGGAGAAGGAGGAACTCACTCGTCTCCAATGTCGAGATGGATTTTCCATATATAATCCTCCTAGCTTGGTAAGTTCCAATCCCACCATTTAACTCAATCCTCTCCCTAAATCATTTCTAATGGATAGTAACCTGTCCACTCGCAACAGGAATGGTGGAAGGCTACCGAGGGGATCTATAGCGCCGCCCCCAACCGGAGGGTCACAACCAGGACCTTGACCCCAGATTCGAAGAAGATCCGGACATATTTGTGGAGCTTGATAATGGAGTATTCTACCAGACGAGCTATGATGGTACGGAAGTACCCATGATTGCCGATTATCCCGACCTCCTTCCTGCTTCGCATTTAAGTAATTTTAAGAGACACCTTCTTTGAAAGAGCTTCCTTATTATGCCTCACCCATCACACATTCGTGCTCCAAAGCGGAGGCGCTCGACGCCGCAACGCGCACCAGAAGCATCTCCGAGGAGAGCGGTGCCCGCACCGAGCACATCTTTGAAGAGAAAGGCAAATGATAATACGGCAGAACATTCATCAAACAGGTAAGGCTTTCTTTTAAAAATATGCCTCCTGGTTGCCACATCAAATCGTGATGTCATCTGCCGCATTCTATCAGGAAATGTGTCCGCCGAACTATGTCCGGGGATCCTGCCGGTCATGCCTCCACTAGTCAGGTTCTAGACCCTGCCCTAAGGACGATGGCTGACACGGGAGTGGCACCGGACTGTCCTTCGGTAGAGGATTCAGACGATATGTCCGTCACGAACTCTGAAGTGGAGAGCGCCATGAATCATCGTCGTTGGAGGGCCGCTCTCCGTGACCTCGGCTTTTCAAAGGAGGCATTCGATGCCTTCAGCTCGGCCGATGCGTACATCCGAGCTGCTCAGGATGGACTTGCCAGATCCATGGACCAGCATCTAAAAGATATGCAGGTAAGTGTAGATTTAATAATCATATACCAGTAGCCCCTGAGACTTAAAGCAGTTGATACAACTGATTTAAGGATCATTGTATAATCAAGCACTTATGGAGAAGAATAGCCTGCACTCCACGATGTTCTTCAAAGTCTTCGATGAGGAAGGCCGCTGCCTGGAGTGTTGTCCTGAAGGGGATCGCCAGGACAGCGCAGGAGCAGGCGTCGGGCCCACCCATGGTCCTGCCGACTCATCCAGCAGCAATGATGGTGCCTAGGAGTCCAGTGTCTCTCCCGAGCCTGACGAGACTCTAGAGATGAGCGACGACATATACGTTCCCCGGAGCTCCCGCCATGCCCGGAGCGTAGCAGCGGCGTCCGCTCATCGTCGCCACTGATCTGGATGGGGTTGGCCCTGGCCCCTCGTGGCCCACTATTGATGACGGCGCCGAAGGCGATACTTGTAGATAGGGCTCCTAGAAACTTGCTTCTTCTGTTCCCTGCGAGGAATCGAGATGAACCCCATGGGTGTGTGTAAGGATTCTATAACGCTTTCGCATCAATATCATTTCCATTGCGGAGTTCGTTACTGCACGTCTTGCTCTGACATTGTCCCATTTTCGTCCTTGCGGTAGCTTAGTGCACTACACCGATGGTCCCAGTCCCCAGGCAGGCTTCAGCCGTCGCTAGTATGCCAGGTCGCGATGCCGTGGTCAAGGCTAGTAGGTGAGCGGCCCGAGGTCCGGTAAGAGCTCTTGAGGTGCGATGCTCAAGAGGTCCCCCTTAGCGTGCAAGCAGCTCCCTAAAGGTAGAAAAGGAAGGCGGCATTGCCGGAGCAAGGCTATGGGAGCCGAAAATCCTAAGTCGCGAGCTGGGCTGCCTTGGGTACATGACTTATCTTAGCGATCATGGATCGGTTCCTTGCGTGGCGCCCGGTTCATGGGCCGCTGATGGCGATGCTTCCAGGATGTATCCATGCTAGCTCCCACCCTTCATACTCCCCTGAGTGCTCCGCGTCCTCGGGTCCCGGCCCTCGAGCGAGCTCAGCCACCACTGGTATACCAAGTCGCGATGCTGTGGTCAAGGCCAGGGGGTGAGGGCTGGAGAGCCAGTAAGAGCTCCGGAGGCGTGATACTCAGGAGTCCTCCCTTTAACGCCCAAGCGAAAAGCATGAAAGGGAGCAGCTAATGGGTTAGTGTGAGAGAGAGTAGCCCATAGCTGCGCTTGCCAGCCTGCCATTGCTCCTTCTGCGAGAAGATGAAGGCGCTGAGGATCTGTTGAGGTGGCATACACGGAGCGGGCCGCGAGCCAGAGCTCGATCACACGGTCTATCAGTGTTGCAGGGACGAACCCGAGCACAAGCAGCATGCCAGCATGTGAGTCTCCTGTTGCGGGATAAGCAAGTGACCGATCAGCAGCGCGGGAGGCCGCGATGAGAAAAGCACCAGGTGAGTAGTGATTATAGAGAAATTCATGCGAGGAGGAAAATTAGTTCAGATAGATGCTAGAACGATACATGCCACTGGGATGGACCCGAGCGGCGTGGGGATGATGTAGCCCGTGAGGCGCTCCCAATGGAGTAAGCTAAAGATGCAAAAGGATACACGCTGCAGGGACAGGCCCAAGCGACATGGGGATAATGCTGCCCGAAGGGTGCCCCTAGCTGAATAAACTGGAAAGAGTCACCTGATACCATAGCTGGAGTGGTGTCGGGGTAGCTGAAGATGCGCGCCGGAGAAGTTGCTCCCCATGAGCCGCCAGGATCCTGAGCCTCAGGAGGCTCCGCAGGCCCAGGTGGCTCCTGAGGAACTATCGTGATCTCCGCCAGGACAGCGTGATGCCTGGCCTCATGAGCCGCCAGGATGCTCCACAGGTGGCGCTGGAAGGTGACAGTTGCGTTCGCCAGGTCGAGAGGCATGCGAATGTAGCTGTGAGGATGACCCTCACACCGCCCAACGCGTGAAGGCCAGAAACATCCTTGAGATGCGGCCCTGTTGAGCCCTAGAATGTCGACGCAGACACGTAGCCCGCCGCCCTCGCGAGGGTGCGGAGCTGCGCTGGGTGGTGGGCGACGGTCGCCGCGTATGGTCCTCGCCTCTTGAAACTCCTGGATCGCCTTGGTGATGAACTCCTGAGCACAAGGTGTTCCATGCCTTGTGCCCTCTTGAGGAAAACGTGTAGTGAAGCACGCTTCCACATGGTGCCCGGGCGCCTCCCTCATGATGATGGCTAGGTCTGAGGCACTCCAGAAGAGAGCCCCCAAGCCCAGCCCGAGGAGGGCGCCGAGCGCACCTTCCTATGTGAGGGAAGGTGGCGTCCCATCAGCAGGCGCATGTCCTGAGGTGGTGCCGCTAGAGACGCCGCCCTCCTGAGGCCCTTGACGGAGTAGCTGCTTCTTATTCTTGGGGTTGGCCTCAGGAGGGTTCAGGATGCCTTCGTTGGTGGGGTCTTTGGCCGCTGCAGCTTGGTAAGTGCGCTCAAGGGAACACGCCGCATCTCTTTCCTCGCAGGCGGCAGAGATGACGCCGCCACTCCCTATCATCTTGAGGACGTTGTAGCCATGGTGAGTGACTGCCATAAACTTAGCCAATGCTGGTACCCAATGATGGCATTGTATGGCAGGCGGATGTGGGCGACATCGAAGTCGATGAGCTTGGTGCGATAGTTGTCATGCTGGAAGAAGGTGACAAGGAGGCGGACCTACCCTATCGAGGTGGTGGAGCCGTCGGGCACTCCTGAGAATGGCTTGGTAGGCTGTAGCTGATCATATGGCACCTGAAGGCTGTTGAATGTCTCGACGGACAGGACATTGAGCTCTGCGCCGCCATCGATGAGGATCTAGGCGACTTGAACATTGCTGATGACGGGTGAGCAGAGCATCGAGAGGGCACCGACAGTCGCCGCGCACTTGAGCTGGTCCGTCTGTTGGGGATCCTTGCAGAAATTAAAATTTGCCCATGCATCACCAAGATTAATCTATGGAGTTTACTAGGAACGAGAGGGGAGTGCATATTCATACCTTTGAAGATCGCGATGCGGAAGCGTTGCAAGAACGCGGTCGGTGGAGTCGTACACGAAGCGATTCAGATCGCGGCCGAATCGGGTCTAAGCACCGAACAACGGTGCCTCCACGTTCAACACACGTGCAGCCCGGTGACGTCTCCTGCGCCTTGATCCATCAAGGAGAGAGGGAGAGGTTGGGGAAGACTCCGTCCAGCAGCGGCACGATGGCGTGGTGGTGGAGGAGCGTGGCACTCCAGCAGGGCTTCGCCAAGGACTACGAGAGACGAGGAGGGAGAGGGGTAGGGCTGCGCCAAGAGAGATGAAGACTTGTGTCTCTGGCAGCCCCAAAAACCCCACTATATATAGGGGAAGGGGAGGGGGCATCGGCCCCCTAGATCCATCTAGAGGGGGGGGGGGGGGGCGGCCCCTCGGGGGGCAGCGGCCCTCATAGGGTTTCCATCTAGGGGGGCGCCCCCCTAGGGGGGCAGCGGCCCCCTAGGGTTTCTAACCCTAGGCGCCTTGGGCCCTTTGGGGGCGCACCAGCCCACTAAGGGGCTGGTTCCCACCCAACTACAACCCATTAGGTCCTTCGGGGGAGGTGGAGCCTCCCGGTGGACCCCCGGAACCCCTTCGGTGGTTCTGGTATAATACCAATAAACCCCGAAACCTTTCCGGTGACTGAAACTGGACTTCCATATATAAATATTTACCTCCGGACTGTTCTGGAACTCCTCGTGACGTCCGGGATCTCATCCAGGACTCCGAACAACATTCGGTAACCACGTACATCTATTCCCTATAACCCTAGCGTCATCGAACCTTAAGTGTGTAGACCCTACAGGTTCGGGGACTATGCAGACATGACCGAGACATCCGTACGGCCAATAACCAACAGCGGGATCTGGATACCCATGTTGGCTCCCACATGTTCCACGACGATCTCATCGTATGAACCATGATGTCAAGGATTCAATCAATCCCGTATACGATTCCCTTTGTCTAGCGGTATAGCACTTGCGCCCGAGATTCGATCGTCGGTATACCGATACCTTGTTCAATCTCGTTACGGCAAGTCTCTTTACTCGTTCCGTAACACATCATCCCGTGACCAACCCCTTAGTCACATTGAGCTCATTACGACGATGTCTTACCGAGTGGGCCCAGAGATACCTCTCCGTCATACGGAGTGACAAATCCCAGTGTCGATTCGTGGCAACCCAATAGATACTTTCGGAGATACCCATAGTGCACCATTATAGCCACCCAGTTACGTTGTGACATTTGGCACACCCAAAGCATTCCTACGGTATCCGGGAGTTGCACAATCTCATGGTCTAAGGAAAAGATACTTGACATTAGAAAATCTTTAGCATACGAACTACACGATCTTGTGCTAGGCTTAGGATTGGGTCTTGTCCATCACATCATTCTCCTAATGATTTGATCCCATTATCAACGACATCCAATGTCCATGGTCAGGAAACCGTAACCATCTATTGATCAACGAGCTAGTCAACTAGAGGCTCACTAGGGACATGTTGTGGTTTATGTATTCACACATGTATTATGATTTCCGGATAACATAATTATAGCATGAACAATAGACAATTATCATGAACAAGGAAATATAATAATAACCATTTTATTATTGCCTCTAGGGCATATTTCCAATAGTATCCCACTTGCACTAGAGTCAATATTCTAGTTACATTGTGATGAATCGAACACCCATAGAGTTCTGGTGTTGATCATGTTTTGCTCGTGGAAGAGGTTTAGTCAACATATCTGCGAAATTCAGGTCCGTATGCACTTTACAAATCTCTATGTCTCCATCTTGAACATTTTCACGAATGGAGTTGAAGAGACGCTTGATATGCCTGGTCTTCTTGTGAAACCTAGGCTCCTTGGCAAGGGCAATAGATCCAGTCTTGTCACAGAAGAGAGTCATCGGGCCCGACGCATCAGGAATAACTCCTAGGTCAGTAATGAACTCCTTCATACAGATTGCTTCATGTGCTGCCTCTGAGGCTGCCATGTACTCCGCTTCACATGTAGATCCCGCCACGACGCTTTGTTTGCAACTGCACCAGCTGACTGCCCCACCATTCAAAATATACACGTATCCGGTTTGTGACTTGGAGTCATCGAGATCTGTGTCGAAACTAGCATTGACATAACCCTTTACGACGAGCTCTTCGTCACCTCCATGAACGAGAAACATATCCTTAGTCCTTTTCAGGTACTTCAGGATATTCTTGACCGCTCTCCAGTGTTCCATGCCGGGATTACTTTGGTACCTTCCTACCAAACTTACGGCAAGGTTTACATCAGGTCTGGTACACAACATAGCATACATAATAGACCCTATGGCCGAGGCATAGGGGATGACACTCATCTTTTCTCTATCTTCTGCCGTTGTCGGGCATTGGGCCGTGCTCAATCTCACACCTTGCAATACAGGCAAGAACCCCTTCTTGGACTGGTCCATATTGAACTTCTTCAATATCTTGTCAAGGTACGTGCTTGGTGAAAGACCAATGAGGCGTCTCGATCTATCTCTATAGATCTTGATGCCTGATATGTAAGCAGCTTCTCCAAGGTCCTTCATTGAAAAACACTTATTCAAGTAGGCCTTTATGCTTTCCAAGAGTTCTATATCATTTCCCATCAATAGTATGTCAACCACATATAATATGAGAAATGCTACAGAGCTCCCACTCACTTTCTTGTAAACACAGGCTTCTCCATAAATCTGCGTAAACCCAAACGCTTTGATCATCTCATCAAAATGAATGTTCCAACTCCGAGATGCTTGCACAAGCCCATAGATCGAGCGTTGGAGCTTGCATACCTTGTCAGCGTTCTTAGGATCGACAAAACCTTCCGGCTGCATCATATACAATTCTTCCTTAAGGAAACCATTAAGGAATGCCGTTTTGATGTCCATTTGCCATATCTCATAATCATAGAATGCGGCAATTGCTAACATGATTCAGATAGACTTGAGCTTCGCTACGGGTGAGAAGGTCTCATCGTAGTTAACCCCTTGAACTTGTCGATAACCCTTAGCGACAAGCCGAGCCTTATAGATGGTTACATTACCATCCGCATCTGTCTTCTTCTTAAAGATCCATTTAGTTTCTATGGCTCGCCGATCATCGGGCAAGTCAGTCAAAGTCCATACTTCGTTTTCATACATGATCCTATCTCGGATTTCATGGCTTCAAGCCATTTGTCGGAATCCGGGCCCGCCATCGCTTCTTCATAGTTCGAAGGTTCGCCATTGTCTAACAACATGATTTCCAGGACAAGGTTTTCGTACCACTCTGGTGCGGAACATGGCCTTGTGGACCTATGAAGTTCAGTAGCAACTTGATCTGAAGTTTCATGATCATCATCATTAACTTCCTCTCTAGTCGGTGTAGGCACCACAGAAACATTTTCTTGAGCTGCGCTACTCTCCGGTTCAAGAGGCAATACTTCATCAAGTTCTACTTTCCTCACACTTACTTCTTTCGAGAGAAACTCTTTCTCTAGAAAGGATCCATTCTTGGCAACAAAGATCTTGCTTTTGGATCTGAGGTAGAAGGTATACCCAATAGTTTCCTTCGGGTATCCTATGAAGACGCATTTTTTCAATTTGGGTTTGAACTTTTCAGGTTGAAGTTTCTTGACATAAGCATCGCATCCCCAAACTTTCAGAAATGACAGCTTAGGTTTCTTCCCAAACCACAATTCATACGGTGTCGTCTCAACGGATTTTGATGGAGCCCTATTTAAAGTGAATGCGGCAGTCTCTATAGCATAACCCTAAAATGATAGCGGTAGATTAGTAAGAGACGTCATAGATTGCACCATATCCAATAGAGTGCGATTACGACATTCGGACACACCATTACGCTGAGGTGTTCCAGGCGGCGTGAGTTGTGAAACAATTCCACATTTCCTCAAGTGCGTGCCAAATTCGTGACTCAAATATTCCCCTCCAGGATCTGATCGTAAGAACTTTATTTTCCTCTCACGTTGATTCTCAACCTCACTCTGAAGTTCCTTGAACTTTTCAAAGGTCTTAGACTTGTGTTTCATCAAGTAGACATACCCATATCTACTTAAGTCATCAGTGAGGGTGAGGACATAACGATAACCACCACGAGCATGAACACTCATTGGACCGCACACATCAGTATGTATGATTTCCAATAAGTTGGTTGCTCGCTCCATTTTTCTGGAGAACGGAGTCTTGGTAATTTTTCCCATGGGGCATGGTTCACACGTGTCAAATGATTCATAATCAAGCGACTCCAAAAGTCCATCTACATGGAGTTTTTTCATGCGTTTGACACCAATGTGACCAAGGCGGCAGTGCCACAAGTATGTGGGACTATCATTATCAACCTTACATCTTTTGGCATTCAAACTATGAATATGTGTAAGATCATGTTTGAGATTAAATAAGAATAAACCATTGACCAGTGGGGCATGACCATAGAACATGTCTCTCATATAAATAGAACAACCATTATTCTCATATTTAAATGAGTAGCCATCTTGCATTAAACGAGATCCAGATACAATGTTCATGCTCAAAGCTGGTACTAAATAACAATTATTGAGGTTTAAAACTAATCCCGTAGGTAAATGTAGAGGTAGTGTGCCAACGGCGATCACATCAACCTTGGAACCATTCCCGACGCGCATCGTCACCTCGTCCTTCGCCAGTTTCCGGTTATTCCGCAGCTCCTGTTTTGTGTTACAAATATGAGCAACTGCACCGGTATCAAATACCCAGGAGCTACTTCGAGCGCTGGTTATGTACACATCAATAACATGTATAGCACATATACCTTTGGTATTGCCGGCCTTCTTATCCGCTAAGTACTTGGGGTAGTTCCGCTTCCAGTGAACATTTCCCTTGCAATAAAAGCACTCAGTCTCAGGCTTGGGTCCATGCTTTGGCTTCTCCCCGGCAACTGGCTTACCGGGCGCGACAACTCCCTTGCCGTCCTTCTTAAAGTTCTTCTTACCCTTGCCTTTCTTGAACTTAGTGGTTTTATTCACCATCAACACTTGATGTTCCTTTTTGATCTCCACCTCCGCTGATTTCAGCATTGAATATACCTCAAGAATGGTATTTTCCATCTCCTGCATATTGAAGTTCATCACAAAGCTCTTGTAGCTAGGTGGGAGCAAATGAAGGATTCTGTAAACGACCGCATCATCCGGGAGATTAACTCCCAGCTGAGATAAGCAGTTGTGCAACCCAGACATTTTGAGTATCTGCTCGCTGACGGAACTATTCTCCTCCATCTTACAACTGTAGAACTTGTCGGAGACTTCATATCTCTCGACCCAGGCATGAGCTTGGAAAACCATTTTCATCTCTTGGAACATCTCATATGCTTCGTGCTCCTCAAAACGCTTTTGGAGCCCCGGTTCTAAGCTGTAAAGCATGCCGCACTGAACCAGGGAGTAATCATCACTACGCGACTGTCAGGCGTTCATAACATCTTGAGTTGTTGGGAAAACAGGTGCATCACCTAGCGGTGCTTCAAGGACATATGCTTTCTTGGCATCTATGAGGATAATCCTCAGTTTACGGACCCAGTCCGTGTAGTTGCTACCATTGTCTTTTAGCTTGGTTTTCTCTAGGAACGCGTTGAAGTTGAGGGCAACATTAGTGTGGGCCGTTTGATCTACTAGACATATTGCAAGGTTTTTGGACTATGTTCATGATAATTAAGTTCATCTAATCAAATTATTTAATGAACTCCCACTCAGATAGACATCCCTCTAGTCATCTAAGTGATACATGATCTGAGTCAACTAGGCCGTGTCTGATCATCATGAGAGACGGACTAGTCACCATCGGTGAACATCTTCATGTTGATCGTATCTTCTATATGACTCATGTCCGACCTTTCGGGTCTTCCATGTTTCGAAGCCATGTCTGTACATGCTAGGCTCGTCAAGTCAACCTAAGTGTATTGCGTGTGTAAATCTGGCTTACACCCGTTGTATTCGAACGTTAGAATCTATCACACCCGATCATCACGTGGTGCTTCGAAACAACGAACCTTCACAACGGTGCACAGTAGGGGGAACACTTTCTTGAAATTATTGCGAGGGATCATCATATTTAAGCTACCATCGTTCCAAGCAAATAAGATGTAAAACATGATAAACATCACATGTAATCAAATAGTGACATGATATGGCCAATGTCATTTTGCTCCTTTTGATCTCCATCTTCGGGGCGCCATGATCATCATCGTCACCGGCATGAAACCATGATCTCCATCATCGTGTCTTCATGAAGTTGTCTCGCCAACTATTACTTCTACTACTATGGCTAATGGTTAGCAATAAAGTAAAGTAATTACATGGCGTTTTCATTGACACGCAGGTCATACAATAAATTAAGACAACTCCTATCGTTCCTGCCGGTTGTCATGCTCATCGACATGCAAGTCGTGATTCCTATTACGAGAACATGATCAATCTCATACATCACATATATCATTCATCACATCCTTTTGGCCATATCACATCACACGACATATGTTGCAAGAACAAGTTAGACGTCATCTAATTGTTGTTGCAAATTTTTACGTGGCTGCTATAGGTTTCTAGCAAGTACATTTCTTACCTACGCCAAAACCACAACATGATATGCCAATTTCTATTTACCCTTCATAAGGACCCTTTTCATCGAATCCGATCCGACTAAAGTGGGAGAGACAGACACCCGCTAGCCACCTTATGCAACTAGTGCATGTCAGTCGGTGGAACCTGTCTCACGTAAGCGTACGTGTAAGGTCGGTCCTGGCCGCTTCATCCCACGATGTCGCTGAATCAAGATAAGACTAGTAACAACAAGTAAATTGGCAAAATCGACGCCCACAACAATTTGTGTTTTACTCGTGCACAGAAACTACACATAGACCTAGCTCATGATGCCACTGTTGGGGAACGTTGCAGAAATTAATATTTTTCTACGCATCACCAAGATCAATCTATGGAGCTTACTAGCAACGAGATGGGAGTGCATCTTCATACCTTTGAAGATCGCGATGCGGAAGTGTTGCAATAACACAGTCGGTGGAGTCGTACATGAAGCCATTCAGATCGCGGCCGAATCCGATCTAAGCACCGAACAATGGTGCCTCCGCGTTCAACACACGTGCAGCCCGGTGACGTCTCCCGTGCCTTGATCTAGCAAGGAGAGAGGTAGAGGTTGGGGAAGACTCCTTCCAGCAGTAGCACGACGGCGCGGTGGTGGTGGAGGAGCGTGGCACTCTAGCAGGGCTTCGCCAAGCACTGTGAGAGACGAGGAGGGAGAGGGGTAGGGCTGCGCCAAGAGAGAGGAAGACTCGTGTCTCTAGCAGCCCCAAAACCCCCATTATATATAGGGGAAGGGGAGGGGGCGCCGGCCTACTAGATCCATCTAGAGGGGGGCGGCGGCCCGTCGGGAGGGGGGGCAGCGCCCCCCATAGGGTTTCCAACTAGGGGGCGCCCGCCCCGGGGGAGGGGGCAGCGGCCCCTGATGAAGCTATGTACCTAGGGTAGGGTCATGGACCAGTCCAGCATACCCTCCCCAAGGACATCTTTACAAAGAATCAGAAGCAGTCGAAGAGAAATCATCATCCACTCGACCGTGGAGATGCGCTCACCCGACCACCTTGAAGACACTCGACCACCAGAAGATGAGGAACCCTACACTCTACAACGGTTAGGACATAAACCATAGCATTATGAGCATTTATGACATTTACTGTATACGTTACCAGTAACGCCTTTCCTTTATGAGCATTGAACTCTGTGTAACGGAGGGGAGCTGGGGTCCTTGCGCACTCTATATAAGCCACCTCCCTCCTCTGGGACAAGGGTTCGCACTTTTGTAAACACACACACATATAACAGTCGACCGCCTCAGGGCACCGAGACGTAGGGCTGTTACTTCCTCTGAGAAGGGCCTGAACTCATAAAACTGGTGTGTACAACTACTCCATAGCTAGGATCTTGCCTCCTCATACCTACCCCCCATTGTACTATCAGTCTTAGATCCACGATAGTTGGCGCCCACCGTGGGGCAGGTGTCTTAGCGACTTATTGGAGAAGTTGCAATTTCTTCGATCCCCATCATCATGGTTCCAGGCGGAGGTTTGGCTGAGGGCCGCAAGATCCGTCTCGGCGCGCTCATGTTTGTCGCCGACGACTCCGCTTGGCTTCAGGAGGCACCACTCGACGTCGACGCGCTCCTCGCCCGCGGGGTGACGCACTTTCACGCATGCGGCCGTGGCGTCCTCCTGTGGCAATCGTCGACCGAGTACCAATCGACTCCAACGACTTCCCCCCTCCTTGCGACCCGCCAGAGCAAGCGCACTGGCCGGTCGAGGATTCAACGGTGGGTGAAGCATGCGGTGGCCCGCCAGTCGGCCACCCCTCAAGTCGCGGCGCTCGAGCCCGACGAGTCTCTCTACGGCCTGTTCGATCTGTCGACTGGCTCCATAGAGACTGCATCCGAGTGCGGCAGCAATGACTCGGCAGCGGATATCCTGATGGTCAATGGACCACGCAGTCCTCCTGGCTTTGATCGTGAAGACGGAGGTGACGGGAACGGCGATCCATCGCGCGTTTACGAGGAGTACCACCCCGAGCCTCTCTCCTCGCAGTAGAGAGAAGAACTTCGTCGCCGAAACATGGATGCCCTGCATACTCCTATAGTTCGAGAAACGCCTGAGGCCCAAGCCTTGGAACAGGCTCGCTTGGCCAATATGGCTGAGCGCACTCGGCTGGAGAACCTACAGCGTGCACTCGACGACCGCGCTCGTCAGCATGCTCCTGAGTCCAGCCAACGCCAACTTTTTCCACCTCCAGCTCAGGTATACCAGACACCGATCCAAAGCCTAGCAGCTGCTGCCCAGATAGCAGAGTCGATTCAACCTTCCCAGTCAGAAGCTGGCCAAGGTCTGGCGCAAATCAGGGCCTTGCTCCGGGCAGCAGGAGAGCAGAATACAGCCGTGTCTCAGTCGCGGGATAGGATCCATAGCAGATCTGTGGTCGCAGATACGGTCCAGTCGGCCCATAGCCCGAGATCGCCCCCGAGGTGTGAGGGACGTGGAGAGCGGTGTGATCAGTATGGAAACCAGGAGTAGTATGATCGTCGAGCCGATCGCGATGGTCGTCGTCGAGTGCCCACGCCTCCTCCAAGGAGTGGGTCATACGTGTCGCGAACACATGAAGACAGGCGCCCTAACAACGTCGGAAGAGGTATTCTAGTCGACCCCAGGGAGCCAGGCTTTGATGCGAGATCTATTCTCGTGCAAGGCTTGGTCGACAGAAACAGAGCTCACCGAGATGGCCATGACAGAGGCCCGCAAACCAGCAATAGGGTGCATGTCTCTGGCCCAGAATGCTTCAGCAGAGCTACCAGAGCTGCAGTGATTCCCCCCAACTTTAGGTTGGCGACTGGAGTCAGTAAGTTCACCAGAGAGTCCAAGCCTGACACCTGGCTCGAAGACTATCGAGTGGCTATCCAGATTGGTGGCGGTAGTGATGAGGTGGCCATGAAACACCTTCCTCTGATGTTGGAGGGCTCGACTAGGGCGTGGCTGAATCAGTTGGCACCTGGCAGCATCTATACTTGGGAAGATCTCGCCCAAGTGTTTGTCAGAACGTTTGAGGGTACTTGCAAGCAGCCAGCGGGTTTGACAGAATTACAGTGTTGCGTCCAAAAACCGAATGAAACTTTGAGAGATTATATCCAGAGGTGGATCACCCTGCACCACACGGTGGAAGATGTGTATGATCATCAGGCAATTTGTGCTTTCAAGGAAGGCGTCAGGTACCGGGAGTTGAACCTGAAATTCGGTCGGACAGGAAACATGACTCTGACTCGGTTGATGGAAATCGCCACCGAGTATGCCAATGGTGAAGAGGAGGAACAACTGCGGAGCGGCAAGCACAAAGCAGTCGCCCACGAAGCCGGAGGAGGAAACTCCAGTCGGAAACAAAAACGCAAGGCCGAACCAGCTGCTCCGGGTGAGGCCTTGGCTATGGTTCAAGGAAAGTTCAAGGGGAAGCCCAAAGGGCCGTGGAACCCCAAGAAAGTAAAAGATCAGGATGGAAATGACGTGTTGGATCTGCCGTGCCATATCCACACTAAAAAAGACGAAGAAGGTAATTTCATTTACCCGAAGCATACCACTCGACAGTGTCGGCTCCTGATCCAGCAGTTCTGAGAGAAACAACCCAAGGAAAAGGAGAAGGAGGCAGACAAGGCTGAGAGTGAAGGGGAAGATGATGATGGTTATCCTCACGTGAATTCCACTCTGATGATTTTTGCTGATGTTGAAAACAAGAGTCGATTGAAGGTCATCAACAGAGAAGTGAACATGGTCGCTCCGACGACACCCAGTTACTTGAAATGGTCACAGACTGCCATTACATTCAACCAGTCTGATCACCCAGCGCACATCGCCACCCCTGGGAGGCAAGCGCTGGTGGTCGACCCGGTGGTCGAAGGCACTCGACTGACAAAGGTCCTGTTGGACGGTGGCAGTGGCCTGAACATTCTGATGCAGAAACGTTGAAAGGAATGGGCATTCCGATGTCTAGACTCAGTGAAAGCCATATGAGGTCATCCCAGGCAAGAAGGCTGCGTCCCTCAGTCAGATTGCACTCGACGTGGTTTTCGGTGATGCCAAAAATTACCGCAAAGAAAAGTTGACGTTTGAAGTCGTGGATTTTCAGAGTGCATATCATGCAATTCTGGGCAGGCCGGCTTATGCACGATTTTCATGGCTCGACCTTGTTACGTGTACCTCAAACTGAAGATGCCTTGTCCCAGAGGAGTGATCACTATCTCTGGTAATCAGAAAAAGGCGGAAGAGTGCTTCCAGAAGGGCTCAAAGATCGCCAATGCCTAGATGGCCGTGGCAGAATTGCAAGAATACCAGAAAAATGCAGACCCGAGTGCCTTGTTTCGAGCCAAGAAGCCAGCCACGGATTCAACATTCCAGTCGTCTGGCGAGACGAAGTCTGTTCACATCCACCCGACGGACCCCAATGCAGCTCCGACCCACATTTCGACCACACTCGACTCCAAATAAGAAGAAGCGCTCATCCAGTTCCTCAGTGAGAACTGGGACATCTTTGCATGGAAGCTTTCTGACATGCCAGGTGTTCCCAGGGGACTAGCTTAGCATTGTTTGAGAGTCGACCCGAAAGTGAAACTAGTCAAAGAGCATCTTCGATGGTCCGCCATCCAGAAAAGAAAAGCAATCAGTGAAGAGGTGGCTCGGCTTTTGGCAGCCGAGTTTATCCGAGAGATTTACCACTCCGAGTGGTTAGCCAATGTTGTCATGGTCCCAAAGAAAGATGAATCACTCCGCATGTGCATCGATTTCAAGCATATCAATCGGGCCTACCCGAAAGATCACTTCCCTCTCCCTCGCATCGATCAGATAGTCGACTTGACTGCTGGGTGCAAGCGTTTGTCCTTTTTGGATGCCAACTCCGGGTACCACCAGATCCGTCTGTACGGACCCGATGAAATAAAGACAACTTTTATCACCCTGTTCGGGTGCTTCTGTTATGTCACAATGCCATTCGGCTTGAAGAACGCCAGAGCCACATTTATGCGAATGATTCAGAAGTGCCTGCTCACTCAGATCAGTCAGAATGTGGAAGCATACATGGATGACATTGTGGTCAAGTCACGTAAAGGTTCCAACCTGCTGACCGACCTCGCTGAAACCTTTTCCAACCTCAGAAGGTATGATATCAAGCTCAATCCATCAAAGTGCACGTTTGGAGTTCCAAGCGGAAAGTTGCTCGGTTTTCTTGTTTCTGAACGAGGAATCGATGCTAACCCAGAGAAAGTAGGCGCTATACTCCGAATGAAACTCCCTGTGTGTGTGCATGATGTCCAGAAGATTACTGGTTGCTTGGCCGCCCTAAGTCGATTCATTTCTCGCCTCGGTGAAAAGGCGCTGCCTCTTTACCGACTGATGAAGAAATCCGATAAGTTCGAGTGGACTCCAGAAGCTGATACAACATTTGCAGAGCTAAAAGCCCTGCTTTCCACCCAGCCGGTGCTTGCTGCTCCAATCAGCAAAGAGCCTCCTTTTCTATATATAGCAGCCACTGGACATGTCGTCAGTACAGTACTTACGGTCGAGCGGGAAGAAGAAGGAAAAGCATACAAAGTTCAACGCCCAGTTTATTATATTTCTGAAGTCCTGACCCCGTCAAAGCAGAGATATCCTCACTATCAGAAGCTTGTCTATGGAATTTACATGACCATGAAGAAGGTTGCACACTACTTCTCAGATCACTCTGTTACAGTCGTCAGCGACGCTCCATTGTTAGAGATTCTGCACAACAGGGATGCAACTGGTCAAGTGGCAAAATGGGCGATTGAACTCCTTCCCTTGGATATCAAGTTTGAGGCAAAGAAAGCTATCAAGTCCCAAGCTATAGCAGATTTCCTCGCCGAGTGGATCGAATAGTAACTGCCGACTCAAGTTCACTCTAAGCACTGGACCATGTTCTTTCACGGATCCAAGATGTTGAACGGTTCTGGTGCTGGAGTAGTTCTGGTATCCTCCTGTGGAGACAAGCTCAGATATGTCCTACAGATTCACTTTGATTCCTCCAACAATGAAGCAGAATATGAAGCACTCCTGTACGGGTTGCGCATGGCCATCTCACTCGGTGTCCATCGCCTCATGGTCTATGGCAACTCAGATTTGGTAGTTAATCAAGTGATGAAGGAGTGGGACGTCAGAAGCCCAGCCATGACTGGTTACTGCAACGTGGTGAGAAAGCTTGAGAAGAAGTTCGAGGGGTTAGAACAACACCACATCCCCCGATTGAAATATCAAGCAGCCGACGAATTGGCAAAGATAGGTTCCAAGAGAGAAGCCATTCCCAGCAATCTGTTCTTGGAGCATATTCACACGCTGACAGTTCAGGAAGACCCTTTCACTAAAGATCCCCCACAACCCAAGAGCGCCACAGATCCGACTGAAGTTGAGGTCCCAGTTGTGGTCGACCTAATCATGGAGGTTCTGGCCATTACTCCCGATTGGACGGTGCCCTACATTGTGTACATCCTCAAGAAAGAGCTCCCAGAGGATGAAGAAGAAGCTCAACAGATCGTCCGCCTATCTAAAGCTTTTACTGTGATAAGAGGGCAGCTGTTCAGAGAAAATGTGACTAGAGTCGGTCAGAAGTGCATAACACCAGAAGAAGGTCGAATGATCCTCAATGACATCCACTCGGGGACCTGTGGCCACCATGCGTCCTCTCGGGCCATTGTGGCTAAAGCATACCGAGCTGGATTCTATTGGCCACGAGCAAATGAGATGGCGAAAGATATAATCGACAGATGTGAAGGCTGTCAATTTTACTCCGATATGTCTCACAAGCCAGCGTCAGCCGTGAATACCATTCCCCTCGTCTGGCCCTTCACTGTTTGGGGACTGGATATGGTTGGACCGCTGAGGACCGGCAAAAGTGGCTTCACTCACGTGCTCGTTGCAGTCGACAAGTTTACCAAATGGATCGAAGCCAAACCTATCAAGAACCTTGATGCTAGCATCGCTGTCAGTTTTATCAGAGAATTGACATTCAGATATGGAGACCCACACAGCATCATGATGGACAATGGATCGAACTTCGATTCCGATGAGTTCAGAATTTTCTGCGCCTCTCAGGGCACTCGAGTTGACTATGCTTCTGTTGCTCACCCGCAGTCGAACGGACAAGCAGAAAGAGCCAATGGCCTAATTCTCAAAGGACTGAAGCCCCGACTGATGCGTGATCTCAAACACGCAGCAGGTGCTTGGGTTGATGAACTTCCGTCAGTTCTGTGGGGTTGAAGGACAACTCCTAATCGGTTGACTGGAAGAACTCCTTTCTTCTTAGTCTATGGAGCCGAAGCTGTTCTGCCAAGTGACTTGCTCCACAACGCGCCCCGAGTTGAACGCTGCTCCGAAGCAGAAGCAGAGCAGGCCCGACAGGATTCAGTCGATCTCTTAGAGGAGGAAAGAGAGATGGCCTTGATCTGCTCAACCATTTATCAGCAAGATTTACGTCGATTGCACGCCAGGAATGTGAGGGGTCGGGCCTTTCAAGAAGGAGACTTGGTTCTTCGAGTGGATCAGCAGAAACCACACAAGCTCGCTCCAACTTGGGAAGGCCCCTTTATCGTCACCAAAGTTCTCCACAACGGAGCATACCATCTCTACAGTATCGAGCATAAAAAAGACGAGCCACGGGCTTGGAATGCGGAGCTGTTCCGCCCCTTTTATACTTAAACAATCGTTTGAATAAAATGTAATAAGCAACACCTTTTGTAATTCGTTTATCAAAGACAAGAGCTTACGGTTCTCTCATTCGATTGTGTTGTTCTTATTTACTCCTGAAATCCCCTAGTGGGTGGGCTTAGTCGCGAATCCGTTTCGCCTAAGTTTGAAAAAATCCTACCGACTAGAGGGCAATCCTCCCACTCGGGGGCTTAGCTGCAGTCGAGCACTCGCCTAAGTTCTCTCCCTAAGAGGCTTAACGGCAGTCCAGCACTCGCCTAAGTTTGAAAAAATCCTACCGAGTGGAGAGCAGTCCTCCCACTCGGGGGCTTAGCTGCAGTCGAGCACTCGCCTAAGTTCTCTCAATAAGAGGCTTAACGGCCGTCCAGCAGTCGCCTAAGTTTGAAAAAATCCTCCCGAGTGGAGACCAATCCTCCCACTCGGGGACTTAGCGGCAGTCGAGCACTCGCCTAAGTTCTCTCACTAAGAGTCTTAACGGCAGTCCAACACTCGCCTAAGTTTGAAAAAATCCTACCGAGTGGAGAGCAATCCTCCCACTCGGGGGCTTAGCTGCAGTCGAGCACTCGCCTAAGTTCTCTCACTAAGAGGCTTAACGGCAGTCCAGCACTCGCCTAAGTTTGAAAAAATCCTACCAAGTGGAGAGCAATCCTCCCACTCGGGGGCTTAGCTGCAGTCGAGCACTCGCCTAAGTTCTCTCACTAAGAGGCTTAACGGCAGTCCAGCACTCGCCTAAGTTTGAAAAAATCCTACCGAGTGGAGAGCAGTCCTCCCACTCGGGGCCTTAGCTGCAGTCGAGCACTCGCCTAAGTTCTCTCACTAAGAGGCTTAACGGCAGTCCAGCACTCGCCTAAGTTTGAAAAAATCCTACCGAGTGGAGAGCAGTCCTCCCACTCGGGGGCTTAGCTGCAGTCGAGCACTCGCCTAAGTTCTCTCACTAAGAGGCTTAAACGGTAGTCCAGCACTCGCCTAAGTTTGAAAAAATCCTCCCGAGTGGAGAGCAATCCTCCCACTCGGGGCTTAGCTGCAGTCGAGCACTCGCCTAAGTTCTCTCACTAAGAGGCTTAACAGCAGTCCAGCACTCGCCCAAGTTTGAAAAAATCCTACCGAGTGGAGAGCAATCCTCCCACTCGGGGGCTTAGCTGCAGTCGAGCACTCGCCTAAGTTCTCTCACTAAGAGGCTTAACGACAGTCCAGCACCCGCCTATGTTTGAAAAAATCCTACGGAGTGGTGAGCAGTCCTCCCACTTGGGGGCTTAGCTGCAGTTGAGCACTCGCCTAAGTTCTCTCACTAAGAGGCTTAACGGCAGTCCAGCACTCGCCTAAGTTTGAAAAAATCCTACAGAGTGGAGAGCAGTCCTCCCACTCGGGGGCTTAGCTGCATTCGAGCACTCGCCTAAGTTCTCTCACTAAGAGACTTAACGGCAGTCCAGCACTCGCCTAAGTTTGAAAAAACCCTACCAAGTGGAGAGCAGTCCTCCCACTTGGGGGCTTAGCTGCAGTCCAGTACTCGCCTAAGTTTAAGACCCATTCCTATCCGCAAGGACGACGAGGTGCAGGTCGGCTGCAACCTTCTCCTTCGGAGCTGCGGCACAAATACAACGTCCGCTCCATCCCCATCCGCAAGGACGACGAGGTGCAGGACGACTGCAACCTTCTCCTTCGGTGCTGCGGCACAAATAAAACATCTGCTCCATCCTTATCCGCAAAGACGACGAGGTGCAGGTCGACTGCCACCTTCTCCTTTGGAGCTGCGGCACAAATACAACGTCCGCTCCATCCTTATCCGCAAGGACGAAGAGGTGGAACAAGCAAAGTCCATCCGACGGCAAACACAAGCACATTCGGAGATAAACGAAATTCAGATAAATACTAAAAGGTTCCAAGCAGCGAATCAAAGGTACTCGGGCACCAAGCCCAAAGGAGTTTAACGGTTACAGAAACAACTCGGCATTCGGAGGCAAATTTAAAGCGTATCCAAGTTTCATAAGATTGTTCACTCGGCCCGAGCAGGGTTGGTAGGCTCCACGAATGAGTCCAGATCGATCCCATCAGCGATCCGAGTAGCGGAAGAAATGAAAGTCTCCATGAAGGACTGGTAGTCGTCCTTTTTGGTGTTAGAGACTTTGATCGCAGCCAGCTTGTCTTCACGAACCTCCTTGCAATGGACTCGCACCAGGGACAGCGCCGCATCAGCACCACACTGGGAGGAGGATTTCTTCCATTCTTGCACTCGGTCAGGGATCTCGTTCAGTTGAGTCATCAGAGATTCCAGATCATTCTAAAGCGTCGTCCCCGGCCAAAGCATCGAGTCGATTCGAGAGACAACCTCCTTCAGGCGTGCCAGGTAGCTTGTGGCGCTGGCGATACGGGACTCCAATCGGAGCACGTTCATCGCAGATCGGGGAAGCGATAGCGTCCAGACCCGTCTGGACCCTTCCAGTTTCTTCGTCAAAGTCTTGACAAAGTTCTGCAGCCAAAAGTCAGTTCAATCAACCGAGCAAAATCCGATGGCAAGCATCAACACAGTCAGATTAAAAGAAATACCTCCCAGCACGAGATAAAGCTTCTTGGCGAGGGTCCTCAGATAAGCTTCTGTGTCGTTCCTCTTGCGGATCGCAGACTCCAACTTTTCGTTCAGGACGACCTTATCCTTCTTCAGGCTAGTTACTTCGCAGTTAGCTTCATTAAGACAAGATATCAGTCTAGTCACCTCTCCTTCAAGCGTTTCGACTGAAGCAAGCTTCTTGTCTGCGAGAATGGTTTTGTCTTGGGCTGCTTTTTGCGCGGCGGCGAGGTCCGAGTCCTTCTTGTCCAGATCCAACTTCATTTTCTCTGCAAAAGAAATAATCGAATTAAAAAAGAGATCAAAGAGATATATTGAAGTTCAGTCGGCAATCAGTTACCTTCCATACCAGCGGCCTCATCTTGAGCTTTTTTCAGATTTTGCTGAGCCAATTCCGAGTCTAAGTTGAGTTGCCTCTGCTTCTCTTCGAGTTTGGCAAACTTGGAGATAAGAGTACAAGACTTCCGTAGGAGGCAAGAGACAGATCAATCGATAGGTTCGAAGGCAGTTCATTTTCGAGTGAAAAAAACCTAAAGAAGTGGACAACAAGCTATTCAGACCCTAGTCGACTGCCAGCAGTCGACCGCGGTCTCGGCGACAACACCCAGTGGGTGCACTTGGCATGCCCCCACCGGTTCTGATCCCACTCGACCGGCCCGCCGGAGTAGAGTGCAAGGAGTAAAAAAAGAGAGACAAAGAACAATTGCGCCGTCAAGAAAGAAGAACTCAGACCACAGTCGACTGCCAGCAGTCGACCGCGGTCTCAGGGACTACACCCAGTGGGTGCACTTGGCGTGCCCCACCAGTTCTGATCCCACTCGACCAGACCGAGTGGAAGAGCGAAACTACCAAAAATCACAGCAACACCCAGTGGGTGCTCTAATTCAACGCGAACAACAAGAGATTGTGCAGAAGAAGATTTTTCGAGAACAAAAACAGTCGGAAAGTCTACTCACCTGGACGTTGGCCCGAAGGGCGGCACTAGCGTCGTAGGTAGCCTGACTGCTCTCATGCACTATCTTCACCCACTCCATCATCATATCAGCCTGTCGGATGGCTTCCGTAGCCACTTCCGACTGGTTGTTTGGGACGGGGTAGCTGGTGAAAAAATGTGCAGACGACCCAGGTGTGGCTGCTTGAGGCTCGGTGGTGTGGAATTGGATAGTTGAAGGAACCATAGGCACGATCGACTGCGTGGGATGCCTACTCGGCAAGGGTGCAGCGAACATCACAGTGGCCCTGCCCGCATCTTTAGCTTGACAGACGGGAGACGTTGCAATGGATTCTTGCCGAGCCACCCTGCTAGTTGTTACCTTCTTTCTCTTCCTAGGCTTAGGAGCCACATCTTCGTCATCGTCCGGAAGGTCAATGATGTTGGGTGGATCTGCAAGACAGAACATTCGACCCCAAGTGAACCACTTGACCCTAAAAGGATCAAGAATCGAAATCGCAAGAGTTCATACCTGAGTTAGAGGTTACCGCATCCTCCATTTCCTCGTCCCAGTACTGGTATGAAGAGGTCCCTGACGTAGCAGCACTGCAAAGGCCCGCATTCAATCGGTTACACCCAGTTAATCAAATCCACGTAAAGGACAAGTCAGATGGTTACCCGGAGATAGTAGGAACTGTCACTTTGATCCGAGGCAAAGCTTTGGGAGGTTTGGAAGAGATGGCTTTTGGCACTTTCGGAGCTGGAAGCGGTGCGACCTTGGATTGCTTTGGAGGCTTCTCAGTCGGCGTCAGGGAAGACGTCCTGGGGCGCTTCAAGGATTGCTCGATCAGCGCAGCCACCAAGTCCGGAGCGCGTGCCGGGTCATGAGTGTGCTTGGACCTCCTCTCCCTGCGAGGAGGCGAGTCGACTTCTTCCTCATCGGTCGATTCATCGCTCTCCCCATCCTCCTCGGCTTCCGAATGCTCCTCGCCGCTCTCGCCCCCGCTCCCTTCTTCTTCAGCGCCAGGGTCCTGCACTCCGTTGGGCATTGAGTACATTTCAATGAGGGCCTGAAAGGATAACAATCAAAAGACATTCAGTCGACCACAAACAGGACATCACGTGGTGAATCGGAAAGATACTTGATAAAACAGAAATATACCTACTCCGGCTGGCGTGAGTTGTCGAATGGAATCACCCTCCTGGATCCCCGAGGGCTGTCTTTGTTGCCAGTGATTCCCGTCAACCATTTCTCCAAGATATCCTCGCTAACCTCCTCCGGGTGAATCTGAGTGGTATCCTCGAGCCCAGAGTACATCCACATCGGATGATCGCGCGCCTGAAGAGGATGGATGCGTCGACCGAGAAAGACCTCCAGTAGATCCATCGCGGTCACTCCGTCGCGGACAAGCTGGACGACCCGTTCAACCAGCTCCTTGACCTGCGCCTTCTCTTCTGGAACTACCTTCAGGGGAGCAGGCTTCTCCACTCGAGCCAAGGAAAAAGGAGGAAGTCCAGTTGACTGGCCAGGGGTTGGCCGATCCTTGCAGTAAAACCAACTCGACTGCCAGCCCCGGACCGAGTTAGGAAGGATCATCACTGGAAAAGTACTCTTGCTCCTCATCTGGATCCCCAGACCACCGCACATCTAGATCACCCGCGTCCTCTCGTCACTCGACTTGGCCTTTTTGACTGACTGGGAACGGCAAGTGAAGATGTGTTTGAAAAGCCCCCAGTGCGGTCGACAGCCCAAGAAGTTTTCGCACATGGACACGAAAGCGGCCAGATAGACTACGGTGTTCGGAGTGAAATGGTGGAGCTGAGCCCCAAAGAAGTTCAAAAAACCCCGGAAGAAAGGGTGGGGAGGCAGTGAGAATCCGCGATCTACGCGGGTTGCTAGGAGGACACACTCACCCTCTTTAGGATGCGGCTCGGTTTCGTCCCCCAGGAGCCGAGCCGACTTGTGGGGGATCAATCCCCCCTCCACCAGGTCGTCGAGGTCGTCATGCGTGATTGCCGAGAGGATCCAGTCGCCCTGGATCCAGCCCGCCGGTAGGCCGAACCTCGACGAGGATCCGCCCCGGCTGGTCCGCTTGCCCTTCGCCTTCGCGGTCGCCTTCTTCACGCGTTCCAGCGTCGCCGTCTTATCCTTCCCCATGGTGGCGGATCGAGCTCGAGCGGAGGTCCGGTGACGAGGCGGAAGCGAGAGTGGCGGAGGGATCAGGAGAAAGAGAAGAGAGAATGGGGGCGTGCGGAGAAGAGGCCTGGCCCGAGACCATTTATAAGGCCTTCCACCGAGTGGCTGACTAGTGGACCCAAGTGATCTAAACAAATCCCGCAACAGTCACGCGCAGTACATGGGGAAAAAGGTGGCGCAGGGATCGAGGAGACTTACCAAATCCGTCCCGATAACCTCGGTGCCTCCCGTCTGGCGCGCTTCCCAAAATTCGAATCCCGTGAGATCCACGGAGAGCGGAACAACCTGTCAAACTGAAGACAAACACCCTCTACATCATCATTCGGAATTCAACCATGAAAGTTCACTCAACAACAACCAAGAATGGACCAAGCCGATTGAGAAAGGAGTCGAAGTCGTCTCCTCAACTCATTGTTTTAGGACAAGGCATATTCATAGCACAAAGAGTGGGTCGGAAGTGTTATCAACCCCTTCCTCACTCAAACCCTGATGCATTCGGGGGCTAATGATGAAGCTATGTACCTAGGGTAGGGTCATGGACCTGTCCAGCATACTCTCCCCAAGGACATCTTTACAAAGAATCAGAAGCAGTCGAAGAGAAATCATCATCCACTCGACCGTGGAGATGCGCTCACTCGACCACCTTGAAGAAACTCAACCACCAGAAGATGAGGAACCCTCCACTCTACAATGGTTAGGACTTAAACCATAGCATTATGAGCATTTATGACATTTACTGTAACGTTACCAGTAAAGCCTTTCCTTTATGAGCATTGAACTCTGTGTAACGGAGGGGAGATGGGGTCTTGGCGCACTCTATATAAGCCACCTCCCTCCTCTGGGACAAGGGTTCACCCTTTTGTAAACACACACACATATAACAATCGACCTCCTTAGGGCACCGAGACGTAGGGCTGTTACTTCCTCCGAGAAGGGCCTAAACTCGTAAAACTCGTGTGTACAACTACTCCATAGCTAGGATCTTGCCTCCTCATACCTACCCCCCATTCTACTGTTAGTCTTAGATCCACGACAGCCCCCTAGGGTTTCTAACCCTAGGAGCCTTGGGTCCTTGGGGGGCGTACCTACCCACTAAGGGGCTGGTTCCCGCCCAACTACAACCCATTAGGTCCTTCGGGGCAGGTGGACCCTCCCGGTGGACCCCCGGAACCCCTTCAGTAGTTCCGGTACAATACCGATAAACCCCGAAACCTTTCCGGTGACTGAAACTGGACTTCCCATATATAAATCTTTACCTCCGGACCATTCTGGAACTCCTCGTGACATCCGAGATCTCATCCGGGACTCCGAACAACATTCGGTTACCACGTACATCTATTCCCTATAACCCTAGCGTCATCGAACCTTAAGTGTGTAGACCCTACGAGTCCAGGAACTATGCAGACATGACCGAGACATCTCTCCGACCAATAACCAACAACGGGATCTGGATACCCATGTTGGCTCCCACATGTTCCACGAAGATCTCATCGGATGAACCACGATGTCAAGGATTCAATTAATCCCGTATATGATTCCCTTTGTCTACCGGTATAGCACTTGCGCTCCAGATTCGATCGTTGGTATACTGATACCTTGTTCAATCTCGTTACGGCAAGTCTCTTTACTCGTTCTGTAACACATCATCCCGTGACCAACCCCTTAGTCACATTGAGCTCATTACGATGATGTCTTACCGAGTGGCCCAGAGATACCTCTCCGTCATATAGAGTGAAAAATCCTAGTCTCCATTCGTGACAACCCAACAGATACTTCCGGAGATACCTGTTGTGCAAGTTTATAGCCACCCAATTACGTTGTGACGTTTGGCACACCCAAAGCATTCCTACGGTATCCGGGAGTTGCACAATCTCATGGTCTAAGGAAAAGATACTTGACATTAGAAAAGCTTTAGCATACGAACTACACGATCTTGTGCTAGGCTTAGGATTGGGTCTTGTCCATCACATCATTCTCCTAATGATGTGATCCCGTTATCAACGACATCCAATGTCCATGGTCAGGAAACCGTAACCATCTATTGATCAATGAGCTAGTCAACTAGAGGTTCACTAGGGACATGTTGTGGTCTATATATTCAGACATGTATTGCAATTTCTGGATAAGATAATTATAGCATGAACAATAGACAATTATCATGAACAAGGAAATATAATAATAACCATTTTATTATTGCCTCTAGGGCATATTTCCAACACCATTGAGCTGAAGGTGATAGCGCACTTGGACCATCTGAGCGGGCGCGTGGCCTCGAGCCTGGGAAGGGTCGCGTTCACCTCGTGAGCAAACTGCTTGAAGACACGCTAAGAGGCTGGGGCTTGAGCACCACCCAAGATGCAGACAATGGTGCGTGGCTCCTGGAAGCCCCCTGCCCCCTCATCCTGATGGTGGTCATCGTTTCTCCTTGGTGGTAGCGGTAGCAGAGGGAGGCCAGCGTTGCCCTGAGTGCATTCCTCACGAGGCTGGTCCCTCCAGGGGCCCTCGCAAGGCTGGGCCTTCCAATGGTCCTTGCGAGGCTGGTCATGCCACTCCTGGCGGGGGCCGCGGTCGTCCGAGTGTCCTCTGCTTCATCCTCCTCCTCGGCCGTAGCCTCGGTCGTTGCGCTCGGGGCATCGACTAAAGCGCCCATCTGGGATGGCCCTGAGCTCCTGACTGTCACTGGTGTTGTGGCTGTGAACATTGTGGAAGGCACAGAACGGGCGATTGGCCCTAGATGATTTGGGGTGGTCGTGAGCACAGCAGCCCCCTTCCGATTCACGTCCTTGATCTTTGCCTTCTTGTCCTCCTGGTCAGCAGCTGGGAGCTCGAGCAGGGAATGGCTCCCTTCCTCAGTCCTTGCACACTTGGTTACCATGTTGAACATCTCTAGGGCCGAGCGTAGATCCTCGTGGATGGCGAGCTCCTCCTTCATCTTGATGTCGCGGACGCCATCGGAGAACGCAGAGATGATGGCCTCGTCCATCACCTTGGGGATCTTGAGGCGAACGCTGTTGAAGCGCTGGATGTACTTCAGCAGGGTTTCCTCTGGTTGATGCTTGATGCGCTACAGGTCACCTGCTGCCGGCGGGCGGTCATGAGTGCCTTGGAAGTTGGCGACGAAACACTCACGCATCTCGCCCCAGGAGGAGATCGATCCCGCGGGCAAGTTCAGGAGCCACGAGCGCGCGCCATCCTTGAGGGCAATGGGAAACCAGTTCTCCATGACCTTCTCGTCTCCGCTGGCTACCTCGATGCTCAACTCGTAGAGCTGCAAGAACTCCATGGGGTCGGGGGTGCCGTCGTAAAACGGAGGCAGGAGATACGTCTCCGTCGTATCTACTTTTCCAAACACTTTTGCCCTTGTTTTGGACTCTAACTTGCATGATTTGAATGGAACTAACCAGGACTGACGCGATTTTCAGCAGAATTACCATGGAGTTATTTATGTGCAGAAACAAACATTCTCGGAATGAACTGAAACTTCGTGGAGAAACTTTTTGGAAAATATAGAAAATACCTACAAAAGATGAAGGCCTAGGGCTCACCACCTGTCCACGAGGGTGGGGGGCGCGCCCCCTACCTCGTGGGCCCCCTGGTGCCTCTCTGACTCCAACTCCAACTCTATATATTATGTTTCGGGGAGAAAAAAAATCAGAGAGAAGAATTCATTGCGTTTTACGATATGGAGCCGCCGCCAAGCTCTAAAACCTCTCGGGAGGGCTGATCTGGAGTCCGTTCGGGGCTCCGGAGAGGGGAATCCGTCACCATCGTCATCATCAACCATCCTCCATCACCAATTTCATGATGCTCACTGCTGTGCGTGAGTAATTCCATTGTAGGCTTGCTGGACGGTGATGGGTTGGATGGGATCTATCATGTAATCAAGTTTGTTTTGTTAGGGTTTGATCCCTAGTATCCACTATGTTCTGAGATTGATGTTGCTATGACTTTGCTATGCTTAATGCTTGTCACTAGGGCCCGAGTGCCATGATTTCAGATCTGAACCTATTAAGTTTGCATCAATATATGAGTGTTCTTGATCCTATCTTGCAAGTCTATAGCCACCTATTATGTGTTATGATATGTTAACCCCGAAGTGACAATAATCGGGATGATCTGTTAACCCCGAAGTGACAATAATCAGGATACTTACCGGTGATGACCGTAGTTTGAGGAGTTCATGTATTCACTATGTGTTAATGCTTTGTTCCGGTACTCTATTAAAAGGAGGCCTTAATATCCCTTAGTTCCCGTAAGGACCCCGCTGCCACTGGAGGGTAGGACAAAAGATGTCATGCAAGTTCTTTTCCATAAGCACTTATGACTATGTTCGGAATACATGCCTACATTATATCAATGAACTGGAGCTAGTTCTGTGTTACCCTAGGTTATGACTGTTACATGATGAACCGCATCCGACATAATTATCCATCACTGATCCATTGCCTACGAGCTTTCCATACATTCTTCTTCGCTTATTTACTTTCCCGTTGCTATTGCTATCATCACTACAAAATAACAAAAACATTACTTTTACTACTGTTACCTTTTGCTACCGTTACCACTACTATCTTATTACTTTGCTGGAGATATTAAGTTTCCAGGTGTGGTTGAATTGACAACTCAGCTGGTAATACTTGACAGTATTCTTTGGCTCCCCTTGTGTCGAATTAATAAATTGGGGTTGAATACTTTACCCTCGAAAACTGTTGCGATCCCCTATACTTATGGGTTATCAAGACTATTTTCTGGCGCCGTTGCCGTGGAGCATAGCTCTATTCTTTGAGCCACTTGGGATTTATATCTTCTTATCATTATGAAGAACTTGAGATATCCAGAAACCAAGATTTAACCCTCAACTACGAGGGGAGGTAAGGAACTGCCATCTAGCTCTGCACTTGATTTACCTTCTGTTCTGAGTAAGCTTGCGACACCTAAAACTGCTTCTGCTATTCATTCTGATATGTCGCATGTTATTAATGATGCTACTTCTGCTATACATGATACTTATGATGGAACTAGTTCTATGCTTCATACTACTGTGCCACTTGGTGAATTCCTTGATGAACAACTTTCTCGGGCTAGAGAGATTGAAAATATTGAATCTGATAATACTAATGAAAGTGATCATGAAGAATCACTTGTTATTCCAGAGGGTTATGTTTTTGATCAAGAAGCCTCTTTAGCTATTTTAGCTTGCAAAGATAGAAACGAACTTAAGAGTTTATTAGCTAAATGGAACAAGAAATATCTAAATGCTAGAATGAAACCTGACCCTGCTTTTGCTACTTCACCTATCTGTGTTACTAATAAGGATTATGAATTCTCTGTTGATCCTGATATAATTACTTTGGTTGAATCTGTTCCTTTTCATGGCTATGAATCTGAAACTGTTGTGGCACATCTTACTAAATTAAATGATATAGCCACCTTGTTCACTACTGATGAGAGAACTCGTTACTTTTATATCCTTAAAATATTTCCATTCTCGTTAAAGGGTGATGCTAAGATATGGTTTAATTCTCTTGATCCTAGTTGTGTGCGTAGTCCCCAGGATATGATTTATTACTTCTCTGCTAAATATTTTCCTGGTCATAAGAAACAAGCTGCTTTAAGGAATATATATAATTTTGTGCAAATTAAAGAAGAGAGTCTCCCACAAGCTTGAGGGAGGCTTCTCTAGTTACTTAATGCTTTGCCTGATCATCCTCTTAAGAAAAATGAAATACTTCATATCTTTTATAATGGACTAACTGATGCTTCCAGAGATTACCTAGATAGTTGTGCTGGTTCTGTTTTCAGGGAAAGAACACCGGATGAAGCTGAAATTCTATTGAATAATATGTTGATGAATGAAAATAATTGGACACCTCCGGAGCCAATTCCTGAGCCTATTCCCAAACCAACTCCAAAGAAGAGGGGTATTCTATTTCTCAGTCCTGAAGATATGCAAGAGGCAAAGAAATCTAAGAAAGAAAAAGGTATTATAGCTGAAGATGTTAAGAATTTACCTCCTATTGAAGAAATACATGGTCTTAATTTACCGCGTGTTGAAGAAACATATGATCTTAATCCTTTACCTATTGAAGAAACTCATGGTCTAGATAACCCGACACAGGTAGTAAAGGTAAATTCTCTCTATAGATATGATAAAGCTGAAATCCCATTTACTAAGTTTGCTAGCCCATGCTTAGATGAGTTTGATAAATTTATGGCTAAGAAAGAAGATGTTAATGCTTATTTTGGTAGACAATTGAAATACAATTCAAATATGCTTGAACACTTGGGTGATTATATGGCTAATGTCAAAGGTGAACTTAAACTTATTAGTAAACATGCTTCTATGGTTACCACTCAAGTAGAACAAGTACTTCAAGCTCAAAATGATTTGCTCAATGAATTGAATAGTAAGGATAATGATAATGCTGTTAGAGTTATGACTAGAGGTGGTAAAATGACTCAGCAACCTTTGTATCCTGAAGGCCATCCTAACAGAATTGAGCAAGATTCTCGGAGTAATAATATAGATGCACCTAGTCCTTCTAAAAGGAAGGAAAAGAAAAATGATAGGACTTTGCATGCTTCTAGTGAAACTGTTACTAAAACACCTGAGAATCCAAATGATATTTCTATTTCTGATGCTGAAACCAATCTGGTAATAAACCTGAAACTAGCAATAATGTTACTGATAATGTTGATGATGATGCTCAACCTAGCAATGATAATGATGTAGAAATTGAACCTGTTGTTGATCTTGATAACCCACAATCAAAGAATCAATGTTATGATAAGAAAGACTTTGTTGCTAGGAAACATGGTAAAGAAAGAGAACCATGGGTTCAGAAACCCATGCCTTTTCCTCCCAAACCATCCAAGAAAAAGGATGATGAGGATTTTGAGCGCTTTGCTGAAATGATTAGTCCTATCTTTTTGCGTATGCGATTAACTGATATGCTCAAAATGAATCCTTATGCTAAGTATATGAAAGATATTATTACAAATAAGAGAAAGATACCGGAAGCTGAAATTTCCACTGTGCTTGCTAATTATACTTTTAAGGGTGGAATACCAAAGAAACTTGGAGATCCCGGTGTACCCACTATACCATGCTCCATTAAAAGAAACTATGTTAGAACTGCTTTATGTGATCTTGGAGCCGGTGTTAGTGTTATGCCTCTTTCTTTATATTGTAGACTTGATTTGAAAAATTGACACCTACTGAAATATCTTTGCAAATGGCTGATAAATCAACTACTATACCTATCGGTATTTGTGAGGATGTGTCCGTTGTAGTTGCAAACGTTACTATTTTAACGGATTTTTTTATTCTTGATATTCCCGAGGACGATAGTATGTCTATTATTCTTGGAAAACCCTTTTTGAATACTGCATGGGCTGTTATTGATTGCACTAAACGCAATGTCACTTTTCATGTTAATGGTAATGAGCATACGGTACACTTTCTGAGGAAACAACCTCAAGTACACAGTATCAACTCTATTGGAAAAATTCCATCAATTATATTTGGAGGTTTGGAATTTCCTCTTCCTACTGTCAAGAAGAAATATGATATTCTTATTATTGGGGATGTGCATATCCCCGTTGAGGTAACATAGTGTTATTCAAAATTTCTCCGGTTCCATGTTATTCGGAATGAGTTCTTTAACAAGACTTGATCAACCTTGTTAGTGGATTCCTTTTGATGAGCATGAGATGGATGAAACTAGAAAGCACAACCTTCTGTACCCCACTTTTACTTTCTGTTATTTATATTAAATAAAATAAAAATAAATATTTTTCTGTCTGTTATCTGATTATCCATGCAATATAAAAATACCCCAAAAATAAAAGTTCTACAAATGCCCTGAAATTTAAATATGATTTTTCTAGAATATTTGAGAATATTTGGCACTAAGAACACAATAGGGGGGTCAACCACCTGCCCACAAGGGTGGAGGGCGCGCCCTACCCCCTGGGCGTGCCCCCTACCTCGTGGGCCCACGGTCGCCCTCCTCCACTTATTCCTCCACCCACACACTTCTTCTTCCTCCCACAAACACGAATATCCAGCTCAAACCCGAGTCCAAGCTCATTTTGCTGCCGTTTTCGATCTCCTTGCTCAAAGCACCTCTCACAAAACTGCTTGGGGAGATTGTTCCTTGGTATGTCACTCCTCCATTGGTCCAATTAGTTATTGTTCTAGTGCTTTATTCATTTCAAAATTTTGCTGCTTAGGTGACCCTGTTCTTGAGCTTGCATGTCAAATTTATATGGTCAAAAGTAGTTTTGATGCATGATATAGGCCCTAGGCACTTGTAGGAGTAGTTTCTATCAATATTATTGAGTTTGGTTTACTTTTATTTTGAAGTTACTAAAAATTTCAGAATTTTTCAGAGGAAGAAAAATGCTAAGGAAAATGTTCCAAGGTGGTTCCTCAAGGAAGCAAGGACCATGCTTGCAATGCGTGACGCTGATGAAGAGCCACTAAGAGACGCTCCAGTGCGTCCTTGTGAGTGGCCTTCTGAAAATTTTATGGATCGAGCAGGAATTAAGGAAGAATTCAACGCATAATTGCGTAACGCCGATCTTGTGAGCTTCGAGGAAGAGAAGTGCAGCCAGTATCACAAACTCACTAGTACCTTTGTGAGGAGGTTTAAATTTTCATCTTCACGTAATTCTCCAACTGTCCTGTTTGATCTGTATGAAAATTCTTATACTATGGACTTAGAAGATTTTACCACTGCTTGCAAACTTCCACAATGGGGTAGTATAAGGGATCCTCACAAATCTGAATTTAGAGATTTTCTTGCTAGCATAACTGTGGGAGAATCTAGAGATATAACACAAGCCACCATATGGAGCATTCACTTTCCTGCTATACATTTTTTTGCTCTCTTCATAGGTAGATGCATTAATGGTAAAGATGAGGCATGTCACATGTGTGTCCCTGACCTCAATATTCTTAGAAGTGCTATGTTAGGAGAAAAATCTTATAATTTGGGAGCCATTGTTGCACGTAGGTTGCATCTTAATAGATTTAATGGAGATTTCTTTGGAGGAATTTATGCAACCCGCATAGCTAATTTTCTTGGTATAGCCATACGCGAAGTTGATATTGAATTACCTCCTGCTTACCTAGAATTTAATGCTATGGTTCACCATCAGTTTGGCGAGAGGAATGAATCACCTCTCCAGTACTGACTAATCTTTGACAGACGCCGTTCTGTCCATATTACTCTCCTTGCTCCTGCCTTCTTTGATCATCAGGCAAAAAGGAAGATATACTATTACCAGAGAGGAGGCAGATGAGTACGAGAGGAGAGCAGAGGCCGCTCGTCGCCACGCTGCAGCTCAGCAGGCGATAGCCGCTGCATCGCAGTACGACCCCAGCTTCTATTATGGATATCCGCCAGGCCAGCCATGGCCATAGACCAACTTAGGACAAAAGCCTAAGCTTGGGGGAGTACATATTTCCCACCGACATTACATTTATGTTCACACACTCATTGCTAGATGTCGGTACTCATACTTTTTCATTATATCATCCATGCTAGTTTATTTTCCTTTTTATGCTTTCTTCTTGTGTGTTTAATAAACCTTAAGAAAAACCAAAAAAATTAGTTGTAGCTTTTAGCTAGTTTTAATTTCCATGCTTGTAGTAGTAATTAAAAAGAAAAACCAAAAATATTTCCTGTTCTTCTTTTTGCTTGTTGGGAGCTTTCCCATGTAAATAGTTTTATTTCTTTTCTTTTCTTTGGGGGTCGATAGGAGAAGACCATAATTAAATTGTTGAAGTGGCTCTTATATACATTATTGTTGATCTCACAAAAGAACCCATATTGCCTTGTCTTCTCCTCTTTATTGAATGCTTGCAGATTCCAGCTTAGTCCAATGCACGTGCACTATTATTATTATTCACACTATTCGGTCGTGCAAGTGAAATGCAATTATGACGACATATGATGGACTGACTGAGATAAACAAGCGGGTATGAACTCGACCTCTTTGTTTTTGTAAATATGATTAGTTCATTGTTCCTGATTCAGCCTATTATGAATAAACATGTTTTCAATAACAACTAGAGATCATAGTTTCTTGTGACATGCTTGATTAGCTATGAGTTATAATGGTTTATGTTGTGTGCCAACATGCTATTGAGATGGTTATGATGTGGTATGATAGGGTGGTATCCTCCTCTGAATGATTTGAGTGACTTGACTTGGCGCATGTTCACGCATGTAGTTGAAACAAAATCAACATAGCCTTCACAATATTTATGTTCATGGTGGATTATATCCTACTCATGCTTGCATTCGGTGTTGATTAATTTTAATGCATGTTCATGACTGTTGTTGCTCTCTAGCTGGTCGCTTCCCAGTCTTTTGCTAGCCTTCACCTGTACTAAGCGGGAATACTGCTTGTGCATCCAATCCCTTAAACCCCAGAGTTATTCCACATGAGTCCACTATACCTACCTATATACGGTATCTACCTGCCGTTCCAAGTAAATTTGTATGTGCCAAACTCTAAACCTTCAAATAAATATCTGGTTTTGTATGCTTGAATAGCTCATGTATCAACTAGGGTTGTCCGCATCTTCCATGTTAGGCGGGTTATTCTCAAGAGGAGTGGACTCCGCTCCTCACTCACGAGAGAAATGGATGGTCACCGGGATGCCCAGTCCCATGCTTTACGCAAACTAAATCAAAATAATTGCAAACAAAACTCCCCCTGGGACTCTTGTTAGTTGGAGGCACTCGTTGTTTCGAGCAAGCCATGGATTGATGCTTGTTGGCGGAAGGGGGAGTATGAACTTTACCATTCTGTTTGGGAACCGCCTATAATGTGTGTAACATGGAAGATATCGCCATCTCTTGGTTGTTATGTTGACAATGAAAGTATACCGCTCAAAATATTATTCACCTCCGTTTCAAAACCAAGCTCTGGCACCTCTACAAATCCCTGCTTGCCTCTGTGAAGGGCTTATCTATTTAATTTTATGCTGAGTCGTCATCCTCTTATTAAAAAGCACTAGTTGGAGAGCACTACTGTCATTTGCATTTATTACTGTTAATTTACATTGAGTATGACCTGACTGGATCTCTTTTACCACGAATTACAATGTCTAGTCAGTCCTTGGACTTTAAAGGTGCTCTGCACTTATGTTTTGTGGTATCAGAAAGGGCTAGCAAGATACCACCTTGTTATATCATATTATGATTGTTTTGAGAAAGTGTTGTCATCCAAGATCTATTATTATTGCTCGCTAGTTGATTATGCTATTGATATGAGTAGACTTGAGACCTAAGCGTTATTGTGAATGTGGTTAGTTATAATCTTTGCTGAAAACTTGAATGCTGGCTTTACATATTTACAACAACAAGAGCAAACAGAGTTTGTAAAAGTTTTTCTTTATCACTTTCAGTTTGTGAACTAAATTGCTTGAGGACAAGCAAAGGTTTAAGCTTAGGGGAGTTGATACGTCTCTGTCGTATCTACTTTTCCAAACACTTTTGCCCTTGTTTTGGACTCTAACTTGCATTATTTGAATGGAACTAACCCGGACTGACGTTGTTTTCAGTAGAATTACCGTGGTGTTATTTATGTGCAGAAACAAACGTTCTCGGAATGACCTAAAACTTCATGGAGCAACTTTTTGGAAAATATAAAAAATACTTGCAAAAGATGAGGGCCAGGGGGGCCACCACCTGTCCACGAGGGTGGGGGGCATGCCTGCCCCCCTAGGGCGCGCCCCTACCTCGTGGGCCCCCTGGTGCCTCTCCGACTCCAAATCCAACTCTATATATTGTGTTTCGGGGAGAAAAAAATCAGAGAGAAGAATTCATCGCGTTTTATGATACGGAGCCGCCGCCAAGCCCTAAAACCTCTCGGGAGGGCTGATCTGGAGTCCGTTCGGGGCTCCGGAGAGGGGAATCCGTCACCATCGTCATCATCAACCATGCTCCATCACCAATTTCATGATGCTCACTGCCGTGCATGAGTAATTCCATCGTAGGCTTGCTGGACGGTGATGGGTTGGATGGGATCTATCATGTAATCGAGTTAGTTTTGTTAGCGTTTGATCCCTAGTATCCACTATGTTCTGAGATTGATGTTGCTATGACTTTTCTATGCTTAATGCTTGTCACTAGGGCCCGAGTGCCATGATTTTAGATCTGAACCTATTATGTTTTCATCAATATATGAGTTTTCTTGATCCTATCTTGCAATTATATAGTCACCTATTATGTGTTATGATCCGTTAACCCCGAAGTGACAATAATCGGGATACTTATGTCGGCGTTCTGGGAACGGGGGTCCCCAGACTTGCCTGCCTGCGGCCTGCGGTGTGGCTCAAATGGGGGCCCAACATGGCCCATCTTCATCAGCACAAGACTCAAGACCCTCGCGAGGGGCCAAGCCTCGCGAGGCGGACGACACGGCGCATCCTCAGGCGCAGCCTCCTCAGGCTGGCTCACGAGGAGGCGGAGATATCAAGGCAGGGTACCTCGCGAGGTGCCCATGACTCAAGCCATGATGACTCAGGATGCCAGGCGGGCGCCAGTGCGCGCAGCGTCCTTCTTTCCTCTTTGGTGCAAAGGGGGCAAGCGCAGCCGTGGATTACCGAGGCATTAGGCAAAGGTTGCCATATCGGTGCAACGAGACCAGGACCAGGAGGACTACGAGACGGAGGTCACCATGGAGCCCAGCACGGCGTCACCGCAGGGCCTTTCACTGGCGAAGACCAACTTTAGTCAGGATAAGTGTACTAGATGTTCCCCTTCAAATTAGCCCGCCATTGTCGGCGCCCTTCCCGCTCGATATTTGGGAAGAGGCCCAGGGCCTTTCCCTATAAATAGGACCGGCCACCCACGTAGCAAGGGGTTCGGTTCGGATCGGTTCGGTTCGGATCGGTGGGGTTCGGAGGTCTGGTTAGGTCGGTTTGTTGGTTGGTTCGGCTCGCAAGTAGAGAGAGAGAGGGAGAGGAGACCGAACTCCTCCTAGCAGTTCATCACCCCAGCCAAGAACAGACCCTCGTGAGGCTGTTCTTCCTTGTACTGTCCATCATCACCAGCCCCAGGAGGCAATCCATCCACCACACCCCGGAGTAGGGTGTTACACCACAATGGTGGCCCGAACCAGTATAAATCTTGTGTCTCTTGTGCGGTTCTTTTAGTAGTTTAGATCTTTGCGAGACGGGGAGGTAGAAGGCGAGATTTTCGCGCGCACCCCAGTGTTCGAACCTTAAGGGTCTGCCGGAACCCGAAATCTGACATTTGGCGCGCCAGGTAGGGGTGCGCCGGAATCTGTCTTCCGCCGCTCCGCTCTCCTCCGACCGTCGCATCCATGTCTGACGCTCGTCGGGCCCGCGCCGAGCGCTGGGCCGCCATTGCTTCTGGCGTCGCCCAGACGGCCCCCGTCGGTGGGCGTCCTCATCGTTCCCCGTCGCCCGCCGTCAACGCCGCCACCGGCCCGGCGGGGGGCGAGCAGCAGGCATCGTCTCAGCACCCGTCCGTGCGGCAAGACGGCCGCACCGCTACTCCATCACTCACCCCAGCTGGCTCTTCATCCCGCGCGCTCCAGGCACCCTTGGAGGCTCGGGCTGCGCTCATCGCAGCAAACGAGCTCCTGCGCTACCGCCCCGTCGACGACGTCTACGAAGAGTGGCTCGACCGTGTCACCGAGCTCGTCCGCGCCGCAGGGGCTCTCCTGCGCCGCCCGCCCCGCTAGCTGCACTCCGCCCCGCGTGGGCAATGAAGCTCCAGGGGCGCACCAGCCGCCTCCTCTCCAAGAAGATGCCATGGCTCCAAGGCGTCTGGCCCCTGGGCGGAACCCGCTCCGTCAGGCGCCAGCGCAACAAGAACGGAGCTGCCAAGAAGTCCCTCGCCCGCAAGGAGATGCCTGGGCGCTCCCTGCCCCAGCTCCGGCACGCCAAGACCCCGCTCTGCTCCTAGCTGCGGCGCGTGGGGACCCCCAAGGCCAAGCTCTCCACCAACCGAAGCCTTTCGTGGCCACCGCGGGCTGCCGCGCCTACACCACCGAGCTGCACAGCGTTGCGTGGCCCGGCAAGTTCAAGCCGGACTTGCCTCCTTGCTACGACGGCACGACTGATCCCGCAGAGTTCCTCCAGCTCTATGAGCTGGGCATCGAGGCTGCCAGCGGGGATGAGAAGGTCATGGCGAACTAGTTCCCCATGGCACTGAAGGAAGGAGCTCGCACCTGGCTCCTGAATCTGGCCCCGGGCACAATCTCCTCCTGGGACCAGGTGCGCACCCGCTTCATCGCCAACTTCCAAGGTACCCGCGACCGGTCGCCCGCCGTAAGTGACATGCGCCACATCAAGCAACAACCCGGAGAAACCCTGCAAAATTACATCCAGTGCTTCAACAGCGTGCACCTCAAGATCCCCAAGGTGTCCGAGGAAGCCATTATCTTGGCTTTCTCCGATGGCGTGCGCGACGTCAAGATGTAGGAGGAGCTGGCGATGCATGAAGACCTCTGCACATCCCTGGAGCTGTTCAACTTGGCGACCAAGTGCGCCAGGGCTGAGGAGGGACGTCTCTCCCTCCTCGAGCTGCCTGCCGCAGATCCAGAAGAGAAGAAGCCCAAGGCCAAGGACGTGAAGCGCAAGGGGGCTGCCGTACTCGCGGCAGAACCAGACACCAAGCGAGGCAAGGATCTGCCCAAACCCTCCAGAGGTAGCCGGTACTGTGTGTACCATGACCTCCACACCCACAACACCAACGAATGTCAAGAGCTCCGCGCCGTGCGAGAAGGAAGGATTGGCCATCGCCCTGACCGTGGTGACCGGGGCTACGGCCGAGGAGGAGGAAGAAACCCAGGACGCTGGGAAGATCACGGCCCGCACCAGGGGTGGCGCAACCAGCCTCGCGAGGACCGCTGGCGAGACCTGCCTCGCGAGGGGGACTGGAGGGATCAGCCTCGTGAGGATCTCCCTCATGGCAATGCAGGCCTACCTCCGCTGCCACCTCAGCCAAGGAGGAACGAAGACCGCCATCAAGACGAGGGGGTTGGGGGCTTCCAAGAGCGGCGCGCAATCACCTGCATCCTAGGCGGAGCTCAAGCCCCAGCCTCTCAACGTATGTTCAAGGAGTTTGCCCGCGAAGTGAATGCAGTTCTCCCCAAGCTCGAAGCAACGCGCCCCCTCAGGTGGTCGACGTGCGCCATCACGTTCAGCTCGGCAGACCAGCTCAAGTGCGCAGCCACGGCCGGAGTCCTCCCGATGCTTTGCTCCCCAGTCATCAGCAACGTGCTGGTCACCAAGACCCTCATCGACGGGGGGGGGGGGGGGGGGGCAGGGCTCAACGTCCTGTCCGTGGAAACATTCAACAACCTCCAAGTGCCCTATGACCAGCTTCAGCCAACCAAGCCTTTCTCCGGGATCATCGACGGTTCCACAGTCCCAATCGGGCAGGTCCGCCTGCCTGTCACCTTCGGGGCCCGCAACAACTACCGCACCGAGCTCATCGACTTTGACGTTGCCCACATCTGCCTTCCGTACAACGCCATCCTCGGGTACCCAGCGCTGGCCAAGTTCATGGTTGCGACTCACCACGGCTACAATGTCCTCAAGATGCCAGGAAGTGGCGGCGTCATCACGGTGCCCTGTGAAGAGAAGGATGCAGTGTGTTCCCTGGAGCGAGCCTATCAGGCCGCGTCGCTAGAAGACCCGGATCGCGGAAGCAGGAGGCTTCCTGATACCACCCCCAAGAAGAAGAATACGTCGTCAGGCTCAGCCCTCAGGAGGCAGGCCCTTCAGGGCCCATGTCTGCCCAGGGGGACCCTCCTTCCATCGCATAGGAAAGCGCGCCCAATGCCCTCCTCAGGCAGGGCTCGGGGGCTATCACCTTGAGGGCCACCGACCTAACCAGGGTCACGAGGGAGGCGCTTGGGCACCATGTGGAGGCGTGCTTCGAAGCACGTTTCCCTCAAGAAGGTGCCAGGCAAGGGAGGTCAGACCAGTAGGAGTTCGTTAACAAGGCCATTCAAGAACTACAGGAGTCAAGGATCATGAGAGGTTGCCGTTGTCCACCAGCTGTGGCTCCACATCCAAGCGAGGATGGTGGGCTGCGCGTTTGTGTCGACATACCGGAGCTCAATCAGATCGCCACAACGGAGCGCCTCTGGCCCTCGCGAGTGGGGCTCTGCGGGGGTCCACCCCACAGCTATGTTCACATGCCTTACGGCCTACCGAGCATGGCTGTGGCGCACCAGCGCCTCATGAGGGGCATCATGGAGGCTCAGGAAGACAGGCGTTCCGCGGCCCTAGCGGAGATGAAGACAGCTCGCGAGGAGCCACCAGTGCCTCCCGAGCATCCCGAGGCCCCAGGGCCTCGGGGCTCGTGAGGATAGGCTTCTGCGGCCCATCAAGCCTGCTGCACCAACGCCACTACGCCGACGACATCCTCAGGTGACATCTTTCAAGTTCCATTCCCAGCTGGGAGCGCCCTCCCAGGGTTGCATCACTCCCAGGCCGCGTGGGTCCGTCCCTGCGGCACGTATCCCCTTTTATCCTTCGGTCGTTAGTTTGCCTTGTTGGGGGCGCCCCTCGGGCTGCATCATCCCCAAGCCGCTCGGGCCAGACCCAGTGGCGTGTATCTCGCTCGAGTTTATTTCCAACTATGCATTCGCCTATCGCGACTACCTGATGCCCGTCTACGGCATCCCTTCTTCTCCATGTCGACCACTTGCACATTAAAGGGGGGGTGCCTGAGCATCACGACTCAGGGGTCTTACTGGCTCTCCAGCCCTCACCCTCTGGCCTTGTCCACGGCATCGCGACCTGGCATACCAGCGACGGCTGAGACAAGCTCGAGGGCCAGGACCCGAGGACGTAGAGTGCCGGCATCTAACCAAATTTTGCAGGGACACATCTCAAGATACGGCCCAGTGCCAGGCGCAACCCGCCTAGAGGTAGGGCCTCGTGAGTCCCGCGCTGGCTCACGGGTGCCCAGATACACCTCACCTAGCCCTACCGTGCCGGCCACGTGTTAGGGCGGGGCTGTACACGCCCCGGGGGCTCCTCCCGGAGGGGAGCCCCCTCCCACGTACCAGTGGAAGCACCATGCTCCGCGCTGGCTGACGACACTGCCGAGGAGGGGCTATGCCCGCACACATACGGAAGCGCTATGCTCCGCGCTGGTGATAAACAACTGGGGGTGGCCTCCGGGCCGCATTAACCTCAGGGAGCCCAGAGCTCAGTGGCTGGCCTCATCGCAACGCCTCCCCTCAGGAGTGCCGCGCGAGGGGGCTAGGCATGGGGGCTACGACTGGGTCACACCCAGACGTACACCGCCCAGCCAGGCCCCTCGGGCCTGGTTCGTCGCGCGCCTCTCCCCGAGCGGAGCCAAGGTATGAAGGCCGTTTGCGCGTCAAGGGGGACCCCTGAGCATCGCGACTGAGGGGCCTAACTGGCCCCGTAGCCCCTCACTACTTAGTTCCGAAAGGCTATGCTGGGTGAGCTACGCGCGAGGCCGGGCTCTGCAGACGTAGAACGGTAGCCTCGCTTACATTTCACTTCATCGCCCGATGTTCGCGCGTCAAGGGGGACTCCTGAGCATCGCGACTCAGGAGCCTAACTAGCTCCGTAGCCCCTCACTCCTTAGTTCCGAAAGTCTATGCTGGGTGAGGTACGCGCGGAGTCGGGCTCTGCAGACGTAGAACAGAAGATACACCTACATCACGCCACCCTACTTGTTGTTCGCGCGCCAAGGGGGACTCCTGAGCATCGCGACTCAGGAGCCTAACTTGCCACGTAGCCCCTCACTCCTTTGGTTCCGTCCTGGTTTCCAGTCGGGGCCAATGCTGGGTGAGGCACGCGCGGGGCCGGGCTCTGCTGGCGTAGAACACAAGCAAATAGGGAAGAAAAGCATAAAACTCAAGGAATTTAAAAGCAAATATTACAGTCCATACTGTCATCTCAATACCGAACGCAAGTTTAAATGCCTTCCCGAGGCGTGATGCATGTGTAGGAATTGAAAGGAGAACAGGGATGGAATGAAGCCACTTGTCGACGGTGAAGCTGTGTGGAGTGGCTTCGCCTCATGGAGCAGCAGGGCCGGCAGCGCCTTGCATTGGCCCGGTGCTGAAGGCCTGGAACCTCCCCAGTAGTGCCTCCGCACGCCCCTTCACGGCTTCGACAGCGGCGGCAGCACCCTCGCCGTTCACCGGTTCCAGTAGGCCGTCGAGGTCGGCATTGGGATCATGAAGGAAGATGTGGGCGAAGACCCGCGTCAGCGCAGCAGAAGACAGGACGCGCGCCTCGGCGTCGGCCGCGGGGCCGATGCCAAGGGCGACATCCCCAAGGGCCTTAACCAGGAAGGGAAGCTGCTTGGCGGGGCCGTCCCCGTCATCGGCTAGCGGGCTGTCCAGGCCGCTCTCGTAAAGCTGTTGGGGAACATAGTAATTTCAAAAAATTTCCTACACACACGTAAGATCATGGTGATGCACAGCAACGAGAGGGGAGAGTGTTGTCTACGTACCCATGCAGACCGACTGCGGAAGCGTTGACACAACATAGAAGAAGTAGTCGTACGTCTTCCCGATCCGACCGATCCAAGCACCGTTACTCCGGCACCTCCGAGTTCTTAGCACACGTACAGCTCGATGACGATTTCCGGGCTCCGATCCAGCAAAGCGTCGGGGAGGAGTTCCGTCAGCACAACGGCGTGGTGACAATCTTGATGTTCTACCGAGGCAGGGCTTCGCCTAAGCACTACAACGATATGATCGAGGTGGAATATGGTGGCAGGGGGCACCGCACACGGCTAAGGAATGATCTCAATGATCAACTTGTGTGTCTAGAGGTGCCCCCTGCCTCCGTATATAAAGGAGCCAAGGGGGAGGGGGCCGCCGGCCAGGAGGAGGGCGCAGGAGGAGTCCTATAATGATCTTACTCCTACCGGGAGTAGGACTCCCCCCCCCCCCAATCCTAGTTGGACTAGGATTCCCCGAGGGGGAAAGAGAGAGAGGGGGGCCGGCCACCTCTCCTAGTCCTAATAGGACTAGGGGAGGGGGGAGGCGCGCGGCCACCTTGGGCTGCCCCTTTCTCCTTTCCACTAAGGCCCATTAAGGCCCATATGGCTCCCGGGGGGTTCCGGTAACCTCCCGGTACTCCGGTAAAATCCCGATTTCACACGGAACACTTCCGATATCCAAATATAGGCTTCCAATATATCAATATTTATGTCTCGACCATTTCGAGACTCCTCGTCATGTCCGTGATCACATCTGGGACTCCGAACTAACTTCGGTACATCAAAATGCATAAACTCATAATAACTGTCATCGTAACGTTAAGCGTGCGGACCCTACGGTTCGAGAACAATGTAGACATGACTGAGACACATCTCCGGTCAATAACCAATAGCGGGACCTAGATGCCCATATTGGCTCCTACATATTCTACGAAGACCTTTATCGGTCAGACCGCATAACAACATACGTTGTTCCCTTTGTCATCGGTATGTTACTTGCCCGAGATTCGATCGTCGGTATCCAATACCTAGTTCAATCTCGTTACCGGCAAGTCTCTTTACTCATTCCGTAATACATCATCTCGCAACTAACTCATTAGTCGCAATGCTTGCAAGGCTTATGTGATGTGCATTACCGAGAGGGCCCAGAGATACCTCTCCGACAATCGGAGTGACAAATCCTAATCTCGAAATACGCCAACCCAACATCTACCTTTGGAGACACCTGTAGAGCTCCTTTATAATCACCCAGTTACGTTGTGACATTTGGTAGCACACAAAGTGTTCCTCCGGTAAACGGGAGTTGCATAATCTCATAGTCATAGGAACATGTATAAGTCATGAAGAAAGCAATAGCAACATACTAAACGATCGGGTGCTAAGCTAATGTAATGGGTCATGTCAATCAGATCATTCAACTAATGATGTGACCTCGTTAATCAAATAACTACACCTTTTTCATGGTTAGGAAACATAACCATCTTTGATTAACGAGCTAGTCAAGTAGAGGCATACTAGTGACACTAAGTTTGTCTATGTATTCACACATGTATTATGTTTCCGGTTAATACAATTCTAGCATGAATAATAAACATTTATCATGATATAAGGAAATAAATAATAACTTTATTATTGCCTCTAGGGCATATTTCCTTCAGTCTCCCACTTGCACTAGAGTCAATAATCTAGATTACACAGTAATGATTCTAACACCCATGGAGCCTTGGTGCTGATCATGTTTTGCTCGTGGAAGAGGCTTAGTCAACGGGTCTGCAACATTCAAATCCGTATTTATCTTGCAAATCTCTATGTGTCCCACCTGGACTAGATCCCGGATGGAATTGAAGCGTCTCTTGATGTGCTTGGTCCTCTTGTGAAATCTGGATTCCTTTGCCAAGGCAATTGCACCAGTATTGTCACAAAAGATTTTCATTGGACCCGATGCACTAGGTATGACACCTAGATCGGATATGAACTCCTTCATCCAGACTCCTTCGTTCACTGCTTCCGAAGTAGCTATGTATTCCGCTTCACATGTAGATCCCACTACGACGCTTTGTTTAGAACTGCACCAACTGACAGCTCCACCGTTTAATGTAAACACGTATCCGGTTTGCGATTTAGAATCGTCCGGATCAGTGTCAAAGCTTGCATAAACGTAACCTTTTACGGTGAGCTCTTTGTCACCTCCATATACGAGAAACATATCCTTAGTCCTTTTCAGGTATTTCAGGATGTTCTTGACCGCTGTCCAGTGATCCACTCCTGGATTACTTTGGTACCTCCCTGCTAAACTTATAGCAAGGCACACATCAGGTCTGGTACACAGCATTGCATACATGATAGAGTCTATGGCTGAAGCATAGGGAACATCTTTCATTTTCTCTCTATCTTCCGCAGTGGTCGGGCATTGAGTCTGACTCAACTTCACACCTTGTAACACAGGCAAGAACTCTTTCTTTGCTTGATCCATTTTGAACTTCTTCAAAATCTTGTCAAGGTATGTGCTTTGTGAAAGTCCAATTAAGCGTCTTGATCTATCTCTATAGATCTTTATGCCTAATATGTAAGCAGCTTCGCCGAGGTCTTTAATTGAAAAACTCTTAATCAAGTATCCCGTTATGCTATCCAGAAATTCTATATCATTTCCAATCAGCAATATGTCATCCACATATAATATCACAAATGCTACAGAGCTCCCACTCACTTTCTTGTAAATACAGGCTTCTCCAAAAGTCTGTATAAAACCAAATGCTTTGATCACACTATCAAAGCGTTTATTCCAACTCCGAGAGGCTTGCACCAGTCCATAAATGGATTGCTGGAGCTTGCACACTTTGTTAGCTCCCTTTAGATCGACAAAATCTTCCGGTTGCATCAAATACAACTCTTCTTCCAGAAATCCATTCAGGAATGCAGTTTTGACATCCATCTGCCAAATTTCATAATCATAAAACGCGGCAATTGCTAACATGATTCGGACAGACTTAAGCATCGCTACGGGTGAGAAGGTCTCATCGTAGTCAACCCCTTGAACTTGTCGAAAACCTTTTGCGACAAGTCGAGCTTTATAGACAGTAACATTACCGTCAGCGTCAGTATTTTTCTTGAAGATCCATTTATTCTCAATTGCTTGCCGATCATCGGGCAAGTCAACCAAAGTCCATACTTTGTTCTCATACATGGATCCCATCTCAGATTTCATGGCTTCAAGCCACTTTGCGGAATCTGGGCTCACCATCGCTTCTTCATAGTTAGTAGGTTCATCATGATCTAGTAGCATGACTTCCAGAACTGGATTACCGTACCACTCTAGCGCGGATCTTACTCTGGTTGATCAACGAGGTTCAGTAGTATCTTGTTCTGAAGTTTCATGATCATTATCATTAACTTCCTCACTTATTGGTGTAGGTGTCGCAGAAACAGTTTTCTGTGATGTACTACTTTCCAACAAGGGAGCAGGTACAGTTACCTCGCCAAGTTCTACTTTCCTCCCACTCACTTCTTTCGAGAGAAACTCCTTCTCAAGAAAGTTTCCGAATTTAGCAACAAAAGTCTTGCCTTCGGATCTGTGATAGAAGGTGTATCCAATAGTTTCCTTTGGATATCCTATGAAGACACATTTCTCCGATTTGGGTTCGAGCTTATCAAGTTGAAGCTTTTTCACATAAGCATCGTAGCCCCAAACTTTCAGAAACGACAACTTTGGTTTCTTGCCAAACCATAGTTCATAAGGCATCGTTTCAACGGATTTTGATGGTGCCCTATTTAACGTGAATGCGGCCGTCTCTAGAGCGTATCCCCAAAACGATAGCGGTAAATCAGTAAGAGACATCATAGATCGCACCATATCTAGTAAAGTACGATTACGACGTTCGGACACACCATTACGCTGTGGTGTTCCGGGTGGCGTGAGTTGCGAAACTATTCCACAATTTTCAAATGTACACCAAACTCGTAACTCAAATATTCTCCTCCATGATCGGATCGTAGAAACTTTTTTTTTTCTTGTTACGATGATTTTCAACTGCACTCTGAAATTCTTTGAACTTTTCAAACGTTTCAGACTTATGTTTCATTAAGTAGATATACCCATATCTGCTTAAGTCATCTGTGAAGGTGAGAAAATAACGATATCCGCCACGAGCCTCAACATTCATCGGACCACATACATCTGTATGTATGATTTCCAACAAATCTGTTGCTCTCTCCATAGTACGGGAGAACGGTGTTTTAGTCATCTTGCCCATGAGGCACGATTCGCAAGTACCAAGTGATTCATAATCAAGTGGTTCCAAAAGTCCATCAGTATGGAGTTTCTTCATGCGCTTTACACCGATATGACCTAAACGGCAGTGCCACAAATAAGTTGCACTATCATTATCAACTCTGCATCTTTTGGCTTCTGCATTATGAATATGTGTATCACTACTATCGAGATTCAACAAGAATAGACCACTCTTCAAGGGTGCATGACCATAAAAGATATTGCTCATATAAATAGAACAACCATTATTCTCTGATTTAAACGAATAACCGTCTCGCATTAAACAAGATCCAGATATAATGTTCATGCTCAACGCTGGCACCAAATAACAATTATTTAGGTCTAATACTAATCCTGAAGGTAGATGTAGAGGTAGCCTGCCGACTGCGATCACATCGACTTTGGAACCATTTCCCACGCGCATCGTCACATCGTCCTTAGCCAATATTCGCTTAATCCGTAGTCCCTATTTCGAGTTGCAAATATTAGCAACAGAACCAGTATCAAATACCCAGGTGCTACTGCGAGCATTAGTAAGGTACACATCAATAACATGTATATCACATATACCTTTGTTCACCTTGCCATCCTTCTTATCCGCCAAATACTTGGGGCAGTTCCGCTTCCAAAGACCAGTCTGCTTGCAGTAGAAGCACTCAGTTTCAGGCTTCGGTTCAGACTTGGGTTTCTTCTCCCGAGCAGCAACTTGCTTGCCGTTCTTCTTGAAATTCCCCTTCTTCTTCCCTTTGCCCTTTTTCTTGAAACTAGTGGTTTTGTTAACCATCAACACTTGATGCTCCTTCTTGATTTCTACCTCCGCAGCTTTCAGCATTGCGAAGAGCTCGGGAATAGTCTTGTTCATCCCTTGCATATTATAGTTCATCACGAAGCTCTTGTAGCTTGGTGGCAGTGATTGGAGAATTCTGTCAAAGACGCAATCATCTGGAAGATTAACTCCCATCTGAATCAAGTGATTATTATACCCAGAAATTTTGAGTATATGCTCACTGACAGAACTGTTCTCCTCCATCTTGCAGCTATCGAACTTATTGGAGACTTCATATCTCTCAATCCGGGCATTTGCTTGAAATATTAACTTCAACTCCTAAAACATCTCATATGCTCCATGACGTTCAAAACGTTGTTCAAGTCCCGATTCTAAGCCGTAAAGCATGGCACACTGAACTATCGAGTAGTCATCAGCTTTGCTCTGCCAGATGTTCATAACATCTGGTGTTGTTCCAGCAGCAGGCCTGGCACCCAGCGGTGCTTCCAGGACGTAATTCTTTTGAGCAGCAATGAGGATAATCCTCAAGTTACGGACCCAGTCCGTGTAATTGCTACCATCATCTTTCAACTTTGCTTTCTCAAGGAACGCATTAAAATTCAATGGAACAACAACACAAGCCATCTATCTACAATCAAACATAAACAAGCAAGATACTATCAGGTACTAAGTTCATGATAAGTTTAAGTTCAATTAATCAAATTACTTAAGAACTCCCACTTAGATAGACATCCCTCTAATCCTCTAAGTGATCACGTGATCCAAATCAGCTAAACCATGTCTGATCATCACGTGAGATGGAGTAGTTTCATTGGTGAACATCACTACGTTGATCATATCTACTATATGATTCACGCTCGACCTTTCGGTCTCCGTGTTCCGAGGCCATATCTGTATATGCTTGGCTCGTCAAGTATAACCTGAGTATTCCGCGTGTGCAACTATTTTGCACCCGTCGTATTTGAACGTAGAGCCTATCACACCCGATCATCACGTGGTGTCTCAGCACGAAGAACTTTGGCAAAGGTGCATACTCAGGGAGAACACTTCTTGATAATTTAGTGAGAGATCATCTTATAATGCTACCGTCAATCAAAGCAAGATAAGATGCATAAAAGATAAACATCACATGCAATCAATATAAGTGATATGATATGGCCATCATCATCTTGTGCCTGTGATCTCCATCTCCAAAGCACCGTCATGATCACCATCGTCACCGGCGCGACACCTTGATCTCCATCGTAGCATCGTTATCTTCTCGCCAATCTTATGCTTCCACGACTATCACTACCACTTAGTGATAAAGTAAAGCATTACATCGCGATTGCATTGCATACAATAAAGCGACAACCATATGGCTCCTGCCAGTTGCCGATAATTCGGTTACAAAACATGATCATCTCATACAATAAAATTTAGCATCATGTCTTGACCATATCACATCACAACATGCCCTGCAAAAACAAGTTAGACGTCCTCTACTTTGTTGTTGCAAGTTTTACGTGGCTGCTACGGGCTTAAGCAAGAACCAATCTCATCTACGCATCAAAACCACAACGATAGTTTGTCAAATAGACTCTGTTTTAACCTTCGCAAGGACCAGGCGTAGCCACACTCGGTTCAACTAAAGTTGGAGAGACAGTCGCCTGCAAGCCACCTGTGTGCAAAGCACGTCGGGGGAACCGGTCTCGCATAAGCGTACGCGTAATGTTGGTCCGGGTCGTCTCGTCCAACAATAACGCCGAACCAAAGTATGACATGCTGGTAGGCAGTATGACTTATATCGCCCACAACTCACTTGTGTTCTACTCGTGCAAATAACATCAAACCATAAAACCAGGCTCGGATGCCACTGTTGGGGAAGGTAGTAATTTCAAAAAAATTCCTACGCACACGCAAGATCATGGTGATGCACAACAACGAGAGAGGAGAGTGTTGTCTACGTACCCACGCAGACCGACTGCGGAAGCGTTGACACAACGTAGAGGAAGTAGTCATACGTCTTCCCGATCCGACCGATCCAAGCACCGTTACTCCGGCACCTCCGAGTTCTTAGCACACGTACAGCTCGATGACGATCCCCAGGCTCCGATCCAGCAAAGCGTCGGGGAGCAGTTCCGTCAGCACGACGGCGTGGTGACGATCTTGATGTTCTACCGACGCAGGGCTTCGCCTAAGCACTACAACGATATGATCGAGGTGGAATATGGTGGCAGGGGGCACCGCACATGGCTAAGGAACGATCTCAATGATCAACTTGTGTGTCTAGAGGTGCCCCCTACCTCCGTAAATAAAGGAGCCAAGGGGGAGGGGGCCGCCGGCCAGGAGGAGCACGCAGGAGGAGTCCTACTCCTACCGGGAGTAGGACTCCCCCCCAATCCTAGTTGGACTAGGATTCCCCGAGGGGGAAAGAGAGAGAGGGGGGCCGGACACCTCTCCTAGTCCTAATAGGACTAGGGGAGGGGGGAGGCGCGCGGCCACCTTGGGCTGCCCCTTTCTCCTTTCCACTAACGCCCATTAAGGCCCATATGGCTCCCGGGGGGTTCCGGTAACCTCCCGGTACTCCGGTAAAATCCCGATTTCACCCGGAACACTTCCGATATCCAAATATAGGCTTCCAATATATCAATCTTTATGTCTCGACCATTTCGAGACTCCTCGTCATGTCCGTGATCTCATCTGGGACTCCAAACTCACTTTGGTACATCAAAATGCATAAACTCATAATAATTGTCATCGTAATGTTAAGCGTGCAGACCCTACGATTCGAGAACAATGTAGACATGACCGAGACACATCTCCGGTCAATAACCAATAGCAGGACCTGGATGCCCATATTGGCTCCTACATATTCTATGAAGATCTTTATCGGTCAAACCGCATAACAGCATACGTTGTTCCCTTTGTCATCGGTATGTTACTTGCCCGAGATTCGATCGTCGGTATCCAATACCTAGTTCAATCTCGTTACCGGCAAGTCTCTTTACTCGTTCCGTAATACATCATCTCGCAACTAACTCATTAGTCGCAATGCTTGCAAGGCTTATGTGATGTGCATTACCGAGAGGGCCCAGAGATACCTCTCCGACAATCGGAGTGACAAATCCTAATCTCGAAATACGCCAACCCAACATCTACCTTTGGAGACACCTGTAGAGCTCCTTTATAATCACCCAGTTACGTTGTGATGTTTGGTAGAACACAAAGTGTTCCTTCAATAAACGGGAGTTGCATAATCTCATAGTCATAGGAACATGTATAAGTCATGAAGAAAGCAATAGCAACATTCTAAACGATCGGGTGCTAAGCTAATGAAATGGGTCATGTCAATCAGATCATTCAACTAATGATGTGACCTCGTTAATCAAATAACAACACCTTGTTCATGGTTAGGAAACATAACCATCTTTGATTAACGAGCTAGTCAAGTAGAGGCATACTAGTGACACTAAGTTTGTCTATGTATTCACACATGTATTATGTTTCCGGTTAATACAATTCTAGCATGAATACTAAACATTTATCATGATATAAGGAAATAAATAATAACTTTATTATTGCCTCTAGGGCATATTTCCTTCAAAAGCATCTTCAGTGAAGCACGGGCATCTTTCTCCATGTCCGTGAAGGCCACATGATCCTCGGCAAGGACCCGGGCCTTAGCGTCCAGCTCGACCTTCGTCACCTCCAGCTCCTTCTTCAACGCGCCTAGGTGGTCGCGGCGCTTCTTGAGCTTGGCCTCCCAGTCCTCGACCGCCACCTTGCGCGCCTTCGCCCCCTTCTCCAGCTCTTGGAGCAGGCGGACCTCCTCCGCAAGTTGGCCCCGTAGGCCTTGCAGCTCGTCCTCCAACGCCTTGCAACGATCGCGGACTTCGACCACTTCCCCCAGGGCTGCGTCACGAGCAGCCTTCGCCTCGAGGGTGGCCTCCCTCTCTCCGTCACAGACCGTTGAGGCCTGAACCAACGCCGCCCCAATCGAAGCATCAGAGCGAATCCACCCTGAAGCCAGTTCCAGGCGCCCGGCCACCAGGCGAGGGTCGGCGCCGAGAAGATCCTGCCGCAGCCGGTCTAGTTCAGCAACGGCATGCTCCAAGATGGAAGACAAAGGCGGAGAAACATCGGCACGCTCCAGGACGACAGGAGGAGCCAAGGAAGCAACGGTCGGTGGAACGGGAGGAGAAGGTAGCGGCGGCGAGGCCGCAGTGTCCCGAGGCGGAGTCCGCTGCGCCTCCACGGCCGTAGCAGCGGCGTCGGACGAGGGCACCTCCGGAGTCACTTGAGCCATGGGGGCTGAGCTCGCCCCAGCCAGCATGGCCAGGCCTCCCGAGGGCGACCGGACAGGAGAAGCCCGCGCGCCGTGGTCACCCCTCTCCACAGGCGGAGGCGCTGCCGCAGGTGGAGCCTCAGGAGCCCCCTTGAGCTTCTTCGCCATGGGTGCCAGCCTATTCAAGAGAAGCAATCATAAAGCCTCATCAGCGGAATGAGAAACAAAAGACCAAGGATCAAGCACTTACGGGTCGTCGCCAGAAAGCTTTAGCTGCCTCCGGCCATACTTGAAGCCCGAGAGCCGGCTGGAGGGGTCGACCTTAGAAGCAGAAGGCATGTCCTCGGTCCGCCCCGGAGTTAGGATGGACCCGCGGGGGATCGACCCGGTCTTGCCCCTCTTCGGGATCGGGGGCGAGCTATCGCTACCCTGCACACCATCATCATCATCATCATCATCATCATCATCATCATCATCATCGTCATCGCTCAAGCAGAGAGTACGGGACCTGCGCCGGGGGAGGGGAGCCCTCTACTCTCCATCGGTCGCCCCAGAGTCGGGCCCCTCTCCCCGCTCCTCTTTGTCCTCCTCCTCGCTGGAGTCGCCGGAAGGCACGTCCACCGGTCCTTCGGAGGCCGTCACGGGCACGAGCCCGTCCGCGTTAAAAACAGGCATGGACTTCACCGCTTGCTCCCAGTCGTCGCGAAGGAACAAGGGCTTGGGAGCGCCCTTCAACTTTGCCACCTCGCCCCCGACCAGAGATTGGAGAACCGCGGTCACATCCCCTTCGTCCACATCCTCGGGGCTTGGATGAGGCCTCCACATTGGAGGGGAGTACCGCCAGAGTGGAGCCAGCTGGTGCTCCAAAAACTCCTTCAACAGCGACGCACCGGTCAACTTCGCCGCCGCCATGTTGGCCGGCCTCAGGTTCGCGTCCATCTTCTCCAACACCAGCTTCACACGGGGGTCCGTGAGCTCCGCTCGGCGCCAGTCGCTGGAGCTCATGGGCTGCTCCGCGGGCAAGAACAGCCAAGGGTGAATGCGCCCGGCATCCACCAAGACCCACTTGCTCCTGAAGCCCTCAATCCTCTTCCCGGGATTCGAGATGGCAATGGTGCCGCCATACGCGACGAAGCCCGCGCACCCAGAAAGAGAGCTGCCGGAGACCCGGAGGGAGAAGTAGTGGCGCAGCAAGGCCACCGAAGGCTGCGCCCCTACATGGGCCTCGCATTAGTAAGCGAAGATCGCCAGGAGAAGGACAGAGTTGGGGTGGAGATGCAGAGCCTGCAAGTTGTAGTGGCGGAGGACAGAGAAGAAGAACTCGGAGAAGGGAGGCACCAGGCCCGCAGCAATGGAGCTTACAAAGAGAGGATAAAAGGTGCTCCCTCGGTCCTCAGGGGTGGCGGAGCCGGTCTTGAACAACTTCGTCCCGTTGATGCCCTGCGCTGCCGCCATCCGGCACAGCCGGGCAAGGCCCGCCTTGGGCACATTCGGCAGGTCTAGAGCAGGAGAATACCAAGCTTCGGCCGGAGGCTGGCGAGGCGCCATGGCTTCCTAGGTCGCGCGGTTGGAGTAGATCTGGAAGTCTAGAGGAAGAAAGGGGAGGCGCAAGAAAGGGGATCTGAGCGGCAACCGGAGAAAGCAAAAGGCAAGATCGGGGCAGATGCCGCTCCTTTATCAACCTGCACGGTTGCTGAAGCACTTGCGTCCAATCAACCACCACGCGGCGCCCAAGGCCGCAGGCTGTTAGGGCCCGCGGCGCTTCACCCTTGCCCTTTCGCCTCTCGGCACGGCCAAGTCCAGGCGCCCCTTGGGCCCGGGGGCTACTGTCGGCATTCTGGGAACGGGGGTCCCCAGACTTGCCTGCCTGCAGCCTACAGCGTGGCTCAAATGGGGGCCCAACATGGCCCATCTTCATCAGCACAAGACTCAACACCCTCGCGAGGGGCCAAGCCTCGCGAGGCGGACGACACGGCGCATCCTCAGGCGCATCCTCCTAAGGCTGGCTCGCAAGGAGGTGGAGATATCAAGGCAGGGTACCTCGCGAGGTGCCCATGACGCAAGCCATGACGACTCAGGATGCCAGGCGGGCGCCAGCGCGAGCAGCGTCCTTCTTTCCTCTTTGGTGCAAAGGGGGCAAGCGCAGCCGCGGAATACCGAGGCATTAGGCAAAGTTTGCCATATCGGTGCAACAAGACCAGGACCAGGAGGACTACGAGACGGAGGTCACCATGGAGCCCAGCACGGCATCACCGCAGGGCCTTTCTCAGGCGAAGACCAACTTTAGTCAGGATAAGTGTACTAGATGTTCCCCTTCAAATTAGCCCGCCATTGTTGGCGCCCTTCCCACTCGATATTTGGGAAGAGGCCCAGGGCCTTTGCCTATAAATAGGACCGGCCACCCACGTAGCAAGGGGTTCGGTTCAGATCGGTTCGGTTCGGATCGGTGGGGTTCGGAGGTCTGGTTAGGTCGGTTCGTTGGTTGGTCCGGCTCGCAAGTACAGAGAGAGAGAGGAGACCGAACTCCTCCTAGAAGTTCATCACCCCAGCCAAGAACAGACCCTTGCAAGGCTGTTCTTCCTTGTACTGTCCATCATCACCAGCCCCAGGAGGCAATCCATCCACCACACACTGGAGTAGGGTATTACACCACAATGGTGGCCCGAACCAGTATAAATCTTGTGTCTCTTGTGCGGTTCTTTTGGTAGTTTAGATCTTTGCGAGACGGGGAGGTAGAAGGTGAGATTTCCGCGCGCACCCCAGTGTTCAAACCTTAAGGGTCTGCCGGAACCCGAAATCTGACAACTTACCGGTGATGACCGTAGTTTGATGAGTTCATGTATTCACTATGTGTTAATGCTTTGTTCCGGTACTCTATTAAAAGGAGGCCTTAATATCCTGTAGTTTCCGTAAGGACCCCGCTGCCACGGGAGGGTAGGACAAAAGATGTCATGCATGTTCTTTTCCATAAGCACATATGACTATGTTCGGAATACATGCTTACATTATATCAATGAACTTGAGCTAGTTCTGTGTCACCCTAGGTTATGACTGTTACATGATGAACCGCATCCGGCATAATTCTCCATCCCTAATCCATTGCCTACGAGCTTTCCACACATTGTTCTTCACTTATTTACTTTCCCGTTGCTATTGCTATCATCACTACAAAAGACCAAAAACATTACTTTTACTACTGTTACCTTTTGTTGATGTTACCACTACTATCATATTACTTTGCTACTAAATACTTTGCTGCACATATTAAGTTTCTAGGTGTGGTTTAATTGACAACTCAACTGCTAATACTTGAGAGTATTCTTTGGCTCCCCATGTGTCGAATCAATAAATTTGGGTTGAATACTTTACCCTCGAAAACTGTTGCGATCCCCTATACTTGTGGGTTCTCAGCAGCCCTGGCTTGAACTTGACTGGCCAGACGATGGTGCGCAGCTTAGGAGTAAAGGCACAGTAGTCTACTGTGGTCATCGGAGAACGTCGCGGTGGCGGAGCCTAATCCTGATATCCGCACACCGCCGCCGCAGGCAGCACGTGGTCTTGGCGTAACGATGCTAGGTGCGCAGGAGCATTTTCTTGCGTCCTTGGGACTTCTTGGCAGCTTCCTTCTTCATGCACGTGCGCCCGGCATGGCGGTTCACATCGCGGGACCGCCCGTCTTGGTGCTAGGGCGCAGTCTTGATGCGGAGGCGGCGGAGGCCCTCTATGAGCCACGTGTCTTGGTGCGAGGGCTCCGTCTTGATGTGGAGGCGGCGGAGGTGCTCTGTGAGCCATGTCGCCCGCAGCTGGAGGTGGGCGAGGCAGCGAGAGGGATGGTGCAGGAGAGCCCCCGACGGTGCTGACGGGCTCAGTTATGCGGTCCAGCTAGTCGTCGTAGAGGTCGTCGACCGGGCGGTAACGCAGGATCTCGCGTGCCATGAGCAGAGCGGCCTACGCGTCCGTGGGCGCGCGACGAGCGTGGGATGACGAGCCAGCCGGAGTCAGCGACAGGGGGGGGTACGTCCGTCCCGCTGCATGTAGGGGTGCAACAATGAAGCTTGCTGCCTGTTTGCAGCCGGTCCGGTGGCGGTGTTGGCAGCGGGTGATGGAGAACGGTGGGGAAGTCCGCCAACGGGCGCTGTCTGAGCGATGCAGACGACGAGGGCGGCTCGATGCTCAGCACGGGCTCGGCGAGCGTCTGACATGTACGCGGTGGAGCAGTGGAGAGCAGATCGATGGAAGAAGGCTTCAACGCACTCCTACCTGCCGTGCCAAATTTCGAATTCTGGGTCCCGACAAACCCTTGAGGTTCAAACACTCGGGTGGGAACAAAGATCTCTCCCTAGCTCACTCTCGCAACGATCTCAAAGCTTGGCTCGCCGAACCCAAGGAACAAGTGACACGAGAGTTTATACTGGTTCGGGCCACCGTTGTGGTGTAATACCCTACTCTAGTGTGGTGTGGTGGATTGCCTCGTGGGCTGAGGATGAACTAGTACAATGGATGAACAACCTCCTGAGGAGAGGTGTTCTTGAGCTTGATGAGGTGGTGTGTCTGAGGATGGTCTGAATGATCCATCTCCAAATGAGCCGATCCCCCACTACGGTGGTGGCTAGTCCTATTTATAGAGGACCCGGTCCTCTTCCCAAATTTTTAGGCGGGAAGGGATTCCACAACGGCCAATTTTGAAGGGAGACAACTAGTACAAGTTATCCTGACTAAAGGTGGCCTTCCCCAGCCAAAGGCTCTGGTGGTGACGCCGTCGTGTGCTCCGTGGTGACCTCCGTCCTGCTGTCCTGCTGGTCTTGGTCTTATTGCACCGATATGGAAACCTTTGCCTGATGCCTCGGGACTCCTCGCCTGCGCCTGCCTCCTTAGCACCAAAGAGGAAACTAGCACTCTGCACCGGCTGACGCCTGCCTGGCCTTGGTCGTCATGGCTCACGTCCTGCGGACCTCGCGAGGTGCCCCTTGCATAGATATCTCCGCTCCTCGGGAGCCCTCCTGGCAAGGCCGCCCCAGAGGAGGTCTTGATGTCGTCTGCCTCGCGAGGCTTGGCCCCTCGCGAGGGTCTTGAGTGGTTGCTGATGAAGATGGGCCGTACCAGGCCATTGGTGGGGCCACGCCCTAGGCCGCAGGCAGGCAAGTCTGGGTACCCCCATTCCCAGGACGCCGACACACTAAAACATTCATTTGAGTAGCAGGCTGCACGCATTATACACGTAGGAAAATATTTTAGTTGAACATAACATGAATTCAAAGTTTTGAATGGCATTTGTAGTGAGAATTGACTTGGTACAGTCCACGAGACTAGACTCTCTTGTGTGGTGTGAATTGATTTCTTTTTGTTTTTTGGTCGACGGAAGTTTGAATTGACTTGGTACAGTACACGTTATTCTTGTCCGGAAATTTCAACCCGTGCCTTGTTACCCTGAAATATTTAAGATATATCTTTGTCTTGTTGTGCTCCAGAAACTCCCTCCATCTCAACCCGTGCCTTGCTATCCAAAATTACAACACGCGCGAAAACTCCCACCTCGTGCGAAATCCCGACATGCGAAATGCCCGTGATACCCCTGAACCGAAACAATCGCCTAGCTCAAATCGGTGGTGGTACTTTCATAACTTACCCCACATTTCGTACAAGCGCGTCCCTAAGCCATGGTTCCCCCTCCCATCCCATCCGCCCACCCATTCGTACACCGAGGCCGCAAAAACCCACGAAGCCCCACACCCTCTTCCGTCCGCCACCCAGCCGGAGCCTCTTCCCTGATGACGTCGTCCACAGCAACACCTCGACGTCCCGACCCACCGTACCAGATGAGGATCCGTCATAGATCTCGTCGCCCCGTCGGTTCAGCCACCCTGCCCTACACCTCCAAGGAGCTACCTGCTACCTCTTGAGCATGCGTTGGTTTTCCCTTGAAGAGGAAAGGATGATGCAGCAAAGCAGCGTAAGTATTTCCCTTAGTTTGTGAGAACTAAGGTATCAATCCAGTAGGAGACCACGCGCGAGTCACCTCGTACCTACACAAACAAATAAGAACCTCGCAACCAATGCGATAAAGGGGTTGTCAATCCCTTCACGGCCACTTGCATGAGTGAGATCTGATAGAGATAATAATAATAATATAAATATTTTTGGTACTTTTATGATATAATATTAAAGTAAAGATTGCAAAATAAAATATATTGGAATCTTGTATGATGGAAAATAGACCCGGGGGCCATAGGTTTCACTAGTGGCTTCTCTCAAGATAGCATAAGTATTACAGTGGGTGAATAAATTATTGGCGAGCAATTGATAGAATTGAGCATAGTGATCAGAATAACTAGGTATGATCATGTATATAGGCATCACGTCCGTGACAAGTAGACCAACTCCTGCCTGCATCTACTACTATTACTCCACACATCGACCACTATCCAGCATGCATCTAGAGTATTAAGTTCATAAGAATGGAGTAATGCTTTAAGCAAGATGACATGATGTAGAGGGATAAACTCATGCAATATGATATAAACCCCATCTTTTTATCCTCGATGGCAACAATACAAATACGTGTAGTTTCCCCTACTGTCACTGGGATCGAGCACCGCAAGATTGAACCCAAAGCTAAGCACTTCTCCAATTGCAAGAAAGATCAATCTAGTAGGCCAAACCAAACTGATAATTCGAAGAGACTTGCAAAGATAACCAATCATACATAAAATAATTTAGAGAATATTCTAATATTGTTCTTAGATAATCTTGATCATAAACCCACAATTCATTGGATCTTGACAAACACACCGCAAAAGAAGATTACATCGAATAGATCTCCAAGAGAATCAAGGAGAACTTTATATTGAGATCCAAAGAGAGAGAAGAAGACATCTAGCTAATAACTATGGACCCGAAGGTCTGAGTTAAACTACTCACACATCATCGGAGAGGCTATGGTGTTCATGTAGAAGCCCTCCGTGAGCAATGCCCCCTCTGACGGAGCGTCGGAAAAGGCCCCAACATGGGATCTCACGGGTACAGATGGTTGCGGCAGTGGAATTAGGTTTTTGTGGTGCTCTATGATGTTTTCAAGGTACGTAGGTATATATAGGAGGAAGAAGTAGGTCGGTGGAGCCACGAGGGCCCACGAGGGTGGAGGGCGCGCCCCCTGCCTCGTGGCCTCCTCGTTGGTTGCTTGACGTCCACTCCAATTCCTCTGGATCATGTTTGTTCCAAAAATCACGCTCCCAAAGGATTCATTCCGTTTGGACTCCTTTTAATATTCTTTTTCTGCGAAACACTAAAATAGGCAAAAAACAACAATTTGGGTTGGGCCTCCGGTTAATAGGTTAGTCCCAAAAGTAATATAAAAGTGTATAAATAAGCCCATTACACATGCAAAACATAATATATATATATATATATATATAATAGTATGGAACAATAAAAAATTATAGATACGTTGGAGACGTATCAAGCATCCCCAAGATTAATTCCTTCTTGTCCTCGAGTAGGTAAATGATAAAAATATAACTTTTGATGTGGAATGCTTCCTAACATATTTTTCAATGTAATTTCCTTTATTGTGGCATGAATGTTCAGATCTGAAAGATTCAAGATAAAAGTTTAATATTGACATAAAAATAATAATAGTTCAAGCATACTAACTAAGCAATCATGTCTTCTCAAAATAACATGGCCAAAGAAAGTTATCCCTACAAAATCATATAGTCTGGCTATGCTCTATCTTCATCACACGAAATATTAAATCATGCACAACCTTGATGACAAGCCAAGCAATTGTTTCATACTTTTGATGTCCTCAAACTTTTTCAACTTTCACGCAATACATGAGCGTGAGCCATGGACATAGCACTATAGGTGGAATAGAATGGTGATTGTGGAGAAGATAAAACGGAGAAGATAGTCTCACATCAACTGGGCGTATCAACGGGCTATGGATATGCCCATCAATAGATATCACTGTGAGTGAGTAGGGATTGCCATGCAACGGATGCACTGGAGCTATAAGTGTATGAAATCTCAACAAAAGAAACAAAGTGGGTGTGCATCCAACTTGCTTGCTCACAAAGACCTAGGGCAATTTGAGGAAGCCCATCATTGGAATATACAAGCCAAGTTCTATAATGTAAAATTCCCACTAGTTTATGAAAGTGACAACATAGGAGACTCTCTATCATGATGATCATGGTTCTACTTTGAAGCACAAGTGTGGAAAAAGGATAGTAACATTGTCCCTTCTCTCTTTTTTTATTTTGGCCTCTTTTCTCTTTTTTTTCGTCCGGAGTCTCATCCCGACTTGTGGGGGAATCATAGTCTCCATCATCCTTTCCTCACTGGGACAATGCTCTAATAATGATGATCATCACACTTCTTTTTACTTACAACTCAAGAATTACAACTCAATACTTAGAAAAAATATGACTCTATGTGAATGCCTCCGACGGTGTACCGGGATATGCGATGAATCAATAGTGACATGTATGAAAAAATTATGAACGGTGGCTTTGCCACAAATACGATATCAACTACATGATCATGCATGGCAATATGACAATGATGAAGCATGTCATAACAAATGGAACGGTGGAAAGTTGCATGGCAATATATCTCGGAATGGCTATGGAAATTCCATAATAGGTAGGTATGGTGGCTGTTTTGAGGAAGGTATATGGTGGGTGTATGATACCGGTGAAAAGTGCGCTGTAATAGTGAGGCTAGCAAATGTGGAAGGGTGAGGGTGCGTATAATCCATGGACTCAACATTTGTCATAAAGAACTCACATACTTATTGCAAAAATCTATTAGTTATCGAAACAAAGTACTACACGCATGCTCCTAGGGGGATAGATTGGTAGGAAAAGACCATCGCTCGTCCTCGACCGCCACTCATAAGGAAGACAATCAATAAATAAATCATGCTCCGACTTCATCACATAATGGTTCACCGTACGTGCATGCTACGGGAATCACAAACTTCAGCACAAGTATTTCTCAAATTCACAACTACTCAACTAGCATGAATCTACTATCACCATCTCCATATCTCAAAACAATGATCAAGTATCAAACTTCTCATAGTATTCAATGCGCTTATATGAAAGCTTTTATTATGCCTAAAAGCAAATTACCATGCTGTTCTAAAGGACTCTCAAAATAATATAAGTGAAGCATTAGAGATCAATTATTTCTATAACATAAAACCACCACCATGCTCTAAAAGATATAAGTGAAGCACTAGAGCAAAAACTATATAGCTCAAAAGATATAAGTGAAGCACATAGAGTATTCTAATAAATTCTGATTCATGTGTCTCTCTCTCAAAAGGTGTGTACAGCAAGGATGATTGTCGTAAACTAAAAAGAAAAGACTCAAATCATACAAGATGCTCCAAGCAAAACACATATCATGTGGTGAATAAAAATATAGCTCCAAGTAAAGTTACTGATGAACTAAGACAAAAGAGGGGATGCCTTACGGGGCATCCCCAAGCTTAGGCTTTTTGGTGTCCTTGAATTTTACCTTGGGGTGCCTTGGGCATCCCCAAGCTTAGGCTCTTGCCACTACCTGTTCCATAATCCATCAAATCTTTAACCAAAACTTGAAAACTTCACAACACAAAACTTAACAGAAAATCTCATGAGCTCCCTTAGCGAAAGAAAACAAAACACCACTTCAAGGTACTGTAATGAACTCATTCTTTATTTATATTTGTGTTAAACCTACTGTATTCCAACTTCTCTATGGTTTATAAACTCCATTACTAGCCATAGATTCATCAAAATAAGCAAACAACACACGAAAAACAGAATCTGTCAAAAACAGAACAGTCTGTAGTAATCTGTATCAAACGCATACTTCTGGAACCCCAATAATTCTAAAATAAATTTCTGGTCGTGAGGAATTTATCTATTAATCATCTGAAAAAATAATTAACTAAATATCACTCTCCAATAAAAAATGGCAGCAATTCTCGTGAGTGCTAAAGTTTCTCTTTTTTACAGCAAGATCAAAAAGACTTTCCACAAGTCTTCCCAACGGTTCTACTTGGCAAAAACACTAATTAAACACAAAAAACTCAACCAAAACAGAGGCTAGATAAATTATTTATTGAATAACATCAAGGAAAAATATTGGGTCTCCCAACAAGCGCTTTTGTTTAAAGCCTTATAGCTAGGCATAAGATTTCAATGATGCTCACATGAAAGACAAAAATTGAAGCACAAAGAGAGCATCATAAAACACGTGACAAAAACATCCAAGTCTAACATACTTCCTATGCATAGGAATCTTATAGGCAAACAAATTATCAAGGCAAGCAACAACTAGCATATGCAAGGAGGCGGAAAGAAACAATAGCAATCTCAACATAACGAGAGGTAATTTAGTAACATACAAATTTCTACAACCATATTTTCCTCTCTCATAATAATTACATGTAGGATCATAAGAAAATACAACAATATAGCGATCATATACGATATTCTCAACATGATCCACATGCATGCAAAGTTGACACTCTTCCGAAATAGTGGGATTAACATTAACAAAAGTCATGACCTCTCCAAACCCACTTTTATCAAAAACTTCATAAGATTGAAAATTCCCCAAGTATGTGGGATCTAAAGTTGACACTCTTCCAAACCAACTTTAAATATTATTGCAAACATTATTATCAATCTCATATTCATCATGGGGCTTAAATATTTTTCAAGATCATAAGAAGAATCACCCCAATCATGATCATTGCAACAAATAGTAGTCATAGCAAGACTAGCAACCCCAAGCTTTGGGTTTTGCATATTATAAGCACAATTGACATTAATAGAGTTTATACTATCATCATTACCATCATGCTTTCTATTCAAAGATCCATCGTGAATCACTCCATAAAGTACTCCATCACAATTTTCAGATTCATGAATTTCAAGCAAAACTTCATAAAGATAATCTATTGCACAAAACTCACTAGGAATTGGTTGATCATAATTGGATCTCTTAAAAGATTAGCAAGCGGATGAGGATCCATAGATCTTAGATTCTCTATTTAGCAATAAATAAACAACTATTCGAAACAAATGAGCAAACGAGCCAAGTAAGACATCAAAGCAAATGGAAAGACAAACAGAAGAAGGGCGAATAAAACGACAAGGGTGAAGTGGGGGAGAGGAAAATGAGAGGTAAATGGCAAATAATGTAATGCGAGGGATAAGAATTGTGATGGGTACTTGGTATGTCTTGACTTGTGCGTAGACTCCCCGGCAACGGCGCCAGAAATCCTTCTTGCTACCTCTTCAGCATGCATTGGTTTTCCCTTGAAGAGGAAAGGGTGATGCAGCAAAGCAGCGTAAGTATTTCCCTTACTTTTTGAGAACCAAGGTATCAATCCAGTAGGAGACCACGCGCGAGTCACCTCGTACCTACACAAACAAATAAGAACCTCGCAACCAACGTGATAAAGGGGTTGTCAATCCATTCACGACCACTTGCAAGAGTGAGAGCTGATACAGATAATAATAAAAAGATAAATATTTTTGGTATTTTTATGATATAGACTGAAAGTAAAGATTGCAAAATAAAATAGATTGGAAAATAGACCCGGGGGCCATAGGTTTCACTAGTGGCTTCTCTCAAGATAGCATAAGTATTACAGTGGGTGAACAAATTACTATCGAGCAATTGATAGAATTGAGCATAGTGATGAGAATATCTAGGTATGATCATGTATATAGGCATCACGTCCGTGACAAGTAGACCGACTCCTGCCTGCATCTACTACTATTACTCCACACATCGACCGCTATCCAGCATCCATCTAGAGTATTATGTTCATAAGAACCGAGTAACGCTTTAAGCAAGATGACATGATGTACAGGGATAAACTCATGCAATATGATATAAACCCCATCTTTTTATCCTCGATGGCAACAATACAATATGTGTAGTTTCCCCTACTGTCACTGGGATCGAGCACCGCAAGATTGAACCCAAAGCTAAGCACTTCTCCCATTGCAAGAAAGATCAATCTAGTAGGCCAAGCCAAGCTGATAATTCAAAGAGACTTGCAAAGACAACCAATCATACATAAAAGAATTCAAAGATGATTCAAATATTGTTCATAGATAATCTTGATCATAAACCCACAATTCATCAGGTCTCGACAAACACACCGTAAAAGAAGATTACATCAAATAGATCTCCAAGAGAATCGAGGAGAACTTTGTATTGAGATCCAAAGAGAGAGAGAAGAAGCCATCTAGCTAATAACTATGGACCTGAAGGTCTGAGGTAAACTACTCACACATCATTGAAGAGGCTATGGTGTTGATGTAGAAGCCCTCCGTGATAAATGCCCCCTCTGGTGGAGTGCCGGAAAAGGCCCCTAGATGGGATCTCACGGGTACAGAAGGTTGCAGCGGTGGAATTAGGTTTTTGTGGTGCTCTATGATGCTTTCAGGGTACGTAGGTATATATAGGAGGAAGAAGTAGGTCGGTAGAGCCACGAGGGGCCCACGAGGGTGGAGGGCGCGCCAGGGGGGTAGGCGTGCCCCCTGCCTCATGGCCTCCTCGTTGGTTGCTTGACGTCCACTCCAAGTCCTCTAGATCATGTTTGTTCCAAAAATCATGCTCCCGAAGGTTTCATTCCGTTTGGACTCCATTTGATATTCTTTTTCTACGAAACACTGAAATAGGCAAAAAAACAACAATTTGGGCTAGGCCTCCGGTTAATAGGTTAGACCCAAAAATAATATAAAATTGTATAAATAAGCCCATTATACATCCAAAATAGAATATATAATAGCATGGAACAATAAAAATTATAGATACGTTGGAGACGTATCACTACCCCGACGTTCCCCTCGTCTTTCGCGCCACCTCCATTCCCACGCCGCTGTCTTCACCTGCACCACCGGAAGAGCATCATCATCATCATTTCCTCGGATGAAGCCGAGGCCTAATCGGCTCCACCAAAGAGGTTGTACACTAATCGCCGCATTTTCTTCTTGGTTCGAGCTCACGATGCTGTCGGCGCTTTGTCCCGAGCCAACATGGCGTGGCACCATCCACGGCGGCGTCGCCAGCCACTTCCTCCACGACATCGCTCCCTCGGTGGGACATCCACATCAGTAGGAGCTGTTGCTGCTTTAGCTCTCGCTCGCACTGCTACTCCGCTCTTGCTCTTGGTCCCTTGCCTGGTCTACTCTTGCTCTTGCTCACTCTACCGCTCTCGCTCTTGCTCTTGCTTGCGCTGCTGCTCTACTCATGCGCATGTTGCTCCTGCTCTACTCTTGCGCGCTGCTGCTACACGAGCAGTAGATCCTTCTCTCCCTCGAGCCCCTTTAGCTGCTACCTGAGATGCTATGACATGACCAGCTGCTCCGCCTCTCTCACACGCTACTGCTCCGGGCACTGCTGCTGCTACTTCTTTTTTGCTACTACTGCGTTCAGTTTCGACAGCAAAATTTAGTTTCGACAATTAAATTCAGTTTCGACAGTTAAATTCAATTTCGACAATTAAGTTCAGAGATGAGCGGCTGATGTATTTTACATTTAGCACTTTGTGGTTATGTATTTCATGTCATCTATTGGAGATGCTATTAGAATTCCACTCCGGTTAACGTTGTCTCTCTTGTACTACTTCAGCCTCGCCGTCCTACAACTCACTGGAGCTGCTTCAACGACGAAACACTCCATCGCAACGGAGCAGTACCCCAGGCTCCATCTCCAGACGCCTAAGATCTTCTTCCCCTCCCCCAACAGCCAAATCAACCAGAGCATGCTCACCGACCAACCCAATCACGCTGAGATCGACATGGCTTCGCCAAAGAGGTTGTACACTTGTTGCATCTCTTTTTTACTCTACATGTTATATCTATTGTCCACTGAGCACACGTAGTAACATGAAATGCGATTAGTTTCTCCTACTATATGACATGTGGTACCGGGCAACTTAGCTATCCGTGATGGACTCTCTTGAACGCCATCATTATTTCTCTCTGCGCGTTTGAGCCGTGCATTTGTAGATGGGCCTGGGAGTTTAGCTAGTAGGGCAGTGGCCTGGGTCCAAAGTAGTAGAAGTAGCACAAAAACATTGTTTGAGTGTAGGATTTTCCCTGCTTAAGCCTGCCTACTAGAATCGCTAGTGCTTGAAAGGAAAAGTGAAGGAAAACATAGGAATTGGAAAGTTTCCTATGGTACTACTATTCATGCATTTGGTTCAAAGGAATGGAGCAAAGGAAAACTGCAGGATTTTTTACTTTAGTGTCTCCTTGAAAGAGAAACCTTAGGAATTTTAATATCCACTTGTCCTCCTTTTCAAATTCCTATTCATGAAGCACAAGACTAAGAGATAGTAGCATAATAGCATTATAACCATACATTTTCTTGTGGTTTGACTTAATCTCACCATGCTTATTTGCATCTTGTGATCTTCCAATTCTTGTGAACCAAACACCTAGATTGGCAGAAATCCTGTGTTTTTAAATTATCTGTTTTGCACATGCATTCCTATCCTATTCCTATGTATTTCCTATCCCTGCATTGTTATAATCCTCAAATTCAAACAAGCCCTTACACAATTACTTCTATTACAGATATGTGTCAAAGAAAACCTTGCGCGGTTTGTCCCGCTCCTGCTGCGCTGTGTTCCACCCCAGCTCAGCTGCTCCAACGGCGGAAGGGTTCACCATAGTAGGGATCCGCTCTCCAAACTGTCTTTCCCCGCCTCAGATCTTCTTCCCCACCATCGGCAGCCACGACAACCGCATTACCATCATCAACTGAGCAAATTACCTTGAGGACTACACGGGTCCGCACGAGAGGTCGCACTCTTCCGTGTCTTCTTACGTTATGCATCACTTAATATGATGACATGCTACTTTATCATCATGTTCACCTATTAGACTCCGAGTCAGGTTCAAACTAATGCTGAAACTTGAGTTTTTGAATGGTTGTGGGGTACATATTGGGGCAGCATTCAGTACTATCTGTCTACTATATGGTTAATCTTGGGTGTCTACTATGAGTTTCATATTGGGTGCAAACAAAAATTAAATGATCCATTATCTGTATTTTTTAACTAAAGCTATTATCTGCCTGCTATCATTGGTTTTGGGTCTATCCACAATTTGCTACCATCACTATGGATTTGTGCGTGCACTCCTTACATAATCTCACTATGTTTTATTCCTATGCATGTCAGTTATTGTACACAATGGAATTGAACATGCAGAGCAAAAGAGACGAGCCTTGCGTGGCAATAAAATTTCATGCAAACGTCGCTCCATGGTGGGTGCAAAGGCAGCCCCCTTCCACCCATTTCAGATTGTAATCAAGAGGAAGATAACTATTCTGAGGGGATTCGGAAGGAGAAAACCACTCCTATTTACCCCCTGAGGTCTTCGCTTTACCTTGGCGTGCTAATGTTGGTTATATCATGCGTATGGTGCCTTCCATTGCTTACTTTATACATCAAATATGTCATCTGCTTAGTTTATACATGCTTTGTGTGAATGCAATCTATTTAGTTTCTTCATCGTATATGTGAATTATGCAACACCATCTTGTTTAGCCAGACATCATATATGTGAATTTTGCAATGCCATCCTGCTTAGCCAGTCATCTTATATGTGAATTATATCAGGCCATCCTTTTTTTCATTACGTATTACAGTTTTCAACAATGGTAGTACATTCAACTACTCTTCGTGTGCATCAACCATTTGACACAGTGATGGAAAATTATGGAGTGAAAACAAGGTCTTCAGAGCAGACTATGCTGTCTGATAAAGCGCATATCTCGCTGGTTACAGATAGCTCCTCAGAGGAGGATTCAGAGACAGATGACCAGTCCTATTTCTCCCCCGAGGTGTATGCTCTAACTTGGCAGGGTTATGTTGCTCATATCGTGCATATGGTGTCTTGCATTGCTATGTCATTTGATTAGTTTAGACATGCTTTATGTGAATGCCACCTGTTTAGTGTCTAATTACCATATATGTGAATTGTGCAATGCCATCTTGTTGCAACACATTATATATGTGAATTATGCAATGCTATCTTATTGCAAGGCATTATATATGTGAATTATGCAATGCCATTCTATATAGACAATCATCATGTATGTGAATTATGTCATGCTATCCTTTTTTTATTACGTGTTCCATTTGTATATTCAACTACTCTTCCTGTGCATCAACCATTTGAAGCGGTGATGGAGGTATCTAGAGTGAAAACAAGGTATTCATAGACGACAATGCTACCTGTTGAAGCAGACATCTTGTTGGTTACAAAGAGCTCCTCAAAGGAGGATTTAGAGACTGATGACCAGTCCTATTTCCCCCCTGAGGTCTATGCTCAAACTTGACAGGGTTATATTACTCATGTCATGCATGTTGTCTTGCATTGCTTTAGTTTTTACATCATATATGCGATTGCCATCTGCTTACTTGCTTAATATATAAATCATATATTTGAATTATATCATGCCATCGTGTTTACATACACAGCATCTATCTGAATTATGGCATGCCAACCCATTTAATAAAGACATCATATACTTATATCATCTCATCCTATTTAGTGTTTACAGTCATCATATTTTGAATTATGTCATTCTATCCCTGAATTCTATCATGCTATCATGTTTCCATAGGCAGCATGTATGTGAATTATGGCATGCCAACCTATTTAATAAACACATTATATAGTTATATCATGTCATCATGTTTACATAGTCATCATATTTTGAACTATGTCTTTCCATATTTTGTAGTTAGCCATCATATATGTGAAATTGTGTCATGCTATCCTGTTTAGTTAGCCATCATATATATGAAATTGTGTCATGATATCCTGTTTGGTTAGATAACATAAATATGAATTATTTCATGCCCTCTTTTATTCCCCACTATCCATTGCACCCGTCTATCATACACTGTCTGTACATTCAATTACTTTTCTTGTTTATCAGCTATTTGAATTGGAGAGGGTGATGGCAGTATGTAAGGGAGTAACAACACGGTCTTCAGAAAAGATAGTGCTACTAGTTGATGCAGATAGAACCACGGTTGTACTATCCCAAGAACCAGCCCCACCACACATAACCCAGACTCTCGCAGATTGTACCCCTTCCCAGTTGGACACACCACCAGCTACAACCCTTCTAACCCCAACCCCAGTAGATAGTAACCCAGTTCCAATTGACACATCACTGTCTCCACCATAGAGCACCCAAACACGAGCAGTTAGTAAGGGAACTGCAGTGCCCAAAGCACAAGGACCACCACTCTGAATCCCAACTCGACGCTTAAAGCAGCAGAAGAATTGTTCTCACGTCAGGTTCTATAGCTATGGTTCGTACTCCTTTGCTCTTGCATCACCGTATTTACTCATACCAACTATTTTCAAACATGAAGGATGGAATTGAAACTCCATTGGCGCAACAGGTATGTTTTAAACCTATTTCTTTGACTGGTTTGCTGTTGTAACTTGCTCTATGTTGATTTCAGTTTCAATTGGATAAACAGTTATGTTCTCATGTCATGCACATTACAAGTGTTATTATTGCTCTGTAATTTCCCACACTTATATTCTGTCTATTCTTCTTTGTCTTGAACAAATATTATTTGAACTGTGTCTCTATCTTGATTTGGCAACAAAAACTAGAATGATATAGACCATAAAGTGACCATGGTACATAGATATATGTTTGTTTCATGCTGTTGTCCTGTCCACTTTACTACTAAACTGATTTACCAAAATGAGTTTCATATACAACATGGTAAACCTGTGATGTGTCTGCTTGTTTCTCTTTTAGAATGTAGACAAAATATAGGAGAAAAGTACCTTGTTATGCAATGGTAAAGGAAGTAATGCAGATAAGGTTCAAGATAGTGAGACATCCCTGTTGGTCTCCAAGAAAGGTGATAAAAACTATGTTGACGATAGTGAGAGAACCCAAAAGTAATGTCTTGATGTTAATCATTAGGTCATCATATGCATCCATGATTTTTTGCAGTTTGAATTTGGTTTATTTGGACATTTTGATCCTAGAGACCTTAAGCAACTCAAGGACCATTTGAGAGAGTTGGAGGTTTTCATAAAATTCCATTTTTGAATTTTCAAAATTGGAAATTTGGATCAAAGTGAATTTTATTTGCAATGATTTTCCAATTATTTCAAAATAAATAAAATAATGAGAGAAGATATTATGACTTCTCCAAAATTGCGAGGAAATAATGGAAATTTAATTTTGAATAAAAATTTATTTTATTTGAATTTTGTTTGAGATTTTATTCGATTAAATTAGGGAAAAATATGCTTTTTAAAAAAATTGCATTTAGTCTAGAAAAATGTTCACTTTGTCCTAAATATTAGGGGAGGATGGTGAAAATTATTTCTGGAATTTTAGTATTTTTTTTTTGAATTTTATTCTTCGCGGCACAATTTATTTAAAAAAAGGTCCGCACTGAACTGGGCCGAAGGCCCAGCCGCCCCGTCAGCGCCGCCGCCTCCCAGCGTGTGGCCGAGCCGGACTCCGCCGTAGTCCGAGCCATCGCCGCCTCACCGCCCGACCCCTCCTCCAAGTCGTACCGCCCCGCCCCCCAACCTCTCCACCCAGCCCCGCCGCAGCCCGCCGCCGAAAGCTGAGCCCCGCCGCCGCCGCTCGTTGCCACACCGTGTCGCTCGCCGCCACCGCCGCTGCAGTGCCGCTTGCCGCTCGCAGCCGCCTGTGCCGCGCCACTCTGTCGCCCGAGCCGCACCACCCCGCCCCGCAGTCGCCGGAGCCGCGCGGCCCTCGCCGCAGTTCATCGTCGCCACCGTCAGTTTATTTCGCGAACCGATACAAACCGCTAAAACCCGCCTCGGTTTATTTTTTTTCCAAGTTTCGTTTTTTTCGTTTTAGATCGGTTTATTTATTAGGGTAAGTTATTTAATGAACGTTCACCCGATTGGTTCTGTTATCGAATGAATTCGTTCGTTAGTTTCTGTTAGCGAACATTCGTTCGTTAGAATATTCTTTTTAGTTTTATTTTTCGGCCAGGGACCTATCTGCGATTAGTTTTCTTATTGATTAGTCCCTGATCTTTAAACCCTTACTACTTTTTGCTCATTTATCCAAATCCAATGAAACCAACGCCAAACTCTTTGTCTTGTTCCCCTCTATCCAGATAAACAACTTGAACATGATTTTGAAAATTTAAAATTTGGTTTCAAGTGGATTTGAATTTGAACTCCTTTTGATCGTAGTTTGTGTTTCGTAACTCTGATTCGATTGATTATTTTTGGAAATCGAAGCTCTTCACTTGAACTTTCCGTTTAGATCTTTTCTTTTGGTTTTTAACTTTGCATCTTATGCTTGAGTGCTTATTTATGGTACAGTTTGTTCACGATAGAGTTTCCGAAGTGCGAGTCTTGCTACTACGAATCTCTAGGGTTTTCTGATCATCAGCAAGGCAAGTAACACTTTGATCATATCCCTTTATTACCCCGTTTTTATGCATTAGTTTCAATGTCACAGCCCTAGCTTTGGCCTTGCTTGTCATTGCATCATCATCTTGCATCATGATTAAATTTCTCAGAAACTTGAAATGGGGATGATCAAACCCTAGAAGCAAATGGAATTCAAATAGGTTCAACTAAAATAAATTCCAAGAACCCAAAATGGTCTTAGAAAAATGTTCATGATTTTTGTAGATGCTGGAAACAACAACCAGAGGTGATGCACATTTTTCCTAGCCATCTTGGATTTTACCTCAACACATATTGTATTTGATCGGGGCTCCAAGACATTGCTATAAATATTTTGACAGCTCCAAATATTCAGAGAAATATTGAGGGACACTGGATTAATTCAGAGACTTTCCAAAAAATATTTTCAGAATTATATAAAAATGATTTTGTGGTAAACTAAATCAAAACAGAGGCAAACAAATAGAAAAACAGAAACAAATAAAAGGAGAGCAACCTTACCTGGCACACACGTAGGCAGCCCACCTGGCCAGTCCACTTGGCGGCCCAGCCCACCAGGGGCACCGTTGTCTTCAACCTCTGCCAGTAGGCAGAGGCGAAGTAGCACGCGCGCATGCGGATGCCTCCACCTCCTGCTTCGCGGTGGCAGCCTCCCCGACATCCTCGCGACGCCACAGAGATGCCCTGAGACCCCTCTCTCCTCTACCTCACTCGCTGATCTCCCTCCCCTCCCCTGGATCCCTCTCTCTCACCACCGAGCGAGCTCGCCGACGCCGATCGCCGTACCCGCGGCCACCGCCACCGCCTCGCCTCTCCGAGCTGTCCACGAGCTTTGCCTCATCCGCCTCTTCCTCCTCGACGATCCGCCCGGCCTCGGACGCGCTGCTTCATCGCCAGCATCGCCATTTCCGTCGCCGGCCACCGAGGCACCCCGTCGGTCGATTCGCCACTATCAGTGTGCCCCGAGCCCGCCGACCACCCATGTAGACCCGCCGTGAGCCCCTCTTCCTTTCCTCTCTACGCTCGTGCCCATGCTCATCCCCTAGCTCCGTTCCCACCGCGGCCGAAAGCTTCTCGCCGCCGGCCATGGCGTAGCTGTGGCCACAGCCGCGCAAGTTCACCACGGAGCGCGTCACCGTGCTCAGCACATCACCTGGAGGCCGTAGCACCTAACCGTTCGCTCCGCCGTGCACCACAGCCCCATTCCCAACCTTACCCGAACTTCGGCCGCCGCGCAAGTTGCCACCGCCGTCAACCTAGGCCACCGGAGCTGTTGCTGCATGCACCACCCGACGCGGACGAGCCTCCTCGTCGCGTAGACGCACTTCGCCGCCCATATGGTCGCCGAAAAGCAAAACCCAGTGGGCCCAGGCCCTTAATTAACCTGGGTTAGTTTCTGTTTAGGATTAGTTTAAGTCCAGTGGGCCCAGGCTGTCAGGGTTGATCTGCCCTGTCAGCATTGACCTGGCCCCACTGGTCAGCCTCTATTCCTGCCTTGTCACACTAGCTTGTGGGACGCACGGGTCAGGTTTGACCCTGGTCAGCCCCTGTTGACCTGATGATGTCACGCCGACGTCATGCTGACGCAGTGATGTTTTTCTGGATTTTAAATAAATCTAAATGATTTATTTATATTCAGAAAATAGTTAAAACTTCTAAAATTCATAGTAATTCAACCGTAACTCCAAATCAAACAAATTATATATGAAAAATTATCAGAAAAATCCAATCTATCCATCTGTACCATTTTCATGCATGTTAGAACAACTTAAAACTAATGTTTAGGACAAATGAAATGAATGGTATTTAAAGAACCACATGTGGAGTTTGAATTTGAACCTAGTGTTCAAACCAACTCCATTTAACTTGTTGCTAGTTGCATTAGCTCAATCATAACATTATTGCCATGTCACATTCATGCATCATATTGTTGCATTGCATTGATTGTGTTCTTCTCTATTTCCAGTGCTTGTCCCCTCTCGGTAGGCGTATCCCGACGATGAGTTCGATGACACCGATGAAGAGTTATAATATCTTCAGAAGTACCAGGCAAGCAAAACCCCCCTTGTTCATTCTGATACAATCCCACTCTGTTGCTCCTGCTCTCTTTTACTGCATTAGGACAACAACGTTTCAACTGTTACATGCTGCGGTAACTGAACCCCTTTCCTCTGCATGACCTGTCATTGCCACAGTAAATAAATGAAACCCACTAGCATGAGTAGGAGTTGTTTGAGCCCTGATGTGCCTACTCATTAATGCTTGTTTGTCATGCCCGCTACTGCTTAGAGTTGAGTCAGGTCTGATTCATCGGGAATGAATTGGAAGGGTGATGAACATGTCCTACTGTGTGTGAGCTAAGTGTGTGAACAAGATTTGGTAAAGGTAGCGGTGAGAGGCCATGCAGGAGTACATGGTGGGTTGTCTCATTGCAGTCGTTCTCAGGAACTGAGTTCTGTGTTTGTGATCCATGAACAGTTACTACCACACATTGGGTTCCAGTAACTCGACCCCTCTCGGCTTATTAATCAACTCAATCTCTGTCCAGGAGTTGCAACTAGTTTCTGGTGTTTGTAGGTAGTGTTAGTAGTCTACCAAGTGGCACCCGGTATAGGTGGGCTTGGGACAGACTAGGCATAGTGGCACGATGTACCAAGTGGCACCCGGATGGTGGGCTTGGGAACCCTGCACACATCGTTTGGGGCCGTGAGCGACACCCCGTCCGGATCTCCTTGCGGATGGAACCCGAATAGGCAATAAACCTGGACTAGAGACTTGTTTGTTAGTCAGGTCGTGGCCGACTCCCTCGCCCGGCTTCTGTTTGAAGGTTGCCGAGGTACATGACATGTACAGGGCGATAAGTGGCGAGAGCGTGTGTGAAGAAGTACACCCCTGCAGGGTTATCATTATCTATTCGAATAGCCGGATTCCTCGAATATGGAAACTTAGACCCCTTGCATAGTTCATAGACAAGTGAAGGTGGATACCCTAAAATGCGCAAGATAAGAGTGAGTGCTATGGATGGCGTTCTCGCAGGGAGACGGGAGCGGATCCATAGTGGTGTATTGATATGGTTAAATTGTGGACTCGTGTGCGCCACCTCAAAAGAGGTACTTGCAGTCGTAGTTTAGGATAGCCACTGAGTCAAAGCTGGCTTGCTGCAGTTAAACTCCACCAACCCCTTTGTGGATACGGATGCATATGTAGATAGTTCTGATGTAAGTCTTGCTGGGTACATTTGTACTCATGTTTTCTTAATTTATGTTTTGCAGAGAGACTTCAGACTCGCTAGTAGTTCCACGTGGACTTCGACGTTTAGCTTGTTACCCAGCTACGATCTTGTACCCTTAGGAGGGTCTGGTAGATAGTCATGTTCCTCAGCCTTCTTCTTTTTTAGTTTTCTGTACTCAGACAAGTTAAGCTTTCGCATGTGCTTTGACTTGTATGCTCTGAATGTTGGGTCATGAGACCCATGTTTGTAATATCTCGCTCCTTGGAGCCTAATGAATAAATACTTTGAGTCGTAGAGTTATGTTGTGAAGCCATGTTGTATTTGCACATATCGAGCATATTTTGTGTATGATTGAAATGCTTGGTATGTTTGGGATCCGACAACCTAGTGGTTTATCCTTGGTAGCCTCTCTTATGGGGAAATGTAATCTTGTGCTTCCATGAGCCATAGTAGTCCGCTACAGCCCGGTTCACCGGAGTCCTGCTAGCCCAGCACTACTGCTCAGGACACTTGACTGGCCGGCATGTGTTTCATTTCGTGCATGTGTCTGTCCCCTTCGGGGAAATGTCACGCGGTGACATCCGGAGTCCTGCCTAGCCTGCTACAGCCCGGTTCACCGGAGTCCTGTTAGCCCGGTGCTATAGCCCGGATTCGCACGCTGCTGACCAACATGCTTGATGTTGATTCATGTATGCTTGTTCCCGTAAGTTAGTGCCACTTTGTGTTCACGACTAGTCATGTCGGCCCGGGTTCTCTGTCATATGGATGGTAGCGACACTATCATATACGTGAGCCAAAAGGCGCAAACGGTCCCGGGCCATGGTAAGGCGACACCCGTGGGAATACCGTGCGTGAGGCCGCAAAGTGATATGAGGTGTTACCGGCTAGATCGATGTGACTTGGAATCGGGGTCCTGACAGCTTTGGTATCAGAGCCTGACTGCCTGTAGGATTACCAAGCCAAGCTGGTCGAAGTCGTGTCTAGAAATGCTTTAGTTATATATAAGGGAATTGATTGTGGATGGGAACGTAAGGCTCTTTTACTCCTTATCCTCATGACCTTCTGATCGGAGTCATCTTATCTTTTCTATGGTGTTAAGAACTAGGCTTCTCTTCTATCTCTTAGGATGACGTATTACTAAACCGTAGTTCCCTAGGATTGTTGGGTTTAAGCCTCAGTTCAGTTCCTACTACCTCCATATGTTGACCGTTGATCCCGAAACTTTGATATTGTGATGTTGAGTGGTTATGCCACCATTTTTGCAGGATGTCACAAATCATTTTTAGCATTTACAGCCGTTATGTTGTCCAAGTCATCCCAGGTTTCTAAATAGTCTCATGCACTTACAAATCTTTCATCCATGTTTCTGTTGTATTTTTGGGCCAGATTAAGCACACTAATCGGTGTGTTGAGGTACTCTGTTGCCTTGACGTGTATGTTGGAGTTGGTATTATGACCCTGGGTGTCCTCGAGAATTTAGGAATGCTTCCGTATCCCCAGCGTGATGATTCTGGCCATCATTCTTGAAAGCATCTCGTGATGCCATTTAGTAGTAGGTATTCTACTCTTGGGTTCCTGACCCAAGATTCACTCCACTTACCTTCTGTTGATAGTGTTTGCTAGTTCCTTTAGGATATTAGTAACCTTTGCATTAGTCCTCGAGGTCCGTGGTATTTCCTTCTTCCAAATACTATGAACCACTTATGGCAGAAGTTTGTTGGATCAAAAGATCGCAATAATAGTGCTCTCGATGAATTCTCCTTTCTACCTTGTGACTCTGCCAGTCCTACCTTTCTGCATGGGTGGTCTGGAAGAAATGTTGAGCTTTGCTCGACATACTAACCTATGCATCGAAAACTCAAAAAGTTATATGTTCCTTTGAGTTTTCCCCCTTCAGTTATATTCCGACCTTCATCTATCAATTGATAGTCAAGAGTATGTGAGCATTCATTCATCGGTGCCTATTATTCTTGTGGTTCGTCAAGCCATTCTATTCCAGAATGACTAGGAGAAACAAACTCCAGTACCTCATCCATATCCAGGATTGGGTCAAAGCAGTTGTAATCCGCAAATCAAATGCCAATCTAGCTTTTGATTCTGTTCTACCTTGGAGTATTACCATCTTTATATCAAGAATGTCATGGAAATTGCACACCATCCTATGAACTCTTGATACAGTGATACTTCTTGCCATCATTATTCATTCCTTGGTCCCCATGTTATTGTAACCGGAACGTCGACAAGTGAATCATGATGTGTGAAATCAATACTCCTAGCAACCCCGTTGCTTGGTAGTTAATGGACAATAAACTCATTCCTAGCGTGTTGGTTATTGAACTACCATTCTAAGATTGATCTTGCTACCTAGTCCTTATATCTGGTGCACTCCTCGATCAATGAGTGAGGATTATTCAATCCCTTGCTTATTTGATCATATCGTCTTGCTCTGAAAAGCAAGATTGTTCTCGAGCTTAATAACATATCGGTGGTTCGTGATTTTCCGAATATCTTCTCAGAAGTATTACCAGGTTGTCACCTGACCGCTATGTGGAGTTTGTGATCAAGTTGGTTTCCTGCAAACCAGCCATTCTCCAAGAATCTGTGTCGGTTACCCCCTGAGCTAGTTGGTTAAGCTAAACAATAACATGGAGAGTTGGAAGATAAAAGCTTGCCAGCTTAGTTCATCTCAAGGGATATCTTTGTGTTGTGTGTTAGTTGAAGAAAGATGATATCTTCATCGATTGGTCCCTGTGTTCAGCTGTTGGACATATTATCTTATCAAAACTTGGTTTGAGTATGGGCTATCATCAAATCAAATCAGAACCAACGATATTCGTAATGTTGTCTTACTCATGGTTGATTCCTCGAGCATACCCCATTACATATTTTGGTTTGACCAATGCTATCACCGTGTTCGCATGATGGTGGAAGACCAGTGTCGGTGTACTAAAGTAGGGGTACCTTAGCACCCCGTACTTGTGCACGGGCAGTCGCAGCGACCCGCGGCAAGGCTTGCCGGGCGACCGCCAAGACCCTTCGTGGCTCCTTCGGAGCCATTCAAGAACAAAGTATCCAAGAGCAAAACAAGGCCCCGGCAAGAGGAGCTTGCCGGGAAGGGAACAAGGCCCCGGCAAGAGGAGCTTGCCGGGAAGGGAACAAGGCCCCGTCAAGAGGAGCTTGCCGGGAAGGAGACGAGACCCCGGCAAGAGGAGCTTGCCGGGAAGACCAACCAAAGCATCTCAAGAAGCTCGCTGCGGTGCACCGCGCGCCCCGACAAGGCCCGGTGAGCGACAAGCTCCCGGACGCGACAAGAAAACATCCATGGCAAGGCACTTGCCGCGGCAAGCTACTACCCCGCAGCCCGCGCTCCAGCTCACCCACCAACGTGTCACCCTGGGACCATTCCTGGCGTACATGGCGGGAGGCTGTGCAACCGGGGGCATGCGGTGGCAAGCAAACGCTGACAAGGAACCATCGTGGCAAACGGTGGCGTTCCTAGCGGTCCCTCTCTAGGCCGTCAAGGTGACACAGACGGGCATTTAATGCCCTTGTCCCCTGCCGTCAGAGTTAGGTAGGACGCGACATGTAGGCGGTGGAGCCAACTACCACCCCTTTTACATTTTTACCCTCACCTCTGTTGCCACGTGTCGGTGACCCCTTAGACATATAAAAGGAGGCCCAGGCGCAACAGAGAAGGGGAGGACAGCCATTCTCACGCTCGGTCTTGCCAGCTACTTGAGTGTACTGTAGCACTCGCCATTCCCGAGCCAAAACTCAATACAACCACCAAAGCAGGAGTAGGGTTTTACGCATCCATGCGGCCCGAACCTGGGTAAATCGATCATCTCGCTCGTGTGTTTCGCCTCGATCTGCTCTTTGTGCATCCACCGCCGCCTGCCGAACCAAAAGGGGCTCGGTCCGCCGATCCCCATAGGTGTGCGAGGGATCAGACACCCCCGACATCTTTGGCGCGCCAGGTAGGGGTGCGTCGAGGTTGTGCAAACCTGATCCGGCATTCGCGCGAGCCAAATCTTCATCGTCTTCATCAATATGCCGCCGAAGAAGAAGATTTCGGAGGCAGCTGCTCCGTCTGCGCCGAGCCCGCCGTCGCCAGAGCGGACGGCTGGTGGAGCAGGCGCCGGTGGAAGAGCGGGCGCCGACGGGGAGAGTCGTGGCGCTGCCGGGTCCAAGGGCCAGGCTGTGCCGCGCGTCGGTGGCGCGGTCACCTCCCACAACGACCGCACCCACTCCAAGACCTCGGCGTCCGTGCACGCACCGCGCCCACCCCAGGAGGCACGAGACCAGTAGCGTCATGGTACCCACGGCACCAGACGTCTGCCGGGCCAAGATCAAGCTGGCGGTTCCCGGAGCGCTCAGGGCCAGCATGCACGCCAACATGCTGGCACGAGCGTGGCACGGTCGCTTGGATGGGGTACTGCTCCTTCTAACATAGTTAGAAGTCCGAGCATATCTCATTCCTTGCACCGTTCACCGCCGCCGCCCGCCACACCCTTTGCTCCAATCCATGCAGCGAAGGCAGATATCCCCACGGAACTCGTATATGGGTCACCTCGAGTGCTCGCTTATGATGAGCTTGAGCAAGAGCGGCTGTGGCAAGCAGCCGCGCCGCTCCTTGGGGAAGATCGTCTTCAGGCTGCTGTGCGAGCCGCTCGCTACTAGCAAGCTTTGCGCCGCTATCATAGCCGCAAAGTTAAAGCCAGAAGTTTCGAGGAAGGCGACCTTGTCTCTTCGGCGTGATCAGTCTGCCAAGGTTTCCGACAAGTTGACGCCAAAGTGGGAGGGCCCTTACCGGGTGAAGCGAGTCACCAGGCTTGGCGCAGTCCGCCTTGGGACCGAAGATTGCATACCAGCGAGCAACTCCTGGAATATTGCGCATCTTCGCAAGCTTTGCCCGTGAGGCGCGGTTGTCGGACCCCGTCCGGCAACCACCCATTTGTACAAAGTCTTTCCGCTGTTGCATGTAATCCTTTGTACAAAGCCGGGCGCAGACCCCGTGTATAAAGATCATGTGCTCAGCACATACCCCGGGAAAGCAAACAACAGAGAAAGATAAGTGCCAAAGTTTGAGCAATCACACTTCCTTTAAGTTTTTATGTTATTTTCCTTGAACGCCCGTGCTTTGTATGGGAAACCTGGGCGCGGAGGAGCCGACTCATAGCAAGTTGCGCCCTTACTGTTGTTTCGAGCCCCGCTCAACAACCTAAGTAAGCTGCGACTAGCTCCGCGATGAGGTTTCTTGTCGGCCGCAGCACCGCCCGCAGATCGCTGACGTTCCGCACTCGGCACTCGCGGCAAGCGTGCCAGCGCCGGCAAGTTCCCTATATGCACATGGTAAAAACCATACAAAGGAAGGAGTCAAGTAAAGGAAATAACACAGCAATTAAATTTATAGAGTTATCTTCCTTCTTGTGATCGTCCCTTGTATGGAAAACCTGTGCGTGGAGGAACCGACTCGTAGCTAGTCGCACACTTACTATTGTTTCGAGTCTGCTCAACAACTTAGGTGAACTGCGGCTAGCTCCGCGACAAGGTTTCTTTTCGGTTGCGGCACCGCCGGCAGGGAACCAACTCGTAGCTAGTTGCCTTACTGTCATTTCGAGTCCGCTCAACGACTTAAGTAAGCTGCGACTAGCTCCGCGACGAGGTTTCCTGTCGGTTGCAGTTCCGCTGTTGATGTTCCGCACTGAGCGCTCGCGGCAAGGTGCTTGCACCGGTAAGTTCCCTGAAAGCGTAGGGTACAAACATACAAGGGGAGGAAGCAAGCAAAGGAAATAACATAGCAATTACTATCCAAGATAGAAGTATATTACAAAATAGCTTGTCGCAGCTCTAACAGACTGTTTTGCATAACATGATTGATAGCGACAAGGAAAGAAGAAGATAAATGGCATAGTCTACGCGGTCGCCTTCGACCCTCCTGATGCCGCTCACCTTGTCCATAATGGGTGCGACAAGGGCCTTGAGCTCCACCTGATCAGCATCTGGTGGCAGGCTTCGGAGGACGTTGTTGAGGCGGAGGCCTGGGTTGCGGAAGGCCACCTTCATCAGCACCTTCTGGAGAGCTCCCGCGCAGATCTTGCGCGACTCGTCGGCAAGCTGCATTGGGAACTGCTCCCGGATTCGCTGGAGCGCCGTCGCCAAGCCTTTGAAGAACAGAGTGAGCTTGTCGCTGGGTTGGAGGTTCTCGTCAGAGGAGTACGCGAGATCCACCATCCCCAACTACGCCAGCTCCTTGTCGACATCCACGGCGACGTCCACCAGACCCTCCGTCCAGCGCTCCATGTCCTCCGCCAACGTCTTCCGGGCGGCGGCGGCCTTTGCCAACAGCACCTTGCCGGCCTTGACCGCCTCCTTCAGGGCCGTCTCCTGCTCCTTGGCGCCGTCCAGAGATCTGGTCAGGGCCGCCAGCTTCCCTTCGAGATCGGCATTGGAGTTCTTGGCGGCGTCCAGCTCCTTGCCCCTCTCGGCGAAGAGGGCCTGCAGCTCTGAATAGCTGTTGGCGTCCCTCTCACGCTCAAGCTTGAGCGCGGCAAGCTCGTCGCCGCTCGCCTTGAGGTCCGCCTCCAGCTACGTCACCTTCAGCTCCAGCTCAGCCTTGGCGGCCTCGGCAGCTGCGGCAGCGTCTACGGCCTGCTTGACGGCTCCGCCAACTGCCCGCTCGTGCGCGGCGAGTTCCTCCTCGTGGCTGTCGAGGTTGACCGACCGCTGCGCCAACTCACCCTCCCGCGAAGACAGCTTCTCCGCGGCAAGGCGCTGGAACTCTTCGTTGTCCGCCTTCTCAAGAAGGAAGGCTTGCTGCGCCTCGGCAAGTTCCTCCCGCTCCCTTGCCTGAGAGCGGAGAGCTTCTTGGTGGGCGCCCCAGAGCTCTTCTGCGCGCTTCTTGATGTCAGCGCCAGCCTTCGCCACGAGTGCCTCGCGGTACTCCAACTTGGCCTGCCGGGTGCGGTAGAGCGCCACTAGCTTCCGCAGCAGGCGCTCCTCTTCCGGATCGCCGCTGCTGCTGCTTGGCGCGTCAACCAGCTTCAGCCCGGCAGAGGCAAGCACCTCTCCGTCCAGCGTCTCCCCCTCGATCGGCGCCCTGGAGCTTGACGCCCAGGGGAGGCTGATGAAGATGTTCTCGCCGGCCTTCAGGTAGATGCCGGGCTGGTGCTCTTCGGAGCCTGCCTCGGCGGCAGCGGCGGAGGAGCCAGCGGTCGGGGCAGCACCCGGCGCTCTTGTGGCCTCCGGGTCGTCAGTACGACCGCCAGACTCCCCGCCCGCTTCTGCGGCGGCAGCCCTGGCAGCCTCCTCGCCGGCGCTGGCTGCTTCCTCGGCGGCGACCTCCGTCTCCATCGGCTCTGCAGCAGATGGACCTGATGGCCGGAAGAGGGGAGAAGATTCAAGCAAAATTCGAGCAAAATCCAAGAGGAAGAACAAGAAGCCGAAGAAGCAAGGGGAGTTTGGGAGCAAGGAGGTTACCTGTGCCAGGGACGGTCGCTGCGGTCTCGTCGCCGGAGGATCGCTGGCGCGGTCCCTTGCTGGAGATCCTTGCCGGGCCGGGGGCTCCTCCCTTGTCGGAGTCTCCTCCCTCGCCGGGGGCTCCTCCCTTGCCAGAGTCCCTTCCCTAGCCGGGGGTTCCTCCCTTGTCGGAGCCTCCTCCCTTGTCGGAGTCGCCTCCCTTGCCGGGGACCTCTCCCTCGTCGGAGGACTCCCCCTTGGCGCTTCAGGGGTGGTCTCCAGGCTCCCCTGGTGAGGCTGTTCTACTCCTGCACAAGTTAATAGACAAGTATCAGCATAGCAAGGATCTTCATGTGCGCCCAACAGCGGGAAGTAAACAAAAGACTTACGCTGGGGGTAGCTCTGAAGATCAGCCGCCGGGTCCGACAAGTTCGTCTCGGGCGCATCCCCTGTTGATGCAGTGGGTTCATCCTCGATGACGATCACCAGCACCCTGGCCCTCTTCGCCGCCCTCTGCGCCAGAGTCCTGAAAAGGAAGAGATGCAGAGGAAGGCAAGTGAGATGCAAGACAAAAGCAGCGGAAATCAAAGAATTACAAGTACAATGAGAAGAACTTACTCCTCCTCTTCTTCCTCGTCAAAGCTAAACGCGGAGAAGTCGAAGTCCGGCCCGCGGCTGGCGCGGGAAGGAGGAGGGGTAGGCTCCCTTGGTCGCTTGGCGGGGGCAGAGGCGAGAGCCCGGGGAGACCCCGCTCCATTCGAAGCAGCGGCATGGGGCGCTCCCGCGGCAACAGTGCTTGCCGCGGTGGAGCGCGTCGTGCGGTGCGGCGACTGCTGGACCGCCTGCTGCCTCACTACATCCGCGGCCTTGCGGAGACGCCTTCTTGGTGGAGACGGAGGCGCAGCCGGTGGCGGGTTGTCGGAAGACGAAGTGGAGGACGAGTCGATCTCTAGCGAGTCGCTTGCGTCCCCGGCACGCTCGCTCGGCTCGGCGCTGCCCCCGACAAGATCCTCCTTGCCGGCAAGTTCCTCTTGCCGGGCGAGCTCTTTCTTGCCGAGGAACTCGTCTCGCTCGGCACGAGTTTTTGCCTCTTCTGCCACTGCTTCCTCCAGAGTAAACCCAAAGTCGCCTGCCGCTGCGGCCGCCGCTGCCTCTTCCAACCAGGTGGCTATGCGCGCCAGTTCTGCCTCGGTGGTGTCGCGGATGAGGCCATCCCTCTCGTCGGCGCGGATTAGCACTTCCACCAGGTCGTCGAAGAACTGCTGCATGACCTCGTCTGCGGGCTCTTGCCAAGTGGGCTCGATTCCGTGCGAGTCGCACAACGGCATCATCGCCCGGATGCGGTCAAGCCCAGAGTTGTTGCACAAAGGGATGACGCCCTGCGGCAGCCTGAAGACTTCGGGGTGTTCCGGATCATATTTGAAGAGCTCCTGCAGCATGCTGGTGTGCTCGAGGACAGTGAAATTATAGTTGAGGCCTGGGCGCAGCCTCATAATGTCCGCCACGTTCTTGAACTCCCAGGCAGGCCTTCCCCGTTCTTGCAGAGGGGCAATGCGACGGCGAAGAAAGTCTGCGCCAACAGCACCTACAGTGAGTCCGGCAAGCCTAAGGCACTAGATCCTGGTGACGGCAATCCTCAGCTTGCTGTCTTTCGGGGCCAAGTCGCTCCAATCATTGCCACGCACCGCTGCTGCTTGGCGCCGGACGGTGAATACCGCTCCCGCAACGCCTTCACGCCGAGCTTGGGGGGAAGATGGCCTGCTCCTTCCGCATCGTCGCGAGCCGCTGCGCCTCGGTCGACTTCACTGCTTTTCCCTTGTCGCCCTTCAGAGCCATGGTGAGGGTGGTGGAGGAGGCCGACGGTGGTGGTGGTGCTGGTGGCAATGGGGGGAGCAGGGCGCTGCTCTCTTGTTGCTTTGGGGAGGCGGGGAGTGGTGGAGGTTTTGAGATTGGAAGCAGCAACGGGCGGACGGCGCCGTACCCCTGTTTCCTCTGCTTATAAAGACGGAGGGGAGGGGGGGGCGGACGTTTCGCCGTCGCGAATAAACAGCTACCCACGATTCCACCCACCACGCCTCCACGCCTCCCTCCGTTTACGGGGAGGAGCGCGCCAACTGTCCCCTTTTACCACAACATGATGCATGCGCGCAGGGCGCGGCCCCGCGCACGCCGCCCATGTCACGCACGGCGCCGCGTTCGACGCGTGCCGTTTGGGGAGGGCGCGATGGGTGCGGAGTCAGATGTGGCGTGACCTAGGCCGCGCATGCCCGTGCACTGTTTTGGGCCTGGCCCAATAGCGCTCGGCACCGTGTATGGCCCAGGACCGGGGGCTCCTGTCGGTGTACTAAAGTAGGGGTACCTCAGCACCCCGAACTTGTGCACGGGCAGTCGCAACGACCCGCGGCAAGGCTTGCCGGGCGACCGCCAAGACCCTCCGTGGCTCCTTCGGAGCCATTCAAGAACAAAGTATCCAAGAGCAAAACAAGGCCCCGGCAAGAGGAGCTTGCCGGGAAGGGAACAAGGCCCCGGCAAGAGGAGCTTGCCGGGAAGGGAACAAGGCCCCGGCAAGAGGAGCTTGCCGGGAAGGAGACGAGACCCCGGCAAGAGGAGCTTGCCGGGAAGACCCACCAAAGCATCTCAAGAAGCTCGCTGCGGCGCACCGCGCGCCCCGACAAGGCCCGGTGAGCGACAAGCTCCCGGACGGACAAGACAACATCCTCGGCAAGGCACTTGCCGCGGCAAGCTACTACCCCGCAGCCCGCGCTCCAGCTCACCCACCAACATGTCGCCCTGGGACCATTCCTGGCGTACGTGGCGGGAGGCTGTGCAACCGGGGGATGCGGTGGCAAGCAGACGCTGACAAGGAACCATCGTGGAAAACGTGGCATTCCTAGCGGTCCCTCTCTGGGCCGTCAAGGTGACACAGACGGGCATTTAATGCCCTTGTCCCCTGCCATCAGAGTTAGGTAGGACGCGACATGTAGGTGGTGGAGCCAACTACCACCCCTTTTACATTTTTACCCTCACCTCTGTTGCCACGTGTCGGTGACCCCTTAGACATATAAAAGGAGGCCCAGGCGCAACAGAGAAGGGGAGGACAGCCATTCTCACGCTCGGTCTTGCCAGCTGCTTGAGTGTACTGTAGCACTCGCCGCTCCCGAGCCAAAACTCAATACAACCACCAAAGCAGGAGTAGGGTTTTACGCATCCGTGCGGCCCGAACCTGGGTAAATCGATCCGCATCCGTGCATCCACCGCCCCCTGCCGAGCCAAAAGGGGCTCGGTCCGCCGATCCCCATAGGTGTGCGAGGGATCAGACACCCCCGACATCCAGTGATATGGAAATCCCGATGAGTTGTTGTTGAGCCCATCAGCAGCATCTTGTCTCCTCCATGATTCATGTTGAACATTCAGCTAGTGATGGAAACTTGTGTAAGCATTTTCTTCATGCCCCATTCATGAAGTATATGTTTGGATGAAAGTAGTGATTTCCTCTAAGTTCACGTGCAATCGATGCAAGTTGCCGCCGTGAATTCGAGGGAGCTTGTTTTTGCTTCTTTTGGAATCATCCCAAGTCAGTCATTCATTCGTGCGAAGTATTCTATGGTTTGGTAGATTAATTACCTCCACTCCATATGTGTTCCTAGCACACCAAGCCACTGATTGATTTGTTCAAGGAGAAGAAGTTCCTTCTTAAGAGCATGCCTTATGCAAGGACTTTGTTATCCTCGATGATGGTTCCCCACCTGAACTCGGTAGTGTTTTTATTATAAGACTACTACGTGGTCATGCTTGTCTAGGACAACATGTTCACATGTGTTAGCAGAACCAGCTCATGTTTCGGAGCTTACTACCATAGTCCATTTCCCGAGAATCTTGCAACGCCATCTCATCGGTTTGTGTTGCAAACTTTCATTTTTCTCTCTAGACTTGATGAGTCTGGAATATCCTGACACCAACCAGATCTGAATCTCAGGCAGATATGATGGTTGGAATGTTTTCCAAGAACTACAATATTGGTCTCTCTGTAACCGGTAAAGTGGATGTTGTGGCCAACACACCCAGCCGGAAGACCTATTATTGTAGTATCTTAATTGAGGAAGTTGGCCACCTCCCCATAAGGATTTCCTAGGATTTACTCCAGAAGTTGATCTTTATGGATCCTTTGTATTCCGAAGTCCGACCACTACTTGATGGCTATGTTGATGCTTTAAGAATGACCGTAGTAACCAGTACATCAAGGAGAACATTAGAAGCGGAGTGCTAAATGTCTCTCGGTCGATCATCCAAATTTCGTTTCCTTGGCCTCGCTAAGGTGAAATCTAAAAAGGGTTGTCTTTCTATGCATCTGCATTGGCCATCTCTATTCGTCAAGGTAGTAAGATGTGTTGCCAGGATCCTCGATACGGATGTTGGTAGAACCTTGATGAATATGGAAATGCTCAAGTTCTTGAGAGCACGCGCAAGCAAAATCATCCCTTGTGTTGTCTTCAACAAGGTAGTGCACATCATCCATTCGAACTCCGCCAAACGATCGATTGAGATTGCCTTAGGCTGGTATAAAGAGTTTCAATGATCTATGCACCAAAAGTAATTCTTTTTGCCACTTAAGGGAATAATTCCACGAGTCACCTTTCCTGAGGTGCCCCGTTATGGAATCATGGCAATTTTTCCTCACTACGTTGAAAGCCTCATCAAATTGTTTCTTCCGTCCCTCCTGATGCATGTTTTGCCTCTCAGCTCCAGAGATGTTTCTATGTCTCATTCCATGAGTTGATCTTGTGATCATTAAGATGATCCTAAGTTGCTCGAACCTCAGGAAGGTCGATTCTTCTTAAAGTCTCCCTTCCTACTCGTTGTCATGTTGGATGTAGTTCTCAAAGCAAGACGTCGAGATCAAGGTGATGCAATGAATCAACATTCTCGTGGAAGAGATCTGGGTCGTGAAGATTGTGTTAGCTTGTGTCCCTCTGTCTTCTTACCTCACGACTTGAATCTCGGGACGAGATTTTTGTTTAGTGGGGGTGAGTTGTCACAGCCCTAGCTTTGGCCTTGCTTGTCATTGCATCATCATCTTGCATCATGTTTAAATTTCTCAGAAACTTGAAATGGGGATGATCAAACCCTAGCAGCAAATGGAATTCAAATAGGTTCAACTAAAATAAATTCCAAGAACCCAAAATGGTCTTAGAAAAATGTTCATGATTTTTGTAGATGCTGGAAACAACAACCAGAGGTGATGCACATTTTTCCTAGCCATCTTGGATTTTACCTCAACACATATTGTATTTGATTGGGGCTCCAAAACATTGCTATAAATGTTTTGACAGCTCCAAATATTCAGAGAAATATTGAGGGACACTGGATTAATTCAGAGACTTTCCAAAAAAATATTTTCAGAATTATATAAAAATGATTTGGTGTTAAACTAAATCAAAACAGAGGCAAATAAATAGAAAAATAGAAACAAATAAAAGGAGAGCAACTTACCTGGCACTCACCTGGGCAGCCCACCTGGCCAGTCCACTTGGCGGCCCAGCCCACCAGGGGCACCGCTGTCTTCAACCTCTGCCAGTAGGCAGAGGTGAAGTAGCATGCGCCCATGCGGAGGCCTTCACCTCCTGCTTCGCGGTGGCAGCCTCCCCGACATCCTCGCGATGCCACGGAGATGCCCTGAGACCACTCTCTCCTCTCCCTCACTCGCTGCTCTCCCTCCCCTCCCCTGGATCCCTCTCTCTCACCACCAAGCGAGCTCGCCGACGCCGATTGCCATACCCGCGGCCACCGCCACCGCCTCGCCTCTCCGAGCTGTCCACGAGCTTCGCCTCATCTGCCTCTTCCTCCTCGATGATCCGCCCAGCCTTGGACGCACTGCTTCATCGCCACCATCGCCGTTTCCGTTGCCGGCCACCGAGGCACCTCGTCGGTCGATTCTCCACTATTAGTGCGCCCCCGAGCCCGCCGACCACCCCTGCAGACCCGCCGTGAGCCCCTCTTCCTTTCCCCTTCACTCTCGTGCCCATGCTCGTCCCCTAGCTCCGTTCCCACCGTGGCCGAAAGCTTCTCGCCGCCGGCCATGGCATAGCTGTGGCCACAGCCGTGCAAGTTCACCACGGAACGCGTCACCGTGCTCAGCACATCACCTGGAGGCCGTAGCATCTGGCCTTTCGCTCCGCCGTGCACAACAGCCCCATTCCCAACCTTGCCCGAACTCCGGCCGTCGCGCAAGTTGTCGCCGCCGTCGACCTAGGCCACCGGAGCTGCTGCTGCGTGCACCACCTGACGCGGACGAGCCTCCTGGTCATGTAGACGCACTTCGCCGCCCATATGGTTGCCGGAAAGCAAAACCCGAGCATCGCCACCGTCTCTGGACGTCGCCGGCGGCTTAACTCTGGCCATGCCGACGTGGCGTCGTCATTAGCGGCTAATGACACCACTAACTAACCCCCATGCTCACTGACACACGGGACTCACGCCCTTAATTAACCTGGGTTAGTTTCTGTTTAGGATTAGTTTAAGTCCAGTGGGCCCAGGCTGTCAGGGATGACCTGCCCTGTCAGCATTGACCTGGCCCCACTGGTCAGACTTTGTTCCTGCCTTGTCACACTGGCTTGTCGGACCCACAAGTCAGGTTTGACCCTGGTCAGCCCCTGTTGACCTGATGATGTCACGCTGAAGTCATGCTGACGCAGTAATGCTTTCTGGATTTTAAATAAATCTAAATGATTTATTTATATTCACAAAATAGTTAAAACTTCTAAAATTCATAGTAATTTAACCGTAACTCCAAATCAAACAAATTATATATGAAAAATTATCAGAAAAATCCAATATATCCATCTGTACCATTTTCATGCATGTTAGAACAACTTAAAACTACTGTTTAGGACAAATCAAATGAATGGTATTTAAAGAACCACATGTGGAGTTTGAATTTGAACCTAGTGTTCAAACCAACTCCATTTAACTTGTTGCTAGTTGCATTAGCTCAATCATAACATTATTGCCATGTCACATTCATGCATCATATTGTTGCATTGCATTGATTGCGTTCTTCTCTATTGCCGGTGCTTGTCCCCTCTCGGTAGGCGTATCCCGACGATGAGTTCGATGACACCAATGAGGAGCTATAATATCTTCAGAAGTGCCAGGCAAGCAAAACCCCCCCTTGTTCATTCCGATACAATCCCACTCTGTTGCTCCTTCTCTCTTTTACTGCATTAGGACAACAACGTTTCAACTGTTACATGCTGCGGTAGCTGAACCCCTTTCCTCTGCATGACCTGTCATTGCCACAGTAAATAGATGAAACCCACTAGCATGAGTAGGAGTTGTTTGAGCCCTGATGTGCCTACTCATTAATGCTTGTTTGTCATGCCTGCTACTACTTAGAGTTGAGTCAGGTCTGATTCATCGGGAATGAATTGGAAGGGTGATGAACATGTCCTACTGTGTGTGAGCTAAGTGTGTGAACACGATTTGGTAAAGGTAGCGGTGAGAGGCCATGTAGGAGTACATGCTCGGTTGTCTCATTGCAGCCGTTCTCAGGAACTGAGTTCTGTGTTTGTGATCCATGAACAGTTACTACCACACATTGGGTTCCGGTAACTCGGCCCCTCTCGGTTTATTAATCAACTCGATCTTTGTCCAGGAGTTGCAACTACTTTCTGGATGTTTGTAGGTAGTGTTAGTAGTCTACCAAGTGGCACCCGGTATAGGTGGGCTTGGGACAGACTAGGCATAGTGGCACGGTGTACCAAGTGGCACCCGGATGGTGGGCTTGGGAACCCTGCACACATCGTTTGGGGCCGTGAGCGACACCCCAGCCAGATTTCCTTGCGGATGGAACCCGAATAGGCGATAAACCTAGACTAGAGACTTGTTGGTTAGTCAGGTCGTGGCCGACTCCCTCGCCCGGCTTCCGCTTGAAGGTTGCCGAGGTACATGATGTGTACAGGGCGATAAGTGGAACGAGCGTGTGTGAAGAAGTACACACCTGCAGGGTTATCATTATCTATTCGAATAGCCGGATTCCTCGGATATGGAAACTTGGACCCCTTACATAGTTCATAGACAAGTGAAGGTGGATACCCTAAAATGCGCAAGATAAGTGTGAGTGCTATGGATGGCGTTCTCGCAGGGAGACGGGAGCGGATACATAGTGGTGTATTGATATGGTGAAATTGTGGACTCGTGTGCGCCACCTCAAAAGAGTTACTTGCAGTCGTAGTTCAGGTTAGCAACTGAGTCAAAGCTGGCTTGCTGCAGTTAAACTCCACCACCCCCTTTGTGGATACCGATGTATATGTAGATAGTTTTGATGTAAGTCTTGCTGGGTACATTTGTACTAACGTTTGCTTAATTTATGTTTTGTAGAGGGACTTCAGACTCGCTAGTAGTTCCACGTGGACTTCGATGTTTAGCTTGTTACCCAGCTACGATCTTGTACCCTTGGGAGGGTCTGGTAGATAGTCATGCTCCTCAGACTTCTTCATTTTTAGTTGTCTGTACTCAGACAAGTTAAACTTTCGCATGTGCTTTGACTTGTATGCTCTGAATGTTGGGTCATGAGACCCATGTTTGTAATATCTCGCTCCTCGGAGCCTAATGAATAAATACTTTGAGTCGTAGAGTTATGTTGTGATGCCATGTTGTATTTGCACATATCGAGCATATTGTGTGTATGATTGAAATGCTTGGTATGTGTGGGATCCGACAACCTAGTGGTTTATCCCTGGTAGCCTCTCATATGGGGAAATGTAATCTTGTGCTTCCATGAGCCATAGTAGTCCGCTACAGCCCGGTTCACCGGAGTCCTGCTAGCCCAGCACTACTGCTCAGGACACTTGACTGGCCAGCATGTGTTTCATTTCGTTCCTGTGTCTGTCCCCTTTGGGGAAATGTCATGCGGTGACATCCGCAGTCCTGCCTAGCCTGCTACAGCCCGGTTCACCGGAGTCCTGTTAGCCCAGTGCTACAGCCCGGATTCGCACGCTGCTGACCGACATGCTCGATGTTGATTCATGTATGCCTGTTCCCGTAAGTTAGTGCCACTTTGGGTTAACGACTAGTCATGTCGACCCGGGTTCTCTGTCATATGGATGCTAGCAACACTATCATATACGTGAGCCAAAAGGCGCAAACGGTCCCGGGCCATGGTAAGGCGACACCCGTGGGAATACCGTGCGTGAGGCCGCAAAGTGATATGAGGTGTTACCGGCTAGATCGATGTGACATGGAATCGGGGTCCTGACATTCAACCCTCAAACATTACATGAGTAGGATTTCATAACATGTGGGTGTGGGAAGTAGTTGTTGAGGTAGGAACCTATTGTCTTTTATCAACCCCGGCTATTATACGTTATGCTCATACTGTTTTGCTATGCTCGTAGACGTGGATTGGTATGTGAGATTCATGAAAGATGTGAGAGTTATATTTTAACTAAGGGAAACTTAAGGTGGCTACTTTAATACACATCTAGGTGGATTGGTTGTGGGAACTTGGGGAATCTAGTGTTGTGCAAGGAGATCCCGGGGTACCCGTGTGATCATCGTATGGAATGCCACCCAGGATCAAAGGGATCATAAGATTATTCATGCTAGAAACTTCCATGTGCACCCACAAGCCATTATGGGCCCTGGCATAGTTAAGTAAGTTGTGGGAAACCTTTCCATGATAGGCTAGTAGATGTAGGGGATTGTAGGTGTACCGGCCTATCTATTGGTTAAGGGGACCTCTTCGGAAAGACTGTGTCTCAGTCATCCGTTTCTCAAACAACATGCAGTGCAAGAAATTCAATGGAGGAGATCGAGTCTTGTGGGGAAAAGTGCGCAAACCTCTGTAGAGTGTATAAACTAATCATGGTTAGCCGTGTCCCCGGTTATGGACATCTTGAGTGTCTGGTACTTGAATTATTGTTTGTTCTGATCACTTTTCTTAATGAATTTGTTTGGTTATTAATATTATTTTGGGATTGAGATGGGGGTACCTTCTCAATAATGACATAAACTTTGTAGTTAAATAAAATATATTCCTTTGTTGTAGGGAAAAATTAGCTTTATGCAAATGATAACCATAGAGACTCCACCAGCCAAATACGCATGTAGTGATAGTTGTTATTTTGTTCATTGCTCTATATTGTTATTTTGCCAGCATATTCCATGTGCTGACCTCCACGGCTGCAATGTAGCATGTTGCAGAATTTTCAGACGGAAACTAAGGTGCGATAGGTTGTTGTGATGCACTCAGTTTTGCCGTGGAGTTGGATGGACTCATTTATATTCGAAGCTTCCGCAGTTATCTTATTTAGATGGCCTTCAACCAAATTATTGTAATAAGTACTCTTTTTCAGACACTCAATGTAATAAGTGTGTGATTGAACTCTTTCATAAATCCTCGAGCACTGTGTGTGTCAGCAATACTGATCCAGGGATGATACTTAAGCACAGAGACTATGGTCCATTGGGATCGGGTCACTACAAGATGGTATCGAAGCACACGCTAACTGTAGGACGCGACCACTAGGAAAAGCTATAGGGTACTCTTCTCTACTCATTTCTAACTCTTCTCCATTTCTACTCTATAGATGGCGGACCCATGGAACAAGTTCACTCAACCAGATGATGACACACCTTTCGGACGACACTTGAAGGAAGTCATGAGATACCTGAACATCGGCATAGCAAGCTTCACTGGAACCTACACTACCACTTTACCAGAAGAGGAGCGTTGGAAGATTCAAGTTCATGTTCTAGGAAGGACTTTTACACCAGTTACCGAGCCCATTGAGTTTTCCTTTGATGCACCAACCTGGAGTTTAGGAAAGAGCATGGCCGCCCACATCGCCATTGGACGCATAGGCGAAGTGTACAACAAGGATCTTAAGGATACCACCTACCAGATATGTGGACGCCGAGATGAGCAATGGGAGATGATTCACACGAGGAAGGATAAATCCACTGCAGCCTACATACAGGAGTTGAACCAGCACATTCGGCATTATGAGAACCAGATGTGCGCCAACATGATAGACATGATGAAGGTGATGACCTAGAAAATGGAGCTAGATGAGGACCTCAAGTCTACACGCGATGGATATGAAAAAGAAATTGCTATACTATTGGAGAAGAATGAAGACCTGAAGAAGAAGCTAGGAACATTCATGGGGGATCCCGAACCTGGAGTGGACATTCGTTCGGAAGATTACATCATACTAGATGACACAGACTCTGACCCCGACAGCGATGATGATTATGAAGACGAATCTAGAGCAGATATTATGGAGTCTTCCATCGATCAAAATTTCTAGTCGACCACCATATCACCATTAGAAGTTCTTCCATGTATATAGTAATAGTCCTCGAGATTTTGTAACGGTAGCTTAGATCGATGTTGAATCTTGTTTGATATTGAGTGGTGTGGAATGAATATGTTTGTCTCATGTGCATATGGGTAGTGAAATATCTCTTTAAACCTCACTCTATTCTATTCTCACCCCTCTAAAACCTATCAGATGCCTCCGAGACGTGACCCCGCATTTTCCTTTTGACCGGAGCTCACTCACTTGATCCAACAACGGAATGCCTTGATGCAGTTGCTAGTCTAGAACCAAGGCAACAACGACAACAACAACCCACTGCCACCACCCCCAGTAGACAACTTAGCCCACTTTCTAAGGTTGAATCTACCGGTGTTCTCTAGCAGCATCGAGCCAATCGTTGCTGATGACTGGCTCCACAAGATGTAAGTGCATCTAGTGCCCCTTAGTGATTTTGGTGTATTGAAGACTTATAGGTTAAGGGACTGATGCATTTGTAAGTGTACACAGGTCTATAAGTCTATGAGGAGTTTGATATTTACAGAGAAAGTCTACCCCTAAAAATGAAGTTCTTCAACTGAAGACTTTGTATTTCTGAAGACTTTCTGAAGACTTTGAAAGTGAAGGAATTGGTGTGATCCTGAAGACTTGGTATTCTTTCGAGGAACATGAAGCATGCAGACTTTTGTTTTCGCAGTTTCATTTTCTCTTTCATGAGTCATAGGAAACAACATACTATTAAAGGGGGCCTAGGAAATACTAAGGAAAAAATTCCATGTGATGCTCAACTCAAATCCTACACCTACCAGTCCCTTAGAGTGAAGCCATTGGAAATCTCATACAACTCAGTCAATTTCTTCAGTGACAGAGACGAAGTTCTTCTGGTCTCTGAGGAATTTGTTCTGACTGAGGAGTTAGGAATTGGCCAGTGCGGATTGCCTACATAGTGAGGAACATGATAGCCCTGAGGAATTTGTTAGTCAAATTTCCGACCGTTGCTATGCTACGCGCCAGCTGTCCCAATATATCCTTCCACCAAACGGTCATATCATTGAAGGGCATTTATGTTTTATCATGTCGGGCTACACCCTAGGCTATAAATAGCCGCCCCTACAACCACTAGCTGGTTGGCTGCTCCGAGAGAAACTGACACTTGTCATGTGAGAGCATCCCATCCTCCAAGGACTTTGAGTGAAAATCATAAAGTGAAGAAAATCCAAACCCAAACCCAAACACCTACAAACCCCAAGTGATTGAGCATCACTGAAGAGATTGATCCTGCGTGGATCCGATGCTTGTTACCTTTGAATACTATGCATCTTCCAGACGGGTAGGCATTGATAACCCACAAGTATAGGGTATCGCAACCGTTTTTGATAAGTAAGAGTGTCGAACCCAATGAGGAGATAAAGGCAGAACAAATATTCCCTCAAGTTCTATCGACCACCGATAAAACTCTACGCACGTTTGACGTTCGCTTTACCTAGAACAAGTATGAAACTAGAAGTACTTTGTAGGTGTTGTTGGATAAGTTTTGAAAATAATAAAGAGCAAGTAAATAAAAAGTAGGGGCTGTTTAGATAAAGATACAACTAAGTTAGTTTTGTAAATAGCTTTTTGTTACGAGAAAGTTATTTGTCCCTAAGCAATCGATAAGTAGATTGTTAATCATTATTGCAATTTTATATGAGGGAGAGGCATAAGCTAACATACTTTCTCTACTTGGATCATATGCACTTATGATTGGAACTCTAGCAAGCATCCGCAACTACTAAAGATCATTAAGGTAAAACCCAACCATAGCATTAAAGCACCAAGTCCTCTTTATCCCATACGCAACAACCCCCTTACTCGGGTTTGTGTTTCAGTCACTCACGCAACCCACTATAAGCGAATCATGAACGTATTGCAACACCCTACAGCAGGGATCCCTCACGCTCGCGCGACACGGAGAGCACCATAGGATAGCACCAATAATAAAACATGCAACTCAAACCAATCTTGATCATCAAATAGCCTGTAGGACAAAACGGAACTACTCAAACATCATAAGATAGCCATACATCATTGGGAAATAATATATAGCATTGAGAACCATGTTTAAGTAGAGATTACAGCGGGTAAGAGAGAGGTTACACCGCTGCATAGAGAGGGGAAGAGTTGGTGATGATGGAGGTGAAGTTGTTGGTGAAGATTGCGGTGATGATGATGGCCCCCGGTGGCACTCCGGTGCCACCGGAAACGAGGGGGAGAGAGCCCCCCTCCTTCTTCTTCTTCCTTAACCTCCTCCCTAGATGGGAGAAGGGATTCCCCTCTGGTCCATGGCCACCATGGCACGGGAGGGGCGAGAGCCCCTCCGAGATTGGATCTGTCTCTTTGTCTCTATCTGTTTCTTCGTTTGCAGATTCTACCCTTTCACCATTTGTTATATTCCCGGAGATCCGTAACTCCGATTGGGCTGAAATTTTAACACGATCTCTATCCGGATATTAGCTTTCTTGCGGAGAAACAAGGGCATCAACCGCCTTACGAGGTGGCTACGAGGGTCAGGGGCGCGCCCCCCTACCTCGTGGGCCCCTCGAGCATCGTCTCGCGTGGATTTTTCTTCCCAAAAAATCATATATATTCCAAAAAAAATCTCCGTCAGTTTTTATCCCGTTTGGACTCCATTTGATATGGATATTCTGCGAAACAAAAAACATGCAACAAACAGGAACTGGCACTAGGCACTGGATCAATATGTTAGTCCCAAAAATAGTATAAAAAGTTGCCAAAATTATATGAAAATTGTAGAATATTGGCATGGAACAATCAAAAATTATAGATACGACGGAGACGTATCAGCATCCCCAAGCTTAATTCCTGCTCATCCTCGAGTAGGTAAATGATAAAAAAGATAATTTTTTAATGTAGAATGCTACCTAGCATAATCTTCATCATATATCTAATCATAGCATGAATATTAAGACACGAGTGATTCAAAGCAATAGTCTACCATTTGACATAAAAACAATAATATTTCAAGCCTACTAATAAAGCCATCATGTCTTTTCAAAATATCATGGCCAAAGAAAGCTATCCCTACAAAATCATATAGTTTGGCTATGCTCCATCTTCACCAGACAAAATTTTCACATCATGCACAACCCCGATGACAAGCCAAGCAATTGTTTCATACTTTTGACATTCTCAAACCTTTTCAACTTTCATGCAATACATGAGCGTGAGCCATGGACATAGTACTATAGGTGGAATAGAATGGTGGTTGTGGAGAAGACAAAAAGGAGAAGATAGTCTCACATCAACTAGGCGTATCAACGGGCTATGAAGATGCCCATCAATAGATATCAATGTGAGTGAGTAGGGATTGCCATGCAACGGATGCACTAAGAGCTATAAGTGTATGAAAGATCATACTGAAGACTAAGTGGGTGTGCATCCAACTTGCTTGCTCATGTAGACCTCGGGCATTTGAGGAAGCCCATCATCGAAATATACAAGCCAAGTTCTATAATGAAAATTCCCACTAGTATATGAAAGTGATAACTCGTGATACTTTTAAGCACAAGTGTGGTAAAAGGATAGTAACATTGCCCCTTCTCTCTCTTTCTCTCATTTTTTTATTTTCTCATTTTTGGGCCTTCTCTTTTTTGGCCTTTCTCTTTTTTTACTATTTTTATTTTTCGTCCGGAGTCTCATCCCGACTTGTGGGGGAATCATAGTCTCCATCATCCTTTTCTCACCGGGGCAATGCTCTAATAATGATGATCATCACACTTTTATTTACTTACAACTCAATATTACAACTCGATACTAGAACAAAGATATGACTCTATATGAATGCCTCCGGCAGTGGACCGGGATGTGCAATGATCTAGCGTAGCAATGACATCAAAAAACGGACAAGCCATGAAAACATCACGCTAGCTATCTTACTATCATGCAAAGCAATATGACAATGAATGCTCAAATCATGTATATGATGATGATGATGGAAGTTGCATGGCAATATATCTCGGAATGGCTATGGAAATGCCATGATAGGTAGGTATGGTAGCTGTTTTGAGGAAGGTATATGGTGGGTTTAAGGTACCGGCGAAAGTTGCGCGATACTAGAGAGGCTAGCAATGGTGGAAGGGTGAGAGTGCGTATAATCCATGGACTCAACATTAGTCATAAAGAACTCACATACTTATTGCAAAAGTCTATTAGCTAACGAAACAAAGTACTACGCGCATGCTCCTAGGGGAATAGATTGGTAGGAAAAGACCATCGCTCGTCCTCGTCCGCCACTCATAAGGAAGACAATCAATAAATACCTCATGCTCCGACTTCGTTACATAACGGTTCACCATACGTGCATGCTACGGGAATCACAAACCTCAACACAAGTATTTCTACTAATCCACAACTACCCACTAGCATGACTCTAATATCACCATCTGTATATCACAAAACTATTGCAAGGAATCAAACATAACATATTCAGTGATCTACAAGTTTTATGTAGGATTTTATGACTAACCATGTGAATGACCAATTCATGTCATCTCTCTAAATAGATATAAGTGAAGCAAGAGTTTAATTCTTTCTACAAAAGATATGCCCACGCTCTAACAAATATAAGTGAAGCAAAAGAGCATTCTACAAATGGCGGTTTTCTATGTAAAGAGAAACAGGCAATCAAAACTTCAAATGATATAAGTGAAGTACATGAGGCATTCTATAAAGCCATACTCAAAAGATATAAGTGAAGTGCATAGAGAATTCTATAAATCAACCAAGGACTACCTCATACCAGCATGGTGCATACACTAGTAGAAAACGGAGTACCGGTTTGTAAGGGCCTTTAGTGCCGGTTATGGAACCGGCACTAATGCCCCCCCCCTTTAGTACCGGTTCGGCACGAACCGGCGCTAAAGTGCCAACACGTGGCGTGAGCTCGCGCCCTGGTACGGGGGACCTTTAGTACCGGTTGGTGTTACCAACCGGTACTAAAGGTTTTTTTTGAATTTTTTTTGAAAATTTTGGAAAAAAATTTGATTTTTAATTTTTCTGAATTATTTGATGATTTAGTCTCTAATCACCTCTCTTAACTGCTCAAGTGTGGATCACTCATGCCAAATCATCTAACTTCCTGACCGGTCACCCATCCCTCTCACTACTCCAGCCCGAGCACGCTTAACTTTCAGGTTCTATTCTCCTTCGTTTCCGAGTCTGCACTTGTTGTTTTCCTGACAATAGTAAGATGTCAATCCTATTAACCCTCAGGAGTTTAGCTTGAGCATGAAGTCATACATTTCACCGTTTGAGTTTGAAACTATTATTCTAAAAAAACAGTAATTATTTAGTAATGCTAATATTTCTTGAATAAGTTTGACCATAGTTTGACCATAGTTTGACCAGATTTGATCAAAATTCAAAAAATTGAAATAATTATTTAGTAACACTAATATTCTTGAATAATTATTTAGTAACACTAATATTTCTTGAATAATTAGTTTGACCATTGTTTGACCATAGTTTGACCATAGTTTGACCAGATTTGACCAAAATTGAAATAACTAAAATAATTATTTAGTAACACTAATATTCTAGAATAACTAGTTTGACCATTGTTTGACCACAGTTTGCCCACAGTTTGAATATTTTTCAATTTTTTCCACTCTAGATCTTAAAAGCCCCGTAACTTTTTTTCTATTAGGTTTTTGAGGATTTTGCAAATGTTTAACGGGGTAGATGATTTTTCATATAAAAAACTATTTCATCCAAGTTAGTATGCAAAAGTTATGCCCATTTTTACAAATTTCAGAGAGATTTTGCAAATAAAGTCAAAATTCACATTTGCAAATTTTCCCAACAACTAGACCACATATCACATGGGAAACTTATTTTCTTTTATTTTTTTGACATTTCCATCATTTCCGTTTATTTTTTTTAAAACTGAAAAGGCGATCCACACGGGGGGGGGGGGGGGGGGTAGAGTTTGAAAATTGCCCTATAGTGCCGGTTTGTGTCTCCAACCGGTACTATAGGTCAGACCCCGTTAGTACCGGTTCATGGCACGAACCGGTACTAAAGGTGATCGTGGGGCCCCGGCCTGACACCAGCGTGCCACCACCCCTTTAGTACCGGTTTGTGCCACGAACCGGTACTAAAGGTTCAACACGAACCGGCATTAATGCAAATCCGTTCGAACCGGCACTAATGGTACCATTAGTACCGTCTCAAATATAAACCGGCACTAATGTGCTTCACGTTTGACCCTTTTTCTACTAGTGATAAAAGAGAAATGAAAACTAAATGCAAAAGACGCTCCAAGATTGCACATATCGCATGAACAAAACAAATCCGAAAATATATTGATACTTGTTGAAGAAAGAGGGGATGCCTTCCAGGGCATCCCCAAGCTTGAGCTCTTGCCTCTCTTCCTTCTTCTCACATCGAAACCTTCTCGATCATCGAACACTTCATCCACACAAAACTTCAACAGAAAACTCGGTAAGATCCGTTAGTATAATAAAGAAAATCACTACTCTAACTTCTGTTGCAAACCAATTCATATTTTGTTTTTGCATTGTGTCTAATGTGGTATAACTTTTTCATGGCTTAATCCACTGATATAAATCGTTATTTTCATCAAAACAAGCAAACTATGCATCAAAAACAGAATCTGTCTAAAACAGAACAGTCTGTAATAATCTGAACATTCACCATACTTCTGTTACTTGAAAAATTCTGCCAAAATTAGGAAAAACAAAAAATTTGTATAGAAAGACAGTGCAAAAAGAATCATAACCATTTGATGTTCGAGTAAAAAATGTAAAATCGCGCACTACAACTACAGACAAAGTTTCTGTCCTGCACCGAACAAACCAACAAGCATCTAAAACATCCTAAAGGCAAACCTTGGCACATTATTTTTATAATACAATGGAATTGTACAAGGGGATAATTATTTTTGTTGAAAAGTTTCTGTAATGAAGATTCACAAAGTTTCAGTGAGCCTGAACAAAGTTCAAGGAGCTCTCCCACTTCAACAATGCTTGTCTTTCTCACTTTCACTTTCCTTTTTGAAAAGTTTTGGGTTCCCCTCTTTATTTTTGTTGTTTTTAAACTATATGAAAGAACTCAACAGAAATAAATGACTCTCTAAAACTTCCGGGTTGTCTCCCTGACAGCGCTTTGTTTAAAGCCATTAAGCTAGGCATATAGTGCTCAAGTAATGAATCCACCCGGATCCCAAGGTATATCAAAGCCAATTTTAATTAACAATGATTTGTAATTTAGTAGTGAGCACAAAGTAACATATATCATCTAATGACGAAGTCTAACTCTCTTCCTATGCATCGGCATGTCATAAAAGAACAATTCATGGACACAAAGTAAAGGCCAATGCATAGTATCAACAATTTCTTGCAATTTTAATGTATTGGAAACATAGAGAGGTGGAGATATAGTTCCTCCCTCATAATAATTGCAAGTAGGATTAGCAAGCACATGCATATTATATTCATCAAAATCATCATGTGTAATAGGAAAACACAACCCATCAATATAATCCTTAATAAGGGTAAACTTCTCCGATATAGTGTAGTTGGGAGAATTCAAAAAGATAATAGGACTATCATGCGTGGGTGCAATAGCAACAATTTCATGTTTAACATAAGGAACTATAGAAAGTTCATATCCATAAGCATAATTCATATTGGCATCTTGGCCACAAGCATAGCAAGCATCATCAAAAAGGGATATTTCAAAAGAATCAACGGGATCATAGCAATCATCATAGCAATCATCCTTCGGTAAGCACGAAGGGAAATTAAACAATATATGAGTTGAAAAGTTACTCTCATTAGAAGGTGGGCACGGGTAGCTAATCCGCTCTTCCTCCTTTTGTTCTTCGCTCTCCTCATCATCTTTTTCATCCAATGAGCTCACGGTTTCATCAATTTCTTCTGCCATAGACTCCTGAAAAATATTAGCTTCTTCTTGGACAGCGGAGTAGTCCTCAATATATGGTTCAACATAGGCATTATAATCATAATTATCATAGCAATATTTAAGTATGTCAAAATTTTCAGATTCGTAAAGTGTAGCATCATACATTTCAATCAAAGATGCAATTTCATAAGCACCCTTAAAAGCAACAAATTGTCCAATTTGTTGAACATCATAATAACTGTAAACACCCTTAGCATACGAAGATACGATTCCATTATCACTAATCTCACATTGATAGGGAAGGTGTTTCTTAGGGTTTTCAGAACAACAAGTAATATGATATATTTCGCATAAATTCCAAGCATAGCATTGCAAACGATGAATTTGACCCAGTAAAATTTTCCCTGTTTCAGATATTCGGTGTCGCCCATAACAAGCATGCTCATCTAAATTTTTGCCCTCAACTCAGCTAGTTGGGGTTTCAGCACAAGCACATAGGGATCGAAGATGATCCAAGTAATAAGCTTCAGCAGTGTGATAGATTTTGAGTGGTTCTTCAACCATTGGTTTAGTAGGTACAACTAATTTTTTTGGTAGTTTGCGTTTCCTGCCATAACTAAAGATAGAAAACAACTAGGAACAGCAAATAAAAATTACTTAGTGATAAAGCAAACAAGCACACACGAGAATATTCACCCCACGCTATTGCTCCCCGGAACGGCGCTAGAAAAAGGGCTTGATAACCCACAAGTATGGGGGATCACAACATTTTTCGATGAGTAAGAGTGTCGAACCCAACGAGGAGCTAAAGGCATAACAAATATTCCCTCAAGTTCTATCGACCACCGATACAACTCTACGCACGCTTGACGTTCGCTTTACCTACAACAAGTATGAAACTAGAAGTACTTTGTAGGTGTTGTTGGATAGGTTTGCAAGATAATAAAGAGCAAGTAAATAAAAAGTAGGGGCTGTTTAGAAAAAGACACAACTAAGTTAGTTTTAGTTAAGAACTTTTTGTTACGAGAAAGTTATTTGTCCCTAGGCAATCTATAAGTAGACCGGTAATCATTATTGCAATTTTATATGAGGGAGAGGCATAAGCTAACATACTTCCTCTACTTGGATCATATGCACTTATGATTGGAACTCTAGCAAGCATCCGCAACTACTAAAGATCATTAAGTTAAAACCCAACCATAGCATTAAAGCATCAAGTCCTCTTTATCCCATACGCAACAACCCCCTTACTCGGGTTTGTGTTTCAATCACTCACGCAACCCACTATAAGCGAATCACGAATGTATTGCAAAACCCTACATCATTGGATATCCATACATCATTGGGAAATAATATATAGCGTTGAGCACCATGTTTAAGTAGAGATTACAGCGGGTAAGAGAGAGGTTACACCGCTGCATAGAGGGGGGAAGAGTTGGTGATGATGGCGGTGAAGTTGTTGGTGAAGATTGCGGTGATGATGATGGCCCTCGGTGGCACTCCGGTGCCACCGGAAGCGAGGGGGAGAGAGCCCCCCTCCTTTTTCTTCTTCCTTGATCTCCTCCCTAGATGGGAGAGCGGTTTCCCCTCTGGTCCATGGCCTCCATGGCACGGGAGGGGCGAGAGCCCCTCCAAGATTGGATCTGTCTCTCTGTCTCTCTCTGTTTCTGCGTTTTCAGATTCTACCCTTTCACCGTTTCTTATTTTCCCGAAGATCCGTAACTCCGATTGGGTTGAAATTTTAACACGATCTCTATCCGGATATTAGCTTTCTTGCGGCAAAAGAAGGAGATCAACCGCCTTACGGTGTGGCCACGAGGGTCAAGGGCGTGCCTGCCCCCCTGGGGCGCGCCCCCTGCCTTGTGGGCCACTCGAGAATCGTCTCGCATGGATTTTTCTTCCCAAAAATCATATATACTCCAAAAAAAATCTCTGTCAGTTTTTATCCCGTTTGGACTCCGTTTGATATGGATATTCTGCAAAACAAAAAAACATGCAACAAATAGGAACTGGCACTGGGCACTGGATCAACATGTTAGTCCCAAAAATAGTATAAAAAGTTGCCAAAAGTATATGAAAGTTATAGAATCACTACTAGGGAAAACCTTATACACAGAATATTACCAACAGCGCTCTTCAAAATACGACGCTACTTCTATTTAGCAGCAGCGCGTTCCCAAAAAACACGCTGCTAAAAGAAAAATAGCAGTAGCGCGTCATCTCCATACCGCGCTATTGCTCTAATTGCCATGACCTCACCGTCCCGCTAGTTATAGCAGTAGCGCCTTACGCTGTACCGCGCTACTGCTATTATCCTTATCTGTAGCGCTTTTTCTTACCCATGCTACTACTAACCCTACCTTATCACTATGCGGCTGACCCTCTCTCTCTCACTCACTCTCCCTCTCAGTCACTCTCGCCCGCGCCGATAACCGTTGTCGTTCATCGCCACCGCCGCAGTCGTCCGTCTGCCCCTTAGGTACTCGCTCCTTCTGTCCCTCCTCCTCCCACTGCGCCCTCCTCCCTCCACCTGTGGCCGCCCCACCTCCCTCCTCCTCCGACAGCCCTCCTCCCACCGCCCCTCCCTCCTCCTCCAACGGCCGATCCCTCCCCCTCCTCCTCCGGCCGCCCCTCCCCCTCCTCTCTCCTCCCTCCCTCCCTTGTCTCTATTTTTTCAAATCGTAGGTAACTAGTTTATTTAGTAAGTGATTAATATAACTAGTTTATTTATATTAAGTGCTTAATAGAACTAGTTTATTTAGTAAGTGCTTAATAGAACTAGTTTATTTAGTAAGTAGTTAATAAAACTAGTTTATTTAGTAAGTAGTTATAAAACTAGTTTATTTAGTGCTAGGATTATATATGAGATATTTTCAAATGTTTTTTTTTCATATTTTGAACCATTGAAATGCAATGACCATCTATAAGTGGCCTATGTTTTGCCAGAGTGTTGATTAATTTCCATTCCAGCAAATTTCAGGCGCTTGATATGTCCTTTTTTAGAAAAGTTCATGCCGAATTTTTTGGGTTTTGCCGTCGAGTTATAATCTTTGAATTTTGAACACAGGAGATGTCTGATGATGATGGGATCCCGGAGTGCGGGTACTGCTACGATGACCGGGGTGTGTGTGACAGGTTTCCTCACCTGCAAAGTGATAGGTTTTTCACCGTGAAGCTAGAAGATACCTTCGATGTTTATACGGTACGCAACGACAAGCATTTCATCGTAATTAATATCATCACTTGTGCTTCTTTTGTTCAACGTGTAATTTATCGATCCTTTTCAATTCGATTAGTACATCCCGTGCCATGCTATACCATATGTATTGGAGAAGCTTGGTTTTTGTTTAGATGACTTTGAGAATGTGGAGACGAGGAGGGATCACTTAAGAACTAAACATGGTTATGAGTTTCTGGTTAAGTTCTACAATGAGGTCGATCGCTCCCATTTCGGTTGCTCTAATTGGGAAGCTCTTTGCAAGGCATATGGATTTGAGGAGGGAATGCGAATAAGATTTGATATTCATCTTGAAGATTATGATGATGCTGATGATAATATCGACATCTGGGTGGATGTGGATATGCCTCCAATTTTGCCTAGATGTGAGTTTGTCAAAATATTTTGTTAAGTTCAGTAATTTATGTTGTTAATTTAAAAATATTTGGTGTTTGTCCATACTAAACTTATTTATTTATAATTTTAGCTTATTTCTTATCTTCAAGAAATACTCGGAAGGTAGTAGACAACACATACTACTACTATGACTCCAAGCTTAATTGTGAGGAGAAAGGTTATCTTATCTCATTCATAGAAGATGTTGAGGCCTTCAAAACTAGTCGCCCTATCAACCCAAATTATACTAGATACGTGCCACTAGTTCATACATTGCTTGATGATAACTTCATTGCCAAAAACTTGGTAAGATTTTGTTAATGATGGTATCTTCATTTTATGCATTATTCTTAAGTAAACCATTGCTAACTATATATGTTACTATTTCGTTTTTGAACAGAGGCTCCCGAAGCAGGTTGTGCCTGACATGCTATTTACCGAAGGTGATATGCATATGGTTAGCTTACGACCAACTCCTTCGGAGGCTTACCATACTGCATACTCGATTTCTTCAAATGATGGAAGGCTCTAAATCAAAGAATGGAGCAAAGTGATGAATGCTCACACGCAAATAATTGGAGAAAAAAATGAATGTGTGCAAGCCACAAGTTGGTGATAGGTTTGTGTCCATTCTCCATTATGGTGAAGGACCGGTTTATCTGTTTTATGGTATTCTAGCTAGCAGAGAGGAGTAGGTCCTAAGTATTAAGAAGAATTAGTTAGTGTTGATTATATATGACTTCAATGTCTTAGACTTGATGGTGATGTTGTGTAGGAGTAGTGATTATGAGTACTATGATGATGATGATGAGGAGTTGTAATTATAACTAGTGACGAAGGTGTTATATGATGTCCCATCATGGACGAAAATGATGATTATGAGGAGTTATATGACAATGATATATTATGATAATTATTTGTTAATGATATTATGATGATGATGATGATGATAAGTTATTATGTCATTGGGTGAAAGAACCGCCGATTAGTTTCAAATGGATGGATCCAAAGTGACCATTGGTTACTTTGGATCCATGCACTTGAAACTAATCCAAGGTTCTTTCACCTAGTGATTTAATAACTCATTATGATGTAAAAACAATCTCTAAATTTCTACTGTTTGAAAAATTGTATATACGTACGACCTAAAATTCAAGAGAAATGGAATAGGGAATAATAGTAGTAGCGATTGTTTTCGAAAGCGCTACTAGTAATTAGCAGTAGCGCTTGACTTGGAAAGCGCTACTACTAAGCAGATATAGCACTAGCGGCCGGTAGGCACTACTGCTAAGAATTAGCTGTAGCGCCTTATCGGTAGCATGCTTACCCGCGCTACTGCTAGGCTTTTCCCTAGTAGTGAATATTGGCATGGAACAATCAAAAATTATAGATACGACGGAGACGTATCAGGTGTCATGGTCTAGAGCATCGAAGAGGAAATTGTGGATCGTTGAGTGACCGAGTCTGTGAAGGTTTGGAAGTCACCTGAAGACTTACCACGAGTGATTGGGCGAGGTCTGCGTGACCTTAGCTCAAGGGGAATACCGTGAGGACTGAGTGTCCTAAGCTACGTGTTCAGGACTGGGTGTCCGGGACTGTGTGTCCTCAGGTTTAAATACCTAGCCGCCCTAACCAGACGTACAACTATCACAGCAGTTGGAACTGGTCTACCAAATCATTGTCTTCGCCAAGCTACCTGGTTCCATTTCCTCAATCCTTCCATTTCCTCATTTCTATGTTGTGTTCTTGTTCATATCTGTTTGAAGACTTTGACTGAAGACTTTCTCAATTTCCTCAGTTCAATTTCTTCAGTCTGTTTGTCCTCATCTTGTGTTATCCTATGTTTACGCTTTCTGTACTCTGTGCTTGTTTTCATTTCATCATGAAGACCATGCTCATGTTCTGTTATGTTTACTTCTGAGTACTTATTGTGCTGCAAGTAGTTCTTCTCTTAGGAATTTCCTCACCCTGAAATTCCTCAATGAAGAATTCATAAAAATTGCCTATTCACCGCCCCTCTAGTCGACTTAACGCACTTTCAATTGGTATCAGAGCAAGGTACTCCCTTGTTCTGTGCGATTTTGGTTTAACCGCCTGGAGTTTCAGTTATGTCGACCACTAGAATGAAGATTGTGACATGCATCATCTTTGACGGTCATGATTATCCCAACTGGAAGGCCACGATGAAGAAGCGCCTCATGGCGGTGAACAACGAACTCTGGACCGTCACCAAAATTGGTCTTACTGACCTATGCAAGAAGGCGGAGGCTGATGATATTCGCAAGTACACGCTACTCAGCCTCACGGCGAAGGACATCATCTGCTCCAGCTTCTCACAAAACCAGTTCAGGAACGTTATGCATCTCAGCCATGCGAAACTCATCAAGGACAGACTCTCTGAGGTCTATGAAAGTCATCGATCTCACCATGAACCCTGGTTCGAGGACCTCATGGAATCACGCAAGGCTATGACTTTCAATCTAGAATCATCATCCTCTGCACCATGCCTTATGGCAAAAGGTGCCAAGGCAACTGAATGCTACTTATCTGAGTCCAGTGATGATGAATCTGGTGATGAATTTGGACCCAGCTATGTTAAACTTGCTTCCCTTGCCACTAAACAACAAAGAGCTTTGGAAAAATTTCAAAACAAGCTAAATGAGAGCGATGATATGTTGGGTGAAGAAATGGACCGCACTAAAATTTTGACTGAAAATCTTCAGAGACTTCAGTCCAAGTTTGACAATCTTCAAGGTCATCATAACACTCTCCTATCTGATCATGAGAAGCTTTCTTATGAATTTCTTCAAAGAAAGCAAGATCTTGAGCAGTTAAGAGTGAGTTGTGAAGATCTTCAGAAGGAGCATGATTCATTACTTGCTCAACAGATCAACGCTACTCAGGATGAATTTGTTCCTCCATGTTTGAAGTGCATTGAACGTGAAACTACTAATCCTTCACCTGAATGCTCAAATACTTCCATTGGTGCAAATTCTTCAACTACCTCTGCTATCACTAATTCCTCATCTGAGGACATTGCTAGTATCACTGATGATGCAGGGCTGAAGGAATTGTATATGACAGGCATGTACAAAAGCCTCAAAGGGCATCAGGCTCTTTGTGACGTGCTTAAAAAGTAGATCCTCAGCAGGAACCCTAGGAAAGAGGGTATTGCCTTTGAGAGGAAACTCAATGCTGATGGGACCTATTGGAAACCTGAGCAGTATCCCAAAACCTCATGGGTTGCTGCAAAGGGACCGTCAGTGGATCCATGTACTTTATCTGGCTTTACATGTGAATCTTCATATTCTTATGATGAGTCATTTGACTCCAATGATAAACTATTCAAAAATCAGAATGGTGAAGTATTTGCTAGATATGTTGGCACTAACTGCAGGAACGGTTCTCATATGAAAAAAATCTGGGTTCCCAAAAGGTGCCTTGAAAATCTTTAGGTGAATGTCATCATGACACCACCTGTGAAAAATAGGAACCCCAGATCAAATTCTTCATATGGACCAAATTCTTCATATGGATCCAAGTCCTCATACGGACCAAACTCCTCACGTGGATCAAATTCCTCAAAAAGATCAAAGTCCTCACATGAGCATCATCGTGCTAACCCTTCTGTTTCGTAGGGAAGATCTAGGGATTATGGATATGTGCATTATTCTTCAAATCATTATGGTCGTAAGTCCTCTAATAATTTCTTTGCTTACTCTTATGGTTACCCTAACTCCTCTTATGTGAAACAAAGTGGATTGGCATCTATGCAACCTTTCTCTTATGGAGCTCGCAGAATGATGAACTCTTTGCCACCCCTTCAGATGTGGGTGGTGAAGAAAAAGAACTAATCTCTTATGCTAGGTTAGGTCTCCAGATGAACTTAATCATTTGAAGAATTTGCTGGAGACCTGAATTTGCTTGAAAGGACGCAAGCTAATCATGAAGAAATGAATTTTCATTTCTCACATCCTCATACTACTTTATCTGTTCTATTGCTTGATGAAATTGATCTGATAAATTAATACCATATTCTTCACTGATGAAGTATATGAGTTCGTAAGTTGCACTAATTTATCTGCAGGATGATCAACCCAAAGCCACTGAGTGGGTCCTCGATAGTGGATGTACAAATCACATGACTGGTGATAGGAGCTTATTGATGGAATCCGCTCTATCTCCATCACATCTGAAGCATATCACCTACGCTGTCAAAGGAAAAATCAAGCTATTAGGTCTAGGTAAGGTTGCAATCTCAAAGGATCGACACATGGACAAATTCATGCTTGTCGAGTCCTTAGGGTTCAACCTCATGTCTGTCTCAATGCTTTGTGATCTTGATATGCTTGTTGTATTTGGCAAGTATCGTTGTGTTGCGATCATGGAAGCTGACAATTCCAAAGTCTTCGAAGGCTTTAGGAGAGGAGATTTGTATATTGTTGATTTCTCTACAGGACCACAACCTGCTACATGTCTACTTGCAAAAGCTTCAGAAGGCTGGCTATGGCATCGACGACTTGGTCATGCTGGAATGAGGAATCTGCACACACTCGCGAAGAAGAAGCATGTCATTGGCATCGAGGGTGTCAAATTCCTCAAGGACCATTTGTGTGGAGCTTGTGAAGCTGGAAAGATGACCAAGGCCAAGCATCCAGCGAAGACTATCATGACTACTACTCGACCATTTGAATTGCTTCACATGGATCTCTTTGGCCCTACTCACTATGCCACATTTACTAATGATGCATCTTTATATGGCTTTGTCATTGTTGATGATTATTCTCGATATACATGGGTGCATATCATCACTTACAAAACTGAAGTGCAGGAAGTCTTCAAACGATTTTCCTCGAGGGCTTCAACCAACTTTGGTGTGAAGATCAAGCACATCAGAAGTGATAATGGAACTGAGTTCAAGAACACTGGTCTTGATGACTATCTTGATGAACTTGGTATTACTCAAGAGTTATCTTCTCCTTATACTCCTCAGCAAAATGGCATCGTGGAGCACAAGAACAAGACTCTTCTTGAGATGGCCCGCACTATGCTTGATGAGTACAAGACGCCTCCTCGCTTTTGGCCTGAGGCAATTGATACTGCATGCCACATCATCAACATTGTATATCTTCACAAATTCTTCAAGAATACTGCATATGAACTCCTCACTAATAAGAAACCCAATGTGAGTTATTTGAAAGTCTTCGGTGCTAAATGTTGGATTAGAGATCCTCATCACAGTTCTAAATTTGCACCGAGAGCACATGAAGGTTTTATGCTCGGTTATGGTAAGGACTCGCACACCTACAGAGTCTTCAACACCTATCTCCACAAGGTTGTTGAAACTGTAGATGTGTGGTTCAATGAGACTAATGGCTCGCAAAGAGAGCACCTACCTCCTGTGACAGATGAAATACCTCCTGAGGAATCTATTAAGTTCAAGGCTACTGAGGATGTCATTCCTACCGAAGAATCTGCTGAAGAAGTCATTCCAGAACATGAAGAATGTCATGCTGATGCAACTGAGGAAAATGGTGCTAAAGAAAATACTGATCAAATTCCTCAACGAGAACCCGCTTGTCCTCGCATTGCAAATGAAGTGCAAATTGAGAAAATCATCAGCGACATCAACATTCCAGGTCCTCTCACACGCTCAAGAGCTACACATTTATCTAACTTTTGTGGGCACTTTGCGTTCGTCTCTATCACAGAGCCCACTAAGGTAGATGGAGCATTTCTGGAGCCCGAGTGGATTCAATCTATGCAAGAGGAATTACATCAATTCGAGCTCAACAACATCTGGGAACTGGTCAAATGTCCAGATCCTCGCAAGAACAATATGATCGGCTCAAAGTGGATCTACCGCAACAAGAAAGATGAAAATGGCCTTGTGGTGAGGAATAAGGCACGACTTGTAGCTCAAGGCTACACACAGGTTGAAGGAATTGATTTCGATGAAACTTTTGCACCTGTTGCTAGACTTGATGCTATTCGCATACTACTTGCTTATGCTAACCATCATGATATCATCTTATATCAAATGGATGTGAAAAGTTCATTCCTCAATGGTAAGCTTGAGGAAGAAGTATATGTTGCTCAACCCCCAGGTTTTGAAGATCCAAAGCATCCTGACAAAGTTTTCGTACTCAATAATGCCCTCTATGGCCTCAAGCAGGCCCCACGGGCGTGGTATGATAGTTTGAAGGAATTCCTCATGAAGAAAGGCTTCAAACCCGGTTCACTTGACCCAACTCTTTTCACTAAATCTTATGATGGTGAATTGTTTGTGTGCCAAATTTATGTTGATGATATCATTTTTGGTTGTATTGACCAACGTTACAGTGATGAATTTGCCTATATGATGAGTGAAGAATATCTAATTTCTATGATGGGAGAATTGAAATTGTTCTTAGGTCTTTAGATTCGTCAACAGCACAATGGTATATATATTCATATCTCAAGAGAAATACCTCAAGGATGTACTGAGGAAATTCGGCATGCAAGATTGCAAAGGAGTCAAAATCCCTATGCCCACAAATGACCATCTATTCACTGATGAAAATGGTACTGACTTCGATCAAAAGGTATACCGCTCCATGATTGGTTCTTTATTGTATTTATGTGCATCTAGGCCAGATATTATGCTTAGTGTTTGCATGTGTGCCCGATTTCAAGCTACACCGAAGGAATCACACCATAAGGCTGTGAAGCATATTCTTCGATATCTATCTCACACACCAACACTTGGATTATGGTACCCCAAGGGATCGACTTTTGATCTCATTGGATATCCAGACTCTGACTATGCTGGTGATCGTGTGGACCGCAAGTCAACATCTGGCACATGGCATTTCCTCGAACGATCCTTGGTCTATTGGTCCTTGAAGAAACAGAACTGCGTATCACTGTCTGCTTCTGAAGTTGAGTACATTGCTGCTGGTTCTTGCTGTGCTCAACTGCTATGGATGAAGCAAACTCTCAAGGACTATGGCGTCAACGTGAAGAATGTGCCACTCTATTGTGACAATGAGAGTGCCATCAAGATTGCTCTAACATCCCAACTTTTCAATTTGGAATGTTATACATTAGATCATCAATGCATATCATATTTTTATTTTCTTTTGGTTTGATCCTAGAAATTTCTACGCAACTCAAGGACCCACGGAGAGAGTTGGGGAATTCATTATTTTCATATTTGAGTTTTCTCAAATTTTGAGAATAGGATCATTTGATTTTAATTATTTTATTGTCAATTATTTCTATTAAAAAATATGAGAGAGGGAATAAAATGACTTTCCCAAAATAAAGGAATATTGAGGATTGAATAATAAAATCAAACAAGATTTTATTTCGGAGATTTCGGTATTTTATTTGAATTTAGGAAAAATGCGCGTTTTTTAAAATTACATTTAGGCCTCAAATAAATGTTCACCTTGTGCGGATTGATTTTAGAATCCTAGGAAAATTTATTTCGGGATTTTCGGAGTCCGTTTAGTATTTCATTTATTTGTTTTTCTGCGCGGAATAATTAAAAAAACGCGAACCGACTTCGGGCCGTACCCAAGCGGGACACTGCCCGGGGGCAGCCTTTAAATACCGCCGCCCCGAGCCGCCCCAGCCCACCGCGCCCGAAATCAGAGCCGCCGCCGCCGCCGCCGGACCCAGGTCAACCTCGTTTTCGCCGCCGTTTTTTAAAAAAGTCGCGTTAAAAAAAGTCGCGGTTTTTTTAGTTTCAGTTTTTTTAAAATAGATCGGTTTTTCCGATTTATTTAAAAAGTGAGCGTTCGTCTGTTCGTTCGTTTTAGCGAATGTTCATCGTTTTTCTTTTTCTCGGATTAAATCCGCCATTTTTCTGATCGCGATTCCTGATCCGATTTTCGTTTTAGTATAACTTTTCGCTCGGTTATCGGAATCAGGCGATTCAAGCGCATGGAGTTTCTTCTCGAAACCCTCTAACCGTTTAACCAACTTAAACAAGTTTTTGCCACTGTAAAAATTGCCCTAGATCCAGATTAGTAGACGAAGCCTGTTTCTTTTACCGTTTGACTTTTGTTGCTTCGTTTGATTTGATTCTTTTTGCAAACCGGAGTTCTTAAGTTGAACCTTCTGGTTAGATCTCTTATTCGAGTTTTACCTGTGCATTAGATGAATACTTATTGTATGCTTGTTTGTTTGTTTGTGATAGAATACCCGGAGTGCGCAGCCTGTTACTTCGAATCTCTAGGTTTCGCGGATCATCAGCAAGGCAAGTAGCACTTTGATCATACCTCCTACTACCCAGTTTTATTGCATTAGATCAATCCTCAAACATTGCATGATTAGGATCTAATTAAATTGTGGGATGGGAAGTAGTTGAGGTAGTACCTATTACTTGTTATATTATCAAACCATTGGGAGTTACTTCTACGTTTTCCTATTATGCCATGCTATGCTAGTAGACGTGGATTGGGTGAGTGATATCCATGACAGATGTGAGAGTGTTAATTAATGGTTTATCTAAGGTGGCAACTTAAACACACATCTGGGTGGATTGAGGTACCTGGGTATTCTAGGATTGCCTGTTTTTCTTTATGGACGGCCACCCAGGCCCAAAGGGATCATGAGATTTTTCATACTAGAAACTTCAGTGTGCAGCCACAAGCTATTATGGGCTCTAGCATAGTTGATTAAGTCGTGCGAACTCTTACAGGGTAGACTAGCAGATGTAGGGGTAAGTAGGTGTAACAGTCTATCCATCGTAAGGTGCTAGCGCTTCTGAAACACTATGTCTCGGTCATCCATTTTCTCAAATACCGTGTAGTGCGAGAAACCAAACGGAGGCGATCGAGTCTTGTGGGGAAAAGTGCGCAAACCTCTGCAGAGTGTATAAACTAATCTGGTTAGTCATGTCCCCGGTTATGGACATCTTGAGTATCTAGTACTTGGATTATCATGTGAATCTCAACATGTTACCGTAAATTAAATTTGTTGGGTTTTGTTTAATGATGATGCTTAATTGGGATTGAGGATGCTGTCAACCATTCTCAATGTTTAGCAACCACCATGATAGTTAAATAAAATTTATTCCTTTGCAGTAGGGGAAAATTGGCTTTACGCAAAACTGTAACCATAGAGCTTTCCACCAGCCAAATATGCCTATAGTATAGCTGTTTCATTCCATTACTCTCTATGTGTTACCTTTCCAGCATATTCCATGTGCTGACCCGTTCCGGGCTGCAACGTTAATGTTGCAGACTTTTCACACGACAATTAAGGAGTTTTTAGGTCGTGGTTCTATACTCAGTGATGTTGTTGGAGTTGATGGACTCACTTATCTTCCAAGCCTTCCACTGTTATCGTTAGTAGATGGCCTTAAGCCATATTTATTGTAATAAGTTCTCTTTTGAGGCACTCGATGTAATAAGTGTGTGATTGCTACTCTGTTATAAATCCTCTGAGTACTGTGTGATGTCAGCATTACTGATCCAGGGATGACACCTGAGCACAGAGATCAGACCGTTTGAGTTCTGGTCGCTATAGAGATGGTATCAGAGCACACGCTGACTGTAGGACACGACCACTAAGCTAAAGACCTAGAACACTATTCACTCTCTTCTCTTTCTGACTTCTCATCTTTTCTACTCTTTAGGATGGTGGATGCAAGGAACAAATTCACGCAACCGGATGAAGATACACCCTTTGGACGCCACTTGAAGGAAGTCACTAGATACCTGAACATAGGAGTACCAAGCTACACCGGAACCTACAACGCCACTTTACCTGAAGAAGAGCGCTGGATGATTCAAGTTTAAGTTCCAGGAAGGACGTTCATGGCAGTCACTGAGCCCATAGAGTTTTCTTTTGATGCACCAACTTGGAATCTAGGGAAGAGCATGGAAGCTCACATCTCCATGGGACGCATTGGAGAAGTCTACCGCAATGATCTCAAGGATACTATCTACCAGATTTGTGGGCACCGAGATGAGCACTAGGAGATGATCAGCACCAGAAAGGATAGATCAATTGTAGCTTTTATCCAGGAATTAAACCAGCACATTCGACGCCAGGCGAACGAGATGTGTGCCGACATGATAGACCTGAAGAAGGCAAGGACAAGAATCAAGGAACTAGAGGAAGAACTCAAGGCTACCCGTGAAGATTATGAAGAGGAAATTGAAGTATTAGTGGATAAGAATGCCGACCTAACAATGAAGATCGAGATATTTATGGGAGGGCCTACACCAGTAGATGAAGACGAAGAACCCAAGGAGATTCGCCCAGAAGACTACATCATCATCGACGACACCGACTTGGACCCAGATGATAGCGATGATGACTATATTGATGAAGCCGGAGTAGATATCATGGAGTATGCAACCAAAGAATATTTCTATTAGACCACCTCATCAGTAGTAGTAGTCCACCATGTAAATACAGTAGTCCGAGCACTTTTGCAATAGTTAGATCGATTGTATGCCCATGTTTGATTGAATAAAGTGAATTGTTTGCTTTTGCCTCATGTGCATATGGGTAGTGTTTTCTCTTTAGACCCCATCTATTCTAAACTCTCATCTTTTCTAAACCCTCAGATGCCTCCGAGACGTGACCCCGGATTTACCTTTCCACCGGAGCTCACCCAGTTGATCCAGCAGGAGAACACATTGATGCAGTTGCTAGTCCAGAATCAGAATCAGGGGAACAACAACAACAACCCACCACAACCACCTGTTGATCACTTAGCCCGTTTTCTTAGACTGAATCCGCCGGTGTTTTCCAGTAGCACCGAGCCGATAGTAGCAGATGATAGGCTCCGCAAGACAGCTAGAGAGTTGACCACAGTAGGATGCACAGATGCGGAGAAGGTGAAGTTTGCCGCACATTAGCTTGAAGGACCCGTAGCATCATGGTGGGAGAATTTCACAGCCACTTTCCCTGTCGACACTGTCACTTGGGACCAGTTTTAGCAGGCTTTTCGTACTGCCCATGTTTCAGCAGGAGCTATGGCCATGAAGAAGCGAGAGTTTCGCAACTTGCACCAAGGAGGACGGACAGTTGGCCAGTATGTGGAGGACTTTAGTAAATTAGCACGTTATGCCCCAGATGACGTTGCTACGGATGCAGCTAAGCAGGAGAAGTTTCTAGAAGGATAGAATGATGAGTTGAGCATGCAGTTCATGGTAGCAACCTTCAACAACTACCAGGAGTTGGTAGACCGTGCTCTTATGATTGAAGGCAAGGAGCAGCAAATTGAGAATCGCAAGAGGAAGTATGGACAAGGGAAGTACAATTCTGGAGCTCAGTAGAAGCCGCATTTTACCCCTAGACCGGGAGGACATTTTCAGCATACCCATGGAGGAGGTAGCTCGCACAATCACAATGGCACCAAGAATGGTAATGGGAATGGAGGAAGCAATGGCCAGAACTGTACCAACCCATCAACCCCAGCCAAGAAGGACCTGAGCCAAGTTACTTGCTTTAAGTGCTAGAAGACCGAACATTATGCCAATGAATGTCCTGAAGGCCAGAATGGCAATGGAAGCTCTGGAAAGAAGCCGAACCCTTTCAACAGGGGATAGGTGAACCACGTTAATGTGGAGGAGGTTGAAGAGCAGCCGGATGCCGTAATCGGTAATTTTTTGGTTAAGTCATTTACTGCACTCATTCTTTTTGATACTGGTGGATCGCATTCATACATATCAAGGGGATTTGTGGACAAGTATAACCTGCCCACTAAGGTTCTTAGAACACCTATGCTAGTAAGCTCACAAGGAGCGGAGTATATGGCCAGTCAAGGATGTTTTCAAGTGCCATTCAGTATAGGTAGGCATGTGTTTCCCTCGGATTTAATCATTTTGGAATCACAAGGATTTGATGTAATTCTGGGTATGGATTGGCTGTCGATGCATGGAGGAAACATCGATTGCGCCAGTAAGTCAATTTTTCTTACCACCCAAGAAGGGAGAAGGATCAAGTATGTATCCCGACATGTGCCAAAAGGGACTCAAGTAAATTGTTTAACAGGAGTTGTGCAGGAGGAGGTACCAGTGGTAAGGGATTTCCCTGAAGTATTTCCAGAAGAGTTGCCAGGCATGCCACCGGATAGAGATATTGAGTTTTTGATTGAGCTATTGCCAGGCACAGGGCCAATATCAAAGAGACCATACAGGATGCCTGCAAAGGATTTGGTGGAGATTAAGAAGGAGATTAAGGAGTTACTGGTTAAAGGTTTCATTCGCCCAAGTTCTTCGCCTTGGGGATCGCCAGTACTTCTAATGGAGAAGAAGGATGGATCGTTAAGGATGGTTGTTGATTATCGAGGATTGAATGAAGTAACGATCAAGAACAAGTACCCACTACCAATGATCAATGATCTATTTGATCGATTGCAAGGAGCTAAGGTATTTTCCAAGATCGATCTGCGATCAGGATACAACTAGTTGAAGATTCGAGAACAGGATATACCAAAGACAGCTTTTACCACCAGGTATGGGCTGTACGAGTATACCGTTATGTCATTTGGTCTGACTAACGCACCTGCCTATTTTATGAACATGATGAACAAAGTGTTTATGGAGTTCTTGGATAAGTTCGTCATGGTGTTCATTGATGATATCCTGGTTTACTCAAAGAATGAAGAGGAGCATAAGGAACATTTGCGATTGGTACTTGAGAAACTCAAAGAACATCAGTTGTATGCCAAGTTCAGAAAATGTGAGTTTTGGTTCAAGGAAGTAGGATTCCTCGGACACGTTATATCCGGAGAAGGTATAGCAGTAGATCCCACTAAGGTTGATACCGTGACAAATTGGGAAGCACCAACCACGGTTGGAGAGATCCGGAGTTTTCTGGGACTCGCAGGATACTACCGGAGATTCATTGAGAATTTCTCCAAGATTGCGAAGCCTATGACAGAGTTATTAAAGAAGGATACCAAGTTCAAATGGACTGAAGAATGTGAGGCTAGTTTCCAGGAGTTGAAGAAACGCTTGGTAACTTCACCAGTATTGATTTTGCCAGACCAGACCAAGGACTATGAGGTGTATTGCGACGCTTCACGTCGAGGACTTGGAGCAGTGCTTATTCAGGAAGGGAGAGTTGTTTCATATGCCTCAAGACAGCTTAAGCCCCATGAGTTGAATTATGCTACGCATGATTTGGAGTTAGCAGCCGTAGTGCATGCATTGAAAACATGGAGACATTTCCTCATTGGAAATCATTGCGAGGTGTACACGGATCGTAAGAGTTTGAAATACATTTTCATGCAGAAGGAGTTAAACCTCAGACAAAGGAGATGGTTGGAGCTCATCAAGGATTATGATATGAGATTGCATTACCATCCCAAAAAGGCTAATATAGTAGCTGACGCATTGAGCCGTAAGAGCCATGCCAATACATTAATGACGGGAGAAATACTAGGGGAGTTAGCCGAAAATCTTCAAGAGCTATGTTTGGAAATAGTTCTGAGAGGCTATGTAGCAGCATTGGAGATTCAGTCATCCTTGAGGGATAGAATTAGAGAAGCTCAGAAGACTGACAAGGAGATTGCCTCTATAAAGGAGAAAATAAGCGAAGGAAAGGCTAAAGGATTTCGTGAGCATGAGCACGACACCCTATGGTTTGAAGACCGTGTTTATGTGCCCAATGACCCGGAGATCAAGAACTTGATTCTGCAAGAGGCACACGATTCACCATATTCAATTCACCAAGGAAATACCAAGATGTATTTGGATTTGAAGGATATTTTCTGGTGGACCGGAATGAAGAAAGATATTGCGGAGTATGTAGCAGTTTGCGATGTATGTTAGAGAGTAAAGGCAGAGCATCAGAAGCTAGCAGGATTGCTACAGCCTTTGCCGATACCCGAATGGAAGTGGGATAAGTTAGGCATGGATTTTATCACGGGATTACCAAGGACTCGTTCAGGCTATGACTCGATTTGGGTTGTAGTTGATCGGTTGACAAAAGTAGCTCATTTCATCCCGGTAAAGACCACTTACACGAGTGCTAAGTTCGCAAAGATATACATGACCAGGATTGTATGCTTATATGGAGTTCCGAGGGTATAGTATCGGATAGAGGAACCCAGTTTACCTCAAAGTTCTGGAATCGGTTGCACGAAACTTTGGGTACCAAGTTAGAGTTCAGCATAGCTTTTCATCCACAGATAGATGGACAGACCGAGAGAGTTAATCAGATTTTGGAGGACATGCAGAGAGCTTGTGCGCTAGATTATGGATCTAGTTGGGACGAGAATTTGCCATATGTAGAATTCTCTTACAACAACAGCTATCAATCCAGTTTAAAGATGGCCCCTTTCAAAGCCTTGTATGGAAGAAGGTGCCGAACACGGTTGTCATGGGATGAAGTTGGAGGCCGCCAGTTGTTTGGACCTGATTTGATTAAGGAGTCTGAACAGAAGGTGAAATTAATTCGCGATAGGCTCAAGGTAGCTCAATCCAGGCAAAAGAGTTATGCAGATTCTAAGCGCAAGGAGACAGTTTATGAATTCGGAGACTAATTTTATCTTCGAGTATCCCCACTTCGGGGAACAAAGCGCTTTGGTGTTAAAGGAAAGTTAGCGCCACAATTTGTAGGACCATACTGAGTATTGGAATGTATGGGAGAAGTGGCCTACAAGTTGGAATTACCTGAAGGATTGTCAGGAGTTCATGATGTGTTCCACGTTTCCCAGTTGAAGAAGTGTTACGCGGAGATGGCTGACATACCCTTGAGAGACATAGTGCCATTGGAAGCAATTCGGTTGGAGAGTGATTTGACCTATGAGGAGAAACCAGTTAAGATTCTATAGTATGCTAGTCGAGTCACCCGCAGCAAGGTTATCAAGTATTGCAAGGTTCAATGGAGCCACCACACAGAGGATGAAGCCACCTCGGAGCGAGAGGAAGATTTGCTCAAGGACCACCCTCACCTATTTCCAAGCCAACCTGAATCTCGAGGGCGAGATTCATCTTAACGGGGGTAGGTTTGTAACATCCCGAATTTTCAATTTGGAATGTTATACATTAGATCATCAATGCATATAATATTTTTATTTGCTTTTGGTTTGATCCTAGAAATTTCTACGCAACTCAAGGACCCAGGGAGAGAGTTGGGGAATTCATTATTTTCATATTTGAGCTTTCTCAAATTTTGAGAATAGGATCATTTGATTTTAATTATTTGATCGTCAATTATTTCTATTACAAAAATATGAGAGAGGGAATAAAATGACTTTCCCAAAATAAAGAAATATTAAGGATTGAATAATAAAATCAAACAAGATTTTATTTCGGAGTTTTTCGGTATTTTATTTGAATTTAGGAAAATGCGCGTTTTTCAAAATTGAATTTAGGCCCCAAATAAATGTTCACCTTGTGTGGCTTGATTTTAGAAGCCTGGGAAAATTCATTCCGGGATTTTTGGAGTCCATTTAGTATTTCTTTTATTTGTTTTTCTATGCGGAATAATTAAAAAAATGCGAACCGACTTCGGGCCATACCCGAGCGGGACACCGCCCGGGGGCAGCCTTTAAATACCGCCGCCCCGAGCCGCCCTAGCCCACCACGCCCGAAATCAGAGCCGCCGCCGCTGGAGCCTCCGCCGCCGCCGCCGGACCCAGGTCAACCTCGTTTTCGACGCCGTTTAAAAAAAAGAAGTCGCGGTTAAAAAAAGTCACGGTTAAAAAAAAAGAAAAAAAAAGTCGTGGTTAAAAAAATGTCACGGTTTTTTAGTTTCGGTTTTTCTAAAATAGATCAGTTTTCCAATTTATTTAAATAGCGAGCGTTCGTCTGTTCGTTCGTTTTAGCGATCGTTCGTCGTTTTTCTTTTTCTCGGATTAAATCCGCGATTTTTCTGATCTCGATTCCTGATCCGATTTTCGTTTTAGTATAACTTTTCGCTCGGTTATCGGAATCAGGTGATTCAAGCGCCTGGAGTTTCGTCTCGAAACTCTCTAACTGTTTAACCAAGTTAAACAAGTTTTGCCACTGTAAAAAATGCCCTAGATCTAGATTAGTAAATGAAGCCTGTTTCTTTTGCCGTTTGACTTTCGTTGCTTCGTTTCATTTGATTCTTTTTGCAAACCGGAGTTCTTAAGTTGAATCTTCTGGTTAGATCTCTTATTCGAGTTTTACCTGTGCATTAGATGAATACTTATTGTATGCTTGTTTGTTTGTTTGCAATAGAATACCTGGAGTGCGCCGCCTGTTACTTCGAATCTCTAGGATTCGCTGATCATCAGCAAGGCAAGTAACACTTTGATCATACCTCCTACTACCCAGTTTTATTGCATTAGATCAATCCTCAAACATTGCATGATTAGGATCTAATTAAATTGTGGGATGGGAAGTAGTTGAGGTAGTACCTATTACCTGTTATATTATCAAACCATTGGGAGTTACTTCTACGTTTGCCTATTATGCCATGCTATGCTAGTAGACGTGGATTGGGTGAGTGATATCCATGACAGATGTGAGAGTGTTAATTAATGGTTTATCTAAGGTGGCAAGTTAAACACACATCTAGGTGGATTGAGGTACCTGGGTATTCCAGGATTGCCTGTTTTTCTTTGTGGACCGCCACCCAGGCCCAAAGGGATCATGAGATTTTTCATACTAGAAACTTCCGTGTGCAGCCACAAGCTATTATGGGCTCTAGCATAGTTGATTAAGTCGTGCGAACTCTTACATAGTAGACTAGCAGATGTTGGGGAAAGTAGGTGTAACGGTCTATCCATCGTAAGGTGCTAGCGCTTCTGAAAGACTATGTCTCGGTCATCCGTTTTCTCAAACACCATGTAGTGCGAGAAACCAAACGGAGGTGATCGAGTCTTGTGGGGAAAAGTGCGCAAACCTCTGCAGTGTGTATAAACTAATCATGGTTAGTCGTGTCCCCGGTCATGGACATCTTGAGTATCTAGTACTCGGATTATCATGTGAATCTCAACATGTTACCCTAAATTAATTTTGTTGGGTTTTGTTTAATGATGATGCTTAATTGGGATTGAGGATGCTGTCAACCATTCTCAATTTTTAACAACCACCATGATAGTTAAATAGAATTTATTCCCTTGTAGTAGGGGAAAATTGGCTTTACGCAAAACTGTAACCATAGAGCTTTCCACCAGCCAAATATGCATATAGTATAGCTGTTTCATTCCATTACTCTCTATGTGTTACCTTGCCAGCATATTCCATGTGCTGACCCGTTTCGGGCTGCAACATTAATGTTGCAGACTTTTCAGACGACGACTAAGGAGTTTTTAGGTCGTGGTTCTATACTCAGTGATGCCGTTGGAGTTGATGGACTCAGTTATCTTCCAAGCCTTCCGCTGTTATCGTTAGTAGATGGCCTTAAGCCATATTTATTGTAATAAGTTCTCTTTTGAGACACTCGATGTAATAAGTGTGTGATTGCTACTCTGTTATAAATCCTCCGAGTACTGTGTGGTGTCAGCATTACTGATCCATGGATGACACATGAGCACAGAGATCAAACCATTTGAGGTCTGGTCGCTACAATTTCTCATAACCCAATTCAGCACTCGAAGACAAAGCACGTTCAGATTCATCATCATTTTCTTCGTGATCATGTGTTAAAGGGCGACATCTCTATTGAGCATGTGAAGACTGAAGAGCAGCTAGCCGATATTTTCGCTAAGCCCTTGGATGAGAAGAGATTTAGCAAGCTGCGGTGTGAGCTAAATATCCTAGAATCTTAGAATGTTCTTTGAAAAGGACACTCATCCTAACACTTATGCAAAATTGATGACTTCGATGTGCAACACATGAAGAAACGTTTTTCTTCAATCAATGAAGACTAACACTCTAAGTGTGAAGAAATTAACGAAGAATTTGATTCTCAGAACCCTATGACAATTGTACGGGGTGTATGAAATCATCATTCTTATACGGTGGGTCACGCCACCACCAAAAGTTGAAAATCTTCAATTTGAGTTTTTCCTCAATTGTTCAATTTCTTCAACTTTGCAATGTCTTCACCCTTTCCGTCATTTTTCTTTATTGGCTACAACATTCACTTATTGCTATTTTTTCAAGTTGCTTGTTCTGCTAAGTGAATGTCATCGGACCCTTCCCCCTCTATGCTAAACTCAACCTAGTCTATTCACAAATTATTCATGTGCGTTCTATTTGAAACTCGTTCAAAATCTTCACTATGTCCTTGTCAGCTGAAGAAATTGTGAACGGAACTTTAAACTTATCTTATCTGTATTTTTGGCCTTTGCCGCTCAAACCGTTACACCTTCCACAATAATACTTATCCTTTTCACCCACAATCGCAGATGATCGTCACCTCTTAGTACGTGGGTGACACATGTCGTGCGAATGAGAAGGGTCGGGGGCACGTTCGTCCTATTTCCTCGAGCGAGCAGTTTTTCACTTCGACTATAAATACCCCTCTCCCTTCCTCACTCCATTTTTACTCTACTCGACATCACTCCCTCGCTCGAGCTCTCAAACCCTAGCGCCACCGCTACTTCAATCATCGCAGGTGAGGAAGAGCTTCACTGCCTTGACCTCGTCGCCGCGGTACTCACACCGGACGCGGATTTCTTCACTCTGCCGCCACCGTAGCTGTCTTCCTCAGCCAAGTTAGGGTGTGGAAGATCTGAACAGACGAGCTTCAAATCTACACTTCCCAGTTCGTCGTGTTCTTCGTCCAGGCTAATTAAAAGTTACTTTTACTACCCTTGTTGATTCGGATGTTTCCTTCAAATCCTCAAAAGGTGTTTATTCTTCAAATCCTCACACACTGGACACCTTCCACAACATTTGTTCTTGATCTGTTTCTCTAAGCAAATTTTTCTTCAAGATTCCTCAATTGTGTGGATTTTCAAATCTGTACAACTCTGGAACCTAAGTCAAAGAACGCTTAGTGAAATTCCTCAAGATTCATCTAGTCAAATTCCTCAAAATTGTTCCTATTGCAAAACCTTCTGAGAATGCATATGAGCTCTCCAAATTCCTCGCAACTATACTCTATTCATAGGTACACATGTCCGCTGCTGAATCACTAGGTTCTCATCAACTTAACTCATTTGCAGCGTTCCTCGAAGAAAAGTTGCATACCTCTTCAGCTCTTCAGAGACCTCAATCGTTCAGAACCCTCAGCTGAAGAAAATGGCAGATGGCAAGAAGCCACAGAAAGGAGGAAAGAGGCCTGACGTCAACACTGCGTTTGAAATCCCTGAGGATATTTACAAGGATTATTGCACTCCTGATGAGGCCACACATGGAAAGGAAACCAAGAATGAGCGCAAAGTGCGCATCGAAAGGATAGAGATGAGCTGGGCACGGGAATGGAGAGAGTACATATATGTTACTCCCAAGTATATGAAGAAATTCGCTCTCAATCCTCCATGCCCAAGACCTCCATTGGCACCTGGCCAAGAAGCTGATCCCACCAGCCTCAAGCATGGTCAGGATTATCCTGATTAATGGGCCAAGCGCCAGGCCAAGCTAGCCAGAGTAGCTAAGGAAGCAGTGAGGAAATTTAATGAAGACTCTACTGCTGCTGTTACCATTGCTGAGGCCTCTGCAAGCAAACCAAAGAAGGTCATGCCAAAGAAGCCTACTCATAAGCCAAGTGCTTCAACCCCAATGCCCTCACGGCCAAATTCTTCAAAGCCCTCACGGCAAATTCCTCAAGCCGCACCAGCTCCTCCAAAGTCCTCATCTCCTCCGTCAAAATCCTCAGCACCTGTGCATCTTGCCTCGTGCCAAAGGACAACAGGCATCTCTATTGCCTCATGAGCTTCTGGTAGTTCTTCAGCTGCACCAAATTCATCAACTAGCCCCTCTCTGCTGAAGACAAATGCCACTGCTTGATGAGGCTCTCGACCAAGTCCTCATAAGAAACAGGTCGCCTTTCAAGTACCGTCCGAAGATGACGAAGATGATGATGAAGAACTCACTGAAATCATCAAAGATAGGCAACACAGGGCCGCTAGAGCCAAAGGCAGCAATGTGCCATTGATGCTGGATCCAAGTTGATCCTAGACTTCATTGACTTATGACACAAGGACCCCAGCACAGCTCTGCCTGAGATGAACCTCACTCCTGGTCAAAGTCATGTACTGAATCACTTCCTTGATGAAGAAAAATGGAAATTTGAACAAGGAAGGAGGGTGAAGAAAGCACAGTACAAGAAAGAGCGCTTTCTGAAGCAAAACATTCTGAAGCTTTCACTTGAAGAACTTGTTGCTCTTCAATCTGAGATCAAGAAACTGAGTGATTAATTTGATCGCTACTATGTTGACTGGCTTGGAGCCAAAGTCAGATTTGTAAAGATAATTGAACAATTGACTTCCAATGTTGCAGCCCCAACACAACAAGAAAATACTCAGGCTGAAGCATCTGCTCAGCCTACTGAAGAAAATGCCAGCACTGCTGATGATACTGAGGCTGCTGAAGAAAATGCTAGTACCAGGGCTGATGACTGCATTCCAGCCGCTGAAGAAATTGCCAGGGCAACCACTAGTGTTGGGCCGGAAGAAAATGAAGAAGTCAGGGCAACTGCATCAGTTGTGCCTGAAGATCTTGAACCAAATTCCTCTGCTCCTCCTGCGCCAACACCATCTCCGATCCTTCCATCTACATCAGATGTGAAGAAGACAAAGGCTGCAGAGTGTGCAGCTGTGAAGAAAAGGAAGACATCAACTGCATCAGATTCTTCAGTTCCGAAGAAGTTGAAGCCGCTGACCAGCTCGTTTGAAAATCCAATTGATGATGTTCCAGTCTCATCCATACCATCAAAGGACCTTGTACCTTTTGATGAAGAATATGTGATCCCCATCGGATCCGATGAAGACATTCCTTCTGCTGCTTCTTCAGAGCAGTTGGATGAAGAAATTGAAGCGGATGCAATCCCTTCAACCCCAATAGTCTCATCGACCATGCCTCAATTTACCGCTGAAGAGGCCAGCGTTGATGAAATGAACAAAGAAGAGGATGTGGACATTGGGTGCACAACTCCAGTGTTGAACAACGACTTTTGGGAAAGTCAGCACCCCAATTCTCCTCTGTTCACACCCCTACAACAAATTCCTCAGTCCCCTGTCACTACTGAAGAACAAATGGGATCTGAAGAACCTCATGCCACTTCGTCTATAGAAGAAGAGATTCCAGCCACTAATGTTGAAGAAAATGTTAATGAAGAATTGAAGACCCAAGCTGCTACTGAAGAAGAACCTGACATTCCTCAGCCTGTGGATCCTGAGATTGCGATTCCTGAGGTGGTGACGCAATTGACCAATACCCCTCAGCCCAAGCCAAAGGATCCTTTCTCAAAGAAGCAAAAATTCAAGGCTGATGACTTCTTCGGCAAGCATGTATTCTTCACGGACTACAATCCTTATGACTTTGCTCGTCTTAGGAGGAAGCGCTTCTGGACTGCCAGCCAGGCCAATTTCTATTCTCTAGTGCTCTTCAACACGGATAAAGTCTTCTACCACGAGCATATTCCTCACGTGGACATGGAATCACTGCCTTGCTTCTCTCCTGTCCCTAGTGTGCTTCATGACGCAGGCCTCCTCAACTTTTCCTCTAACATTGTTGATTGGAATGAAGAGCTTATTCTTCAGTTCTACGCTACACTGCACATCATAGGTGATGCCGATGATATCAACACTTGGGTATTGGACTGGATGACTGATAACACTCACTATAAGGCACCGGCCTCTGAATTACTTCACGCCCTGCCCATCAGTCCACCCCTTGAAGGAGCTTGTTGCCTGTACCAGGAGCCTAAACTTACTGCCCATTACATGCAAGTACTAATGAAGCCCGGTCAAGCCCCAAGGACCAAATTCCTTGTGAAGGAATTGCGATATGTTCCCAAAGTAGTCTATCGCATTCTGACAAGGACAATGAGTCCTACCAAAAGCCATGACTCATTTAATGAGGAAATTGTTGGCATCATGAAGAATCTGCTATTCAAAATCATACATGGCATTCCTGTCAATTATCATGATTTCTTCATGAGGACTCTGTCCAATGTTGCACTCTCTCCGTTTGAGTTGAAGCCTTATGCTCCTTGGATTATGAGATTCCTCAGAACAAGGTCTTCACAAAACTACAAGGCTGGTTTTTAGAATCACCTCAGCTACCTGCCCCCAATTGAAGTCCTCAAGCAGACAAATCCCTCAGCTGATGAAAAGGGAAAGGCACCTGCTGTCATTGATGAAGGCATTCGTCCATTGGATCGTCAGTTTTGCAAAGCTGCATCTTATTCCACCAATGATGACTCTGCCACTCATGATTCTGCTGCAAATGCATCCAAGCCAAATCCTCAAGCCTTAGCTCCCAGGGTGATGACTGACCATGAGCTGCTTCTTAGTCTTCACCAGAAGGTGGATCGAAACCATAAATGGGTTGAGCGTCAGTTTGGTTCTCTTCTTCACAACATGACTACTACAGATAATGCAATGAAGAAAAACCATTACTACCTCCATGAAGTTTTTGGTCACACCTGGGCTGTCTTATCACATCTGTTTGGTGAAAAAGATCTGAAGCAAATGGGTCTCAAGAAGGACTTTGACTGGTCTGCACCTCCAGCGAAGAAATTCAAGAAGGTCAAAGTTCCTTCCTCGGTGGCCAGCTCATATTCTTCATCCCGCGACACCGACAAGTATGAAGACTTGGATGACACTACGGCATGCCCTACAACAACAAACGACCCCAACAACGCTGGCACTCCTCCATCAACATGACATTCCATAGGGGCGTTAGTCCTCATTTTCGATCCTTTTGGCCATTCGATGACAAAGGAGGAGAAATTTGAGTTAGTCTTCAAGCGGGTCTACTTATATGGGTGTTTTTTTTCTAAGTTACAACTCTCGTTCTTTTGAAGACTTGGCTGGATCAAGTTGTAAACTTAAACTCTATGGTGGTCTGATACTTTTGCTGGGTTTTTCTGCAAGCTTACTCATTAATGTTAATGCACGCATGCTGAATTACATCAGTCACCCTATTTCATCATGCATTTCAAATTCTTCATATTATATGTTAAATATGTGTATGAATTACAAGATATATGGGGAGATCTCCATGATTCTACTCTTCAAAGTGTGCATTGTTTCAAAAGCAAATTCCTCACTATGCACATCTTGAGGGGGAGTTCTTCTATATCTTGCAATCAAATTCCACAATATCAATATTCACACTTCATATGTTTATCCCTGTTGAAAACTTAACCTATATTGTCATCAATCACCAAAAAGGGGGAGACTGTAAGTGCATCTAGTGCCCCTTAGTGATTTTGGTGTATTGAAGACTTATAGGTTAAGGGACTGATGCGTTTGTAAGTGTACATAGGTCTATAAGTCTATGAGGAGTTTTCTATTTACAGAGAAAGTCGACCTCTAAAAATGAAGTTCTTCAACTGAAGACTTTGTATTTCTGAAGACTTTGAAAGTGAACAAATTGGTGTGATCCTGAAGACTTGGTATTCATTTGAGGAACATGAAGCATGAAGACTTTTGTTTTTGTAGTTTCATTTTCTCTTTCTTGAGTCATAGGAAACACCGTACTGTTAAAGGGGGTCACGGAAATACTAAGGAAAAATTTCCAAGTGATGGTCAACTCAAATCCTACACCTACCAATCCCTTCGAGTGAAGCCATTGGAAATCTCATACAGCTCAGTCAATTTCTTCAGTGACAGAGACGAAGTTCTTCTGGTCTCTGAGGAATTTGGTCTGACCGAGGATTTAGGAATTCGCCAGTGCGGATTGCCTACATAGTGAGGAACATGATAGCCCTAAGGAATTTGTTAGTCAAATTTCCGACCGTTGCTGTGCTACGCGCCAGCTGTCCCAAAATATCCTTCCACCTAACGGTCATATCATTGAAGGGTATTTATGTCTTATCATGTCAGGCTGCTCCCTAGGTTATAAATAGCCACCCCCTACAACCACTAGTTGGTTGGCAGCTTCGAGAGAAACTAACACGTGTCATTTGAGAGCATCCCATCCTCCGAGGACTTTGAGTGAAAATCATCAAGTGAGGAAAACCCAAACACCTACAAACCCCAAGTGATTGAGCATCACTAAAGAGATTGATCATGCGTGGATCCGAGACTTGTTACCTTTGAAGACTATGCATCTTCCATACGGTTAGGCGTCATGGTCTAGAGCATCCAAGAGGAAATTGTGGATCGCCGAGTGACCGAGTCTGTGAAGGTTTGGAAGTCACCTGAAGACTTAGCATGAGTGACTGGGCGAGGTCTGTGTGACCTTAGCTCAAGGGGAATACTGTGAGGACTGAGTGTCCTGAGCTACGTGTTCAGGACTGGGTCTCCGAGACTGTGTGTCCTCAGGTTTAAATACCTAGTCGCCCTAACTAGACGTACAACTATCACAGCAGTTGGAACTGGTCTACCAAATCATTGTCTTCACCAAGCTACTTGGTTCCATTTCCTCAACCCTTCCATTTCCTCGTTTCTATGTTGTGTGCTTGTTCATATCTGTTTGAAGACTTTGACTGAAGACTTTCTCAATTTCCTCAGTTCAATTTCTTCAGTCTGTTTGTCCTCACCCTATGTTATCCTGTGTTTACGCTTTCTGTACTCTGTGCTTGTTTTCATTTCATCATGAAGACCATGCTCATGTTCTGTTATGTTTACTTCTGAGTACTTATTCCGCTGCAAGTAGTTCTTCTCTTAGGAATTTCCTCACCCTAAAATTCCTCAGTGAAGAATTCATAAAAATTGCCTATTCACCCCCCTCTAGTCAACTTAACTCACTTTCACAAGATTCGGAAGGGAGCTGACCACCGCAGGTTGCACAGATGCTGAGAAGGTGCTCTTTTCCACACATCAACTAGATGGACCCGCAACCTCATGGTGGGAGAACTACACAACCACTTTCCCCATGGCCAATGTCACTTGGGATCAGTTTCAGCAAGCCTTCCGCACTGCACATGTCTCAGCTGGAGCTATGAGTATGAAGAAGAGTGAGTTCCGCAACTTACGCCAGGGAAATCGTACTGTGGCGCAGTACGTGGATGAGTTCAGCAAGTTAGCTCGCTACGCCCCATATGATGTGGCCACAGATGCCGCGAAGCAGGAGAAGTTTATGGAGGGGCTAAATGATGAGCTGAGTATGCAGTTGATGGTGGCAACATTCACCAACTATCAGGAGCTTGTAGAGAGGGCTCTCATGATTGAAGGCAAGCAGCAGCAGATAGAGAACCGCAAACAGAAGTATGGAAAGGGGAAGTACAACTTTGGAGCTCAGTAGAAGCCTTATTTTACCCCAAACTCGGGAGGACATACCCATCATAACCATGGAGGCCATTCTCACAATGGAGGAAGTTCACATAACCATAGTGGCCCTAAGAATGGGAATGGGAATGGAGGAAATAGCAGTCAGAGCCGTTCCAACCCAGCAACCCCCGCCAAGAAGGATCTTAGTCACATTACCTGTTTCAAGTGCGGGAAGACTGGACACTACACCAATGATTCTTCTGAGGTAAATAATGGTAAGGAAAATGGAAGCTTTGGAAAGAAGCCCAACCCTTTCACCAGAGGGCAGGTAAATCACGTCAACATGGAGGAAGTTGAAGAGCAGCCTGATGCAGTTATTGGTAAGTTTTTGATTAAGTCATTTACAACTATTGTCCTTTTTGACACCGGTGCATCGCATTCATACATATGAAGGGGATTTGCGGATAAGTTTAAGTTACCCACCATAGCCCTGAAGACACCTATGTTAGTAATCTCACCTGAAGCGGAGTATATGGCTACCAGGGGATGTTTTTAGTTGCCATTGACCATAGGTAGGCATGTTTTCCCCTCAGACCTAATTATTTTCGAGTCACAAGGATTGGATGTGATACTAGGCATGGATGGGCTATTGATGTATGGAGGAAATACCGATTGTGCTAGTAAGTCAATTCTTCTCACCACCCCAGAAGGGAAACAGATCAAGTATGTGTCTAGGCATGCACCAAGGAGGACTCAAGTAAATTCACTCTCGGGAGTTGTTCATGAGGAAGTGTCAGTTGTGAAGGATTATCCCGACGTATTCCCGAAGGAACTACCAGGCATGCCACCAGATCGAGACATAGAGTTTTTGATAGAGCTGTTACCAGGCACCGGACCAATATCAAAGAGGCCGTATCGAATGCCCACAAACGATCTGGAGGAAATTAAGAAACATAATAAGGAGTTACTGTAGAAAGGTTATATTCGGCCAAGTTCATCACCGTGGGGAGCCCCAGTTCTCTTAGTTGAGAAGAAGGATGGATCTTTGAGGATGGTTGTTGATTATCGTGCACTGAATGAGGTGACTATCAAGAACAAATACCCACTACCAATGATCAATGATTTGTTTGACCAGCTGCAGGGAGCTAAAGTATTCTCCAAGATCATCTTCGCTCAGGATACCACTAGCACAAGATCCGAGAACATGATATACCTAAGACAACTTTTACCACAAGGTACGGGCTATATGAGTACACAGTCATGTCTTTTAGTTTGACTAACGCCCCTGCCTACTTTATGAGTATGATGAATAAGGTGTTCATGGAGTTCTTGGATAAGTTTGTTGTGGTGTTCATTGATGATGTATTGGTGTACTCGAAGAATGAAGAAGAACACAAGGAACATTTGCGCTTGGTTCTGGAGAAGCTCGGGGAACATCAGCTATATGCCATGTTCAGCAAATGTGAGTTTTGGTTAAAGGAAGTTGGATTTCTCGCACATGTTATATCTGGAGAAGGTATATCAGTAGACCCTACTAAGGTTCAATCTGGCACAGAGTGGTTGGCACCCACCTCAGTTGGAGAGATATGTAATTTCCATGGACTCGCAGGATATTACCGGAGATTCATTGAGAATTTTTCCAAGATAGTGAAGCCCATGATGGAGTTATTGAAGAAGGACACCAAGTTTAAATGGACCGAGGAATGTGAGGCCAATTTTCAGGAGGTGAAGAAACACTTAGTTACAGCCCCAGTGCTAATTCTTCCGAATATATGCAAGGATTTCCAAGTATATTGTGACGCTTCTCGCCAAGGACATGGAGGTGTACTTATGAAAGACGGAAGAGTTGTTTCATATGCCTCATGTCAGCTTCGATATCATGAGTTGAATTATGCCACACATGATTTGGAGTTAGCAGTCGTAGTGCATGCGCTCAAGACCTGGAGTCATTTTTTTATTGGAAACCGTTGTGATGTATACACGGACCATAAGAGTTTGAAGTACATCTTGACGTAGAAGGAGTGGAATCTCAGGCAGAGGAGATGGTTCGAGCTCATGAAGGATTATGATATGAAGCTGCATTATCATTCGGGAAAGGACAATGTTGTAGCAGAAGCTTTGAGCCGCAAGAGTTATGTTAATACTCTCGTAACCGGAGGATTACCTCAGGAGTTAGCCGACGATCTCAGAGAACTTTGAATGGATATAGTTCCGAGAGGTTTTGGTGCAGCGATGGAAGTTTAGTCCACGTTGTTGGGAAAGATTCAAGAAGCCCAGAAGACTGATAAGTAGATTGCAGACATAAAGGAGAAGATGAATAAAGGAAAGGCCAAAGGTTTTCATGAGGATCAACACAAAACTTTATGGTTTGAGGATTGTATTTATGTGCCCAATGATTCAGAGATCAGGGAGTTAATACTTCAGGAGGCTCATGACTCGCCATACTTGATTCACCCAGGAAACACCAAGATGTATTTGGATTTGAAAGAACATTTCTGCTGGACAGGTATGAAGAAGGATATTGCCGAGTATGTAGCAGTATGAGATGTATGTCACAGAGTTAAGGTAGAGCATCAGAAGCTAGCAGGATCACTTCAGCCTTTTCCAATACCGGAATGGAAGTCGGATAAGCTTGGCATGGATTTCGTCACTGGATTACCCAGGACACGATCAGGAATATGATTCCATTTGGGTAGTAGTTGATCGCTTGACCAAAGTGGTTCACTTTATCCCCATGAAAACCACTTATATGAGCACGAAGATGGCCAAGATATATATGAACAGGATCATATGTCTGCATGGAGTTCCGAGGACCATCGTATCGGACAGAGGAACACAGTTCACCTCGAAGTTTTAGAATCAATTACACCAGACTTTCGATACTAGGCTAGAGTTCAGTACAACCTTTCATCCGCAGATAGATGGACAGACTGAGAGAGTCAATCAGATTCTAGAAGACATGTTGAGAGCTTATGCGCTAGATTATGGATCTAGTTGGGATGATAATTTACCTTACACAGAGTTCTCATACAATAACAACTACCAAGCCAGTTTGAAAATGGCCCCTTTTGAAGCCCTGTATGGAAGGAGGTGCTGAACACCATTGATGTGGGATGAAGTTGGAGACCGACAATTGTTCGGACCAGATTTAATCAGAGAGTCTAAAGAGAAGGTTAAGTTGATTCGTGATAGACTATAGGTAGCTCAGTCCGGGCAGAAGAGTTATGCTCACACTAAACGCAAGGAGGTAGCCTATGAAGTCGGAGACAGAGCATATCTCCGTGTGTCACCAGTTCTGGGAGTTAAACGATTTGGAGTCAGAGGAAAGCTAGCCCCACGATTTGTAGGACCATACCGAGTTGTGGAATGTATGGGAGAAGTTGCCTACAAGTTGGAATTACCCGAAGGTTTGTCAAGAGTTCAGGATGTGTTTCACATTTCCCAGTTGAAGAAGTGCCATGCAGAGATGGCCGATATTCCTCTGAGATGCATTGCCCCTAGAAGCAATTCAGTTGGAGAGTGACCTGTCAAGATTCTTGAGTTTACCAACCGAGTTACACGCAGCAAGGTCATCAAGTTTTGCAAAGTTCAGTGGAGTCACCATACCGAGGAAGAAGCCACCTGGGATATAGAAGAAGACATATGGAAAGACCACCCACACCTTTTTGCTAGCCAACCCGAATCTCGAGGGCGAGATTCATCTTAAGGGGGGTGTCGGTGTCAAAACCGGTGGATCTCGGGTAGGGGGTCCCGAACTGTGCGTCTAGGCCGGATGGTAACAGGAGGCAAGGGACATGAAGTTTTACCCAGGTTCGGGCCCTCCTGATGGAGGTAAAACCCTACGTCCTGCTTGATTAATATCGATGATATAGGTGTTACAAGAGTAGATCTACCACGAGATCAGAGAGGCTAAACCCTAGAACCTAGCCTACGGTATGATTCTATGTTGTGATTGTTGTCCTACGGACTAAAACCCTTCGGTTTATATAGACACCGGAGAGGGTTAGGGTTACACAAGGTCGGTTACAAAGGAGGAGATATCCATATACGTATTGCCTAGCTTGCCTTCCACGCCAAGTAGAGTCCCATCCGGACACGAGACGAAGTCTTCAATCTTGTATCTTCATAGTCTAACAGTCCGGCGAATGGAGATAGTCCGGCTGTCCGGAGACCCCCTAACCCAGGACTCCCTCAGTAGCCCCCGAACCAGGCTTCAATGACGATGAGTCCGGCACGTAGTTGTCTTCGGCATTGCAAGGCGGGTTCCTTCTCCAAATTCTATGTACCTGTCAAAATAATGTCTGGTTCCTTGTGACAGTTTGTACTCCTTGGCTTTTACGCCCAATAATAGCCACTTTCCACATGTCGAGCGAATGTGAAGAGCCAGGGTGTTTTTTACCCCCTAGCTATGTAAATGAGCCGCCTATTTAAAAAGACGAGGATTCAGATCCAAATCACATCATCCTCCCTTGCCGAGTCTTCATCGGAGCGTGCCCGACATAGATCCATTCCACCATGGCTGGTGGACGTAGCTCCTCCTCTCGCACCCCTAGTTCCAAGCCTGGAGATTGGGAGAGATGTTCCATCCCGCACAGCAAATTGGTAATGCTTCAGTCCAAGGGATTTCTTCCCCCAGCGTACCTGGTCCCGGTTCGAGCCGGGCTTGCCACCTATAATGGCGGAGAGCAAGCGAAGAGTCATCCCAATCCCTCCAAGGGAGAGCGGGTATACCTTGTCCCTTATCTGGTAAGAGGGCTCGGATTTCCCAATTCATCCGTTTCTCTGAGGGCTTCTGGAGTTCTATGGCCTCCAACTGCACAACCTTACGCCTGCCTCCCTGCTGCATATCGCGGGATTCGTAGCCCTTTGCGAGTTATTTTTGGGCTGTGAGGCTCATTTCGCTTTGTGGAAGAAGCTATTCTGCCTTGTGCCCCGTTCTAAGAAGGGATCAATATATCGAGCAGGCAGAGCCGAAGTGTGGCGTATTGCTGGGTCCGGATACCTATCCGGGACCACGAAGAAGACGTCTGAAGACTCGCCTTCAGAATGGTTTTATATAAAGATGTCCCCCTTTCGGACCCTATTCGGATCGGCCTTCCTGAGTTTGACAACGCCCCTTTGAAGAAGCAACAGAGCTGGCGTCCACGGAGCCCCCTTGAGGAAGACGACCGGGACATTCTTTATCTGATGAGCCGGATAAGCTCTTTAGCTCGATCCGGATTGACCATGATCGAGGTCATGGCTATATGCATTATGCGGGGGGTGCAGCCGCTCCACTATAGAGGCTGACGCCACCCGCCACGGCCGCAAAGGAGATAACAAAGATTTTGTCCACTTTGTACAAGGGAGAAGAGGAGGAATTCCTCCGTGTCAACCCGCAGGGCGGATTCTCTATGTACAATCCTCCGAGCTGGGTAAGCGGAGACTTTTTCTCGCCCATCCTTTTCGTATTGCCATAGCTTAAGTATTTATTCTAGCGATTTCATCGCAGGAGCTGCGCCAGGCCGTAAAGGAGATAAACAGCCCTCTTCCACAGCCCGAGGACCTTGGACGGTCCCTTGACTCGGCCTCCCAGGAGGATCCGGACATATCCATGTAGCTGATCGACGGGTTTTTTACCAAGGGAGTAATGAAAATACCTTGGTGGCCATTACAACCGATTACCCTGGGCTAGTTCAAGCCTCACAAGTGACTGAGATCGAAATCCCAGCACTTAAAAAGGGATCCGTCCTTGTGCTCTTTTTTTATTGCCGTATAACAGCCGTGTCTTGCAGGGGAGGCCCTCGGGGTAGAAGGCCGAGCCTGTGGCAACTAGCCAACAAGGGGCCGCTAGGCCAGACAGGCTGAAAAGATCCGTAGTCCGGATTGAGGCACCGGCACAGCGGTATGGCGCGTCGTCTTGATTGCAAGACATAGTTACAGAGGCATATTATGCCTTCTTTTCAGGAAAAAGAGCGCTCGCAGGACTATGCCCGGAGAGGCTACCAATCGCGCCTCCACAAGCCAGGCTCCAAGGATGGACTGAAAGGTGGGAACGAGTACAAGGCGTGCGCAGGGTGCTCCTCCGACAGTGGATACGGATAGACTGTCCACCACCCATTCCGAGGTGGAAAGTGCCATGAACCACAGGCGTCGCCGGACTGTTCTTCGTGACGCTTGTTTCTCCCAAGAGACATTGGAAGCCTTCAACTCGGGAGAGGCGGACCTCCGTGCCGTTCAAAATGGTCTAGCCAGAGCCACGGAGCAGTATGTAAAAGACATACGAGTGAGAAAATTTGATGATTATATATATCAGTAGCCCCTGAGACTTGAAACAGTTAGGATAACTGATTTAAGGATCATTTGTTATGTAGGTTCTTACAGAAAAGAATACTCAACTGTCCCAGGAGCTGGAAGAGTGCAAAGGCCAACTTCAGGCCGCAATGGCCATAGCAGGAGAGCCCAAAGAGACCCCCTCTGGTATCATATCCGTCAAATGATAAGTATCATATTAGAGTGTGGCTTTATATGCAGATATGACGATAAAATTGTAGATGACGTTGGAGTGAATCCGGATAAGCAACAGCTCATACGCCAGCTGAAGGCCGGTGAGAGCGTGCTTACAAGGGTGAGGCAGGAGAAGAATGATCTCCAAGATGCCAACACCAAGCTGGGCGTGGAACTAAAAGATGTTCGTGCCCAACTGTCGGACTCTGTGAAGGAGAATCGGCGGCTTCGACACGGCATATTTAGTACGTGCTTGAATGAACTTTGAAAAAGAGTTCGACGAGGAAGCTGGCTGACAGAGTTATGTTGGTAGGTATGCTAACAGGTCGTCCTGCCGAGGAGATGCCTAGTTCAATGGGTGATCTTCTTCCCGAGCTCGCACAGTTGCACGAACGAGTTCAGCAGGTGATGAAAGGCGTTGCCCAGGCCTTGTGGCCGTTCGTCTCCATACCCGAAGGCCTTGGAGATCTTGCAGAAAAGCTGAAGGGAGCACGGCGGCGTTTCCGATTATGGAAGATATCGACCGCCATCACGGCGCTAGGGAAGCTTGGGCAATGGTGATGACACGGTACACGAAGGCTGACCCGAACCACATGGCCGAAGTTGGACCTGTGGGGCCTGATGGCAAGGAGATCCCTCTGAATTTAGTATACGGCCAAGTAGAATTGGCCGCAAAGTATTCCCAATAGGATTGTAGACTAGACAGCCTATTGGAGGGCATTGAAGAGGAATTCAACCAGTCAAATTGACTATGTAATTTTAAAGTGACATATATGATGTCTTCTAGCCGGATTGTAGATCCTTTGTCGTGGCGGACCTTTTCGCTTCAACCTCGGGACCCGACAGTCCGGAGTGTATCCGAATGCCCTCTCGGTTATATAAGATCCGGGGCATGCGTGGAGACCAGGCGAAGGGGTCATTAGTGCTTTATCAGACAAGTGCCCAACTAGTTATGTTATATTACATGGGTAGTAAGAAACATCTTCCAGAGAGAATAGTTCCATTAAGGGTTCCTTTCCCTGGGTAGGCATGTCCTAAAGTGCATGTCCGGACTGCGACAAGAAGCGCAATGAAAACGCCTGGGGGCAGATATGGATAATAAATAAAAGCCATCTTTTGTTCACCGACCGAATATTCTCTTAAGAACGCTAGCTTTCGGCTTCACCCAATCTAAGGTACACGTCCGGCTGACCCGGCGGTAACAATCGCAGAGGTGCTCCCCTTATGCCCTAGCCGAATTAACAGGAACGTAGGGCATAAATAGAAGAGCCAGGCAACCCAGCTTGGCCAAAACTTAAGTCATATCGATGCATATAATGGTGAAAAAATGTACATGCGGAAGTATAACACATGTGTTGGGCGTTGGGCCCAGGTAAATAATTTAAGCTTCTGTGAGAGAAGCCCCCAGGTATGAAGAGTGCGGATAGCGCATCTATGATGTATGAGTGAGGCACAAGGTGATCCATAAAGGCCTAGGGAAAAAAGAAAGAAAGGGAAAAAAGACAGATGATGCATATGCAGAAAATAGACCAAGGGAGGGGACTAACATAAAGTCCGGAGCTAGGAGTAGAATCTTCGGAGCCTGGCTGCGTTCCATGAGTTCGGCTCGAGTCGACTGGTCGATGCATCCCGCAGTCGGTACGCTCCACCGGTCAGAACTTGGTTGATAATAAAGGGACCTTCCCATTTGGGCTCGAGCTTGTTCTTTTTCTTGTCCGGCAGCCGTAGAACTAGTTCGCCAATGTTATAAGTTTTGGCCCGTACTTCTCTGCTTTGATATCTGCGAGCCTGCTGCTGGTAAAATGCGGAACAGGCTTTGGCTACATTGCGCTCTTCCTCCAATGTGTCCAGACCGTCTTGCCGATCGAGTTCGGCTTCTCTTTCTTCGTACATGCGCACTCGAGGTGAGTCATGAATTATGTCACAGGGCAGGACTGCCTCTGCGCCGTACACCATAAAAAATGGTGTATATTCGGTACTACGATTCGGTGTGGTCCGCAGTCCCTAGAGTATGGAGTCGAGCTCCCCTACCCAGTGCGTATCGGACTCCATTAGGGAGCGCACTAATTGGGGTTTAATGCCGCTCATTATAAGACCATTTGCTCGTTCGACTTGACCGTTGGTTTGTGGGTGACAGACTGAAGCGTAATCGAGCTTGATGCCCATTTTGCTGCACCAGAGTTTTACCTCGTCAGCCATGAAGTTCGTACCATTATCAGTGATGATGCTGTGGAGGACGCCGTAACAGTGTACAACCCCAGGTATGAAATCTATCACTGGTCCGGATTCGGCTATTTTTACCAGTTTAGCCTCTATCCATTTGGTGAATTTATCCACCATGACCAATACATATTTTTTCTTGTGGGTTCCCCCTTTAAGGGGTCCGACCATGTCAAGCCCCCAGACCGCGAAGGGCCATGTAATGGGAATCGTTTGGAGGGCGGTGGGTGGCATGTGGCTTTGATTTGCAAAGAGCTGGCAACCGGTGCAGCGTTGGACCAAGTCCTATGCATCTGCCCGGGCCGTTGGCCAATAAAATCCTCTGTGGAAGGCCTTGCTTACAAGAGCCCGGACTGCTGCGTGATGGCCGCCGAGTCCGGCGTGAATTTCTTCCAAAAGATTCCACCCTTCCTCTTCGGAGATGCACCTTTGAAGGACTCCGGTAGCGCCTTTTTTATACAATTCTCCCTCGTGGACCCTGTAGGCTTTGGATCGCCGCACTATGCAGCGTGCCTCATTGTGGTCCTCCGGAAGTTCCTGTCGAATTAGGTAGGCCAAGAATGGTTCTGTCCATGGGGCAATAATGGCCATTATTTCGTGGGCTGATTGTGTTATTTCGGTGGCGGAGCCTCTGATTGTGTCATAGAGTTCGGTATCGGGTATTTTGAACGGGTCCGGACTGTTGTTACCGGTGTCCCCTTCCCATGCTACGAATGGCTTGAAAAGCCTTTCCAGAAAAACATTGGGCAGGACGGCGTCGCATTTTGCGCCAATGCGGGCGAGGATATCCGCTGCCTGATTGCTTTCCCGAGCCACATGGTGAAATTCGAGCCCCTCGAACTGAGCTGACATTTTTAGGACTGAATTGCGATAAGCGGCCATTTTTGGATCCTTGGCATCAAAGTCTCCATTTATTTGGGATATCGCGAGGTTTGAATCCCCGCGCACCTCTAGGCGTTGAATGCCCATGGATACTGCCATCCGGAGACCATGTAGAAGGGCCTCATATTCGGCTGCGTTGTTGGAGTCCGTATACATTATCTGTAGTACGTATTGAACGGTGTCGCCTGTTGGGGATGTCAAAACGAAGCCAGCCCCCAGACCAGCCAACATTTTGGAGCCATCGAAGTGCATGATCCAGTTTGAATATGTGTCGTTCTCTTTAGGGAGTTCGGCTTCCGTCCATTCAGCGACGAAGTCAGCCAAAACTTGCGATTTAATAGCTCACCATGGCTTGTAAGTTATGTCGAACGGGAGGAGCTTAATGGCCCATTTGGCAATCCGGCCCATCGCGTCGTGGTTGTTTATAATATCGTTAAGTGGTACTTCCGAGGCTACCGTTATCGAACACTCTTGAAAGTAGTGTCACAGCTTCCGGGATGCCGTGAATACCGCGTATGCTATCTTTTGATAATGCGGGTAGCGTAATTTGCATGGAGTAACGACAGTGGACACGTAGTAAACCGTCTTTTGAAGGGGAAATTTGTGTCCGTCCACTTCTCGCTCGACGACAAGCACTGCGCTTACTACTTGATGAGTTGCCGCAATGTATAATAGCATTAGTTAGCCAATGTTTGGCGCGGCCAGGACTGGGTTTGTTGCCAATATGGCCTTTATTTCATTGAGTCCGGCCATGGTGGCGTCCGTCCACTCGAAGTGTTCGGTGCGCCGGAGGAGGCGATAAAGGGGTAATGCCCTTTCTCCCAAGCTGGAGATAAAGCGGCTTAGAGCCACCACGCATCCAGTTAATTTTTGTATTTGTTTGAGGTCTGTTGGGGTAGCCAACAATGACAATGCTCGAATTTTGGCCGGATTAGCTTCAATACCTCTACTGGAGACAATGAATCCCAGGAGCTTTTCTGCTGGTACGCCAAAAACGCATTTATCTGGATTGAGCTTGATGTCATATGTTCGGAGGTTGTCGAATGTGAGCCTCAAGTCGTCTACTAGAGTTTCGACATGCTTGGTTTTAATGACCATGTCATCCATGTATGCCTCCACTGTTTTGCCGATCTGGTTTGCCAGGCATGTCTGAATCATGCGTTGATATGTTGCACCGGCGTTTTTTAGCCCGAAGGGCATTGTGTTGAAGCAGAATGGGCCGTATGGTGTGATGAATGCCGTTGCGGCTTGGTTTGGCTGCGCCATTTTGATTTGATGGTAGCCGGAGTATGCGCCGAGGAAACACAATGAGTCGTGTCATGCGGTTGAAGGAAATATGCCCTAGAGGCAATAATAAAGTTATTATTTATTTCCTTATATCATGATAAAGGTTTATTATTCATGCTAGAATTGTATTAACCGGAAACATAATACATGTGTGAATACATAGACAAACAGAGTGTCACTAGTATGCCTCTACTTGACTAGCTCGTTAATCAAAGATGGTTATGTTTCCTAACCATGGACAAAGAGTTGTCATTTGATTAACGGGATCACATCATTAGTTGAATGATCTGATTGACATGACCCATTCCATTAGCTTAGCACCCGATCGTTTAGTATGTTGCTATTGCTTTCTTCATGACTTATACATGTTCCTATGACTATGAGATTATGTACCTCCCGTGTGCCGGAGGAACACTTTGTGTGCTACCAAACGTCACAACGTAACTGGGTGATTATAAAGGTGCTCTACAGGTGTCTCCAAAGGTACATGTTGGGTTGACGTATTTCGAGATTAGGATTTGTCACTCCGATCGTCGGAGAGGTATCTCTGGGCCCTCTCGGTAATGCACATCACTTAAGCCTTGCAAGCAATGCAACTAATGAGTTAGTTGCGAGATGATGTATTACGGAACGAGTAAAAGAGACTTGCCGGTAACGAGATTGAACTAGGTATTGGATACCGATGATCGAATCTCGGGCAAGTAACATACCGACGACAAAGGGAACAACGTATGTTGTTATGCAGTCTGACCGATAAAGATCTTCGTAGAATATGTAGGAGCCAATATGGGCATACAGTTCCCGCTATTGGTTATTGACCGCAGATGTGTCTCGGTCATGTCTACATTGTTCTCGAACCCGTAGGGTCCGCACGCTTAAGGTTTCGATGACAGTTATATTATGAATTTATACGTTTTGATGTACCGAAGGTTGTTCGGAGTCCCGGATGTGATCATGGACATGACGAGGAGTCTCGAAATGGTCGAGACATACAGATTGATATATTGGAAGCCTATGTTTGGATATCGGAAGTGTTCCGGGTGAAATCGGGATTTTACCATAGTACCAGGAGGTTACCGGAACCCCCCGGGAGCTATATGGGCCTTAGTGGGCTTTAGTGGAAAAGAGAAGGGGCAGCCCAAGATGGGCCGCGCGCCTCTCCCCTCCCCTAGTCCGAATAGGACAAGGAGAGGGGGCCGGCCCCCCTGTCTCTTTTCCCCCCTCCGCGAATCCTATTCCAACTAGGATTGGGGGGGGGGAATCCTACTCCCAGAGGGAGTAGGACTCCTCTTGGCGCGCCTCCCCGTGGCCGGCCGCACCCCCCTTGATCCTTTATATACGGAGGCAGGGGAACCCCAGAGACACACAAGTTGATCCACGTGATCTTATTCTTAGCCGTGTGCGGCGCCCCCTGCCACCATAGTACTCGATAATATTGTAGTGGTGCTTAGGTGAAGCCCTGCGATAGTAGTACATCAAGATCGTCACCACGCCGTCGTGCTGACGGAACTCTTCCCCGACACTTTGCTGGATCGGAGTTCGGGGATCGTCATCGAGCTGAACGTGTGCTAAAACTCGGAGGTGTCGTAGTTTCGGTGCTTGATCGGTCGGGCCGTGAAGACCTACGACTACATCAACCAAACGCTTCCGTTGTCGATCTACTAGGGTACGTAGATCACACTCTCCCCTCGTTGCTATGCATCACCATGATCTTGAGGAATTTTTTTGAAATTACTACGTTCCCCAACAGTGGCATCCGAGCCTAGGTTTTTTGGTTTGATGTTATGTGCACAAGTAGGACACAAGTGAGTTGTGGGCGATATAAGTCATACTACCTACTAGCATGTCATACTTTGGTTTGGCGGTATTGTTGGACGAAGCGGCCCGAACCGACATTACGTGTACGCTTACGCGAGACCAGTTCGCCCGACGTGCTTTGCACATAGGTGGCTTGCGGGTGACAGTTTATCCAACTTTAGTTGAACCGAGTGTGGCTACGCCCGGTCCTTGCGAAGGTTAAAATGGCATCAACTTGACAAACTATCATTGTGGTTTTGATGCGTAGGTAAGATTGGTTCTTGCTTAAGCCCATAGCAGCCACGTAAAACTTGCAACAAACAAAGTAGAGGACGTCTAACTTGTTTTTGCAGGGCATGTTATGATGTGATATGGTCAAGACATGATGCTAAATTTTATTGTATGAGATGATCATGTTTTGTAACCAAGTTATCGGCAACTGGCAGGAGCCATATGGTTGTCGCCTTATTGTATGCGATGCAATCGCACTGTAATGCTTTACTTTATCACTAAGCGGTAGCGATAGTCGTGGAAGCATAAGATTGGCAAGACGACAACGATGCGACGATGGAGATCAAGGTGTCGCGCCGGTGACGATGGTGATCATGACGGTGCTTCGGAGATGGAGATCACAGGCACAAGATGATGATGGCCATATCATATCACTTATATTGATTGCATGTGATGTTTATCTTTTATGCATCTTATCTTGCTTTGATTGACGGTAGCATTATAATATGATCTCTCACTAAATTATCACGAAGTGTTCTCCCTGAGTATGCACCGTTGCGAAAGTTCTTCGTGCTGAGACACCACGTGATGATCGGGTGTGATAGGCTCTACGTTCAAATACAACGGGTGCAAAACAGTTGCACACGCGGAATACTCAGGTTATACTTGACGAGCCAAGCATATACAGTTATGGCCTCGGAACACGGAGACCGAAAGGTCGAGCGTGAATCATATAGTAGACATGATCAACATAGTGATGTTCACCAATGAAACTACTCCATCTCACGTGATGATCGGACATGGTTTAGTTGATTTGGATCACGTGATCACTTAGAGGATTAGAGGGATGTCTATCTAAGTGGGAGTTCTTTAAGTAATTTAACTAATTGAACTTAAATTTATCATGAACTTAGTACCTGATAGTATCTTGCTTATGTATGTTTGATTGTAGATAGATGGCCCATGGTGTTGTTCCATTGAATTTTAATGCCTTCCTTGAGAAAGCAAAGTTGAAAGATGATGGTAGCAATTACCCAGACTGGGTCCGTAACTTGAGGATTATCCTCATTGCTGCACAGAAGAATTACGTCCTGGAAGCACCGCTGGGTGCCAGGCCTGCTGCAGGAGCAACACCAGATGTTATGAACGTCTGGCAGAGCAAAGTTGATGACTACTCGATAGTTCAGTGTGCCATGCTTTACGGCTTATAATCGGGACTTCATCGAAGTTTTGAACATCATGGAGCATATGAGATGTTCCAGGAGTTGAAGTTGATATTTCAAGCAAATGCCCGGATTGAGAGATATGAAGTCTCCAATAAGTTCTATAGCTGCAAGATGGAGGAGAACAGTTCTGTTAGTGAGCATATACTCAAAATGTCTGGGTATAATAATCACTTGATTCAGATGGGAGTTAATCTTCCAGATGATTGCGTCATTGACAGAATTCTCCAATCACTGCCACCAAGCTACAAGAGCTTCGTGATGAACTATAATATGCAAGGGATGAATAAGACTATTCCCGAGCTCTTCGCAATGCTGAAAGCTGTGGAGGTAGAAATCAAAAAGGAGCATCAAGTGTTGATGGTTAACAAGACCACTAGTTTCAAGAAAAAGGGCAAAGGGAAGAAGAAGGGGAACTTCAAGAAGAACAGCAAGCAAGTTGCTGCTCAAGAGAAGAAACCCAAGTCTGGACCTAAGCCTGAAACTGAGTGCTTCTACTGCAAGCAGACTGGTCACTGGAAGCGGAACTGCCCCAAGTATTTGGCGGATAAGAAGGATGGCAAGGTGAACAAAGGTCTATGTGATATACATGTTATTGATGTGTACCTTACTAATGCTCGCAGTAGCACCTGGGTATTTGATAGTAGTTCTGTTGCTAATATTTGCAACTCGAAACAGGGACTACGGATTAAGCGAAGATTGGCTAAGGACGAGGTGACGATGCGCGTGGGAAACGGTTCCAAAGTCGATGTGATCGCGGTCGGCATGCTACCTCTACATCTACCTTCGGGATTAGTATTAGACCTAAATAATTGTTATTTGGTGCCAGCGTTGAGCATGAACATTATATCTGGATCTTTTTTGATGCGAGACGGTTATTCATTTAAATCAGAGAATAATGGTTGTTCTATTTATATGAGTAATATCTTTTATGGTCATGCACCCTTGAAGAGTGGTCTATTTTTATTGAATCTCGATAGTAGTGACACCCATATTCATAATGTTGAAGCCAAAAGATGCAGAGTTGATAATGATGGTGCAACTTATTTGTGGCACTGTCGTTTAGGTCATATCGGTGTAAAGCGCATGAAGAAACTCCATACTGATGGACTTTTGGAACCACTTGATTATGAATCACTTGGTACTTGCGAACCGTGCCTCATGGGCAAGATGACTAAAACACCGTTCTCCGGTACTATGGAGAGAGCAACAGATTTGTTGGAAATCATACATACAGATGTATGTGTTACAATGAATATTGAGGCTCGTGGCGGATATCGTTATTTTCTCACCTTCACAGATGACTTAAGCAGATATGGGTATATCTACTTAATGAAACATAAGTCTGAAACATTTCAAAAGTTCAAAGAATTTCAGAGTGAAGTTGAAAATCATCGTAACAAGAAAATAAAGTTTCTACGATCTGATCATGGAGGAGAATATTTGAGTTATGAGTTTGGTGTACATTTGAAACAATGCAGAATAGTTTCGCAACTCACGCCACCCGGAACACCACAGCATAATGGTGTGTCCGAACGTCGTAATCGTACTTTACTACATATGGTGCGATCTATGACGTCTCTTACTGATTTACCGCTATCGTTTTGGGGTTATGCTTTAGAGACGACCGCATTCACGTTAAATAGGGCACCATCAAAATCCGTTGAGACGACGCCTTATGAACTATGGTTTTGCGAGAAACCAAATTTGTCATTTCTGAAAGTTTGGGGCTGCGATGCTTATGTGAAAAAGCTTCAACCTGATAAGCTCGAACCCAAATCAGAGAAATGTCTCTTCATAGGATATCCAAAGGAAACTATTGGATACACCTTCTATCATAGATCCGAAGGCAAGACTTTTGTTGCTAAATTCGGAAACTTTCTGGAGAAGGAGTTTCTCTCGAAAGATGTGAGTGGGAGGAAAGTAGAACTTGATGAGGTAACTGTACCTGCTCCCTTATTGGAAAGTAGTACATCACAGAAAACTGTTTCTGCGACACCTATCCCAATTAGTGAGGAAGCTAATGATACTGACCATGAAACTTCAGGACAAGATACTACTGAACCTCATAGATCAACCAGAGTGAGATCCGCACCAGAGTGGTACGGTAATCCTGTTCTGGAAATCATGCTGCTAGATCATGATGAACCTACGAACTATGAAGAAGCGATGGTGACCCCAGATTCCGCAAAATGGCTTGAAGCCATGAAATCTGAGATGGGATCTATATATGAGAACAAAGTATGGACTTTGGTTGACTTGCCCGATGATCGGCAAGCAATTGAGAATGAATGGATCTTCAAGAAGAAGACTGACGCTGACGGTAATATTACTGTCTACAAAGCTCGACTTGTCGCAAAAGGTTTTCGACAAGTTCAAGGAGTTGACTATGATGAGACCTTCTCACCCGTAGCGATGCTTAAGTCTGTCCGAATCATGTTAGCAATTGTCGCATTTTATGATTATGAAATTTGGCAGATGGATGTCAAAACTGCATTCCTGAATGGATTTCTGGAAGAAGAGTTGTATATGATACAACAGGAAGGTTTTGTCGATCCAAAGGGAGCTAATAAAGTGTGCAAGCTCCAGCGATCCATTTATGGACTAGTGCAAGCCTCTGGGAGTTGGAATAACCGCTTTGATAGTGTGATCAAAGCATTTGGTTTTATACAGACTTTCGGAGAAGCCTGTATTTACAAGAAAGTGAGTGGGAGCTCTGTAGCATTTTTGATATTATATGTGGATGACATATTACTGATTGGAAATGATATAGAATTTCTGGATAGCATAAAGGGATACTTGAATATGAGTTTTTCAATGAAAGACCTCGGTGAAGCTGCTTACATTTTAGGCATAAAGATCTATAGAGATAGATCAAGACGCTTAATTGGACTTTCACAAAGCACATACCTTGACAAAATTTTGAAGAAGTTCAAAATGGGTCAAGCAAAGAAAGGGTTCTTGCCTGTGTTACAAGGTGTGAAGTTGAGTCAGACTCAATGCCCGACCACTGCAGAAGATAGAGAGCAAATGAAAGATGTTCCCTATGCTTCAGCCATAGGCTCTATCATGTATGCAATGCTGTGTACCAGACCTAATGTGTGCCTTGCTATAAGTTTAGCGGGGAGGTACCAAAGTAATCCAGGAGTGGATCACTGGACAGCGGTCAAGAACATCCTGAAGTACCTAAAAAGGACTAAGGATATGTTTCTCGTATATGGAGGTGACAAAGAGCTCATCGTAAATGGTTACGTTGATGCAAGCTTTGACACTGATCCGGACGATTCTAAATCGCAAACCGGATACGTGTTTACATTAAACGGTGGAGCTGTCAGTTGGTGCAGTTCTAAACAAAGCGTCATGGCGGGATCTACATGTGAAGCGGAGTACATAGCTGCTTCGGAAGCAGCAAACGAAGGAGTCTGGATGAAGGAGTTCATATCCGATCTAGGTGTCATACCTAGTGCATCGGGCCAATGAAAATCTTTTGTGACAATACTGGTGCAATTGCCTTGGCAAAGGAATCCAGATTTCACAAGATGACCAAACACATCAAGAGACGCTTCAATTCCATCCGGGATCTAGTCCAGGTGGGATACATAGAGATTTGCAAGATACATACTGAGCTGAATGTAGCACAGAAGACCCGTTGACTAAGCCTCTTCCACGAGCAAAACATGATCAGCACCAAAGCTCCATGGGTGTTAGAATCATTACTGTGTAATCTAGATTATTGACTCTAGTGCAAGTGGGAGACTGAAGGAAATATGCCTTAGAGGCAATAATAAAGTTATTATTTATTTCCTTATATCATGATAAAGGTTTATTATTCATGCTAGAATTGTATTAACCGGAAACATAATACATGTGTGAATACATAGACAAACAGAGTGTCACTAGTATGCCTCTAGTTGATTAGCTCATTAATCAAAGATGGTTATGTTTCCTAACCATGGACAAAGAGTTGTCATTTGATTAACGGGATCACATCATTAGTTGAATGATCTGATTGACATGACCCATTCCATTAGCTTAGCACCCGATCGTTTAGTATGTTGCTATTGCTTTCTTCATGACTTATACATGTTCCTATGACTATGAGATTATGTAACTCCCGTGTGCCGGAGGAACACTCTGTGTGCTACCAAACGTCACAACGTAACTGGGTGATTATAAAGGTGCTCTACAGGTGTCTCCAAAGGTACATGTTGGGTTGACGTATTTCGAGATTAGGATTTGTCACTCCGATCGTCGGAGAGGTATCTCTGGGCCCTCTCGGTAATGCACATCACTTAAGCCTTGCAAGCAATGCAACTAATGAGTTAGTTGCGAGATGATGTATTATGGAACGAGTAAAGAGACTTGCCGGTAACGAGATTGAACTAGGTATTGGATACCGACGATCGAATCTCGGGCAAGTAACATACCGATGACAAAGGGAACAACGTATGTTGTTATGCGGTCTGACCGATAAAGATCATCGTAGAATATGTAGGAGCCAATATGGGCATCCAGGTCCCGCTATTCGTTATTGACCGGAGACATGTCTCGGTCATGTCTACATTGTTCTCGAACCCGTAGGGTCCGCAAGCTTAAGGTTTCGATGATAGTTATATTATGAGTTTATACATTTTGATGTACCGAAGGTTGTTCGGAGTCCCGGATGTGATCACGGACATGACGAGGAGTCTCAAAATGGCCGAGACATAAAGATTGATATATTGGAAGCCTATGTTTGGATATCGGAAGTGTTCCGGGTGAAATCGGGATTTTACCGGAGTACCGGGAGGTTACCGGAACCCCCCGGGAGCTATATGGGCCTTAGTGGGCTTTAGTGGAAAAGAGAAGGGGCAGCCCAAGATGGGCCGCGCACCTCTCCCCTCCCCTAGTCCGAATAGGACAAGGAGAGGGGGTCGGCCCCCCTCTCTCTTTTCCCCCCACCGCGAATCCTATTCCAACTAGGATTGGGGGGGGGGGGGGAATCCTACTCCCAGAGGGAGTAGGACTCCTCCTGGCGCGCCTCCCCTTGGCCGGCCGCACCCCCCTTGATCCTTTATATACGGAGGCAGGGAACCCCAGAGACACACAAGTTGATCCACGTGATCTTATTCTTAGCCGTGTGCGGCGCCCACTGCCACCATAGTACTCGATAATATTGTAGCGATGCTTAGGTGAAGCCCTGCAACAGTAGTACATCAAGATCGTCACCACGCCGTCATGCTGACGGAACTCTTCCCCGACACTTTGCTGGATCGGAGTCCAGGGATCGTCATCGAGCTGAACGTGTGCTAAAACTCGGAGGTGTCGTAGTTTCGGTGCTTGATCGGTCGGGCCGTGAAGATGTACAACTACATCAACCAAACGCTTTCGTTGTCGATCTACTAGGGTACATAGATCACACTCTCCCCTCATTGCTATGCATCACCATGATCTTGCGTGTGCGTAGGAATTTTTTTGTAATTACTACGTTCCCCAACAGCGGCAGCATCAATGATTTGATTGATGCGGGGCAGGGGGAAGGGATCCTTTGGGCAGGCCTTGTTAAGGTCCTTAAAATTGACGCATAAGCACCAGGATTTGTCCTTCTTATGTACCATCACCAGGTTTGCTAGCCAGTCCGGATGTTTTATGTCTCTGATGTATCCGGCCTCCAATAGCTTGGCTAGTTCCTCTCCCATGGCTTGTCTTTTAGGTTCGGAGAAACGTCGAAGAGCCTGCTTGACTGGCTTGAACCCTTTTAGGATATTTAGGCTGTATTCAGCCAGCCTACGTGGGATTCCTGGCATGTCTGAAGGGTGCCAGGAAAAATGTCCCAGTTCTCGCGTAGGAACTCTCGTAGTGCGGCGTCAACATCAGGGTTTAATTGTGCCCCGATGGAAGCTGTTTTTCGAGGGTCCGTTGGATGGACTTGGAATTTGACTATTTCATCCGCCGGCTTAAAGGAGGTGGACTTCGATCGTTTATCGAGTATCACGTTGTCCCTGTTCACTGTGGAGCGCAGCGCAGTTAGTTCTTCGGCCGCTAGGGCTTCGGATAGTGCCTCAAGGGCCAGTGTAGCTGTCTTTTTTTCGGCGCGGAGTGCTATGTCCGGATCACTAACAAGACTGATGATTCCATTGGGCCCGGGAATTTTGAGCTTCATGTACCCGTAATGGGGTTTGGTTTGGAAGATTGTAAACGCCTCCCGCCCTAGTAGAGTGTGGTATCCGCTGCTGAATGGGGCCACTTGGAATGTAATTTCTTCGGACCTGTAGTTATCCGGCATGCCGAATACCACGTCTAGTGTGATTTTTCCAGCGCAACATGCTTCCCGACTAGGGATGATTCCTCTAAAGGTTGTGCTGCTTTGCTTAATGCGGCTCTAGTCTATTTCCATCTTTTGAAGAGTTTCCTCATAGATGAGGTTTAATCCGCTGCCGCCGTCCATGAGTACCTTGGTGAGTCGAAAGCCGTCCACAATTGGACCGAGGACCAATACGGCCGGCACTCGGGCTGTTTGGAATTTAGGTTCGTCACTGGCATTGAAGGTAATAGTTGTGTCGCTCCAGGGATTTGTTTCTTCTATGTGGCAGATTTCGGACGTGCTGCAGAGTGTTCGCTTCCGTCTATTATTTGACGTGAAGGTCTCAAAGACCGTTAAGACCGTATTGTTGTCCTCGGGGTGGTGCTCTGTGCTTTTTGGGAGGAGTAGATCCTCTCCACTTTTGGCCACCTGCCGGAGTATCCAGCATGCTCTAAGGCTGTGCGTTGGTATTGCATCTGCTGTACTATGAATTTTGCAGGGTCCGTTGAGCCATCCCTCCAGTACGGTTCCTTGCCCCGTAGAGGGCTTTTGATTTTTGGTAGTTAACCAGGTGTATTGTGATAATGCACCCTTATATTTTGGACCGGGTTTGTATTTAGGGCCGGATTATCCCCAAAATTTTATTTCTGTTTTCCAGCGCTTTCCATCACACAGTACTATCGTACTATGGACACCAAGTTGGCAAAGCGTGTAATTTTGCGACGACTTATGGCATTGAGGATTCCCTTGTCCGTGCAATTATTGCAGAAGAATGAAATTGCGTCTTCCTCGTGGCAGTCCTTTATCCTGTTCTTGACCAGGAGGAATCTGGCCCAGTAATGGTGTACTGTTTCTTCAGGGTCTTGCCTAATTTGGGATAGATCGCGTATGTTTGGGTGGGTGGGTGGAATTGAATCCGAATCCTCACCCAATATGGGGCTCAGTGGCCAAGGAGTTTCCGAACTCAAAAGTTTGGATTATTGGATGTTTTCCGGTAAATCTAGCCCGCTCCCTGATTCTGGGTTCGGGCTTTGAGTGACATCCTCCCCTCCGCGGGTATCCGGCTTGGAGGGATCGGGAATCCGGACGTAGCCAGTCCTTAAGATGGATGAAGGGTTGCCGCATTGTTCTTCCACCACTGCAACATGATGTGTGACCTAGGGAGAGTTAATTTCTCTCAGATCGGGTTTAGGCCCAACCTGATCGTAGTCTGTAGCGACTCCTAGGGCGGCAATGCGATCCAAGAGCTCGTTCAGGGAAGAGAGCTCCATTGGATCTAACTGCTCGGTGAGTTCCGAGTTGACATGAAGAGTGCTTTTGATGACCCGAGAAGTCATCGTCGGCGCATCGGCCAAACATGCGGTCATAAGAAAACCATCTAGCCGGAGAGTTTGGCCGATAGCCAGAGCTCCCTCAGCGATGGTGCCGTCTTTAAAGACAGGACAAGAAATCCTTCCTGGTGGCGACGGCACGGCTAAACTCTCAATGAAAGCACCAATGTCGGTGTCAAAACTAGCGGATCTCAGGTAGGGGGTCCCGAACTGTGCGTCTAGGTCGGATGGTAACAGGAGGCAAGGGACACGAAGTTTTACCTAGGTTCGGGCCCTCTTGATGGAGGTAAAACCCTACATCCTGCTTGATTAATATTGATGATATGGGTGTTACAAGAGTAGATCTACCACGAGATCAGCGAGGCTAAACCCTAGAAGCTAGCCTACGATATGATTGTATGTTGTGATTGTTGTCCTACGGACTAAAACCCTTCGGTTTATATAGACACAGGAGAGGGTTAGGGTTACACAAGGTCGGTTACAAAGGAGGAGATATCCATATACGTATTGCCTAGCTTGCCTTCCACGCCAAGTAGAGTCCCATCCGGACACGAGACAAAGTCTTCAATCTTGTATCTTCATAGTCTAACAGTCCGACCAATGGAGATAGTCCGGCTGTCCAGAGACCCCCTAATCCAGGACTCCCTCAGGGGGTAGGTTTGTAACATCCCAATTTTCAATTTGGATATTAATCATTAGGTCATCATATGCATCCATGATTTTTTGATTTTGAATTTGGTTTATTTGGACATTTTGATCCTAGAGACCTTAAGCAACTCAAGGACCATTTGAGAGAGTTGGAGGTTTTCATAATAATTCCATTTTTGAATTTTCAAAATTGGAAATTGGGATCAAAGTGATTTTTATTTGAAATTATTTTTCCAATTATATCAAAATAAATAAAATAATGAGAGAAGATAATATGACTTCTTCCAAACAGTGAGGAAATAAGGGAAATTCAATTTTGAATAAAAATTTATTTTATTTGAATTTTGTTTGACATTTTATTTAGTTAAATTAGAGAAAAATTTGCATTTAGTCCAGAATATGTTCACTTTCTCCTAAATATTAGGGGAGGATGGTGAAAATTATTTCTGGAATTTTAGGATTTTTATTTTATTTTATTGTTTGAATTTTTCTTCACGACGCAATTTACTAAAAAAAAGTTCCACACCGAACTGGGCCGAAGGCCCAGCCAACCCGTCAGCGCCGCCGCCTCCCAGCGTGTGGCCGAGCCGGACTCCGCCGGAGTCAGAGCTGCCGCCGCCTCGCCGCCCGGCCCCTCCTCCAAGTCGGACCACCCCGACCCCCCTTTATAAGCCCCCGGCCTCTCCACCCAGCCCTGCCACAACCCGCCGCCGCAAGCCGAGCCCTGCCACCACCGCTCGCTGCCATGCCGCGCCGCTCGCAGCCGCCCGCGCCACGCCACTCTGCTGCCCGAGCCGCACCACCCCGCCCCGCAGCCCCCGTAGCCATGCCACCCACGCCGGAGTTCGTCGTCGTCGCCACCGATTTATTTCGCGAACCGGTATAAACCGCTAAAACCCGCCCTGATTTATTTTTTTCTAGTTTCGGTTTTTTCATTTTAGACCAGTTTATTTATTAGGTTAAGTTATTTAATGAACATTCACCCGATTGGTTCTGTTAATGAACGAATTCGTTCATTAGTTTCTGTTAGCGAACGTTCGTTCTTTAGAATTTTCTTTTTAGTTTATTTTTCAGCCAGGGACCTATTCGCGATTAGTTTTCTTACAGATTAGTCCTCGATCTTTAAACCCACACTATCTTTTGCTCGTTTACCCAATCCAATGAAACCAACACCAAAGTCTTTGTCTTGTTCCCCTCTGTCCAAATAAACAACTTGAACATGATTTTGGAAATTTAAAATTTGATTTCAAGAAGATTTGAATTTGAACTTCTTTTGATCGTAGTTTGTGTTTCGTAATTCCAATTCGATTGATTCTTTTTGCAAATCGAAGCTCTTCACTTGAACTTTCTATTAAGATCTTTTGTTTTGGTTCGACCTTTGCATCTTATGCTTGAGTGCTTATGAATGCTATTGTTTGTTCACGAGAGAGTTTCCGGAGTGCGAGCCTTGCTACTACGAATCTGTAGGGTTTTCTGATCGTCAGTAAGGGAAGTAACACTTTGATCATATCCCTTGGTTACCCAGTTTTTATGCATTAGTTTCATCCCTCAAACATTGCATGAGTAGGATTTGATAACATGTGGGTGTGGGAAGTAGTTGTTGAGGTAGGAACCTATTGTCTTTTATCAACACTGGGTATTATAGATTATGCTCATACTGTTTTGCTATGCTCGTAGACGTCCATTGGTATGTGAGATTCTTGAAAGATGTGAGAGTGATATTTTTACTAAGGGAAACTTAAGGTGGCTACTTTAATACACATCTGGGCGGATTGGTTGTGGGCACTTGGGGAATCCAGTGTTGTCCTAGGAGATCCCGGGGTACCTGTGTGATCATCCTATGGAATGCCACCTAGGCTCGAAGGGATCATAAGATTATTAATGCTAGAAACTTCCATATGCAGCGATAATCCATTATGGGCTTTGGCATAGTTAAGTAAGTTGTGGGAAACCTTTCCATGATAGGCTAGCAGATGTAGGGGATTGTAGGTGTACCGACCTATCTATCGGTTAAGGGGGCCTCTTCGGAAAGACTGTGTCTCGGTCATCCGTTTTTCAAACAACATGCAGTGCGAGAAATTCAATGGAGGAGATCGAGTCTTGTGGGGGAAAGTGCTCTAACCTCTACAGAGTGTATAAAATAATCATGGTTAGCCGTGTCCCCAGTTATGGACATCTTGAGTATATGGTACTTGAATTATTTTTTGATCTCATCACTTTGCTTAATGAATTTGTTGGGTTATTAATATTATTTTGGGATTGAGATGGGGGTACCTTCTCAATAAGGACATAAACTTTGTAGTTAAATAAAATCTATTCCTTTGTTGTAGGGAAAAATTAGCTTTATGCAAATGATCACCATAGAGCCTCCACCAGCCAAATATGCATGTAGTGATAGCTGTTATTTTGTTCATTGCTCTATAGTGTTATTTCGCCAGCATATTCCATGTGCTGACCTACGCAGCTGCAACGTAGCATGTTGCAGAATTTTCAGACGAAGAGTAAGGTGTGATAGGTTATTGTAATGCACTCAGTTTTGCCGTGAAGTTGTATGGACTCTTTTAACTTTGAAGCTTCCGCAGTTATCTTATTTAGATGGCCTTCAGCCATATTACTGTATGGACTCTTTTGGAGACACTCGATGTAATAAGTGTGTGATTGAACTCTGCAATAAATCCTCTAGCACTGTGTGTGTCAGCAATACCGATCCAGGGACGACACTTAAGCACAGAGACTACGGTCCATTGGGATCGGGTCGCTACAGACAGGAAGCTGAAGGACTGAGGAAGTCCGTGCAGAATTGAGATGCATACTTTCTCGTGCAACAGCAAGCGCTGGGGGATTTAAGCGCCAAATAAGAGAAAGTTAATAAGCTTTCTAAGCATCTTGCTAGCATTATGGGCACCCAAATATTGTTTCTTGAGCTCTTCTGAAGTGGTTTCAGTTCTGGACTTGTTTTGCTGCGGCGTTTATTTGCACTGGTCCCCAACTTTGACAACCAGTGTATATGACATGCTGCTTTGTTCCCTATATTTGCACTGGTGGCGAACTTTGATGCCCAGTGGATGTAATATGTGTAATAGCCGTGATAGCCTAGCATAAGATTCTTGCTTATTTATTTCCTTGTTGTCCTATTTATTTGTTTGCTTGTAGTCAGTGCAGTCCAAACCCTAGTCTCCTTCCACCTCGCGCCGTCGGACACGTCTACCACCATCGCCCGACCACTCACACGCTGCCACGTGTCCCCCAGCGCTCCTGCCGCCGTAGGCCCGCCTGGCCCGGGACGGGCCCCTGAAGCCCGCCGCACCCCGCGCCGCCCATCGCCTCCCCCGCCGCCCTGCTCCACCGCTTGTCTGCCGGCGCCGCCCCGCGCCAAGCTCTGCCGCCCTTCGCCGCGCTTCCCCGCTGACCTCGCCGCTCAGCCGCGCCACCGTACTGACCACGCCGCGCCACCGCCGTTGGGCTCCGCCAACCCCGCCGACGGACGGATCCGGTCTCGCCGACCCTCGCTAGCGCCGCCCGACCTTCCCCCTTGTCCGGCAACTCCCCTCTGGCGAGCCCCGACCGCTCCGGCCGACGTCCTCCTCCACTCCGGCGAGATCTCCGTCGTGCCTCGAAGTCTGTGCCAACCCTAGATCTGGATAAGGTTGACCCCGAATTTCCTCTAAGTCCCGTTTTTCTTACATTGTGATGCCCTGTTCAACATGCTATATCTCCGGGCACGGTCCTTCGATTCATGCATATGATATATCAAAGTGTTCGTCTCGTGTTGCACTTAATGTTAGTGACATTTTCATGCACGTTACTGTCCATATTGATGCCATTATCATCGTTGCAAAAGTGCTATATGATGTTGTCTGTTCACAGTTAACAGAACTTGATGATTTGTCATTTTCATTGCATTTTGTGTGTGCATCCTATGAGCATGATGTGTACATGTTTTATGATCTCAATCATTCCATCTTTACAGAGGTGCAACTCTTGTATTTTTGTGATCTATGTGGTGACTAGCACAAGCATGCAAAGTAGGCTTCATAATGTTGCTAATTTCAGACACATAGTGATTTTTCCAAATCATTTTTCGTGTTACATTTTGATGCCATGTTAACTTGTTGCTACCATGAGATCCATGCACATTTTGATATAGTTCAATAAGAATGTTTTGTAGCTGTGGTTTTGCTCTATCCATTAATTCCTCTGGTTGCAATTATGGAGTACTCTAGCATGTCATTTCCTTGCTCTACTTTTGCTAAATATTGTTCGTGGCAGATTGTTAACATGATATTCAATATTGCCTTGTGTTTTGATAGTGATCCACATGCCCTATTAACTTGCTCCTGCCATGCTTTGCTTCTTGAATATGTCTACTTCATGTTGGTTACCTTGTCACGCCATGAAATGCCTTGTGGTGAGTGAATTGAGCTTGCAAATTTGCTATCATGAATCTCTTCCTACTATGTCATGTTTTTCATGTGCCTGAAACTCTTCCTATAACTTGCCATGTTTGCATGGGTGCCACATCATTTTCCATGCATCTTTGGTCAAAGTTCGGTGAGGGAGTTTGGTTCTATGTGTTTAGTACTAGCATGCCAACCCTTTGTTTTCCATGATATGTTCCTGTATAATGTTGTTTGCTAGCTCTAAACATTGCTTCCTGATGTTGTTTTGACATGATTAGTATTTTCTCTAAGTCTCTGATGCTGATATCATTTGCATTTTTGCCATGCTATTTTGAGCTTGTTCTAATGAGAACTAGCAGGAGCTTAGTGTTCATGATTTGTAGAGTTTCATGTGTACTATATGTTCATGTGCTTTGTTGCCATGTTGGAGTGTTGTAGCATATTTTCTTGTTGCATTCTAAGTGCTATGATGCTGTTAATTGCAGATTTGCGTCATTCTTGTTTTGCTTGTCATTTGCAAACCGTGCATCCATTTCCTGTGATCCTTATATCAATTTTGACCAAAATCACCTCATCATTCAAGCGGCATACTTGTTTTGACAAGTTGATGCCTTGATCATCTTTTCCATTCTGGAGTTCCCATATGCATTGCATATCATATCTTGCGTTCCACGCCATGTATGGCATTATGTTGCTTGTGCCTTGCACCGTGATTGATTGTTGTTCTGTTGCTTGTGTTCTTGCTTTGGGTAGAGCCGAGAGACTAGTTCGTGAATGAGGAACCTGTTGAGTACGCTAACGAGGACCAAGCTTTCGACAACTCTGAGAACTTTGCAGGCAAGATGACCACTACCCTTGATATCACTTCTATCTTTGCTTGCTAGTTGTTTGTTCTATATTGCCATGTCAAGCCTCTAACCCACGTTCCTAGCAAACCGTTGTTTGGCTAAGTTACCGCTTGTGCTCAGCCCCTCTTATAGTGTTGCTAGTTGTAGGTGCGTTGCAGGTTGTTCCATGTTGGAACATGGATATGTTGGGATATCACTATATCTCTTATTTAATTAATGCATCTATATACTTGGCAAACGGTGGAAGGCTCGGCCTTATGCCTGGTGTTTTGTTCCACTCTTGCCGCCTTAGTTTCCGTCATACCGGTGTTATGTTCCTTGATTTTGTGTTCCTTACGTGATTGGGGTTATGGGACCCCCTTGATAGTTCGCTTTGAATAAAGCTCCTCCAGTAAATCCCAACCTTGGTTTTACATTTGCCAACCTAAGCCTTTTCCCTTGGGTTCTGCAGACCCGAGGGTCATCTTTATTTTACCCCCTGGGCCACTGCTCCTCTGAGTGTTGGTCCAACCTAGAGCCACTTGCAGTGCCACCCCTTCACCTGGGGTCTTCGGTTGCCGTATGTAGTGTTTATCCGGTGTGCCCTGAGAACGAGATACGTGTGACTCCAATAGGGATTTGTCGGCACATCGGGCGGTCTTGCTGGTCTTGTTTTACCATTATCGAAATGTCTTGTAACCAAGATTCCGAGACTGATCGGGTCTTTTCAGGAGAAGGAATATCGTTCGTTGATCGTGAGAGCTTGTGATGGGTCTAGTTGGGACACCCCTGCAGGGTATAAACTTTCAAGAGCCATGCCCGCAGTTATGTGGAAGATGGGAATTTGTTAATATCCAGTTGTAGAGAACTTGACACTTGACTTAATTAAAATGAACCAACCGCGTGTGTAGCCGTGATGGTCTCTTTTCGTCGGAGTCCGGGAAGTTAACACAGTTGGGTTATGCTTGTGCATAAGTAGTTTCAGGATCACTTATTAATCACTTCTAGCTTCATGACTGTTGCGTAGCTTCTCATCTTACTCTTATTTGTGTATGTTAGCCACCATTTTGCTTAGTGATTGTTGCAGCTGCACCTCATTACCTTATCCTACCCATACGCTTAAATAGTCTTGATCTCACGGGTGTGAGATTGCTGAGTCCTCGTGACTCATGGATACTTCCAAACAGTTGCAGGTGCTAATGATACCAGCGTAGGTGATGCTACCGAACTCTAGTGGGAGTTCGACGAGGACCTTGGTTGTTACTATGTTTCGTTTCTTGATGATCAGTAGTGGAGCCCATTAGGACGATCAGGGATCTAGCATTTGGGGTTTATCTTCCTTTTCATTTGAATTTGACCGTAGTCGGTCTATGAGTGTATTTTGGATGATGTATGAATTATTTATGTATTGTTTGACGTGGCGAGTGTAAGCCAACTCTATTTATCCCTGTCTTGTTCATTACATGGGATTTTTGTGAAGATGACCCTTCTTGTGACAAAACCACTATGCGGTTATGCCTCTAAGTCGTGCCTCAACATGTGGGAGCTATAGCCGCATCGTGGGAGTTACAAGTTGGTAATCAGAGACATCCCCGACTTAGGAGCCCCCTGCTTGATCGAACCGCTGACGTTGTTGAGTCTAGAACAAAATGTTTGAGTCTTAGGATTATATATTTTGGAGAGTAGGATTCTTTTTACTCCTCAGTCCGTTCGTCGCTCTAGTGAGGCCTCCAGATGTAGATGTTTTGTCTTTCCTCTCCTCAAATTTCATGAATTTTTTAGGATCACGCGGGTATCTTGGAATCATTTCGATGTTTTGTGATGAGAACATTTTTCTTGTTGCCTCCTAACATTTAAGGGTTGTGGCAGTGTCCCGGGGAGTTGAGCTCCGATGTTTTGTCGTCACAATTTCATCGTTGCAGTTATGGAATACCCGAGTTCGCCGACATAAAAAAATCTCTTTTATGCAGTTGTTGGTGAGATAACCTCGACGCCACCCAATACTGGGGCGGAAGTTCGGGAGTATTGCCATAACTCATATAACGGATGCTTTTCGATGGTTGAGGTACATGATTTCGGAGTTTTCTTGGTTATGTGTTGACGGATGGATACAGTTAGAGCGTAGGGCTTGTTAGTTGTGTGATATATATTGTGCCTCCCTGTATCCCCAACACCATATTGCATAACCAGAAAGTTTCAGGAGTTTATAGGTGGGATTTCAAGTAGCTCTAGTATTTCTTCCCGCGGATATTTGGTTCGTAATTGGGTAATCCTTACCACTTATTTGTTCCTAATCGTACCTTGTTGCTTCATTCATCAACCTTTATCTAAGTGGCTTCTCAACTTAATGGATGTGTGATGTTAACTTTGGAATTCATTCGTTCATCCTTATTCGAATGTTTATTGTGAAGACTATATGTTGCAATTTCTATCCATTGATTGAGCTTGTCTATCTGTCTATCAAGATTCTAATGAATGTCACCCTCTTCAGGATGTCTCCTCCAACGCGTCTGAATCCGAAATGCAATGATGGGAGTTAGGCGAACCCTCCAGCTCTGCATCTAGAGGCATGGCAAGCTGTCATGGTAGCCACCAACACCAACACCCCGATGCTTTTGCAACTCTTGCAAGAGCGCAACCAAGGCCAAGGCAAACAAGGAAATCAAGGTCAAGGGCAGTTCAACAATCAGCCTCAGTTTGCTAGCCTCAACCAGTTCCTTGCAAATCAGCCGAAGTCTTTCAGCAACTGTGTCGAGGCCACAGACGCCGATGATTGGCTCGTGGACATCTCCAAGCATTTTGAATGTAGCAATGTCAAGCTTGAGGACTTTGTCAAGTTTGCTTCATTTCAACTCAAGGACCAAGCTGCTGATTGGTATCAACAATACAAAGATTCCAGAGGAGGTCGAGTGATTACCTGGGATGATTTTTGCCGAGACTTCAAAGCTCATCACATTGCAACAAGTGTTGCTGAGAGTAAGCGTGAGGAGTTCTGCAATCTCAAGAAAGAAAGCATGTCTGTGTACCAATACAACATCGAGTTTCAGAAACTTGCTCGCTTCGCAAGGCGGGATGTTCCTGATGAAAAGAGCATGATCTATCACTTCAGAGGTGGCCTCAAAGAAGATCTGTAGTTAGCTCTCGTTCTTGTTGAGCCTACTAAGTTCGATCAATTCTATAACATGGCCCTCAAGCAAGAAGGTGCTCTGCTCAAGTGTGAGGCATCAAAGAGGAGAATCAGGGATGCAGTTCAGTCCTGTTCTTCCTCATGAGTGGCAGCTAAGCAACAGAAGTTCTGGCTTCCTCCTCCTCTATTTCGTCAGCCCTACCAGCAGAAGAGCAAAGGTGGCCATGGATTTTCCCACCCACCCAATCCATGCTATCAGAACAAGTCTCGGACTAAAGCTCCAAGGTCAAGTTCTCCTTATCATCATCCGCTCTCTGAGGTGCCTTGCAACAAGTGTCAGCAGAAAGGTCACTATGCAAACAAGTGCTTCAACCAAAGGCTCCTTCCGCCCCCTCCTCGTGTGAGATCTTCCAGCAGTGCGGTGGTCAAGCATAATCCCAAGCATGCAAAGGTGAACATGATGAACGCAGCTCAGGCAGAGGATTCTTCAAAAGTGATAATGGGTAATCTCTAAGTTAATTACATTCCTGCAAAAGTTTTATTCAATATTGGTGCATCGCTTTCTTTCATGCCAAGACCTTTTATTGCCAAGCATGAGTTTGTGACGAAAAAGATTCCTATCCCGTTGAAGATTGTGTCCCCGGGTAAGTAAATGACATCTAATAATTGCGTCCCAGATGTTTCTATCAAGATCGGCAACTATAAATTTCTGTCTAAACCAATTGTTCTTGGCGACTCTGATATTGATCTAATTCTCTGGATGGACTGGCTTTCTAAGAACAAGGCTCAACTTGATTGTGTTGCCAGGGAAATTCAATTGACACACTCTTCGGATGATGTGATCATCTATGCCTCTCGGGACGAAACCATTCGACTATTCTCTCTCAATGAGAAGGGCGAGTTGGATGCAATTTCTCAGATTCCAGTCGTTTGTGAGTACCAACACGTCTTTCCAGAAGAGCTTCTGGGAATGCCTCCTCACTAGCTAGTTGAATTTGTTATCAATCTTGAGCCTAATACAGAACCCATTTGCAAGCGTCCATACAAGCTTGGACCAGATGAGTTGAAGGAATTGAAGAGACAACTCGATGAACAAGAGTGTCTGAGTTTGATCAGACCGAGTTCATCTCCATGGGGTTGTGGTGTTCTTTTTGTCGAGAAGAAGGATGGCACGGACCAACTTTGTGTCGACTACCGTCCATTGAACAGGGAGTCAATAAAGAACAAGTATCCTCTTCCCAACATAAATGAGCTATTCAAGCAACTTAAATGTGCTAAAGTATTCTCCAAGCTTGACCTCCATATGGGTTATCATCAGATTCGCATTCGTGAACAAGATATCCCCAAGGCAGCATTCAGAACAAGCTTTGGTTCTTATGAATATACTGTCATGTCTTTCGGCCTTGTCAATGCCCCTCCAACGTTCTCTAGCATGATGAACTTCATCTTCAACCCATACAGAAATGGATTCGTCCTTGTGTATCTCGATGATATCTTGGTCTTCTCCAAGAATAAGAAGGATCATGCCAAGCATTTGCGATTGGTGCTCGACATGCTCAGAGAGAATCAATTCTATGCAAAGTTTTCCAAATGTGAGTTTTGGCTTGATGAAGTTCTTTATCTTGTTCATATCATCTCCTCCAAGGGCATTGCTGTTAATCCGGAAAAGGTTTCTGCAATTGTGAACTGGGAACCTCCTCAGAATGTCAAGCAGCTCCGTAGTTTTCTTGGAATTGCAAGCTATTGCCGAAGATTCATTGAGAATTTCTCAGAGATTGCAAATCCTCTTTCCAACCTCCTCCACAAGCATGTCAAGTATGTCTGGATGCCTGAGTGTGACATTGCTTTCAACACCCTCAAAGAGAAGCTTGTCTCACCTCCTGTCTTGACTTTTCCTGATGTATCCAAGCCATTCGAAGTTTTCTGTAATGCCTCTTTGGAAGGTCTCGGCGCTGTGTTAATGCAAGAGAAGAAAGTTGTGGCCTATACTTCTCGCCAATTGAAGCCCAACGAAAGGAACCACCCCACTCACGATCTTGAGTTGATGGCAGTTGTCCATGCATTAATAACGTGGAGACATCTCTTGTTGGGAAGGCAAGTGGAAATTTTCACCGATCACAAGAGCCTCAAGTATATCTTCACTCAACCCAACCTCAACCTCAGGCAAACTCATTGGGTTGAAACGCTTCAAGAGTACAATCTAAGTATTGAATATACTCCAGGCAAGGCCAATGTCATTGCAGACGCTTTGAGCATGAAGGCTTATTGCAACAGGTTAATTCTCAAGCCATTCCAACCGGATCTTTGTGAAGCTTTCCGCAAACTCAACCTTCAATTCGTTCCTCAAGGTTTTCTTGCCAACCTTCAAGTCACTCCTACTTTGGAAGATCAAATTTGTGAGGCACAACTCCTTGATACCATGGTGAAGAACGTGAAACGCGGTATTGCCAAGGGCTTATTGATACGTCTCCGTCGTATCTACTTTTCCAAACACTTTTTCCCTTGTTTTGGACTCTAACTTCCATGATTTGAATGGAACTAACCCGGACTAACGCAGTTTTCTGCAGAATTGCCATGGTGTTATTTTTGTGCAGAAATAAAAGTTCTCGGAATGACCTGAAAATCAACGGAGATTATTTTTGGAATATATATAAAATACTAGAAGAAAGATCCACGTCAGGGGGCCCACACCCTGTCCATGAGGGTGGGGGCAGGCCCTACCCCCTGGGCGCGCCCCCTGCCTCGTGGGCCCCCTAATGCTCCACCGACCTCAAGTCCAATTCCATATATTCGTGTTCGGGGAGAAAAAAATCAAAGAGAAGGATTCATCGCCTTTTATGATACGGAGCCGCCGCCAAGCCCTAAACTCTCTCGGGAGGGCTGATCTGGAGTCCGTTCGGGTCTCCGGAGAGGGGAATCGGTCGCCGTCGTCATCATCAACCTTCCTCCATCACCAATTTCATGATGCTCAGCACCGTGAGTGAGTAATTCCATCGTAGGCTTGCATGACGGTGATGGGTTGGATGAGATTAATCATGTAATCGAGTTTGTTTTGTTAGGGTTTGATCCCTAGTATCCATTATGTTCTGAGGTTGATGTTGCTATGACTTTGCTATGCTTAATGCTTGTCACTAGGGCCCGAGTGCCATGATTTTAGATCTGAACCTATTATGTTTTAATCAATATATGTGAGTTCTTGATCCTATCTTGCAAGTCTATAGTCACCTATTATGTGTTATGATCTGTTAACCTTGAAGTGACAATAATCGGGATACTTACCGGTGATGACCGTAGTTTGAGGAGTTCATGTATTCACTATGTGTTAATGCTTTGGTCCGGAACTCTATTAAAAGGAGGCCTTAATATCCCTTAGTTTCCAATAGGACCCCGCCGCCACGGGAGGGTAGGACAAAAGATGTCATGCAAGTTCTTTTCCATAAGCACGTATGACTATATTCGGAATACATGCCTACATTACATTGATGAACTGGAGCTAGTTCTGTGTCACCCTATGTTATGACTGTTACATGATTGATCGCATCCGGCATAATTCTCTATCAACGATCCAATGCCTATGATCTTTTCATATATTGTTCTTCTCTTATTTACTTTTCCGCTACTACTGTTACAATCACTACAAAACCCAAAAATATTACTTTTGCTACCGCTACTTTTTGCCACCGTTACCACTACTATCATATTACTTTGCTACTAAATACCTTGCTGCAGATATTAACTTTCAGGTGTGGTTGAATTGACAACTCAACTGCTAATACTTGAGAATATTCTTTGGCTCCCCTTGTGTCAAATAAATAAATTTGGGTTGAATACTCTACCCTCGAAAACTGTTGCGATCCTCTATACTTGTGGGTTACCAAGATCAACAGCAGGTTCAATTTTATGGCGTTGTTGCTGGGGAGCATAGCTCTATTCTTTGAGTCACCTAGGATTTATATTTGTTTATCATTATGAAGAACTTGAAAGATCAAAGAACTAATATTTTCCCTCAACTACGAGGGGGGGTAAGGAACTGCCATCTAGCTCTACACTTGATTCACCTTCTGTTTTGAGTAAACTTGCGACACCTAAACCTGCTTCTTCTATTAATTCTGATATGTCGCATGTTATTGATGATGCCACTTCTGCTATGCATGATACTTATGATGAAACTACTTCTATGCTTGATATTACTGTGCCACTTGGTGAATTTCTTGATGAACAACTTGCTAGGGATAGAGAGAATGAAATTATTGAAACTGATAATACTGATGAAAGTGATGATGAAGATTCTCCCCCTAGATATGAATTGCCTGTTGTGCCTGAGGGTTATGTTATGGATGAAAAAACTGCTAGAGACTTTCTTGCCAGCAATGATAGAAGTGATCTTAAGAAACTATTAGCTAAGCTGAAAGAAAAATCTCTGAATGCTAGAATAAAATATGATCCTGCTTATGCCGCTTCACCTATCTTTATTACTGATAAGGATTATGATTTCTCAGTTGATCCTCATATAATTACTTTGGATGAATCTAATCCTTTCTATGGCTATGAATCTAAAACTGTTGTGGCACATCTTACTAAATAAAATGATATAGCTACCCTGTTCACTAATGATGAGAAAACTCGCTACTATTATATCCTTAAATTATTTCCGTTCTCATTAAAGGGTGATGCTAAGATATGGTTTAATTCTCTTGATCCTTGTTGTGTGCATAGTCCCCAGGATATGATTTACTACTTCTCTCACTACAAGAAATATGTCAACTTATGACCTTCTGTCAGTGACCATCAAAGAATTGGTCATAAATTTATGACCATTTTAGACCAATTGGTCAAAAGCTGTTCAGGGGGCTCCAAACCCTAAACCATTGCGACCATTTTGGTCAAAAAGGTCGTAATTTCCTTACACGAAATGGTCACAAAGCAAACAGTGCTAGTCCACTTCCTTATTTCTAGTTGTTAATGACCCATATAGATGGTCATCGCCTTGTAGATTGTGGTGGGTTGTGATGACTAGGCGTCATCTCATCAGTTTTGCCTATGTGTCATGTCCATGTGGCAGTTTTTGCCCTAGGTTGTTAAGCAACCTATATTTCTATCATTCCCAAAATTCCGAAAAAAATCTCATAAATTCTTTGGGGCACATCTTCATCAAATATATAAAAATCCTTCCTTGCCTAGTTCAAAACTAATTCAACAATATTCATTTTCCTATTCTGTTCACAACAACACTTTATGAAGGAAGCGCTATTTATATATTCTTGATTGCCCTCGGAATTTTTGGGCACTCTTTCCTATCCAAATCATTACCGCATGACAAAATTCAACTCCATTTTCCTAGCAAATCTTCCTCGAGAAATTTTCAAATTTTTGTCCACATAGAAGCATTGTGAAGGAAGTACCTTTTTTATATCTCTAAATGACATGAAATGTATATAGTTCCTTCATATGCCCAAATTATCACCCTCCTCCAAATTGCAGCTCAGTCAAATCATCTATGTGAGCCCAGGTTCAATTTATATTTTATGGCCAAATTGGCACGTTGCAAAGCAAGTGTTATATAGACCCCTCCTATTACCCTCAAACGTTTTGGGCACACTTCCATACCCAAATCATTACCACATGATAATATTCAGCTCAATTTTCCTAGTAAATCTTTCTCGGGAAATTTCCAAAGTTTCTACCTCGAGACAAGCTTTGTGAAGTAAGTACTAGCTAGGCTTACCCAAATGATCTGAAAATTTACCAGCGCATGACCATACCTAAGTAACTTACCTACACCAATTTTGAACTCATTTCATTCATCCAATCTCTCTCACTAGTTTTCCCAAGTTTCTGTCCATAGAAGAGCATTGTGAAGGAAGTACTTCTTTGGCATGTCCAAATGGTATCAATTTTCTACAATGCTTTCCTATGCCCAAATAACCATCCTCCACAAAATTTCAGCTCACTCCATTCATTATTTTGAGCCCAGCTTCAACATTCATATTTTTGTCCAGCGTGGTACTTTGCAAAGCAAGTACCACCTAGGATCCTCCTTTTGAGCTAAAAATTTGTGAAGACATTCTCCTTAGTAGATGATCATCCTCAGCCAAAACTCACGCCCATTGGCCATGTGCATTTCCCGTACCGCTAATCAAATACTTGGCTGCTAATTCATGTTTGAGCATCGATCGGTCTCCTCGTGAGAATCTTATGTTGTAATTTTCTTCCTAGCACCAACCTGGGGAGTGCCCAACCCACTAGACATGCCTAGGCCGCCCAAAACACATGACAACATTACGGTCACGCGGTGACCACACGACGGGCATGCGAGTTTATGCGCTCTAGAGTTGGGGCCCTCGGCTACCGCCCAAACCTCGACGTATCGCCACCAAACCATGTATTTATGATTAAATAGGTCCTTATGTAACTATAAATGATTTTTGGAAAAAGTAAATAGCAAACTATGAGGCAGCTGCAGTTCAAATTTGACCCGCTTCCAGCTGAATCAGCGGAAATTTGTCTTTTTCACGAGAGGTGGATCAAAAAAATTTCCACCCAACCATTTTGTCAATTGCGCATTAAATATGGCCTAGTATTTTCTAAAAATGATTTGGTACAATTTTGCAACAATTATTTGGCAGTTCCTTCACAAAAAAACCTCCTTTCGGGCACTCGAAAAATGGAAAATGGTTTTTTCGTCCAACGAAAATGAAAACTTCCTTAGGCAACATTGTTTGCCATTCCAATATGCACCCGTGTGCATAATATGAGATCATTTGAACAAACTATGCCATGAATGTGGCCATAAGATTGATCATTTGGCTTGAAAGCCATTGATCTCCACACACGATAGCTCGTTTCTGAGAACACTTTTTTAAAATAATTGCCATATTACAAGTTTGTTATTTTTCCTAAGAACTTGACCACATATGATGACACAATGCAAAGGTTTCCCAATTTTTTGAATTTTTTTTGAATTTTTTATGCCTGTTTCAAAATGCGGTCAAAACGGCGGGAATGACCGTTCCTAGCTAGTGGTTGAATATTGGAATTTTTTTGGTGTTTCTCTGATTAAATAGATACTTATGTACCCAGAAATGATTTTTGCAAAAAATAAATAGCAAACTACAAGGCAGCTGCAGTTCAAATTTGACCCGCTTCCAACTAAATCGGCGGAAATTTGTCTTTTTCACGGGAGGTGGATCAAAATTTTTTCCACCCAACCATTTTGTCAATTGTGCATTAAATATGTCCTAGTATTTTATAAAAATGATTTGGTCCAATTTTGCAACAATTATTTGGTAGTTCCTTCACAAAAAAACCTCCTTTCGGGCACTCGAAAAATGGAAAATGGTTTTTTCGTCCAACAAAAATGAAAACTTCCTTAGGCAACATTGTTTGCCATTCCAATATGCACCCGTGTGCATAATATGAGATCATTTGAACAAACTATGCCATGAATGTGGCCATAAGATTGATCATTTGGCTTGAAAGCCATTGATCTCCACACATGATAGCTCGTTTCTGAGAACACTTTTTAAAAATAATTGCCATATTACAAGTTTGTTATTTTTCCTAAGAACTTGGCCACATATGATGACACAATGCAAAGGTTTCCCCTTTTTTTTGATTTTTTTGAATTTTTTATGCCCGTTTCAAAATGCGGTCAAAACGGCGAGAATGACCATTCCTAGCTAGTGGTTGAATATTGGAATTTTTTTGGTGTTTCTCTGATTAAATAGATACTTATGTACCTATAAATGATTTTTGGAAAAAATAAATAGCAAACTACAAGGCAGCTGCAGTTCAAATTTGACCCGCTTCCAACTGAATCGGCGGAAATTTGTCTTTTTCACGAGAGGTGGATCAAAAAAATTTCCACCCAACCATTTTGTCAATTGTGCATTAAATATGGCCTAGTATTTTATAAAAATGATTTGGTCCAATTTTGCAACAATTATTTGGTAGTTCCTTCACAAAAAAAACCTCCTTTCAGGCACTCGAAAAATGGAAAATGGTTTTTTCGTCCAACGAAAATGAAAACTTCCTTAGGCAACATTGTTTGCCATTCCAATATGCACCCGTGTGCACAATATGAGATCATTTGAACAAACCATGCCATGAATGTGGCCATAAGATTGATCATTTGGCTTGAAAGCCATTGATCTCCACACATGATAGCTCGTTTCTGAGAACACTTTTTTAAAATAATTGCCATATTACAAGTTTTTTATTTTTCCTAGGAACTTGGCCACATATGATGACACAATGCGAAGGTTTCCCAATTTTTTGATTTTTTTTGAATTTTTTATGCCCGTTTCAAAATGCGGTCAAAATGGCGGGAATGACCGTTCCTAGCTAGTGGTTGAATATTGGAATTTTTTTGGTGTTTCTCTGATTAAAAAGATACTTATGTACCTAGAAATGATTTTTGGAAAAAATAAATAGCAAACTATGAGGCAGCTGCAGTTCAAATTTGACCCGCTTCTAGTTGAATCGGCGGAAATTTGTCTTTTGCACCAGATGTGGATAAAAACTTTTGAAACCCAACATTTGGTCAATTGTGCATTAAATATGGCCTAGTATTTTAGAAAATTGATTTGGTCCAATTTCGCAATAAATATATTCTAGGTCCTTCACAAAATAAACTCATTTCGGGCACTCAAAAATTATTTTTAGTCAATTACGACCAATTTAGATGGTCATAACGTCATACTACATTCTGATTGGTGTGTGGATGTATCATGCGGATCGTGCATCAAACACCATTGGATGCTCGCGGATCCAACGGCCGTCCTCAACCCTTCCACGCCAACCCTGAAACCCTAGATGGTCATTTGCATCCAACCCCTGCCTCCTTTCTTTCCAGTTTCAGATCCATCGATCCCATTCCAGATCCCCCGTCTCCTCGCCGTCTCGCCCGATGGAGAGAGCTCGCCTCCTCCCTTCCATATCCATCTCCGCCAGCACCTCCCTCTGGCGGAGCTCGCCGTTGTTCATGGCCTCCTCCACGCCCCTCCTCTCGCCCCTCCCCTTCCCTCACCTCGTTACTGACGCGCCCCCGCTGCCCCCCACGATCTAGATCTCCATGAACCAGTTGATGAAGTCATGTACCTACGGTAGGGACACGGACCCGTCCTAAAGAGCCCTACCATAGGACATCCCTAGAAGAAGTCACCTTTCAATCAACTTGAAGATATCCCACTCGATGGGTTGAAGACACTCGACCAAGAAGCTGTCACTCGACCAAGAAGCCAACCACTCGACTGCCAGAAGACCTCAAGACACTCCACAGGCAAACAGTCGGCTATTAAGTAGTCTTTATGATTATTATGACACTTTATTAGGGACGTTATCAGTAACGCCCCACCTTAAATGTACCTTAAACCCCGCATTACTGAGGGCAGGAGAGGGCTGGCGAACTCTATATAAGCCATCCCCCCCTCAGTATCAGGGGTTCGCACCCCTATCATTTTACACACGCATAATCCAGTCGACCGCCTCCGGGCACCGAGACGTAGGGCTGTTACTTCCTCCGAGAAGGGCCTGAACTCGTAAAACTTGCGTGCTTACAACTTCCCAATAGCTAAGGTCTAGCCTCCTCATACACCCCCCTACCTCACTGTCAGACTTAGAACCACGACAGTTGGCGCCCACCGTGGGGCATTAGTCTTAGCGCCTAATTGGAGAAGTTGCGATTTTTCCGATCCACTTGATCATGTTTTCCTGCGGAGCTTTGGCAGAGGGCCGCGAGATCCGTCTCGGCGGACTCACTTTCATCGCCGACGACTCCGCCTGGCTCCAGGAGGCGCCGCTTGACGTTGACGCGCTCCCCGTCCGCGGTGCGACGCACTTCCACGCGTGCGTCCGTGGCGTCCTCCTGCGGCAGCCGTCGACCCCATATCGGTCGATTCCTGTGACATCTCCCCGCCCTGTCTCCCGCCAGCGCAAGCGCTCAGGTCGGTCGAGACTCCAGCGGTGGGTGAAGCACGCCGCGGCCCGCCAGTCGGCGGTCCCACAAGTCACGGCAATCGAGCCCGACGAATCCCTCTGCGACCTGTTCGATCTGTCGACTGGCTCCGTGGAGACTGCATCCGAGTGTGATAGCAGCGACCCTTTGGCAGAGGTTCTGGCGGTCGAGGGGACACACAGTCCTCCTGGATTCCATCGCACTGATAGTGGTGCAGATAGAGGCGATCCGTCGCATCCCCACGACGAATACCTCCCCAAGCCTCTTACGTCGTTGCAGCGGGAGGAGCTTCGTCGCCGGAACATGGACGCGCTCTACACTCCTATTGTTGGAGAAACCCCCGAGGCCCGGGCCTTGGAGGACGCGCGCTTGGCTAATCTGGCCGAGCGCACTCGACTGGAGAATTTACAGCGAGCTCTCGACGAGCGAGCGCGTCAGCGGGCTCCCAAGTCCAGTCGACGACAGCAAGCTCCCGAATCCAGTCGACGTCAGCTCTTCCCACCACCGCAGGTATACCGAACTCCGGTTCAGAACCTGGCTGCCGCGACCCGCATAGCAGAGTCAATCCAGCCCTCTCAATCAGAGGCTGGCAGAGGGTTGTTGCAGATCAGAGCATTGCTCCGAGCGGCGGGAAATCAGAATTCCGCCGTCTCTCAGTCGCGGGATAGGATCCACAGTCGATCCGTTGCAACGGAAACCGTCCAGTCGGCTCACAGCCCGAGATCGCCCCCGAGGCGTGAGGGACGTGGAGACCGGCACAATCAGTACAGGAGGAATGAACAATATGCTCACCGACCCGACCGTGATGATAGACGTCGAGTGCCATCCCCTCCGCCGAGGAGTGGATCGTATGCAGCTCGACATCGAGATGACAGGTGCCCCCATAACGTTGGGCAGAGGATCCCAGTCGACCCCAGAGACCCAGGCTTTGACGCGAGATCCATCCTCGTTCAAGGTCTTGTGGACAGGAACGGGGCTCATCGAGAGGGCCACAACAGAGATACGCCCACCGGCAGCAGAGCACACGCCTCGGGGCCTGAATGTTTCAGTCGAGCCATCAGGGCCGCGGTGATCCCTCCCAACTTCAGGCTGGCGACTGGAATCAGCAAGTTCACCGGTGAATCCAAGCCCGTCACGTGGCTCGAGGAATACCGAGTGGCTGTGCAGATTGGCGGCGGCAATGATGAGGTGGCCATGAAGCATTTACCTCTCATGTTGGAAGGCTCAGCTAGGGCGTGGCTGAATCAGTTGGTGCCCAGCAGCATTTACACTTGGGAGGATCTCTCCCGAGTGTTTATCACAACCTTCGAAGGGACGTGCAAGCGCCCTGCAGGCCTTACGGAGCTGCGGTCTTGCGTGCAGAAGCCAAATGAAACTCTAAGAGAATACATCCAGAGGTGGATCACACTGCACCACTCGGTCGAGAACGTGCTAGACCATCAAGCAGTTTGCGCTTTCAAAGAAGGCGTCAAATACAGGGAGTTGAATCTAAAGTTTGGTCGAACTGGAGAGATGTCCCTGAATCGGATGATGGAGATTGCCACCAAGTACGCTAATGGAGAAGACGAGGACCGACTCTGAAGTGGCAAACTCAAATTAGTCGCCCAAGAAATCGGAGGAAACTCCAGTCGGAAGCAGAAGCGGAAGGCCGAGCCAGCCGCCCCTGGGGAGGCCCTGGCTGTGGCCCAGGGAAACTTCAAGGGAAAACCCAAGGGCACATGGAAGCCCAAGAAGGTTAAAGATCAGGAGGGGAATGATGTTTTGGACCTACCATGTCACATCCACACCAAGAAAGATGAAGAAGGAAATTTTATTTTCCCGAAGCATACCACTCGACAGTGTCGGCTTCTGATTCAGCAGTTCCAGGGCAAGCAGCCCAAGGATAAGGAAAAAGAACCAGACAGAGTAGAGGACAAGGAGGATAGTGACGATGGATACCCCCAAGTCAATTCCACCTTGATGATTTTTGCTGATGTCGAAAGCAAAAGTCGACTGAAAGTCATTAACCGTGAGGTGAACATGGTTGCCCCGGCGACACCCAGTTACCTGAAGTGGTCTCAGACTGCCATCACATTCGACCAGTCCGATCACCCGACGCACATTGCCACCCCTGGGAGGCAAGCTTTGGTGGTCGACCCAGTTGTCGAAGGCACTCGACTGACCAAAGTCCTTATGGACGGCGACAGTGGCCTAAACATACTATACGCTGAAACTTTGAAAGGAATGGGCATTTCGATGTCCAGACTCAGCACCAGTAACATGAGCTTCAACGGAGTCATTCCTGGGAAGAAAGCCGAGTCACTCGGCCAGATTGCTCTTGATGTGGTTTTTGGTGATTCAAAGAATTACCGCAAGGAAAAGTTGACATTTGAAGTTGTGGACTTCCAGAGTGCTTATCACACCATTTTGGGCAGGCCAGCTTACGCACGCTTCATGGCTCGACCATGTTACGTGTATCTTAAATGAAAGATGCCTGGCCCCAAAGGTGTGATCACTGTTACGGGCAACCGGAAGAAAGCAGAAGAATGTTTTCAGAAGGGATCAAAGATCGCCGATGCTCAGATGGCAGTGGTTGACCTGAAAGAGTACCAAAGGGCGGCCGACCCGAGTGAATTGCTGCGGGCTAAGAAGCCTGCCTCCGAGTCAGCTTTTCAATCGGCCGGCAAAACAAAGACAGTCCACATTCACCCGACCGATCCCGACGCTGCTCCGACTCACATCTCGATGACGCTCGACTCCAAATAGGAAGAAGCGCTCATCCAGCTCCTCCGCGAGAACTGGGACATCTTCACATGGAAACCCTCTGACATGCCTGGAGTTCCCAGGGGGCTAGCTGAGCACCGTCTGCGAGTCGACCCGAAGTTCAAGCCCGTGAAGGAACATCTTCGACGGTCCGCCGTCCAGAAGAAACAAGCCATTGGCGAGGAAGTGGCTCGGCTCTTAGCAGCTGAGTTCATCCGAGAGATTTACCACTCTGAGTGGCTCGCCAATGTCGTCATGGTCCCCAAGAAGGACAAGTCACTCCGTATGTGCATTGATTTCAAACATATCAATCGGGCCTGCCCGAAAGATCATTTTCCTCTCCCTCGCATCGACCAAATTGCCGACTCAACTGCGGGATGCGAGAGATTGTCTTTTCTAGATGCCTACTCCGGGTACCATCAGATCCGTCTGTATGGGCCCGACGAAATCAAAACAGCTTTCATCACTCCATTCGGATGCTTCTGTTACGTCACCATGCCATTCGGCCTCAAGAACGCCGGAGCCACGTTCATGAGAATGATCCAGAAGTGTTTACTCACTCAAATCAGTCGGAATGTGGAGCCGTACATGGATGATATCGTGGTCAAGTCCCGGAAAGGTTCCGACCTGCGGGCTGACCTTGCTGAAACCTTTGCCAACCTCAGGAGGTACGATATCAAGCTCAATCCGTCAAAGTGCACTTTCGGAGTTCCAGGTGGAAAGCTACTCGGTTTTCTCGTTCCCGAACGGGGAATCGACGCCAATCCTGAAAAAATTGGCACCATACTTCGGATGAAGCGTCCTGTACGTGTGCATGATGTCCAAAAGCTTACAGGCTGCTTGGCCGCCTTAAGTCGATTCATTTCTCGACTCGGTGAAAAAGCGTTGCCTCTTTACCGACTGATGAAGAAGTCTGACAAGTTCGACTGGACTCCAGAAGCTGATGCAGCGTTTGTAGAGCTCAAAGCTCTGCTCTCCACCCAGCCGGTGCTAGCTGCCCCAATCAGCAAAGAGCCTCTGTTGCTTTACATTGCAGCCATGGGACAAGTTGTCAGTACAGTACTTACGGTCGAGCGGGAAGAGGAAGGGAAGGCCTTCAAAGTTCAACGCCCTGTATATTATGTGTCTGAAGTTTTGACCCCTTCAAAACAAAGATACCCCCACTACCAGAAGCTTGTATATGGGATTTATATGACCACGAAGAAAGTTGCACATTATTTCTCTGACCACTCCATTACAGTCGTCAGCGACGCCCCATTATCAGAGATCCTGCATAACAGAGACGCAACTGGTCGAGTGGCCAAGTGGGCGATTGAACTCCTTCCTTTAGATATCAAGTTTGAAGCAAAGAAAGCCATCAAGTCCCAAGCAATCGCGAATTTCATCGCCGAGTGGATTGAACAGCAACTTCCGACTCAAGTTCACTCGGAACACTGGACTATGTTCTTCGATGGATCCAAGATGCTGAATGGTTCGGGCGCGGGGGTAGTTTTGGTCTCCCCCCGAGGAGATAAGCTCAGATATGTTCTCCAGATTCACTTTGATTCCTCCAATAACGAAGCAGAGTATGAGGCACTTTTGTATGGGTTGCGCATGGCCATTTCACTCGGCGTCCGTCGCCTCATGGTCTATGGCGACTCAGATCTGGTGGTTAATCAAGTGATGAAGGAATGGGACGTCAGGAGTCCGGCAATGACTGGATATTGCAATGCAGTGCGAAAGCTAGAGAAGAAGTTCGAGGGGTTAGAGCTCCACCACATCCCCCGACTGAAAAATCAGGCAGCTGACGACTTGGCAAAGATAGGCTCCAAGAGAGAAGCCATTCCAAGCAACGTGTTCTTGGAACTCATTCACTCACCGTCAGTCCAAGAGGATCCTTTCACAGAAGAAGCCCCACAGCCGAAAAGTGCCACAGATCCGACTGAAGTTGAAGTGCCTGCAGTGGTCGACCTAATCATGGAAGTCTTGGTAATTACCCCTGACTGGACAATACCGTACATCGCATATCCGGAGGACGAGGAGGAGGCTCGACAGATCGTCCGCCGATCTAAGGCCTTCACAGTCATAAGGGGACAGCTGTACAGAGAGAGTGCAACCGGAGTCGGCCAGAAATGCATAACGCCAGAAGAAGGTCAGATAATCCTTAATGATATCCACTCGGGGACCTGCGGTCACCATGCGTCCTCTCGGACTATTGTGGCTAAAGCATACCGAGCTGGATTTTACTGGCCAAGAGAAAATGAGATGGCAAAAGAGATAGTCGACAAGTGTGAAGGGTGCCAGTTCTACTCCAACATGTCGCACAAGCCCGCATCAGCCCTGAAAACCATTCCGCTCATCTGGCCCTTTGCCGTCTGGGGATTGGACATGGTTGGCCCCCTAAGAACGGGCAGGAGTGGATTCACTCATGTACATGTGGCAGTCGACAAATTTACCAAATGGATCGAAGCTAAGCCCATCAAGAACCTCGATGCTGGCACCGCTATCAGTTTCATCAGAGGGTTAACATTCAGATATGGAGTCCCGCATAGCATCATCACTAATAACGGGTCAAACTTTGATTCGGACAAGTTTAGAGCATTTTGCGCTTCTCAAGGCACACGAGTCGACTACGCTTCAGTCGCTCATCCCCAGTCGAATGGACAGGCTGAGAGAGCAAATGGTTTGATTCTCAAAGGACTAAAACCTCGGCTGATGCGTGATCTCAAGCACACGGCAGGCGCTTGGGTCGACGAGCTTCCGTCAGTTCTGTGGGGATTAAGGACCACCCCTAACCGGTCGACTGGAAGGACTCCATTCTTTCTGGTTTATGGAGCCGAAGCTGTCCTGCCGAGTGATCTTCTTCATAATGCACCCCGAGTCGAACTTTACACCGAAGATGAAGTAGAGCAGGCCCGGCAAGACGTAGTCGACCTCTTGGAAGAAGAAAGGGAGATGGCCATGATCAGATCGACCATTTATCAGCATGACTTGTGCCATTTTCATGCCCGAAATGTGAAAAGTCGAGCCTTCCAAGAAGGGGATCTGGTCCTCCGAGTGGATCAACAGAAGCCACACAAGCTTGCTCCTACTTGGGAAGGCCCCTTCATAGTCACTAGAGTCCTCCACAATGGAGCATACCACCTCTACAACATCGATCGCCAGATCGACGAGCCACGAGCTTGGAACGCGGAACTGCTCCGCCCCTTTTACACCTGAGTTCCCCTTGTAATAAGAAGAATAATTTCTATAGTTCATTTTTATCGAAGACAAGAGTTCCAATAATAGCTGTCACTTTGTTTGCATACAAAACCCCCAGTGGGTGACTTGGCTGCGAATCCGTTTCGCCTAAGTTTTAAAAATCCTACCGAGTGGAGAACAATCCTCCCACTCGGGGGCTTAGCTGCAGTCCAGTACTCGCCTAAGTTCTCCCACTCGGAAACTTAGCTGCAGTCAAGCACTCGCCTAAGTTTGAAAAAAACCCTACCGAGTGGAGAGCAATCCTCCCACTCGGGGGCTTAGCTGCAGTCCAGTACTCGCCTAAGTTCTCCCACTTGGAAACTTAGCTGCAGTCAAGCACTCGCCTACGTTTGAAAAAACCCTACCGAGTGGAGAGAAATCCTCCCACTCGGGGGCTTAGCTGCAGTCCAGTACTCGCCTAAGTTCTCCCACTCGGAAACTTAGCTGCAGTCAAGCAGTCGCCTAAGTTTGAAAAAACCCTACCGAGTGGAGAGAAATCCTCCCACTCGGGGGCTTAGCCGCAGTCCGGTACTCGCCTAAGTTCTCCCACTCGGAAACTTAGCTGCAGTCAAGCACTCGCCTAAGTTTGAAAAAATCCTACCGAGTGGAGAGCAATCCTCCCACTCGGGGGCTTAGCTGCAGTCCAGTACTCGCCTAAGTTCTCCCACTCGGAAACTTAGCTGCAGTCAAGCACTCGCCTAAGTTTGAAAAATTCCTACCGGGTGGAGAGCAATCCTCCCACTCGGAGGCTTAGCTGCAGTCCGGTACTCGCCTAAGTTCTCCCACTCGGAAACTTAGCTGCAGTCAAGCACTCGCCTAAGTTTGAAGAAAAACCCTACCGAGTGGAGAGCCAACCTCACACTCGGGGACTTAGCTGCAGTCCAGCACTTATCTGAATACAAGACCAAAGTCCCACACGACAGTTCAAAACCACGAAGACATTCAGCAAGAAATTAAGTTCGGATAAAGCTTAAAAGGCCCTAGGCCCCAAATCAAAGTACTCGAGCCCTCAGCTCGGCAGAGTTTAAATGATTACAAATCCACTCGGCATTCCGAGGCAAATTTAAGGAAAGGCATAAAAGTTTTTTTTTTCATTCCTCAGGAGGAGGACTGGCAGGGGCGACGAACTCATCCAGGTCGATTCCGTCCGCAATACGAGTGGCAGAAGCAATGAAGGTCTCTATGAAGTCTTGAAAGTTGTGCCTCTTGGTATTGGTGACATGGATGGCGGCCAACTTTTCTTCTCGCACCTTGCAGTGGACGCGGACTAAAGATAGAGCCACATCAGCGCCGCACCGGGCAGAAGACTTCTTCCACTCCTACACTCGATCGAGGATTCTGTCAAGTCGAGCCATCAGAGACTCGAGATCGTTCTGAAGCGTAGACTCTGGCCAAAGTGTCGAGTCGATCCGCGACATGGCAACCTTCAGCCGAGCCAAGTAATCCACGGCGCCGTCAATTCGAGATTCCAGTCGGAGCAGATTCATGCCAGTATCATCTTTCACCGGAGAATTGATTGGGTCCAAACCCGTTTCAATCCGCCCGGTATCCTCTTCGAAGTTCTGACAAAATTCTGCATACAAGACCCAAAGATAAGCCAACGATCGCAAACTGAGTCGACACAAAAGAAAACCAGTCGGAATCGAACACGCACCTTCGAGCTTGATGTACAGCGTCTTGGCGAGACTCCTCAGGTAGCTCTCCAGGTCATCCCTCCTGCGAGCGACGCCTTCCATCTGCTCGCCCAGGGTGAGGTGCTTCTTCTTCCAATGCGAGCACTCCCTGTTGGCTTCATTCAGAGCAGCCTTCAGCTTGGTGTTCTCATCTTCTATCTGGCTGACCGAAGCCAGCTTCTGTTCAGCCAGTGCGATCTTGTCATCAGCCTCCTTGTGGGCAGCAGCCAAGTCCCGATCCTTCTTCGCCAGGGCCTCGCTTAGTTCTCCTGCAAAAGAAACGATGATTGGTTCAGAAACAGCAAAAGATACCCAAGCCTAAAACAAAACCAGTCGACAAGGTTGTCTTACCAGCAACGCCATCTCTGACCTTCTGTAGTTCCGTTCTGGCCAGTTCCAGATCGAGAGTCAGTTGAATCAGCTGCTTCTCCAACTCAGTATAGCGAGACGCAAGTTCACAAGATTTCTGCAAAAGGAAAATTCAGTCGATAGACATACAAGATGAGTTGCTTCCGAATCAAAAAGGTAACGTTTCTAAGACTACAGCCGAATCAAAAACACTCAACAGTAGTCTCGGGGACTACACCTAGTGGGTGCACTCAGCGTGCCCCCACTGGTCTTAAAAAAAAAGTCGAGTGTCCGCAGTCGACCGGACACAGATCCATTCGACATGACTCGACCAGATCAAGAAGGGAAACCAGATTCAGAAACACAATATAAAGACTACAGTCGACTGCCAGCAGTCCACCGTAGTCTCGGGGACTACACCCAGTGGGTGCACTCAGCGTGCCCCCACTAGTCCAAGAAGGAGAAAACACACCCAGTGGGTGTACAGATACAAAGATCTTCAAAAAAAAGAGAGAGGGAGAAAGACTCTTCAAATAATCAAGTATCAAGTCGACTGACCTGGACATTGCTCTGAAGCGCCGAACTTGCGTCGTAAGCTGCCTGGCTGGCCTCCCGAGCCTTCTTCACCTATTCCATCATGACCCCCGCCTGGCGTATAGCCTCCTTCGCAGCGGCCACTTCGTCTTCAGGGACGGGGTACACGACAAAAAGCGAAGTTGGATTGGCAGTCGACGCCGAGGGCTACGCACTCGACAAAGGATTGGCAAAGGTCACAGAAGCCCGAGGGGCATCGCCACCATCCTGAGCCACGGTCTCAGGCGCCGGGGTAGGCTGGGGAGTCCTGTCAGCCGACGGCCTCTCAGTCCTCCCTATCCTCAGCGGTTCATTGTCGTTGTCGTCCGGGAGGTCGATAACATGAGGAGGGGCTGCAGGAAGAACTTTCAATCGACCAGAATTGCAAGAAACGACCAGTCGACTCAAAAAAACAGAACGTCAATAATCGTACCAGCGTTGGAGGTAGCAGCATCCCCCATCTCTTGGTCGTCGTCTTTGGCAGAGACCTCGGAGGTAGCAGCGCTGCAAAATTCGAAGAATCAGCCAGTTAGCTTACCGAGTCGACCGAGGATCCGTCCTCCATCGACGAAGGAAAACAAGCTTTATTACCCGGAAATAATAGGGACCGTTATCTTCATCTTCGGCAGAGTCTTGGGCGGCTTGGATTGCATCGTGCGTGGTTGCTTGGGGACCTTCCCAGTCGGTGTGGGAGAAGAAGTCCGAGGGCGTTTTGACGACGGCCCAACGGAGGCACTCGCCTGGCCACGTCCCTGCGCCGGGTCGTGTGCGAGGTTGGATCGCCTTTCCGGGCGGGGGGGGGGGGGGGTCGGTCTCCTCCTCCTCCTCTTCGCTGGAGAAGACGTCATCGCCCCCCTCTCCTTCACCATCCGACTCCCACTCACCCTGGTCATCCCCGCTCTCGCCTCCGCTCCCTTCAACTTCCTCAGTCGACCCCTGCGCCCCATTGGGCGTCGAGTACATCTCAGTGGTCACCTGAAAGACAACAGACAAAACGAAAAGTCAATCGACCTGCTCAAAAGAAGACCAATGCAGAAAACAAAGATTTCAGTCGGAAACATAAAAGCGCACCTGGTCGACCTCATACGAGCTGTCGAGTGGAATGACCCTCCTAGCTCCTCGGGGGTTGTCCTTGTTCCCCGTGATGCTTGACAACCACCCCTCCAACATCTCGTCGGTGACCTCCTCCGGGTGGATCGGAGTGGTGTCCTCGAGGCCAGAGTACAGCCACATCGGGTGGTCCCGAGCCTGGAGCGGTTGGATTCACCTCTTGAGGAAGACTTCCAGCAGGTCCATCCCCGTCACGCCCTCACGGACAAGTTCAACCACTCGACCCGCCAGTATCTTGACCTGGGCCGTTTCTTCAGGCATCACCTTCAGGGAAGCAGGCTTTTCGGCTCGATCGAGGGTGAAAGGTGGGAGCCCAGTCGACTGCCCTTGAGTCACCTGATCCTGGCAGTAGAACCAAGTCACCTGCCAGCCTCGGACTGACTTCGGGAAAGTGATTGATGGGAAACAGCTCTTCCCCCTCGTCTGGATCGCCAAGCCCCCACACAGCTGGATCACCTGTGTCCTCTCGTCACTCGACTTGGCCTTCTTAACCGATTGAGAGCGACAGGTGAAGATGTGCTTGAAGAGCCCCCAGTGTGGGCGGCAACCCAGGAACGCCTCACACATCGAGATAAAAGCGGCGAGATAGACTATTGAGTTTGGGGTATAGTGATGGAGCTGCGCTCCGAAGAAGTTCAAGAAGTTGCGGAAGAAAGAATGGGGCGGCAGAGAAAACCCTCGGTCGATGTGAGTGGCCAGAAGCACGCACTCACCGTCGCGAGGTTGGGGTTCGATCTCTCCCCCCGGAAGACGCGCAGCCTTGTGAGGGATGGCTCCCCCCTCGACCAGGTCGTCAAGATCCTCCTGACGGAGCACCGATGGCATCCAGTCGCCCTGGATCCAACCTTTGGGCAGGGCCGTCCGAGAGGAAGATCCGCCGCGCACAGACTTCTTCCCCTTCCCCGCCACCGCCGCCTTCTTCGCGCGCTCCAGAGCGGTCGTCTTGCCCTTCACCATCGTCGCCGGCGAGATCTCGAGCTGGTTTGCGGTGGCTGGGCGAGAGCGAAGGAAGCAGGGGAGGCTACGAAGAAAGAGAGAAAGAAGGAGAAGAGATGAGCACGCGCACTGTTGGAGGACTCCGAGCCAGCTACTTATAAGTGGCCGCTTCCGAGTGGCTGACAGGTAGGCCCGAGCTATCCAGTCAAATCCCGTGGCAGGCGCGCGCACAGTACGTGGCGAAAAAGGCGGCGCGGAGATCGAGGAGCCTTCGCACTGTCGCTCCCGATTACTGCGGCCGCCCCCGTTCCGCGCGCTTCCCAAAAAATCCGAATCCCGCGATCTCCGCTGGCTGCAGAACAACTTGACAAAACGGAAATCCCGCGCGCACCAGCGCTCGATGCCTCACAGGTAAAGAAATCCATTCGACGAAAGGCCTGGAACGGATCAAGGCGACTGAAAGAGGTTAATGACGTCATCCGTGACAGTTGACCCAGAACGAAGCACCCATATAACCCGAAGAATCAGTCGGAAAGGTCCCTAACCCCTTTTTTCTCACTCTAGCCTCGATCCGTTCGGGGGCTAATGATGAAGTCATGTACCTACGGTAGGGACACAGACCCGTCCTAAAGAGCCCTACCATAGGACATCCCTAGAAGAAGTCACCTTTCAATCAACTTGAAGATATCCCACTCGACGAGTTGAAGACACTCGACCAAGAAGCTGTCACTCGACCAAGAAGCCAACCACTTGACTGCCAAAAGACCTCAAGACACTCCGCAGGCAAACGGTCGGCTATTAAGTAGTCTTTATGATTATTATGACACTTTATTAGGGACGTTATCAGTAACGCCCCACCTTAAATGTACCTTAAACCCCGCATTACTGAGGGCAGGAGAGGGCTGGCGAACTCTATATAAGCCACCCCCCCTCAGTATCAGGGGTTCGCACCCCTGTCATTTTACACACGCATAATCCAGTCGACCGCCTCCGGGAACCGAGACGTAGGGCTGTTACTTCCTCCGAGAAGGGCCTGAACTCGTAAACCTTGCGTGCTTACAACTTCCCAATAGCTAAGGTCTAGCCTCCTCATACACACCCCCTACCTCACTGTCAGACTTAGAACCACGACACCAGTCGCTGGCGACCGCATCCACTCCGCTGCCGGCGCCACCTCCACTCCCCTCCCGCGTTCCACAACCGAACCCTACATACGCGCGCGCCAGGGGCTGCCCCGATCTGTGAGATGTGGCGCAGCCACGTGTCGCGGGGCCTCCGGGAGGCAAAGGCCACCGCCGCATCCAGGCGCTTCTCCACCACCTCGGTATCCCCTCTTCCTCCTCCTGTGCCCCCAAAACCAGCCCCGCCGCCGAGCACATCTGCGTCGCCGCCGGCGACTCCGCCCTCTACCCCGCTGCCGGCTCCTCCCACCATCTGCTCCTCCCCCCCCCTCCAAACTGGCTCGACCTAGGCTGGCCGTGTCCTCCAGATCCGTCGGCAAAGGAGGAGGAGGCGCCTCCTCCCACCGCCACAATGCCCTCCAACCTTCTCTCCTTCCTCGCGCGTGCCCAGAACCCTAGCCACGGCACTCAAGGAGTGCTGGTGGTGCACCGAGTGCTGCCTCGATTGGGGCGTCGGCGGCACCCCCGACGTCATCCTCGACGACGCCCCGCTGCTCATCCTCCATGGCGTCAACACCGACGAGGAGTCTGGCAAGGTCGCCGACCCGGAGTCCACCAACAACCCCATCGTGCTCGCCATCATCCGCACAAGTACCGCAAGATGGAGGAGAGGCTCGTCGGCGTCTCCGAGGAGACCACCACCAGCGTCAAGCAGATGCAGGAGTCCGACACTCTCCTATTCCATGCCATCAACGTCACCAAGAGCAAGGTATACTTCCATTCTTCCCATTTTTACAGAGTTTCAGATCTGACGTTGTAGTTCTTGGTAGTTAGTGGCATCGAGCCCCAGTCTGTCGCTTGTGATTTTGATCGACTATTTGCAAGACAATCACGTACACAGATGCCTAAGCAGCTTAGTTGATTCTGGCTATCTGAACAAGTTACTGTTATCCAAATGATTTTGCCTACAATAAGCTATTATTCACCATTGGTTCAGTAGATGTCTATGTAGTAGAAAATTACACTACCAGTGATAGTCTGAATCTAAGAACTCACCCTATTTATCTGATCTTTCCAACAAGAGCAGTTGCCTTACCAGAGCTATTATTCATTTCCTGTGGTTTGCAAATTGATTGTCACTTACCAAGTAAGCTGTGTGTTGCCTTGCGAGATCACTCTTTTGGACTGATCAATATGGTGGACAGCCTCTAGTCCAGTAGTGGCCATGAGCGGATCCTCATCTTCAGCACCAACCACAAGGACCGGCTCAACCCGGCGCTGCTCCAGCGTTGCAGGTGATTTGTTAACACACAACCAGGATGATTCCTATCCTACCAGTGCTGTGTGTATTGCTTCCAAGCTAGTGATGGCAGTCGCAGGTGCAATCCACAAAACACAATTAGGAATGACCAATGGACTAATCTCAAACTGGTAGTAGCTGACCTGGCTTCTCTGGAAATATCATGAAATAAAATGCTTCAAGTCCTGAGTAATTGAGCATTATAAAGGAACATGCAGACATAATTGCCATAAGTTGGACTAATGTGGAGTCCAGGATCTCATCCCACCACCACCTCAATCTGGAATTTCTTGTAATTACCAGTCACTACCTTCATTGTTCTTTTTCCAACAAATGACAAACATTGGCTCTGTGTTCCATCATGTGAATTCCAATTCTGAAATGAACATATCTTGGTCTACTTAATTATTTGTTTGCAGGTTGCCTGCCTTTGAAGGAATCCGTTCAAGACACTGTTGCCCCTGCACACCGCGGTCGCGTCAGCGCGCCTCCAGTCCTGCATCGCTGTTGACTCCACCTGCTGGTGCTCCCTCTCCCATGGTACTAAACCTACGTGGCTACCCCCCTTTCAATTTTTCTGGTTACCCACACTTACATTAGCTGGATGTGTCAATCTCAAATTAAGTTATCCACTAAAAGAAACCCTATAAAATCTTCAGCACACACAACACCATAACAGGGCCTCAAGGTTCTGTGCCCCATCGAAGCTCTTTAGTTGTCAACATTTATTCAGTAACAACCAAGCAGCAGCAGTAGAAAAAAGGGTCAACATTTCTTTAGAGTTTTACTGTCGATGATCGATTGGTTTGCTTTAGTTGTCGTTTGACTCAGAGTTCCGATCCTATGCTGTGCTTGCAGGCCGACGCCGGCGGTGGTGCTTGTGGTGCCAAGCAAGACTAACTGTATTTGATATGTAAGTGAGATGGATGCATTTTTCCTATAATTTGGTTGTGACAGGAAAGACTTACTGTATGTGAGGCTTGTGAGCTCGCTTTAGTGTTCTTTCCTGTAATACTGTAAGCGAGATGGATGCATTTTTTGGTGCCTGTAGTGTTCTTTCCTGTACTCATGTAGTACCTGGAGTAGTTATGTTCTTTCCAGCATGATCAACATCTTACTCCTGTATTTGTCTTGCCCATAGTACTCCTGTATGAGTAGCTGTATACTCCTGTAGTTTTTCCTGCCTGTAGTGCAGAGATGGAGTAGTTTGTCCTGCCTGTGTGATGTTCTTTCCAGCATCTTAGCTGTGTACTCTAATTACTGGAGTATTATATAGATTTTTTCAATTAAAACTACTCCAGAGATGTTATTTCCAACCTCGACATAATTTATTTTTTTGTTAATAGTTACTGCTGATGGTGCTGACTTTCCATGTATGCTCTCACAATCTAAACTAATTTGTAGTTTTACAGAAACTGTAGTTTTATTTTGTGTTCTTATAGTTTTACTTAAACTGTAGTTTGGTCCATCTTTACACCAGCTGTAGTTTCGTGAATTTTTGTGCTTGCTATGATGCAGTATGCTTCGACGGGAGCATCTGCGGAGAGGGTCAGGGAGTGGGTCTCGGAGCTGGCTCATCCACTTGGAGGTACGCACCTTGCTAAATCTTGGTTTAACTTATCATGTCCAGAGTCTAGACAGGTTGCTAGATGTGACTTACGTATTATATATCTCATGTTAAATTGAAGAGGATTTTGTTGTCATGTGTTTGCGTTGGAATATACTGTTCAGTCAATCTGTATAGGTCCTAGCAGCATCTTTTGCTAAGGAATATACTGTTCTTATATAGTCAATCTATGTTTCCTCTCCTGTGATGTTAATTATATATTGGCTCCAGTGTTTTGATTCTTCTCTTCTGATTCATGTAACAGGGCGCCGGCCGAAGGCATGATGATAGTTCTATTGCTGTCCTAGTGTAGCGAAGGTAGCCTAGTCGACTATGGTTGCGTAGTTAGTCATGCATACAGTTTCATCTGACTGGAGCAGGAGCCCAGTTTGTGCTGATTGTCAATTCTCATTGTGATTTTCCCTATATCTGTGTGACCGATTGTATTTGTATCTGTGTTGTAACTGTGTCATGACAGAAGGAGCCCAGTATATTTGTATGACTGTGATTGATTCTCGCTGTTGTTATTTGAAATATTACTTGTGTTTTCTGTCCGTTCTTATTTAAACATGGTTATTTATTTCTGTCAAATTGTCAAATTGTAATCTGAATAATATGATGCTACCAAAAGGGTCCCACTTTAATAGAACCTGACAACTGGGACCCAACTGACTAGTGGACCCTTCTTTTGGGAAAAAAGAAAAACTAAATTCGTTTAGACAAAAAGGCCACAACCCAACAATAAAAAGGCTACAATATTGGACTTGGCCCATGAACCCAACCAAAAATTGTCAGACAGAAAAAAACACAAATAGGCTGAATTGTTGGGCTAGGCCCATGTAGAAAATCGAATTGGACCGGGCTAAATCTTGTGCCACGTCAGATTGCCACGCTGGATGCCTACGTGGCCTGGAGAGGTTGCTAGTGACCAAAACGCCACAGTAGATGTATTTTGGTCATAAACATCTACGACCATTCCAGAAGAAAGGTCGCTATAGTCAGTTTACGACGGCCAGCTTTTGACCTTATGTTTTTGGTCACAAAAAGGTCACAAATGGAAATTTGTGACCATTCAGTGACCAATAGTGGTGGTCACAAGTTGACATATTTCTTGTAGTGTATACGCGGTAGAGCCAGTCGCCCCAAAGTTCAACCCATTGTCCTCCTGCCCGATCACCTTTGATCGAAGGGACCATCCCACTAGCATCCGTCATGGCGGGTTCGCCGCATTGGTCCTAGACCCAATTATTGACGGATTTCAACTCACTAGACTCCTTATGGACGGCGGCAGCAGCCTGAACCTGCCTTACCAGGATACAATGCGGAAAATGGGCATAGATCCCTCGAGGATTAAGCCCACCAAAACGACCTTTAAAGGCGTAATACCAGGTGTAGAGGCCAACTGTACAGGCTCAGTCACACTTGAAGTGGTCTTCGGATCTCCGGATAATTTCCGAAGCGAGGAGTTAATCTTCGACATAGTCCCGTTTCGCAGTGGTTATTACACACTGCTCGGGCAAACCGTATTTGCTAAGTTCAATGCAGTGCCGCACTACGCATAGCTTAAGCTCAAGATGCCAGGCCCTCGAGGAGTAATTATGGCCAATGGAAACACCGAACGCTCCCTCCGAACGGAGGAGCACACGGTGGCCCTTACAGCGGAAGTACAAAGCAGCCTCTCCAGGCAGTTCTCCAGTCCGGCCACTAAACGACCGGACACCGTCAAGTGCGCCCGGAGTAACCTACAACAAGACCGTCTGGCACGATCCGAGCAGGCGTAGCAATGCGGCCCCAACCCCAACCCTCGCAAAAAGGCGACGCTAGTACTTCGCGTACATAACCACGCTCTAGAGGTACCATGGGTACAGGGGGAGGGGCACCATCACGGCACGCCCAAAAATACGGCTTAAACCGTACCAGGGGCTGCCGATTTTTTTAATTTTCTCTTACTTTCAGGACTCCATCCTTCGGAAGGCCTGTTCGGCAGTTCAATTGCCGCACAAACGATGCAAGAACCAGGGAAGCAGACAGGCCACGCCGCAGTACGGAACTCCCAGGTCATCTCTATCATGAGCAGTATACCTGTTCCGCATACTATTCCGCAGCTTGCCCCTGGAACGGGCATCTTAAACAGTCCAACCTTCCACTTATCACGTTATTTGTATCGTTCTGCTTTGATCGCAGCCCTTTTTAATAAAAAATGCATAGCTTTCGTCTATTTTTGCATTACCTTTTTTATGTTCCTTAACGACATGTTGCACCCGTGCATGTTGGTACGGCCAAAATACGCCAGGGGCTTTAGTACCCCTCAATATAGTGTGAGAAGTCCGAACACTTTAACAAGTGCGGCACCCCGAACTTATAGCATTATATGCATCGGCTCCGAATCATGTCTTGGGTCAATAGTTGGGTTTGCCCGGCTCCTATGTTTTGGTGCCTTACGTTCCGTTATATCACCTAAGGTAGCACTAGGAGAACCACTGCGATTGTGCCCCAGTTGAGCTGGGTCGAGCACCTCACTAGAGAAAGCTAAAACTGACTGTCATGATGAAGCGAGAGCTGGTCGCTGTTCGAGAGGTTTTTCGAGTCCCTAAAGACTTATGCCGCTTAGGGCGAGGAGCCGGCTCTGTCCGGCCAAGGCGTGGATAGCGCCCCGAACTCGGTCTTCCGAATACCACGGGCTTCGCCGAAATTTAAAATTATAGAATTCTATGGCTAAGTGAGAGTGTTCACGCATTATAATCCGATTTCCTTGTTCGTTGGGCTGAGCGCCTCCCTCGAAGGACCCAAACCTGGGAAAAAGAGCGCTCATGTCACACCCTAGCTAGTCCATGCATTAGAGTGTGCATCATGTTTACTTTCATCAGAAAATTGAAATGGGGAAGGCAGAACCCCCATCACCCCCCCTGAAATCAACTAGGGTTTACTAAAAATAATTTCAATGAACCTGAACTGCCCTTCTAAAATGTTCACCCTCTTTGCCTTGGGTTAGAACCTCTGGGAAAATTGGTGCACAATTTTCTAGGTCAACAGAAGGTCATTGATTTAAATCATAAATATTTGAATTTGGGCATTTAAATGCTATAAAATAATTCAAATGCTCAAATAATTCTGGAAATAAATGTTTGCTGTTAGGAATAATTCCAACAGAGCCCACAATTATTTTTAGGATTTTAGTAAGTCCCTAAGTATTTTAAATAAAGCCCTAAAGCTACAGAAAAATAGAAAAGGAAAACAAAAATCAAAAAAAAGGAGAAAGAAGCCACTTGGGCCTTACCTGGCTCGGCCCAGCCGACTGGCTAGCGCCAGTCACCCCCTACCTCGCGCCAGGAGGCAGGGGCGCGTGCTCGCCGCGCGCCGGCCACGCGCCGGCCACCTCCTGCTTCTGCCGACGCTGGGAGGCCCCCAGAGACGCCACGAGACCCCCTCGACCCCCTCTCGTCCTCTCTCACTCTCCCCCTCGTCTCCCTCATCCTCTCCCGTGATGGCCGAGTGCGCCCCTCGCCGCCGGTCGCTGTAGTCGCCGCTAGAGACCTCCCCTCGCCCCTCCGACGAGTCCATCAGCTCCGCCTCGACTCCCTCGTCCTCCACACCGAGCCACGCTTCGCCGGAAGCCCTGCAACGCCGCCTTCGCCCTCGTCTTCAACCTCGGGCATCCGAGATCGCCGGCGACCATGCGCCCGCTCCGTTGCGTCCCCGAGCCCGCTGAGACCACCGCTGCACTCCCCGTGAGCTTCTCCTTCGATCCCCACCTTCCCCTTGCTCGTTTGCGCCCTGTAGCTCTGATTTCCACCGCGGCCGAAGCTCGCCGGTGCCGTGCCTCGTCGCCGTCATGGCCAGGGCCACCATGGCTTGAAGCCGGGCACACCACCGTGCTCAGCGCAGTCCCAAGAACCTAACGCACCACTCCCCGCGCCTCGCCGTGCCCTGTAGCTTCGGATTCAACCACGCCTGAACTCCGGCGACCGCCAAGGTCGTCGCCGACGATGTTTCCAGCCACCCCGAGCCCAACCACCACCACCAAACGCCGCGGTTCGTCCCCAGCTACCCGTAGCTGCTCTCCGCGCATCAATTGGTGCCCTGTGGGCGAGTTCCGCAGCGCGCCACCGCGTCTGGCCTCGCCGGCGGCTAAACGCCGGCAGGTTTTGACCCGCTGACCGGCGAGGTTGACTTGCTGACGTGGGTTGACTTCCCCCTCTCTCTCACCGACATGCGGGCCCCGCCCGACTAATTACCCTGTTAGTGCTAACTAAATAGGTTAGTTTAATTAGTATAGTCACTGACTAGTGGGCCCTGCCAGTTAATTAGGCTAACTAAACGTAGTTAGTGCACAAAGACACTGACCAGTGGGCCCCACCAGTCAGGTTTGACCTGGCTGGCGCCTTTGACCTCCTGACGTCACCCTGACACGTTGCTGACGTAGTAATTGATTTTCTCGATTTATTTTTATTCAGGAAATTCCAGAAAATAGTTCAAACTTCAAAAATTCATAGAAATTCAACCATAGCTCCAAATGAGATAAATTATATATGAAAAAATATCAGAAAAATTCAATCTATCCATCTGTAATGGTTTCATGCATGACAAAACAAGTTTACCTTGCTGTTTAAGCAGAATAAGGTAATGCACTATAAATGCCATGTTTAATGAGCTAATATTTGAATCTTTGATTCAAATAAGTTCATCCCCTTCTATTTTAGCTTGCATTAGGCCAAGACACAATCATATTGCCATGTCATAGCATGCATCATATTGTTGCATATCGTCATGTGTTGATTGTGTTCCGATGTGTTCTTCGTGGTAGGTTCTTCCTCCGAGGATATTCACGAGTATCCAACTGAAGGGCAGTATCCCGCTACCACTCCATCAAGCAAGCAACCCATTGATCATCCCGATACAAACCCATGTTCCCGCTTCTGCTCTTGTTTACTGCATTAAGACATCACTATTCAAACTGCTGTGTGCTACGGTAGTTGAACCCTTATCCTCTGCATGACCTGTCATTGCCACAGTAACTAGATGAAACCCACTAGCATGTGTAGGAGTTGATTGAGCCATGTTTTTTGATTCCTACCTTGCTATGCCTGCTATGCTTAGAGTTGTGTCAGGTCTGGTTCATCTGGGTGATGGGCTAGAGTGAAATGCTTATGTCGGTAACATGAGGGATGTGTTGAACATGTTTTGGTAAAGGTATCGATGAGAGGCCATGTAGGAGTAGATGGTGGGTTGTTTCATTGAGGCCGTCCCTAAGAACTGAGATCTGTATGCGTGATTTAAGATTTAGCTACTACCACACATTGGGCCCTGAAATATGACCCCGCTCGACTTACTGACCCCTCTCGCCTCTGTCCAGGAGTTGCAACTAGTTTCTAGTGTTTGTAGGACATGTGTTGGCGGCCGAGCGTAGCGCTGACCCTAGGGGTGGGCTATGTTGCGGTAGATACACCGTGGCACGGTGTACCGAGTCACCCGTTTGGTGTCTCGGGAACCCTGTTCACATCGTTTGGGGCCGTTGAGGACACCCCGGCCGGATTTCCTTGCGGATGGAACCTGAATAGGCGATAAACCTGGACTAGAGACTTGTGAGGTTAGTCAGGTCGTGGTCTACACCCACGTCGGTTTTCGCTTGAAGTCTGCCGAGCACATGTCGTGTGCAGACGCTAAGTGGTGGAAACATGTGTGACGAAGTACACCCCTACAGGGTATAAAACTATTCGAATAGCCGCATCTGTGGTAAAGGACTACTTGGTTGCCCATACAGTTCATAGACAAGTTAATGGATACTACTAAAACACTCAAGATAAGTGTGAGTACCGAGGATGGCCCTCTCGTAGGATGGCGAGGGAGGATCCCTGGTGGAGTATTGTGTTGGTGAGTAGTGGACTCGTGTGCGAAAACTATTTTACTAGAGAGGTTCCGTAGGATAGCTTAGCCAAGAGTCAAAGCTGGCTTGCTGCATAACCCCACCACCTTCTTGAGAATAATCATGTATAGTAGGTTCTGATGTAAGACTTGCTGAGTACCTTTGTACTCATGTTTGCTTATTTCCTGTTTTCAAACGACAACACTGCCCCCTCCGATGGATTTTATGTAGACCTTGACGTCGACAAGTGACTAGCCACCCAGGTGGTGATCCCGGCCATGAAGGGCCCTATGTAGATAGATAGGCTTCGAGAAGCCTTCTTTCTTTCTAGAGTCTGTACTCAGACTAGTTGCTTCCGCATGTGCTTGTATGATTGTATGACTTGAGTGCCGGGTCATGTGACCCCTATCTGTATGACATGTTATGTATGGCTCTCTGGAGCCTTTAAATAAAGTACTTGAGTTGTAGACTTTTGTTGTGATGCCATGTTGTATGCACTCATATCGGGCATATTGTGTGTATGATTGAAATGCTTGGTATGAGTGGGATCCGACAATCTAGTTGTTTATCCTTGGCAGCCTTTCTTATGGGGAAATGTAGTCTAGTGTTCCCCGAGCCATAGTAGTCGGCTACAGCCCGGTTCACCGGAGTCCTGCTAGCCCAACACTACTGTTCAGGACACTTGACTGGCCGGCATGTGTTTCACTTCGTCCCTATGTCTGTCCCTTCGGGGAAATGTCACGCGGTGGCTTCCGGAGTCCTGCCTAGCCTGCTACAGCCCGGGGTTCCCCGGAGTCCTGTTAGCCCAGTGCTACAGCCCGGAATCACTCGTTGATGACCGACATGTTCGATGTGATTCATGTATGCCTGTCTCCATAGGTCTGTGCCGCTTTGGGTTCACGACTAGCCATGTCGGCCCGGGTTCCCTGTCATATGGATGCTAGCGACACTATCATATACATGATCCAAAAGGCGCAAACGGTCCCGGGCCATGGTAAGGCGACACCCGTGGGATACCATGCGTGAGGCCGCAAAGTGATATGAGGTGTTACCGGCTAGATCGATGTGGCTTGGAATCTGGGTCCTGACAACGTTGGCATCAGAGCCGGACTGCCTGTAGGTTCGTTGAGCCAAACTGGTCGATGTCGAGTCTAGAAATGCTTTAGTTATATGTAGGGGAATTGATTGTGGGAGGGAACATAAGGTTCTTTTGCTCCTTTATCTATGCCTCTGATCTGAGTCATTCTCTCCTCATTCAACGTGGGTTAAGGACTAGACTCTCTTCTTCTATCAGGTTCACGTGTTACTAATCCGTACTAGCCTATAGGATTATTGTTATGAGTTCTAGTTATGTTTCCACTAATCTTAGTATGTTGATAATTGAATCAGAACCTTGATATGATGTTGTTGAGTGGTATTGTGAACTGTTGTGGATGTCTCAAATCTTTTTCTGAGCATTTACAACCGTTATGCTGTCCAATTTTCCCTAGAAATTCTAATGTCTTTGCATTGTGGTGGTGCTTTCAAATGGCCAACCGTCCTCAAAACCAAGTGGTTCACCTGACCAGGTACCTCGACATGCCCGGTCATACTGCTATGTTAGTCCGGGTCATGATCGAGACGGGTTACCGTTAGTATCCCGAATACACTGTCGAAGAGCAGTTCCGCGACTTTAATCAAAGCCAGTATTTCTGCACTGTCAGGATATTTCCTTCTTATCCTGGATCTACCGAGCCCCTTCACTATTCCTATGGACTCGGGGTTACCGTTGAGATGGCTGTGCGGGATGCTGCCTATTCCATGATGACCATCATGCGAGTCCGGACTGGCCTGCTTCGGAACACCGACTTCCGTTACATGCCAGCTTCACTTCCGGGAGTGCAAGGGTATGTTCAGGCCATCTATGTTGACTCCACTCAGGAGGACTCCTTAACTCGTACCACTGCCGAGATGCTCGAAGATAAGGACCGAGAGAATCGGGCCTTGAGGTTGGAGCTTTTCAATACCCGTGCTGATCATTGGGCCACATTGACTCGGTTTGCACCTGCGGTGCAAGCTGGATGTATGGATACAAGAGATCTATATCCTGTGAGATCAGCTCTGCCAGACATGGTGGATTGGCGTGATGTGGGAGGCATCACCCCACCCCGTGGTCCCCGCAGGCCACCGTTTGTTGGTCCAAGACCTCATCCTAGTCCCTATGGTCCACAGGCTCCTCAGGACCGTCTGTTTCCGGATGATCACGTTGAACTTCCAGGCTATGGAGGTGACTTCTATGAGGACTACTACGGAGATGTCTGAGTTAGTAGTAGTACCACTAGTCTCATAGTAGTTGTATCTCCACTGTCCTGCGTGACTTGTGGAATATGACTTTGCGTGTAATCGATTCCGGAGGTGTAGACAAATAATGTATAGGAGCTTGGAATGCCTCCGATGAGATGTAACGTCTTTCATCATAGTTGTACTGTAGCCTGGGCTTGTACTAGACTATGTATGATGTGTATGACCGTTGGTATATATATGGCAGTTTTATATTACCATGACATACGGATGAACATCTCTGCATTCCATGTTATCCATTACATTCTGCACTTCCTTGCTAAGTTTGAGCCATCCTTGTCTAAACCGTTGTCTTGTTTTCTCCTAGGATGGTCAACACCCGCGGCAACCCTGCTGTCCCGGAGCAGGGGGAAGCCAGTGCAGCTAGAGGTGAAAATCTGCCTCACCCGCCTTCTCTGGCCAAAGTGATGCTAGAGGCGGAAAGAAACAAGCGTGAGACTAACCGCCTGCTGGAGCGGATTGAGTAGAACACTTCACGCCACCCACGAAATGACTTGGTGTCAATCAATGACTTTATCAAGTTGTACCCACCAAAGTTTAACCATTCCGTCGAGCCCCTCGACGCGGATGACTGGCTTCGTAGCATCACCCACAAGCTATGTTTTGCCAACGTAGCCGAAGCCGACAAGGTTACTTATGCTGCCTATCATCTGGAAGGCCCTGCTAGCCTTTGGTGGGAAAACTTCGAAGCTATGCGCCCGGTCGGTCAAATCACTACTTGGGCTGAATTCAGTGAGGCTTTCCGTGAGCATCACATTCCGGAAGGTCTCATGGATCGCAAGAGGGAGGAGTTCTGCAACTTCACCCAAGGAAGACTGACCGTGGATGCTTATAGTCGTGAATTTGGGAATCTGGCGCGTTATGCCCCTGAAGAGGTATCTACTGACGCTAAGAAGCAGGCAAGGTTCCGCAAGGGACTTAGCCCTGAGGTTCGCCGCGATCTTCGTCTGCACGAGTGCACCTCCTTTCAGAAGTTTGTCAACAAAGCTATCAGTGCTGAGACAGGCCAGACTGATTATGACGCTTCACGCAAGCACTCCCGTGATTTTGGCTCTTCATCCGGCTCTAGAGCTCAGAAGCGCCGGGTGTGGATCCCAAGCATGGCACTGCCACCCTGTAGGGTGGTAGGATCGACATATGCCAACGGGTGGCTTATCATTGCGGGGGCCAATAGAACGTCGCCGGTGCCTGGGAACGGGATGAGGCGTAGACATGCACGCCGGCGAATCTTACCCAGCTTCAGGGCTCTCCGGGGAGATAACACCCCTACTGCTGCTCTGCGGGGTCTCCGCATGGTTACTAAGTTCACAGGTGGCTACAATGCTCCTCAAGTTGTTCGGGGTGGAAGGAGGAAGAAGGGCTTGGCTCAGCTTGCTTCTTCTCCTTGTATGTGTCTAGGTCTAGAAAGAGAGTTCAACCCTTTGCATGGGTGCACCGGGGGGTTTATATAGGCCTACCCCCCGGGGGTACAATGATAATCCGACTGGGCACGGGGCCCAGCTGTCTGTGGCTATGTTCACCGGCTTCTCCGCCGGCTTCTGGGGCCCGCCGGCTGGTGGGTCCCGCCGGCTGCCGGCTCCCGGGTTGACAGGCCGGCCCCACTGGCCAGGGCCTGGTCGGCGGCTGGTTACTGTTGCTCCGTGTTTGTTGGCGCAGGCTTGGTCGGGGTAAGCGTGGCTACAGTAACGCCGCCCTGGCGGGCGATTACTGTAGCCCCGCCGCACCTTGTCTCCTTAATGGACGTCTCCCTCGAGGGAGGCGGCAGGCCGGCTACGTGAAGCCGGCCCTCTGTCTTGCCGGCTTGAGAGGGGGTGTGGCCGCCTTCGGCATCTCTCTGCCCGAAGGGGCCCACCGCCTCGGGGGCCACGCTGGCGGCCCGTCGTGGACGGCGTCAGAGCCGCCGTGGCTACAGTGCCGCGCCGGGCGGGCCGCAGCTGCCCGCACGACGCTCTGTACCAGGCATGCTCCGGGTTTTGGGGGTGGCAAGCTCCACTGTAGCCACGCCCCGCTTCATCATCGTAGAGTGGACGCGTACATCGCGTGTACGGCGTTGACTGGTTTATCGGAGTCGGCCCAGCGGTAGCCGGCCGTGCCATAGTCGGCCTTGCCATAGCCGGCCCTGCCGTAGCCGGCCATGCCGTAGCCGGCCCGCCACAGTTTTCTTCATGGGGGTAAAAAGGGCGGGCCGCCCCCCAAGCCGGCTAGGATGGCAGTCGGCTAGGGGGAGGCGGCCCAGGTCTTGAGTCTCCTTATGAGCCGGATGGGCTCATAATTTTTTCTGAGGGGCCAGGGGAAGCCGGCTGGGCTACCCATGGCTATTTACCCCGACAGTAGTCCCCGAAGGCGGGCGAGCTTCACGGCAGATGGAAGGACGGGAAGCTGGGCCGGCTTCATACCGTGAGGGGCCGACCTTGTCGTTGCAGCCGACTTCGGAGCGCTTTTTGTTACTAGGGTGACCGTGGTTGACCCGCGGGCTGGCCGCGGGCCCCACGACGAGCCACGTGGCGGGGAAGCCATGCCATCGCACGCGCGCGACGGGACGCCGCCGCAGGCCCGGGCCCGCCACTCCCTGGCCTCGGCCTGGGCGCAGATCTTCTGTGGCCCGAGGGGGAGATGGGCCCGGGCCCGCCACTCCCTGGCCTCCCCGCGGCCGTTACTTCGCGTCATCAAGGCGCGTAATTAGCGCGGGCGTGGGGCAGATGGGCACGATCGATCCCCACAATCCCCCACGCCGCGCCTCCTCGTCTCTGGCGCACGCGCCTACAAGTAGGGGGGGAGGAGGAGAGGCACAGGCCTGTTCGCTCTCCTGCTCCCCGTCCCTCCTGCTCTTCTTCTTCCTCTTCTTCTTCCTCGGGCCCGACGCAGTTTCGCGCCGCAGCCCACCCACGCCGCCATGTCTCTGGCTTTGTCGAGCTCGTGGGACGGGTCCAATGTCCACGATGATCACATCGAGTTCCCCCGCCAGACCCGGCGCCTGCCTGCCGCCAACCTCGTGCAGGTGCGTCTGGCGCCCGCGAAGGAGGTCTCGCCGGCCCCGGAGGAAGGCGAGCGCGTCGTCTTCCGCGCGCACTTCCTCCGTGGCTTTGGCTTCCCGGCGAGCAGCTTCATGCGCTCCTTTCTTGAATTCTACAACCTCCAACCACACCACGTCACGCCCAACGCAGTGCTGCAGCTTTCGGCCTTCGTCTCGCTCTGCGAGGGGTTCTTGGGGGTGCTGCCGACGCTGGAGCTCTAGGCGGAGCTGTTCCAGAACAAGCTCGGCACCGTCTCCGCCGGCGTGCCGGCTCCCTGCAGTGCCTTCATCGTGATGAAGAGGGCAAGTGACGACAACCCCTTCCCCCACATCCCTCTGATCCAATCTGTCAAGCTCTGGTAGAAGTTTTATTTCTACGTCAAGAACGTCGCCCCGCACGGCGACTACGTCAATCTGCCGGCTTACGTAGCCGGCCCGCCGACTGGGAAACGGCGGACCTGGGGCTACCGGTCGAAGTCCTTATCTCCGGCTGGGAATGCTTCCATCTCCCGGCTGCGGGTGATGGTCCAGTCGGAAGGTCTGCGCGCGTCCCATCTGGTAACCGCCTTCGTCGAGCGCCGGATTCTGCCCCTCCAAAGCCGGCCGCACATGATGTGCCAAATGAGTGGCCGGTTTGATCCTTGCTAGCTGAGCACATGGGAGATGCCCCACGCCGAGGTGGCTCTGATGGCGAACTACATCGCCAACCTGAAGCTCACCGACGAGTGGCAATTCGGCAAGGCGCCGTACTCCCGCGCCCATCCTCCGCCTATGGTAAGTTTTTCTTCTCGTCATCTGCCGGCTTGGGTCAGCCGGCTTCTGACCAGGCGGCTCTTCTCTTTTTTCTTTTCGTCAGAATCCTCTTATTCCGTCGCCATCCGGGGCGGCTGGAGTCGATCGTGAGTACGCCCCGGACCGTACAGTGGACGACCTCGACGACCCAGATCTCTCCGCCGTCGCCATGGAGGATGCCGCCGAGCTCGGCGGCACCGGGTTCTCGGCCAGTTTCGACGACTGGCCGGACGATTTTGAAGCCGAAGAACTCCCGCGCCGCCAGCCGGCAACCGACCGCCGCGGCGCGAGCTCGTCTGCCGCGTCGACTGCCGGTGGTGGGAAGGGGAAGCGCCGGGCCGTGCTCCCGCTCTTCGGAAGCCGGCCGAAGAAGCCGAAGGCCTCCGCTGCAGCCACAAAGCGCGAGGAGGCTGCGGCGAAGGCGGCCCGCTTCCGGAAGGCGGTGAAGAAGCCCCCCTCAGTTTCCGCGTAAGTCTAGTAGCCGCCTACGTGCTTGTTTTTCTGAAGTCTTCTTTTCTTGAATGCTTTTCAGATTTTCTGAGCAGGGCGCCGCTCACCCTCGAGCGAGGCCCAGCCGGCTCCGTGCTCGGGCCGAGTGACGGATCCTCAGGGTCCCGCCGAGTGGACCCCTGCGCCGAACTTGACACAGCCACGGAGCGCAACGCTCGCGAGGCGCGCCGAGAGAGGGAGGCGGCCGAGCGGGAGGCGGCGGAGCGGGAGGCCGCCCGGACGGCGCCAGGGCGAGCGAGCGCGGTGCCCGAGACTCCGTCGGAGCGGGCGGCCGCGGAGACGGAGGTGGAAGGCGCGCGCAGCCAGACTCCGCTACTCGCCATCCCCCTCCAGACCTTGGATCCGGATATCCCTCTGCCCACGGCGGAGGAGATTATCCCCGAGCAGCCGCCGGTGCAGAGGGACGAAGTCTTCGAGGTATCCGTCGAGAGGACGTCGCCAGCAGCGCCAGCCGGAGCAGGCGAAGGCGGCCAATCGTCGGCGGTGCCAGAGGAGCCGGCCCGGGCCGCGCCCGAGGCCGGAGCCGGCCTTGAGATCGAGCTGGCGGCGGGCCGGCCCGCCGGAGGGGGCACGGCCCCGCCGGACACGCGCCGAGCCACGGGGGCTAAGCGGACGGCAGATGCTTTGGAGGCGGCCAGCTCCGCTACGTCCGGGTGGACTCCTAGCGGATGGAGCGGCGAGCTGAACATCGCGGCTCAAGAGGTTCGGAGCCGGCTGCAGGCACAGGCCGGCCTCCTGAGGCAATTTACTAAGGAGTTTCTGTCGACGCGGTCTGCAATCCGGGTAAGTCTTCACTCCTTGACCATTATGGTCCTTTGAATTTTTTCCGTGGGGGCGCACTGGCGCACCCACTGGGTGTAGTCCCCGAGATCCGGGCCGACTGCGGCGCAGTCGGGTCGGATCTTACTTGACGACTATCCTGACTGTTTTTTCTGATCTCCAGGATTATCATAATTCTCGCGCTGCCGCCTTCAACTCCCAGGCTCGGGAGCTAAGCCGGAGGACCGAAGACCTCGCTAGCAGCCGGCGTAAGTGTTTTGTCCTTATTAATTTCTCGTGGGGGCGCGACAGCGCACCCACTGGGTGTAGTCCCCGAGATCCGGGCCGACTGCAGCGCAGTCGGTTCGGATCTTACTCGACGACTTTTCCTTTGCTGACTTTTCTCTTTATTTTTTGCTCGTGCAGAGGCCAACGCCGACCTGCGGAGGGAACTCGGCGTGGTGCAGGCCGCTCTTCGTGCCAAGGACGCCGAGTACGCTGACTTGGTTCAAGAGCGCGACTGCCTGGCGACGAAGCTGGCCGACCAAGAGGAGAGCCACAAGGCGGCCCTGCAAAAGGCGCACGACGGCGAGGCTACCCTGAAGGCAGAGTTCGAGGCCAGGGAGGCGAGCTGGGCCGGCTTGATCTGCCGTTCTTTTTGTCCCTGTTTTACTTTTTCGGACAATTTTGAGTTTCTGCAATTCCACCCACTGGGGGTGTACCGAACAATGTTGGATGGCGACCTCTCTGGAGGCCTTTTGTGTAAATATTAATATATGCATGTGTTGGCGTTCATTCAAGTGTACATTTTTGTCCTTAGGCTCTTTCCTTTGCCGCCTTCCCTCTTTGGGAAGGCAAGTACTTGGCCTTTCTTGGATTTGAAGTAGACTGAATGTAGGCTGGCCGGCCGGCTACTCTGGTAGTCGGTCGGCGTGAGGCAGTCAGCCGGCTTTTGTTATATATGTGAGCCTGTTTGGTCCCTAGCCGTTTTTCATGTGGGCACCCTTTCCGGCTTGTGGCTCTTGCCAGCCGGGCAGTCGGTTCTTCGAGCTGCGATTTCGGCAAGAGCCAAGCCTGGGTGTCGGCACATTACTTGTCTGACTGCGGGTAGGGCTCCTAATATAACTCTAGTCGGCCAGTCCCCGGGCCGACTCGTCGGACCCGGTACCGGACAAAATAAATGAAGAGGTAAAATCATACGCATGATAACTTTCATTCATAAGATAAAGGGTGGCAGTCCCCGAGTCTTTCTCGGGGAGCCTATTGTTTCGTACTAAATACAAAAGTGGGCAAAACACATACTGTGTTTTAACTATAAAACTTCCGAAGGAGATTTGCGTTCCATGGTCGCTCCGACTCCTTGCCGGAGTCGTCTCTCTTGCGTGCCTTCGGCTTCTGCGCGTCGCTGAGGTAGTAGGCGTCGTTGCCCAAGGCTCTACTGATGATGAAGGGGCCTTCCCAGGGGGCTGTGAGCTTGTGCTGGCCGGCTGTTCGCTGGATCAGCCGGAGCACAAGGTCGCCCTCCTGGAAGGATCTTGGGCGGACCCTCCGGCTATGGTAGCGGCACAGACCCTGCTGGTAGATGGCAGACAGGCTGAGGGCTAACAGCCGGGCCTCTTCCAGCAGGTCGACGCCGTCTTCTCGTGCTTCTTTGGCTTCCGCTTCCGTGTACATGGTTACCCGAGGCGAGTCGAACTCGATGTCTGTTGGGATGACCGCCTCGGCACCATATACAAGGAAGAAAGGAGTGAAGCCGGTTGATCTGTTGGGAGTAGTGCGCAGAATCCATAGGACAGCCGGCAGCTCATCGAGCCAGCAGCCGGCTGAACGCTCCAGGGGTACGACCAGTCGAGGCTTGATGCCGCACAGAATTTGGCCATTTGCTCGCTCCACTTGGCCGTTTGACTGCGGGTGGGCGACTGACGCAAGGTCCAGCCGGATACCTTGCGCAGAGCAGAACCGTGCCAAGGCACCTTTGGCAAAGTTCGTGCCTTTGTCGGTGATGATGCTGTGTGGTACGCCGTACTGGGTTGTTATATCTGCAATGAAGTTCACTGCAGTCGGCCCATTCAGCTTCTTGATCGGCTTCGCCTCGATCCACTTGGTGAATTTGTCGACGGCGACGAGCAAATGTGTCATGCCGCCGCGCGCCGTCTTGAATGGGCCCACCATATCCAATCCCCAAACGGCAAAGGGCCAGGTGATGGGAATGGTCTTGAGTGCTGAAGCCGGCATGTGTTGCTGCAAGCTGAAAAGCTGGCAACCTTTGCAGTGTTTGACTAGCTCTTTGGCATCGTCCAAAGCAGTCGACCAGAAGAAACCGTGGCGGAAGGCTTTGGCGACCAGTGATCTTGATGCAGCGTGGTGGCCGCACTCTCCTTGGTGTATATCCCTGAGGATCGCGATGCCTTTCTCCTGCTCGACGCATCGCTGCAAGACTCTGGTGGCGCTGCGCTTGACGAGCTCTCTGTTGACGATTGTGTATGCTCCAGCCCGGCGCTGAAGTTGTCTTGCTTCGTTTTTGTCAGCCGGCAGGTCATGGTTCACCAAAAAGTTGCGGATGGTTTGGGCCCATGATGGGGCGGCGACCTCCTCAGCCACCAATGTGGCCACAGCCACCAGGGTGGGCGGGCTGGGCGGTGCATTGCTAGAGTCGGCCGCCGCTTCCTGTGCTGAAGAAATCCCCGGGCCGGCTACCGCAGTCCCCGGGCCGGGTGCGGCAGTCGCCGGGCCGGGTACTGCAGTCCCCGAGCCAAATATTGAAGTCCCCGGGCCGGCTGCTTGATTCTTCGAGCCGGACCCTGCCCCTTCGGGGTTAGGCGGCACGAAAATGGAGTCGGATTCCGGAGACGGCTTGATTGAAGGCTTGAGGAGGCGCTGCAGGGCGACGCCGGCTGGTATTGCTTGCCGCGTGGAGCCTATTCGTGCCAGAGCATCCGCTGGCTCATTGTCGGCTCGCGGCACGTGAAGGAACTCACACCCGTCGAAGTATCCGCTGATTTGCTGCACTAGGAAACGGTAGCTCGCCCATGTTCGCGTCCTTGGCGTCCTAGTCGTCAGAAGACTGCTGCACCACCAAATCCGAGTCGCCATAGTACAGGATCCGGCAAATGCCAAGTTCCTTGGCAAGTCGGAGCCCGTGTATGAGCGCCTCGTACTCGGCTACGTTGTTGGAGGCGGCGAAGTGGATCTGCAGCGTGTATGTGAGCTTGTCGCCCTTTGGAGAAGTAAGGACGACGCTGGCTCCCAAGCCGGTGCGCATCTTTGATCCGTCAAAGTGCATGCGCCAATGGGTGGAGTCGGGCGCTGGTGGTAAGTACTGGGTCTCCGCCCAGTCGACGAGGAGATCGGCTAGCGCTTGCGTCTTGATGGCGGTGCGGGGTTGGTAGAAGATCGTGTAGGGGGCCAGCTCGATGGCCCATTTGGCCACCCGTCCGGATGCATCCCGGCTGCCTATGATGTCGGCTAGCGGGGCAGTGCATACAACCGTGATGGGTTGTTCTTGAAAGTACGGCTTCAGCTTCTTGGCGGCGAAGTACACGCCATAGCACATCTTCTGATATTGCGGGTAATTTTGTTTCGAGGTGGACAGCACCTCGCTCAGGTAGTAAACCGGCCTTTGGACCGGCTGGGCTCGGCCTTCTTCGGGGCGTTCGACCACAATGACGGTGCTGACCACCCGCCTAGTGGCGGCAATATATAGGAGCATGGGCTCCTTCTCAGTCGGTGCCGCCAAGACATGCGGCGTGGACAGCATTTTCTTCAGCTCATGGAAAGCTTGGTCGGCCTGGTCGTTCCACTCAAGTGAGTGCTCTTCTTCTTGAGGCGGTAGAGGGGGAGAGCTTTTTCTCCAAGCCGGCTGATGAAGCGGTTAAGGGAGGCCAGGCACCCGGTGAACTTCTGAATCTCTCTGAGCTTGGTTGGGACCGCCATCCTCTCGATGGCCTTGATCTTCACAGGGTTGCACTATATGCCACGTTCAGAGACCAGAAAGCCTAGGAGCTGGCCGGCTGGCACTCCGAACACGCATTTCTCCGGGTTAGCTTGATCCGGAACCGGCGCAAGTTCTCGAATGTCTCCTTCAAGTCTTCCAGCAGAGTGCCACGCTTCTCCGTCTTCACCACAACATCATCCACGTAAACGTGGGCGTTCTTGCCGAGCTGCGTGAGGAGGCACTTCTGCATGCAACGCTGAAAAGTGGCGCCGGCATTCCTCAAGCCGAACGTCATAGTCAGGTAGCAGAAGGCTCCAAACGGCGTGATGAAGGCGGTCTTCAGTTGGTCATCCGGGTTCAGCTTGATCTGGTGGTATCCCGAGTAGGCATCCAAAAAGCTCAACAGCTCGCATCCGGCTGTGGAGTCTATCACTCGATCAATCCTGGGCAGAGCGAAGGGATCTTTTGGGCAGGCTTTGTTGAGGCTCGTGTAATCTATACACATGCGCCACTTGTTATTCTTTTTCAGCACGAGAACTGGGTTCGCGAGCCATTCGGGGAAGAAAACTTCCATGATGAAGCCGGCTGCAAGGAGCCGGGCTATGTCCTCCCCTATGATCCTTCTCTTCTCTTCTGACAGTCGGCGGAGGGGCTGCTTGACTGGTTTAGCATCCTGCTGCACGTGCAATTTGTGCTCGGCGAAATCCTTCGGAACACCCGGCATGTCCTTGGGGGACCATGCAAAGATATCCCGATTCTCACAGAGGAAATCGGCGAGCTTGCCTTCCTATTTGCTATCCAGGCTCGCCCCAATGACGGCAAACCTTTCGGAGTGCTCGGGGTCGAGCTGTATCTTCTTGGTCTCCTTGGCCGGCTGGAAAGATCCTTGGGCATCATACTCCTTGGAGTCGGCGGGTTGGTTTAGCTGCTTACTGGCCAGGGCCACGACCCGGTCCAGCGTCTTCCTTTCGGCAGCGATCACGAGGGATTCAGCCAGCCGGCTGCTGGCCGCGGCGCAGTCGGCGGACTTCTTGTAGTCGCCGGCGATGGTGATGACACCCTTTGAGCTCGGTATCTTCATCTTGAGGTAAGCATAGTGGGGGACCGCCATGAACTTGGCCAAGGCGGGTCGGCCAAGCAAGGCATGATAAGGGCTCTCCACGTCCACCACCTCGAACCAGATTGCTTCCCGGCGGAAATGATCCTTGCCCCCAAAGAGTACATCGATCTTGAGCTTGCCGATGGGGGCACAGGACAATCCGGGTACGATGCCGTGGAACACCGTTCGAGTAGGCGCAAGTTGCTTGACCTTGACGCCCAGCTTCTCCATGGTGTCGCGGTACAGGATGTTGATGCTACTTCCGCCGTCGATCAGCACGCGGGAGAAGCGTGCGGCGCGCGTATCCGTTGCGAGGGTGGCCTCCAGGACCAATGCGTAGGAACCGGGGGATGGCATCACCTCTGGGTGGTCGGCCCGGCTCCAGCTGATGGGTTTCTCCGACCAGTGCATGTGGCCGGCTGGGCTGGTGGCGGCCATGTTGACCTCCTGTTGCTCTCGGCGCTTGCTGCGCCGGTCTTTGGGCTGGCTCGTGAAGACGACACAAGATGCTTGCTCATTGGGGAATTCGTCCTGCACGGCGTCGACCGCGGGCCGGGCGGCTTTGGGCGGCGGAGCCGGCGGCGGCGGGCCGGCAGGCGGAGTCGGTGTGAGCCCTTCGCCCTTCGAGATTCGGGCGAGCCAGTTGCATTTGCGGGTCGTGTGGTTGGACGGCTTCGCGCCGCTGTGGAACTTGCACGGGGCATCAAGGGTTTGCTCGTAGGAGAAGGCCGGCTGCCAAGCCGGCCGACCGCCCTTGGGCTTCTTGGGTGCGGGCCGCCCTTCCGGCGGCGCATCTTCGACCGTGGCCACCTGCCGACTGGCGGGAGGCGGCGCAGGGCCCTTGCGCTTTTGATCATTCTGGTGTTGGCGTCGGCCGCCGTCTCCAGCCGGCGCTTTGGGCGCCGGATTGATCACCTTTCAAGATGCGTCCACCCGGAGCTCGGTCTTCATCGAGGAGTCGGCGGTGGCGTACTTGTCGGCGATGTTCAGGAGCTCGTCGAGGGTAGTCGGCTCATCGCAGAGAAGCTTGTGCTTGAGGAGGGTGCCCTCTTGGCACCCGGCTGTGAAGTATTCGATGGCTTGCACCTCGTGCACCCCCTCGCAGGAGTTGCGGAGCTCGGCCCAACGCGTCAGGTAGTCGCGAGTGGACTCGGCTGGGCCCTGTACGCACAGGGAGAGCTGTCTGGGCTTGGGAGCCCGCTTGTAGGTGCTGATGAAGTTGCAAACGAAGGCTTCAGTGAAATCCACCCAGCCGTTGATGCTGAGGGGCTTAAGGCTGTTAAGCCAAGTCCGCGCCGTGCCTTCCAGCATGAGGGGCACGTACTTTACGGCAGCGCACCGGTTGCCATTGGCGATGCTGACGGCCGTGGAGTAGTCGGTCAGCCAGTCTTCCGGCTTCACCGAGCCGTTGTACAAGGCGGGCCGACATCGTCTTCTTCTTCCAGCGCCAGGGATCGGGCTAGGCGGTCGATCCGGTGGCGGGCGTCATTTTTGCCGATTGCCTCCCGGCGACCAAGCCAGCCGCTGAGAGTCGGGTGAGCCACTGGAGGCGGGGTAGGATATCTTTCTCCGCGAGCTCGAGGCGGAGGCGGGGTGCCCCGCCATTCCATGGCTCGGGGCGGCCGTCCGCGTCTCGCTCGATGGAGACTTGGGTCCGGCTTCGGCTGGAAGCCGGCTATTTCTCGCGCCGCGCGTGGGTGTAGCTGGTAGTCGGCGACCGGGAGGTCGCGTCGTGTTCGCGGCACGGGGGAGGGAACCCCGCGCAGGCGTCGGCCTCGTGCCGTCGTGCGGCCGCATCGATTAGTTGCTGGATGCGCCGCGTCATATGGGGGAGATCTTCGGCTTCCAAGCCGTCCAGCTCGTCTACGGCCGCCTGGGCGGTGCGCAAGTTCTCGAGCGGGGTGGCGTAGACCGGGCGATCTACCCCAAGCGTGTCGGCGATGACGGCGCCGCGTTGCCTGACAGCGCCGGCCCGGCTAGGGCCAGCCGGAGCCGGCGCGCCGAAGGCGGCGCGGTCAGCTTCGCGCTGTTAGGCCTCGGTGAGGTGTCTTACGGAGGCCAGCCGCCGGCCCTCCGCGAGAAGGGCGAGGCGGCGTGCCTCCAGAACTTCGTCGCTGGCGTCAGCCGGAAGGGGGGCGGACAAGTCTTGGGCCGCCGCGCGCGGGGAGTCGTGGGCGCCCTCGTCAGTCGGGCCGTCGAGGCCGATAACCATCACCTCGGGGGCGTCAGAATCGCGATCGCCAGCCGGAGGGAGCGGGTCGTTGTAGACCGTGATGTTGGTGGGGAAGGTGTCGTAGGATGCCGCGTCGGAGTCGACGGGCATCGGGTCGGTGGAGCCAACCGACTCCAAGTCCGCAGCGGGCTCGCTGGAGACGTGGAGCTGGCTGAGGAGGTTGGCGAGGTGATCTGCGCCCGCATCGGAGGCAAGCTCGTCGGAGATGCGGGCCCTGTCGAAGAGGTTGGCGAGGCCGCTAGCCGCGCAGACGTTGGCGACGCCATGCAGCGCGTCGCGGCAAGCGCCATCGGGTGAGCCAAGCTGGCTGTGCCCGTGAGGAAGGAAAAGGGTTCCCGTCCAGAACAGGTCTCCGGACGACGGTGCACCTGGCCCCACGGTGGGCGCCAAATGTCGGGTGGTAGGATCGACATATGCCAACGGGTGGCTTATCATTGCGGGGGCCAATAGACCGTCGCCGGTGCCTGGAAACGGGATGAGGCGTAGACATGCACGCCGGCAAATCTTACCCAGCTTCAGGGCTCTCCGGGGAGATAACACCCCTACTGCTGCTCTGCGGGGTCTCCGCATGGTTACTAAGTTCACAGGTGGCTACAATGCTCCTCGAGCTGTTCGGGGTGGAAGGAGGAAGAAGGGCTTGGCTCAGCTTGCTTCTTCTCCTTGTATGTGTCTAGGTCTAGAAAGAGAGTTCAACCCTTTGCATGGGTGCACCGGGTGGTTTATATAGGCCTACCCCCCGGGGGTACAATGGTAATCCGACTAGGCGCGGGGCCCAGCTGTCTGTGGCTATGTTCGCCGGCTTCTCCGCCGGCTTCTGGGGCCCGCCGGCTGGTGGGTCCCGCCGGCTGCCGGCTCCCGGGTTGACAGGCCGGCCCCACTGGCCAGGGCCTGGTCGGCGGCTGGTTACTGTTGCTCCGTGTTTGTTGGCGCAGGCTTGGTCGGGGTAAGCGTGGCTACAGTAATGCCGCCCTGGCGGGCGATTACTGTAGCCCCGCCGCACCTTGTCTCCTTAATGGGCGTCTCCCTCGAGGGAGGCGGCAGGCCGGCTACGTGAAGCCGGCCCTCTGTCTTGCCGGCTTGAGAGGGGGTGTGGCCACCTTCAGCATCTCTCTGCCCGAAGGGGCCCACCGCCTCGAGGGCCACGCTGGCGGCCCGTCGTGGACGGCGTCAGAGCCACCGTGGCTACAGTGCCGCGCCAGGCGGGCCGCAGCTGCCCGCACGACGCGCTGTACCAGGCGTGCTCCGGGTTTTGGGGGTGGCAGGCTCCACTGTAGCCACGCCCCGCTTCATCATCGCAAAGTGGACGCGTACATCGCGGGTACGGCGTTGACTGGTTTATCGGAGCCGGCCCGGCGGTAGCCGCCCGTGCCATAGCCGGCCTTGCCATAGCCGGCCCTGCCGTAGCCGGCCATGCTGTAGCCGGCCCTCCACAGTTTTCTTCATGGGGGTAAAAAGGGCGGGCCGCCCCCCAAGCCAGCTAGGATGGCAGTCGGCTAGGGGGAGGCGGCCCAGGTCTTGATTCTCCTTATGAGCCGGATGGGCTCATAATTTTTTCTGAGGGGCCAGGGGAAGCCGGCTGGGCTACCCATGGCTATTTACCCCGACACACCCAGATTCATCCCGAGGCCATCCCTTGAGGCGCCTCGTCCCAACCAGCAATTTGCACCGCCCAAGCCCTATGGTGGCCCCGCTGCTAATGCTGCTCCACGCCCCAATGTGGTAACATGCTTCAAGTGTGGAGAGCCGGGTCACTATAGCCGAGAGTGTCCCCAGAACAACAACCCCAATCAATCTGGAAAGTCTGTTGGCCGTGGTAAGCCCGCGGGAAAAACGTTCTACGCCAAGCCGGCCACCACTGCACGTGGCCATGTCAATTATGTTTCAGCCGAGGAGGCTCATGAGGATCCCAACGTCGTCCTTGGTACGCTCCTTGTTAACTGCCATCTGGCATCTGTTCTTTTCGATACTGGAGCATCTCATTCATTCATATCCGAGGACTATGCCTGATTGCATAACACGACATTCTGTGACATGCCCACTTCCATGGTAATTCAAACTCCGGGTTCCAAATGGCAAACTTCTAGGGTAAGCCATGGGAACGAAATTCTTGTCGATAGACTTGTCTTCCTTGCATCCTTAATAGCTCTCAAGTCCTCGGACATAAACATCATCTTAGGTATGGACTGGATGTCAGCTCATTATGCTAAGATTGACTGTGCCACTAGAACCGTTCAACTTACTCACCCCTCGGGCAAGACAGTCAATGTCCTAACTCGAGTGGCCAAGCGCCAACTTTACTCCCTAAATGCCAACCCTCTTCCAGACCTTGAGGATGTTCCGGTAGTCTGAGACTTTCCGGATGTCTTTCCACAAGAACTGCCAGGTGTTCCACCTGACAGGGATGTCGAGTTTGTGATAGACCTTGTTCCAGGGACCGTTCCAATTTCTAGAAGACCCTACAAAATGGCACCCTTAGAACTAGCCGAGCTTAAGAACCAACTCGATGAGTCCTTGAAAAAGGGTTTCATCCGTCCTAGTTCCTCTCCTTGGGCCTGCCCCGTCCTCTTCGTCAAGAAGAAGGATGGAACAGATCGAATGGTTGTGGATTACCGACCCGTCAACTTGGTCACCATCAAGAACAAATACCCGCTTCCCAGGATCAATGACCTGTATGATCAGCTCGCTGGATCCTCAGTCTTTTCCAAGATGGATTTGAGGTTGGGCTACCATCAAATCAAAATCAGAAACGGGGACATTCCCAAAATGGCCTTTGTCACTCGTTATGGCCAATACGAGTACACCGTTATGTCCTTCGGTTTAACCAATGCCCTAGCCACGTTCTCCCGGTTAATGAACTCGGTTTTCATGGAGTACTTGGACAAATTCTTCGTAGTATACCTCGATGACATACTCATCTACTCCAAGAATGAAGAGGAACATGCCGAACATCTAAGGCTGGTATTGATGAAACTTCGAGAGCATCGCCTTTATGCCAAATTCTCCAAGTGCGAATTTTGGTTACCAGAAGTGACCTATCTAGGCCATGTAATCTCTGGTAAGGGTATTGCTGTCAATCCCGAGCGAGTTCAAGCCGTCCTTGATTGGACTCCACCTGAGACGGTCAAACAAGTTCAGAGCTTCCTTGGCTTAGCGAGCTATTGCCGCCGCTTCGTCGAAAATTTCTCCAAGGTTGCTAAACCTCTAACTGAACTCCTCAAGAAAGATAAAAAGTTCGAGTGGACTCCACAGTGCGAGGTCAGTTTTCAGGAACTGAAAAGACGCCTGACATCTGCCCCCGTACTGGTACCACCAGACTTCTCCAAGGACTTTATTATCTATTGCGACGCCTCGCGAGAAGGACTAGGTTGCATACTCATGCAAGATCGTCAGGTAATTTCCTATGCTTCACGGCAATTATACCCACATGAGGAAAATTATCCTACACATGATCTAGAGCTTGCAGCTGTAGTCCATGCACTTAAAACTTGGCGACATTACCTCCTCGGTAATCGTTGCGAGATCTTCACCGATCACCAAAGTTTGAAATATATCTTCACCCAACCAAATTTGAATCTCAGGCGAAGACGTTGGGTCGAGTTGATCTCGGATTACGACTTAGGAATAACTTACACCCCGGGCAAAGCCAATGTCATGGCTGATGCACTAAGTCGTAAGTCCTATTGTAACAACTTGATGTTACAACAAAGACAACCACTTCTCCATGAGGAATTTCGTAAGCGTAATCTTCACATTGTTCCTCGAGGATTCCTATCCACCCTGGTGGCGAAACCTACCCTTATGGATCAAATCATAGCTGCCCAGAAGCGTGATAAAGGCATATCCCGAATTAAGGAAAACATCGTTAGCGGAGTTGCTAAATGTTTCTCCATGGATGAGAAAGGTGCTGTCTTCTTCGAGAACCGTCTGGTGGTTCCCAAGAAACAACATCTATGTCAGTTGATCCTTAAGGAAGCTCATGAATCCCCTCTCACCATTCATCCCGGTAGTACTAAAATGTATCAAGACCTACGCTAGAGGTTTTGGTGGACTAGGATGAAGAGAGAAATCACTCAATACATTGCTAATTGCGACGTTTGTCGTCGTGTTAAAGTGGAGCACCAATGGCCTGCTGGCACCCTTCAACCTTTGGCTATTCCTGAATGGAAATGGGATAAAATCAGTATGGATTTCGTCACTGGGTTTCCTAGGACCAAGAGAGGGAATAATGCCATCTTCGTTGTGATCGACCGACTTTCCAAAGTAGCCCATTTCCTACTTGTTCGTGAGAGTATCACCGCTAGCCAGCTAGCTGATTTATACATCTCCCGAATAGTGTCTCTTCATGGTGTCCCATTGGAAATTAACTCAGATCGTGGGAGTCTCTTCACCTCCCGATTTTGGGAAAGTTTCCAAAATGCTATGGGAACTCATCTCTCCTTTAGCACTGCCTTCCATCCTCAATCAAGTGGTCAAGTAGAGCGAGTCAATCAAATTCTGGAAGATATGCTCCGAGCTTCTGTTATCTCGTTCAGAATGAGTTGGGAGAAATGCCTTCCATTCGCAGAGTTTGCTTATGACAATAGTTATCAAGCTAGCTTGGGCAAGGCTCCTTTCGAAGTTCTTTATGGACGAAAATGTCGAACGCCTCTTAACTGGTCAGAAACCGGGGAAAGACAACTCTTTGGCCCGGATATGATTCAGGAAGCAGAAGAGCAGGTTCGTGCTATTTGTGAGAATTTGAAAACAGCCCAATCTCGTTAAAAGAGTCAATATGATCACAAACATAAGCCTATGACTTATGAAGTCAACGAGAAGCCTTACCTTCGGGTTACTCCGTTAAAGGGAACCCATCGTTTCGGTATCAAAGGCAAATTGGCTCCTCGTTACATTGGACCCTTCCGCATTCTTGCCAAATGAGGAGAAGTTGCCTACCAATTGGAACTACCTCCGCATCTTTCCAGAGTTCACGATGTCTTCCACGTTTCGCAACTCAGGCGTTGCTTCGCGGATCCTATCCGTGGAGTGGACCACGAAACGCTTGATCTACAAGATAACCTCTCTTATCGGGAATATCCCGTTCGTATCCTTGATCAAGCCGAGCGTACCACTCGACGTCGTAATATCAAGTTTCTCAAGATTCAATGGTCACACCATTCCGAGGAAGAAGCCACTTGGGAAAGGGAGGATCGTCATCGACACGAGTACCCCACCTTCTTTCCATAGGATCCTAAATCTCCGGACGAGATTCTTTTGAGTGGGGGTGAGTTGTCACACCCTAGCTAGTCCATGCATTAGAGTGTGCATCATGTTTACTTTCATCAGAAACTTGAAATGGGGAAGGCAGAACCCCCATCACCCCCCCTGAAATCAACTAGGGTTTACTAAAAATAATTTCAATGAACCTGAAATGCCCTTCTAAAATGTTCACCCTCTTTGCCTTGGGTTAGAACCTCTGGGAAAATTGGTGCACAATTTTCTAGGTCAACAGAAGGTCATTGATTTAAATCATAAATATTTGAATTTGGGCATTTAAATGCTATAAAATAATTCAAATGCTCAAATAATTCTGGAAATAAATGTTTGCTGCTAGGAATAATTCCAACAGAGCCCACAATTATTTTTAGGATTTTAGTAAGTCCCAAGTATTTTAAATAAAGCCCTAAAGCTACAGAAAAATAGAAAAGGAAAACAAAAATAAAAAAAAGGAGAAAGAAGCCACTTGGGCCTTACCTAGCTCGGCCCAGCCGACTGGCCAGCGCCAGTCACCCCCTACCTCGCGCCAGGAGGCAGGGGCGCGTGCTCGCCGCGCGCCGGCCACGCGCCGGCCACCGCCTGCTTCTGCCGACGCTGGGAGGCCCCCAGAGACGCCACGAGACCCCCTCGACCCCCTCTCGTCCTCTCTCACTCTCCCCCTCATCTCCCTCATCCTCTCCCGTGATGGCCGAGTGCGCCCCTCGCCGCCGGTCGCCGTAGTCGCCGCTAGAGACCTCCCCTCGCCCCTCCGACGAGTCCATCAGCTCCGCCTCGACTCCCTCGTCCTCCCCACCGAGCCACGCTTCGCCGGAAGCCCTGCAACGCCGCCTTCGCCCTCGTCTTCAACCTCGGGCATCCGAGATCGCCGGCGACCATGCGCCCGCTCCGTTGCGTCCCCGAGCCCGCTGAGACCACCGCTGCACTCCCCGTGAGCTTCTCCTTTGATCCCCACCTTCCCCTTGCTCGTTTGCGCCCTGTAGCTCTGATTTCCACCGCGGCCGAAGCTCGCCGGTGCCGTGCCTCGTCGCCGTCATGGCCAGGGCCACCATGGCTTGAAGCCGGGCACACCACCATGCTCAGCGCAGTCCCAAGAACCTAACGCACCACTCCCCGCGCCTCGCCGTGCCCCGTAGCATCGGATTCAACCACGCCTGAACTCCGGCGACCGCCAAGGTCGTCGCCGACGATGTTTCCAGCCACCCCGAGCCCAACCACCACCACCAAATGCCGCGGTTCGTCCCCAGCTACCCGTAGCTGCTCTCCGCGCATCAATTGGTGCCCTGTGGGCGAGTTCCGCAGCGCGCCACCGCGTCTGGCCTCGCCGGCGGCTAAACGCCGGTAGGTTTTAACCCGCTGACCGGCGAGGTTGACTTGCTGACGTGGGTTGACTTCCCCCTCTCTCTCACCGACATGCGGGCCCCGCCCGACTAATTACCCTGTTAGTGCTAACTAAATAGGTTAGTTTAATTAGTATAGTCACTGACTAGTGGGCCTTGCCAGTTAATTAGGCTAACTAAACGTAGTTAGTGCACAGAGACACTGACCAGTGGGCCCCACCAGTCAGGTTTGACCTGGCTGGCGCCTTTGACCTGCTGACGTCACCCTGACGCGTTGCTGATGCAGTAATTGATTTTCTAGATTTTTTTTATTCAGGAAATTCCAGAAAATAGTTCAAACTTCAAAAATTCATAGAAATTCAACCATAGCTCCAAATGAGATAAATTATATATGAAAAATTATCAAAAAAAATTCAATCTATCCATCTGTAATGGTTTCATGCATGACAACACAAGTTTACCTTGCTGTTTAAGCAGAATAAGGTAATGCACTATAAATGCCATGTTTAATGAGCTAATATTTGAATCTTTGATTCAAATGAGTTCATCCCCTTCTATTTTAGCTTGCATTAGGCCAAGACACAATCATATTGCCATGTCATAGCATGCATCATATTGTTGCATATCGTCATGTGTTGATTGTGTTCTGAGGTGTTCTTCATGGTAGGTTCTGCCTCCAAGGATATTGACGAGTATCCAACTGAAGGGCAGTATCCCGCTACCACTCCATCAGGCAAGCAACCCATTGATCATCCCGATACAAACCCATGTTCCTGCTTCTGCTCTTGTTTACTGCATTAAGACATCGCGATTCAAACTGCTGTGTGCTACAGTAGTTGAACCCTTATCCTCTGCATGACCTGTCATTGCCACAGTAACTAGATGAAACCCACTAGCATGTGTTGGAGTTGATTGAGCCATGTTTTGTGATTCCTACCTTGCTATGCCTGCTATGCTTAGAGTTGTGTCAGGTCTGGTTCATCTGGGTGATGGGCTAGAGTGAAATGCTTATGTCGGTAACATGAGGGATGTGTTGAACATGTTTTGGTAAAGGTATCGATGAGAGGCCATGTAGGAGTACATGGTGGGTTGTTTCATTGAGGCCGTCCCTAAGAACTGAGATCTGTATGCGTGATTTAAGATTCAGCTACTACCACACATTGGGCCCTGACATATGACCCCGCTCGACTTACTGACCCCTCTCGCCTCTGTCCAGGAGTTGCAACTAGTTTCTGGTGTTTGTAGGACATGTGTTGGTGGCCGTGCGTAGCGCTGACCCTAGGGGTGGGCTATGTTGCGGTAGATACACCGTGGCACGGTGTACCGAGTCACCCGTTTGGTGTCTCGGGAACCCTGTTCACATCGTTTGGGGCCGTTGAGGACACCCCGGCCGGATTTCCTTGCAGATGGAACCTGAATAGGCGATAAACCTAGACTAGAGACTTGTGAGGTTAGTCAGGTCGTGGTCTACACCCACGTCGGTTTTCGCTTGAAGTCTGCCGAGCACATGTCGTGTGCAGACGCTAAGTGGTGGAAACATGTGTGACGAAGTACACCCCTGGAGGGTATAAAACTATTCGAATAGCCGCGTCCGCGGTAAAGGACTACTTGGTTGCCCATACAGTTCATAGACAAGTTAATGGATACTACTAAAAGACTCAAGATAAGTGTGAGTACCGAGGATGGCCCTCTCGCAGGATGACGAGGGAGGATCCCCGGTGGAGTATTGTGTTGGTGAGTAGTGGACTCGTGTGCGAAAACTATTTTACTAGAGAGGTTCCGTAGGATAGCTTAGCCAAGAGTCAAAGTTGGCTTGCTGCATAACCCCACCACCTTCTTGAGAATAAGCATGTATAGTAGGTTCTGATGTAAGACTTGCTGAGTACCTTTGTACTCATGTTTGCTTATTTACTGTTTTCAGACGACAACACTGCCCCCTCCGATGGGTTTTATGTAGACCTTGACGTCGACAAGTGACTAGCCACGCAGGTGGTGATCCCGGCCATGGAGGGCCCTATGTAGATAGACAGGCTTCGAGAAGCCTTCTTTCTTTCTAGAGTCTATACTCAGACTAGTTGCTTCCGCATGTGCTTGTATGATTGTATGACTTGAGTGTCGGGTCATGTGACCCCTATCTGTATGACATGTTATGTATGGCTCTCTGAAGCCTTTAAATAAAGTACTTGAGTTGTAGAGTTTTGTTGTGATGCCATGTTGTATGTACTCATATCGGGCACATTGTGTGTATGATTGAAATGCTTGGTATGAGTGGGATCCGACAATCTAGTTGTTTATCCTTGGCAGCCTTTCTTATGGGGAAATGTAGTCTAGTGTTCCTCGAGCCATAGTAGTCGGCTACAGCCCGGTTCACCGGAGTCCTGCTAGCCTAGCACTACTGTTCAGGACACTTGACTGGCCGGCATGTGTTTCACTTCGTCCCCATGTCTGTCCCTTCGGGGAAATGTCACGCGGTGGCTTCCGGAGTCCTGCCTAGCCTGCTACAGCCCGGGGTTCCCCGGAGTCCTGTTAGCCCAGTGCTACAGCCCGGAATTACTCGTTGATGACCGACATGTTCGATGTGATTCATGTATGCCTGTCTCCATAGGTCTGTGCCGCTTTGGGTTCACGACTAGCCATGTCGGCCCGGGTTCCCTGTCATATGGATGCTAGCGACACTATCATATACGTGAGCCAAAAGGCGGAAACGGTCCCGGGCCATGGTAAGGCGACACCCGTGGGATACCGTACATGAGGCCGCAAAGTGATGTGAGGTGTTACCGGCTAGATCGATGTGGCTTGGAATCGGGGTCCTGACAGCTCAGGTTTATCAACGAACACCCCAGCACTAGCGGCACGGGGGCAGAAGCCGACGACTCGCCATCTCTTAGAATTGATAAACAGCCGCACAGAAGGTAATATTTTAAATTCCAAACACCATTGCTTAGCGCATATGAACAAGTTTTCAGCACACAGGACAAAACGAGCAAGTTTCAATCAAAAATTACATCCCTAGAACATTCATCCACCACAAGGCAGGCACCCTTCAGAACATCCTTATAGTAATTCTCGGGCTTGCGATGCTCTTTCCCCGGCGGTGGCCCGTCCTTCACCAGCTTCTCAGCATCCAGCTTGCCCCAGTGCACCTTAGCACGGGCAAGGGCCCTACCGGCACCTTCAATGCAGACGGAGCGCTTGATGACTTCGAGCCTTGGACATGCCTCCACCAACTGCCGCACCAGCCCGAAATAGCTCCCAGGCAGAGCCCCTCCAGGCCACAGCCGAACAATGAGGCCCTTCATGGCCTGTTCGGCCGCCTTGTAGAGCTCGACCAGTTGTTTCAGCTGGTCGCTCAGGGGCACGGGGTGTCCGGCCTCAGCATACTGAGACCAGAACACCTTCTCTGTCGAGCTGCCCTCCTCGGCTGGATAGAATGCGGCGGCATCGGATACACTCCGGGGAAGATCTGCGAACGGTCCTAGAGAGCTCCAGATTCGGGTAAGTAAAAAGTAACTCATGTTTATGTGTTTGCTTTGCATAAAGAATGCCTTACCTGCCGCTATCTTCTTCACCTCATCCAACTCCTGGAGGGTCTTCTGGGGTTCGGCCTTGGCAGACTTGGCATTTTCAATAGCCACCGCGAGCTCGGACGCTCGCGTCTTTGAGTCAAGCTCCAAACTCTCATGTTTTTCCATGAGAGCCTGGAGCTCTTGCCACACCTTGCCAACCTCGGCCTCATACTTCTCCCGCTCGATGCGCTCCGAGGCCGCCCTCTTCTCGGCCTTGACCAGCGCTTGCCTAAGGGTCGCCACTTCAGACGTGGCCCCTAAAATAGCCACGATAATCCTGTCATTCTTTGCAATTGCAACTTTTTATATATATTTAAAAACAAGGTATTTCTTACCTTCATTGTCCTCGAGCTGCTTCTTGGCACGATTGAGCTCTTGCTCGGACCGCTCGAGGTTCTGCTTTAGCGTGTCCACTTTCGCAGTTAGTGCGACGGACGCAAGCAGGCAAGCCTGCATATGCATATGACTGATTTTTGTTAGACTCCTGCGAATTCTATTTGATCCTCTATTCAGCTTTTCTTCCCAAACGCCAAACAGAGCATCAGGGGCTACTGTCTATGCGGTACTATTATTTACACATTCTTACCTCAAAGCCTGTCAAAAGGCTAGTACAAGCTTCAGTCAGTCCGCTCTTGGCGGACTGAACCTTCTAGACCACCGCACTCATAATAGTGCGGTGTCCCTCGTTGATGGAGGCGCCTTGGAGCACTTCCAACATATTGTTCGGCGCCTCCGGTTGGACGGGGGCCGCCGGCATGGTGGACTTGCTCCTCTTGGAAGGAGGTCCCCCGCCGGACTCTGGAACCTTTGAAGGTTCCGGAGCGGTGTCCGGCCTAGAGCCGGACTTGGAGCCCTGGGGGGTTTCATCCCCTTTACTCATGGAGTCCGGGAGGTCGCCTTGCGACGCCTCTAGGACCACCTCCTCCTGGCTTGGAACCTGTTGGGACAACACTTCGGTGTTGTCCATAGGGCGGGGGGAGGAAGCCGTCGGAAGCGAGTTCACATCCGATGAGTCCAGTGAGCCGCTCGACGACACGTCGAGCCGGTCTTTAGGTGGGCTGCATAAACATATTCGACGTTAGGGAAAGCTGTGCAATAAACGAATACTATGAATTACTCTGGCATCCAGATACTTACGATTTTGCCAGGGGCTTGGCCCTGGGCTGCCACTCCTTCCCACCGTCGGCGTCGGTGGACTAGTCCGGAGGAAGGGTTTTCCCCTTCTTGGACCCTCTGGCCTCCCCAGAGAGGGTGACCTTTCTTTTCTTCTCTCCTCCCGCTGGAGGGGGAGAGTTCCCTCTTCTCCCTCCTTGTCTTCACGGGAGGAATGCGCCTCGGAACCGTCGGATGATGGATCCGACGCCTCCTGGCGCCGGGCACTCTTTCGAGTCCCCGGGGCCTTCTTCTCTGGCACCACATAGGGTGTCGGAACCAGCAGCTTCGCTAAGCGAGCGTTCGCTAGGCCTTCAGGCAAAGGAGCCAGACAGTTGATCTGTCCGGACGTCACCTGCCAATCCTGTCAAAGGTAAGGGAGCTTAAAATCCTGCATGGAGTCAAACTATGAAAAACGGATACCCTGTAAAAGGAAAATAACAGCTTACCGTGAGAGCGTGACACTGCGCACTGAATCCACGATCCTCGGTAGCGGACGTGGGAGCCTCGGCGCCTTTGAAAAGCACCTTCCAGGCATCTTCGTACGTCGTGTCGAAGAGCCTGCTCAGAGTTTGGTGCCACGCCGGGTCGAACTCCCATAGGTTGAAAGCCCGTTGTTGACACGGGAGGATCAGGAGGATGAGCATAACCTGGACTACGTTGACAAGTTTGAGCTTCTTGTCTGCCAGGGTTTGGATGCATGTTTGGAGTCCGGTCAGCTCTCCTTTTTTACCCCAAGATAGGCCCGTATCCTTCCAGGAGGTGAGCCGCATGAGGGGTCCGGATCGAAACTCGGGGGGGTGCAACCCATTCGGCATCGCGCGACTTGGTGATGTAAAACCATTTCGATTGCCACCCCTTCAGGGTCTCCACAAAGGAGCCCTCGAGCCATAGGACATTGGCCATCTTTCCCACCATGGCGCCTCCGCACTCTGCCTGGTTGCCGCGCACCACCTTCGGTTTGACATTGAAAGTCTTGAGCCATAGGCCGAAATGGGGGCGGATGTGGAGGAAGGCCTCGCACACGACGATAAACGCCGAGATGTTGAGGATGAAGTTCGGGGCCAGATCGTGGAAATCCAGGCCGTAGTAGAACATGAGCCCTCGGACAAATGGGTGGAGAGGGAAGCCCAGTCTGCAGAGGAAATGGGGGAGGAACACCACCCTCTCATGGGGCCTAGGGGTGGGGATGAGCTGCCCCTTTTCGGGTAGCCGGTACGCGATGTCATTAGACAGGTATCCGGCCTTCCTCATCTTTTTGATATGTCCCTCCATGACGGAGGAGACCATCCACTTGCCTCCCGCTCCGGACATGGCTGGAGAAGGTTGAGGTGTGGAGTGCGGACTTGGGCGCTGGAGCTCGAGTGCGCAAGAATGGATAGGCGAAGGAGGAAGAAGGCGTAGGTGAAAAGGTGGATCCTTATCCCCTTATATGGGCGAACGCAACTACATGTCCCCACCAGCCTGGTAAAACTCGCTTATCTCCATGCGCCGTGATCAATGGTGCGGTTGGGTTACCCACGCCCGTATTGATGAGAATCCCGGGATAAGGGGACACGATCTCTGCTTTAATAAGACGTGCCAAGGAAACTGCCTCGCATGACGCGCTGAGGTGGGATAGTGAAATGACTCGGATAAAGGCTTGGCCGTGGTATGACACACTATGGAATACGTCAGCAGATTAGATTTGTGTAAATATTATTCTCTCTATGGCAATATGTGGAAACTTATTTTGCAGAGCCGGACAATATCTTTGTGTTCAAAATCTTCTATGAAGTACTTGGAGGAGGAACCCGCCTTGCAATGCCGAAGAAAATCTGCGCGCCGGACTCGTCGTCATTGAAGCCTGGTTCACGGGCTACTGAGGGAGTCCTGGATTAGGGGTGTTTGGATAGCCGGACTATACCTTCAGCTGGACTCCTGGACTATGAAGATACAAGATTGAAGACTCCGTCCCGTGTCCGGAAGGGACTTTCCTTGGTGTGGAAGGCAAGCTAGGCAATACGGATATGAAGATCTCCTACCATTGTAACCGACTTTGTGTAACCCTAACCCTCTCCGGTGTCTATATAAACCGGAGGGTTTTAGTCCAGAGGACAATGTACACATCAACAATCATACCATAGGCTAGCTTCTAGGGTTTAGCCTCCTCGATCTCGTGGTAGATCTACTCTTGTACTACCCATATCATCAATATTAATCAAGCAGGACTTAGGGTTTTACCTCCATCGAGAGGGCCCAAACCTAGGTAAAACATAGTGTCCCTTGCCTCCTGTTACCATCCGGCCTAGACGCACAGTTCGGGACCCCCTACCCGAGATCCGCCGGTTTTGACACCGATAATGAGGTATACAGTCCCGCGACCACTAGTAGTACTCGTTGGAGTACAACGCAACCTAGAATCGCCTTTTGTCATTAGTAGTACGTACATTGTTACTTACAAGAAACCCCTAAGAGCATGGTTAAAAGTATAGCCAGCTACTGGCTATAAGCCAGTGCCATGTCATCTACAACCCATCTTATAGCCAACATGTACAATAATAGATCAAAAGAGTGTACTACTTTTTTATTATGTGGCCCACTTCTCATTCTCATAAAGTGCCTAGGAGCACGTGCTAGAGCTGGCTCTTCACGAAGAGCTCGCTTACCTTCTCTCTCCTCTTCTCTTTCCTCCAACTAAGCAGAAATATAATAGTTTATTTCTTATAGCCCGCTGACTCAGCTCTATTGTACTTGCTCTAATAATGCAAGAAACCACTAAAATGCCAAGAAACTAATACCACTTGCATACGTGGCGGACTTAAGATAAGACTACCTTATGAACCATTGTACATGCTCTTACCAACAAAAATCCTCGAGTGACCTCCTACCTTCGGCCCGTCCACCTAGTCATCCTCGGCCATGGGACGCACCTACCGCCGCCGGCAGAAGGCGAGGTCAAAACCGCCGGCGGTGCGGAGCCCATGTTGCAGCAGCCTGGATGCCAGCTCCATCCGGCGCTCGCGGTCACTAGCTAGCCAAGATAGCTCCGTCCAGCGACTTGTTTGCAAGGTTTGCTAGCTAGATTGGCACGGCAGCGCGGCGGCTTGCTCGCGCGCGCCGCGCTAAGGCCAGCATTCTGGCTCGAGCAAAGGCCAGCGTGGCAGCTTGCTCGCTCGTGAGTCACGCTCTGGCCAGCCTGCCAACCCGTGCGGAGGCCAGCGCGGCGTCCGGCCCGTTCGGCGGAGCGGCGACAAACTCGCTCATCACCGGCGCCACCGACGAACATGCATCAGTACTGTTTGAAGTAATGTTCAGAAAAAATAATGATTTGAGGGGGAATAACATGATAGAAGGTCAGATGTGGGTCCCTCGTGTCAACGGTAAAACAAAATGTGTTGGTTAAGCTGCCTCGTCAGCATGGACGTGTGGGCCAACCCTGTCATAAATGGGTTTAAACGAACCTAATCGGTAGGAGTACTAGGTAGTTCTTGGCGTGGATTAAGAAATTTTGGGTATGTTTTTTGCTATTTTTTGTACAATAGATTCTTCCTAGGGCTGGTTGAAAGTGGTAGTTTTTTGTTAAATACTCTACATATTGTAAGTAGGAGTGAAAGTTACATAGTGCATATGTGTACATGATTGAAAGTAAATATCAACCATGAGTGACTAATATCTTGATGGAAAACTCGAAACTATGGAATACTAGGAAAAATGCATGGTTGGAAATACTAGCAATGTTCATGTCGGTTGCAATGAATCATAATTAGAATAATACTTATTCACAAACTTGGTACAAAACACTCTAATTTTGATATACATATGTCACTAGAGATATATTATGTTTCAATTAGAATATATTCCTTGGGCTGTTTTGGTGAGGTCGGAGAGGGATGTGGTTGGTTTTAAGATACTAATTATGGGTTTTTCTGCAAATTGGTAGACAAGTGGGATGTTGGTAAGAAAAGGCAACAACTTACCTCACAATCATTAGATGTAGATCTAATGGTCAGAAACGACGGATGGCAGACACACCAGCATCACCAACTTAGTCTTGTGTAGGAGTACTAGCAAGATCCGTGCATTGCATGGAACATCAAGATGCATTTTTTATAAAATACTTGTTGTGATTGACCCTTGCGGGAGTAATCCCATGTGTAAAAACTAATGATATGTCGAGAAATATGAGATAAGGTGAAGAGGAGTGGGGTGTGGTGGTGGTTGGTGGTCGGACTGAGCGGAGGCATGGGGATTGACGACGCCGGCAGCGGCCACCAGGCCAGTTTGTTCCAGAGGCTTCCTTTCTTAATTGCTCAACAATGAGGTTTGTTGGAGATAAGGATGAACGAGGGAAGGCCTTGTCTGCAAATGTGGAGAGGGGTGTGGGTATCTTTTAGTTTAATTTCCATCCGTTAGATATAGATCGGACGGTCTATATTGCAAGATGGCACATGTACCATCATCACCAACTCGGTTTTTTATAAGAGAAGAAATATAAGTATGGAGATACAAACTTATTATCGATACTTGCTTCCGTAAACTAGCATCTACATTCTATTCAATGCCTCGGCATGTGGGGCCTTAGCACAATGACTTCTCGACTGTGTAAAACAAAGATTTTCCCTTCGCCGACAAGGAGAGGGTGACGACGGTGCGCTTTTTGGCTTGCTCTAGTCCTAGTAGTCATACTAGGTGGTCTAAGCACGTGTATATTTATTCTTTTTCATGTCTCGTGTTTGCTGTACTGCCACGACTGTTGATGAATAGACGGTAAGTTATTCACAGGAAACCCTTGTTGAGCGTGTTTGCGAGAGAGAGAGAGAGACAATGTGCGCGTGTGATATGTTAGAGACTGAGGCAATGATAATAGATTCTTTGTGTCTATGTGTGTGGAGGATAGAGAGATACATGTACATGGGGCTTTCTGTTGTATAACATGGGGACACATATACATAATTAGAGAGTGAGTGTGTGAGATACACATGCGGACATGTGGAGAGATGAGGACCCAGATAAATGGGTGTTTGTGCGTGTCTATGTGTTTTTGTGCACGCGTTTGTGTGTGAGAGGGAGAGAGTGTATGTGGAGTAGAGAGACCACTGATGATGTAAACCTAGTATAAGGGAAGGGGGAATGGTGTGACATGTGTAGTAGCGAGATAGCACGGGTGCGGGCGGGTGGGGGGGAGCAGACTATTTGGAAGAGACGTCGAGTGTGTGTGTGGGAGAGGGGTGTGAGAGCAAGAGAAAGACAGAGCTAGCGATGGAGAGAGAGAGGAAGAGAGGGGGCGAGAGGGGTCGTTGGTGTCCATAAATGGCGTATAGATAGGGAGACAATGTTGTTGTTGTCCGAAATTGGCCTATGAAGGAGACGCAAGGGAAACGAGTCATCGTGTGTGTGATAGGGACTTCATGAGAGATCTAGAATAGATGGTGTAGAGAACAATGTGCGAAATCGAGAACGATTATCCATTAGGGAGCTATGCAAAGAGTCATGACATATATGTATACAGGGAAGGAGCTGGGGCGGGTCCGCATGTGGGAGAGATAGAAAGAGGAGAGTGGTGCATAAGGAGACAAAGTGTGCTTGTTTGCAGTAGGGGTGGTGTGTGAGGTGAGTGCACGAGAACCACATAACTAGGGAGATAGACGTTTGGGGGCAACGTTTTGTGTGTATGGGAAATATACACTCTACATAGTGCGTGTGCTTGGGTAAGAGAGATAGCGGGAGACCTAGAGAGTGAGGGAAGAGATGTGTTCCTGCCCGAGAGACAAAGTGATAGAGACCTATGCTGGAGTCCGGACTTTACAAGAGAGAGGGGTGTTAATGTGCTCGTGTGTTGGTGTTTGGGGGAGAGAATGACTTCTCTATGTGTGTGTGTGTGTGGTGGTGGTGGGGGGGGGGTTGACTTCAGATAAAGAGTGAGGTGTCTATATTTGAGGGACTTTAGCGGAATTGAGATATTGTGCACTCATGGTTGATCAATTTGTTTCACAGTTTGTACTATGAGATAATGATACTTTTGAACATGCGTGATATACCTTGATGTACCCGAATTACAAACCTAAGATTGGAATTTTGGAATTCGACTCCATCGTTAGCTTTTGCAATTCATTTAAATGGAGGTACATTTTTTAAGCCGGGATTTCGTGATTTCAAATTCATATATCAAACCTAGAGATATACACATACGGGCATGTTCAAACTTTATAATCATCCACTTTATTCATACACATACACATTTTTGCTTTTGTCATCATATTTAGGATAAACACATTTGGAATTTCATTTGAATTGGACCGTATGATGATATTTGCTTGTAGTAGCTCAATGATCCATATTTGAATTGAATGGACAATCTAAGTTTCGAGTTGGAGACATTGATTTTCAAAACTTACACTTTTTTGCGTGCAAAACAAACAAATTGTCGGCCATGATATCATAGTCGGCCATACAAGAGCAGAATACTTATAATTTTAGGCGCCAAAAGCTTTCAAACTTCCAACTCACATCGAAATATCACGCGCCTGAAAGTTTAGCCCTGCAATATTCCTGTTTTACCCCTATCACATGAACGAAAAAGGGCTGCTTTGGTAACTCCACTGTCGTCCACTGCACCGGACCGACTCCACGGACGCCATATTCAACTCCACCGGCCCTGCTTTACCGACGCCGGAGCCTCATCAGGTTATTTCAATCTGTACTCCTTCGGTTTTTCTCTTTATCGTGCAAATGTTCACTTACCACAGATGAGCTTTCTTGTATGTCGACAGGCGCCGCAACCGTAGCACCGGAGCCGCTTCAACGACGGTGACAGCTGGCCCAAACTCAACCGCAACACGAGCACCATCGACGATCCTTAGTTATCAAGTATTACAACGATACCCATACGCCGCCGAGAATCAGGTACTATTGTCCAATGGGCGGCGCCTAAGTTCACTTTCCTAGCATAAGCACCGCACCTTTGAATTTCTTCAGGGCATCATTCAGTTTTTCGTGAGACGCGTTATTCTGCTTGCACCTGTAGGACCATACTTCTGGCAGTGAATATGTTACATGTTCTAAATTACATACTAGTGCACATATAGTTAATATGCTTTAGTTTTGTTCTGATGCCACCTATTGGTTCCATCAGACTGCTTAATGTTCTCTATGCTTAATTACGCATCAGCAAACTAGCATGTGGTTCCGCTGCTTTTTGTTCGTTTTACCCTACATTTTCTGATGCTAGCTATTACATCACTGCTCCGAGCCTCTGTTCATTACTTGTTTGTGTGTTCTTGATCTTCCCAAGTTGCATGACTAATTTGATGCTTCTATTAATTATGGAGCTGCCAACCCCATCAAGCAAAATATTTGTTCTTTTGGGGCTGGCACCTCGAACAAGCATAAAAATAGAGGGAAGCAGATATATTGTCGTGTATGCACACACCCTTCTTTCATTAGTTTAGATGAACCATTGATGATCAATTCAGACTAGTGCATGCGATTAAAATTAATTTTACCTAAATAGATGGTGCAGAATAAACTACAACAACTAGATTTACAACCACGGGATGCTGACGATATCTTCAAAGAACATTGCAACAGCAGCTAGGCTTCACAGCAACATATGGTAAGCCAGTGTGTTTTAGTACATGTGAAATGTAATGCGAGTGGGTTGCTTTCTTGGCTTGTGCCCTCAATGTGTAATCCTACCGAATTACAAATAGTTCAGCTGTCTGCTTTGCTGTATTGCTTGATTCAAATGCTTATTTGTTGTTACGATATACTTGACTTGGCCAATATGTCAGCAGTGCCTGCTGTACTATCGTAAAGAAATGCATGCCTATTTCATTTGAGTCCTTAACTTTTCCTCTCACCTTCATCACAAGACTGTCTTCGTAGTTTATATGAGGCCACACTGTTAAGTGCTTTCTCAAATTATTTCAACTACTTAGATGCATTGGCAACTTAAATATAGCGGTTGTACACTCCCTTTCAACTAGGGATGTCAACTAGGTCTCGTTTAATCCCGATTAAAGTCCACTAGTGGTATGATAGTTCAAAAGAGTTTTTTGTTTTGTGAGGAAAATGAACTAGGGAGGTAGCAAAACCTAACTAGATGGGACTGGCAGATGTCGTTTATTTGCCACTTACATCCCTAGTTTCATCTTACCATTTTAATTTCTTTTCGGCCGATGCTGCTTCGAACCATTTAAATATAGTTTGCCATGCTCGGCAATAATTCGTCCGTCGTTTACCATGTAAGCTTACTGCCTGGATCATACGATAACTATCTCTTACTGATGTCTAGCGGAAAGCTTTCAGGATGTCGTTCCCAGTAGGACACAATGTACAACCCCAGAATCTATGTGTGGAAGCAGTGCACCATCCATGTTACCAGATGGTAGCAGTTCAGAGGCAACACCGCCGGAGAGCAGTCTGAGCACAGATATTATAGTGCTTGAGGCTCTACTAGAGGCAGAAAGAGATGGCGTGGCTGCCATGAATGAGGTAATCTTTATCTTGAGGCTGGAAATTACGGAATTAGCGGCACGCATTATGCAAGCAACCCAAGAATTGGAGGAAGTAAGAATGTTGCATTTGAAGACGGAGGAGGTCCTGCTGTTTCTACTATCTGAAGCCCAAGGTAATCCCGATTCTTCTTTAGATACGAGTTGAAATAGTCATTAGATTAGGTGTCAAAAAAATTATCATTAGATTATTGTACTTGCATGTTGTGTCATGTCTCTGAATGGATTATATTGCAAGACCCCCTATGTTGTCCATGTGTTGTAATGATCCAAATTTTTTAGGCGAGGTAATCCTCAGTACTTGTATGATTGACATAAGGTGAACTGTTTTTCGTGTGAGCATATTGTATTGGATGAAATAACTGTTTGACTCAGAGTGTATCCAACCTACTGAATTCGAAGATCACGGCATTTCTAAATCATAATCATATATAAAGGTGGAATAAATCTTTGTTGTGGTTTTGAAGAAATAAATAACAAAAGTATAATTATCTGTGGATATTCGTAATCGAATACAAATTGGATTTGAATTTAGTTTGCCAGGTCCCAGGGCAAACATGAATGCTAATTCTCCCATGTTTTGAACGAAGCGGCTAAACACCCACTATAATTTGTGGGATGCCCGAAGCAAGTGTTTGCAAGATGGAAATTACTGTCTACCCCTGACACTCGACATCCTAATCGACCGGATTTACACTGCTGTCGATAGGGGTAGACTAGTAACTTCAATCAGACGTGACACGACGGCCTCTGAGCCCATTCAGACACGGTGGGTGCCAAACGTGGGCGGCAAAACACATTTTATTCAAGCTCGTCCGAAAGACATGTGTCTCTTCCTCCATTTCCCCATTCATACATGGTGGGCGGCAAAACAAACTCTCCTAGTCCGAAACTGATGTAGGCTAATATTTTAAATAGGGGCAGATGTGTAACTTCCATCACACGTGACGCAACCGCCCTACCTGTCAGGCCCGTTCATACACCGTGGGCGCCAACCGTGGGCGGCAAAACACCCTCTCCTCACCCGAAATAGTTACCGGCAAATATTTGGGAGATGCGAGATTACCGTCCTATCCGCAACCAACGCGATGTCCGAAATTTTAAACGGGGGATAAGTTCGTAACTTTCCCCCATTTCAGAGAAGCGCGTCCCAAAGTTTGAGATCCCCCTCCCCTCCATTTCCCCATTCATACACCGGCGGCGGCACGACAACCTCCGCACTGTGGCCAGCCTCCTCTGTCCGCCACCCCATCCTTCACCTGCCGGAGCCGCTACCCCTACCCCGTCGTTCACTTCAAGAGATGGACGTCTCTCATCCACGGCGTTGGACCTGGATCCTTTCATCGCCTCCTCTCGCTTCACCGGCGCCGTCGTCCACCTTGCCGTTGCCGCTCCTACGACCACCTCGTCCACGGCAACAGGATATATCCCCCGACCCGGCCGTCAGCCGTCTAAAGTCTTCTTCCCCGCCACCGACAACCATCGCACCCGCAGCACCCTCAATGTATCAGCATAGGCCTACAAGGCGTCGCAAGATAGGTGGTACTCTTCCATATGTGCTTAAGTTATTGATCTCACCCGGAAAATAGATCGTAATTTGTTTACTGTACTTTTCTTGTCCGTACCAAATCGTAGTGGCTAGTTGAAAGAAAACATTGGTTGCGAAGTAGCTTTGTCCAGTTTGCACCTTCAGATCCGCCATGGCACGGGCACTATACTTGTAAAGCTTATGGTTTCCCCCTTTATATTCACAACCATCATCGTAGGTGCTTCGTGTCATGCTAGCACTACTCCTCAAGACCTCAACCCAAAGCTTACGTGTTGAAATACGAATCTGATATGATCCTCATATCACTAAAATAGAGAACGTTTAATTGGTCACATAATGTTCCTATATTCGTTTCGAAAAGCATGTGCGCCACCCACTGGTCCAACTAGTTCCACTTTCCTGATTTTTCTCTTGATACTTAGGGTTTTCCCCTTTTATCTACTCTACTATGATCTGCATAGGTGCTTTCTATCATACTAGCATTACTCCACCCTTCAAGCTAAACAACACAATGCTTAGAATTCGAAAGCTTAGTTGTTCAAATATGATTGTGAGATGATACTGATATTAGTTAATCGACACATTTAATTGGTTAGCTAAAGGCCCCACTTGAGTTTCCAAATGCATGTCGCAACATATAGAGAGACATCATAATTGCATTTCTTTGTCACTTGTTGACCGTACTTTCTTGTCCATACCAAATCTTAGTTGTTATTTCAAAGCAAACATCGGTTGCTAACTACCATTTGTGCGGTTTGCAGCTTTAGATCTGCCATCCCACTGCCACGGTCAACACTGTACTCATCATGCTTATGTTTTCCCCATTTTATGATGACCACAATCAGCCTATGTGGTTCGTGTCGTAATAGCACTGCTCCACCCATCGAGCTAAACAAGCTTAGTTGTACAAATTCATATATGATATTATTGCCGATATTAGTAAAACTGAGAGATGTTTAATTGGTTAGCTAAATGTTCCTACTTTAGTTTCGAAATGGATGTGAGCCACATATGGAGAGACCAGAAAGAATAGTATATCTCTGTGCGCTCTGGTTCATCATGGGTGGCCAACCGACATTGTATTGAAAGACTTGTAATATCTTGAATCTTCTTGCTCATCTACCCTTCTTTAAGTTGATACTCTTCTCTTGCGGTCGACTGGTCAGGTCGAGTTGTTCTCCCTGAGTATATTTTGAATTTGTCAGGTCAGGTCGACTTGTTCTTCTTTACTATATGTTGAAGCTATCATCTGCGAAGTGTCATCACTTCTAGAGCTCTCATATTTTGAGTAGTAGGCCACACTATATTAATGCACACAACAAATTACAGCATGCATGGCATATTTTAAAAGAATTGTAGAGATAGCACAAAAGGGGTTTATAGGGAGGCGGTATTGGATTAGAATCACTTCTGCATTACAAAGAAAATCTCACTTGTTTTTATGTTTTCATGCATGTCAGATATTGAACATTATCAAAATGAATATGAAAATGGGCGTACGAGAGGAATACTGCGGAACAATCCACTGGCTAACAAACTTGGCATGGTGGAGGATGGCATATCTTATTCACCCATCAAGGTGCTTGCTCTAACTTGGCAAAGTTGTATTGGTCGCACATATTTTGCATCTGACCTCTTGCATTACTTCTACTTTGTTACACCATCTGCTTAGGTTAAGCATCATATATGAGTATATACCATACCTATCCATTTTCTGTACCTATTCCATGTGTCGTCACACTATGCTTTTCAAGTCAAATGTTGTTCTTTCGTAATAGATGTCCAAAAGGAAGAGGGTGAGTGCAGATCCTCAAGGAGTACAAACTAGGTATTTGGAAAAGGTAGTGATACCTGTTAAATCAGATAGATCAGCAGCCACAGAAAACACAGGCCCAACTGTACCACACTTTACCCCTACTCCAGTGGCCAAACACCTATTAGAACTGCTGGGAGCCTAGCGTCATGTACTGTTTATGATATCAACTCAAAATTTGAACTCCTAAATTTCTGCTTGTGCCTTACCTTCTCTCTTGTATGAAAACTAATTTCAGATGAATCTCCTTGCTCAAAGGATCATACGATCTCAAAACAATAATGGGATCTGCATTGCTTTTGTCAGTACCTCTCTCCCTTTTGCCTTGTAACACTGTACTTAATTAATTGCTATTTGATTATGTATCATCAGTCTGCACCTGCGCTTCATTATCCTCTGTTTCTTCCAATATTATTTGACCTATATTTACTCTTTGCAAAATGTAGAATAATGGCAACGTTTATAAAGAATTTTCTTTGGGGAATTTATTGAATTATCCTTCCATCAATATGGAGAAGGGCTTTGTCCAGCCCGTGTTAACATGTAATATAAGTTCATCCTTCTCAAGCCATCAAACTTTGTTCTAGTATAGATTTGGATAGGCATCATTTCCTCCACTGCTGTTTGCTTTGCTGTTTACATCTGATTGGATGTTTGCAACAACTACCAGTTTCAAATTGTAGTTGTAAAAACATGTTCCTTATACAGAACAAATCCATTTATTTGCTTATATAATTGTGAAACCTGTTACGTGTCTCCTTGTTTCTCTTTCAGACTCGTATCTCTTACGCCAGGCGGAACTTACAGAAGATAGTGAGCCAAACCATCTCGAGGACAGCGAGATGACCCCAAGGTCCTGTCTTGATGAAGACAGTGAGTTGAAGCTACTCACCAGCAGGTGTGAGACAACCTCTGTGCAGTCGCTGCCTCAATCAGTTCGACTTCTTCAGTCTCAACTTAAAGCGGAAAGGCTTGCTTCTGTTCAGCTCTGACTTGAAGTCAAAGATGCAATGAAGATGTCAGAGGACTTCCGTGCGCACCATCATGCCTTAAATCTAGTGTTGATGCATCTATCATTGACACAACTGAGGTCTACTCAGCTTATTCAGCTATTTGGGGGGCCCGACCTGGCCAGCCCTAGTGCCTTCTGAAGTGCTCTCAGTTTTGTATATTCTTTTGTCGGCGCGTTTATTTTCACTGGTGGCGAACTTTGATGCCCAATGGATGTAATATGTGTGATAGCCTAGCGTAAGTTGCTTGCTTATTTATTTCCTTGTTGTCTTGTTTATTTGTTTGCTTGTAGTCATTGCAGTTCTTTTTCCGTGGTTTGCTAGTGGCTGCAATAACCTATTTTGAAAACTAGGCCACAATAACCATGGGCTAATATTTACTATAGCGACACTGGGCCTCCTACGGGCCGTAGAAACAGTGGGCCTTCTACGGGCCGTAGAAACAATGGGCCTTCTACGGGCCGTAGAAACAATGGGCCTTCTATGGGCCATATAATCAATGGGCCTTATACGGGCAGTATGATCGATTGGCCAAACATGGGCCAATAACAGGCCGTATTATGGCCATAAATGGGCCATCGTTAATAGGCCATTTTTGATGACGCTATGAAAACGGCCCAACCTATTAACGGACCACAAACGGGCCGACTATAACCACGGGCTGAATTTGGCCCACAAGCAGAAAATGACAGTAACGAGCCGTAAGTAAACGAATGCTGGAAATGAGCCCAAGAATAAATGGGCTCTGAGAAGGCCGAAAGATAACATGGGCTCAAAACGGCCCAATGGAATAACGGGCCGTTAATGGGTATAAAGTGATACACTGTTCATTATGGGCCAGTTTCACCACGGGCCGTTAATGGGTGTAAAGTGATACACTATTCATTACGGGCCAGTTTCACCACGGGCCGTTAATAGGCCAAGAGTTACATAGGGCCTTGTATGGGCCGAAAGACGTCATGGGCCATACATGGGCCAGAAGTGAAAACGGGTTGGAATCATATTGGGTGGCCCAGATGAAGCTACTGGGCCTAATTCGGATAGGGCATAACATGCCTTGGGTTAGCGGGCTATAAATGGGCTATATGCGAATAGGCCGTTAACAGGCTTTACATGTGCCAGCCCGCCACCTTTTGACCAAGTCAAACGGGTCGGCCTTTTCACAAGAATGGGCCTCTGTTGGGCCGTGCCATGTGTTGACGTATCATAGGCGCCTTCTGTCCAATGAGTGGATGACATCTGTCCCAACGGTGAGCCGACACGTGTTTCCTCCAGCCAATGATGATTTTACACATGGAAAATCCCCATTGGTCAGGGCTGTTAACGGGTTATCGGATCCAAAACCCAACCCGATAGCTTAACGGTGTTCCGTTACAGTGGATGCCACGTGTCGGTCACCCTTGATGAAAGAACTTCTATGACGCGGGATTTATCGTCATGGAAGTGGACACTTCCGTGATGATAATTTTGGTAATGTCACGGAACACTTCTACGACAGCACAGGTATGACTATCTTGATTCTGTCATAAAATCGTCATGGATGTACATGCATGACAGAAAATGTGACCTACTGTGACAATCACGTATCATCACGGAAGTGTATTTTTTTGTAGTGTATCTTCTTGTTTCCAACTGTACTCCCATTCGACCACTCAGCTCAATTCACTGTGCCATCAGGAAAGGAATGTTACGATCGAGTGGTGTATGTAGTAATGCTCACCTATGCTATACGTGAAGCCTTATGGACTTCAGATGCTTCCTGCATTGATGTACCTCAATTTTCCCTATTCTGACGTAGTTAGAGAGACAAAGGATGCAGACGGTGACAGGAAGGAAGACGACGCCAGGGAGGCGAAGCCGGTAGCCAAGCATGTAGCGGGCAAGATGAAGAAGGCCCCGCTAGAGCCACTGCGGGTGATGATGGATTAAGATATCATCCCGTCTCTAAAGACCGTGTTGGAGGCCGAGGAGGACGTGTCCCAAGTCCTACTAACCTTCCTGAACAACACGGCTAGAGCAGTTGTTATACTTACAAGTGATTGCGCCGCAATCACAGGCCCTAAAGCGGCGATGCTTGTGGTTTGTCATTGCTACTGAAGTATTACCATCCAAGCTAAGTAATTAGAGTATTTAACAAAATACTGTCATTACAGGTTCTAGTCATATTGTTTAGGAAGATAACTATTGACGACCCTACCATATTGCAGGTATATTTGAACTATGGCTAGTTTTTCAGTGACGATATTACCAGTTCATGCATGAGTAGTTATGTGTGCTTGTTAACTTTGCTAATTATGTGTAGTTCATCAGTTTACACGACAGCTGTCTGCAACTACTTGCTACTTCATATACATTCACAAGAATAGAGAATTTTACAATGAACTTCTCATAGCAGATTACTTCTGTGAAAATCCTAGCTATCCTGATTACTACTTTCGTAGAAGGTTCCGCATGGGAAATGTCGGCGTCCTAGGAACGGGGGTACCCAGACTTGCCTGCCTGTGGCCCACGGCGTGGCTCCATTGGTGGCCCGGTACGACCTAGTTTCAGCAACAACAACTCAAGACCCTCGCGAGGGGCCAAGCCTCGAGAGGTGGACGACACCATGACCTCCCTGGGGGGCGGCCTCACTAGGCTGGCTCCCAAGGAGCGGAGATATCAATGCAAGGTGCACCTTGTGAGGTTCACTTGACGTGAGCCATGATGACCAAGGCCAGGAGCGGGCGTAATGTACCAGTTTCCCCTTTGGTGCCAAGGAGGCAAGCATAGGCGCGGAGTCCCGAGAAATCAGGCAAAGGTTTCCATATTGGTGCAACGAGACCAGTACCACCAGGACGACAGGACAGAGGTCATCACGGAGGCTACTGCAGCGTCACCACCATAGACTTTGCAGGCGAAGACTACTTTTGTCAGGATAACTTGTACTAGTTGTCTCCCTTTGAATTTGACCGTTGTGGGATCCCTTCCCGCCTACATTTGGGAAGAGGACCAAGGCCACTATAAATAGGACCTAGCCACCAGAGAGAAGGGGATTGGATCCATTCCACCCTGACCACCTCACTAGCTCATCGAGCTCAAGCACACGTCACCTCTTGAGGCTGTTCATCCACTGTACTAGTTCATCCCAGCCCCTCGTGGCAATCCACCACAAAGCTGGAGTTGGATATTACACCGCAAGGTGGCCCAAACCAGGGTAAACCGCTTTGTCCCTTGTCCCTCGGGTTCGTCTAGTTAGGCTGTGGAATCGTTGGGCCGGCAGGTTGGGAAGAGCGAGTTCTTCATACGCACCCCAGTGTTGGAACCTCTTAAGGGTCTGCGGAACCCCGAATCCAACATTTGGCGCGCCAGGTAGGGGTGCGTCGATGCTTCTTTTCTGTCGATTGACTCGCCGCTGCTCCACTGTCTCCATGGCTGACGCTCGTCGAGCCCATGCTGAATGTCGAGCCGCTCTCGCCGTTCGCGTCGCCCAGATGGCGCCCATCGGCAGGCCTCCCCATCGTTCTCCATCACCTGCCACCAACACCGTCATCGGCCCGGTAGGGCATGAGCAGCAAGCTTCGTCACAACATCCCTCCGTGCGACGGGACAGATGCACCACCACCCCGTCGCTGACTCCGGCCGGCTCATTGTCCCACGCTCTTCACTGTCTGGCGGACGCACAGGCTGCATTGCTCATGGCGTGTGAGCTCCTGCGCTACCGCCCAGTAGACGACCTCTACGAAGACTGGCTAGACCGCATCGCCGAGCTAGTCAGTGCGGCTAGGGGATCGCCTGCATCGTCCCTCTCGTTACCTCGTCCACCGCCTGCTACGGGCAACGTAGCCCATGGAGCACCTCCGCCACCTCCCCGACAGGACGTCTCCCTCGGCCCAAGATGCGCGGCCCTGCAGATTGACCCACCATGCCGGGCGCCCGCACGCGAAGAAGAAAGATGCCGGGAGATCGAGCGGCCACAAGAAGGTGCTCTAGTGCTCCCTCCACCACCACATCAAGACTGCGCGCCGCCTGCAGTGGTGGCGCATGAGCACCAAGACCAGGCTCCACCTCCACGGCGTGCTCTGGTGACCAAAGCGGGCTACCGAGCCTTCACCCTTGAGCCACGCAACGTCGTTTGGCCAGGAAAGTTCAAGCCCGACCTGCCACCATGCTACGACGGCACGCCCGACCCTGCGGAGTTCCTACAACTCTATGAGTGGAGCATCAAGGCGGCCAGTGGCGACGAAATGGTCATGGTGCTGGTTTCCCATGGCCCTCAAGGATGGCGCACGCTCGTGTTGGGGAATGTAGCAGAATTTTAAAATTTCCTACGCATCACCAAGATCAATCTATGGAGTCATCTAGCAACGAGGGAGAGAGGAGTGCACCTACATACCTTTGCAGATCGCGTGCGGAAGCGTTCAAGAGAACGGGGTTGGTGGAGTCATACTCGACGTGATCCAAATCACCGATGACCTAGTGCCGAACGGACAACACCTCCGCGTTCAACACACGTACGGTTGGGAAGACGTCTCCTCCAACTTGATCCAGCAAAGGGAAGGAGAGGTTGATGAAGATCCAGCAGCACGACGGCGTGGTGGTGGAAGCAACGGTGATCTTGGCAGGGCTTCGCCAAGCGCAGGGAGACGGAGGAGTGTCACGGGAGGGAGAGGGAGAGGCTAGGGGCTTGGGTGCGGCTGCCCTCCCTCCCCCCCACTATATATAGGGTGCCTATGGGGGTGGGCGCTGGCCCTAGGAGATCCAATCTCCTATCGGGGCTGAGGCCAAGGGGGTGCCTTGCCCCCCAAGGCAAGGGTGGCGCCCCCCACCTCTAGGGTTTCCAACCCTAGGCGCAGGGGGAGGCCCAAGGGGGGGCGCACCAGCCCACTAGGGGCTGGTTCCCCTCCCACTTCAGCCCATGGGGCCCTCCGGGATAGGTGGCCCCACCCGGTGGACCCCCGGGACCCTTCCGGTGGTCCCGGTACAATACCGATTACCCCTGAAACTTTCCCGGCCGAAACTTGACTTCCTATATATAAATCTTCACCTCCGGTCCATTCCGGAACTCCTCGTGACGTCCGACATCTCATCCGGGACTCTAAACAACTTTTGGGTCACCGTATGCTAATATCTCTACAACCCTAGCGTCACCGAACCTTAAGTGTGTAGACCCTACGGGTTCGGGAGACATGAAGACATGAACAAGACGCCTCTCCTGTCAATAACCAACAGCGGGGTCTGGATACCCATGTTGGATCCCACATGCTCCACGATGAACCACGATGTCAAGGATTCAATCAATCCGTATACAATTCCCTTTGTCAATCGGTACGTTACTTGCCCGAGACTCGATCGTCGGTATCACAATACCCAGTTCAATATCGTTACCGGCAAGTCACTTTACTCGTGCTGTAATGCATGATCCCATGATCAACCACTTGGTCACATTGAGCTCATTATGATGATGCATTACCGAGTGGGCACAGAGATACCTCTCCGTCATATGGAGTGACAAATCACAGTCTCGATTCGTGCCAACCCAACAGACACTTTCAGAGATACCTGTAATGTACCTTTATAGTCACCCAGTTACGTTGTGACGTTTGGCACACCCAAGGCACTCCTACGGTATCCGGGAGTTGCACAATCTCATGGTCGAAGGAAAGGATACTTGACATTCAGAAAAGCTACATCAAACGAACTACACGATCTTTGAGCCATGCTTAGGATTGGGTCTTATCCATCACATCATTCTCCTAATGATGTGATCCCGTTATCAATGACATCCAATGTCCATAGTCGGGAAACCATGACTATCTTTTGATCAACGAGCTAGTCAACTAGAGGCTCACTAGGGACATGTTGTAGTCTATATATTCACACATGTATTACGATTTCCGGATAACACAATTATAGCATGAACAATAGACAATTATCATGAACAAAGAAATATAATAATAACCATTTTATTATTGCCTCTATGGCATATTTCGAACAGTCTCCCACTTGCACTAGAGTCAATATTCTAGTTACATTGTGATGAATTGAACACCCATGCAGTTCTGGTGTTGATCAGGTTTTGCTCTAGGGAGAGGTTTAGTCAACGGATCTGCCACATTCAGGTCCGTATGTACTTTACAAATCTCTATGTCTCCATTTTGAACACTTTCACGAATGGAGTTGAAGCGACGCTTGATATGCCTGGTCTTCCTGTGAAACCTGGGCTCCTTGGCAAGGGCAATAGCTCCAGTGTTGTCACAGAAGAGAGTCATCAGGCCCGACGCATTGGGTATGACTCCTAGGTCGGTAATGAACTCCTTCACCCAGACTGCTTCTTGTGCTGCCTCCGAGGTTGCCATGTACTCCGCTTCACATGTAGATCCCGCCACAATGCTTTGCTTGCAACTGCACCAGCTTACTGCCCCACCATTCAAAATATACACGTATCCGGTTTGTGACTGAGAGTCATCCAGATCTGTGTCAAAGCTAGCATCGACGTAACCCTTTACGACGAGCTCTTCGTCACCTCCATACACGAGAAACATGTCCTTAGTCCTTTTCAAGTACTTCAGGATATTCTTGACCGCTGTCCAGTGTTCCATGCCGGGATTACTTTGGTACCTTCCTACCAAACTTACGGCAAGGTTTACATCAGGTCTGGTACACAGCATAGCATACATGATAGACCCTATGGCCGAGGCATAGGGGACGACACTCATCTTTTCTCTATCTTCTGCCGTGGTCGGGCATTGAGCCGTGCTCAATCTCGTTGTAGGACCTTGAAGTAGATGTGTCTAGAGGGGGGGGGGGTGATTAGACACTTAATGCTAAAGTTGCAGTTTTTAAGCTTTTTCGGTTTAAGTGGAGTTTAGGCACAATTTCAACATTCATAACACATATCAAGCAAGCATGCAAAGAGTATATAGGCAGCGGAAAGTAAAGCATGCAACTTGCAAGAATGTAAAGGGAAGGGTTTGGAGAATTCAAACGCAATTGGAGACACGGATATTTTTCCCGTGGTTCGGATAGGTGGTGCTATCCTACATCCACGTTGATGGAGACTTCAACCAACGAAGGGTAACGGTTGTGCGAGACCATGGAGGGCTTCACCCACGAAGGGTCCATGAAGAAGCAACCTTGTCTATCCCACCATGGCCATCGCCCATGAAGGACTTGCCTCACTAGCGGTAGATCTTCACGAAGTAGGCGATCACCTTGCCCTTACAAACTCCTTGGTTCAACTCCACAATCTTGTCGGAGGCTCCCAAGTGACACCTAGCCAATCTAGGAGACACCACTCTCCAAGAAGTAACAAATGGTGTGTTGATGATGAACTCCTTGCTCTTGTGCTTCAAATGATAGTCTCCCCAACACTCAACTCTCTCTCTCTCAGGATTTGGATTTGGTGGAAAGAAGATTTGAGTGGAAAGCAACTTGGGAAGGCTAGAAATCAAGATTCATATGGTAGGAATGGAATATCTTGAGCTCAACACAAGGGTAGGTGGTTCTCTCTCAGAACATATGAGTTGGAAGTGTAGATGAGTTCTGATGGCTCTCTCCACGAGTGAAGAGGAGGTGGAGGGGTATATATAGCCTCCACACAAAATCTAACCATTACACACAATTTACCAATCTCGGTGGGACCGAATCAACAAACTCGGTCGGACCGAAATAGTAAACCTAGTGACCGTTAGAGTTTTCGGTGGGACCGACTGGATCAACTCGGTGGGACCGATGTGCTAGGGTTAGGGTAAATCCAAAACTCAGTTTGACCGATTACTCAAACTCGGTGGGACCGATTTGGGTAATAAGTGAAATAGAGAGTTGGTCAAGCAAACTCGGTGGGGCCGATTGCATATCTCGGTGGGACCGAAAATATTGCAGTAGGTAACAGAGAGTTTGCAAGCCCATCTCGATGAGACCGAGATCCCATCGGTGAGACCGAATTGATGAGGGTTTTGGCAGTGCCTATGACAAGTGAAACTCGATGGCGCCGGATAGAAATAATCGGTATGTCCGAGTTTGGCTTGGGTTTAGGTCATATGTGGAAGTGGGAAAGTAGCTGAGGATTTTGGAGCATATCATTAAGCACTTGAAGCAAGAGGCTCATTAAGCAACACCTCATCCCTCCTTGATAGTATTGGCTTTTCCTATGGACTCAATGTGATCTTGGATCACTAAAATGTAAAATGAAGAGTCTTGAGCTTTAAGCTTTAGCCAATCCTTTGTCCTTAGCATCTTGGAGAATTTCCCACAACCTTTAGTCCATGCCACTCCATTGTTGAACTTATCTGAAACATACTAGATAGAAACGTTAGTCCAACAAGAGATATGTTGTCATTAATTACCAAAACCACCTAGGGAGCACTTGTCCTTTCAATCTCTCCCTTTTTGGTAATTGATGGCAACATACATCAAAGCTTTAGATAAAGATATAAAGAACAACAAGTAAAGCTTTGGAAGGACATGTAACAAGCATAGGCTCCCCCTGCATGTATGCACTCATGTAAATGTGAAATATAGAGGCCTGTGAGAGCATAACCATGACAGAGTTGGCAATGTGTTACATGTATCGTGGCCATATGCATCAGAGCAGAAGATTATCAAGGAAAATACCTTCATGCTCATGAGTCCTTGCAAACAGTATGTACATAAGCAAGAATTCCTCATACTCATGATTTTGATGCATACACTTACCTTGTAGTCCTTAGCTGGCTTAGGATGGAATGAACCTGCACAAACAAGGTTAGATAACACAGGTACCTCCACTAGCCAGAGCAAACCAAAGAAGCCACAAGAGTACCAAGACTGGGATGACATGTAGAGAGTGAGTACAAGGTACCACATTGGATTCAACATGTCCCCAAGAGTAAAGATATGCAATGAATTTGACTAATTTCTTTCCCTTAGGTGTCTTGCTCCCCCTGAATCTTACATGGGATATTGGGAGAAGATAGGGAACAGAAAATCAGAGCTGAAAGATACAAATGGATAGAACTTAATGCAAATAAGAACATATGAACATGTCTTTCCCCCAAAAAGACATGTGACATCTCTCCTCTTGAACATCAAGTATCTGGGATCCTTGAGTATTCTCTCCCCCTGGAAATCTCTTTGTCCCCCTTAATACTTTCTCCCTTGTAGGTGATAAGCTTTGATGTGATCTCTCTCTCCCCCTTTGACATCAATTTCCAAGAAGGGCTTTCTGGAATCCATTGTATAGGTTTGGTCCTTGAGACTCAGCACAAAGCAATGGATAAAACTGTGATGCTTGTAGAGGACAAGATTCATTGAGTAGAGCTGGATCAGAAGAAATATAGAACAAGTGGCAAACATTTTTTCCGTGTTGTGAAGTCGGTGGCACCGAGTGGCATGTTTCGGTAGGGCCGAAAAGATTTGGTTGGACCGAAAAATACAAGTCGGTGAAACCGAGTTCAACACAGAGAAAAACACTTGTCACCTCAGCTCACTAAACATGTAGGATCTCACAGAGATTTGCAATGAATTGAATGTAGAAAATGCAGAACAAAAACAAAAAGAAAAGAGAAGAAACTGAAAGATCTAGATGAAGAACACAAGAGAACTTCATCTAGAGTTGGGTGGTGACATAGTCACCCATGTTAGAGTATATTGACTTAGGAGTCAAGTGAGAACACTTGATCATAGGTCATACTCATTGTTTACGCTCAAAATGGGGTTACCATTTTTCGTTTAAGCATCTTGATGTATTCACATCTTGGTGAGTTGCTTTGACTCATGTCTTGGAGTAAAGCTTCTCAAAGATGGAATAACATACCTTGGGTGGTGGTGTGGTTCTTGCTCATGTAGTTGAACTTGTGTGGGTGCTCAAGGTTGATGTAGCTCATCAAGATATGGGAGCACCACTTGGAGTTTGAGTTCATCTACCTACATGGGTTAGTTCTTGCAAGGAAGAGCACTTGTGTATCCAAAAATGACAATCATGAAGCTCAACATAGAATTTGTCAAAGGATATGTTTGAATGGTTTTGTGCTTCCTTGTCTTCAACCACCATTGTGTAGAGACTTGGTGATGTAGAGATTGCTCAAGATGTGAGTGAGTCGCAATCTCATGGAATTAGATTCAACCAAGCACCTACATGGGTTAGACAACATGCAGGGTACAAATATATCCAAGACATAAGATAGTCATCATAAGAGATATATCATGGATTAGTCATAAGCTCATGTCTTGCATGTATCCAATGGAGTTCCTAGTCCAAGTTCGAAGCATCAATAATGTTCAATTCGCCTCTCAACCTGCAAAATACTTTCTCATCAAGAGGTTTAGTAAATATATCCGCTAATTTCTTATCGGTGCGAACATGCTTAAGATCAATGTCACCCTTAGCAACATGGTCTCAAATGAAATGATGACGAACTTCAATATGCTTAGTTCGAGAATGTTGTACGGGATTATGACCAATTTTGATAGCACTTTCATTGTCACAAAGCAGTGGAACATGTTTCACACAGATCCCATAATCTTTAAGAGTTTGTGTCATCCAAAGTAATTGAGCACAACATGAACCAGCGGCAATGTATTCCGCTTCGGTGGTGGATAAGGATATCAAGTTTTTTTTTCTTGGAAGACCAAGACACAAGAGATCTACCAAGAAATTGACAATTACCCGAAGTGGACTTTCTATCAACCTTGTCTCCGGCATAATCCGAGTCGGAATAGCCAACAAGATCAAAAGAAGACCTCTTAGGATACCAAATGCCAAAGTTAGGTGTATGAATTAAGTATCTCACTATCCTTTTCACGGCCTTAAGATGACATTCTTCAGGAGCGGCTTGATATCGTGCACACATGAACACACTTAGCATAATGTCGGGATGTGAAGCACATAGGTATAACAAAGAGCCAATCATAGAGCGATAAAACTTTTGATCAACCGGTTCGCCATCTTTGGTCAAATAAAGATGTCCACTAGTAGGCATGGGTGTAGGCATACCTTTGCATTCTGGCATATTGAACTTCTTGAATAAGTCCTTGGTGTACTTCGTCTGAGAGACAAATGTACCTTCCTTAGTTTGCTTGATTTGCAAACCGAGAAAGAATTTGAGTTCACTCATCATAGACATCTCAAACTTCTCTGACATTAGCTTTCCAAACTTTTCACTAAAGAGAGGGTTAGTTGAACCAAATATGATAACATCAACATAAATTTGACATACAAATAGTTCTCCATTAACCCTTTTAGTAAAAAGAGTAGAATCAATTTTACCAATTTCAAAACCACTTGCAATAAGGAACTTGGTCAAGCATTTATACCATGCTCTAGGAGCTTGTTTAAGACCATAAAGAGCTTTGTGAAGTTTGTAAACATGATTTGGTTTCTTAGGATTGATAAAGCCGGGAGGTTGTTTGACATAAACTTCCTCCTCTATTTCACCATTAAGAAAAGCACTTTTAATGTCCATTTGGTACAAGGTGATATTATGGTGATTAGCATAGGCAAGTAAGATGCGAATGGACTCAAGTCTAGCAACGGGAGCATATGTCTCACCATAGTCCATACCTTCGACTTGTGTGTACCCTTGGGCGACGAGACATGCTTTGTTGAGAACCACTTGTCCATCTTCATCTTGCTTGTTGCGAAACACCCATTTGGTACCATTGATGTTGTGGTTGTTGTCGGGCTTCTCAACCAATGTCCAAACTTGGTTTCTCTCAAAGTTGTGTAGCTCTTCATGCATAGCGTCTATCCAATCCGGATCTTCCAATGCTTCTTCAACCTTCATAGGTTCAATGCTAGAGATGAATGAATAGTTTTCACAAAAGTTAGCTAAACGAGTTTTTGAGCGAGTGATTCTCCCGGTTTGTATTTCATTGTAGATTTGCTCAACGGGATGATCTTTGGCAATTCTTGCTCGAACTCGTGAGAGTTTTTTGCTTGGGTCTTCGTTGAACATCTTCTTCATCTTGTTCTTCTTCTTGGCCTTCTTCATTGTTGACGTTGTCGTTCTCTTGTCGTGGTGGAGAAGGAGGTTGTTGATGTTCGTCTTGATGCATTTCCTTGTCTTCTTAATCTTGGTGTGTCCCACTTGTGGATGCTTCCGTATCAATTCTTGGTTCACCTTGTCGTGAAGTAGAAGCTTCCACTTGGACGGACGAGGTACTCTCTTTACCTCCGTTGGACGAATTTTGCCAATAGACAAGTCTTGGATTGCTTCTAAAGGGTCTTTGTCTCCTACATTGATTGGCAATTGCTCTACTTGTGAGCCATTAGATTCATCAAACTTCACATCTACCGTCTCTTCAACCTTTTGGGTGAAATTGTTGTAGACACGGTAAGTGTGAGAGTTTGAGCCATAACCAAGTAGAAAACCTTCATGAGATTTAGGAGCAAACTTTGAACGACGATGCTTGTCAAGAATGTAGCACTTTGAGATGAATACTCGAAAGTATCCAACTTGGGGTTTGTTACCGGTGAGGAGCTCGTATGCCGTCTTGCCGAGTAGTTTGTGAAGATAGAAGCGATTAGTTGCATGACAAGCTGTCTCAACCGCTTCTGCCCAAAAGTGCTTCGGCATCTTGTACTCATCAAGCATCGTTCTCGCCATTTCGATGAGCGTCCGGTTCTTCCTCTCAACAACTCCATTTTGTTGAGGTACGTACGTAGCCGAGAACTCGTGTGAAATCCCTTCTTCGTCAAGAAAGGTGTCCACATTTGCGTTCTTGAACTCCGTTCCGTTGTCACTCCGAACCTTCTTGATCTTCACGTCAAACTGATTTTGGGCCTTCCTAGCGAAGTTTTTGAAGATCTTCTGGACCTGCGACTTGTCATCAAGAAAGAACACCCACGTAAATCTTAAAAAATCATCAACTATAACTAGACCAAAAGAATTTCCACCGAGACTCTTGTAGGCGTTGGGACCAAAAAGATCCATATGAAGTAGCTCGAGTGGCCTCCTTGTGGTCATGATGTTCTTCACGGGATGCCTTCCTCCAACCTGTTTACCTGCTTGACAAGCACTACAAAGTCTATCCTTATCAAATATGACATCGTTAACACCAAGGATATGATTTCCTTTAATAAGCTTGTCAAGGTTTCTCATGCCAACGTGACCTAGTCGTCTATGCCACAACCAACCTTTTGAGGATTTAGCAATAAAGCAAGTTTTAGGTTGTGCCCTTTTAGAGAAATCGACAATGTAAAGATCACCTCTACGCATACCGGTAAAGACCATTTTATTATTGTCTCGACGAAACACTTGGCAATCTACCTCAGTAAATAGGACATTCAAACCGAAATCAGCAAGTCTAGATACTGAAAGTAAGTTGTAGCTGAGAGATTCAACGAGCATGACATTTTGAATGGAACTATCATGTGAGATGGCCACCTTACCAAGGCCAACCACTTTACCCTTTGAATTATCACCAAAGGTGACATATTTTCGAGGGCCGTCATTTTCAGCAAGCTCACGGAACATCTCTTTATCTCCGGTCATATGATCAGTACATCCACTATCAAGAACCCATTCCTTTCCTCCTGACACATATCCCCGAAGATTTGCCGTAAGACCAAAATGTCTCATTGCATTATCAAGATCAAAGTCACTATCATCATCATCATCATCATCATCATCATCATCATCATCATCATCATAGTATCCAAGTTCACCATGATCTTGTGACACATCATTTCCTAGAGAGGGTAATTCATTAGATAAATGATCGTCAAAGTGGTCACCTTTATGAATTCTTATAGCTTCGGATATAATATCACTAATGATTCCAACATCTCCTCTAGCATGCTTGAGATTGGTAAGCTCAAATAGACAATCACCAAAACTAGGATCACTAGATTTCATCTTGCTCAAGGCAATAGATTTATGGAGAATTTCATCCAAATTTTTTAACGAATAATCGGGAAATCATTCCTCAAGAAATTTCCATATAGTATAGGCACAATTAAGAGTAGGCAAACTAGCAATCAAATTTTTGGGCAATCCTCTAATGATGAGCTCAACAGTTCTAAGATTGCGAATTATGTCAATATCTTCATCTAGGGTGGGATGCAAAGGATCAATATGAGGTGCACAAGGGCTAGCAATATACTTGTTCAAATGATATTGGTTGAAAATTACAAGCATCTCATTTTTCCATTCTTGAAAATACTCTCCATCAAGAATAGGCACTCTATGTCTAAGACTCCCTAAAGTAGACACATCCTTCTTCCTCCAATGGTGATTAAACCAAGGCAATGGAGACCAAAGCTCTGATACCACTTGTAGGACCTTGAAGTAGATGTGTCTATAGGGGGGGGGGGGTGATTAGACACTTAATGCTAAAGTTGCAGTTTTTAAGCTTTTTCGGTTTAAGTGGAGTTTAGGCACAATTTCAACATTCATAATACATATCAAGCAAGCATGGAAAGGGTATATAGGCAGCGGAAAGTAAAGCATGCAACTTGCAAGAATGTAAAGGTAAGGGTTTGGAGAATTCAAGCGCAATTGGAGACATGGATATTTTCCCGTGGTTTGGATAGGTGGTGCTATCCTACATCCACGTTGATGGAGACTTCAACCCACGAAGGGTAACGGTTGCGCGAGTCCACGGAGGGCTCCACCCACAAAGGGTCCACGAAGAAGCAACCTTGTCTATCCCACCCTGGCCATCGGCCACGAAGGACTTGCCTCACTAGCGGTAGATCTTCATGAAGTAGGCGATCTCCTTGCCCTTACAAACTCCTTGGTTCAACTCCACAATCTTGTCGGAGGCTCCCAAGTGACACCTAGCCAATCTAGGATACACCACTCTCCAAGAAGTAACAAATGGTGTGTTGATGATGAACTCCTTGCTCTTGTGCTTCAAATGATAGTCTCCCCAACACTCAACTCTCTCTCACGGGATTTGGATTTGGTGGAAAGAAGATTTGAGTGGAAAGCAACTTGGGAAGGCTAGAGATCAAGATTCATATGGTAGGAATGGAATATCTTGAGATCAACACAAGGGTAGGTGGTTCTCTCTCAGAACATATGAGTTGGAAGTGTAGATGGGTTCTGATGGCTCTCTCCACGAGTGAAGAGGAGGTGGAGGGGTATATATAGCCTCCACACAAAATCTAACTGTTACACACAATTTACCAATCTCGGTGGGACCGAATCAACAAACTTGGTTGGACCGAAATAGTAAACCTAGTGACCCGTTAGAGTTTTCGGTGGAACCGACTGGATCAACTCAGTGGGACCGATGTGCTAGGGTTAGGGTAAATCCAAAACTCGGTTTGACCGATTACTCAAACTCGGTGGGACCGATTTGGGTAATAAGTGAAACAGAGAGTTGGTCAAGCAAACTCGGTGGGGCCGATTGCATATCTCTGTGGGACCGAAAATATTGCAGTAGGTAACAGAGAGTTTGCAAGCCCATCTCGATGAGACCGAGATCCCATCGGTGAGACCGAATTGATTAGGGTTTTGGCAGTGGCTATGACAAGTGAAACTCGGTGGCGCCGGATAGAAATAATCGGTAGGTCCGAGTTTGGCTTGGTTTTAGGTCATATGTGGAAGTGGGAAAGTAGCTGAGGATTTTGGAGCATATCATTACGCACTTGAAGCAAGAGGCTCATTAAGCAACACCTCATCCCTCCTTGATAGTATTGGCTTTTCCTATGGACTCAGTGTGATCTTGGATCACTAAAATGTAAAATGAAGAGTCTTGAGCTTTAAGCTTTAGCCAATCCTTTGTCCTTAGCATCTTGGAGAATTTCCCACAACCATTAGTCCATGCCACTCCATTGTTGAACTTATCTGAAACATACTAGATAGAAACGTTAGTCCAACAAGAGATATGTTGTCATTAATTACCAAAACCACCTAGGGAGCACTTGTGCTTTCACTCGTACCTTGCAATACAGGCAAGAACCCCTTCTTTGACTGATCCATTTTGAACTTCTTCAATATCTTGTCAAGGTACGTACTCTATGAAAGACCAATGAGGCGTCTCGATCTATCTCTATAGATCTTGATGCCTAATATATAAGCAGCTCCTCCAAGGTCCTTCATTGAAAAACACTTGTTCAAGTAGGCCTTTATGCTTTCCAAGAATTCTATATCATTTCCCATCAACAGTATGTCATCCACATACAATATGAGAAATGCTACAGAGCTCCCACTCACTTTCTTGTAAATGCAGGCTTCTCCATAAGTCTGCGTAAACCCAAATGCTTTGATCATCTCATCAAAACGAATGTTCCAACTCTGAGATGCTTGCACCAGCCCATAAATCAAGCGCTGGAGCTTGCACACCTTGTCAGCATTCTTAGGATCGACAAAACCTTCCAGCTGCATCATATACAATTCTTCCTTAAGGAAACCATTAAGGAATGCCGTTTTGATGTCCATTTGCCATATCTCATAATCATAGAATGCATGAATTGCTAACATGATTCGGATGGACTTCAGCTTCGCTACGGGTGAGAAAGTCTCATCGTAGTCAACCCCTTGAACTTGTCGATAACCCTTAGCGACAAGCTGAGCTTTATAGATGGTCACATTACCATCCGCGTCTGTCTTCTTCTTAAAGATCAATTTATTTTCTATGGCTCGCCGATCATCGGGCAAGTCAGTCAAAGTCCACACTTGGTTTCATACATGGATCCTATCTTGGATTTCATGGCTTCCAGCCATTTGTCAGAATCCGGGCCCGCCATCGCTTCTTCATAGTTCGAAGGTTCACCATTGTCTAACAACATGATTTCCAAGACAGGGTTGCCGTACCACTCTGGTGCGGAACGTGTCCTCGTGGACCTACGAAGTTCAGTAGTAACTTGATCTGAAGTTTCATCATCATCATCATCATTAACTTCCTCTCTAGTCGGTGCAGGCACCTCAGGAACATTTTCTTGAGCTGCGCCACTAACCGATTCAAGAGGTAATACTTCATCAAGTTCTACTTTCCTCCCAGTTATTTCTTTCTAGAGAAACTCTTTCTCTAGAAAGGACCCATTCTTGGCAAAAAATATCTTGCCTTCGGATCTGAGGTAGAAGGTATACCCAACAGTTTCTTTAGGGTATCCTATGAAGACGCATTTTTCGGACTTGGGTTCGAGCTTTTCAGGTTGAAGTTTCTTGACATAAGCATCGCATCCCCAAAATTTTAGAAACGATAGATTATGTTTCTTCCCAAACCATAACTCATACGGTGTCGTCTCAACGGATTTCGACGGAGCCCTATTTAAAGTGAATGCAGCTGTCTCTAAAGCATAGCCCCAAAATGACAGCGGTAAATCGGTAAGAGACATCATAGATCGCACCATATCCAATAGAGTTCGATTATGACGTTCGGACACACCATTACGCTAAGGTGTTCCAGGCGGCGTGAGTTGTGAAACTATTCCACATTTTCTTAAGTGTGTGCCAAATTCATGACTCAAGTATTCTCCCCCATGATCTGATCGCAAGAACTTGATTTTCTTGTCACGTTGATTCTCAACCTCACTCTGAAATTCCTTGAACTTTACAAAGGTCTTAGACTTGTGTTTCATTAAGTAGACATACCCATATCTACTCAAGTCATCAGTGAGGGTGAGAACATAACGATAGACACCGTGAGCCTCAACACTCATTGGACCGCACACATCAGTATGTATGATTTCCAATAAGTCGGTTGCTCGCTCCATTGTTCCTGAGAACGGAGTCTTGGTCATTTTACCCATGAGGCATAGTTCACACGTGTCAAATGATTCGTAATCAAGAGACTCTAAAAGTCCATATGCATGGAGCTTCTTCATGCGTTTGACACCTATGTGACCAAGGCGGCAGTGCCACAAGTATGTGGGACTATCATTATCAACCTTACATCTTTTGCTATTCACACTATGAATATGTGTAGCATTACGCTCGAGATTCATTAAGAATAAACCATTCACCATCGGAGCATGACCATAAAACATATCTCTCATATAAATAGAACAACCATTATTCTCGGATTTAAATGAGTAGCCATCTCGAATTAAACGAGATCCTGATACAATGTTCATGCTCAAAGCTGGCACTAAATAACAATTGTCGAGGTTTAAAACTAATCCCGTAGGTAAATGTAGAGGCAGCGTGCCAACGGCGATCACATCGACCTTGGAACCATTCCCGACACGCATCGTCACCTTGTCCTTCGCCAGTCTCCGCTTATTCCGCAGCTCCTACTTTGAGTTACAAATGTGAGAAACCACACCGGTATCAAATACCTAGGAGCTACTACGAGTACTAGTAAGGTACACATCAATTACATGTATATCACATATACCTTTAGTGTTGCCGGCCTTCTTGTCCGCTAAGTATTTGGTGCAGTTCCGCTTCCAGTGACCACTTCCCTTGCAATAAAAACACTCAGTCTCGGGCTTGGGTCCATTCTCTGGCTTCTTCCCGGCAGCTTGCATACCGGGCGCGGCAACTCCCTTGCCGTCCTTCTTGAAGTTCTTTTTACCCTTGCCTTTCCTGAACTTAGTGGTTTTATTCACCATCAACCCTTGATGTTCCTTTTTGATTTCTACCTCCACTAATTTCAGCATTGAATATACCTCAGGAATGGTATTTTCCATCCCCTGCATATTGAAGTTCATCACAAAGCTCTTGTAGCTCGGTGGAAGCGACTGAAGGATTCTGTCAATGACCGCGTCATCCGGGAGATTAACTCCTAGCTGTGTCAAGGGGTTATGCAACCCAGACATTTTGAGTATGTGCTCACTGACAGAACTATTTTCCTCCATCTTACAGCTGAAGAACTTGTCGGAGACTTCATATCTCTAGACCCGGGCATGAGCTTGGAAAACCATTTTCAGCTCTTCGAACATCTCATATGCTCCGTGTCTCTCAAAATGCTTTTGGAGCCCTGGTTCTAAGCTGTAAAGCATGCCGCACTAAACGAGGGAGTAATCATCGGCATGTGACTGCCAAGCGTTCATAATTTCTTGGTTCTCTGGGACAGGTGCGTCACCTAGCGGTGCTTCTAGGACATAATCTTTCTTGGCAGCTATGAGGATGATCCTCAGGTTCCGGACCCAGTCCGTATAGTTGCTGCCATCATCTTTCAATTTCGTTTTCTCTTGGAACGCGTTGAAGTTCAGGACAACGTGGGCCATTTGATCTACAAGACATATTGTAAAGATTTTAGACTAGGTTCATGATAATTAAGTTCATCTAATCAAATTACTTAATGAACTCCCACTCAGATAGACATCCCTCTAGTTATTTAAGTGAAACATGATCCGAGTTAACTAGGCCATGTCCGATCATCATGTGAGACGGACTAGCCAACATCGGTGAACATCTTCATGTTGATCGTATCTCCTATATGACTCATGTTTGACCTTTCGGTCTTCCTTGTTCTGAGGCCATGTTTGTACATGCTAGGCTCGTCAAGTCAACCTAAGTGTATTGCGTGTGTAAATCTGGCTTACACCCGTTGTATTCGAACGTTAGAATCTATCACACCCGATCATCACGTGGTGCTTCGAAACAATGAACCTTCGCAACGGTGCACAGTTAGAGGGAACACTTTCTTCAAATTATTGCGAGGGATCATCTTATTTAAGCTACCGTCGTTCTAAGAAAATAAGATGTAAAACATGATAAACATCACATGAAATCAAATAGTGACATGATATGGCCAGTATCATTTGCTCCTTTTGATCTCCATCTTCGGGGCTCCATGATCATCGTTGTCACCGGCATGACACCATGATCTCCGTCATCATGATCTCCATCATCGTGTCTTCTTGAAGTTGTCTCGTCATCTATTACTTCTACAACTATGGCTAACGCTTTAGCAATAAAGTAAAGTAATTACATGACGTTTATGTTGACACGCAGGTCATAAATAAATAAAGACAACTCCTATGGCTCCTGTCGGTTGTCATACTCATCGACATGCAAGTCGTGATTCCTATTACAAGAACATGATCATCTCATACATCACATATATCATTCATCACATCCTTTGGCCATATCACATCACAAAACACTTGCTGCAAAAACAAGTTAGACGTCCTCTAATTGTTGTTGCAAGTTTTTACGTGGCTGCTATAGGTTTCTAGTAAGAACGTTTCTTACCTACGCCAAAACCACAATGTGAATTGCCAATTTCTATTTACCCTTCATAAGGACCCTGTTCATCGAATCTGATCCAACTAAAGTGGGAGAGACAGACACCCGCCAGCCACCTTATGCAACTAGTGCATGTCAGTCGGTGGAACCAGTCTCACGTAAGCATACGTGTAAGGTCGGACCGGGCCGCTTCATCCCACGATGCTGCCGAATCAAGATAAGACTAGTAAAGGCAAGCAAATTGACAATATCGACGCCCACAACTGCTTTGTGTTCTACTCGTGCATAGTAACTACGCATAGACCTGGCTCATGATGCCACTGTTGGGGAGCATAGCAGAATTTTAAAATTTTCTATGCATCACCAAGATCAATCTATGGAGTCATCTAGCAATGAGGGAGAGAGGAGTGCATCTACATACCCTTGTAGATCGCGTGCGGAAGCGTTCAAGAGAACGGGGTTGATGGAGTCATACTCGACATGATCCAAATCACCGATGACCTAGTGCCGAACGGACGACACCTCCATGTTCAACACACGTACGGTTGCGAAGACGTCTCCTCCAACTTGATCCAGCAAGGGGAAGGAGAGGTTGATGAAGATCCAGCAGCACGATGGCGTGGTGGTGGAAGCAACGGTGATCTCGGCAGGGCTTCGTCAAGCGCAGGGAGACGGAGGAGTGTCACGGGAGGGAGAGGGAGAGGCCAGGGGCTTAGGTGCGGCTGCCCTCCCTCCCCCCACTATTTATAGGGTGCCTAGGGGGGGCCCTAGGAGATCCAATCTCCTAGGGAGGCGGCGGCCAAGGGGGTGCCTTGCCCCCCAAGGCAAGGGTGGCGCCCCCCACCTCTAGGGTTTCCAACCCTAGGCACAGGGGGAGGCCCAAGGGGGGGCGCACCAGCCCACTAGGGGCTGGTTCCCCTCCCACTTCAGCCCATGGGGCCCTCCGGGATAGGTGGCCCCACCCGATGGACCCCCGGGACCCTTCTGGTGGTCCCGTTACAATACCGATTACCCCCGAAACTTTCCCGATGGTCGAAACTTGACTTACTATATATAAATCTTCACCTCTAGACCATTCCGGAACTCCTCGTGACGTCCGGGATCTCATCCGGGACTCCGAACAACTTTCGGGTTACCGTATGCTAATATCTCTACAACCCTAGCGTCACCGAACCTTAAGTGTGTAGACCCTACGGGTTCGGGAGACATGCAGACGTGACCGAGACACCTCTCCGATCAATAACCAACAACGGGATCTGGATACCCATGTTGGCTCCCACATGCTCCACGATGATCTCATCGGATGAACCACGATGTCGAGGATTCAATCAATCTATATACAATTCCCTTTGTCAATCGGTACGTTACTTGCCCGAGACTCGACTGTCGGTATCCCAATACCTAGTTCAATCTCGTTACCGGTAAGTCACTTTACTCATGCCGTAATGCGTGATCTCGTGATCAACCACTTGGTCACATTGAACTCATTATGATGATGCATTACCGAGTGGGCCCAGAGATACCTCTCTGTCATACGGAGTGACAAATCCCAGTCTCGATTCGTGCCAACCCAACAGACACTTTCGGAGATACCTGTAATGTACCTTTATAGTCACCCAGTTACGTTGTGACGTTTGGCACACCCAAGGCACTCCTACGGTATCCGGGAGTTGCACACTCTCATGGTCTAAGGAAATGATACTTGACATTCAAAAAAGCTACAACAAACGAACTACACGATCTTTGAGCCATGCTTAGGATTGGGTCTTGTCCATCACATCATTCTCCTAATGATGTGATCCCGTTATCAATGACATCCAATGTCCATAGTCAGGAAACCATGACTATCTTTTGATCAACAAGCTAGTCAACTAGAGGCTCACTAGGGACGTGTTGTGGTCTATGTATTCACACATGTATTATGATTTCCGGATAACACAATTATAGCATGAACAATAGACAATTATCATGAACAAAGAAATATAATAATAACCATTTTATTATTGCCTCTAGGGCATATTTCCAACAGCTCATGGCTCATGAATCTGCCTGCGGAAGCGATGTACACATCAACAATCATACCATAGGCTAGCTTCTAGGGTTTAGCCTCCTCGATCTCGTGGTAGATCTACTCTTGTACTACCCATATCATCAATATTAATCAAGCAGGACTTAGGGTTTTACCTCCATCGAGAGGGCCGAAACCTAGGTAAAACATAGTGTCCCTTGCCTCCTGTTACCATCCGGCCTAGACGCACAGTTCGGGATCCCCTACCCGAGATCCGCCGGTTTTGACACCGACAATGAGGTATACAGTCCCGCGACCACTAGTAGTACTCGTTGGAGTACAACGCAACCTAGAATCGCCTTTTGTCATTAGTAGTACGTACATTGTTCCTTACAAGAAACCCCTAAGAGCATGGTTAAAAGTATAGCCAGCTACTGGCTATAAGCCAGTGCCATGTCATCTACAACCCATCTTATAGCCAACATGTACAATAATAGATCAAAAGAGTGTACTACTTTTTTATTATGTGGCCCACTTCTCATTCTCATAAAGTGCCTAGGAGCACGTGCTAGAGCTGGCTCTTCACGAAGAGCTCGCTTACCTTCTCTCTCCTCTTCTCTTTCCTCCAACTAAGCAGAAATATAATAGTTTATTTCTTATAGCCCGCTGACTCAGCTCTATTGTACTTGCTCTAATAATGCAAGAAACCACTAAAATGCCAAGAAACTAATACCACTTGCATACGTGGCGGACTTAAGATAAGACTACCTTATGAACCATTGTACATGCTCTTACCAACAAAAATCCTCGAGTGACCTCCTACCTTCAGCCCGTCCACCTAGTCATCCTCGGCCATGGGACGCAGCTACCGCCGCTGGCAGAAGGCGAGGTCAAAACCGCCGGCGGTGCGGAGCCCATGTTGCAGCAGCCTGGATGCCAGCTCCATCCGGCGCTCGCGGTCACTAGCTAGCCAAGATAGCTCCGTCCAGCGACTTGTTTGCAAGGTTTGCTAGCTAGATTGGCACGGCAGCGCGGCGGCTTGCTCGCGCGCGCCGCGCTAAGGCCAGCATTCTGGCTCGAGAAAAGGCCAGCGTGGCAGCTTGCTCGCTCGTGAGTCACGCTCTGGCCAGCCTGCCAACCCGTGCGGAGGCCAGCGCGGCGTCCGGCCCGTTCGGCGGAGCGGCGACAAACTCGCTCATCACCGGCGCCACCGACGAACATGCATCAGTACTGTTTGAAGTAATGTTCAGAAAAAATAATGATTTGAGGGGGAATAACATGATAGAAGGTCAGATGTGGGTCCCTCGTGTCAACGGTAAATCAAAATGTGTTGGTTAAGCTGCCTCGTCAGCATGGACGTGTGGGCCAACCCTGTCATAAATGGGTTTAAATGAACCTAATCGGTAGGAGTACTAGGTAGTTCTTGGCGTGGATTATGAAATTTTGGGTATGTTTTTTGCTATTTTTTGTACAATAGATTCTTCCTAGGGCTGGTTGAAAGTGGTAGTTTTTTGTTAAATACTCTACATATTGTAAGTAGGAGTGAAAGTTACATAGTGCATATGTGTACATGATTGAAAGTAAATATCAACCATGAGTGACTAATATCTTGATGGAAAACTCGAAACTATGGAATACTAGGAAAAATGCATGGTTGGAAATACTAGCAATGTTCATGTCGGTTGCAATGAATCATAATTAGAATAATACTTATTCACAAACTTGGTACAAAACACTCTAATTTTGATATACATATGTCACTAGAGATATATTATGTTTCAATTAGAATATATTCCTTGGGCTGTTTTGGTGAGGTCGGAGAGGGATGTGGTTGGTTTTAAGATACTAATTATGGGTTTTTCTGCAAATTGGTAGACAAGTGGGATGTTGGTAAGAAAAGGCAACAACTTACCTCACAATCATTAGATGTAGATCTAATGGTCAGAAACGACGGATGGCAGACACACCAGCATCACCAACTTAGTCTTGTGTAGGAGTACTAGCAAGATCCGTGCATTGCATGGAACATCAAGATGCATTTTTTATAAAATACTTGTTGTGATTGACCCTTGCGGGAGTAATCCCATGTGTAAAAACTAATGATATGTCGAGAAATATGAGATAAGGTGAAGAGGAGTGGGGTGTGGTGGTGGTTGGTGGTCGGAGTGAGCGGAGGCATGGGGATTGACGACGCCGGCAGCGGCCACCAGGCCAGTTTGTTCCAGAGGCTTCCTTTCTTAATTGCTCAACAATGAGGTTTGTTGGAGATAAGGATGAACGAGGGAAGGCCTTGTCTGCAAATGTGGAGAGGGGTGTGGGTATCTTTTAGTTTAATTTCCATCCGTTAGATATAGATCGGACGGTCTATATTGCAAGATGGCACATGTACCATCATCACCAACTCGGTTTTTTATAAGAGAAGAAATATAAGTATGGAGATACAAACTTATTATCGATACTTGCTTCCGTAAACTAGCATCTACATTCTATTCAATGCCTCGGCATGTGGGGCCTTAGCACAATGACTTCTCGACTGTGTAAAACAAAGATTTTCCCTTCGCCGACAAGGAGAGGGTGACGACGGCGCGCTTTTTGGCTTGCTCTAGTCCTAGTAGTCATACTAGGTGGTCTAAGCACGTGTATATTTATTCTTTTTCATGTCTCGTGTTTGCTGTACTGCCACGACTGTTGATGAATAGACGGTAAGTTATTCACAGGAAACCCTTGTTGAGCGTGTTTGCGAGAGAGAGAGAGAGACAATGTGCGCGTGTGATATGTTAGAGACTGAGGCAATGATAATAGATTCTTTGTGTCTATGTGTGTGGAGGATAGAGAGATACATGTACATGGGGCTTTCTGTTGTATAACATGGGGACACATATACATAATTAGAGAGTGAGTGTGTGAGATACACATGCGGACATGTGGAGAGATGAGGACCCAGATAAATGGGTGTTTGTGCGTGTCTATGTGTTTTTGTGCACGCGTTTGTGTGTGAGAGGGAGAGAGTGTATGTGGAGTAGAGAGACCACTGATGATGTAAACCTAGTATAAGGGAAGGGGGAATGGTGTGACATGTGTAGTAGCGAGATAGCACGGGTGCGGGCGGGTGGGGGGGAGCAGACTATTTGGAAGAGACGTCGAGTGTGTGTGTGGGAGAGGGGTGTGAGAGCAAGAGAAAGACAGAGCTAGCGATGGAGAGAGAGAGGAAGAGAGGGGGCGAGAGGGGTCGTTGGTGTCCATAAATGGCGTATAGATAGGGAGACAATGTTGTTGTTGTCCGAAATTGGCCTATGAAGGAGACGCAAGGGAAACGAGTCATCGTGTGTGTGATAGGGACTTCATGAGAGATCTAGAATAGATGGTGTAGAGAACAATGTGCGAAATCGAGAACGATTATACATTAGGGAGCTATGCAAAGAGTCATGACATATATGTATACAGGGAAGGAGCTGGGGCGGGTCTGTATGTGGGAGAGATAGAAAGAGGAGAGTGGTGCACAAGGAGACAAAGTGTGCTTGTTTGCAGTAGGGGTGGTGTGTGAGGTGAGTGCACGAGAACCACATAACTAGGGAGATAGACGTTTGGGGGCAACGTTTTGTGTGTATGGGAAATATACACTCTACATAGTGCGTGTGCTTGGGTAAGAGAGATAGCGGGAGACCTAGAGAGTGAGGGAAGAGATGTGTTCCTGCCCGAGAGACAAAGTGATAGAGACCTATGCTGGAGTCCGGACTTTACAAGAGAGAGGGGTGTTAATGTGCTCGTGTGTTGGTGTTTGGGGGAGAGAATGACTTCTCTATGTGTGTGTGTGTGTGGTGGTGGTGGGGGGGGGGGGTTGACTTCAGATAAAGAGTGAGGTGTCTATATTTGAGGGACTTTAGCGGAATTGAGATATTGTGCACTCATGGTTGATCAATTTGTTTCACAGTTTGTACTATGAGATAATGATACTTTTGAACATGCGTGATATACCTTGATGTACCCGAATTACAAACCTAAGATTGGAATTTTGGAATTCGACTCCATCGTTAGCTTTTGCAATTCATTTAAATGGAGGTACATTTTTTAAGCCGGGATTTTGTGATTTCAAATTCATATATCAAACCTAGAGATATACACATACGGGCATGTTCAAACTTTATAATCATCCACTTTATTCATACACATACACATTTTTGCTTTTGTCATCATATTTAGGATAAACACATTTGGAATTTCATTTGAATTGGACCGTATGATGATATTTGCTTGTAGTAGCTCAATGATCCATATTTGAATTGAATGGACAATCTAAGTTTCGAGTTGGAGACATTGATTTTCAAAACTTACACTTTTTTGCGTGCAAAACAAACAAATTGTCGGCCATGATATCATAGTCGGCCATACAAGAGCAGAATACTTATAATTTTAGGCGCCAAAAGCTTTCAAACTTCCCACTCACATCGAAATATCACGCGCCTGAAAGTTTAGCCCTGCAATATTCCTGTTTTACCCCTATCACATGAACGAAAAAGGGCTGCTTTGGTAACTCCACTGTCGTACACTGCACCGGACCGACTCCACGGACGCCATATTCAACTCCACCGGCCCTGCTTTACCGACGCCGGAGCCTCATCAGGTTATTTCAATCTGTACTCCTTCGGTTTTTCTCTTTATCGTGCAAATGTTCACTTACCACAGATGAGCTTTCTTGTATGTCGACAGGCGCCGCAACCGTAGCACCGGAGCTGCTTCAACGACGGTGACAGCTGGCCCAAACTCAACCGCAACACGAGCACCATCGACGATCCTTAGTTATCAAGTATTACAACGATACCCATACGCCGCCGAGAATCAGGTACTATTGTCCAATGGGCGGCGCATAAGTTCACTTTCCTAGCATAAGCACCGCACCTTTGAATTTCTTCAGGGCATCATTCAGTTTTTCATGAGACGCGTTATTCTGCTTGCACCTGTAGGACCATACTTCTGGCAGTGAATATGTTACATGTTCTAAATTACATACTAGTGCACATATAGTTAATATGCTTTAGTTTTGTTCTGATGCCACCTATTGGTTCCATCAGACTGCTTAATGTTCTCTATGCTTAATTACACATGAGCAAACTAGCATGTGGTTCCGCTGCTTTTTGTTCGTTTTACCCTACATTTTCTGATGCTAGCTATTACATCACTGCTCCGAGCCTCTGTTCATTACTTGTTTGTGTGTTCTTGATCTTCCCAAGTTGCATGACTAATTTGATGCTTCTATTAATTATGGAGCTGCCAACCCCATCAAGCAAAATATTTGTTCTTTTGGGGCTGGCACCTCGAACAAGCATAAAAATAGAGGGAAGCAGATATATTGTCGTGTATGCACACACCCTTCTTTCATTAGTTTAGATGAAACATTGATGATCAATTCAGACTAGTGCATGCGATTAAAATTAATTTTACCTAAATAGATGGTGCAGAATAAACTACAACAACTAGATTTACAACCACGGGATGCTGACGATATCTTCAAAGAACATTGCAACAGCAGCTAGGCTTCACAGCAACATATGGTAAGCCAGTGTGTTTTAGTACATGTGAAATGTAATGCGAGTGGGTTGCTTTCTTGGCTTGTGCCCTCAATGTGTAATCCTACCGAATTACAAATAGTTCAGCTGTCTGCTTTGCTGTATTGCTTGATTCAAATGCTTATTTGTTGTTACGCTATACTTGACTTGGCCAATATGTCAGCAGTGCCTGCTGTACTATCGTAAAGAAATGCATGCCTATTTCATTTGAGTCCTTAACTTTTCCTCTCACCTTCATCACAAGACTGTCTTCGTAGTTTATATGAGGCCACACTGTTAAGTGCTTTCTCAAATTATTTCAACTACTTAGATGCATTGGCAACTTAAATATAGCGGTTGTACACTCCCTTTCAACTAGGGATGTCCACTAGGTCTCGTTTAATCCCGATTAAAGTCCACTAGTGGTATGATAGTTCAAAAGAGTTTTTTGTTTTGTGAGGAAAATGAACTAGGGAGGTAGCAAAACCTAACTAGATGGGACTGGCAGATGTCGTTTATTTGCCACTTACATCCCTAGTTTCATCTTACCATTTTAATTTCTTTTCGGCCGATGCTGCTTCGAACCATTTAAATATAGTTTGCCATGCTCGGCAATAATTCGTCCGTCGTTTACCATGTAAGCTTACTGCCTGGATCATACGATAACTATCTCTTACTGATGTCTAGCGGAAAGCTTTCAGGATGTCGTTCACAGTAGGACACAATGTACAACCCCAGAATCTATGTGTGGAAGCAGTGCACCATCCGTGTTACCAGATGGTAGCAGTTCAGAGGCAACACCGCCGGAGAGCAGTCTGAGCACAGATATTATAGTGCTTGAGGCTCTACTAGAGGCAGAAAGAGATGGCGTGGCTGCCATGAATGAGGTAATCTTTATCTTGAGGCTGGAAATTACGGAATTAGCGGCACGCATTATGCAAGCAACCCAAGAATTGGAGGAAGTAAGAATGTTGCATTTGAAGACGGAGGAGGTCCTGCTGTTTCTACTATCTGAAGCCCAAGGTAATCCCGATTCTTCTTTAGATACGAGTTGAAATAGTCATTAGATTAGGTGTCAAAAAAATTATCATTAGATTATTGTACTTGCATGTTGTGTCATGTCTCTGAATGGATTATATTGCAAGACCCCCTATGTTGTCCATGTGTTGTAATGATCCAAATTTTTTAGGCGAGGTAATCCTCAGTACTTGTATGATTGACATAAGGTGAACTGTTTTTCGTGTGAGCATATTGTATTGGATGAAATAACTGTTTGACTCAAAGTGTATCCAACCTACTGAATTCGAAGATCACGGCATTTCTAAATCATAATCATATATAAAGGTGGAATAAATCTTTGTTGTGGTTTTGAAGAAATAAATAACAAAAGTATAATTATCTGTGGATATTCGTAATCGAATACAAATTGGATTTGAATTTAGTTTGCCAGGTCCCAGGGCAAACGTGAATGCTAATTCTCCCATGTTTTGAACGAAGCGGCTAAACACCCACTATAATTTGTGGGATGCCCGAAGCAAGTGTTTGCAAGATGGAAATTACTGTCTACCCCTGACACTCGACATCCTAATCGACCGGATTTACACTGCTGTCGATAGGGGTAGACTAGTAACTTCAATCAGACGTGACACGACGGCCTCTGAGCCCATTCAGACACGGTGGGTGCCAAACGTGGGCGGCAAAACACATTTTATTCAAGCTCGTCCGAAAGACATGTGTCTCTTCCTCCATTTCCCCATTCATACATGGTGGGCGGCAAAACAAACTCTCCTAGTCCGAAACTGATGTAGGCTAATATTTTAAATAGGGGCAGATGTGTAACTTCCATCACACGTGACGCAACCGCCCTACCTGTCAGGCCCGTTCATACACCGTGGGCGCCAACCGTGGGCGGCAAAACACCCTCTCCTCACCCGAAATAGTTACCGGCAAATATTTGGGAGATGCGAGATTACCGTCCTATCCGCAACCAACGTGATGTCCGAAATTTTAAACGGGGGATAAGTTCGTAACTTTCCCCCATTTCAGAGAAGCGCGTCCCAAAGTTTGAGATCCCCCTCCCCTCCATTTCCCCATTCATACACCGGCGGCGGCACGACAACCTCCGCACTGTGGCCAGCCTCCTCTGTCCGCCACCCCATCCTTCACCTGCCGGAGCCGCTACCCCTACCCCGTCGTTCACTTCAAGAGATGGACGTCTCTCATCCACGGCGTTGGACCTGGATCCTTTCATCGCCTCCTCTCGCTTCACCGGCGCCGTCGTCCACCTTGCCGTTGCCGCTCCTACGACCACCTCGTCCACGGCAACAGGATATATCCCCCGACCCGGCCGTCAGCCGTCTAAAGTCTTCTTCCCCACCACCGACAACCATCGCACCCGCAGCACCCTCAACGTATCAGCATAGGCCTACAAGGCGTCGCAAGATAGGTGGTACTCTTCCATATGTGCTTAAGTTATTGATCTCACCCGGAAAATAGATCGTAATTTGTTTACTGTACTTTTCTTGTCCGTACCAAATCGTAGTGGCTAGCTGAAAGCAAACATTGGTTGCGAAGTAGCTTTTTCCAGTTTGCACCTTCAGATCCGCCATGGCACGGGCACTATACTTGTAAAGCTTATGGTTTCCCCCTTTATATTCACAACCATCATCGTAGGTGCTTCGTGTCATGCTAGCACTACTCCTCAAGACCTCAACCCAAAGCTTACGTGTTGAAATACGAATCTGATATGATCCTCATATCACTAAAATAGAGAACGTTTAATTGGTCACATAATGTTCCTATATTCGTTTCGAAAAGCATGTGCGCCACCCACTGGTCCAACTAGTTCCACTTTCCTGATTTTTCTCTTGATACTTAGGGTTTTCCCCTTTTATCTACTCTACTATGATCTGCATAGGTGCTTTCTATCATACTAGCATTACTCCACCCTTCAAGGTAAACAACACAATACTTAGAATTCGAAAGCTTAGTTGTTCAAATATGATTTTGAGATGATACTGATATTAGTTAATCGACACATTTAATTGGTTAGCTAAAGGCCCCACTTGAGTTTCCAAATGCATGTCGCAACATATAGAGAGACATCATAATTGCATTTCTTTGTCACTTGTTGACCGTACTTTCTTGTCCATACCAAATCTTAGTTGTTATATCAAAGCAAACATCGGTTGCTAACTACCATTTGTGCGGTTTGCAGCTTTAGATCTGCCATCCCACTGCCACGGTCAACACTGTACTCATCATGCTTATGTTTTCCCCATTTTATGATGACCACAATCAGCCTATGTGGTTTGTGTCGTAATAGCACTGCTCCACCCATCGAGCTAAACAAGCTTAGTTGTACAAATTCATATATGATATTATTGCCGATATTAGTAAAACTGAGAGATGTTTAATTGGTTAGCTAAATGTTCCTACTTTAGTTTCGAAATGGATGTGAGCCACATATGGAGAGACCAGAAAGAATAGTATATCTCTGTGCGCTCTGGTTCATCATGGGTGGCCAACCGACATTGTATTGAAAGACTTGTAATATCTTGAATCTTCTTGCTCATCTACCCTTCTTTAAGTTGATACTCTTCTCTTGCGGTCGACTGGTCAGGTCGAGTTGTTCTCCCTGAGTATATATTGAATCTGTCAGGTCAGGTCGACTTGTTCTTCTTTACTATATGTTGAAGCTATCATCTGCGAAGTGTCATCACTTCTAGAGCTCTCATATTTTGAGTAGTAGGCCACACTATATTAATGCACACAACAAATTACAGCATGCATGGCATATTTTAAAAGAATTGCAGAGATAGCACAAAAGGGGTTTATAGGGAGGCGGTATTGGATTAGAATCACTTCTGCATTACAAAGAAAATCTCACTTGTTTTTATGTTTTCATGCATGTCAGATATTGAACATTATCAAAATGAATATGAAAATGGGCGTACGAGAGGAATACTGCGGAAAAATCCACTGGCTAACAAACTTGGCATGGTGGAGGATGGCATATCTTATTCACCCATCAAGGTGCTTGCTCTAACTTTGCAAAGTTGTATTGGTCGCACATATTTTGCATCTGACCTCTTGCATTACTTCTACTTTGTTACACCATCTGCTTAGGTTAAGCATCATATATGAGTATATACCATACCTATCCATTTTCTATACCTATTCCATGTGTCGTCACACTATGCTTTTCAAGTCAAATGTTGTTCTTTCGTAATAGATGTCCAAAAGGAAGAGGGTGAGTGCAGATCCTCAAGGAGTACAAACTAGGTATTTGGAAAAGGTAGTGATACCTGTTAAATCAGATAGATCAGCAGCCACAGAAAACACAGGCCCAACTGTACCACACTTTACCCCTACTCCAGTGGCCAAACACCTATTAGAACTGCTGGGAGCCTAGCATCATGTACTGTTTATGATATCAACTCAAAATTTGAACTCCTAAATTTCTGCTTGTGCCTTACCTTCTCTCTTGTATGAAAACTAATTTCAGATGAATCTCCTTGCTCAAAGGATCATACGATCTCAAAACAATAATGGGATCTGCATTGCTTTTGTCAGTACCTCTCTCCCTTTTGCCTTGTAACGCTGTACTTAATTAATTGCTATTTGATTATGTATCATCAGTCTGCACCTGCGCTTCATTATCCTCTGTTTCTTCCAATATTATTTGACCTATATTTACTCTTTGCAAAATGTAGAATAATGGCAACGTTTATAAAGAATTTTCTTTGGGGAATTTATTGAATTATCCTTCCATCAATATGGAGAAGGGCTTTGTCCAGCCCGTGTTAACATGTAATATAAGTTCATCCTTGTCAAGCCATCAAACTTTGTTCTAGTATAGATTTTGATAGGCATCATTTCCTCCACTGCTGTTTGCTTTGCTGTTTACATCTGATTGGATGTTTGCAACAACTACCAGTTTCAAATTGTAGTTGTAAAAACATGTTCCTTATACAGAACAAATCCATTTATTTGCTTATATAATTGTGAAACCTGTTACGTGTCTCCTTGTTTCTCTTTCAGACTCGTATCTCTTACGCCAGGCGGAACTTTACAGAAGATAGTGAGCCAAACCATCTCGAGGACAGCGAGATGACCCCAAGGTCCTGTCTTGATGAAGACAGTGAGTTGAAGCTACTCACCAGCAGGTGTGAGACAACCTCTGTGCAGTCGCTGCCTCAATCAGTTCGACTTCTTCAGTCTCAACTTAAAGCGGAAAGGCTTGCTTCTGTTCAGCTCTGACTTGAAGTCAAAGATGCAATGAAGATGTCAGAGGACTGCCGTGCGCACCATCATGCCTTAAATCTAGTGTTGATGCATCTATCATTGACACAACTGAGGTCTACTCAGCTTATTCAGCTATTTGGGGGGCCCGACCTGGCCAGCCCTAGTGCCTTCTGAAGTGCTCTCAGTTTTGTATATTCTTTTGTCGGCGCGTTTATTTGCACTGGTGGCGAACTTTGATGCCCAATGGATGTAATATGTGTGATAGCCTAGCGTAAGTTGCTTGCTTATTTATTTCCTTGTTGTCTTGTTTATTTGTTTGCTTGTAGTCATTGCAGTTCTTTTTCCGTGGTTTGCTAGTGGCTGCAATAACCTATTTTGAAAACTAGGCCACAATAACCATGGGCTAATATTTACTGTAGCGACACTGGGCCTCCTACGGGCCGTAGAAACAGTGGGCCTTCTACGGGCCGTAGAAACAATGGGCCTTCTACGGGCCATAGAAACAATGGGCCTTCTACGGGCCGCATAATCAATGGGCCTTATACGGGCAGTATGATCGATTGGCCAAACATGGGCCAATAACAGGCCGTATTATGGCCATAAATGGGCCATCGTTAATAGGCCATTTTTGATGACGCTATGAAAACGGCCCAACCTATTAACGGACCACAAACTGGCCGACTATAACCACGGGCTGAATTTGGCCCACAAGCAGAAAATGACAGTAACGAGCCGTAAGTAAACGAATGCTGGAAATGAGCCCAAGAATAAATGGGCTCTGAGAAGGCCGAAAGATAACATGGGCTCAAAACGGCCCAATGGAATAACGGGCCGTTAATGGGTATAAAGTGATACACTGTTCATTACGGGCCAGTTTCACCACGGGCCGTTAATGGGTGTAAAGTGATACACTATTCATTACGGGCCAGTTTCACCACGGGCCGTTAATAGGCCAAGAGTTACATAGGGCCTTGTATGGGCCGAAAGACGTCATGGGCCATACATGGGCTAGAAGTGAAAACGGGCTGGAATCATATTGGGTGGCCCAGATGAAGCTACTGGGCCTAATTCGGATAGGGCATAACATGCCTTGGGTTAGCGGGCTATAAATGGGCTATATGCGAATAGGCCGTTAACAGGCTTTACATGTGCCAGCCCGCCACCTTTTGACCAAGTCAAACGGGTCGGCCTTTTCACAAGAATGGGCCTCTGTTGGGCCGTGCCATGTGTTGACGTATCATAGGCGCCTTCTGTCCAATGAGTGGATGACATCTGTCCCAACGGTGAGCCGACACGTGTTTCCTCCAGCCAATGATGATTTTACACATGGAAAATCCCCATTGGTCAGGGCTGTTAACGGGTTATCGGATCCAAAACCCAACCCGATAGCTTAACGGTGTTCCGTTACAGTGGATGCCACGTGTCGGTCACCCTTGATGAAAGAACTTCTGTGACGCGGGATTTATCGTCATGGAAGTGGACACTTCCGTGATGATAATTTTGGTAATGTCACGGAACACTTCTACGACAGCACAGGTATGACTATCTTGATTCTGTCATAAAATCGTCATGGATGTACATGCATGACAGAAAATGTGACCTACTGTGACAATCACGTATCATCACGGAAGTGTATTTTTTTGTAGTGTATCTTCTTGTTTCCAACTGTACTCCCATTCGACCACTCAGCTCAATTCACTGTGCCATCAGGAAAGGAATGTTACGATCGAGTGGTGTATGTAGTAATGCTCACCTATGCTATACGTGAAGCCTTATGGACTTCAGATGCTTCCTGCATTGATGTACCTCAATTTTCCCTATTCTGACGTAGTTAGAGGGACAAAGGATGCAGACGGTGACAGGAAGGAAGACGACGCCAGGGAGGCGAAGCCGGTAGCCAAGCATGTAGCGGGCAAGATGAAGAAGGCCCCGCTAGAGCCACTGCGGGTGATGATGGATTAAGATATCATCCCGTCTCTAAAGACCGTGTTGGAGGCCGAGGAGGACGTGTCCCAAGTCCTACTAACCTTCCTGAACAACACGGCTAGAGCAGTTGTTATACTTACAAGCGATTGCGCTGCAATCACGGGCCCTAAAGCGGCGATGCTTGTGGTTTGTCATTGCTACTGAAGTATTACCATCCAAGCTAAGTAATTAGAGTATTTAACAAAATACTGTCATTACAGGTTCTAGTCATATTGTTTAGGAAGATAACTATTGACGACCCTACCATATTGCAGGTATATTTGAACTATGGCTAGTTTTTCAGTGACGATATTACCAGTTCATGCATGAGTAGTTATGTGTGCTTGTTAACTTTGCTAATTATGTGTAGTTCATCAGTTTACACGACAGCTATCTGCAACTACTTGCTACTTCATATACATTCACAAGAATAGAGAATTTTACAATGAACTTCTCATAGCAGATTACTTCTGTGAAAATCCTAGCTATCCTGATTACTACTTTCGTAGAAGGTTCCGCATGGGAAATGTCGGCGTCCTAGGAACGGGGGTACCCAGACTTGCCTGCCTGTGGCCCACGGCATGGCTCCATTGGTGGCCCGGTACGACCTAGTTTCAGCAACAACAACTCAAGACCCTCGCGAGGGGCCAAGCCTCGAGAGGTGGACGACACCATGACCTCCCTAGGGGGCGGCCTCACTAGGCTGGCTCCCAAGGAGCGGAGATATCAATGCAAGGTGCACCTTGCGAGGTTCACTTGACGTGAGCCATGATGACCAAGGCCAGGAGCGGGCGTAATGTACCAGTTTCCCCTTTGGTGCCAAGGAGGCAAGCATAGGCGCGGAGTCCCGAGAAATCAGGCAAAGGTTTCCATATTGGTGCAACGAGACCAGTACCACCAGGACGACAGGACATAGGTCATCACGGAGGCTACTGCAGCGTCACCACCATAGACTTTGCAGGCGAAGACTACTTTTGTCAGGATAACTTGTACTAGTTGTCTCCCTTTGAATTTGACCGTTGTGGGATCCCTTCCCGCCTACATTTGGGAAGAGGACCAAGGCCACTATAAATAGGACCTAGCCACCAGAGAGAAGGGGATTGGATCCATTCCACCCTGACCACCTCACTAGCTCATCGAGCTCAAGCACACGTCACCTCTTGAGGCTGTTCATCCACTGTACTAGTTCATCCCAGCCCCTCGTGGCAATCCACCACAAAGCTGGAGTTGGATATTACACCGCAAGGTGGCCCAAACCAGGGTAAACTGCTTTGTCCCTTGTCCCTCGGGTTCGTCTAGTTAGGCTGTGGAATCGTTGGGCCGGCAGGTTGGGAAGAGCGAGTTCTTCATACGCACCCCAGTGTTGGAACCTCTTAAGGGTCTGCGGAACCCCGAATCCAACATTTGGCGCGCCAGGTAGGGGTGCGTCGATGCTTCTTTTCTGTCGATTGACTCGCCGCTGCTCCACTGTCTCCATGGCTGACGCTCGTCGAGCCCATGCTGAGCGTCGAGCCGCTCTCGCCGCTCGCGTCGCCCAGATGGCGCCCATCGGCAGGCCTCCCCATCGTTCTCCATCACCTGCCACCAACACCGTCATCGGCCCGGCAGGGCATGAGCAGCAAGCTTTGTCACAACATCCCTCCGTGCGACGGGACAGATGCACCACCACCCCGTCACTGACTCCGGCCGGCTCATTGTCCCACGCTCTTCACTGTCTGGCGGACGCACAGGCTGCATTGCTCATGGCGTGTGAGCTCCTGCGCTACCGCCCAGTAGACGACCTCTACGAAAACTGGCTAGACCGCATCGCCGAGCTAGTCAGTGCGGCTAGGGGATCGCCTGCATCGTCCCTCTCGTTACCTCGTCCACCGCCTGCTACGGGCAACGTAGCCCATGGAGCACCTCCGCCACCTCCCCGACAGGACGTCTCCCTCGGCCCAAGATGCGCGGCCCTGCAGATTGACCCACCACGCCGGGCGCCCGCACGCGAAGAAGAAAGATGCCGGGAGATCGAGCGGCCACAAGAAGGTGCTCTAGTGCTCCCTCCACCACCACATCAAGACTGCGCGCCGCCTGCAGTGGTGGCGCATGAGCACCAAGACCAGGCTCCACCTCCACGGCGTGCTCTGGTGACCAAAGCGGGCTACCGAGCCTTCACCCTTGAGCCACGCAACGTCGTTTGGCCAGGAAAGTTCAAGCCCGACCTGCCACCATGCTACGACGGCACGCCCGACCCTGCGGAGTTCCTACAACTCTATGAGTGGAGCATCAAGGCGGCCAATGGCGACGAAATGGTCATGGCGCTGGTTTCCCATGGCCCTCAAGGATGGCGCACGCTCGTGTTGGGGAATGTAGCAGAATTTTAAAATTTCCTACGCATCACCAAGATCAATCTATGGAGTCATCTAGCAACGAGGGAGAGAGGAGTGCACCTACATACCTTTGCAGATCGCGTGCGGAAGCGTTCAAGAGAACGGGGTTGGTGGAGTCATACTCGACGTGATCCAAATCACCGATGACCTAGTGCCGAACGGACAACACCTCCGCGTTCAACACACGTACAGTTGGGAAGACGTCTCCTCCAACTTGATCCAGCAAAGGGAAGGAGAGGTTGATGAAGATCCAGCAGCACGACGGCGTGGTGGTGGAAGCAACGGTGATCTTGGCAGGGCTTCGCCAAGCGCAGGGAGACGGAGGAGTGTCACGGGAGGGAGAGGGAGAGGCTAGGGGCTTGGGTGCGGCTGCCCTCCCTCCCCCCCACTATATATAGGGTGCCTATGGGGGTGGGCGCTGGCCCTAGGAGATCCAATCTCCTATCGGGGCTGAGGCCAAGGGGGTGCCTTGCCCCCCAAGGCAAGGGTGGCGCCCCCCACCTCTAGGGTTTCCAACCCTAGGCGCAGGGGGAGGCCCAAGGGGGGGCGCACCAGCCCACTAGGGGCTGGTTCCCCTCCCACTTCAGCCCATGGGGCCCTCCGGGATAGGTGGCCCCACCCGGTGGACCCCCGGGACCCTTCCGGTGGTCCCGGTACAATACCGATTACCCCTGAAACTTTCCCGGCCGAAACTTGACTTCCTATATATAAATCTTCACCTCCGGTCCATTCCGGAACTCCTCGTGACGTCCGACATCTCATCCGGGACTCTGAACAACTTTTGGGTCACCGTATGCTAATATCTCTACAACCCTAGCGTCACCGAACCTTAAGTGTGTAGACCCTACGGGTTCGGGAGACATGAAGACATGAACAAGACGCCTCTCCTGTCAATAACCAACAGCGGGGTCTGGATACCCATGTTGGATCCCACATGCTCCACGATGAACCACGATGTCAAGGATTCAATCAATCCGTATACAATTCCCTTTGTCAATCGGTACGTTACTTGCCCGAGACTCGATCGTCGGTATCACAATACCCAGTTCAATATCGTTACCGGCAAGTCACTTTACTCGTGCTGTAATGCATGATCCCATGATCAACCACTTGGTCATATTGAGCTCATTATGATGATGCATTACCGAGTGGGCACAGAGATACCTCTCCGTCATATGGAGTGACAAATCCCAGTCTCGATTCGTGCCAACCCAACAGACAGTTTCAGAGATACCTGTAATGTACCTTTATAGTCACCCAGTTACGTTGTGACGTTTGGCACACCCAAGGCACTCCTACGGTATCCGGGAGTTGCACAATCTCATGGTCGAAGGAAATGATACTTGACATTCAGAAAAGCTACATCAAACGAACTACACGATCTTTGAGCCATGCTTAGGATTGGGTCTTATCCATCACATCATTCTCCTAATGATGTGATCCCGTTATCAATGACATCCAATGTCCATAGTCGGGAAACCATGACTATCTTTTGATCAACGAGCTAGTCAACTAGAGGCTCACTAGGGACATGTTGTAGTCTATATATTCACACATGTATTACGATTTCCGGATAACACAATTATAGCATGAACAATAGACAATTATCATGAACAAAGAAATATAATAATAACCATTTTATTATTGCCTCTATGGCATATTTCGAACAGTCTCCCACTTGCACTAGAGTCAATATTCTAGTTACATTGTGATGAATTGAACACCCATGCAGTTCTGGTGTTGATCAGGTTTTGCTCTAGGGAGAGGTTTAGTCAACGGATCTGCCACATTCAGGTCCGTATGTACTTTACAAATCTCTATGTCTCCATTTTGAACACTTTCACGAATGGAGTTGAAGCGACGCTTGATATGCCTGGTCTTCCTGTGAAACCTGGGCTCCTTGGCAAGGGCAATAGCTCCAGTGTTGTCACAGAAGAGAGTCATCAGGCCCGACGCATTGGGTATGACTCCTAGGTCGGTAATGAACTCCTTCACCCAGACTGCTTCTTGTGCTGCCTCCGAGGCTGCCATGTACTCCGCTTCACATGTAGATCCCGCCACAATGCTTTGCTTGCAACTGCACCAGCTTACTGCCCCACCATTCAAAATATACACGTATCCGGTTTGTGACTGAGAGTCATCCAGATCTGTGTCAAAGCTAGCATCGACGTAACCCTTTACGACGAGCTCTTCGTCACCTCCATACACGAGAAACATGTCCTTAGTCCTTTTCAAGTACTTCAGGATATTCTTGACCGCTGTCTAGTGTTCCATGCCGGGATTACTTTGGTACCTTCCTACCAAACTTACGGCAAGGTTTACATCAGGTCTGGTACACAGCATAGCATACATGATAGACCCTATGGCCGAGGCATAGGGGACGACACTCATCTTTTCTCTATCTTCTGCCGTGGTCGGGCATTGAGCCGTGCTCAATCTCGTTGTAGGACCTTGAAGTAGATGTGTCTAGAGGGGGGGGGGGTGATTAGACACTTAATGCTAAAGTTGCAGTTTTTAAGCTTTTTCGGTTTAAGTGGAGTTTAGGCACAATTTCAACATTCATAACACATATCAAGCAAGCATGCAAAGAGTATATAGGCAGCGGAAAGTAAAGCATGCAACTTGCAAGAATGTAAAGGGAAGGGTTTGGAGAATTCAAACGCAATTGGAGACACGGATATTTTTCCCGTGGTTCGGATAGGTGGTGCTATCCTACATCCACGTTGATGGAGACTTCAACCCACGAAGGGTAACGGTTGTGCGAGACCATGGAGGGCTTCACCCACGAAGGGTCCATGAAGAAGCAACCTTGTCTATCCCACCATGGCCATCACCCATGAAGGACTTGCCTCACTAGCGGTAGATCTTCACGAAGTAGGCGATCACCTTGCCCTTACAAACTCCTTGGTTCAACTCCACAATCTTGTCGGAGGCTCCCAAGTGACACCTAGCCAATCTAGGAGACACCACTCTCCAAGAAGTAACAAATGGTGTGTTGATGATGAACTCCTTGCTCTTGTGCTTCAAATGAGTCTCCCCAACACTCAACTCTCTCTCTCTCAGGATTTGGATTTGGTGGAAAGAAGATTTGAGTGGAAAGCAACTTGGGAAGGCTAGAAATCAAGATTCATATGGTAGGAATGGAATATCTTGAGCTCAACACAAGGGTAGGTGGTTCTCTCTCAGAACATATGAGTTGGAAGTGTAGATGGGTTCTGATGGCTCTCTCCACGAGTGAAGAGGAGGTGGAGGGGTATATATAGCCTCCACACAAAATCTAACCATTACACACAATTTACCAATCTCGGTGGGACCGAATCAACAAACTCGGTCGGACCGAAATAGTAAACCTAGTGACCGTTAGAGTTTTCGGTGGGACCGACTGGATCAACTCGGTGGGACCGATGTGCTAGGGTTAGGGTAAATCCAAAACTCAGTTTGACCGATTACTCAAACTCGGTGGGACCGATTTGGGTAATAAGTGAAATAGAGAGTTGGTCAAGCAAACTCGGTGGGGCCGATTGCATATCTCGGTGGGACCGAAAATATTGCAGTAGGTAACAGAGAGTTTGCAAGCCCATCTCGATGAGACCGAGATCCCATCGGTGAGACCGAATTGATGAGGGTTTTGGCAGTGCCTATGACAAGTGAAACTCGATGGCGCCGGATAGAAATAATCGGTATGTCCGAGTTTGGATTGGGTTTAGGTCATATGTGGAAGTGGGAGAGTAGCTGAGGATTTTGGAGCATATCATTAAGCACTTGAAGCAAGAGGCTCATTAAGCAACACCTCATCCCTCCTTGATAGTATTGGCTTTTCCTATGGACTCAATGTGATCTTGGATCACTAAAATGTAAAATGAAGAGTCTTGAGCTTTAAGCTTTAGCCAATCCTTTGTCCTTAGCATCTTGGAGAATTTCCCACAACCTTTAGTCCATGCCACTCCATTGTTGAACTTATCTGAAACATACTAGATAGAAACGTTAGTCCAACAAGAGATATGTTGTCATTAATTACCAAAACCACCTAGGGAGCACTTGTCCTTTCAATCTCTCCCTTTTTGGTAATTGATGGCAACATACATCAAAGCTTTAGATAAAGATATAAAGAACAACAAGTAAAGCTTTGGAAGGACATGTAACAAGCATAGGCTCCCCCTGCATGTATGCACTCATGTAAATGTGAAATATAGAGGCCTGTGAGAGCATAACCATGACAGAGTTGGCAATGTGTTACATGTATCGTGGCCATATGCATCAGAGCAGAAGATTATCAAGGAAAATACCTTCATGCTCATGAGTCCTTGCAAACAGTATGTACATAAGCAAGAATTCCTCATACTCATGATTTTGATGCATACACTTACCTTGTAGTCCTTAGCTGGCTTAGGATGGAATGAACCTGCACAAACAAGGTTAGATAACACAGGTACCTCCACTAGCCAGAGCAAACCAAAGAAGCCACAAGAGTACCAAGACTGGGATGACATGTAGAGAGTGAGTACAAGGTACCACATTGGATTCAACATGTCCCCAAGAGTAAAGATATGCAATGAATTTGACTAATTTCTTTCCCTTAGGTGTCTTGCTCCCCCTGAATCTTACATGGGATATTGGGAGAAGATAGGGAACAGAAAATCAGAGCTGAAAGATACAAATGGATAGAACTTAATGCAAATAAGAACATATGAACATGTCTTTCCCCCAAAAAGACATGTGACATCTCTCCTCTTGAACATCAAGTATCTGGGATCCTTGAGTATTCTCTCCCCCTGGAAATCTCTTTGTCCCCCTTAATACTTTCTCCCTTGTAGGTGATAAGCTTTGATGTGATCTCTCTCTCCCCCTTTGACATCAATTTCCAAGAAGGGCTTTCTGGAATCCGTTGTATAGGTTTGGTCCTTGAGACTCAGCACAAAGCAATGGATAAAACTGTGATGCTTGTAGAGGACAAGATTCATTGAGTAGAGCTGGATCAGAAGAAATATAGAACAAGTGGCAAACATTTTTTCCGTGTTGTGAAGTCGGTGGCACCGAGTGGCATGTTTCGGTAGGGCCGAAAAGATTTGGTTGGACCGAAAAATACAAGTCGGTGAAACCGAGTTCAACACAGAGAAAAACACTTGTCACCTCAGCTCACTAAACATGTAGGATCTCACAGAGATTTGCAATGAATTGAATGTAGAAAATGCAGAACAAAAACAAAAAGAAAAGAGAAGAAACTGAAAGATCTAGATGAAGAACACAAGAGAACTTCATCTAGAGTTGGGTGGTGACATAGTCACCCATGTTAGAGTATATTGACTTAGGAGTCAAGTGAGAACACTTGATCATAGGTCATACTCATTGTTTACGCGCAAAATGGGGTTACCATTTTTCGTTTAAGCATCTTGATGTATTCACATCTTGGTGAGTTGCTTTGACTCATGTCTTGGAGTAAAGCTTCTCAAAGATGGAATAACATACCTTGGGTGGTGGTGTGGTTCTTGCTCATGTAGTTGAACTTGTGTGGGTGCTCAAGGTTGATGTAGCTCATCAAGATATGGGAGCACCACTTGGAGTTTGAGTTCATCTACCTACATGGGTTAGTTCTTGCAAGGAAGAGCACTTGTGTATCCAAAAATGACAATCATGAAGCTCAACATAGAATTTGTCAAAGGATATGTTTGAATGGTTTTGTGCTTCCTTGTCTTCAACCACCATTGTGTAGAGACTTGGTGATGTAGAGATTGCTCAAGATGTGAGTGAGTCGCAATCTCATGGAATTAGATTCAACCAAGCACCTACATGGGTTAGACAACATGCAAGGTACAAATATATCCAAGACATAAGATAGTCATCATAAGAGATATATCATGGATTAGTCATAAGCTCATGTCTTGCATGTATCCAATGGAGTTCCTAGTCCAAGTTCGAAGCATCAATAATGTTCAATTCGCCTCTCAACCTGCAAAATACTTTCTCATCAAGAGGTTTAGTAAATATATCCGCTAATTGCTTATCGGTGCGAACATGCTTAAGATCAATGTCACCCTTAGCAACATGGTCTCAAATGAAATGATGACGAACTTCAATATGCTTAGTTCGAGAATGTTGTACGGGATTATGACCAATTTTGATAGCACTTTCATTGTCACAAAGCAGTGGAACATGTTTCACACAGATCCCATAATCTTTAAGAGTTTGTGTCATCCAAAGTAATTGAGCACAACATGAACCAGCGGCAATGTATTCCGCTTCGGTGGTGGATAAGGATATCGAGTTTTTTTTTCTTGGAAGACCAAGACACAAGAGATCTACCAAGAAATTGACAAGTACCCGAAGTGGACTTTCTATCAACCTTGTCTCCGGCATAATCCGAGTCGGAATAGCCAACAAGATCAAAAGAAGACCTCTTAGGATACCAAATGCCAAAGTTAGGTGTATGAATTAAGTATCTCACTATCCTTTTCACGGCCTTAAGATGACATTCTTCAGGAGCGGCTTGATATCGTGCACACATGAACACACTTAGCATAATGTCGGGATGTGAAGCACATAGGTATAACAAAGAGCCAATCATAGAGCGATAAACCTTTTGATCAACCGGTTCGCCATCTTTGGTCAAATAAAGATGTCCACTAGTAGGCATGGGTGTAGGCATACCTTTGCATTCTGGCATATTGAACTTCTTGAATAAGTCCTTGGTGTACTTCGTCTGAGAGACAAATGTACCTTCCTTAGTTTGCTTGATTTGCAAACCGAGAAAGAATTTGAGTTCACTCATCATAGACATCTCAAACTTCTCTGACATTAGCTTTCCAAACTTTTCACTAAAGAGAGGGTTAGTTGAACCAAATATGATAACATCAACATAAATTTGACATACAAATAGTTCTCCATTAACCCTTTTAGTAAAAAGAGTAGAATCAATTTTACCAATTTCAAAACCACTTGCAATAAGGAACTTGGTCAAGCATTTATACCATGCTCTAGGAGCTTGTTTAAGACCATAAAGAGCTTTGTGAAGTTTGTAAACATGATTTGGTTTCTTAGGATTGATAAAGCCGGGAGGTTGTTTGACATAAACTTCCTCCTCTATTTCACCATTAAGAAAAGCACTTTTAATGTCCATTTGGTACAAGGTGATATTATGGTGATTAGCATAGGCAAGTAAGATGCGAATGGACTCAAGTCTTGCAACGGGAGCATATGTCTCACCATAGTCCATACCTTCGACTTGTGTGTACCCTTGGGCGACGAGACATGCTTTGTTGAGAACCACTTGTCCATCTTCATCTTGCTTGTTGCGAAACACCCATTTGGTACCATTGATGTTGTGGTTGTTGTCGGGCTTCTCAACCAATGTACAAACTTGGTTTCTCTCAAAGTTGTGTAGCTCTTCATGCATAGCGTCTATCCAATCCGGATCTTCCAATGCTTCTTCAACCTTCATAGGTTCAATGCTAGAGATGAATGAATAGTTTTCACAAAAGTTAGCTAAACGAGTTTTTGAGCGAGTGATTCTCCCGGTTTGTATTTCATTGTAGATTTGCTCAACGGGATGATCTTTGGCAATTCTTGCTCGAACTCGTGAGAGTTTTTTGCTTGGGTCTTCGTTGAACATCTTCTTCATCTTGTTCTTCTTCTTGGCCTTCTTCATTGTTGACGTTGTCGTTCTCTTGTCGTGGTGGAGAAGGAGGTTGTTGATGTTCGTCTTGATGCATTTCCTTGTCTTCTTAATCTTGGTGTGTCCCACTTGTGGATGCTTCCGTATCAATTCTTGGTTCACCTTGTCGTGAAGTAGAAGCTTCCACTTGGACGGACGAGGTACTCTCTTTACCTCCGTTGGACGAATTTTGCCAATAGACAAGTCTTGGATTGCTTCTAAAGGGTCTTTGTCTCCTACATTGATTGGCAATTGCTCTACTTGTGAGCCATTAGATTCATCAAACTTCACATCTACCGTCTCTTCAACCTTTTGGGTGAAATTGTTGTAGACACGGTAAGTGTGAGAGTTTGAGCCATAACCAAGTAGAAAACCTTCATGAGATTTAGGAGCAAACTTTGAACGACGATGCTTGTCAAGAATGTAGCACTTTGAGATGAATACTCGAAAGTATCCAACTTGGGGTTTGTTACCGGTGAGGAGCTCGTATGCCGTCTTGCCGAGTAGTTTGTGAAGATAGAAGCGATTAGTTGCATGACAAGCTGTCTCAACCGCTTCTGCCCAAAAGTGCTTCGGCATCTTGTACTCATCAAGCATCGTTCTCGCCATTTCGATGAGCGTCCGGTTCTTCCTCTCAACAACTCCATTTTGTTGAGGTACGTACGTAGCCGAGAACTCGTGTGAAATCCCTTCTTCGTCAAGAAAGGTGTCCACATTTGCGTTCTTGAACTCCGTTCCGTTGTCACTCCGAACCTTCTTGATCTTCACGTCAAACTGATTTTGGGCCTTCCTAGCGAAGTTTTTGAAGATCTTCTGGACCTGCGACTTGTCATCAAGAAAGAACACCCACGTAAATCTTAAAAAATCATCAACTATAACTAGACCAAAAGAATTTCCACCGAGACTCTTGTAGGCGTTGGGACCAAAAAGATCCATATGAAGTAGCTCGAGTGGCCTCCTTGTGGTCATGATGTTCTTCACGGGATGCCTTCCTCCAACCTGTTTACCTGCTTGACAAGCACTACAAAGTCTATCCTTATCAAATATGACATCGTTAACACCAAGGATATGATTTCCTTTAATAAGCTTGTCAAGGTTTCTCATGCCAACGTGACCTAGTCGTCTATGCCACAACCAACCTTTTGAGGATTTAGCAATAAAGCAAGTTTTAGGTTGTGCCCTTTTAGAGAAATCGACAATGTAAAGATCACCTCTACGCATACCGGTAAAGACCATTTTATTATTGTCTCGACGAAACACTTGGCAATCTACCTCAGTAAATAGGACATTCAAACCGAAATCAGCAAGTCTAGATACTGAAAGTAAGTTGTAGCTGAGAGATTCAACGAGCATGACATTTTGAATGGAACTATCATGTGAGATGGCCACCTTACCAAGGCCAACCACTTTACCCTTTGAATTATCACCAAAGGTGACATATTTTCGAGGGCCGTCATTTTCAGCAAGCTCACGGAACATCTCTTTATCTCCGGTCATATGATCAGTACATCCACTATCAAGAACCCATTCCTTTCCTCCTGACACATATCCCCGAAGATTTGCCGTAAGACCAAAATGTCTCATTGCATTATCAAGATCAAAGTCACTATCATCATCATCATCATCATCATCATCATCATCATCATCATCATCATAGTATCCAAGTTCACCATGATCTTGTGACACATCATTTCCTAGAGAGGGTAATTCATTAGATAAATGATCGTCAAAGTGGTCACCTTTATGAATTATTATAGCTTCGGATATAATATCACTAATGATTCCAACATCTCCTCTAGCATGCTTGAGATTGGTAAGCTCAAATAGACAATCACCAAAACTAGGATCACTAGATTTCATCTTGCTCAAGGCAATAGATTTATGGAGAATTTCATCCAAATTTTTTAACGAATAATCAGGAAATCATTCCTCAAGAAATTTCCATATAGTATAGGCACAATTAAGAGTAGGCAAACTAGCAATCAAATTTTTGGGCAATCCTCTAATGATGAGCTCAACAGTTCTAAGATTGCGAATTATGTCAATATCTTCATCTAGGGTGGGATGCAAAGGATCAATATGAGGTGCACAAGGGCTAGCAATATACTTGTTCAAATGATATTGGTTGAAAATTACAAGCATCTCATTTTTCCATTCTTGAAAATACTCTCCATCAAGAATAGGCACTCTATGTCTAAGACTCCCTAAAGTAGACACATCCTTCTTCCTCCAATGGTGATTAAACCAAGGCAATGGAGACCAAAGCTCTGATACCACTTGTAGGACCTTGAAGTAGATGTGTCTATAGGGGGGGGGGGGGTGATTAGACACTTAATGCTAAAGTTGCAGTTTTTAAGCTTTTTCGGTTTAAGTGGAGTTTAGGCACAATTTCAACATTCATAATACATATCAAGCAAGCATGGAAAGGGTATATAGGCAGCGGAAAGTAAAGCATGCAACTTGCAAGAATGTAAAGGTAAGGGTTTGGAGAATTCAAGCGCAATTGGAGACATGGATATTTTCCCGTGGTTTGGATAGGTGGTGCTATCCTACATCCACGTTGATGGAGACTTCAACCCACGAAGGGTAACGGTTGCGCGAGTCCACGGAGGGCTCCACCCACAAAGGGTCCACGAAGAAGCAACCTTGTCTATCCCACCCTGGCCATCGGCCACGAAGGACTTGCCTCACTAGCGGTAGATCTTCATGAAGTAGGCGATCTCCTTGCCCTTACAAACTCCTTGGTTCAACTCCACAATCTTGTCGGAGGCTCCCAAGTGACACCTAGCCAATCTAGGATACACCACTCTCCAAGAAGTAACAAATGGTGTGTTGATGATGAACTCCTTGCTCTTGTGCTTCAAATGATAGTCTCCCCAACACTCAACTCTCTCTCACGGGATTTGGATTTGGTGGAAAGAAGATTTGAGTGGAAAGCAACTTGGGAAGGCTAGAGATCAAGATTCATATGGTAGGAATGGAATATCTTGAGATCAACACAAGGGTAGGTGGTTCTCTCTCAGAACATATGAGTTGGAAGTGTAGATGGGTTCTGATGGCTCTCTCCACGAGTGAAGAGGAGGTGGAGGGGTATATATAGCCTCCACACAAAATCTAACTGTTACACACAATTTACCAATCTCGGTGGGACCGAATCAACAAACTTGGTTGGACCGAAATAGTAAACCTAGTGACCCGTTAGAGTTTTCGGTGGAACCGACTGGATCAACTCAGTGGGACCGATGTGCTAGGGTTAGGGTAAATCCAAAACTCGGTTTGACCGATTACTCAAACTCGGTGGGACCGATTTGGGTAATAAGTGAAACAGAGAGTTGGTCAAGCAAACTCGGTGGGGCCGATTGCATATCTCTGTGGGACCGAAAATATTGCAGTAGGTAACAGAGAGTTTGCAAGCCCATCTCGATGAGACCGAGATCCCATCGGTGAGACCGAATTGATTAGGGTTTTGGCAGTGGCTATGACAAGTGAAACTCGGTGGCGCCGGATAGAAATAATCGGTAGGTCCGAGTTTGGCTTGGGTTTAGGTCATATGTGGAAGTGGGAAAGTAGCTGAGGATTTTGGAGCATATCATTACGCACTTGAAGCAAGAGGCTCATTAAGCAACACCTCATCCCTCCTTGATAGTATTGGCTTTTCCTATGGACTCAGTGTGATCTTGGATCACTAAAATGTAAAATGAAGAGTCTTGAGCTTTAAGCTTTAGCCAATCCTTTGTCCTTAGCATCTTGGAGAATTTCCCACAACCTTTAGTCCATGCCACTCCATTGTTGAACTTATCTGAAACATACTAGATAGAAACGTTAGTCCAACAAGAGATATGTTGTCATTAATTACCAAAACCACCTAGGGAGCACTTGTGCTTTCACTCGTACCTTGCAATACAGGCAAGAACCCCTTCTTTGACTGATCCATTTTGAACTTCTTCAATATCTTGTCAAGGTACGTACTCTATGAAAGACCAATGAGGCGTCTCGATCTATCTCTATAGATCTTGATGCCTAATATATAAGCAGCTCCTCCAAGGTCCTTCATTGAAAAACACTTGTTCAAGTAGGCCTTTATGCTTTCCAAGAATTCTATATCATTTCCCATCAACAGTATGTCATCCACATACAATATGAGAAATGCTACAGAGCTCCCACTCACTTTCTTGTAAATGCAGGCTTCTCCATAAGTCTGCGTAAACCCAAATGCTTTGATCATCTCATCAAAACGAATGTTCCAACTCTGAGATGCTTGCACCAGCCCATAAATCGAGCGCTGGAGCTTGCACACCTTGTCAGCATTCTTAGGATCGACAAAACCTTCCAGCTGCATCATATACAATTCTTCCTTAAGGAAACCATTAAGGAATGCTGTTTTGATGTCCATTTGCCATATCTCATAATCATAGAATGCATGAATTGCTAACATGATTCGGATGGACTTCAGCTTCGCTACGGGTGAGAAAGTCTCATCGTAGTCAACCCCTTGAACTTGTCGATAACCCTTAGCGACAAGCTGAGCTTTATAGATGGTCACATTACCATCCGCGTCTGTCTTCTTCTTAAAGATCGATTTATTTTCTATGGCTCGCCGATCATCGGGCAAGTCAGTCAAAGTCCACACTTGGTTTCATACATAGATCCTATCTTGGATTTCATGGCTTCCAGCCATTTGTCAGAATCCGGGCCCGCCATCGCTTCTTCATAGTTCGAAGGTTCACCATTGTCTAACAACATGATTTCCAAGACAGGGTTGCCGTACCACTCTGGTGCGGAACGTGTCCTCGTGGACCTACGAAGTTCAGTAGTAACTTGATCTGAAGTTTCATCATCATCATCATCATTAACTTCCTCTCTAGTCGGTGCAGGCACCTCAGGAACATTTTCTTGAGCTGCGCCACTAACCGATTCAAGAGGTAATACTTCATCAAGTTCTACTTTCCTCCCAGTTATTTCTTTCTAGAGAAACTCTTTCTCTAGAAAGGACCCATTCTTGGCAAAAAATATCTTGCCTTCGGATCTGAGGTAGAAGGTATACCCAACAGTTTCTTTAGGGTATCCTATGAAGACGCATTTTTCGGACTTGGGTTCGAGCTTTTCAGGTTGAAGTTTCTTGACATAAGCATCGCATCCCCAAAATTTTAGAAACGATAGATTATGTTTCTTCCCAAACCATAACTCATACGGTGTCGTCTCAACGGATTTCGACGGAGCCCTATTTAAAGTGAATGCAGCTGTCTCTAAAGCATAGCCCCAAAATGACAGCGGTAAATCGGTAAGAGACATCATAGATCGCACCATATCCAATAGAGTTCGATTATGACGTTCGGACACACCATTACGCTGAGGTGTTCCAGGCGGCGTGAGTTGTGAAACTATTCCACATTTTCTTAAGTGTGTGCCAAATTCGTGACTCAAGTATTCTCCCCCATGATCTGATCGCAAGAACTTGATTTTCTTGTCACGTTGATTCTCAACCTCACTCTGAAATTCCTTGAACTTTACAAAGGTCTTAGACTTGTGTTTCATTAAGTAGACATACCCATATCTACTCAAGTCATCAGTGAGGGTGAGAACATAACGATAGACACCGTGAGCCTCAACACTCATTGGACCGCACACATCAGTATGTATGATTTCCAATAAGTCGGTTGCTCGCTCCATTGTTCCTGAGAATGGAGTCTTGGTCATTTTACCCATGAGGCATAGTTCACACGTGTCAAATGATTCGTAATCAAGAGACTCTAAAAGTCCATATGCATGGAGCTTCTTCATGCGTTTGACACCTATGTGACCAAGGCGGCAGTGCCACAAGTATGTGGGACTATCATTATCAACCTTACATCTTTTGGTATTCACACTATGAATATGTGTAGCATTACGCTCGAGATTCATTAAGAATAAACCATTCACCATCGGAGCATGACCATAAAACATATCTCTCATATAAATAGAACAACCATTATTCTCGGATTTAAATGAGTAGCCATCTCGAATTAAACGAGATCCTGATACAATGTTCATGCTCAAAGCTGGCACTAAATAACAATTGTCGAGGTTTAAAACTAATCCCGTAGGTAAATGTAGAGGCAGCGTGCCGACGGCGATCACATCGACCTTGGAACCATTCCCGACACGCATCGTCACCTTGTCCTTCGCCAGTCTCCGCTTATTCCGCAGCTCCTACTTTGAGTTACAAATGTGAGAAACCACACCGGTATCAAATACCTAGGAGCTACTACGAGTACTAGTAAGGTACACATCAATTACATGTATATCACATATACCTTTAGTGTTGCCGGCCTTCTTGTCCGCTAAGTATTTGGTGCAGTTCCGCTTCCAGTGACCACTTCCCTTGCAATAAAAACACTCAGTCTCGGGCTTGGGTCCATTCTCTGGCTTCTTCCCGGCAGCTTGCATACCGGGCGCGGCAACTCCCTTGCCGTCCTTCTTGAAGTTCTTTTTACCCTTGCCTTTCCTGAACTTAGTGGTTTTATTCACCATCAACCCTTGATGTTCCTTTTTGATTTCTACCTCCGCTAATTTCAGCATTGAATATACCTCAGGAATGGTATTTTCCATCCCCTGCATATTGAAGTTCATCACAAAGCTCTTGTAGCTCGGTGGAAGCGACTGAAGGATTCTGTCAATGACCGCGTCATCCGGGAGATTAACTCCTAGCTGTGTCAAGGGGTTATGCAACCCAGAAATTTTGAGTATGTGCTCACTTACAGAACTATTTTCCTCCATCTTACAGCTGAAGAACTTGTCGGAGACTTCATATCTCTAGACCCGGGCATGAGCTTGGAAAACCATTTTCAGCTCTTCGAACATCTCATATGCTCTGTGTCTCTCAAAACGCTTTTGGAGCCCTGGTTCTAAGCTGTAAAGCATGCCGCACTAAACGAGGGAGTAATCATCGGCATGTGACTGCCAAGCGTTCATAATTTCTTGGTTCTCTGGGATAGGTGCGTCACCTAGCGGTGCTTCTAGGACATAATCTTTCTTGTCAGCTATGAGGATGATCCTCAGGTTCCGGACCCAGTCCGTATAGTTGCTGCCATCATCTTTCAATTTCGTTTTCTCTTGGAACGCGTTGAAGTTCAGGACAACGTGGGCCATTTGATCTACAAGACATATTGTAAAGATTTTAGACTAGGTTCATGATAATTAAGTTCATCTAATCAAATTACTTAATGAACTCCCACTCAGATAGACATCCCTCTAGTTATTTAAGTGAAACATGATCCGAGTTAACTAGGCCATGTCCGATCATCATGTGAGACGGACTAGCCAACATCGGTGAACATCTTCATGTTGATCGTATCTCCTATATGACTCATGTTTGACCTTTCGGTCTTCCTTGTTCTGAGGCCATGTTTGTACATGCTAGGCTCGTCAAGTGAACCTAAGTGTATTGCGTGTGTAAATCTGGCTTACACCCGTTGTATTCGAACGTTAGAATCTATCACACCCGATCATCACGTGGTGCTTCGAAACAATGAACCTTCGCAACGGTGCACAGTTAGAGGGAACACTTTCTTCAAATTATTGCGAGGGATCATCTTATTTAAGCTACCGTCGTTCTAAGAAAATAAGATGTAAAACATGATAAACATCACATGAAATCAAATAGTGACATGATATGGCCAGTATCATTTGCTCCTTTTGATCTCCATCTTCGGGGCTCCATGATCATCGTTGTCACCGGCATGACACCATGATCTCCATCATCATGATCTCCATCATCGTGTCTTCTTGAAGTTGTCTCGTCATCTATTACTTCTACAACTATGGCTAACGCTTTAGCAATAAAGTAAAGTAATTACATGACGTTTATGTTGACACGCAGGTCATAAATAAATAAAGACAACTCCTATGGCTCCTGTCGGTTGTCATACTCATCGACATGCAAGTCGTGATTCCTATTACAAGAACATGATCATCTCATACATCACATATATCATTCATCACATCCTTTGGCCATATCACATCACAAAACACTTGCTGCAAAAACAAGTTAGACGTCCTCTAATTGTTGTTGCAAGTTTTTACGTGGCTGCTATAGGTTTCTAGTAAGAACGTTTCTTACCTACGCCAAAACCACAATGTGAATTGCCAATTTCTATTTACCCTTCATAAGGACCCTGTTCATCGAATCTGATCCAACTAAAGTGGGAGAGACAGACACCCGCCAGCCACCTTATGCAACTAGTGCATGTCAGTCGGTGGAACCAGTCTCACATAAGCATACGTGTAAGGTCGGACCGGGCCGCTTCATCCCACGATGCTGCCGAATCAAGATAAGACTAGTAAAGGCAAGCAAATTGACAATATCGACGCCCACAACTGCTTTGTGTTCTACTCGTGCATAGTAACTACGCATAGACCTGGCTCATGATGCCACTGTTGGGGAGCATAGCAGAATTTTAAAATTTTCTATGCATCACCAAGATCAATCTATGGAGTCATCTAGCAATGAGGGAGAGAGGAGTGCATCTACATACCCTTGTAGATCGCGTGCGGAAGCGTTCAAGAGAACGGGGTTGATGAAGTCATACTCGACATGATCCAAATCACCGATGACCTAGTGCCGAACGGACGACACCTCCATGTTCAACACACGTACGGTTGCGAAGACGTCTCCTCCAACTTGATCCAGCAAGGGGAAGGAGAGGTTGATGAAGATCCAGCAGCACGATGGCGTGGTGGTGGAAGCAACGGTGATCTCGGCAGGGCTTCGTCAAGCGCAGGGAGACGGAGGAGTGTCACGGGAGGGAGAGGGAGAGGCCAGGGGCTTAGGTGCGGCTGCCCTCCCTCCCCCCACTATTTATAGGGTGCCTAGGGGGGCCCTAGGAGATCCAATCTCCTAGGGAGGCGGCGGCCAAGGGGGTGCCTTGCCCCCCAAGGCAAGGGTGGCGCCCCCCACCTCTAGGGTTTCCAACCCTAGGCACAGGGGGAGGCCCAAGGGGGGGCGCACCAGCCTACTAGGGGCTGGTTCCCCTCCCACTTCAGCCCATGGGGCCCTCCGGGATAGGTGGCCCCACCCGATGGACCCCCGGGGCCCTTCTGGTGGTCCCGTTACAATACCGATTACCCCCGAAACTTTCCCGATGGTCAAAACTTGACTTACTATATATAAATCTTCACCTCTAGACCATTCCGGAACTCCTCGTGACGTCCGGGATCTCATCCGGGACTCCGAACAACTTTCGGGTTACCGTATGCTAATATCTCTACAACCCTAGCGTCACCGAACCTTAAGTGTGTAGACCCTACGGGTTCGGGAGACATGCAGACGTGACCGAGACACCTCTCCAATCAATAACCAACAACGGGATCTGGATACCCATGTTGGCTCCCACATGCTCCACGATGATCTCATCGGATGAACCACGATGTCGAGGATTCAATCAATCTATATACAATTCCCTTTGTCAATCGGTACGTTACTTGCCCGAGACTCGACTGTCGGTATCCCAATACCTAGTTCAATCTCGTTACCGGTAAGTCACTTTACTCATGCCGTAATGCGTGATCTCGTGATCAACCACTTGGTCACATTGAACTCATTATGATGATGCATTACCGAGTGGGCCCAGAGATACCTCTCTGTCATACGGAGTGACAAATCCCAGTCTCGATTCGTGCCAACCCAACAGACACTTTCGGAGATACCTGTAATGTACCTTTATAGTCACCCAGTTACGTTGTGACGTTTGGCACAACCAAGGCACTCCTACGGTATCCGGGAGTTGCACAATCTCATGGTCTAAGGAAATGATACTTGACATTCAAAAAAGCTACAACAAACGAACTACACGATCTTTGAGCCATGCTTAGGATTGGGTCTTGTCCATCACATCATTCTCCTAATGATGTGATCCCGTTATCAATGACATCCAATGTCCATAGTCAGGAAACCATGACTATCTTTTGATCAACAAGCTAGTCAACTAGAGGCTCACTAGGGACGTGTTGTGGTCTATGTATTCACACATGTATTATGATTTCCGAATAACACAATTATAGCATGAACAATAGACAATTATCATGAACAAAGAAATATAATAATAACCATTTTATTATTGCCTCTAGGGCATATTTCCAACAGCTCATGGCTCATGAATCTGCCTGCAGAAGCGATCTCTTCCTGGGGCGAGATGCGCAAGTGCTTCGTCGCCAAGTTCCAGGGCACTCGCGACTGCCCGCCTGCTGTGGGTGACCTGCGGAGCATCAAGCAATAGCCAGGGGAGACCCTGCAGAAGTACATCCAGTGCTTCAACAAGGTTCGCCTCAATATCCCCAAGGTTTCGGACGAGGCCATCATCTCGGCATTCTCCGATGCCGTATGTGATGTCAAGATGAAGGAGGAGCTCACCATCCACGAGGACCTATGCACTGGTCTGGAGATGTTCAACATGGCAACCAAGTGCGCGAGAGCCGAGGAGGGGCGCCTCTCCCTCCTCGAAGTCCCAGAGGCCGACCCAGAAGACAAGAAGGCCAAGGCCAAGGATGTGAAGCGCAAGGGGTCTGCCGTGCTCGCGGCTGAACCAGAGATGAAGCATGGCTGTGACCACCCAGAGTCATCCAAGGGCAGCCGTCATTTTGCGTCTTCCACAACATACACAGCCACAACCACAATGACTATCAGGAGCTCAAGGCCATCTGTGACGGGCGCCTCAGTCGTCGCCCCGAGCGCAACGATCGATGCTACGGCCAAGGAGGAGGCAAAAGTGGAGGACGCTGGGATGACCGCGGCCCCCGCCAGGAGTGGCGCGACCAGCCTCGTGAGTATCGTTGGCAAGGAAAACCTTGCGAGGGCGCCTGGAGAGACCAGCCTCGTGAGGACCGCCCTCAGGGCAATGCCGGCCTCCCTCCGCTGCCACCACCAGCAAGAAGGAACGACGACCACCACCAGGACGAGGGGGTTGGGGCTTCTAGGAGCCTCGCACTGTCGCCTGCATCTTGGGTGGTGCTCAGGCACTAGGCTCCCACCGCATCTTCAAGTAGTTCGCTCAGGAGGTGAATGCGGCCCTTGCCAGGCTCGAGGCCACATGTCCACTCACGTGGTCAAAGTGCACCATCACCTTCAGCTCGTTCGACCAGCTCAAGTGCGCGGCAACTGTTGGTGCGCTCCCAATTCTTGGCTCGCCCATCATCAGCAATGTCCTTGTCACCAAAGCCCTCACCGATGGTGGTGCGGGGCTTAATGTTCTTTCCATCAAGACATTCGACCGCCTCCAAGTGCCATATGATTAACTGCATCCCACCAAGTCCTTCTCAGGAGTGACCGGCGGCTCCACCACCCCGATAGGGTAGATCTGCCTCCCTGTTACCTTCGGCCAACGCGACAACTATCTCACCAAGCTCATCGACTTCGACGTAGCTAACATCCTCCTCCCGTACAACGCCATCCTTGGATATCCGGCCCTGGCCAAGTTCATGGAAGTGACCCACCATGGCTACAATGTGCTCAAGATGCCAGGGAACCGCGACATCATCATGATCGCCTGCGAGGAGAAGGACGCAGTGTGCTCCCTCGAGCGAACCTACCAAGCAACATCAGTTGAAGACCCAGACGACAAAGGCACCATCTACCCCCTAAGGCTATCTCCCAGAAGAAGAAGCAGCTGCTCCTCTAAGAGCCTCAGGAGAGCGGGGTCTCTAGCAGCACCACCTCAGGATCTGCGCACATGGATGGGGTGCCTCCCTCTCGCGCATAGGAAGGTGTGCCCGGCGCCCTCCTTAGGCTGGGCTCTGGGGATCTCTTCTGGAGGGCCTCTGACCTAGCCAATGTCACGAGGGAGGCGTTCAGGCACCACATGAAGGCATGATTTGTCGCGCGCTTCCCCCACGAGGGCACAAGGTATATGGTGCCAGGTGCTCAGGAGTTCATCACCAAGGCGACCGAGGAGCTTCAGGAAGCAAGGGCCATGCGCAGCGACCATGGCCTACCACTTGCATGGCACCTTGTCCTGGTGAGGAAAATGAGCTATGCATTTGTGTCAACATTCCAAGGCTCAATAGAGCCGCATCCCAGGAGCGCTTCTGGCCTTCGCACACTGGTCGGTGTGAGGGCCCACCTCACAGCTACGTTCGCATGCCTTTTGGCTTGCCGAACGTGTCTGTCACCTTCCAGCCTCAACTACGAAGCGTGGTGGCTGCTCAGGAGGCCAGGCACCACGTGGTCTTGGCGGAGATGGCGATGTTTCTTCACGATCCTCTCGAACCTCCGAAGCCTCATGAGGTTCAGGACCCAGGCGACTCGTGAGGAGCAACCTCTTCAACATGCGTCTTCAGCTACTTTGACATCTCTTCAGCAACGGTGCCAGGTGACATTTTCTGGTTTATTCTGTTGGCGGCGCCCCTCAGGCTGCATTATCCCCAGACCGCATGGGCCTGCCCCTGCATCATGTATATTTTTTGCATCTTCCAATCGTCCTGCTGGGGGCGCCCATCGGGCTACATGATCCCCAGGCCGTGTGGGTCTGTCCCTGCAGCATGTATCGTTCTTGCATTTATCAGGACTAGCTTTACCTCCTTCCATGAGTTACTTTAAGATTATCACACACCTGTATGGTACTTCGATACCATGAACATCGTACGCCCTCGCAAACCCACCCGCGACTGCCTCATGATTAAGTACTGGCACGTCGTTCGCTAAACCCAAGAGGCTGAGCTCTGGCTCGCGGGCTAGCTGCCGTGTACGTCACCTTCCATGGACCTTAGTGCCTTGTTCCCGCATGAGCTAATCACGGATGAGCTAGGGCGCGTGACCCGGTGCCTCGCCACCACGGGAGCCGCACACCGGTTGTCTTTCTTCAGGATTTTTGCATGAGAAGACTAGGCACAACATCTGTGCTCGGGTCCGTCCCTGCAGCGTCGATAAACCCAACGATTGAGCTCTGTCTGGTGGGCCGGCCTCATTCACGTCACCTCCTGGGGTCACTACAAGAAATATGTCAACTAGTGACCTTCTGTCAGTGACCCTGGAAGAATTGGTCATAGATCTACGACCATTTGAGATCAATTGGTCAAAAGCTGTTCGGTGGCTCCAAACCCTCTACTATATCGCCATTTTGGTCAGAAAGGTTGTAATTTCCTTACATGAAATGGTCATAAATCAGACAACACTGGTCTGCTGCCTTATTTTTAGCTGATCATGACCAATATAGATGGTCATAACCTTGTAAATTGTGGTGGATTGCTATGACAAGGCGCCACCTCATCAGTTTTTCCTATGTGTCATGTCCATGTGTCAATTTTTGCCCTAGGTTGTGAAGCAACCTATATTTCTATCATTCCAAAGTTCCCCAAAAAATCTCATAAATTCTTTGGGTCATATCTTCGTCAAATAGGTAAAAATCCTTCCTTGCCTAGTTCTAAAATAATTCAACAATATTCATTTTCCTATTCTGTTCACAACAATACTTTGTGAAGGAAGTGCTATTTATATATTCTTGATTGCCCTCAAAATTTTTGGGCCTCTTTCCTATCCAAATCATTGCCTCGTGACAAAATTGAGCTCCATTTTCCCAGTAAATCTTCCTCGGCAAATTTCCAAAGTTTTTTTCCACCTAGAAGCATTATGACTGAAGTACCATTTTTATATATCCAAATGACATGAAATTTATACAGCTCCTTCATATGCCCAAATTATCTCCCTCCTCCAAATTGTAGCTCAGTCAAATCATGTATGTGAGCCTAGGTTCAATTTATATTTTATGGCCAGATTGGCACATTGCAAAGCAAGTGTTATCCAGATCCGTCCTATTACCCTCAAACTTTTTGGGCACTCTTCCATACCCAAATCATTGCCACATGATAATATTCAGCTCTATTTTCTTGGTAAATCATTCTCAGGAAATTTCCAAAGTTTCTATCTCGAGAGAAGCTTTGTGAAGTAAGTACTAGCTAGGTTTACCAAAATGATCTGAAAATTTACCAGGGCATGCCCATACCTATGTAACTTACCTACACCAAATTTGAGCTCATTTCATTTATCCAATTGCTCTTGCTAATTTTCCCAAGTTTTTTTCCAGGGAATAGCATTGTGAAGGAAGTACCACTTTGGCATGTCCAAATGGTATAAATTTTCTACAATGCTTTCCTATTCCCAAATAACCATCCTCCACCAAATTTCAGCTCAATCTATTCATTATTTTGAGCCCAGCTTCAACATTCAGTGCACCAGTGCGCCAAGCCACCGACCGGCGGCTAAGGAGCAGCGGCTTTTGTGGCGAGGTCAACGTTCTTCTCAACAAAGGCATCCAAGGCTTCTAGCCGGTTGAACAAGGCCAATGTCGTAGCATCCTTACTAGCGTTGTAGATACCTATGTACACGATTCGCTCATACACAAGGATGCGTAAGTCGACGAATTCTTGCAGGGCGAGGAGCCTCGTGGCGAGCACGACCTCGAGGTGGACATTCTTTGTGGCACCGGTAGGGAGTCGCAGGGCCACCAGTGCTTGATAGAGGTTCCGACCATCGAGGTCGATTAGGGTGGCAGGCAATGAGGAGGCCGGGCGCGCGGTATGGAGCAGTACGGCAATGTCATCTGTGAGCTTCTTGACGACAGTGAACCTGTTGGGTGTGGCAAAGATCATCTGGTCGTACTGAGAATCGTAGCTGGCGTCGACGACGGCCATCCACCAGCCGGTCGCCAACACCGTTTGGAGACGATCCTCGGTGCCATGCCGCAGGCCGGCGTCATGGACCATCTGGCACAGCCGCTGGCCGCTCGCGCGGATCACTGCCATGGGTCTGGAGTGAGCACTTTTGCGCTTATTACTATAGGTGGTTAGGCAAATGCTTAGGTGCGTATGATGTGGTAGATGCATTGGAATGGAGGGGCGCCTTTATATGAGTACAAACTGCGTTGCATTCACATCGTGCTACCTCTTTTCCCGGTCCTCCTCCCATTACTTCCCTCATGCATTCACACGAAGCTAATTGAAGGAGGATGCATCATTGGCCGTTCAACATTTCGGTAACCACTACCCTCTCCCTCGTCTGCATTAATTAAAGCCATATCGGGAACTACGCCGCCCGCTGTCAAATCGAATAGTACAGCACCGCCTGCTGCACGCCCACCTCAACATGCCTCCTCGCCTCCATCTATGCTTAATTACTGGATTTTAGTTGCAAAAATTAGATACTATAGTGATTTTTAGGTTCATATTTTAACAAACTGCAATGTTACAAGGTTGAAAAATGGCAGTGGTACAAGATCAATAAATGTCAATATTTCCAGTTTGACAAATGGCAACATACCCAATATGACAGATGCAAATCTTACCAAATTGTTTGTTGGTTGCACACAGGTCATCCAAAAGAACCATTTGCATTCAAGAGATGCACAAATCCTGCTCTCACTTTGCATACGGGTGTTCTATCTAAAATGTTTGCCATCAAGAGCCATTAAAACCAAGACACGTGAATTGTTAACAGAACGCACACGGTTTGAATTATACAAACTTTTGAGATATTAAAGTGGAAACTATTTTTTCAAAATGCCTTTGTTGGCTGTTATTCGAGTGCGCATTCTCTCAAAATGGACAAAAAAATACCACAACATGTCGGGTGCCATTCCATGATAGCATGCCAAGTTTCATGAATTGCAGATGAGTTTTGGATTTACTAGAATTTAAAAACGAGGTATCTCAATGTTTGCGGTCGAGTGACGGTGGTAGAGTGTTTGACATTCATTCCCATTTCTTGCATGGGGCCTAAGCATGCGTCCAGGGACAGAGATTTGATTTTTCAACCAATTTATATGCACTGGAGGATGTGCATGTAGTTCAAATTTGAATTATGCACATAAATGCATTGAAAACTCAGTTAATGCATAAAAATGTCCAAACGAACCCCAAAATATCTCAAAAATTTACACAACACTCCTGTTGTTCTATGTTGACACGAGAAAGATTTTGAAAGCAATAAGAGGCAATGGATATCATTTTGTCCCCAAAAGGTGGGACGTTCCCTATCGAAACCATCATGCTTGTTGTGAGAAGCTCTCGTTTGTGAGAAGCATATACCCAAACCTGCCACAAATGGGACAAAACATTTACCATGGCATGTTGATGCCGCCCCATGATAGGATGCCAAGTTTCATGAATTTCAGATGAGTTTTGGATTTACTAGAATTTAAAAATTAGGTATCTCAATGTTTGCGGCCGAGTGATGGTGGCAGGGTTTTTAACATTCATTCCCATTTCTTGCATGGGACCTAAGCATGCACCCAAGGACAAAGATTTGAATTTTCAACCAATTTCTATGCACTAGAGCATGTGCATGTAGTTCAAATTTGAATTATGCACATAAATGCATTGAAAACTCAGTTAATGCATAAAAATGTCTAAACGAACCCTGCATAATTCCAATTCTTTTACGACACGTATATAGTTGCATGTTCACTGCAGATAAAAGGTCTAGCAATTCAAACATGGTCCATTGCCACTGTGACCCCATTATGTAATTCAAATCAAGATAAAAAATCAAGTAGATCCCACATAGTTTATTATAACCAACTGTGTGAGATGCAACACAAAATATCTTGGATTACCGTCATAGTATATTACGCATACAACTTACGCGAGAAGGTGCGATGGCTACAGTCCGCAGCCCACTCTGAATAAGGGACCGTGTCTGATCACACTTTGTGCGCCAGTTTTTTTGCTGAAGCGATAGCATATTTTTGGCTTCCACGGAAATATCAACCTCGCCGCCCCCTCCCCCTTACCAAAATCCACATTTCCCTTGTTTCTGCCTTCCATTCCAAGTTGAAACCTTCACACCTTGCTTGCCGCACCGCCTCCTCGCTGGCGACCCTACTTCACGCTGCTCGGCCTTGCCTATGCAGGCAGGTAATCCACACCCGACCCCCATTCTCCTCCTCCTTCCACATCCCACATGCCCTGACCGCCGGAGCGAGCGCGACACCTTCCACCCAAATGACTGACACCTCCACCAAATAAGCACCACCCTAAGCAATGGTGCATGCAATATAGCCAGGATCTCAAGGAGCATTTGGCAGCGGAGAAGCAAATCGCGGCCGCATGCGAGGATGAGGTCGCGATGGCTACCATTCATGCCGACCCCCGGATCTTGGAGGAGCACCTCAACGTCGAGGCCACTGTCGACGCCTCGCGCGCCGATGCCGCGATGCGGTTGGCTACTTTAAACAATAGTTTGTGGCGTTTTCTCGAGGCCACCGTCGGTGCCTTCGACGAAGACTATGAGGTGTTTTCTCAGCGTGCATGTGCTTACCTCATCTCGAGATCTAGGAGGTTGGTGCCCTTTGCGGCTCAGGCAACTCACCACTACGACGAGGTCACCCATGATGCGAAGGCCTCACCCTCTTCCATGTCCAAGGAGCCAATTGTCATCGATATCTCCAAAATTGAGGAGTAGCTTGTCTTATTACCTCACTATAAGGACCCATGTTCAGTTTACTAGCTACTGCCTTTCCTTAACAAATTCTAGTGAATTGTGCTATCTACATTTACCATGCAATCTTCTGCTCTAGTGTATATGTTCTATATGTCGTGCAATGTGGTGTTTAGTTAACTGTTTGGTTCAATTCTGCAAATGTGATGTTCAATTCTTCAAGGTGCAATTTTCCAAGTTGTCAAGCATGCTTGGTTTGGTTAACTGTCCGATCTTCTATTAGGAGTATTGTCGTGGAATTGTCATGGCAGATGTCATAGTGTGAGGACTTAGTCATGGAGCCATCGCAACGAGGTTAGCTTAAAGGGGTTAATCAGGACAAAGGACACGAGAAGCTTATATTAGTTCAGCCCCTTGCGGTGAAGGTAAAAGCCTAATCCAGTTTCAGGTGGTATTTCTAGGGTTACGATGACCAGGGAGCGAGTACGGTTGACCTGGCTCTTGATGTCTTATCTATTGTCCCTAAACCACCGCCAGGTCGTCCCTTTATATACACAGGTTGACGCCCAGTCGGTTTACAAAATCCTGGTCGGCTCATAAACGTGTCCGGCTCGGTATCTACTATTTCCTAACATACAATACAAGTTATATGCTTTATGGCAGTTTACATCTATGGGTCCTAACCTGTGTCTGGGCCTTGGGACTTGCTATTAAGTTTCCCTTGTAAAGCACCATCCTTCATGTCTTCTTGCGCTTCAATATGGGTGAGTCACTACGATCATAACCCAGTCCCTCCAGGGTGGTTTATACTCAATAGTTATATCGCCAACATTAGGCCCCAGGTTGATTTGAACTTGTTCATATCAATCTTCAATACTTTAGAAAAGAACCCGTCTTCATTACCTTCACGAAACTTATAACATTCCATGACGTCATCTTCTGGAATCATGATAACCCGCTGTGATGTCACCTGCCACTGCCTTTATACAGAGTTTAAATCTTTAAATATGCCTCCTTTTCTTTAATGAATCTCCGAAAATCAAGGCGTTTGTACATTGATAGATCCGTTTTTTGACCTCCTCGATTCCCATGCTTGCCACTTATCCATTTGCCTTATAAATAGGACCGGGGGTCCCTTTCACTTTTCCCCCCATGCATGTTCATCTCATCATCTTCCTCGCGACGCCCTAGCGCTCGAGCTCCGCCACCGCCGTTGAACTTCGCCTCTGCCTCAAATTTGGCCGCTGCATCAACCTGTTCGGACCAGACTCCGCTCGCACACCTCCGCCATTCAACAGCTTCAGTAAGTTCTTCTTCCTCCCCTCTATAGATCTGTTTAGGGTTCGCACAAGCTCATAGAAGTTCAGTGATGTTCTTCCCCTGTTCTTCACCATAGCATACATGGCGGATTCAAAACTTGATAGATCCCTGTGCAATAGTAGCAATAGTCCTTCCTTTGTCATCCGATCATCTCTTTTATGTAGAAAAAATGGGAACATCATAGACTGCTCAAGTACCCCCTTTTTAGGTCTGAATATATTTTCTTTTTCTGACATACGGTAGATCTGAAATTTTAATATAAAACCGTGAAACCTGTTTTTCCTCACTTAGCCATTTTTCCACCTCACATCTATACTGTCAATGTCCGTGTAGGCGGTTTATCTTCAGAAATTAATAATCTGCCATGTACCATTTGTCCCCTCTTAAACCGCTAATTCCTGTAACTTGATAACGTCAATCTCTAGTTTACCATACTTGTATGCTTGAACAATTTCTGCCCTTTAACCTTTAACGGATTAATCATAAATCTTAAACTGGCACAAACCTTCATTCAGGTCGCAGAATAAATGGCCAAGTCGTTTTATGCTTGCAACTGGGTTCTGTCCCGGATTACAGAAGAAGAACTAAACGGATGTGTTGCACCTGTCAGTTTATCAAAAAAGAATGTCATCTATTGGAGAACCCCCGGTCCAGAAAATCCTCCTGAGCCCAAGGATGGTGAAGTGGTTGTGTTTGTTGATCATCCGAGCCACGGATTTAAACCTCCTAGACAAAAAATTTCCATGACGTACTTCATTATTTCCAACTCCACCCTCAAGATATTAGACCTAACTCTGTGTCCAATATATGCAACTTTCAAGTTTTTTGCGAAGCTTACTTATAAGAAGAGCCCACAGTCAAGCTGTTTAGAGATATTTTTCTACTTGAACCGCCATACCGAGTTTACTGATGGGTCCAATACTGAACTTGGCAGGGTGTCAATTCAGAAAAGGAAAGATGTCAGCTTCCCTCATGCCAGGCATCACAACCACCCCAAGGATTGGAATCAGACTTGGTTCTACTGCCGATACACACCTCTCCTACTGGTGAGAACCCTCTATCGGGTTACCGTGCTCATCTGCTCACCAGTACACATCCACTCCCCCAAAGACTCAGCGCAAAGGAACGGGCCAAATATGCCCCATGGCTTTCGAAGCTTAGAGCCTTTGTGGCAAACGGTTTGACAAGCATTGATTTCGTTCGTTGCTGGGTCTCTTGGAGCATTTTACCCTTAAGCCATCGTCCCAGCTTAATGTGTGAGTATACAGGGGACGTTAAATACCCTCCACGGCACATTGATATTCAGCTAACTGATGATGAAATCACTGAATCTGTCAAGAAAATCCTAGATAAACCGGTGGCTGACTGCAGTAAAACGGGGCTTAGTCCTTTCTGCGCCACAAATAAACTGCCAGCTTTAAGAACTATTTAACTCTTGTTTCAATCCATGTTTTTAATACTCCCTTATGACCTTTTCCAATCTTTATAGGGCGATGATCCATTCTGGAAGAGGAAAGTGCAAGATAAACCGGCTAAAACACCCCGCGCTAAGACCAAGGTCACAAAGAAACTTGCCAAGAAGAAAACGACCGACTCTTCTGAGTTAATCATTAACAATGATGATCCGGAGTCATAGGTATAACTTGATTCACCTGGCTCTTTATTCATGCACCTCATTGACAATGACTGTTATCAGGATGACGCGGAAGCCAGCCACGCGAGTGACGTAGAGGTAATTACTCTCTCATCGAGTTCAGACTCTTTGCCCACACAGAGAACCAGACAAGCAATCCGGAAAGTAAAATTTTCTCACCCCCTAGATCACTTGGATCCAAACTTTCTTTTGAAGAAACAACAACATGAAGTTTGCCGCACAACCCGGCATAGCGGTCATGTGGTCACTTCATCCGGTTTACCGAACACACCTCTTCATAAATGCCGCCCAGAGGTCTCTCAGATCAAGGCAGGTTATTTCCGACAGCCTCTTAATCCGTCTGATTCAAACTATTAGGGAACTTCTCATTCATCTTCTGGCAAGTCCACGGGGACACAACTTCCGCCTCTCAAAATTGTTCCTGGTTGAGTATATTAAACTAACCCTTTACACCTTATGTTTGCTTTACTAACCTTTACGTTCATCCCTTTCATAGCCAAGGCTAGACCCAGCAAAAAGGCCAAGTTAAATAAACCAGTTGATGACAATATAGCAGCTGAGCTGGTAAAGACCCCAGAGCCGTCTGAACCAAATGCTGATGCTATCCTTGATGATCCGCCACCACAAGATCATGAAACCTTTGCTGAACAAATGGAAATTGATCGTATGGCTCATGATGATAAACTGCCAAGCCCAACCAAAGTTGCTGATGACAAAACAGACAATGTTGTCGTTACTGGTGTCAGCTATACGGCCCTGGGCCACCCCACTGTTCTGTCAAAACATAGTGCTAAGGAAGAATTTTCTGCTACGGATAAGGGCAAGTGGAAGGTGGATTTGGAAAGTTGTGCCCATCTCAGCGCCCAAGATATTCATTCTGGGTTTTTAAACCGACTATACACCAGCCATGATTATGAAGGCGGTTTACTTAACATGATGAACGAACGATATGAGGTAAACGCTGCTGATCTCTGCATAATTACTCTTCCCTTATGAACGGTTTAGGTTACCAACTCCAGTAGCCCCCAAGGGCCGGTTTATAATACTGATATGAATCGGGACTTTTAGAAAATACTTCAACTTTGCCTGTGTAGCCCCCAAGGGCCGGTTTATCTTTTCAATATGAACCGGGTCTTTATACTATAATACTCAAAATTCATTGAACACCTTTGTAAACCGATGAATCACCAAGCTGATTGATGGAAGAAAAATCCATAGTTTTTAACTTGAGAAAATATGCATTAGTCCCCAAGTGCCAAATATATGACTTTTCATGTGCTTGGGAGTTTGTAATTTTTTAGACAAGAAGCAATAGACATTAGCCCCCAAGTGCCAAGTGTATGACTTGTCATGTGCTTGGGACTTCAAATATGTACTGCCAACTCACAAATTACATATCTCTTGTAGGCTGAGCTTAGCAAAAAAGAAACACAAGTCGCCGACCTTCAAGAAAATATCAAAACTCAACAAGCCGAGACTTCCAAGCCCAAAGAAGAGCTAACCAATGCTTTAGCAGCCATGGAAAAACTGAAGGAGAGCTTTAAGAGCGAGCGGGCAGGATGGGATACAGAGAAAACCACTTTGCTGACGAAGGCTCAGGACGCTGAAGCGGCCCTTAATCCGGTAGCAGAGGAGTTTACTGGCTTGAAACAGCAAATAAATGCCATGACTACTGCTGTTTTTGGTAAATAATCATCTTCATAAACCGTAAACATGTATTATCTAATAAACTGCCGGTTTACCAATGATTTTTGACAATGAAGGGAGTCGTGTTGGTCATCTTGGCTCAGATATGCATCAAAGACTGAAAGCTGCCTATACTTTTATAGAGCAGTTACATACCGGCGTACAACGGGTCATCTGCACATCCTCCCATAATAAACCACCCCCAACCTTGATCAAGGATACGTTGGTAAGGCTAGCTATGATGCCTACTCGGATTGAGGAACTAAAGAAATTAGCTGCCTGGGTGGGTGTTCTTACCGCGTTAACTCGGGCTAAAGCATTGATATCTGATCTTGACCCGGCCAATATTGGAAATGGCTATCCAAGCATAAAAGAGGACGTGCCAGATTTTGATAATGATGACCTTAGAGCTTTGACGAGGGAAATGCGTCCATTGGCTAGCAAATTGGCTGAAGAAACTGATCCTTCACATTATCAGTCGATTTATGATGCCAACAACAAGAAAGTTAACGCGCCAAGTTGCAACGCTCCAAATCTTATTCCGCCAATCCGTAAGCATACTTATGCTCCTGACGTTGATCCCTCCTCACTTATAAGTGCTGAAGCTGTATTCAAAGCCTTAACTAGGATTGATTGGTCAACCACTAACTTCCAGCAACTGGATAGAGAAGAGGAGGATGAACCGGCGCAAGATGATCCGCAACCTTCAAGCCAGCCCGAGCAAGATTCATAAACCGGTAGTCGTGTTAGCTTCTTCCTTCTGCAAGACTTGTTGAAAAACAATTATTCTTATGGGCATCAAACCGCCTTGTAATAGGCTAGTTTAAACTCTTTATCTGCTACGCCATCATGCATATATTTGTCGCAGGACACCGTTAATCCGCCATGTTAAGATATGCTTATGTTTGCTCATGGTACTTAACAATATGAAAGCTGCTCCTGCATATAACAGAAAGAAAAAGGTGTCCTGGCGGTTTACCGCTAGACAGGTTATCATGTCTAGTAACATAGTTTATAACCAAGGCTGGACTTAAGAATAACCATATAATTGAACATATAGCATACCTGTGATATTTGATCACACTATTGTTTTATCAAGCCAGTATAAGGGTGATAGCCCAAAACTTGAACACTGGTAATTGTATTACCGGTTTATGAAATAAACCGGGCCGGGTTAATAAACACCAGATATTATGTTACCTTATATTGACTATTTATAATCAGAAGCCAGGCCGGGTTAATAAACACGGGTGCATTATAATCATAAAGCATGATGAGCCGCATTAAATAAAGCTAAAATCAAGAGGATGTGAGTAGTCATGACTGTGGTATTGCACCGATCAAGAGGGTATAAGCTATGGTTCGGATGACCAAAAGCCCCCAAGTGATCATCCTGGTGGCCTTACGCCGATCAAGAGGGTATAAGCTTTGGTTCAAATATGACCAAAGCCCCCAAGTGATTATCCTGGTGGCCTTACGTCAATCAAGAGGGTATAAGCTGTGGTTCGAATACGACCAAGCCCCCAAGTGATTATCCTGGTGGCCTTACGCCAATCAAGATGGTATAAGCTGTGATTCGAATACGACCAAGCCCCCAAGTGATTATCCAGGTGGCCTTACACCAATCAAGAGGGTATAAGCTGTGGTTCGAATACGACCAAGACCCCAAATGATATTGTGGGCTGTGCCCAAGGGGCACCTATGCTTGAGTTGTGCTTTTACAATAGACTCTCTTTGGTCCCTTTAACCTGGGTAGCAAGCCCCCAAGTTTTTTTTCAATTGGCTTATAAGCCGGTTCAAAGGGTAATCATAACTTCATGCCTAAGCCGGAAACCCCATGTAACCAAAAACTCATGTAAGAGAAAACGACAAAGGCCCTGCTTTAGCAGGGATGTCGATTTATTGTATCAATCATAATATATACATTGTCTAAAATATGTACATAAGGAGAGCCTGTGGCTCAGGTGTAGTAAGGCCGAAGATGAGCAATATTCCACGGCCGGTGAGTCTCCTCCTCCAATTTACGTGAGTCTTTGTGCTCTTGAACATCGATAAGGTAGTACGACCCGTTGTTCAGATTCTTGCTGACCACAAAGGGTCCTTTCCAAGGTGGGGATAACTTGTGCATATCAGTTTGGTCCTGGATGAGCCGCAGCACAAGGTCACCTTCTTGAAAAGTTCTGGTTTTAACCCATCGGCTGTGGTAACGGCGCAGATCTTGCTGGTAAATCGTCGAACGAGCCGCTGCAATGTCACGCTCTTCATCTAACAGGTCAATTGCTTCATGACGTGCTTTTTCATTGTCAGCTTCAACATAAGCCGCCACGTGGGGCGAATCATGACAGATGTCACTAGGGAGAACCGCATCTGCTCCATAAACCATGAAGAAAGGCGTATAAACCGTATACCTGTTGGGGTGGTATTAATGCTCCATAACACGGAAGGTAATTCCTCCACCCAACAACCCAGCATCCTCTGCAGGGGAACCATAAGTCGGGGCTTGATACCTCTCAAGATTTCTTGATTCGCTCTCTCGGCTTGATCATTAGATTGGGGGTGAGCCACTGATGATACATCAAGCCGAATATGCTCACGTTGACAAACGTCCTTCATAGCACCCATGGAGAGGTTAGTGCCATTGTCTGTTATAATGCTGTGTGGAAAGCCAAAGCGGAAGATCACCTTCTTCATGAATTGATCCGCCGTTGTTGCATCACACTTACTCACTGGCTCTGCCTCTACCCATTTATTGAACTTATCAACCGCCACCAAGAGGTGAGTCTTCTTATCCATGGACCTCTTAAAAGGCCCAACCATATTAAGCCCCCAGACTGCAAACGGCCAAGTAATTGGAACCATCCTCAACTCCTGAGACGGAACATGAGATGGACGTGAAAACTTTTGACAACCGTCACACCTTATGACCAAGTCCTCAGCATCAGCATGAGCCGTCAGCCAATAAAAACCGTGATGAAAAGCTGTGGCTACTAGAGATTTTGAACCGACATGATGACCGCAATCTCCTTCTTGGATCTCACGCAGAATCTCACAGCCTTCTTCAGGAGACAAGCAACGCTGAAACGCCCCCGTGACACTGCAATGATGCAACTCCCTATTGACAATGGCCATTGACATGGACCACCGGATTATCTTCCTGGCCAAAGTTTCATCCTCAGGTAACTCGCCCCGGGTCATATATGCCAAATAGGGAATTGTCCAATCAGGGATAACATGAAGAGCCGCCACCAACTGGGCCTCCGGGTCAGGAATAGCCAAATCCTCATTTTTGGGTGACTTGACCTACGGGTTATGAAGAACGTCAAGAAAAATATTAGGGGGCACCGGTTTACGTTGAGAACCCAAACGGCTTAAGGCATCAGCCGCTTCATTCTTTCTCCGGTCAACATGCTCAAGTTGATAACCTTTGAAGTGACCAGCGATAACATCCACCTCTCGTCGATAAGCCGCCATGAGTGGATCCTTGGAATCCCAAGTACCAGAGACCTCTTGAGCCACCAAATCCGAGTCACCAAAGCACCTTACCAGGCTTAAGTTCATCTCCTTAGACATCCGAAGACCGTGGAGCGAAGCCTCATATTCAGCTGCATTGTTAGTGCAAGGGAACATCAAACGGAGAACATAACAAAAGTTATCACCTCGAGGGGAAGCAAGCACAACTCCAGCCCCTGAGCCCTCTAATTGACTGGACCCATCAAAGTGAATAGTCCAATACGTGTTATCTGGCTTTTCCTCCGGTGCCTGCAACTCTGTCCAATCATTGATGAAATCCACCAGTGCTTGGGAGTTGACAGCCATACGAGGCACATACTTTAAATCATGAGGTCCAAGCTCAATAGCCCACTCAGCAACCCGGCCAGTTGCTTCCCTGTTTTGGATGATATCTCCCAAAGGAGCGGAGCTAACCACAGTGATGGGATGACCCTGAAAATATTGCTTAAGCTTTTGGGTGGCCATAAAAACCCCATATACAAGATTCTGCCAGTGCAGATATCTCGGATTCAATAAGTACCTCACTGATGTAATAAACCGGCCATCGAACCGGATATTCCTTGCCTGTCTCCTTCCATTCCACTACAGTAGCTACACTAACAGCCCGGGCGTTTGCAGCCACGTATAACAACAATGGCTCTTTATCAACGGGGACAGCAAGAACCGGTGGCTCGGCCAACAGTTTTTTCAAATCCTCAAATGCCGCACTAGCGGCATCACTCTAGACAAAATTATATGTCTTTCTCATCATCTGATACAGAGGGACTTCTCCCCCAACCGGCTTATGAATCGGCTTATGAACCGGCTTAGCACCGCAATACGACCCGCCAGACGTTGAACCTCGTTGATACATGCCGGTTTAGCCAAAGAAGTGATGGCCTTAATCTTCTTCGGATTAGCCTCGATGCCCCTGTTAGACACCAGAAAACCTAAGAGCTTGCCCGCCGGTACACCAAAGACACACTTGGCCGGGTTAAGCATCATCTTAAAAACCCGGAGATTATCAAAGGTTTCCTTCAAATCATCTATCAACGTCTCCTTCTTTCTATACTTCTCCACGATATCATCCACATAAGCATGAACATTGCACCCAATCTGAGTATGAAGACAATTCTGCACACATCTCTGGTACGTCGCCTGGGTACTCTTGAGCCCAAACGGCATAGACACATAACAGAAGGCCCCGAAGGGAGTTATAAAAGTTGTCCTCGCCTAGTCCTTAATTGCCATCTTGATCTGATGATAACCATAGTAAGGATCCAAAAAACTCAACCGCTCACAACCCGTGGTAGCATCAATAATCTGATCAATACGAGGGTGAGCAAAAGGATCAGCTGGACAAGCCTTGTTTAAATCTATGTAGTCCACACACATGTGCCAAGTGCCATTCTTCTTAAGTACCAGCTGTTGGGGAACGTAGTAATTTCAAAAAAATTCCTACGCACACACAAGATCATGGTGATGCATAGCAACGAGAGGGGAGAGTGTTGTCTACGTACCAACGCAGACCGACTGCGGAAGCGATCACACAACGTAGAGGAAGTAGTCGTACGTCTTCCCGATCCGACCGATCCAAGCACCGTTACTCCGGCACCTCCGAGTTCTTAGCACACGTTCAGCTCGATGACGATCCTCTGGCTCCGATCCAGCAAAGCGTCGAGGAAGAGTTCCGTCAGCACAACGGCGTGGTGACGATCTTGATGTACTACCGACGCAGGGCTTCGCCTAAGCACTACAATGGTATGATCGAGGTGGAATTTGGTGGCAGGGGGCACCGCACACGGCTAAGGAACGATCTCAAGGATCAACTTGTCTGTCTAGAGGTGTCCCCTGCCCCCGTATATAAAGGTTTCAAGGGGAGGGGCTGGCCGGCCAAGGTGGGAGGCGCAGGAGGAGTCCTACTCCTACCGGGAGTAGGACTCCCCCCCTCCAATCCTAGTCCAACTAGGTTTCCTCAAGTGGGAAAGAGAGAGGGGGTGGCCGGCCACCTTCCCTAGTCCTAATAGGACTAGGGGAAGGGGGGAGGCGCGCAGCCCATGGGGCAGCCCTTTCACCTTTCCACTAAGGCCCATGTTGGCCCATTTGGCTCCTGGGGGGTTCTGGTAACCCTCCCGGTAATCCGGTAAAATCCCGATTCCACCCGAAACACTTCCGATGTCCAAACATAGGCTTCCAATATATCAATCTTTATGTCTCGACCATTTCGAGACTCCTCGTCATGTCCGTGATCACATCTGGGACTCCGAACAACCTTCGGTACATCAAAATGCATAAACTCATAATAACTGTCATCGTAACATTAAGCGTGCGGACCCTACGGTTCGAGAACAATGTAGACATGACCGAGACACGTCTCCGGTCAATAACCAATAGCAGGACCTGGATGCCCATATTGGCTCCTACATATTCTACGAAGATCTTTATCGGTCAGACCGCATAACAACATACATTGTTCCCTTTGTCATCGGTATGTTACTTGCCCGAGGTTCGATCGTCGGTATCCAATACCTAGTTCAATCTCGTTACTGGCAAGTCTCTTTACTCGTTCCGTAATACATCATCTCACAACTAACATCTTAGTTATAATGCTTGCAAGGCTTATGTGATGTGTATTACCGAGAGGGCCCAGAGATACCTCTCCGACACTCGGAGTGACAAACCCTAATCTCGAAATACGCCAACCCAACATCTACCATTGGAGACACCTGTAGTACTCCTTTATAATCACCCAGTTACGTTGTGACGTTTGGTAGTACCCAAAGTGTTCCTCCGGTAAACGGGAGTTGCAGAATCTCATAGTTATAGGAACATGTATAAGTCATGAAGAAAGCAATAGCAACATACTAAACGATCGGGTGCTAAGCTAATGGAATGGGTCATGTCAATCAGATCATTCAACTAATGATGTGACCTCGTTAATCAAATAACAACTCTTTGTTCATGGTTAGGAAACATAACCATCTTTGATTAACGAGCTAGTAAAGTAGAGGCATACTAGTGACACTCTGTTTGTCTATGTATTCACACATGTATTATGTTTCCGGTTAATACAATTCTAGCATGAATAATAAACATTTATCATGATATAAGGAAATAAATAATAACTTTATTATTGCCTCTAGGGCATATTTCCTTCAGTCTCCCACTTGCACTAGAGTCAATAATCTTGATTACACAGTAATGATTCTAACACCCATGGAGCCTTGGTGCTGATCATGTTTTGCTCGTGGAAGAGGCTTAGTCAACGGGTCTGCAACATTCAGATCCGTATGTATCTTGCAAATCTCTATGTCTCCCACCTGGACTAGATCCCGGATGGAGTTGAAGCGTCTCTTGATGTGTTTGGTCCTTTTGTGAAATCTGGATTCCTTTGCCAAAGCAATTGCACCCGTATTGTCACAAAAGATTTTCATTGGACCCGATGCACTAGGTATGACACCTAGATCGGATATGAACTCCTTCATCCAGACTCCTTCGTTCGCTGCTTCCGAAGCAGCTATGTACTCCGCTTCACATGTAGATCCCGTTACGATGCTTTGTTTAGAACTGCACCAACTAACAGCTCCACCGTTTAAAGTAAACACGTATCCGGCTTGCGATTTAGAATCGTCCGGATCAGTGTCAAAGCTTGCATCAATGTAACCTCTTACGGTGAGCTCTTTGTCACCTCCATATACGAGAAACATATCCTTAGTCCTTTTCAGGTATTTCAGGATGTTCTTGACCGTTGTCCAGTGATCCACTCCTGGATTACTTTGGTACCTCCCTGCTAAACTTATAGCAAGGCACACATCAGGTCTAGTACACAGCATTGCATACATGATAGAGCCTATGGCTGAAGCATAGGGAACATCTTTCATTTTCTCTCTATCTTCTGCAGTGGTCGGGCATTGAGTCTGACTCAACTTCACACCTTGTAACACAGGCAAGAACCCTTTCTTTGCTTGATCCATTTTAAACTTCTTCAAAATCTTGTCAAGGTATGTGCTTTGTGAAAGTCCAATTAAGCGTCTTGATCTATCTCTATAGATCTTTATGCCTAATATGTAAGCAGCTTCCCCGAGGTCTTTCATCGAAAAACTTTTATTCAAGTATCCCTTTATGCTATCCAGAAATTCTATATCATTTCCAATCAGCAATATGTCATCCACATATAATATCAGAAATGCTACAGAGCTCCCACTCACTTTCTTGTAAATACAGGCTTCTCCAAAAGTCTGTACAAAGCCAAATGCTTTGATCATACTATCAAAGCGTTTATTCCAACTCCGAGATGCTTGCACCAGTCCATAAATGGATCACTGGAGTTTGCATACTTTGTTAGCTCCCTTTGGATCGACAAAACCTTCTGATTGCATCATATACAACTCTTCTTCCAGAAATCGATTTAGGAATGCAGTTTTGACATCCATCTGCCATATTTCATAATCATAAAATGCGGCAATTGCTAACATGATTCTGACGGACTTAAGCATCGCTACGGGTGAGAAGGTCTCATCATAGTCAACCCCTTGAACTTGTCGAAAACCTTTTGCGACAAGTCGAGCTTTATAGACAATAATATTACCATCAGCGTCAGTCTTTTTCTTGAAGATCCATTTATTCTCAATTGCTTGCCGATCATCGGGCAAGTCAACCAAAGTCCATACTTTGTTCTCATACATGGATCCCATCTCAGATTTCATGGCCTCAAGCCACTTTGCGGAATCTGGGCTCACCATCGCTTCTTCATAGTTCGTAGGTTCATCATGATCTAGTAGCATGACTTCCAGAATTGGATTACCATACCACTCTGGTGCGGATCTCACTCTGGTTGATGTACGTGGTTCAGTAGTATCTTGTCCTGAAGTTTCATGATCATCATCATTAGCTTCCTCACTAATTGGTATAGGTGTCGCAGAAACAGTTTTCTGTGATGTACTATTTTCCAATAAGGGAGCAGGTATAGTTACCTCGTCAAGTTCTACTTTCCTCCCACTCACTTCTTTCGAGAGAAACTCCTTCTCTAGAAATGATCCATTCTTAGCAACGAATGTCTTGCCTTCAGATCTGTGATAGAAGGTATACCCAACAGTCTCCTTTGGGTATCCTATGTAGACACATTTCTCCGCTTTGGGTTCGAGCTTATCAGGTTGAAGCTTTTTCACATAAGCATCGCAGCCCCAAACTTTAAGAAACGACAACTTTGGTTTCTTGCCAAACCATAGTTCATAAGGCGTCGTCTCAACGGATTTTGATGGTGCCCTATTTAACGTGAATGCGGCCGTCTCTAAAGCATAACCCCAAAACGATAGCGGTAAATCAGTAAGAGACATCATAGATCGCACCATATCTAGTAAAGTACGATTACGACGTTCGGACACACCATTACGCTGTGGTGTTCCGGGTGGCGTGAGTTGTGAAACTATTCCACAATTTTTCAAATGTACACCAAACTCGTAACTCAAATATTCTCCTCCACGATCAGATCGTAGAAACTTTATTTTCTTGTTACGATGATTTTCAACTTCACTCTGAAATTCCTTGAACTTTTCAAATGTTTCAGACTTATGTTTCATTAAGTAGATACCCATATCTGCTTAAATCATCTGTGAAGGTGAGAAAATAACGATATCCGCCACGAGCTTCAATATTCATCGGACCACATACATCGGTATGTATGATCTCCAATAAATCTGTTGCTCTCTCCATAGTAACGAAGAACGGTGTTTTAGTCATCTTTCCTATGAGGCACGGTTCGCAAGTACCAAGTGATTCATAATCAAGTGGTTCCAAAAGCCCATCGGTATGGAGTTTCTTCGTGCGCTTTACACCGATATGACCTAAACGGCAGTGCCACAAATAAGTTGCACTATCATTATTAACTCTGAATCTTTTGGCTTCTACATTATGAATATGTGTATCACTACTATCGAGATTCAACAAGAATAGACCACTCTTCAAAGGTGCATGACCATAAAAGATATTACTCATATAAATAGAACAACCATTATTCTCTGATTTAAATGATTAACCGTCTCGCATTAAACAAGATCCAGATATAATGTTCATGCTCAACGCTGGCACCAAATAACAATTATTTAGGTCTAATATTAATCCCAAAGGTAGATGTAGAGGTAGCGTGCCGACCGCGATCACATCGACTTTGGAACCGTTTCCCACGCGCATCGTCACCTCGTCCTTTGCTAGTGTCCGCTTATTCCGTAGTTCCTGTTTCGAGTTGCAAATATTAGCAACAGAACCAGTATCAAATACCCAGGTGCTACTGCGAGCTCTAGTAAGGTACACACCAATAACATGTATATCACATATACCTTTGTTCACCTTGCCATCCTTCTTATCCGCCAAATACTCGGGGCAGTTCCACTTCCAGTGACCAGTCTTCTTGAAGTAGAAGCACTCAGTTTCAGGCTTAGGTCCAGACTTGGGTTTCTTCTCCTGAGCAGCAACTTGCTTGCTATTCTTCTTGAAGTTCCCCTTCTTCTTCCCTTTGCCCTTTTTCTTGAAACTAGTGGTCTTGTTGACCATCAACACTTGATGCTCCTTCTTGATTTCTACCTCCGCAGCTTTCAGCATTGCGAAGAGCTCGGGAATAGTCTTGTTCATCCCTTGCATATTATAGTTCATCACGAGGCTTTTGTAGCTTGGTGGCAGTGATTGGAGAATTCTGTCAATGACGCAATCATCTAGAAGATTAACTCCCATCTGAATCAAGTGATTATTATACCCAGACATTTTGAGTATATGCTCACTGACAGAACTGTTCTCCTCCATCTTGCAGCTATAGAACTTATTGGAGACTTCATATCTCTCAATTCGGGCATTTGCTTGAAATATCAACTTCAACTCCTGGAACATCTCATATGCTCCATGACGTTCAAAACGTCGTTGAAGTCCCGATTCTAAGCCGTAAAGCATGGCACACTGAACTATCGAGTAGTCATCAGCTTTGCTCTGCCAGACATTCATAACATCCGGCGTTGCTCCAGCAGCAGGCCTGGCACCCAGCGGTGCTTCCAGGACGTAATTCTTCTGTGCAGCAATGAGGATAATCCTCAGGTTATGGACCCAGTCCGTGTAATTGCTACCATCATCTTTCAACTTTGCTTTCTCAAGGAACGCATTAAAATTCAACGAAACAACAACACGAGCCATCTATCTACAATCAACATAAACAAGCAAGATACTATCAGGTACTAAGTTCATGATAAGTTTAAGTTCAGTTAATCAAATTACTTAGGAACTCCCACTTAGATAGACATCCCTCTAATCCTCTAAGTGATCACGTGATCCAAATCAACTAAACCATAACCGATCATCACGTGAGATGGAGTAGTTTTCAATGGTGAACATCGTCATGTTGATCATATCTACTATATGATTCACGCTCGACCTTTCGGTCTCTGTGTTCCGAGGCCATATCTGCATATGCTAGGCTCGTCAAGTTTAACCTGAGTATTCTGCGTGTGCAAAACTGGCTTGCACCCGTTGTAGATGGACGTAGAGCTTATCACACCCGATCATCACGTGGTGTCTGGGCACGACGAACTTTGGCAACGGTGCATACTCAGGGAGAACACTTCTTGATAATTTAGTGAGAGATCATCTTATAATGCTACCGTCAATCAAAGCAAGATAAGATGCATAAAAGATAAACATCACATGCAATCAATATAAGTGATATGATATGGCCATCATCATCTTGTGCTTGTGATCTCCATCTCCGAAGCACCGTCATGATCACCATCGTCACCGGCGCGACACCTTGATCTCCATCGTAGCATCGTTGTCGTCTCGCCAATCTTATGCTTCCACGACTATCACTACCGCTTAGTAATAAAGTAAAGCATTACATCGCGATTGCATTGCATACAATAAAGCGACAACCATTTGGCTCCTGCCAGTTGCCGATAACTTGGTTACAAAACATGATCATCTCATACAATAAAATCAGCATCATGCCTTGACCATATCACATCACAACATGCCCTGCAAAAACAAGTTAGACGTCCTCTACTTTGTTGTTGCAAGTTTTACGTGGCTGCTACGGGCTTAAGTAAGAACTCATCTCACCTACGCATCAAAACCACAACGAGAGTTCGTTAAATAGACTCCGTTTTAACCTTCTCAAGGACCGGGCGTAGCCACACTTGGTTCAACTAAAGTTGGAGAGACAGTCGCCCGCAAGCCATCTATGTGTAAAGCACGTCGAGGGAACCGGTCTCGCGTAAGCGTACGCGTAAGGTTGGTCCGGGTCGTCTCGTCCAACAATACCGCCGAACCAAAGTATGACATGCTGGTAGGCAGTATGACTTGTATCGCCCACAACTCACTTGTGTTCTACTCGTGCAAATAAGATCAAACCATAAAACCTAGGGTCAGATGCCACTGTTGGGGAACGTAGTAATTTCAAAAAATTTCCTACGCACACGCAAGATCATGGTGATGCATAGCAACGAGAGGGGAGAGTGTTGTCTACGTACCAACGCAGACCGACTGCGGAAGCAATCACACAACGTAGAGGAAGTAGTCGTACGTCTTCCCGATCCGACCGATCCAAGCACCGTTACTCCGGCACCTCCGAGTTCTTAGCACACGTTCAGCTCGATGACGATCCTCTGGCTCCGATCCAGCAAAGCGTCGAGGAAGAGTTCCGTCAGCACAACGGCGTGGTGACAATCTTGATGTACTACCGACGCAGGGCTTCGCCTAAGCACTACAACGGTATGATCGAGGTGGAATTTGGTGGCAGGGGGCACCGCACACGGCTAAGGAACGATCCCAAGGATCAACTTGTCTGTCTAGTGGTGTCCCCTGCCCCCGTATATAAAGGTTTCAAGGGGAGGGGCTGGCCGGCCAAGGTGGGAGGCGCAGGAGGAGTCCTACTCCTATCCAATCCTAGTCCAACTAGGTTTCCTCAAGTGGGAAAGAGAGAGGGGGTGGCCGGCCACCTTCCCTAGTCCTAATAGGACTATGGGAAGGGGGGGAGGCGCGCAGCCCATGGGGCAGCCCTTTCACCTTTCCACTAAGGCCCATGTTGGCCCATTTGGCTCCCGGGGGGTTCCGGTAACCCTCCCGGTAATCCGGTAAAATCCCGATTTCACCCGGAACACTTCCGATGTCCAAACATAGGCTTCCAATATATCAATCTTTATGTCTCGACCATTTCGAGACTCCTCGTCATGTCCGTGATCACATCCGGGATTCCGAACAACCTTCGGTACATCAAAATGAATAAACTCATAATAACTGTCATCGTAACGTTAAGCGTGCGGACCCTACGGTTTGATAACAATGTAGACATGACCGAGACACGTCTCCGGTCAATAACCAACAGCGGGTGCCGATGAGTTCTTGCAGATGACGCAGCCAAGCTCAGGAGGAGCATCGATGAAGACCTTGTCCTTTGTGTTGTTTCGTTCTAGTAGATCAGTAGTGGAGCCCAGTTGGGGTCGATCGGGGACCTTTGTCGCATTTGGGGTTCTTCTTTTATTTTGGTTCCGTAGTCGGACCATGAGTGCATTTGATTGATGTAATGTTTGTTCATGTAATTGTGTGAAGTGGTGATTGTAAGCCAACTATGTAACTTTTTCCCCTATTGTATTACATGGGTTGTGTGAAGATTACCTCACTTGCGACATTGCCTTCAATGCGATTATGCCTCTAAGTCGTGCCTCGACACGTGGGAGATATAGTCGCATCGAGGGTGTTACACCTGTAGAGCTCCTTTATAATCACTCAGTTATGTTGTGACGTTTGGTAGCACACAAAGTGTTCCTCCGGTAGACGGGAGTTGCATAATCTCATAGTCATAGGAACATGTATAAGTCATGAAGAAAGCAATAGCAACATACTAAACGATCGGGTGCTAAGCTAATGAAATGGGTCATGTCAATCAGATCATTCAACTAATGATGTGACCTTGTTAATCAAATAACAACTCTTTGTTCATGGTTAGGAAACATAACCATCTTTGATTAACGAGCTAGTCAAGTAGAGGCATACTAGTGACACTCTGTTTGTCTATGTATTCACACATGTATTATGTTTCCGGTTAATACAATTCTAGCATGAATAAGAAACATTTATCATGATATAAGGAAATAAATAATAACTTTATTATTGCCTCTAGGGCATATTTCCTTCACCAGCACCAGGTTAGCCAACCACTCAGGATGAAAAACTTCAACAATAAACCCAGCCGCCAAGAGCCGGGCTACCTCCTCACCAATGGCCTTGCGCCTTTCTTCATTGAAACACCGAAGAAACTGGTTGACCGGTTTAAACTTGGAATCAATATTGAGAGTGTGCTCAGGGAGTTCCCTCGGTACACTTGGCATGTCAGAAGGTTGCCATGCAAAGATATCTCGGTTCTCATGGATGAACTCGATGAGCGCGCTTTCCTATTTTGGATCCAAATTAGCACTGATGCTGAACTGCTTGGATGAATCGTCGGGAACAAAGTCAACTAGCTTAGTCTCATCAGCCGATTTAGACTTCAGTGCCGGATCATGCCCTGTAGTTGGCTTTTTCAAAGAAGTCATGTCCGCCGGATCAACATTATCCTTATAAAACTTCCACTGCTCCGTTGCACAAACCAACTCAGCATAAGCCGCATCACCTTCTTCACACTCCAATGACATTTTCCGGCTCCCATGCACCATGATGGTCCCCTTATGACCCGGCATCTTGAGCTGCAGATAAACATAACAGGGCCTTTGTAGCGACCAGACCTCAAACGGTCAAATCTCTGTGCTCAGGTGTCATCCCTGGATCAGTAATGCTGACACCATATAGTACTTGAAGGATTTATAATAGAGTACCAACCACACACTTATTACATTGAGTGTCTCAAAAGAGAACTTATTACAATAAATATGGCTTAAGGTCATCTAATAACAATAACAGCGGAAGGCTTGGAAGATAAGTAAGTCCATCAACTCCAACGGCATCACTGAGTATAGAACCAAGACCTAAAAGGCACCTTACTCGTCATCTGAAAAGTCTGCAACATGAACGTTGCAGCCCGAAACGGGTCAGCACATGGAATATGCTGGCAAGGTAACACATAGAGAACAATGAAAGAATAAGACTATACTATATGCATATTTGGCTGGTGGTAAGCTCTATGGTTACAGTTTTGCGTGAAGCCAAATTTTCCCTACTGCAAAGGAATAAAATTTTATTCAACTATCATGGTAGTTGTTAAACATTGAGAGTGTAGACACGATCTCAATCCCAATTAAACATCATCATTAAAACCCAACAAAATTATTTAGAGTAACATGATGAGATTCACATGATAATCCAAGTACTAGATACCCAAGATGTCCATATCCGGGGACACGGCTAACCATGATTAGTTTATACACTCTGCAGAGGTTTGCACACTTTTATCCACAAGACTCGATCTCCTCCATTGGGATTCTCGCACTACATGGTGTTTGAGAAACGGATGACTGAGACATAGTCTTTCAGAAGCGCTAGCACCTTACGAACGGGTAGACCGTACCAACCTACATCCCCTACATCTGCTAGTCTACCACTATAAGAGTTCGCACGACTTAGCCAACTATGCTAGAGCCCATAGTAGCTTGTGGCTGCACACGGAAGTTTCTAGTATGAATAATCTCATGATCCCTTTGAGCCTGGGTGGCGGTCGAAAAGAAAAAAAAGGAAATCGCTGGAATACCCAGGTGCGTCAATCCACGGAGATGTGTATTTAAGTTGCCACCTTAGATAAACCATTGATTTAACAAACTCACATCTGTCACGGATATCACTCACCCAATCCACGTCTACTAGCATAGCATGGCAAAATAAGCAAACATAGAAGTAACTCCCAAATGTTTGAATAAAAAAAACAGGTAATAGGTACTACCGCATCTACTTCCCAAAACCCACAATTTAATTAGATCCTAATCATGCAATGTGTGAGGATTGATCTAATGCAATAAAAATTGGGTAATAGGAAGTATGATCAAAGTGTTACTTGCCTTGCTGATGATCCACAAAACCTAGTGATTCGAAGTAACAAGCGGCGCACTCCGGGTACTCTAGCGCAAATAAACAAGCATACAATAAGTACTCGACTAATGCACAGGTAAAACTCAAATAAGAGAACTAACCAAATAGTTCAACTTAAGAACTCCGGTTTGCAAAAGAATCAAATCGAATGAAGCAATGATAGACAAACGTCAAGAGAAACAAGCTTCGCTTACTATTCTGGATCTAGGTCAAGTTTGATAGAGGCAAAAACTTGTTTGAGTTGGTTAAACGGAAAGAGGGTTTCGAGACGAAACTCCAGGCGCTTCAATCGCCAGATTCCGATAAACGAGCAAAAAGTTAAACTAAAATGAAAATCGGATCAGGAATCACGATCAGAAAAATAGCAGATTTAATCCGAGAAAAAGAAAAACGAGAACAAATTAACGAACGAACGTTCGTTATCTGGAACTAAATGATAAAAGCGTTCGTTAAAACGATCGAATGAGCGAACGCTCGCTAAATAAATAAACCGGGAAAAAATCGATCTATTTATTAAAAAAATGAAAACTAGGGTTTTCTAATAAAACGAAGCGGTTTCTCTCAGAAAACCGGGCGGCGGGGCGGCTACCTCTGCTCGGGCTCCGGCGAAACACCGACGGGGCTCTGGGCGGCGGCGGTGGCGATGCGGGGCGATGGGGCGGTGGCGACAGGCGACGTGCAGCGCAGGCGGCGGGGGCGGGCTGCGGTGCGGGGCGGCGGGGTGAGGAGAGGGCGGCGGCGGGGTGGCTATTTAAGAGAAGGACGGGGGGCTGACTTGGGGAGGGGGTCGGGCGGCGGCGAGGCGGCTCCGGCTCGGACTCCTCCCGAGTCCGGCGGCTACTCGAGCGGGAGGCGGCGTCGGCTGGGCCGGCCTGGCTCGGTTGGGCCCTTGGCCCAGTCGGGCGCGGGTTAAAAAAAAACAATTTCGCTGAAACTAATAAAAATTCTAGAAAAATAAATAAAAATGTAAAATTGCCAAAACAATATTTCACCGTCTAAATAAAATATCTAGAACTGGATGAACATTTTTTGGTCCTAAATGCAATTTTTTAAAAAGTGCAATTTCTCCTAAATTCAAATAAAACCATGAAAACTCCGGAATAAAACCCTATTTGATTTTTTATTAAATCCTCAATATTATTTATTTTGGGAAACTCATTTTATTCCCTCTCTCATATTTTGATATTAGAAATAATTGAAGATGAAATAAATAAAATCAAATGTCCCTATTTTCAAAATTTGAGAAAACTCAAATATGAAAATAACGAAATCCCCAACTCTCTCCGAGGGTCCTTGAGTCGCGTAGAATTTCTAGAATCAACCAAATGCAATTAAATATGATATGCAATGATGATCTAGTGTATAACATTCCAAATTGAAAATTTGGGATGTTAGAAACATACCCCCCTTAAGATGAATCTCGCCCTCGAGATTCGGGTTGGCTAGAAAATAGGTGAGGGTGGTCCTTCAACAGATCTTCCTCTCGTTCCCAGGTGGCTTCATCCTCCGTGTGGTGGCTCCACTTAACTTTGCAAAACTTGATGACCTTGCTACGGGTGACTCGGCTAGCATACTCGAGAATCTTAACTGGTTTCTCCTCATAGGTCAAATCACTGTCCAACTGAATCGCTTCCAGCGGAACTGTGTCTCTCAGTGGTATATCATCCATCTCCGCGTGGCACCTCTTCAACTGGGAAATGTGGAATACATCATGAACTCCTGACAATCCTTCAGGCAATTCCAACTTGTAGGCTACTTGCCCCATACACTCCAAAACTTTGTATGGTCCTACAAAATGTGGCGCTAACTTTCCCTTAACTCCAAAGCGCTTAACTCCTCGAAGTGGAGATACTCGAAGATAAACTCGGTCTTCGACTTCGTAAACTGTGTCCTTGTGTTTAGAATCTGCGTAGCTCTTCTGCCTGGACTGGGCTACCTTGAGCCTATCGCGAATCAATTTTACTTTCTGTTCAGACTCCTTAACTAGATCCAGTCCAAACAGCTGGCTGTCTCCAACATCATCCCATGACAATGGGGTCCTGCACCTCCTTCCATACAAGGCTTCGTAAGGGGCCATCTTCAAACTGGATTGATAATTGTTGTTATAAGAGGACTCTACGTATGGTAAATTCTCGTCCCAACTAGATCCATAATCTGGCGCATAAGCTCTCAGCATATCCTCCAAAATCTGATTGACTCTCTCGGTCTGTCCATCTGTTTGTGGATGGAAAGCTGTACTGAACTCTAGCCTGGTACCCAAAGTTTCGTGCAACTGATTCCAGAACTTTGAGGTAAACTGGGTTCCTCTATCCGATACAATGCTCCTTGGAACACCATGCAGTCATACGACTCTGGTCATGTATATCTTTGCTAACTTAGCACTGGTATAGGTAGTCTTCACTCGAATGAAATGAGCTACCTTTGTCAAACGATCGACTACAACCCAAATCGAGTCATAGCCTGAACGAGTTCTGGGCAATCCTGTAATAAAATCCATGCCTAGCTTATCCCACTTCCATTCGGGTATTGGCAATGGTTGTAGCAATCCGGCTGGCTTCTGATGCTCTGCTTTTACTCTCTGACATACATCACAAACTGCTACAAACTCCACAATATCCTTCTTCATTCCGGTCCACCATAAAATATCCTTCAAATCCAAATACATCTTGGTATTTCCTGGGTGAATCGAATATGGTGAATCATGGGCCTCTTGCAGAATTAACTTCCTGATCTCCGGGTCATTAGGCACATAAACACGATCTTCAAACCATAAGGTATGGTGCTCATCCTCACGAAATCCTTTAGCTTTCCCTTTGCTTATTTTCTCCTTAATAGAAGCAATCTCCTTGTCGATCTTCTAGGCTTCTCTGATCTTATCCATCAAAGTAGACTGAATCTCCAATGCTGCTACATAGCCTCTCGGAACTATCTCCAAACATAGCTCACGAAGATTTTTGGCTAACTCCCTTCGTAAATCTCCCGTCATTAAGGTGTTGACATGACTTTTACAGCTCAACGTGTCAGCTACTATGTTAGCCTTTCCAGGGTGATAATGCAATCTCATATCATAATCCTTGATGAGCTCCAACCATCTCCTTTGCCCGAGATTCAACTCCTTCTGCGTGAAAATATACGTCAAACTCTTGTGGTCCGTGTACACCTCACAATGGTTTCCAATGAGAAAATGTCTCCAAGTCTTCAATACATCCACTACGGCTGCTAACTCCAAATCATGCATAGCATAATTCAACTCATGAGGCTTAAGTTGTCGTGAGGCATAGAAAACAACTCTTCCTTCATGCATAAGTACGGTTCCAAGTCCTCGACGTGAAGCGTCGCAATACACCTCATAATCCTTGGTCTGATATGGCAAAATCAACACTGGTGATGTAACCAAACGTTTCTTCAACTCCTGGAAACTGGCCTCACATTCCTCGGTCCATTTGAACTTGGTATCCTTCTTCAACAACTCCGTCATAGGCTTCGCAATCTTCGAGAAATTTTCAATGAATCTCTGGTAGTATCCTACAAGTCCAAGAAAACTCTGGATCTCTCCAACTGTTGTTGCTACTTCCCAGTTTGTCATAGCGTCAACCTTGGTGGGATCTACTGCTATACCTTCTCCAGATATAACGTGTCCGAGGAATCCAACTTCCTTCAACCAAAACTCACATTTGCTAAATTTGGCATATAACTGATGTTCTCTGAGTTTACCAAGTACCAAATGCAAATGCTCCTTATGCTCCTCTTCATTTTTCGAGTAAACCAGGATATCATCAATGAACACTACAATGAACTTATCCAAAAACTCCATAAACACTTTGTTCATCATGTTCATAAAATATGCAGGTGCGTTAGTCAGACCAAATGACATAATGGTATACTCATACAACCCATACCTGGTGGTAAAAGCCGTCTTAGGTATATCCTGTTCTTGAATCTTCAACTGATGGTACCTTGATCGCAAATCGATCTTGGAAAATACCTTAGCTCCTTGCAATGGATCAAACAAATCATTGATCATCGATAGTGGATACTTGTTCTTGATGGTTACTTCATTCAATCCTCGATAATCAACAACCATCCTTAATGATCCATCCTTCTTCTCTACTAGAAGTACCGGCGATCCCCAAGGTGGAGAACTTGGGCGAATATAACCTTTATCCAATAACTCCTTAATCTGCTTCTTAATCTCTTCCAAATCCTTTGCGGGCATCCTGTATGGTCTTTTAGATATTGGCCCTATGCCTGGCGAAAGCTCAATCAATAACTCAATGTCTCTATCCGGTGGCATGCCTGGCAACTCCTCTGGAAATACATCTGGGAAATCCTTCACTACTGGTACTTCCTCCTACACAACTCATGTTAAGCAATTTACTTGAGTCCTTTCTGGCACATGCCGGGATACATACTTGATCCTTCTCCCTTCTGGGGTGGTAAGCAAAATTTACTTACTGGCACATTCAATGTTCCCTTCATACATCGACAACCAATCCATGCCTAATATCACATCCAATCCTTGAGATTCCAATACTATTAGGTCCGAGGGAAATACATAGTTACCAGTCCTTAATGGTAACCGATCACACCATAGACTAGCCATAAACTCTGCTCCAGGCGAGGTTACTAACATGGGTGACCTAAGGGCTTGGGTTGGCAGTTCATACTTATCCACAAATCCCCTTGATATGTATGAATGTGATGCACCGGTATCAAAAAGAACGATTGTAGTAAAAGACTTAACCAAAAACTTACCTATTACTGCATCGGGATGGGCTTCAACCTCCTCCACATTTACGTGGTTCACCTATCCCCTGTTGAAAGGGTTCGGCTTCTTCCCAGAGCTTCCATTGCCATTTCCATTCTGGGATTCAGGACATTCATTGGCATAATGTCCGGTCTTCTGGTACTTAAAGCAAGTGACTTGGCTCAGGTCTCTCTTGGCTGGGGTTGATGGGTTGGTACGGTTCTGGCCATTGCTTCCTCCATTCCCATTACCATTCTTGGTGCCATTATGATTGTGCGAGCTACCTCCTCCATGGGTATGCTGAAAATGTCCTCCCGGTCTAGGGGTAAAACGTGGTTTCTGCTGAGCTCCAGAATTGTACTTCCCTTGTCCGTACTTCCTCTTATGATTCTCAATCTGCTGTTGCTTCCCTTCAATCATAAGAGCACGATCTACCAACTCCTGGTTGTTGTTGCAGGTTGCTACCATCAACTGCATGCTCAACTCATCATTTAGTCCTTCCAGAAACTTCTCCTGCTTAGCTACATCCGTAACAACGTAATCTGGGGCATAACATGCTAGCTTACTAAAGTCATACACATACTGGCCAACTGTCCGTCCTCCTTGGTGCAAGTTGCAAAACTCTCGCTTCTTCATGGCCATAGCTCCTGCTGAAACATGGGCAGTACAGAAAGCCTGCTGGAACTGGTCACATGTGACAGTGTCGATATGGAAAGTGGCGGTGAAATTCTCCCACCATGATGCTGTGGGTCCTTCAAGCTGATGTGCGACAAACTTCACCTTTTCCGCATCTGTGCATCCTGCCATGGTCAACTCCCTTGATGTCTTGTGGAGCCAATCATTTTCTACTATCGGCTCGGTGCTACTGGAGAACACCGGCGGATTTAGCCTAAGAAAACGGGCTAAGTGGTCAACAGGTGGTGGTGGTGGTGGATTGTTGTTGTTGTTCCCCTGATTCTGATTCTGGACTAGCAACTGCATCAATGTGTTCTGCTGCTGGATCAACTGGGTGAGCTCCGATGGGAAGGTAAATCCGGGGTCACGTCTCGGAGGCATCTGAGGGTTTAGAAAAGATGAGATTTAAGAATAGAGAGGGGTCTAGAGAGAAAACACTACCCATATGCCCATGAGGCAAAACAAACAATTCACTTCATTCAATCAAACAAGGGCATACAATCGATCTAAATATCGCAAAAGTGCTCGGACTACTATATTTACAAGGTGGACTACTACTACTGATGAGCTGGTCTACTAGAAATATTCTTCGGTTGCAGACTCCATGATATCTGCTCCAGCTTCATCAACATAGTCATCATCGCTATCATCTGGATCCAAGTCGGTGTCATCGATGATGATGTAGTCTTCCGGGCGAATCTCCTTGGGTTCTTCGTCTTCATCTACTGGTGTAGGGCCTCCCATAAATATTCCAATCTTCTTGATCAGATCATCATTCTTCCCTACTAATACTTCAATTTCTTCTTCATAATCTTCATGTGTAGCCTTGAGTTCTTCCTCCAGTTCCTTGATTCTAGTCCTTACCTTCTTCAAATCTATCATGTCGGCACACATCTGGTTCTCCCGACGTCGAATGTGCTGGTTTAACTCCTGGATAAAAGCTGCAATTGATCTATCCTTCCTTGAGTTGATCATCTCCCGGTGCTCATCTCGGTGCCCACAAATCTGGTAGATAGTATCCTTAAGGTCATTGCGGTAAACTTCTCCAATGCGTCCCATGGCGATGTGGGTTGCCATGCTCTTTCCTAGAATCCAGGTTGGTGCATCAAAGGAAAACTCTATGGGCTCGGTGACTGGCATGAACATCCTTTTTGGAACATGAACTTGAATCATCCAGCGCTCTTCTTCAGGTAAAGTGGCGTTGTAGGTTCCGGTGAAGCTTGGTACTCCTATGTTCAGATATCTAGTGACTTCCTTCAAATGACGTCCAAAGGGTGTATCTTCATCCGGTTGCATGAACTTGTTCCTTGTATCCGCCATCCTAAAATAGTAGAAAAGATGAGCAGTCAGAATGAGAAGAGTGAGTAGTGATCTAGGGCTTTAGCTTAGTGGTCGTGTCCTACAGTCAGCGTGTGCTCTGATACCATCTTGTAGCGACCAGACCTCAAACGGTCCAATCTCTGTGCTCAGTGGTCATCCCTCGATCAGTAATGCTGACACCGCACAGTACTTGAAGGATTTATAACAGAGTAGCAACCACACACTTATTACATCGAGTGTCTCAAAAGAGAACTTATTACAATAAATATGGCTTAAGGCCATCTAATAACGATAACATAGGAAGGCTTGGAAGATAAGTGAGTTCATCAACTCCAACAACATCACTGAGTATAGAACCACGACCTAAAAGGCACCTTACTCGTCGTCTGAAAAGTCTGCAACATGAATGTTGCACCCCGAAACGGGTCAGCACATGGAATATGCTGGCAAGGTAACACATAGAGAGCAATGAAAGAATAAGAACATACTATATGCATATTTGGCTGGTGGTAAGCTCTATGGTTAGAGTTTTGCGTAAAGCCAATTTTTCCCTACTGGAAAGGAATAAAATTTTATTTAACTATCATGGTAGTTGTTAAAAATTGAGAGTGTAGACACGCTCTCAATCCCAATTAAACATCATCATTAAAACCCAACAAAATTATTTGGAGTAACATGATGAGATTCACATGATAATCCAAGTACTAGATACTCAAGATGTCCATATCCAGGAACACGGCTAACCATGATTAGTTTATACACTCTGCAGAGGTTTGAGCACTTTTCCCCACAAGACTCGATCTCCTCCGTTGGGATTTTCGCACTACATGGTGTTTGAGAAACGGATGACCGAGACATAGTCTTTCAGAAGTGCTAGCACCTTACGAACGGGTAGACCGTACCAACCTACATCCCCTACATCTACTAGTCTACCACTGTAAGAGTTCGCACGACTTAGTCAACTATGCTAGAGCCCATAGTAGCTTGTGGCTGCACACGGAAGTTTCTAGTATGAATAATCTCATGATCCCTTTGAGCCTGGGTGGCAGTCCAAAAGAAAAAAGCAAGCAATCGCTGGAATAGCCAGGTGCCTCAATCCACCCAGATGTGTATTTAAGCTACCACCTTAGATAAACCATTGATTTAACAAACTCACATCTGTCATGGATATCACTCACCCAATCCACGTCTACTAGCATAGCATGGCAAAATAAGCAAAAGTAGAAGTAACTCCCAAAGGTTTGAATAAAAAAATAGGTAATAGGTACTACCTCATCTACTTCCCAAAACCCACAATTTAATTAGATCCTAATCATGCAATGTGTGAGGATTGATCTAATGCAATAAAAACTGGGTAATAGGAAGTATGATCAAAGTGTTACTTGCCTTGCTGATGATCCGCAAAACCTAGTGAGTCGAAGTAACAAGCGGCGCACTCTGGGTACTCTAGCGCAAATAAACAAGCATACAATAAGTACTCGACTAATGCACAGGTAAAACTCAAATAAGAGAACTAACCAGATAGTTCAACTTAAGAACTCCGGTTTGCAAAAGAATCAAATCGAACGAAGCAACGATAGACAAACGACAAAAGAAACAAGCTTCACTTACTATTCTGGATCTAGGTCAAGTTTTATAGAGGGAAAAACTTGTTTGAGTTGGTTAAACGGAAAGAGGGTTTCGAGACGAAACTCCAGGCGCTTGAATCGCCTGATTCCAATAAAGGAACGAAAAGTTAAACTAAAACAAAAATCGGATCAGGAATCGCGATCATAAAAATCACGGATTTAATCCGAGAAAAAGAAAAACGATGAACAGATTAACGAATGAACGTTCGTTATCTGGAACTAAACGATAAACGCGTTCATTAAAACGAACGAATGAGCGAACGCTCGCTAAATAAATAAACCGGGAAAAAACCGATCTATTTATTAAAAAAACGAAAACTAGGGTTTTCTAAAAAAACTGAAGCGGTTTCTCTCAGAAAACCGGGCGGCGGGGCGGCTACCTCGGCTCGGGCTCTGGCGAAACTCTGGCGGGGCTCCGGGCGGTGGCGGTGGTGATTTGGGGCGGTGGCAGCGGCAGCAGCGGTGGCAGCAGGCGACGTGCAGCGCGAGGCGGGGCGGCGGCAGCAACGCAGGCGGCGGCGGCGGGCTGCGGTGCGGGGCGGCGGGGTGAGGAGAGGGCGGCGACGGGGCAGCTACTTAAGAGAAGGAGGGGGGCTGACTTGGGGAGGGGGTCGGGCGGCAGCGCTGTGGCTCCGGCTCGGACTCCTCCTGAGTCTGGCGGCTACTCGAGCAGGAGGCGGCGGCGGCTGGGCCGGCCTGGCTCGGCTGGGCCCTTGGCCCAGTCAGGCGCGGGTTTTTTTTAAACAATTTCACTGAAAATAAAAAAAATCTAGAAAAATAAATAAAAATCTAAAATTGCCAAAACAAATTTTCGCCGTCTAAATACAATATTTAGAACTGGATGAACATTTTTTTGGTCCTAATGCAATTTTTGAACACGTGCAATTTTTCCTAAATTCAAATAAAACCACGAAAACTCCAGAATAAAACCTATTTGATTTTTTTATTAAATCTTCTATATTTCTTTATTTTGGGAAAGTCATTTTATTCCCTCTCTCATATTTTGATATTAGAAATAATTGAAGATAAAATAAATAAAATCAAATGGCCCTATTTTCAAAATTTGGGAAAACTCAAATATGAAAATAACGAACTCCCCAACTCTCTCCAAGGGTGCTTGAGTCACGTAGAATTTCTAGGATCAACCAAATGCAATAAAATATGATATGCAGTGATGATCTAGTCTATAACATTCAAAATTGAAAATTTGGGATGTTACAGCCTTGCCATGAACTTAGCATAAGCTGGCCGTCCAAACAGGGCATGATAAGGGCTCTTAATTTTCACCACCTCAAAGCTCAATGTCTCTCATCTAGAGTCATGATCATCTCCAAAAGAAACTTCCAAAGCTATCTTACCAATCGGATACACCGACTTACCAAGCACCACACCATGGAAAACAGTGTTCGACGGTTTAAGATTTTTATCTGTCAACCCCATGCGACGAAAGGTTTCATAATAAAGGATATTGATGCTGCTCCCTCCATCCATGAGCACCTTGGCAAACTTATACCCTCCAACCTGAGGTGCAACCACTAATGCCAGATGACCCGGATTATCAACCCGGGGCGGATGATCCTCTCGACTCCACACAATGGGGCTGCTCAGACCAGCGCAAGTAACGGGGCACTGCCGGTTCAACGGAGTTTACTGCCCTTTTATGAAGCTTATGATCCCTCTTGCACAAACTCGTGGTGAAGACATGGTACTGCCCACTATTCAACTGTTTCAGGTTACTCTAATACCCAGACTGCTGCTGCTGATTCCCCTGACCTGACTATTGATGATAGCCACCCTGACTGCCTTGATTGCCTTGATGACCTTGGAACCGAGAGCGTGAACTGCCACCACCGTAACCCGGACCCTCAGAACCGGATCCTAAACCGCCACCCGGTACATGGCTGCCTTGAAAAAGATTTGAATTTTTGAGCTCCTTCATAATGAAACAATCCTTCCAAACATGAGTATACGGTCTTGATCGCGTACCATGCCTTGGGTAGGGCTGATTCAACAGATGCTCAAGATTAATGCCTGATCCTCCGGTCTGTGGGAGGTGGTCTACCCTTACATCCCTGGCCATTATTCTGTGCATTGTTATTTGCCACAAAGTCCAAACTATTATCAGCTTCACGCTTACCATTACCTCCTTGATTCGCCGCTAGGTTATGCTGCTGCCCTCTCGTGTTGATGCTCTTTCCCTTTCCTGTCTTTTCATCGTCAGACTCGGGGTCCTTGGTACCATCAGAGTCAGCGTATTTTACCAGAGCCACCATGAGCGTCCCCATGTCATTGCAGTGGCATTTTAGCCGCCCTAATTTTTGCTTGAGGGGCGTAAAACGACAATTTTTCTCCAATGTCAAGACTGCTGAATAGGCATTGATCCGGTCCGATGAGTGCAAGATCGTTGAAACCCGGCGCACCTAGTGGGTTATCGACTTATCTTCTTCATGACACATGAGGCCAAATCCACAATTGACATGGGCTGCTTGCACGTGTCCTTGAAATTCTGGATAAACCAGGCTTTTAACTCGGCTCATGACCCAACAGAGTTAGCCGGTAATCCCTCTAACCAAGTATGAGCCGTGCCTTCCAATAACATGGTGAAGTACTTAGCACATGCAGCCTCATCAACATCCAATAGTTCCATCGCCATCTCATAACTCTCAGTCCATGCTTCAGGAGGTAAATCGGCAGTGTAGTTGGGCACCTTACGGGGACCTTTGAAATCCTTGGGCAACCATACGTTACGCAAAGCCGGGGCCAAACACGGCACACCCAAAGTCCTAAAAGTTACACATGTCTCGACTGAAGTCGTCGGACGAACCAGAGAAGGTTGACGGGCCGCGTACTGCACCGCCAGCTCGGCCTCTCGACGTGCTCTACCATGGTCCACCACGTTCTGAGCATCGGCACCACCGCCTGCCGGGTTATGGCCACGAGGCGGATTACGATTTCGTGCACTGCTTGACATGACTGGCTCATCAATATGTCCGCTGTAACTCCAGCTTGGGCGCGAGGTGGAATGAATCCTCTCACGGCTGTACGAATAAGCCTGCTGCTGAGCCAAGGCTGTCTGAAGGAGCTCTCTAGGCCGCCACGTCTCAACCGCTATTGGGGACTCACCTTCGACTGGGAGAGCCGCCAATCGTGAAGCGGCAATGACCATGTTATCCAAGGGGTTAGAATAATGACTCAGCGGCGTCGGTACATGCTACGGCGTCGGCACGTGCTGCGGTGGGTTATTGTCTTGACGAGGCGGGTCCATCATGTGCGGTTGAACCAGCGCCCCCGTTCCTAGTGTTTCAGTCTGGTTTACCACTGGTTGGTTACTGGTCCCTACTCCGGGTGTGTTGAAGAGGTTTCTCGCCTCATAAACCAAAGGTAGGAGGGTCTGATGCCTTCTCCTCATGACATCATTCGACGCGTTCTGAACTAGCATAAGCCGGAAGGACTCCGATTGAATCCGCTGCGCCTGAGCCTCCAACTCGGCCCGCATCATGGCCATTCTTACATCCTCGGCTGCCAGGTCTTCCTTGGCTTGAGTTATCTGGTCTCTCACCTTGTCGACTTCTGCATTATGCTCGTCCCGGTTTGCCACGCTAACCTCGGCCGTCATCAATGTTGCTAAAGTGTTAAGTAAACCGGACAAGACTTGAGCCGGCGGGTGTGCAGGGCCACCTGCCCTGGCCGCCGTTGCCGCTGTGATTCAGAAATCAATGCCGCTATAGTTGAGGAATTCTGCCCTGGCTGTGTACCTACCATGAAGATTGCGACTCGGTTCGGCGGCTCATAGGGATCCAGAATACTGTCACCATCAGAATAGCCCCCAAGTTGGCCGTCTTGCAGTTGGTACAACGACTCGGTTTCTCTAGTAGATAACTCTCCATCGGAGTAAACGACGGTCTCACCACCAAATACCGGTCTATCCTCAGATTCCGCCTCGTGGATGAATCCCGCGATGGCACGCTTCATGACAGGCTAAACTCGAGTGGGTCTCGCAGGCTGAGCCATCTCGATGATGTCGGTGCAGATGTCCGGCTCAGGGCCCGGTTCGTCGATCTTGCTGATGAAGATGTTAATTCCACCAAAGGGGACCCGGTACCCATACTCAATGGAGCCGGCCTCGGGGCCCCACCCTGCGTCATTGATGTAGAGCTTGCCGCGACGACTCTTAGTCATCCGGCCCACGGCGTACCCCTTGATCCCTTCAAAGCTGCCCTTCAAGAACTCGAAACCACCGTGCGCTGGCCCCACGGTGGGCGCCAACTGTCGTGGAATTGTCACAGAAGATGTCCTAGTGTGAGGACTTAGTCGTGGAGCCATCACGACGAGGTTAGCTTAAAGGGGTTAATCAGGACAAAGGACACGAGGAGTTTATACTGGTTCAGCCCCTTGCGGTGAAGGTAAAAGCCTAATCAAGTTTGAGGTGGTATTGCTAGGGTTATGATGACCAGGGAGCGAATACGCTTGACCTGGCTCTCGATGTCTTGTTTCTTGTCCCTAAACCGCTATCGGGTCGTCCCTTTATATACACAGGTTGACGCCCAGTCGGTTTACAGAATCTTGGCCAGCTCATAAACGTGTCCGGCTCGGTATCTTCTCTTTCCTAAACGTATAATGCAAGTTATATACTTTATGGTGGTTTACATCTGGGTCCTAACCTATCTCTGGGCCTTGGGCCTTGTTATTAAGTTTACCTTGTAAAGCGCCATCTTCATGTCTTCTTGGGCTTCAATACGGGTGCGTCACTATGATCATAACCCAGGCCCTCCAGAGCAATTTATACTCAATAGTTATATCCTCAACAAGTATGTTATATTGTGCAATGTGGTGCTCAGTTAATGTTTGGTTCATTTGGTGTGGTGTTTAGTTAACTAGTTGGTTCAATTCTGCAATGCGATGTTCAATTGTTGTGGGTGCATTCTGTTATTGTATACCATGTGAGAAATAAATTGAATTTGGATGTACTAAATACATGAGAAACAAAGACAATTGCTATATTTCCAAGTTGTTAAGCAGGCTTGGTTTGGTTCACTGTTTGATCTTCTATTAGGAGTATGTTATATTGTGCACTGTGGTGCTCAGTTAATGTTTGGTTCATTTGTTTTGGTGTTTAGTTAACTGCTTGGTTCAATTCTGCAATGCAATGTTCAATTGTGGTGGCTGCATTCTGTTGTTGTATACCATGTGAGGAATAAATCGAATTTGGCTGCACTTAATACATGAGAAACATATACAAGTGCTATATTTTCTAGTTCTTAATCATGCTTGGTTTGGATAAATGGGTTTTCCATGTGGCTTGAATTAATCTGATGAATCTGCAAGGTGCTTATTTATCATCAACATATTTTACTGATAGCATGCAAACCCTTACTTAACCTGATGACTAACTACCTTATATGTGTTGTAGGGAAACAATGCGAAGCACTAAGGTTTACAAGATGGTACTAACTATTATACCTTTCATTTTTTTATTCCTTTGCCCCATTTCCAATATAGAGAAGATATTTATGCACATCCTTGTTTTCAAGGTTCACTGATGATTACCTCTCAAACCACCTCTGTGGTCAGGAGGCGAGGAAAGTTTTCATACAATACCCACGGTTCAATATTGAAGTATTCCTGAAGAGGTCGAACGATGGACGGTCAATCATCCACAGGCGCTGGCCTAAAGTTGCAAATACCTTCAACATGAATGAAGGCTCAATATTCGCCTTCCGCTTTAGTAGTTTTCCAAATGAGATGCATATATCTATGTACCGTCTATGATTCTAATTTCAAAAGGTTCTAGATGTTGCATGTGAAACTTGGTGCTGGTGCAGCTGTGTAATGGGCTAGCTGAGTGCTGAAGCTATATCATGTTGTACTCAGATGTATTTCAATTATGAAATCCTACTTCCTTAATATGGAAATGAAATATATTATGTGCTTAATATGAATGTCAATTAGATAAGTAAATGGATTATTGATAATAGGGTAATTAGCCTGCTAATTGGGTTTTCCTATTGCAAACGGTTATTGAGAAAACACCGTGGGCGATGACCTCAGGAAACGCACACAGTTTCTAGGAATAGACCGTGTTGGATCAATGAACAATCACACACGACATCCTCTTGAAAACTGTTTGTGTTAGGCCACCTTGCGCAAACGTTTACCACATAAAAACTGTGTGCGATGAACAGCCTTTGCCACACTGTTTCTTCTACGCACCGTGTGTGATGCATTCAATAACACAAACGATAAAATTGTTAATATCGTGTGCAATGGCAATGCCATCACAAACGATTTAACGAGGAAAATTGTGCGTGATGTACTTGTGAACGGAAACGTTTTCCTTGGAGCGACTGTGTGGGATGTACATATGAACAAAAACGTTTAGTGGGGACTGACTGTGTGGGATGTACTTGTGACCGAAAATAATTCGCATGTATAATTGTATTTTGTTAGCTCTACTATTCGTATTTCCGTATTTGAGCGCTCGTGGATCGCACACGAACTCATTTTGCCAAGCGTGTGTGCCAGGAAGGCATATCCCCGACGGTTTCTGGGTCGTGTGGGAAGGACTACCCTATCGCCATCACTCACTAGGCGACGATTCCAAATGTCGTCGTGGAAAGGGGTCAAAAACCGTTTGTATAGCACCGACGCATACCAGTGTACGTTCCCAACAATCACTATAGTGGGAGCTACCACCTGTGTCTTAGATGTCCTCTCTACCTCTTTGGTGTCTCACTGCCAAAGGGGGAGAGAGTGTAGGATTTGTGAGTACTTTGATTTGTCTCCTAACTTTCGTTGAACCTTCATCGTTCCTTTGGTTTCTGTTATTTGCGTGTGAGACCAGGAGACTTATTCTATCATATGGTGTGAGACATATGCCATCACTATTATCCTTTTATTGTCAAGTATGATTAGTAGCTTGTGAGTTTATTTTGTCTTGTGCCCTTATCTTCATGCTCACTTGCTATACCTTGCTTCCATGCTTAGTTTCACTTATCTTGTTGCAAGGATTGCCTTGTCTATAAAATATAGGGGGAGTGTTGATCCTAGTGTGTGTGTTTTGTAGTCCAAAGCATATCTATAGAATGCACACATCTAGGGGGAGCCTGTCTATATTTTATAGATTTTTGGTTTGCTCATGCTCATTATATATCTCTATCTGCAAATCTCGTATTGTCATCAATCCACCAAAAGGGGGGAAATTGTAATGGCATATTTCTCCCTAAGTGGTTTTGGTGATTGATGACAATGCATTTGCCGACTAATCGTGTGAATTGAGCATTTCAGATATCTCATGTCTAGGCACAAGAGCATTCGGTGCCCCTCGGAGCCTATCGAAGATGGTTGTTCTCTATGTTTCTTTTTAAGTGGATTTGAGTCATAGGAATGCCGTACTATTAAGAGGGGGTCCACTTCGGAAAGGTTAGGGTGGAATCAACACGTACACATCTGTTCCTTTGCACCACCCTTCCTTCACTTCGATGGAGCACCATCCGTTTATCCATGTCTCTGCGATATGAAGGCAGCCAAGTGCTAAAGCCTCTGTGGCGTGCGGTAGTACTGCTCAAGGGAGTGGTAGTACCATAGGGGCCAGCAGTAGTACCGCTCCTTGTGAGTGGTAGTACCGCTTCCTCCAGCCCTGACGCTGATCCATGCAGAAGTAGGCGCGGATGTAATTTTTTATATCGGCCCTTACGCGGTAGTACTGTGACATCTGTCTAGTACTACCGTGTAGGACTTTTGCACATTTCCAACCTCAGCAGAAGTTGTTATGGAAGTAATTTATTAATTGTGTGCATTTCCAGTGCCAGTTGATACCTGCCTTATGGTAGTACCGTAGGGGCGCGCGGTAGTACTGCTCCGGCGGTTCTACCACTCGTTAACCTGCTGTGGTAGTACCGCAACTTATGCAGTAGTACCACGACCATGTGCGGTAGTACCGCGTCATGCGGGCTCCAAGAGGGGACAACGGTTGGATCTTTCCCCCCACTATATATAGGGGGTATTCTTCCCCAAGAAGACCACCTCTTCCCTCCCCAAGCTCCATTTTCCTCAAACCTCCATTTTCACCCGATCTCTCTCCCTAGCCAATCAAACTTGTTGATTTCCTAGGGATTGGTTGAGAAGGGCCCGATCTACACTTCCACCAAGAGAAATTTGATTCCCCCCACTAATCCCTTACGGATCTTGTTCCTCTTGGGTGTTTGAGCACCCTAGACGGTTGAGGTCACCTCGGAGCCATATTCCTTTGTGGTGAAGCTTCGTGGTGTTGTTGGGAGCCTTAAGTTGTGGATATAGCTCCAACCTTCCTTGTAAAGGTTTGATCACTGCCTTCAAGGGCACCAATAGTGGAATCACGTCATCTCGCATTGTGTGAGGGCGTGAGGAGAATACAGTGGCCCTAGTGACTTCTTGGGGAGCATTGTGCCTCCACACTGGTCTAACAGAGACGTAATTCCTCTCAAAGGGAAGGAACTCCATTAACACATCCTCGTCTCCATTGGCTCCACTCTTTGTTATCTCTTACCTTTACTTGTGCCAGCTTTTATTGTGTCGTATTGCTTTCTTGCTTGTGTGCTTGTTGTTGTTGCATCATATAGGTTGCTCACCTAGTTGCACATCTAGACAACCTATTTTGATGCTAAGTTTAATTTGGTCAAGACAAGCTAAAAATTGTTAGTTGCCTATTCACCCCCCGCCCTCTAGTCAACCATATCTATCCTTTCACCCGAGAAGTTTCGTTACAATCTTGTTTATTTTGTCAGCCTCTAAGTCAACAGAATTGTACTATTGAACATCTTTTGAGTCGCCTGAATAATTGCATATTAAGCCAGGCTGGCGACTCAAGGGTAGGATTCTCCAAGTAACCCAACACCGGGTTAAGTCAACCCCCGTTAAACCATTGGCCAATAACACCCCAAGTTTTGGATAAACAGATGAGGCTTGAGCATGCTTTCTGGAGTAACCCAGCTAGGGAGGTCAAAATCAATAGGAAGACGATCAGATCTGTAACCCGGTAAGGGGTTCTCATCAGCTGGAACTATATTCTTATAATAGAACCAAGTCTTAATCCATCCTTTATGATGACTTGGTAGAGTGACTGGAGGAAAGGAACCGTCTCTCCGCCTCTGAATCGAGACCCCCCCCCCCCCCGAGTTCTAGGTTTGGGCCATCAGCAAACTCTGTCTGATGGTTGATGTAGAAAAACTCCTTGAAGGGAGGAACAGTGGCCTCCATTTGAAAATACGCCTCACATAAGACTTGAAATTGGCATAGGTTGGATATGGAATTTGGGGCAAGATCTTGAGGATGAAGGTTAAAGAAATTTAAGAAGTCCCGGAAGAATTTTGACCTGGAGAAGAGAAGCCACGAAGGAGATGGTCTATAAAAACCATTCATTCTCCTTCGCCGAGTTGGGGAACATCGTCTCCTTGGGCGGCTTGCCAGCCAATCACTTCTTGAGCCGGCAGAAGGCCTTGTTATTTATAGTCGTTGAGCACGAGCTGGGAAACTTGGGAAGGCACCCAGTTATAAATTGTGGTTTTTGCCATGATGGGCCGCCTAAGTGAGATTAAGAACTGCATAAATTTGAACGGCGGGTTACTTATGAAGTGATAACTCGCCACATAAACTATGTGATGAGATGGTGCTATCAGTTGTGGTTTAGGATAAGATGGCATAACTATTAATGATGGATGAGCTGGTCGATGGATGAGCCGATACAGCAATGGATTAATTTCTACATTTTGGCGGGCTACAGTCATAGCGATGAGGCAGCAAAATATAAAGGTGTCTTATGCTACAATAGGGATTTCTGGTTTTCTGCTATGTATGGTACCAACAAGTTTCTACTGAAGCGCCTATGATTATGGATCTACAAAAGGTCTGAAAAGGAAATATACTCATCAACCCTAAGGTGAGCACTGGTAGTGTGTAGGATCGAAAGTATGTCTAGAGGGGGGGGGGTGATTAGACTGTTTGACAGTACTGCAGGATGCTGCTAACACGACACTATGATCAGAGACCCTTCGAGGAAACTGTGTGCGATGCCATAATCGCAAACGGTGGTGTAAAAAACCCGTCAAAAAGGTGCAAAATGTTTGCAATGGAGGATGCATCACACACGATTTAGATTTTAGTTGCGTGTGTCATGCTGGGCATACAGTTCATCTCAATTAACTGTTTGTGATGAGGAGGAACAAAAGAAACGACAACCATATGAAGGTGTGTGCGATGTACATCATACGATTCACTCAGATGAACTGTTTGTGATTAGGAAACGCAAAAGAAACGGTCAGCCAGATCAAAGGTGTGTGCGATATACGGCATGCAGTTCACTCAAATGAACTGTTTGCGTTGAGACATGAGAGCAGAAACGGTTCAAATGAACAAGATGTGTGTGATACGAGGCAAATATGTGTGTAATCGTAAACATGTGCGAAGACCGATAACAACACAGACGATTACTGCTACTAAGACGTGTGTGTTGTGCGATGGGATTGCGTACAGAACAACAACATAGGTGGCTACATAGGTGGCTACTATAAGGACATGCTTGCATAACCAAATTTAACATCCACTTACATAGGTGGCTACTACAACCATGGCATTTGCACACACCACAGTAAATTATTACATGCATAATTACATAGGTGGCTACTACACAGATGACATTTCCACACACCAATAAAAGTAAACTATATATTACATGCATGATTAACTAGCATAAATGATCATCTGATCATCATCTACTTCTTGTCACGCTTGCTCTGCTTTTGGCTTAATCGGGGCTTGTCGATTTGGGTAATGAGGCACTTCCTCATGTCAACGATCCGCCTGTGCATCTCGTAGTATGTGTACACGCTCTTAGCCGCAAACCTAAGGTGAGGTTCATGCAGTTACCGCATCCAGGCCCCATGCCAGGATACGAGACTTGTTGTCTGGGCATCCTGCTTCACCTTTTCATAGTAGGGGTCGATGATGGCTGAGGCGAGTTTGACTGGGGAGTCCTTATTCTTCCTGCCCCAGACCCTGTAGTGGTCACGTATTTTTGACAAGGTTCTTGCAGGCCAAGCCCGTAAGACTGAGCGTTTTTACATCGTTGGTGGTTTCCACCATGGCGAACATGTAGTCAGTGATGTTGACAAACCTGTTGAAATGGTCGCAAGGCTCTATGGCCATGCAGTAGTGGTAGATGAGGACATGATGGCGCACGCACAACTGGGCTGGGTCGATGGTGTACACCACCGAGAGATCCCTCTCCCTCGTGTGGGTCTCCACTCTATGCTCGCCAAACTCCATTGGAGCGCCCCTAGACATCCCCTCTCTATGTGTCGTCATGGGTGTGTTTGTTGTGTTGTGGGGCGCAATCGCAAGGTTGAAGAGACTAAGGTTATAATGGATGCAGGAATTAAAGGCGAAGCCGAATGGCCAGGAATATTGGCAGGCCCTGATGGCAGTTCTAATTTGCAGCGCGTAACTGATAACCCACAAGTATAGGGGATCGCAACAGTTTTCGAGGGTAGAGTATTCAACCCAAATTTATTGATTCGACACAAGGGGAGCCAAAGAATATTCTCAAGTTTTAGCAGCTGAGTTTTCGATTCAACCACACCTGGAAACTTAGTATCTGCAGCAAAGTATTTAGTAGCAAGGTAATATGATAGTAGTGGTAACGGTAGCAAAAGTAATGTTTTTGGTATTTTGTAGTGATGATAGCAATAGCAACGGAAAAGTAAATAAGTGAAAAACAATATATGGAAAGCTCGTAGGCAATGGATCAGTGATGGAGAATTATGCCAGATGCGGTTCATCATGTAACAATGATAACCTAGGGTGACACTGAACTAGCTCCAATTCATTAATGTAATGTAGGCATGTATTCCGAATATAGTCATAAATGCTTATGGAAAAGAACTTGCATGACATCTTTTGTCCTACCCTCCCGTGGCAGCGGGGTCCTTGCTTCCTTGAAGAACCACCTTGGAACATTTTCCTAAGCATATTTCTTCCTGTGAAAAATTTCTGAAATTTTTAGTAACTTCAAAATAAAAGTAAGCCAAACTCAATAATATTGATAGCAACTACTCCTACAAGTGCCTAGAGCCTGTATCATGCATCAAAACTACTTTTGACCATATAAATTTGACATGCAAGCTCAAGAACATTGTCACCTAGGCAGCATAAATTTGCAATGAATAAAGCACTAGAACAAAAACTAATTGGACCAATGGAGGAGTCACATACCAAGGAACAATCTCCCCAAGCAGTTTTGTGAGAGGTGCTTTGAGCAAGGAGATCGAAAATGGTAGCACAACGAGCTTGGGCTCGGGTATGAACTGGATATTCGTGTTTGGGGGAGGAATAAGGAGTGTGTGGGTGAAAGGATAAGTGGAGGAGGCCCACCGTGGGCCCACGAGGCAGGGGGCGCACCCTAGGGGGTAGGGCGCACCCTCCACCCTCGTGGCCAGGTGGATCACCCCTGCTGTGTTCTCAGCGCCAAATATTCTCAAATATTCTAGAAAAATCATATTTAAATTTCAGGGCATTTGGAGAACTTTTATTTTCGGTGTATTTTTATATTGCACGGATAATCAGATAACAGACAGAAAATACTATTTTTATTTTATTTAATATAAACATAAAGTAAAATGAGGGTACAAAAGGTCGTGCCTTCTAGTTTCATCCTTCTCATGCTCATCAAAAGGAATCCACCAACAAGGTTGATCAGGTCTTGTTAACAAACTCATTCCGAATAACATGGAACCGGAGAAATTTCGAATAACACTATGTTACCTCAATGGGGATATGCACATCCCCAATAATAAAAATATCATATTTCTTCTTGTCATTAGGAAGAGGAAATTCAAAACCTCCAAATATAATCGATGGAATTTTTCCAATAGAGTTGATAGTATGAACTTGAGGTTGTTTCCTCGGAAAGTGTACCGTATGCTCATTACCATTAACATGAAAAGTGGTGTTGCCTTTAGTGCAATCAATAACAGCCCCTGTAGTATTCAAAAAGGGTCTTCCAAGAATAATAGACATACTATCGTCCTCAGGAATATCAAGAATAACAAAGTCCGTTAAAATAGTAACATTTGCAACTACAACATGCACATCCTCACAAATACCGACAGGTATAGCAGTTGATTTATCAGCCATTTGCAAAGATATTTCAGTAGGTGTAAACTTATTCAAATCAAGTCTACGATATAAAGAGAGAGACATAACACTAACACCGGCTCCAAGATCACATAAAGCGGTTTTAACATAGTTTCTTTTAATGTAGCATGGTATAGTAGGTAGTCCTAGATCTCCAAGTTTCTTTGGTATTCCACCGTTAAAAGTATAATTAGCAAGCATGGTGGAAATTTCAACTTCCGGTATCTTTCTTTTATTAGGGACAATTTCTTTCATATACTTAGCATAAGGATTCATTTTGAGCATATCAGTTAACCGCATACGGAAAAAGATAGGTCTAATCATTTCAGCAAAGCGCTCAAAATCCTCATCATCCTTTTTCTTGGATGGTTTGGGAGGAAAAGGCATAGGTTTCTGAACCCATGGTTCTCTTTCTTTACCGTGTTTCCTAGAAACAAAGTCTTTCTTATCATAACATTGATTCTTTTATTGTGGGTTATCAAGATCAAGAACAGGTTCAATTTCTACATCATTATCATTACTAGGTTGAGCATCATCATGAACATTATCATTAACATTATTACTAGACTCAGGTTCATTACTAGATTGAGTTTCAGCATCAGAGATAGAAATATTATTTGGATTCTCAGGTGGTTGAGTAATAGGTTCACTAGAAGCATGCAAAGTCCTATCATTTTTCTTTTTTTCCTTTTAGAAGGACTAGGTGCATCTACATTATTTCTCTGAGAATCTTGCTCAATTCTCTTAGGGTGGCCTTCAGGATACAAAAGTTCCTGAGTCATTCTACCACCTCTAGTCATAACTCTAACAACATTATCATTATTCTTACTATTCAATTCATTGAGCAAATAATTTTGAGCTTTAAGTACTTGTTCTACTTGAGTGGTAACCATAGAAGCATGTCTACTAATAAGTTTAAGTTCACCTTTGACATTAGCAATATAATCACCCAAGTGTTCAAACATATTTGAATTGTATTTCAATTGTCTACCAAAATAAGCATTAAAATCTTCTTGCTTAGCCATACATTTATCAAACTCATCTAAGCATGGGGTAGCGAACTTAGTAAATGGGATTTCAGCTTTATCATATCTATAGAGAGAATTTACCTTTACTACATGTGTCGGGTTATCAAGACCATGAGTTTCTTCAATAGGTAAAGGATTAAGATCATATGTTTCTTCAACAGGCGGTAAATTAAGACCATGTATTTCTTCAATAGGAGGTAAATTCTTAACATCTTCAGCTTTAATACCTTTTTCTTTCATAGATTTCTTTGCCTCTTGCATATCTTCAGGACTGAGAAATAGAATACCCCTCTTCTTCGGAGTTGTATTAGGAATAGGCTCAGGAATTGGCTCCGGAGGTGTCCAATTATTTTCATTTGTCAACATATTATTCAATAGAATTTCAGCTTCATCCGATGTTCTTTCCCTGAAAACAGAACCAACACAACTATCCAGGTAATCTCTGGAGGCATCGGTTAGTCCATTATAAAAGATATCAAGTATTTCAATTTTCTTAAGAGGATGATCAGGAAAAGCATTAAGTAACTTGAGAAGCCTCCCCCAAGCTTGTGGGAGACTCTCTTTTTCAATTTGCACAAAATTATATATATCCCTTAAAGCAGCCTGTTTCTTATGAGCAGGGAAATATTTAGCAGAGAAGGAATAAATCATATCCTGGGGACTACGCACACAACCAGGATCAAGAGAATTAAACCATATCTTAGCATCACCCTTTAATGAGAACGGAAATATTTTAAGGATATAAAAGTAACGAGTTCTCTCATCAGTAGTGAACAGGGTGGCAATATCATTTAATTTAGTAAGATGTGCCACAACAGTTTCAGATTCATAGCCATGAAAAGGATGAGATTCAACCAAAGTAATTATATCAGGATCAACAGAGAATTCATAATCCTTATCAGTAACACAGATAGGTGAAGTAGCAAAAGCAGGGTCAGGTTTCATCCTAGCATTTAGAGATTGCTTATTACATTTAGCTAATAACCTCTTGAGTTCGTATCTATCTTTGCAAGCTAAAATAGCTAAAGAAGCTTCTCTATCAAAAAAATAACCCTAGGGAATAACAGGCGAGTCTTCATCATCACTTTCATCAGTATTATCAGATTCAATATTTTCATTCTCTCTAGCCCTAGCAAGTTATTCATCAAGAAATTCACCAAGTGGCACAGTAGTATCAAGCATAGAAGTAGTTTCATCATAAGTATCATGTATAGCAGAAGTGGCATCATCAATAACATACGACATATCAGAACGAATAGCAGAAGCAGGTTTAGGTGTTGCAAGCTTACTCAAAACAGAAGGTGAATAGTGTGCAGAGCTAGATGGAAGTTCCTTACCTCCCCTCGTAGTTGACGGATAAATCTTGGTTTTTAGATCTCTCAAGTTCTTCATAATGATAAGCAGATATAAATCCCAAGTGACTCAAAGAATAGAGCTATGCTCCCCAGCAAGGGCGCCAGAAAATAGTCTTGATAACCAACAAGTATAGGGGATCGCAACAGTTTTCGAGGGTAGAGTATTCAACCCAAATTTATTGATTCGACACAAGGGGAGCCAAAGAATATTCTCAAGTATTAGCAGCTGAGTTGTCAATTCAACCACACCTGGAAACTTAGTATCTGCAGCAAAGTATTTAGTAGCAAGGTAATATGATAGTAGTGGTAATGGTAGCAAAAGGTAACTATAGCAAAAGTAATGTTTTTGGTATTTTGTAGTGATGATAGAAATAGCAACGGAAAAGTAAATAAGCGAAGAACAATATATGGAAAGCTCGTAGGCAATGGATCAGTGATGGAGAATTATGCCGGATGCGGTTCATCATGTAACAATCATAATCTAGGGTGACACAGAACTAGCTCTAGTTCATCAATGTAATGTAGGCATGTATTCTGAATATAGTCATACGTGCTTATGGAAAAGAACTTGCATGACATATTTTGTCCTACCCTCCCGTGGTAGCGGGGTCCTAGCAGAAACTAAGGGATATTAAGGCCTCGTTTTAATAGAGTACCGGACCAAAGCATTAACACATAGTGAATACATGAACTCCTCAAACTACGGTCATCACCGGTAAGTATCCCAATTATTGTCACTTCGGGGTTAACGGATCATAACACATAATAGGTGACTATAGACTTGCAAGATAGGATCAAGAACTCTCATATATTGATGAAAACATAATAGGTTCAGATCTGAAATCATGGCACTCGGGCCCTAGTGGCAAGCATTAAGCATAGCATAGTCATAGCAACATCAATCTCAGAACATAGTGGATACTAGGGATCAAACCCTAACAAAACTAACTCGATTACATAATAGATCCCATCCAACCTATCACCGTCCAGCAAGCCTACGATGGAATTACTCACGCACGGCGGTGAGCATCATGAAATTGGTGATGGAGGATGGTTGATGATGACGATGGCGACGGAGTCCCCTCTCCGGAGGCCCGAACAGACTCCAGATCAGCCCTCCCAAGAGGTTTTAGGGCTTGGTGGTGGCTCCATATCATAAAACATGATGAATTATTCTCTCTAATTTTTTTCTCTCCGAAACCAAATATATAGAGTTGGAGTTGAGGTCGGAGGAGCTCCAGGGGGCCCACGAGGTAGGGGGTGCGCCCTAGGGGGGCAGGCGCGCCCCCACCCTCATGGACAGGTGGTGCCCCCCTGGCCTTCATCTTTTGCAAGGATTTTTTATATTTTCCATAAAGATGTTCCGTGAAGTTTCAGGTCATTCCGAGAACTTTTGTTTCTGCACATAAATCACACCATGGTAATTCTGCTGAAAACAGCGTTAGTCCGGGTTAGTTCCGTTCAAATCATGCAAGTTAGAGTCCAAAACAAGGGCAAAAGTGTTTGGAAAAGTAGATACGACGGAGACGTATCAGTAACTCCATCATGCCACACGTAACTGCATCATGTGGCAACGCACGCGGTGCAACCATATGCATACGGGGCCCCTGATGTGATCATGCGCATGCCCAACCGTTGGTAGAGCGCGCGCGGAGGAACGTGAGCAGAGTGCTCCGCGGTCGCCTCAACGGCGAGCAGCCATATATATATATATATATATATATATATATATATATATATATATATATATATATATATATATAGCAGTTGAACACGCAAGGAAAGGATGTCCACAAGCCGAGCACGCCAACAGACATGAGCAGAGCGCGCCAACGGACGCGAGCAAAGCGCGCCAAAGGACGCGAGCAGAGCGCGCTGCGGTGCCTAACGGCGAGCTCAGCGTGTTGCGGCACCTAACGATGGGATAGGCCTTCATTCAGGCCAATCAAAATAAGACTAGAACGAACATGTCTGTATTGAGCAAAGGGATCGCACATGTTTGTATTGACTGGAACGAGAATGCAATAGCAAAATAAGAATTAAGGCCACGATGATGCGATCGCAGTGGTGGTTACAGGAGGCAAGAAGAGAGATGCATCCATCAATGTACGACCTCCTCCTCCTAAACTCAGTGCGTCGGCCAGGCGACCGACCGGCGGCTAAGGAGCGACGGCTTTTGTGGCGAGGTCAAGGTGCTTCTCAACAAAGGCATCCAAGGCTTCCAGACGGCTCAGGAAGGCCAATGTCGTAGCGTCCTCACTGGCCTTGTAGATACCTATGTACACGATTCTCTCGTACACATGGATGTGTAGGTCGACGGTTTCTTGCAGGGCGAGGCGCCTCGCGGCGAGTGCGACCTCCAGGTGGACATTCTTAGTGGCGTCGGCGGGCAGTCGTAGGGCCACTAGTGATTGAAAGAGGTTCCGACCATGGAGGCCGATTAGGGTGGCATACAATGAGGAGCCCGGGCATGCAGGCTGGAGGAGTATGGCGATGTCGTCCGCGAGCTTCTTGACGATGGCGAACCTGTTGGCGGTCCGAACGATCATCTGGTCCAACTGAAAGTCGTAGCTGGCGTCAACGGCGGCCGTCCACCAGCAGGTCGCCAACACCATATGGAGACGATCCACGGTGCCATGCCGCAGGCCAACGCCGTGGACCATCTAGCACAGCCACTGGCTGCTTGCGCGCATCGCCGCCATGGGTCTGGAGTGGGCACTTTTGCGCTTATTAGTGTAGGTGCTTAGGCAAATGCTTAGGTGCGTATGATGTGGTAGATGCATTGGAATGGAGGGGCGCATTTATATGAGTGCAAACTGTGTTGCATTCACATCGTGCTGCCTCTCTTTTCCCGGTCCTCCCATTACATCCCTCATGCATTCACACAATGCTAATTGAAGGAGGATGCATCATTGGATGTTCAACATTTCATGAACAACTACCATCTCCCTCATCTGCATTAAAGCCGTATCGGGAACTGCGTCGCCCGCTGCACGCCTGGCTAAACATGCCTCCTCGCCTCCATCTATGCTTAATTACTGAATTTTAGTTGCAAAAATTAGATACTGCTAGTGATTTTTAGCTTCATATTTTGACAAATCGCAGTGTTACAAGGTTGGCAAATGGCATTCTTACTAGACCAACAAATGTCAATCTTTCTAGTTTGACAAATGGCAACACACCCAATATGACAGATGCAAATCGCACCAAATTATTTGTAAGTGGTTCACACGGGTCATCCAAAAGAACCATTTGTGTTCAAGAGATGCACAAATCCTGCTATCACCTTGCATACGGGTGTTCTATCTGAAACCATCATGCTTGTTGTGAGAAGCTCTAGATTGTGAGAAGCATATACCCAAACATGCCCCAAATGGGACAAAAAAATTACCATGACATGTTGATGCCGCTCCATGATAGCATGCCAAGTTTCATGAATTAGAGACGAGTTTTGGATTTACTAGAATTTAAAAACTAGGTATCTCAATGTTTACGGCCAAGTGATGGTGCCAGGGTGTTTGACATTCATTCCCATTTCTTGCATGGGACCTAAGCATGCACCCAAGGACAAAAGATTTGATTGTTCAACCAATTTATATGCACCGGAGCATGTGCATGTAGTTCAAATTTGAATTATGCACATAAATGCATTCAAAACTCACTTAATACATAAAAATGTCCAAAGGAACCCTGAAAAGTCACAAAAAATAACACAACACTCCTGTTGTTCTATGTTGACATGAGAAAAATTTGAAAGCAATAAGAGGCAATCGATATCATTTCGCCCCAAAAGTTGGGGCGTTCCCTACCGAAACCATCATGCTTGTTGTTAGAAACTCTGGTTCGTGAGAAGCATATACCCAAACCTGCCCCAAATGGGACAAATAATTTACCACGACATGTTGATGCTGCTACATGATAGCATGCGAAGTTTCATGAATTTCAGACAAGTTTTGGATTTACTAGAATTTAAAAACTAGGCATCTCAATGTTTTGACGGCAATCAACGGTGCCCTGGTGTTTGAAATACATTCCCATTTCTTGCATGGGACCTAAGCATGCACCCAAGGACAAAGATTTAATTATTCAACAAATTTATATGCACACGAGCATGTGCATGTAGTTCAAATATGAATTATGCACATAAATGCATTGAAAACTCACTTAATGCATAAAAATGTCCAAACGAGCCCCAAAAAATCACACAAAATAACACAGCACTCATGTTGTTCTATGTTGACACGATAAATTTTTTTGGAAAGCAATAGGAGGCAATGGATATCGTTTCGTTCCCAAAGGTGGGGCGTTCCCTACCGAAACCATCATGCTTGTTGTGAGAAGCTCTGGTTTGTGGGAAGCATATACCTAAACCTGCCCCAAATGGGACAAAAAATTTGCCACGACATGTTGATGTCGCTCCATGATAGCATGCCAAGTTTCATGAATTTTAGACGAGTTTTGGATTTACTAGAATTTAAAAACCAGGCATCTCAATGTTTTGTCGGCAATCCACGGTGCCCTGGTGTTTGAAATTCATTCCCATTTCTTGCATGGGACCTAAGCATGCACCCAAGGACAAAGATTTTATTTTTTCCACCAATTTACATGCACCGGAGAATGTGCATGTAGTTCAAATTTGAATTATGCACATAAATGCATTGAAAACTCACTCAATGCATAAAAATGTCCAAACGAACCTCAAAAAATCACAAAAACTAACACAGCACTCCTGTTATTCTACGTTGACATGAGAAATTTTTTGAAAGCAATAAGAGGCAATGGATATCGTTTCGTCCCCAAAGGTGGGGCGTTCCCTACCGAAACCATCATGCTTGTTGTGAGAAACTCTGGTTTGTGAGAAGCATATACCCAAACCTGCCCCAAGTGGGACAAAAAAATTTACCATGGCATGTAGATGCCGCTCCATTATAGCATGCCAAGTTTCATGAATTTTAGACGAGTTTTGGATTTACTAGAATTTAAAAACCAGGCATCTCAATGTTTTGGCGGCAATCAATGATGCCTTGGTGTTTGAAATTCATTCCAATTTCTTGCATGGGACCTAAGTATGCACCCAAAGAGAAAGATTTGATTTTTCAACCAATTTATATGCACCGGCGCATGTGCACGTAGTTCAAATTTGAATTATGCACATAAATGCATTGAAAACTCACTTAATACATAAAAATGTCCAAACGAACACCGAAAATAACAAAAAATAACACAACACTCCTTTTGTTCTATGTTGACACGAGAAAAAATTTGAAAGCAATAAGAGGCAATGGATATCATTTCGTCCCCAAAGGTGGGGCGTTCCCTACCAAAACCATCATGCTTGTGGTGAGAGGCTCTGTTTTGTGAGAAGCATATACCCAAACCTGCCCCAAATGGGACAAAAAAATTTACCATGGCATGTTGATGATGCTCCATGATAGCATTCCAAATTTCATGAATTTCAGACGAGTTTTGTATTTACTAGAATTTAAAAACCAGGCATCTCAATGTTTTGCCGGCAATCAACGATGCCCTGGTGTTTGAAACTCATTCTCATTTCCTGCATGGGACCTAAGCATTTAACCAAGGACACATATTTGCTTTTTCAACCAATTTATATGCACCGGAGCATGTGCATGTAGTTCAAATTTGAATTATGCACATAAATGCATTGAAAACTTACTTAATGCATAAAAATGTCCAAACGAACCCTGAAAATCACAAAAAATAACACAACACTCCTGTTGTTCTATGTTGACACAAGAAAATTTTTGAAAGCAATAAGAGGCAATGGATATCGTTTCGTCCCCAAAGGTGGGGCGTTCCCTACCGAAACCATCATGCTTGTTGTGAGAAGCTCTGGTTTGTGACAAGCATATACCCAAACCTGCCCCAAATGGGAATTTGTATTACCACGGCATGTTGATGCCACTCCATGACAGCATGCCAAGTTTCATGAATTTCAGACAAGTTTTGGATTTACTGGAATTTAAAAACCAGGTATCTCAATGTTTGCGGGCGAGTGATAGTGGCAGGGTGTGTGAAATCCATTCCCATTTCTTGCATGGGACCTAAGCATGCAAGAAAGGACACATATTTGATTTTTCAACCAGTTTATATGCACTAGAGCATGTGCATGTAGTTCAAATTTGAATTATGCGCATAAAATGCCTAGAGAACCTAGTTAATGTATAAAAGTGTCCAAACGAACCCTGAATAATTCCAATTTTTTTACGACACACCTATAGTTGCATGTTCACTGCGGATAAAAGTTCTAGCAATTGAAACACCATCCATGGCCGTTGTGACCCCATTATGTAATTCAAATCAAGACAAAAATCAAGTAGATCCCACACAGTTTATTATAACCAACCGTGTGAGATGCAGCACAAAATATTTTGGATCACCGTCTGAAGGAAATTTGCCCTAGAGGCAATAATAAAGTTGTTATTTATATTTCCTTATATCATGATAAATGTTTATTCTTCATGCTAGAATTGTACTAACCGGAAACTTAGTACATGTGTGAATACATAGACAAACTGAGTGTCACTAGTAGGCCTCTACTTGACTAGCTCGTTAATCAAAGATGGTTAAGTTTCCTAAACATTGACATGAGTTGTCATTTGATTAACAGGATCACATCATTAGAGAATGATGTGATTGTCTTGACCCATCCGTTAGCTTAGCACGATGATCGTTTAGTTTCTTGCTATTGCTTTGTTCATAACTTATACATGTTCTTATGACTATGAGATTATGCAACTCCCGAATACCGGAGGAACACTTAGTGTGCTATCAAATGTCACAACATAAGTGGGTGACTATAAAGATGCCCTACAGGTGTCTCCCATGGTGTTTGTTGAGTTGGTGTAGATCGAGATTAGGATTTTTCACTCTGTGTATCGGAGAAGTATCTCTGGGCCCTCTCGGTAAATGCACATCACTATAAGCCTTGCAAGCAATGTGACTAATGAGTTAGTTACGGGATGTTGCATGATACGTCTCCATCGTATCTACTTTTCCAAACACTTTTGCCCTTGTTTTGGACTCTAACTTGCACGATTTGAATGGAACTAACCCGGACTGACGCTGTTTTCAGCAGAATTGCCATGGTGTTATTTTTGTGCAGAAAAAAAGTTCTCAGAATGACCTAAAAATCAACGGTGATTAGTTTTGGAATATATAAAAAATATGGGCGAAAGAATCAAGGCCAGGGGGGGCCCACACCCTGTCCACGAGGGTGGGGGCGCGCCCCTGCCTCGTGGGCCCCCTGGTGCTCCTCCGACCTCAACTCCAACTCTATATATTCGTGTTCCGGGAGAAAAAAATAAGGGAGCTCTCGCCCCTCCCGTGCCATGGAGGGCATGGACCAGAGGGGAAACCCTTCTCCCATTTAGGGAGGAGGTCAAGGAAGAAGAAGAAGGAGGGGGCTCTCTCTCCCTCGCTTTCGGTGGCGCCGGAGTGCCACCGGGGGCCGTCATCATCACCGCAATCTTCACCAACAACTTCACCACCATCATCACCAACTCTTCCCCCCTCTATGCAGCGGTGTAACCTCTCTCTTACCCGCTGTAATCTCTACTTAAACATGGTGCTCAACGCTATGTATTATTTCACAATGATATATGGCTATCCTATGATGTTTGAGTAGATCCGTTTTGTCCTATGGGCTATTTGATGATCAAGATTGGTTTGAGTTGCATTTTTATTATTGGTTCTGTCCTATGGTGCTCTCCGTGTCGCGCAAGCATGAGGGATTCCCGCTGTAGGGTGTTGCAATACGTTTATGATTCGCGTATAGTGGGTTGTGTGAGTGACTGAAACACAAACCCGAGAAAGGGGGGTTGTTGCGTATGGGATAAAGAGGACTTGATGTTTTAATGCTATGGTTGGGTTTTACCTTAATGATCTTTAGTAGTTGCGGATGCTTGCTAGAGTTCCAATCATAAGTGCATATGATCCAAGTAGAGAAAGTACACTAGCTTATGCCTGTCCCTCATATAAAATTGCAATAATGATTACCGGCCTAGTTATCGATTGCCTAGGGACAAATAACTTTCTCGTAACGAAAAGCAATTTACAAAAACTAACTTAGTTGTGTCCTTATCTAAACATCCCCTACTTTTTATTTATATGCTCTTTATTATCTTGCAAACCTATCCAAAAACACCTACGGAGTACTTCTAGTTTCATACTTGTTCTAGGTAAAGCGAACATCAAGCGCGCGTAGAGTTGTATCGGTGGTCGATAGAACTTGAGGGAATATTTGTTTTGCCTTTAGCTCCTTGTTGGGATTGACATTCTTACTTATCGAAAACTGTTGCGATCCCCTATACTTGTGGGTTATCAAGACCTTTTCCTAGCACCATTGCCGGGGAGCAATAGCGTGGGGTGAATATTCTCGTGTGTGCTTGTTTGATTTATCACTAAGTAATTTTTATTTGTTGTTCTTAGTTGTTCTTTATCTTTAGTTATGGATATGGAACACGAAATACCAAAAAAAATAGGTGTACTTTCTGCTCATGGAGATGGGGAACCTCCTAAAACCCTCGATGCTGGTTATGTGAAAGATATTATGTACTACTTAAATAATCCTGAGAAAACCCCATTCAATTATGTAATGGGAGTAACATTGGCTCAACGTGAATACTTTAGGGATTACCGCTTGACAGAAAAAGGGAAACTATTATGGGATCAAATTTATATGTTGTATTGGTATGCTAGGCAATTATGCTTGAGATATGATTATACTTGTTGCTCTAGGATGAAGGCTCCACACCTTCCCTTTTCATGTGAATTTAATGATAATGAAACCTTAGCTTCTTATGCTAATGGTATATATGATTACTATGATGTGGAACAAATAGAAGAATTTGTTGCTTTTAAGGGTCCTTATGAAATTGAATCTTTGTTTGAAGAGTTTGAAGATTTTGATGATTCGGTTTATAGACCTGCAAATTTAGCTATCCTTAAATATTGCTATGAGAATTATGAATACAATTCCGATATTAATGCACTTATTGAGAAAGTCTCCGCTGTCCAAGAAGAGACTAATATTTTGCAGGAATCTATGGAAGAAGAAGTTGATGAAACTATGAGCACATTGGATGAAAAAGATGAGGAGGGGAGCAAAGAACAAAAGGAGGAAGAGCGGATTGATCATCCGTGCCCACCTTCTAATGAGAGTAACTCTTCAACTCATACATTGTTTAATTTCCCTTCATGCTTACCGAAGGATGAATGCTATGATAATTGATATGATCCCGTTGATTCTTTTGAAATATCCCTTTTTGATGATGCTTGCTATGCTTGTGGCCAAGATGCTAATATGAATTATGCTTATGAAGATTAACTTGCTATAGTTCCTTATGTTAAACATGAAACTATTGCTATTGCACCCACGTATGATAGTCCTATTATCTTTTTGAATTCTCCCAACTACACTATATTAGAGAAGTTTACCCTTATTAAGGACTGTATTGATGGGTTGCCTTATACTGTTGCACATGATGATTTTGATAGATATAATATGCATGTGCTTGCTGCTCCTACTTGCAATTATTATGAGAGAGGAACTATATCTCCACCTCCACTACAAAAAAAAGACACATCCGTGACATTTTGGGCCGAACGAAATTTTTTTCTGTCATACATATGACACTTCTATGACGATAATTGTGACAAAACCCGGTATCATCATAGATGTGGTGGGCTCCTACTTCTATGACAAAAAATCATGACAGAAAATGGGCTTTTCGTCCTGGGCAGGCCAAAGACGCAGCTGCATGACATTCTTTGGGCCGTCCATGACGGAAAAAACCATGGTAGAAGCGAGGGCCAGGAAAATTTTGGGGAGTTCCTGGTTACGGTGGGAGGTCGGGGGCCGAGCGATGCCCGTTTCTCTCGTACACGTACGCACGTGTGTGCGAGGCGTTGGCTCTAACTGAACCCGAGCGAGGCGTTGGGCTCTAACTGAACCCAAGCGATTGCACTGCAGGCTACGCGTTACTGAACCCGAGCGATCGATCGATGGCTGTTAACTGAACCCGATCGAGCGATTCCTTCGCTACTGCTGCTAACTGAAGCCGATCGATGCTGCCTATGGGATGAACAGTGAGCGTTGCGGGGGGGGGGGGGGGGAGTTTGGATGAACAGTGAGCGGTGGCGTTGCCTCTGGATGAACAGGACCCCGTGGTGTGGTGGAGGGCTGGATGAATAGTAGACGATGGAGGGTGCCCATGGAGGGGTGGTTGAGCAGCACCCCGTGGTGTTGAGGGCTGGATGAACAGTAGACGGTGGAGGGGTGGTTGAACAATAGCCGGTGGAGTAACGCGGTGGAGGCTCGATGAACAAGAGCCCATGGAGGCTGGAGGAGGTCGACGGTAGCCCGTGGAGGCTGGAGGAGGTCGACGGTGGAGATGAACAGTATCTCGTGGAGTCCCGTTTTGCGGTACGCCACAACCCTCCCGATGAACAGGACCCCCGTTTCGACCGTAGGAGGTCCGTTTCGTCCGTTTTGTGGTACGCCACACCCCTCCCGATCAACAGGACCCCCGTTTCGACCGTAGGAGGTCCGTTTCCTCCATTCTGTGGTACGCCAGGCCTCGTTTCCATCACCTGTTCTGTCCAAGCCCTCCCATGAACACGACCACACATTCCGTACCGACCCAGCCGGTTGGCTCCCATGCGTTCCGTTGCCTCCCGATGAACACGACGCATTCCGTTGCCTCCCCATGAACACGAGGCATTCCGTTGCCTCCCCATGAACACGACGACGACGCTGTTTCTCCGTTTCGACCTAGCCATGTACACGAGCCCTGGCCGTATGTATGCGCGAGTAGGTGTTCGAGACTTCGCCCGTATGTACACATACGTGGCCATATTTTCTTTCTTGCACCCTGGTCGCTGTACGTACGTGTACATGCTACGTGCGCACCTCTACTATGACACGTGCGTGCCTCTACTACGACACGTGCGTGCCTCTACATCGACCAGTATGTACGTACACGTTCGCGACCAGAATGACAACGCTACATACGCTTCGACCAGGTGGGTCCTGAAAGTGCGTTATATCGACTAGAGGGTGAATAGGCGATTTTTATAAAAATCTTCAAAACATGGAAGTTTCGAAGACAAATGATAAAAATAAACCTATTACCATGCAGCGGAAGTTAGACTACACTAGATAAACCATAGTCATGTATTCAGTGAAGTGAAAGGACAATGACTAATAGTAGCTAGGTAGTAAGGATCAGGCAGGAAGATATTAAGAAGCCAAACGGATCACATAGTCACTCAATGAAGACAAAAGATAGAGCAAACATACAATGACTTCACACAGAGTAACAGTAAGTAAAGAGAAGGGAAGGATGAAACCAGTGACTCGTTGAAGACAAAGATTTGTTGGACCAGTTCCAGTTGCAGTGACAACTGTACGTCTGGTTAGGGCGGCTAGGTATTTAAACCAAAGGACACACAGTCCCGGACACCCAGTCCTGAACACGCAGCTCAGGACACCCAGTCCTCACCATATTGCCCTTGAGCTAAGGTCACACAGACCTCGCCCAATCACTCTGGTAAGTCTTCAAGGTAGACTCCCAAACCTTCACAGACTTCGTTCACCGGCAATCCACAATGTCTCTTGGATGCTCAGAACGCGACGCCTAACCGGCTGGAGGATGCACAGTCCTCAAGTGTAATAATTCTTCAGATCACTCAGACAAGAAGACTTAAGTGATGCCTAATTCTCTTTGGCTCTGGGTGGTTAGGGCTTTAGCCTCGCAAGGAATTCTCTCTCAAAGGCTTCGAGGTGGGTTGCTCTCAAACGACAAAAGCCGTACTCTGAATCTGAGCAGCCAACCGTTAATGGTTGTAGGGGGTGGGCTATTTATAGCCACTAGGCAACCCAACCTGATTTGTCCGAAATGACCCTGGGTCACTAAGGAACTGACATGTGTTCCAATGGTCAGATTTCAAACTCACACGGCAACTTTACTTGGGCTACAAGCAAAGCTGACTTGTCCGACTCTGGACAAGATTTGCTCTCATAGTCTTCACTCGAAGACATAGGTTTTTGTTTAAGCATCACTTCAGTCATTCTTACTGGTTCTCTTGGACCCCACTTAACAGTACGGTGGTTCCCATGACTCAACACAGAAGAAAAAGAACTACAAAAGATCTAAGTCTTCGATCTCCATTGGCTTCATGCGATGTCTTCTCTTGTCATAGTCTTCAATGTGAATATCTTCATATACCACCTTTGACAGCAATGTCTTCATACATTTTTAGGGGTCATCTTTGGTAGGAAAACCGAATCAATGAGGGACTTCTACCTGTGTTATCCTGCAATTCTCACAAACACATTAGTCCCTCAACTAGGTTTGTCGTCAACACTCCAAAACCAACTAGAGGTGGCACTAGATGCACTTACAATCTCCCCATTTTTGGTGATTGATGACAAACTAGTTGAATTTTCAACGGGGAATATAATCTGTGAAGTTGTAAAGGATAAGAAATTGTCTTCATAAGTTGTAAGGGCTCCCCCTGAATATGTGCATATAAGTAATTTGCTTCTGGGATGCAAATGCACATGGCAGGTTGTACTTGTGGAGATCCACTTCAACTTATGATGACAATCCACTATGCATGAGAAAGTATGTGAAGATAATGACATGCATAATGGAAAACGGATGTCTGCAGAATGATCTAAGTGCGGAATTTATCGTCGCACATGCGGAATTTATCATCGCAACACAAGGTGGCAAATAAGTAGCAGACGACCATCGAGTTTAAGTGTTACAACTCAAAGAACCAAATGTAGCAAAATGAGAGTTGTAAGCACGAAGCAAAATATAAAGCACCCGCCCATATGGACCCGCTTGAAGACTATCAAACTCATATGCTTCTCCCCTTTTGTCAGTAAGGACCAAAAAGGTTTGAATACATAGAGCCTCTACTTGTTCCCATGAGGAGTAGGCGAAGTAGAAGGGTCGTTGATGGTGTTTGGCGGCGCAGACGAGCTTGGAGCAGTGTCGACGTGTGCTGAAGGAGGCGGCGAAGAAGTAGCATCGTCTTCATCCTCGATCACTCTGGCATTCACGGTTGTGGAGTCAAACTTGAAGCGCTTAGTGAAGCCATCCTCTTGCAGATCATCTTCAGAACACAGCAGCGTTAGCCCTTTCCATGTGCGTCGAGATGTTTCATGAGCAACAAAGGCGTTCTTGGTGGCAAGATTGCGAATGCGATTAACATCCACCAAGAGGCTTTGCATTTGACGCTTTAGCTAGTCATGATGCCTATCTTGTTTCTAATGAAGGGCCATCAGAAGCTCTCGGTCATTGAGGACACGAGTGCGCTTCTTGGGTCGTTGAGCAATGGTGCTATCAGTGGCTTCAGTAAGAGCAGGATGCGGCGCACGTGTAGTGCTAGCCAAAGGATACACACAAGTTACTGCTTCAACGCCTTCAACGTTCTGAGAGAAACTTTGATGCTCTGCATTCTGAAGGCTTAGAGGTTCCTTGGCAGGCTCAGGATATATTGCTTCAATAGACATATCCACATCAGACAAAAAGATCCGATGATTGCGGGCAGATGGCTGCTATGACATAGCAGAGTGGAGTTTGATCAGCCGCATCACCCAAGGGGCGTAGAACTTCAAACCAAACAGATCAGAGCCAGATGCACCAAGTTAGCGAATGAAGAAATCCTGTGTATTGAAGCATTTTCCATGAAGAATATCGAAGACTAAAGTCTTCATTGCACCTTCCAGCTTGGCATGGGGAGAATGTCCTTTGATTGGCCAAAGAGTTCGCCTTATGATATGATAAATGGTCCTTGGCAGATACTCAAGGTCTTCAACAAAGAACTCCATGGGATAAGCAGCATCTTGGGGCAATGGCTTCATCATACTGAGCATCTGACTCATATTGGGTTCAGTCTTTTGAAAGATGCTCTCAACAGCTTAACTGTGAGGCTGACAGCCATGCTCATAGAGATCGCCAGGAGTGGGCAAGCCAGTGAGCTCAATGATGTCAAAGGCTTTGGCTTCGTGATGAACGTTTCCAGTCATCCACTCCAGGACCCAAGTCTTCGGTTCTCTGTTATACCCGCGGATGTGAAGTGTGGCATAGAATTGGAGCAGCAGCTCTTCATTCCAGTGCTCTTGGTCAGTGACGAACGGCAGCAGTCCAACTTCCTTGAAGCAATCCAAAGCTTCTTCCAGACAGGGCAGACCAGCTATAGCTTCAATGTCAAGGCGCTTGTGTGGGAAGATGCAACCTTGGTTGTAAAGAATGCATGAGTAATGGCTTCGCTGCTGATAGCTCCTGAACCGATCAGATGATATTCTTTCCCTAGAGTAGGGGTTCCTGGAGCTATTGAAGAATGTGTTGTCTCCTCTGAAGACATTGATGTTGAAGGAGCCAGGTGCTGATGCAGGACCTGGGAACCTGGGCAATCTTGGGATTGGCTTCTGGACCAGAGGCCTGTGCTCAACATGATAGTCGAATTGGGGACCGGCAACAGACGCAGGAACAGAAGCAGCAGGATCAGTGGCTTCGCTGACTTCTAGTGCTGTTGGGGGTGAGGGCTCCACATTAGCTTCAGCCATGACGGTGTCAGTGGCTTCAGTGGTGTTGGTAGTGGCAGCCTCAAGATTTTCAACCTCCACTTGATGAGATGGAGGGTCGGGCACAATCACGTTCTCCTCGAGAACCGCTTCTTTGTGGGATAGGGGAGTAGCAGCTTGTGGTACTTCTTCTTCATCGGCTGATGCAGCCGGAATGTCTTCAGCAGTTTTAGCTTCAAACGCAGAGACTTGAGGCCTTGGACCTTTGCGAAGCCTGCGCAACGCGGGCGACGCCTGTGGAGTTGGTGTTGGCTGGACCTCAGAGTCTTCTTCCTCTTGTGGGCGATCAGCCCATGAAGCATCCTGTGCAATTGGCGTCAGTGGATGACCAATGCTTATGCGTTCATTGTGCGTTAGCACAAGCGATGATACCTGTTGGTGCTCTAGCCGAGGAAGGACTGCATCATCTTCAACATGGTCATGGTGACCAATGTCTTCAGCTTCATGAGCCTCTGTGAAAGCTGGCTCATGGACAGTCAGTTGACGTTCTTGTGTTCTGGCGTCGGGGTGAACCATGGAAATGGGTTCAACAATCAAGGGGTCTTTGGGAGCAGCCCGTTCCTTCTTGGTCTTTCGTTTCTTCTTGGAGGGGGCAGTAGGAGAGGCTTCAGGATGTTTCCTCTTCCTGGCTTCAGCCTCAGCAGTCCTTGTCTTCTTGAGCTCTGAAGCGGTTGACCGGCTTTTTGGCTTCGAGCCAGTCAGTCTAGTTGGGAAGACTATCGGAACTGCTTCCTGCCTTGGTGCATCGGGTTCAGCCGTAGCAGGCTTCTTCTTCTTCTTTGCGGCCATCCTGGGGCCAATGCCAGGACGCCCAAGGGCCTTGCGCTTCTCAGCCTCATTGTAGGCTTGCACACATTTGTTAGCCAGAGTCTTCATGCGCTCACGCGAACCCTGAGCTTCTGCACGTTTCTTCAGAAAGGCTTCCTTTAGCTCGTGCATCATGATCTTGAAGTTCTTCACTTCTTGCACACTGAGCTTGGCCATATGCTTCTTGAACTGAGCCTTTTCATAGTCAATTTTCTGCTTCAGTTCAACAACGCGCTGGGCGATGGCTAGCTCTGAAGCAATGGCGCCTTGGAAGGCGACACTAAGGCCAATGGGTAGCTGCAGATCATCAAAGCTGATGTTTGGCGTGTCAAACCACTTGTCAATGAAGTTGTGGATGATGGTTACATCAAAGAGAGGCAGATTATTGAAGATTTTGGCTTCTTCTTTGCTCTTGATGAGTTGCTCAAGAGCGTCATCTACAAGATCTTCATCACTTGACAGATCAATGTCATCATTGCGCAGAATGGCAGCAGCTGTTAGCTCTTGGCCGATGTGTGGCAGAGGCACCTTGGCCTTCTGGGGCATGGAGATGCGTGATAAATCTTCGGAGTGCACACTGTCTTTAGGAGGTGCAGTTGCCAGTGGCTTCGCCCTTGAGATTTTTGGTGAAGGGGCAGGCTTTGAAGCTTTGGGCTTCTTCAACTTCTTTGGCGTTGGCGCTGCAGGCGCTTCATCTGATTCAGCGTCAGCTGCAGGCTCATTCACGGCTGTCCCTTGAACCAAGATATGGGTGATGAGTCCTGCAAGGTTGTAGAAAGGACCGACGACATTGGGTTCTGCATCGCGTGTGCCGTCAGCCCTTGGAGCAGAAGGACCAGGGTTGAAGTCTAATCCAAAAGACTTCTTGTTCTGCTTCGCTGAGTTCTGGGCAAACTGGAAGTTGCGCTTGAACAGAATGTCGTTACGACACCATAGTAGTGACGAGGGTTGTGCATCAGTAGGCTGTGGCCCACGGACCATGCAGGGATAGAAACCTTGTTCAATGGCTTCTTCTCTGGTCCTGGGTTGAAGATTCTTGTATAGAATGTCTCCCCATGGTCTCCTGATGGCACATTTCTCAGCATATTCCTGGGTCACAAACCGGTATTTGAACCATTGTTCTGCCCAATATCTTCGAATCCACTGGATTCGGGTCTTGCGCTGATTATAATCCTCTTCAGGATCTGTCTTGTAAAGTTCTGAGAGGTCATCAGGCAGATCTCTTGATGTTCCACCACGACGTTGTCTGCCACCCTTCCTTGCTGATTTTTCTGAAGCCATGAACATTAATCTGAAAGGCTTCAATACTTTCAGAGGCTTCAAAGGCTTTCACTTGCTGGACAGACATGAACTGGCTTCGGGAGAATTTATGTGAAACTGTAAGAATTCTGCAAATGAATGGAGACTATGAGAACCAAGGGATTCTCCCACAGACATGTACATGTGACAGCATTAAGGTGCGAGGGAAGGGGAAAATGTCATATGCATTCTTAGAAGATTTTAAAGATAAATCAGTTTAGAAGACATTGACCTCATCGTGCGAAGACATTCACTCATAGATAAGGAGTTGGTTCCAGATTTGTACGAATCCACAGATCAGTACAAGTGAGGAATCTAACTACTTTGTGAAGCATAAGTGAATATACTAGGCATGTTATGAGATGTAGTATGAGAGAGATCTAACTTGTGTGAATAGAAACTTCTTATTGTAGAAAGTGACAAAGCCATAGGATGAAAAGGGGTCGTAAAAAGAAGTTTTATTTACCACACTGGGAACTGATAGACGGAGTGGAAGAGGAGGCCGAGCAGTTCGATCTTCTGTGCCCTAACTTGGCGACGGAGAACACCTACGGCGACGGCGGAGAGGACGATGTCCCCGGTCGGCGTGAAGACAGCGTCGGAGAGGTTGCGGCAGTGAAGCGCTTCGTCGTCGGCGTCGTCGAGGGCTAGCGGTGGCGCTAGGGTTCGTGCGAGAGTGGAAGAAGAGATAATGACCTCTATGAAGGGTGTATTTATAGGTACAGGGGCGACACTACGTTATTACACAGGTGCCCCTGGCGATTCACATCTGAGGAACACGTGGCCATCATGCAGTATATTGGGGTTTGTTTCACGTCCCACGCACGCCTGGATTGTCGGGTGGTCATTCCTACTTCTCCGGGTTTCATGTGGAGGAATGAGCATTGAAAATGGACTTAATGTTTGTCTCTGTATCTTCTACTGACAAGGACGCAGAGAAGACATTTGACAGTTTCAATAGAATGCATATGATTTGGAGAGATAGAGTTTGAGATAGAGAGCACAGAGAGGTTAGGGTCCGATCACATTCACTTAGATCAAAAGATTCAACAAGAAGACATAGCTATAAGTGAATGCTGTAGAGGTCAGAACACCAGTATATATATTTATAATCAACATAGTGAAGATAATCATGAAAACATGTTGAGATTGAAACCAAACCAAATGTGAAGACATAGCAAGGTAACGCCATGAGTGAAACACTTCAAATAGAACATTTGGTGGTGGCGTTACCCACCGTATAGGAAGTATTAGACCCAGACACGGCGCACAATTATCGTGGTGCTCCAAAGTCAAATTCCACATTAATGTATTCACACTTAGAATGCATGTCTTCATTGATTGAAGATATACTTTACTTCGTGTGTTGCACATCTAAGTCATCAATATGCATAAGGGTTAGGATGTGTGCCTGATCACAGGACATTTCAGGATTCCAGGATATTTAGCTCACACCGTAACTTGCAAAATCTCTTCTCATCCAAGGGCTTGGTGAAGATATCTGCCAATTGCTCTTCAGTGTTGACGTGTATGATATCAATATCTTCCTTCACAACATGATCTCTGAGAAAGTGATGGCGAATTTCAATGTGCTTTGTCTTCGAGTGCTGAACAGGGTTGTTGCCAATCTTGACGGCGCTTTCGTTGTCACAGTAGAGTGGCACTTGCTTAAGATGAATGCCATAGTCCTTGAGGGTTTGCTTCATCCATAGAAGCTGAGCGCAGCAAGATCCAGCAGCAATGTATTCAGATTCAGCAGTGGAGAGAGATACACAGTTCTGCTTCTTTGAAGACCAACATACAAGTGATTGTCCCAGAAAGTGACATGTGCCTGATGTAGACTTGTGATCCACCTTGTCACCAGCATAATCAGCATCCGAGAATCCAACCAGATCAAACTTTGAGCCCTTTGGATACCATAATCCTAGAGTTGGGGTGTGAGCCAAATATCAAAGAATTCGCTTCACAGCTAAGTGATGCGACTCCTTTGGTGCCGCTTGAAATCGAGCACACATGCAAACACTAAGCATAATATCTGGCCTAGATGCACATAGATAAAGCAAAGAACCAATCATGGAGTGGTATACCTTTTGATCGAACTCTTTACCATTGTCGTCAGGACCCAGATGATGCTTGGCTGGCATTGGCATCGTGAACCCTTTGCAGTCTTGCATACCGAACTTCTTAAGGCAATCTTTGAGATACTTCTCTTGAGATATGAAGATGCCATTGCGTTGCTGTCGTATTTGAAGACCGAGGAAAAACTTCAGCTCTCCCATCATGGACATCTGATATTGCTCTTGCATCATATATCCAAACTCTTCACTGTACTTCTGATTGGTACAGCCGAAGATAATGTCATCCACATATATTTGGCACACAAACAGTTCACCATCATATGTCTTCGTGAAGAGAGTGGGGTCGAGGGAACCAGGTATGAAGCCTTTGCTCTTCAGGAAGTATTTGAGTGTGCCATACCAGGCCCGAGGGGCTTGTTTGAGGCCATACAGTGCCTTGTTGAGCTTGTATACCATATCAGGATGTTTTGGATCTTCAGAGCCAGGTGGTTGTGCAACATACACTTCTTCTTCAATCATTCCATTGAGAAAGGCGCTCTTCACATCCATTTGATAAAGAAGTATGTTGTGATGATTTGCATAGGCCAGCAGTATGCGTATGGCTTCATGTCTAGCCACAGGAGCAAATGTTTCATCGAAGTCAATGCCTTCCACTTGAGTATATCCTTGAGAAACTAGACGAGCTTTGTTTCTGACAACTTTACCATGCTCATCTTGCTTGTTGCGGTATATCCATTTTGTTCCTATTATGTTGTGCTTCCGAGGATCAGGACGCTTAACCAGTTCCCATACATTATTCAGCTCAAACTGTTGAAGCTCTTCTTGCATAGCTTGAATCCATTCAGGTTCCATGAAGGCTTCTTCCACTTTCTTGGGTTCTGTTATTGAGATGAATGCGAAGTGCCCACAGAAATTTGCCAGCCGGGTTGCCCTTGATCGAGTGAGAGGACTAGGTGCATTGATGCTGTCAATTATTCTCTCAATCTGCACTCCATTGGCAACACGAGGATGTACAAGGCGGAGACTTTGCTCTTGCTGATCATTGTCGTTGTTGGAGGGATTGTATTCAGGTTGAGCATTGTCTTCAGGTTGATCTGGTGCGGACATGATGAGTTCCTCTTCAGGATGAGCTTCAGAAGGTATGATTTCTCCAGTTCCCATTAGCTTGATTGATTCACTAGATGGAACTTCATCTAGCACACTTGGCAGGTGCTCTCTTTGTGAACCGTTAGTCTCATCGAACCGCACATCCATGGTTTCAACCACTTTATAATGAAAGAGGTTGAAGACTCTGTAGGAGTGCGAATCCTTTCCATATCCAAGCATAAAACCCTCATGTGCTTTTGGGGCAAACTTTGAAGTGTGATGTGGGTCCTTGATCCAGCACCTTGCGCCAAATACTCTGAAGTAACTGACATTTGGCTTCTTGCCAGTGAGGAGCTCATACGATGTCTTGTTCAGAAGCTTGTGAAGATAAACACGATTGATTGTATGGCATGCAGTATCAATGGCTTCAGGCCAGAATTTTCTTGGAGTCTTGTATTTATCTAGCATTGTTCTGGCCATCTCAATGAGTGTTCTGTTCTTGCGTTCAACGACGCCATTCTGTTGTGGCGTGTATGGGGCTGAGAATTCATGTGTGATGCCCAAGGTATCAAGATATGTATCAAGGCCAGTGTTCTTGAATTCAGTGCCATTGTCACTTCCGATGTGCTTTATCTTGGTGCCATAGTTGTTCATTGCTCGATTGGTGAAGCGTCTGAAGACATCCTGCACTTCAGTCTTGTAAAGGATTATATGCACCCAAGTGTATCTAGAATAATCATCAACAATGACGAAGCCATAGAGGCAAGCAGTAGTAGTTAGAGTTGAGTAATGAGTGGGACCGAAAAGATCCATGTGAAGCAACTCGAAGGGTCGAGTAGTAGTCATGATTGTCTTCGAGGGATGCTTGGCCCACGTCATCTTTCCTGCTTCACAGGCACCGCATAAGTGATCTTTCTTGAACTTGACGCCCTCGATGCCTATGACATGCTTCTTCTTTGCAAGGGTGTGGAGGTTCCTCATGCTAGCATGCCCAAGCCTCCGATGCCAGAGTCAGCATTCTGAAGCTTTTGCTAGAAGACATACGACAAGCTGTGGTCCCGCTGAGAAATCTACCACGTATAGATCGTCTTTCTGATACCCTTCAAACACTAGAGACTTGTTAGCTTCCATTAGAACAAGGCAACGATATTTTCCAAATATTATGATCATGTTCAAATCGCATAGCATTGAGACAGACATTAAGTTGAAGCCAAGGGATTCAACAAGCATGACATTATCCATGTGTTGATCCTTTGATATTGCAACTCTACCTAGACCCAATACCTTACTTTTACCAGTGTCAACAATTGTGATGTGGCTCTTGTCGGAAGGACGTAAGGTTGAGTCCATCAGAAGGCTTCTTTTGCTAGTCATGTGACTTGTACACCCACTATCAATAATCCATTCTGTAGACGCTGGTGTCATATCCTACAGTGCAGTTAGGGGGATAGGCTTCACGAAGAGAGTTGTGAAGCAAAAACATTTGACGAACCAGTGGGTTATGACAGCTTAGATCTAGATTAGGACTGATAGGGAGAGTAGCAAGCGATTCAGGAATGAAGTACATAGTAAGACCATTCGGGTATTTGATCTTGCGCCCTACAAGATGTTTAAGGTCCCAAGTGATAGCGTTAGAAAATTTTGGTTTTTTGCTGGAGACCTTTCCCTGCAAAAGAGAGTCAAGCCTTCTTAACCACCCACATCTTCAAGGGTGGCTTAGAAGCGATAAGTCTAAGTGCAGCGTCTGAAAACTTTGGCTTTGGGGCTCTAGCAAAAAGTCTTGCAGGTGGACAATAATACTCATAAGAATAAGCAGAATAGTTCTTGGTCTTATGAACATGGCGGTTTGATGAACCGCGCTCATATTCATAGGCCTGAGTATGGTTTCCCTGCAAAACATTTGCGTTAGTGCGACTCAGGTGAGTCTTCTGTCTGTATGAAGCCTTTGGGCCGTATGACGCCTGTGGTCTGGGGTTAGTCTTCTTCATCTATGGTGTCATGACGACATTCACAGGAAGATTTTCCAAACACCTTTTGGGCACCCAGATCTTCTTCATAGGCGGTCCATTCCTGCAGTTAGTACCAATGTACCTGGCAAACACTTCACCATTCTGATTCTTAAACAGTTTATAGTTTGCATCAAAGGATTCATCAATGACAATGGGGTTAGCACAAGTGAAGCCAGATAGACTGGATGGATCTGCTGAAGGTTCCTTTGTAGCGACCCATGTGGTTTTGGGATACTGCTCGGGTTTCCAGTAAGAGCCATCAGCATTCATTTTCCTTATGAACCGAACACCCTCTTTCCTCGGGTTTTGGTTCAAGATCTGCTTTTTGAGGACATCACATAGTGTCTAATACCCTTTAAGACTTTTGTACATCCCTGTTTCAAGCAATGTCTTCGACCTAGCATTCTCATCAGCAATAGGAGTGGAATCCTCAGCAGAGGGGTTAGTTTCCACATCAACAGTTGAAGATATTGCAACAGTAGCAGCAGTAGAACATTCAGCAATAGAAGTAGCATTATCACGCTCAATGCATTTAAGACATGGTGGTTCAAATCCTTCCTGAGCGGAACTGATCTGTTTGGCGCGAAGTGACTCGTTTTCCTTTTGAAGATCTTCATGAGCCGCTCTCAATTTCTAAAGATCTTGCTTCCTTTGAAGATAATCAGAGGAAAGCTCTTCATGAGTTGTTGAGAGCGTTTCATGACGACTTTCAAGTTCCTCATACTTAACGTGAAGATTTTTTATGTCTTTAATTAAGGATTCAGATCGAGTCATTTCAGCGCCCAACAGGGCATCGCTTTTGTCTAACAATTTTTGAATATGTTCCATGGCTTTCTGTTGTTCAGTTGCAATTTTAGCAAGTGTTTTGTAGCTGGGTCTTGAATCACAATCAGAGTCATCGTCACTAGATGTTTGATAGTGAGTAGTGCATGTGTTTACCTTGGCACCACGTGCCATGAAGCAGTAGGTAGGAGCAGAGTCGTCCTTGTCATTTGCATTGGCGTCGGTGGTGAAGTCATTGTCTTCAGTGTTGAAGATGGACTTGGCAACGTATGCTGTAGCCAGACTTGCAACACCAGAATCGGACTCCTCCTCAGACTCCACCTCCGCCTCCTCAGACGCAGACTCCTCCTCTGAATCCATTTCCTTGCCAACAAACGCACGTGCCTTGCCAGATGAGCTCTTCTTGTGTGATGAAGACTTTGAGGAAGACTTGGAAGAAGACTTTGAGTATTTCTTCTTCTTCTTGTCGTCAGAGTCATATTCCTTGCTCTTCTTCTTCTTTCTATTCTCATTGTCCCACTGCGGACACTCAGAGATGAAGTGGCCAGTTTTCTTGCACTTGTGACATGTTTTCTTCTTGTAGTCATGAGCAGAAGCTTCATCATTCGTTGAGCTTGATCGTCAAGACTTTCTGAAGCCTTTCTTCTTGGTGAATCTTTGGAACTTCTTTACAAGCATAGCAAGTTTCTTTCCAATGTCTTCAGGATTGTCAGAACTGCTGTCAGATTCTTCTTCAGATGTGGAGACAGCTTTTGCCATCCGGGCACGAGTTCTCCCATAGTTTGGACCGTAGATATCTCTTTTCTCAAAAAGTTGAAACTCATGTGTGTTGAGCCTCTCAAGTATGTCAGACGCATCGAGTGTCTTGAAATCAGGTCGTTCTTGAATCATCAGGGCTAGGGTGTCAAACGAACTGTCAAGTGATCTTAGTAGTGTCTTGACGACTTCATGCTTGGTGATCTCAGTGGCGCCGAGGGCTTGAAGCTCATTTGTGATGTCAGTGAGTCGGTCAAATGTGAGCTGGACAATCTCATTGTCATTTCACTTGAAGCGGTTGAAGAGGTTGCGAAGAACGCTGATTCTCTGATCTCTCTGGGTTGAGATGCCTTCGTTGACCTTGGAGAGCCAGTCCCAGACCAGCTTATATGTTTCCAAAGCGCTCACACGGCCATACTGTCCTTTGGTCAGATGACCACAGATAATGTTCTTGGCAGTAGAGTCCAGTTGAATGAACTTCTTGACATCAGCAGCAGTGACACCTTCTCGAGCCTTGGGAACGCCGTTCTTGATGACATACCATAGGTCGACGTCAATGGCTTCAAGATGCATGCGCATCTTATTCTTCCAGTAGGGATATTCAGTTCCATCGAAGACGGGGCACGCAGCGGAGACTTTAATTATCCCTGCAATCGACATAGCTAAAACTCCAGGTGGTTAAACCGAATCACACAGAACAAGGGAGCACCTCGCTGTGATACCAATTAAAAGTGTGTTATATCAACTAGAGGGGGGTGAATAGGCAATTTTTATTGAAGTCTTCAAAACATGGAAGTTTCGAAGACAAACGATAAAAATAAACCTATTACCATGTAGCGGAAGTTAGACTACACTAGATAAACCATAGTCATGTATTCAGTGAAGTGAAAGGACAATGACTATCAGTAGCTAGGTAGTAAGGATCAGGCAGGAAGATATTAAGAAGCCAAACGGATCACACAGTCACTCAGTGAAGACAAAAGATAGAGCAAACATACAATGACTTCACACAGAGTAACAGTAAGTAAAGAGAAGGGAAGGATGAAACCAGTGACTCGTTGAAGACAAAGATTTGTTAGACCAGTTCCTGTTGCTGTGACAACTGTACGTCTGGTTAGGGCGGCTAGGTATTTAAACCAAAGGACACACAGTCCCGGACACCCAGTCCTGAACACGCAGCTCAAGACACCCAGTCCTCACCGTATTCCCCTTGAGCTAAGGTCACACAGACCTTGCCCAATCACTCTGGTAAGTCTTCAAGGTAGACTCCCAAACCTTCGCAGACTTCGTTCACCGGCAATCCACAATGTCTCTTGGATGCTCAGAACGTGACGCCTAACCGGCTGGAGGATGCACAGTCCTCAAGTGTAATAAGTCTTCAGATCACTCAGGCAAGAAGAATTAAGTGATGCCTAATTCTCTTTGGCTCTGGGAGGTTAGGGCTTTATCCTCGCAAGGAATTCTCTCTCATAGGCTTCGAGGTGGGTTTCTCTCAAACGACAAAAGCCGTACTCTGAATCTGAGCAGCCAACCGTTTATGGTTGTAGGGGGTGGGCTATTTATAGCCACTAGGCAACCTGACCTGATTTGTCCGAAATGACCCTGGGTCACTAAGGAACTAACACGTGTTCCAATAGTCAGATTTCAAACTCACACGGCAACTTTACTTGGGCTACAAGCAAAGCTGACTTGTCCGACTCTGGACAAGATTTGCTCTGATAGTCTTCACTCGAAGACATAGGTTTTTGTTTAAGCATCACTTCAGTCATTCTGACTGGTTCTCTTGGACCCCACTTAACAGTATGGTGGTTCCTATGACTCGACATAGAAGAAAAAGAACTACGAAAGATCTAAGTCTTCGAGCTCCATAGGCTTCATGCGGTGTCTTCTCTTGTCATAGTCTTCAATGTGAATATCTTCATATACCACCTTTGACATCAATGTCTTCATACATTTTTAGGGCTCATCTCTTTTAGGAAAACCGAATCAATGAGGGACTTCTACCTGTGTTATCCTGCAATTCTCACAAACACATTAGTCCCTCAACTAGGTTTGTCATCAATACTCCAAAACCAACTAGGGGTGGCACTAGATGCACTTACAGGTCCCAACTGTTAGGCACTTCCTTGCGTGCGAAGATGTAGCTAGTGGGTCCCAGCAGTCAGGGGGGCGAATCATTTTTTTGCCCAGACACACTTCCTTGCGTGCGAAGGTGTAGCTGGTGGGTCCCAGGAGTCAGGGGGGAAATGTTTTTTTCATGAAATATGGTTGCCCGTCCAGTGGGTCCCTGCTGTCAAGTGGAGGAATAATTATTTTGCACGTAATAAGGAGGCACTTCCTTGCTGCGGCCGTGGACCCAGCTGTCAGCCTCTCCACGTACAGTCCACGTCTGATTGAAGCCGTTCCTTGACCACGTTGACCATGCCACGCCGAGAGCACCAGGGCGGTGGACGACGGTGAGGCCTAGGAAGGGGACGATGCGGAGCCGGGGAAGACGCGGCAGTGGATGCCCACGCGTAGAGGAGTACGAGGGTTCACTAGTTCGCTGCAGTGTGAGGCTATCGTCACCATAGAATAACAGGGGGTGTGGGTGAGTAGAGGGTTGGCCTGGCCAGCGGTGGGAGTAGTAGGGGGTGGTGAGGCCTCCGCCGCATCGCAGCCGGCCACGGGAGGCAGGAGCATGAGGCACGACCGGCGCTGGTTAGGGCGGCTGGAGCAAGAAGACGAGAGGTTGAAGAAGCACTACGGCCGTTGGATGGACATTATATGGTCACTGGAGCTAGAATCGCGCATATTGACTAAGTTGACAAAGCCCTCCGTCCCCGTCAACTTAGTAGGCCCACAAGTCAGCCTGCCACTATACCGAGTCCCAGCTAACAGGGGGAGTATTCATTTTTTTTGTGAGTAATAAGGAGGCACTTCCTTGCGTGCGATGATATAGCTGGTGGGTCCGAGCTGTCAGCGGCGGTAACATTTTTTAGCGAAATACAGAGGCCCTTTCGGTGGGTCCCTGACGTTAGGTGGAGGAATCATTATTTTGTGCGTAATAAGGAGGCATTTCCTTGCGTGCGGCCATGGACCCAGCTGTCGGCCTCTGCGCGTACAGTCCACTTGAAATACATGTCGGTCGTTGACCATCACTACTAGGGAAAACCTTATACACAGAATCTTAGCAGCAGCGCGGCATAAAAACAGGTGCTTCTGCTAAGTAGTAGCAGCGCGGCTACGGAAAGCTCGCTACTGGTGCAAACTTAGCAGTAGCGCGTGACGCTTAAACCGCGCTGCTACAAAAATCCACCGACAGTACACAACGACATAAGTTTACCAGTAGCGCGACGCCAAGGAGCGCGCTGCTGCTAATGCCATAGTAGCAGCGCACTTTTTTGTCACCCCGCTGCTGCTAATTTTGAAACTGTGCACAGGGTTGGCCCGTTTAGCAGTAGCGCGTGACAGGAAAGAGCGCTATTGCTACGCTCTTAGTAGCGGCGCACTTTCTCTCCCGCACTACTGCTAAGACGCAGGACCCACCACCTTTTCCACCTCCCCTCCCCATCTCCTCTCCTCCCTTTCCCCTACCCTTCCACATCCTCCCTCTCTCACTCTTCTTCTTCCTCAATACTTCTCCCCCATTACTCTCCCTCTTCTACCTACCTTTCTCTCTCTTCATTACTCCTAGCTATAACTACACCACCTCCATTAATTAATCTCCTTTCTCTTTTTCCTCCCCCCTCCACTAGTTGAAGTTGTCTCCTCCCAAATTAGCTAGCTAGGTAGATGTAGCATTTAGTTAAGTGACCTATTTGCCCCCTATCTAGATCTTTCTTTGTCAAGAAGAGCTTTGTTCACTTTTGACCTCCCTATATCATCATCTCCACCGTGTGCTCGATCTCGAGATAGAGGTGTGATTAATATTTCATGCTTTTGCAAAATGGAAATATGTTTATGCATGTGTGTGTGATATTTTTATGGAAATTGTGTGTGTGGCATGAGTTGATGCCAAATTGTGCATTGAGTTGCCTATGTTTTGCCGAAATGTCGATTTATTTCCGTTTCGGCGAATTCCGGGAAAACTCTAGATCTATATATGTCCTACTTTTAAGGAAGGTCATGCCGAATTTTTGTATGACTTTGATGAATGCACACATTTTTATAATCAAATTGTTTATTATTACCGTGCAGAGTTCACGATGGTTAGTGGAATGATGGTGGACAGGTGGTTGCGGTCAGCAGTGGAGGACATGAAGGAAAATAACCTGACAAAGGTTTTATGTCCGTGTCGAAAATGCAAAGGAATAGTTTGGCTTAACCCCCATGTCGATGGTCGTGTCGAAGCGCACCTGCTCATGACTAGTTTCATGGATGGCTATACTCGGTGGATAACTGAAGATGAGGATGACGATGTTGAGGATGCCGACGGGGCAGGCAATGATGACACGGGGCAAGACGAAGAGATGATCGATAATGGCGGCGGGGAAGAGGCCGGACATGGCGGCGGAGAAGGGGCCGGACATGGCGGCGGAGAGAACGACATGGACTCCACGCACCAGAGTTCGTTGGTACTAAGTTCAATCGTGCGGGACCCTCATGTTCAAGCTTTGCTTCGCAAGGAGACGTGAGAGAGTTGCTTCTAGAGAGGAGGCTAAGCTGGAGCAACTAGTGGTAGACTCGAACACTCCATTGTATGATGATTGCAATCCTGAGGTGACCTGCTTGAGTTTCACGCTCCAAGTGCTGAAGACGAAGGCTAAAAACAAATGGACCGACACTAGCCTCGATGAGCATCTCAAGTACCTAAAGGATGTTCTTCCCGAGGGTAATCTATGTCCTAGTAGTGTTGATGGGGCCAAGAAGATCGTGTGCCCTCTTGATCTGTCACACGTTAGATACCATGCATGCATCAACGATTGCATAATTTATCAGAAGGAGCACGCGGAAAAAACAAGTTGTCCAGTGTGCAATGCTTCTCGATACAAGAAGGCCGGGAAGAAATGTCCCCAGAAAGTGGTATGGCACTTACCGACCACTCCCCGTCTCCAAAGGTATTTTGTAGATCCCAAGGAAGCAAAGCTAATGTGCTGGCATGCGGAGAGGAAGAAGCCCGACGATGGAGATGATCCGAAGCTGAGACACGTCAAGGATGGAAGCCAGTGGAGAGCGTTGAACAGCTTGTATCGGTATTTTGAATGTGATGCAAGGAATATCGTGCTCGGCGCGTGTACCGATGGCATGAATCCATTTGGAAACCAGAGCACCAACCATAGCACATGGCCCGTGTTTGTATGGATGTACAACCTCCCCCTGGTTGTGCATGAAATCGAAGTACATTCACATGAGCATGCTTATTCAAGGGCCGAAACAACCAGGAAATAATATTAATTTGTATCTGGGGCTACTTAAGGAGGAGTTATACACGTTATGGAAAACACCGGCCAAGACATGGGACGCCAGCAAAGGCGAGTATTTCAACATGAGAGCCGCGCTGATCACGACAGTGCACGACTACCTTGGTTACGGATATGTCGCAGGCCAGGTGTGCCATGGATATTGCGGATGCACGCGGTGCATGGATGATACGACGTAGCTAACATCAAGCAAAGATGGCAGGTCTGGGAAAATCGTGTACATGGGGCATCGAAGATGGCTCGAACAGGACGACCCGTGGAGAAACCGTGGAGATCTATTCAATGGTCACGCTGAGCATCGAGGACCTCCACGTAAGCGGAGCGGTGCCGAAATCAATGAGATGTTGAAAAACTGGAAGGAGTGCCCCGCGCCGAGAAAGACGATGAGAAAGGTCCAATGATGTAATATATATGTTCCTATTATGCTGAGGAAAAGAAAAAAGGGAACTGGTTATAGCAACAGCGCTTTAGTGAAAAAGAACTACAGCTAGTCAAGGTAGAAGTAGCGGTTTCTGCAGAAAATCGCTACAACTAGTCAAGGTAGCAGTAGCGGGTTTTGCAGAAAACCGCTACTGCTAGTCGAGGTAGGAGTAGCGCGTTCCATGTAAACGCGCTACTGCTACGTCCACTTAACCCAAAATTCTCCATCTCCCTGCTTCATCCCGCCTCTTTCCCCCCAAATCTCCACTCTCTCTTCCCCGGCCCCGTCGCACCACCACGCCCGCCCCCGACCTCGGCGCGCTCGCCCCCGACCCCGGTGTGCTCGCCCCCGACCCCGGCGTGCTCGCCCCCGACCCCGCCGCACCCGACCCCGTCGCGCTCGCCCCCGACCCCGCCGCCCATGACCCAGACACGCTCGCCCCCCACCCGTCGGCCCTCGCCTCCCTCCTCTGCTTCCTCCCCTCCCAACCTCGGCCGTCGTCGGGCCTGCCTCCTCGCCCTGCAGCCTCTGTAAACCACCGCCCCTCTCTCTCTCTACTAGCTAGGGTTAATTTACTTAGGTATTAGTTATGTTAATTAGGTTATCTATTTAGTTATGAATTTAGATAGGTTTCAAAATTTGCTGAATTTATATGCAAATTTGAACTGGACATGTGATATGTGGATATGTCATGTTTTGGACATCTCATGTTTTGGTAAATGATCCGAGTTGCCTATGTTACGCCGGAATGTTGATTCATTTCCATTCCAGTGAATTTCAGGCGCTCGATATGTCCATTTTTTAGCAAAGGTCGTGCCAAAATTTCCCGTGAATAAAGGCATGATTTGTGCTACATCGTTGGCATATCAAGTGCTGGCACATAGATTTCTTTTTATCTCATTTCTCATTTATTCATACTTTTAGAAATAAATGAGGACACTTAATCATAGGAAACATGTCGAACAACGAAGAAACTGGGCCTTCTGACCAAGATGCAGATGAGATGGATTATGAGGGTGAACAAGACTACCTCGACTTTTTGACTGCTATGCAAGGTTTGCATGTCCGCCTCGATGATGGTACTGACACCGACACCGACACCGACGGCGCCGGCACCGATGGCGGCGCCGAGACCGGTGGGGAAGGTATCGCCGGGGAAGATACCGGCGCCGATGCCGGTACCGAAAAGAGGCATAAGAAGCAGAGGATACGAAAACCTAACAAACTAGGGATTGGACGACTTGTGATCACAAAGATGGCACCTGGCAAGTTTGAGCCGTTAGAGCCGGAAGAACCTCGCAAGTGCTATCGGAACCAATAGGATGAATCCTACGGGAATGCACGAGCATCAATGACGATGACTTAAGGAGTAAAGAACATTTCACGTAGTTGCTCCTAACGAAGTTGCACAAGAGATTCAAGTTCCCCGATCGGGATGATAACATAGAACAACCGTGGGATGATCCGAAGATGAAAAAGATTAACAATCACGCCATGGGCATGTTCAGCAATGATTTGGCCTCCTGGAAATTGAGGGTGAAATGAGCTATTGAGGCTGAGGAACCCCTGTCCAAGATTCTGGAGGAAAATCCGACACTTACGAAAGAGGAGTTCTAAAAGTTCAAGGACACTTGCGCTACCGAGGACGCCATGGCTAAGGCTGCGAAATTCAAGAGCCTTCATCAAAGGAACATGGGGAAGCATCGCCTCGGAAGTCATGGCTACCTCGGTAAAAGGCCCATATGGGATAAGGAGGACGCGGAACGTGAAGGCGCAGGTCTCCCAGACCCCTTCGCGAAGTTCACCAAACCCTTGGAGCATGACTTCATCAGGGCCCGCTACAAGTGGGACAAGGAGAAAAAGGTTTTTTACACGGACATGATCACGAGGAAATTGATTAGACTACTGGAGAAGCAACACCAGCTTGCAGCCGAAAACCCTACTTCTCCGATGAGGCCCAAGTGGGACACCCCTCTCAACCGGGCCTTGAACGAACTTAAGGGACTCCCTTTGGGCAAGCGGCTGCAATATGGTCGTGTGCACGGCGCTGGAGATGGCGCCATGTGGAAGGTGTTTTACAACGAGGGCCCAGAGGCCAAGAAGCAGAAAAAGAAGTTTAGTCAGGCGGACATCGACGTGAAGGTGAAGCTTGCGGTCGAGAAAAAAGCAGCTGAGGACGCGAAAAAAGCAGCCGAGGACAAACATGAGTTGCTACAACAGGCAGTCAATGCAGCTGTAACTTCCTGCAGAAATGATTTTGCTACTAACTTGGTTCCAGTTATCATCAACTGGACGAAGGAAAATCCAGACAAGACGATACATGATTTCCCGTTGCCCAGTTTCGTCGGGAGCAACTCCATGAACAACAACACCATCGCACCATCACTTGCTCAAGCAACTGGGCCTCCTCTCGCAGCCACTCCCGCTCATAGCAGCCCGTCCTCAGTCTCTGGCGCGCTTGGTGGGCCTTCGTCTTTGGTTGAGCTCGACGCCATCACGGTAATTACATGTCGCACCAACATATATATATATATATAATATTCCATTTTTGTTGCCTTTCGGATGTTTTACGCCACAAACATATGTGTTTGCAGGCAAAAGAAACCCCGTGCACCATACTCTACTTGATCAAAGGCCAGAAGGTTGACATGGGAAAGGGGATGATAATTGACCCCTTGCAACCCATGTTCCACAACCAGCCGATCCCTGCTACGCACTTCAGGGTTAGCTTGTCCAGTGTGAAATCGGGGCACGAGGATTTGCCTCCTCCAGTACAACATGTGGGAGCGGACGACGAGACCCCGCCGCAGATTGGAAGTTGCAAGGGTTGGGTGCTGCTATGGCCGAAGAATCTTATTCGTCTGGAGCCGGCCGAGAGCACACCAATAACCACACATCAACAAGCATGTGCGGAGATCACCACCCCGCCTACGCAATTACCAGCTCATGTAGTGCCGGGTGAGAGCGGCGGACGACATGATGAAGGGGGTGCAATAGTGCTGGCTGATGTAATTTGTCCTGTAGAACAGAGAATGGATGATGAGACGGAGGTCGACCCGATGGATTTCCTCAGTACAAACGCGTATGAATGTGACATAGAATTGATGAGTCAACCATATGACGAATCGGGCTATCAGCTTGCTAATGAGGATATGGATGATATGCCCGTGCAGGAAGGTCGTAGCAGGGATTGCAAAAAGTCTCTCTTCATGAAATCCTCACAGGACACACCTGAAGATGCCGCCTCAACAGAGGCTCAACTATCCTAGCGCGAGGGTCGTACAGTACTTAGCCCGACAACATTGGGGTAGGGGTTAAGGAAGGGTCTAGAAGGTGTGCCGAAGAAAAAGGAGAGACAGAGATCAGGGAAGATAGGTGCCTCCAAACAAGCCAGAGCACATAGCAGCCAAACGATGCATTCTGAAGAGCGTGGACCCGTGAAAGGTGCGGCCATGTTCCATATCACGGGCAAGCCGATGCTACCACTGAAACCACTGGAGGCACTATCATGTGCTGTCGACTGAGGAAAGCCTACTGGCCTCAAAGGATCCAGGATATCCGACATACGCGGCTCGTGTGCCTGAGGAGAAGTGCTACGTCGAGACACGGCCTGCGGAGGTGTTCTTCCTGTGGTTTGACCATATCTTTGAGATGTTTCTGACAAGGCGGCTCGATTTTACAATCGCCCGCCTTTTTGCGCTACATATGAGCTCTGTCATGAACAGTGAAGAAGTCTCACAAATCTGTGTGGCGGATCCGTACTACATGCACGAGTCTTTCTAGTCTCGGCGACTTTGAGCGTGAAACTGCTAGGGACTACCTCCAAAACTTCATGGTATAGAATAAGGACCAGGAAATTGTCCTCGTGCCTTACCATCCAAAGTAAGTCAGTTTCGAACAACCCTTTCATACATTTCAATCATTCCTTCTCTCTCTATGGGGAATAATTTGAGGTGTCTTTTCCCCGCAGCAATGGGCGCGCCATCCTTATTGTTCTTTATCCGCAAGTCTCCCACGCCGTGTATTTTGACCCTTCCAGAGACTACGAGAAAAAAGACTACACCCACATAATGAATATTCTAGACGATGCTCTCCAAGGCTTCAGCTTTAGAGGTGGCCACATGCAGATCAGGAAACAAAGGAACAAGAAGATGGGTTTCGCGCATAAAACTAACTTCTCCTGCATCCAAGTCCCAAAACCAAGCAAGAAGGATGGATTGTACATCCTCCATCTCATGAATCAGTTCAACACGGATCACCAAAAGCTTCTCATGAGAAGCAGAAATGATGATCATATCCACAAGTGGCTAGAATCTCATGAAGAAGTGGATTATAAACTTAGAGATGACTTCTTTCGCATCCAAACCGACATTGTGACGATCATCATGAAATAAGTCGTCGATGAGAAGGGGATGTTCCACCACGGCCCTATATCGCGAGCTGACGTCCGAACTCATATAGGCATGCAACATCTAGATCTCACGCCGTCCAAGAAGCTAGGGTCCATCCTCGATGATATGGAAGGATGGAACTTCTAGTGATCTATGATGCCGATGATGATTTTATGTGTCGGTTGAACTTGTATACTATTTGTAGTGATGCAACTTTGTGATGTCCATGATCCCTGCCGAACTTGCGTAACGCTACTTTGTTAGTTTGCGTACGATGACCTGCGTACCTCTAGTTAATTAATTTGCATACTGTATGTTGCATCTAGTTGCTAACCCTTTGTTTTTCGGTGTTCTCTAGTATATTTTGTTGCATATATATGATTGTACATCCTCTTCATGAACATGCATCTCTAACAGGTACCTAGTTTCTTGATGGCGAGATGGAACTGCTATGTCGTGTACAAAGGGAAGGTTCCGGGGGTGTACAACGAGTGGCATGAGTATCAGGCGCAAGTGAATGGGTTCTCGGACGCCATCCATAAAGGCTTCAAAAGCAGACAAGAAGGAGAAGCTAGTTACTTGAGGTTCACGCTAGCGCGAGAGAGGACTCGTAACCGCCATCTCATGTACTGCATAGTTCTGCTCTCACTCATAGTGATAGCTCTTCTCGCGTATACCGTTGTTTAGATGGATGATGTTGTAGTTGCAAGTATTCGAGACTTGCATGTATTGCTATTTTCGAGATGATGACAAGATACCACTTTGTGTTGGATGATGATTATGACCAGACTATTTGTATGTATATGCTATGATTACATTTGTGGTCTCGCAGGCATTTGTATGTGTATCATGATGACATTTGTATGTGCTAAAGATTCTTCTATAAAGCCTGTTCAAATACAAAACAAATATGCCGAAAAAACAAAAAAACTACTAAAATTAGCAGTAGCGAGTGCAGAAAAGTTAGTAGCAGCGTGGTTGTAGCAGTAGCGCGCACAGGGGAAGCTCGCTATAGCTATTAGCAGCAGCGAGGTTCCTTTAAGCGCGCTGCTGCAACACTTGTGTAGCAGTAGCGCGGTGGACCAGCACTACTGCTATACGTTAGCTATAGCGCCTTATTGGTAGCGCGGGTACCCGCGCTGCTGATAGCCTTTTCCCTAGTAATGCATGTTGACCAGGCCGCGCCAAGAGCACCAGGGCGGTGGACGACGGCGAGGCCTAGGAACGGAATGACACGGAGGCAGGGAAGACTCAGTAGTTGTTTCCCACGCGGAGGGGAGTACGACTGTACGAGGGTATACTGGTTCGTCTGCCGTCGTCGGAGAATAACAGCAGGTCTGGGTGAGTAGAGGGATTGCTAGGCGAGCCATGGGAGTACTGTGGGGCGGTCAGGCCTGCGCGGCAGCACAGCTGGCCGCGGGGAGGAGGGAGCAGATAGTCCCGCCGGTGCATGTTTGAGCGGCTGGAGCAGGAAGAGCAGAGATTGAAGAAGCACGACGGCCGTTCGATGGACATCCAACAGTCACTGCTTGTGCGTCAACCTTTTTTTGGAAAGCCTCAAATCTATGGAAAACAGCATACAGCCCATCTGCCATTATTTCTAATAATTTACAGCACATTTGCTAATTCTTAAGCTTTTTTTGGAGCCCATATTCTTTTTGTTAGCATTACAGCCCATATTGTGGCCACGGTTAAAAAATTATACGAAATTTTGCATATTTCGGTGCGGTTCGAACTGTTTTTAATCCTGAAATTTTGACTCACATTCAAACTAATTTGAAAAATAAATGTATATCAATATAAAATCCAACAAATTCTCCATGCATAAAAATTAATGTAATTTAAGATCTTGAAATGAAAAAAAGATATTTGAAACTAATTGCCGGTTTGATGTGTTTTAAAAATGTACAGCCCATTTCTCATTACTGATGGGCCATTTTCTCGGCCAGCCGAATGAAAGCTCTCCTCGTCTTGGAAGATTTGCAGCCCAACAGGCCTGACAAAGCGACTTATTTGGAAAATCACAAAAAAACTGGTCTGTGGCCGTGGACCCAGCTGTCAGCCTCCTCACGTACAGTACTCTTCCGATGGAAGTCATTCCTTGACCACGTTGACCATGCCGCGCAGAGAGCACCATGGCGGTGGAGGACGGCGAGGCCTGGGAAGGGGACGACGCAGAGCCGTGGAAGACGCGGCAGTGGAAGCCTCCGCGGAGAGGAGTACGAGGGTTCACTGGTTCGGCTGCGGTGTGAGGCTGCCGTCACCGCAGGGCCTGGCCAGCGGTGGGAATAGTAGGGGGCGGTGATGCCTCCGCGGCAGCACAGCCGACCACGGGAGGCAGGAGCATGCGGCACGACCGGCGCTGCTTTGGGCGGCTGGAGCAAGAAGACTAGAGGTTGAAGAAGCACTACAGCCTTTGGATGGACATCGTACGGTCACTGGAGCTAGAATCGTTCATATTGACTAAGTTGACAAAGCCCTCCGCCCCGTCAACTTAGTAGGCCCACAAGTCAGCCTCCGACAATGGTGGGTCGGGGGTATTCATTTTTTTGTGTGTAATAAGGAGGCACTTCCTTGCGTGCGAAGATATAGCTGGTGGGTCCGACTTGTCAGCGGGGGAACATTTTTTTCGCGAAATACAGAGGCCCTTCCGGTGGGTCCCAGCTTCCAGGTGGCGGGATCATTATTTTGCGCGTACAGTCCATGGCCGATGGATGTCGGTCGTTGACCACATAGACTAGGCCGCGCCGAGAGCACCATGGCGGTGGACGATGACGAGGCCTAGGAAGGGAATGACACGGAGCCGAGGAAGACTCGACAATGGTTGCCCACGCGGTGGGGAGTACGAGGGTTTACTAGTCCGGCTGCCGTCGCCGGAAAATAACAGGAGGTGTGCGTGATTAGAGGAATGGCCGGACCAGCAATCAAGTAGGGTGGGGCGGTGCGGCCTGTGTGGCAGCACAACTGGCCACGGGAGGCGGGAGCAGGCAGTCCCACCGGAGCTGGTTTGGGCGGCTGGAGCAAGAAGATCAGATATTGAAGAAGCAGCACGGCCCTTGGATTAACATCCAACGGTCACTCTTGCTAGAATCATTTGTGGACAAAGTTGACAAAGCCAAAGTACACGTCAATCTAGTAGACCCACAAGTCAGCCTCCAAATCTGTCCCAAACAGCATACAACCCGAAATTTCTAGCCAGATTCAAATTAATTTGAAATCTAAATATACCTTAATTTAAATTCAATGAAATTTTACCCGCACAAAAACAATGAAATTTAAAATATCAAAATCCGAAAGAAAACAGTATTTTGGAAATAATTGCATGTTTGCTGTACTTTTTCATTTTACAGCCCATTTATTATTACTTATAACCCATTTCTTATTACTTATAGCCCATTTTCTAGGCAAAATGCATCCCTCCTCATCTTGAAAGATTTCCGGCCCACCAGGGCGTAGAAAAGCATGTCAGCCTACGTTGGTTATTCTGCAAAAAACAAAATAGCTGGCTAGCCATTTTCAGAAAGGAAAAAAACAAACTGGGCTGGTCATGTGCTAAACATATGAAATAAAAGCCTGGGCTAGATGGGCCACGGGTCCCGCACAACCCAGTTGATACCCTTCTCCGTCCCGAAAAACAAAATTACTGCACGCTGCTGGGTCCCTACTGTCATCCTCACCATGTACAGTCATCTCCTTATTCTTCCTGGTTGTTGACCATGTTGACAACACCGAAGGGCGGCGCCGCGACGAGCGAACCAAGGCGGAGGATGATGGTGAGGCCTCGGATGGGAACGAACAGGAGCCGGGGAAGATCACAGCCAGTCGTGGGAGGCGGTAGCAGGGGGTCCCGTCGGCGCTGGTTTGGCTTTGGCGGCTCGAGGAAGAAGAGACTGAAGAAACGCGATAGACGTTGAATGTCAATCCAACGGTTAAGGTTGGCACAATCGTTTGTTGACTAAGAGGACACCAAGTAGCATACTTTTTTATCTATAGAAAGAAAATCAAAGACTTGGGAAGGCGTACAGAACAAGCTAGTGTACCAGTAAAGAGACGTTGCCGAGTTTTAGAAAAAAGAAAGACGTGCTCCAGTAGCTGGTTCGAATCCAAACCTTGACTATGACTATATATGGTGCTATGCTACTCTGCAAGTAATGAAACTGACATATCCAACGTTCGCTTATCCTCTTCTCTACTTACTCTGCCTAGCATCAGAAGCTCTGGCCGCAGCAACCATGTCCACTGGCTGCTCGTCCACCTGCTCTTCAGCAGGCAACAACCAGATATGCGCCAAGTCGCCACCCGTACCATCGCCTGTGGGTCTCATTACACTCCCGCTGGCACGCGCACCGCAGCCGATTGCTCATCGCAACCCGCTGCCGTTGGTGTGGTGCCACTGCTGCAAATCACACAGAGTCACCCACCGCATCTCAACCACAATCTGCATCCCTTGTCGAGTCTTCTACAAATGCCCGAATCATGGGGTAATAATATGTTTAAGTGTTGTTCTGCTGCTTTCAGTTGCTAATTTTTTTAATAGTTTGGTTGATGATCTTCTAATTTGATTCGTGCAGAAAAGGGAAGATTCGTGTGATTTGTATTTCTGGGAAGTTGCTGATGTGGGGGAATGCAACTACGCTGATTATTTGGTTAGTCAAGGAATCCCAATACCAATAGGTTGGGGTGTTGGACAAGTAATTGAAGGAACGGCAGAAGAGGAAGATGCAGAGCAGAAGGTTAAAGATGCAGTTCCTCTGATCATGGCCAAGCAACAGCTGCTGAACGGCCTTGACAGTAATGAGGAGATGAAAGAGCGTGTGAAGATAATGGGCAAAATCGATGTGCTCTATAGGATGATTGTCTCTTTATTTGAAGTGTATGTAGCACTCGTGATGTATTCAGTGGCTACGACATGAGCACTTTCCTGAAACTAGTAATGAATGAAACCTGTGTAGCAGGCTGGGTGTAGTGTTGTGAACATCTAATGATTTCTATTGACGGAAATCAGGGGGTATCCCCTTTTGCTCATATAAATAAATAAATAGCAAAGGCCCTATCGGGTCAGCTTTGTTCTCATTCAACGATGTCGAGAAAATTGCAGTCCAACAGCAAACTATGTCATCAAATTCAATTTCACAGCCAAATATGAGTACAACTAAACAACAATGTCATGATGTTTTAGTTGTCATACAATCACCAAACATAAATCAGCTTACATAACAAGTGATGCTCTCACAGCAAAATACTAAACAACATATTCATCAGGTTTCAGTTGTCATAGAAACCACAATTTCACATAGTAGATAAAAAACATCTTCTGACAGGCAAATACGACAAAAGCAATGTAATCATCATCCGCAGCAGTGTCAATATCTTCGCCATGTGTATCAGTCTGAATTGTAATTCCCCACGGTGTCATCTTCTTCTTCGCCCTCAACGTCCTCGAACGTTGGCTTCTTCTTGATCAACTCTTGTATGTCCACAGCATGACAGGCAATCTTTCACCGACGTCATTGACGTGATGGCTCTCAAAGATATTAGGAACATCTGTGTTATCTTGTACATCGCTACATGCAAATGTGTCTTCCAAGAAAAATATATGTGTTGCTTGATTTGCCAAAATAAAAGGCTCGTTGGTCTGGTATGCCGCCTTAACATTGATGGATTTGAAATAATCATCAGCTCTGGGTTTTGCGATCCTGGAAAATAGGTTATACCAATGACAGCACAACAGAACCACACACCAATGATCCTCGAAACTGGAGATATACTACAACTAAACAATGTCTGTTATGTTAGCATACATTTCAGTTGTCCCTTTGTCATACGTATCCGTGCTCATGATGGCACTATTTTGTGTCTTCCTGCCTTCGTCTCGTGCAAGGGTGTTATAGCGCACATCTCCAACAACGCAAGATTCATAATGTCTTACCCGAGTATCAGGACCCATTGCTAGTGAGTAAAGGGCATCATCAACTACCTGCCCATCCTCCCGCATCTTCTTGACCTATGGTTAGAAAATAGACAAGACGATCATCTTATGTACTCAATATATTAAAAGAACTGACAGTGCACTTCAAAACCTTACATGGTTCTTGAACCATTTCGCAAATCCTGCCATAACCAGTTTGTCAATGTTTCTTGGATTTTGCAGCAGTAACTCCTCTTTGTAGATGCTGCACAACATAGTGATCGCGTCAAACATCTAAATATATAAGAATGTGCTGCAAGTTTAGTAGATTACAATGTATAAGCTGCAGTACTGCACTTACTTGATATAAGGTAGTATCTCAGGACAATTATTCAACACATACCAAACCATTTTGTCCAAATCTTTAGGTTTGTCCTCTTGTTGACTCTTCCCTGTAACTCGAACAGAATAATCGAAAACATTGAGCCCGGGATTGTCTTCACCCACCTCTTTGCTAAGCTAATCAGCTATTTCAATGTATTTTGAGCAGAATGTCAACGCATCTGTAGCAATGTAGGCCTCTGCAATGGAACCCTCGGGTCTAGCTCTGTTCCTAACATAGCCCTTGAAAGTGCCTAGCGCCTTTCAATAGGGTACATCCAGCCATACTGTGCTGGACCTCTAAGTAGTGCCTCATCAGGTAGATGAACAGCCAAATGCACCATCACATCAAATAAGGCTAGAGGATATATCTTCTCAAGGTCGCATAGGATAGTTGGTATCTTGTCTCTAAGACGCTCCAAAGCATCTATCCTGATATTCCTACTGCAGATTTCCCTGAAGAATTGTCCCAACTCTGCAACTACTTTGTATAAGTTAGGGCGGCCCAATCCTCTAAGGATAACAGGTAAAACCCTTTGAAGTAGGACGTGGCAGTCATGACTTTTCAACCCTTGTACCTTGTGTCCATCTGCACTGACTCTCCTTTCAGGGTTGGAAGCAAATCCATGTGGGAATCTCACACATGACAGGACCTCATAGAATTCTTTTCTTTTTACCTTGTCCAAGACGTACACATCTGGTGCCATAGCCCGTGGTTTACCTTCATCTTGCACCTGCAAATCCTTTTTGATACCCAGGTGTGTCAAATCAATTCTAGATTTTAAGGTATCTTTCGTCTTGCCTTCAATATTAATAAGTGTGCCGATAATGCTGTCACATATATTTTTCTCGATGTGCATCACATCAAGATTATGTCGTAGATCCAAATCTTCCCAATACTCCAAGTAACACAAAGTGGACCTGTGGGTAAACAATAATCTCTCTTCTACCCTGCCACACTTCCTTTTCCCGCTACCATTACCAGGATGGTTTCCTGGTGTAATATTCCTGACCTTCTCTAATTCCACTTGCAACTCATCGGCGGTGAGCCTCTTTGGCACATCACGGTTTTCATGCTTTGCATTGAACACATGTATTCGGTATTTTCTAGGATGCGGCTTGTCCTTGTCAAGGAAATGGCGGTGTCCAATGTAACAGATCTTGCTAAGTACTGCATATGACAGCGGATTCCTGTCACAGCACATGCATTGTAACCATGTGTCGTTCGCCTTGACATAGTGCCCAAAGCCGGATAATCATGGATGCACCAAATTATAACAGCACACAGAAAAAAATCAGCTGGTGGGCTGCTATATAGGTCTCGAGTGAGAACACCCTTCCATAACTGTTGAAGTTCCTCCACAAGAGGCTCCATGAACAAATGAAAATCCTTTCGAGGACTTTTTGGACCTGGGATGAGCAAGGCCATCATGTAGTTTGATTCTTTGGTACAGACATTTGGAGGCATGTTGTAAGGTATAACAAGCACTGGCCACATGCTATATGTGGCGCTCTGGTGGCCAAATGGGTTAAATCCATTTGAAGCTAAGCCATGTCTAATGTTTCTCGAGTCAACAGCAAACTCTTTGTGTTTATCATTGAAGCTTTTCCACTCACTATCATGAGATGGATGGCTCATTACATTCTGATCTCTGTACTCCTGGTTACTAGAATGCCATGGTACATCCTCTCTTGTTTCAGCATCATGAAACAACCTCTGCAATCTTGGTGTAATTGGAAAATGTCTCAGAACATTATGAGGAATCCTCTTCACATCAACGTCATCTTTCCATCTTGATGATTTGCATTTCGGGCATTCACTTGAGTTGGCATATTCCTTCCGGAACAGAACACAATTATTCTTACAAACATGGATCATATCATATCCAATTCCAACTGCACGAAGGAAATTCTTCATTTTACTGTAGGTGTGTGGCAGCTCAGACGCATCTGGGAAAGATTTGTGGAAAGCATCCAACATCGCATCAAATGATTTGTTGGCCATCTGCTCAGATGTCTTCACCTGAAGAAAGGTGACCATAGCTGAGAATACTCACAGCTTATTTCCTGGGGTGACAACAACGTTGCATTGTTCCAACATGCAGGCCCACTGTTTTTATTCTACAGGTGAAAGTTCATGGAATGCACGAGCATTTCGTAGCATTGTTTCAATGTTGGTCAAACTCACTAGCTCCGCCACCACCACCTACTCCTCCTCTTCCACCTGAGCATTAGGCAGATCAAGATGGTGATCTGCTGCTTCCATGTAGTCAATAACATTGACATTCACAGCTTCACCATGATGAACCCACCTAGTATATGCGAGTGACATCCCATACAAGTGTTGATGATTTTGCACAGTTGACTGGGGTCTTGTAACTGAATTCATACAACTGCTACACAGGCAGAGCACATCTGATTTCGGACCACCATACTCAGCTCTGATAAATTTCATGAAGTTTTCAACCCCCTCGACATATGCAGCGGAGAATCTTCGAGCAGAAGTTATCCAAGTCATGTCCATGTGTTAGACATACAAATTAGTTCTTCTACTAGATATTACAGGAAAAACATATTTGCTTTTTTATGATGTCCAGAAAAAAATACCTAGGTCGATTTCTAAAGCTATGGCAAGATATTTGGTCGAGAAGATCTAAGTAACGAAATATATGTAAAGCTAATTCAGCAAATAGATTTGAGTGCCAAATTATGGCAAGCTGTTTCAGCACTCAATGAGGCCGAGCACACAGCCATCGGACAATCGAAGGCCATTGCAGCAACAAAGATCGAGTATAAAACGGTGTAGAGCTATTTCACCTAACAGATTGGCTACTTGACCATGGCAATCTACGTCACAATAAATATATGGTAGGATATTTTAGCAACTAATCGGCCTTGGCATGCCATCTCAGCTAAGCAGATTGAGTGCAGAACAGGGCAAGGAAGCTTCTTAAGCAGAGCATATTGACAGCAAACTACTTCGGCAAACAGTGAGATTAACAGCGTCTATCAGCTAACATTCAGCGCTACACCGACATGAACGGGGCCTCAGTCTAGAATGCACATACCATGGGAGAAGCTGACCACCGTGCGTCTCCACACGAATGTCGCCAGCGGTGGCGGCGCTGACCGCCGTGCGCCTCCACAAGAACGTAGCCAGAGGCGGCGGCGCGGCTAGCGGACGGCAGTCTACGAGAGCGTACTGTGGGAGCGACAAGATCGGCGAACTGCGGCACCGACGTATTGGCGCGGCGGGGAGGCCGCCTTTGGAGGAGCGAATGTAGTGGAGGGGGACGGGGGGAGGGGGTTTGGGGAATATTATTGGCTAGTTGGCCGAAGGGCGCTTGAATCGGATTTGGGGGGAATTTTTGGGTGTGGGGGGGGGGAGGATTTTTGCGCAGTGGGCGGGGGGAGTTTGGCGCATGGTCGGTTTCTCCAAGTGCAGTGACATGTGTCGGTGAAGAGGCAAGCCGAAGCGCATTCCGTTTGCGTGAGCCGTGTGCAGGACCGAACGTGTGTGGGGTGCAATGCGACCGCGACAGGAGTGTTGTGAGTGTACCACCTTTTTTCCTTTTAAACTAGGTGCTTCGCCCCCTCAAAAAAAATTTTGTTGCTTCACGCGATCCATCGATACTACTACTATTAATCCGGTAATCCCGACTAAAACGGCGCGGCCGGGTCTTTTCCCGTGCGATATGCTGGGAGGTTGGCTTAGTTCGGTTTTTTAGGACAAGTAATGCTACACCTACGTAATCCTAGTTACATAATTAACGTGATGTGAAATGTGTGAGCTGTTGATTATAGATTGGGGGGAGGGAGGGGCCCACCACCATGAAAATCAGGGGAGGAGAGAGAGAGGCAATTTACGTTAACCCTTTCGTAGGTTCCCGTAGATGTAGAAAGATGTGAAATGCATGAATGTGTAGTGGATGTACTATTGGAGTGCCTAAGATAATTTGTGTATGTATAGACCCTATGTTTTTATTTTACTTCGCATGTTAGATTTGTCTCGGTTCAATAAAAAGCAGAGTTGGTGATGATGGTGTGCATGTCATCCTGCAATATAGGCCATCCGATCTATATCCAACGGATAGGAAGGAAACTATGACAATTTACCCGCACTCCTCTCCACATTTGTAGATAAGGCTTTCCGTCGTTCATCCTTTTCTCCCACAAGATCTTGATGTTCCGTGCAACGCATGGGCATCTTGCTAGTACTCCTACAATATGTATATTATTGTGAAAGTTCATATACACCGGCCGAGATTAATGCAAACACGACAGATTTTCATTACATTTCGAACTTTTATAGGACAGAAAAATAAAAGAAACCCAACCCTAAACCTATTCTATGGCGGCGACCGACGTCATCCATCTGCAATCTCTATGTACGGGGGCGGGGTTCAAGACCCGTGAAGTGAAGGTGGGGTCTCCAGCGAGGAAGAGTAGAACACAGGATACGAACCGGCCAGTTGGCACACCATGCCCTGCCGCCTCCCATTCCCTACTCATCCTCGGAGGAGTCCCTGACCTCGGCGGTGCCGTACGTTGGACGGCGGCAAGTAGGACGCGTGGCTGACGGTGCTCCCGTCATCAGCCGCCAACGTGGCCACCGCTTGTGCGGTCACGTCTGCGTCCGGCTACACCACTATTGCGTCGCGAGAGGCGACTTGAGCGAGGGCGGCAACCTCGAACTTCATCCCCGAAGACAAGCTCTCCCACAGAGCGTTCGCACTTGCGGTCATGGCGGATGTGGTGCCAAGTAGGAGGACGATGCGCTATGGTGTGGAGGTTAGCTGGGCGTTGCCGCTTTAAGTAGCGCATTCCGGTGAGGCCAAGCATCCGGGTGCGTCATTAAGTCGCCAAAGTTGGTTCCTCGGGCACCGAGCCTCTTAACGACGACATACGAATGGACGACATGAATGCAGGCAGCTGGCGCTGGCTAGGAACGCACCGCGCAACGGCGTGAGGGACGAGTGTTTTGGTGTGCCAAGGTAGTCAGCTGCGGTCGTGGCAACGTTGGAGATGCCCTTTGCTCACATGCGATCCCTGCATGTCATTGAAAAAGCAAGATGACCCGGCATGGTCTCAGGTCCAGAGGATGCAGTTGGCCGCGCTACACCACTCCGCGGACGCGTCGCGGCGCCCTGTGCATCCTCGACGAGCCAGGTGTTGGGGTGTGTTTGGATTGTGGCCAAATTGCACCTGACCAAAATTTTGGTCATGACCCAAAGATTGGTCTTTGTTTGGATGGTTGCCATTTTTTGGCATGCCAATGAACTCTAGCCAACTCTAGTTCATTTTTCTTGCCAATGTCGGCAAAATCATGGGCAATCAATACCTCAACCAAAATTTTGGTCATGACCCAAAGATTGGTCTTTGTTTGGATGGTTGCCATTTCTTTGGCATGCCAATGAACTCTAGCCAACTCTAGTTCATTTTTCTTGCCAATGTCAGCCAAATCATGGGAAACCAATACCTCAACAAAATTTTGGCTACCCAATGCTTTGATGGGGCAACCTTGGGCACAAACCAAACATACCGTTGGTCGTTCCATAGCACTAATGCCACCCTCGGCACACTGAAACCGACCGTGTCTAGCTACGATATGAGCGTGTCGCTCACTTCGGTCGCCGTGTCCAAAGGCAGTGCTGGAGCTGCGCCCTGTTGTTGGCCCCAACGACCCACATGAACGGTTGTCGGTGGCGAGGAGGTCGTGGGCCAGCTCCTCCATTGGACTAGTCTGCCCCACATGTCGGTTTCCCTGTTTTCCCGGCCATATTCGAGCGTCAGTGCTTCGCGTGGCGCATTAGGCATTTCACTATGTAGGCCAAGCGAGGCAACTTATTGTTTATTTGAGCCGTTCAAGTATAATCATGTGGCGTTTTCTTATTTCTCATTCCTCTCCAACCCTCTTCTCCATCGATCATGTCGCCCTCCAGTCGAGTCCATCCTCCCGCATGCCTCATCTGAACATTCCGCCGAGTATCATTCACATGTACCCACCCTAGTCCTCTTTCAATAGATCTCCGGACCCCGAGATGAAATCGAGAGGGAACGAGTGGGGGCACGTGATACCTAAGGCGGATTCAAAATTTTGAACCGATGATCATAGCATCCGCAAATCATATATAAAGGGTATTCAATGTTCGTTTCATTTTTGAACGTACAATATAGTCCCTCCTATCCTTTCTAGTTTACATATAAGATTTATGTGTAGTCAAAGTATCTCTACTTTGATCAAAAAGGTATCAACATTAAACAACGCCCAATCAATATTGTTAGATTCGTACGTACTCCTAGATTTGTACTCGAGATGGTTTCCAATTTGACTATTGACAAGATTAATAGTACATGAGATGTATAATGTGAAAATTATATCATTGGAAACTCCTTTCACATATGAATTTGACCCTGTATGCTTTGTGTAACTTGCATGTCATATATTATTACTCTAACATTTGGTCAAAGTTAGCCTCGAAAAACGCATTAGACCATGTATGCTTTGTGTAAGTTGCATGCCATATATTATTACTCTAACATTTGGTCAAAGTTAGCCTCGAAAAACGCATTAGACCATGTATGCTTTGTGTAAGTTGTATGTCCTATATTATTACTCTAACATTTGTGTAAGTTGCATGTCATATATTATTACTCTAACATTTGGTCAAAGTAGTATAGTGGAAGTGGATCCTCTGACGTAGGTATCCCAGCCTTACCCTCCCTTTCGGTCACTTACTGGTGGACCCCATGCTTGCTAGGCCCCGCATGTCAGTTACTCAATGGGTTTGGCCACGTCAGGGGATCCTCATCCGTAGTATACTCCCTCTATTTTTATTTACTCCGCATAAAATGGAGGGAGTGGTGGTACGGGTGGGGGAGGGGGAGGGACGTCGGTTTGCTCTCAACTGCGGTCCCACAAGCGAGCGAAAACGCAAGACGAAGCATGTTCCATTCGGTGAGCAACATGGAGGGTCCAGCGTGCCGGGCTGCAACGCAAACACGACAAGAGCGATGTACAGTCAAAACCGATTGACTGGTCGTCACCGGAACCACTATTCACACCAGAACCTTCGCTGCTCGGCTTATGCCAGCCACTACCTTAAAGCCACACCAAATATCCAGCCCATTCCCCCACCTTTCGATTCCCTAGCCCGCATCAAGCGTCCCCTAGTTCGCCGGAAAGCCATGGCGCACCGCAAGATCACTTACTACAAGATGCTGATGCCGGAGCGCCGCGCAGAAATCGCGGCGGCGGTCTGTGCCACAGACCTCCGTTACCAAGCACGCTTTGCGGCGGGCCAATCCCCGAGTTCTCTAGATCCGAGCTACAAGGAGGAGGAAGCCGATCCAATGTTCATGGCGGAGGTCACGCCGCAGAAGGCCCCCAATGGGTATGAGACGATGGGCGTCGACTTCGTGCCGGCGTCTGAATGCGCTCTCATCGACGCCCTCCTATATGCGGACCAGACGTCCTGGACTTGAACCGGGCGACGGAGGCTCGACTCGACACGAAGCGCGCGGATGCCGCTGCCATCGAGGCCCTCCTGCAGGCGGAACCGGACGTCGTCAGCTTGAACCAGGTTGTGCTCTCATCCGTGCAGAGCGCCCGCAGCTTCGCTTGAATGAGTAGCTGGAGGCCGAGGACAACCACGGTGTGGAGACATAGGTCGGCAGTGACGGCTCGTTCACGCCGGCAGCCAAAGACGATGAGGTCGTCTCTTTCCACGAGCAGTGATAGTTTTTCTTTATGTTGTTGTTTTTATAGATCGTTTGCTGTGTAAAAACATATATTTGTTATGCAAGTCGCCTGACTTGGGTCAGTCTACCATTTCAGGCGGTTGGATGAATATCCTAGGTATCCTAACCCTTCTTTCCTTCTTCCTCACCTCTTCTTCTTCCCCAATAGACCACCGCACAGGCCGTACGGATACTCCCCAACATGTGGTTGGATAAACATACTGTATGAACGAAAATTATGTGTCAATGATAGGATGGCTGAGTTTGGTTTGTTCACATGCGACAACACATGTCAGTGAGGGTGCATTCCCTTGGTTGGGTTTGTGGCGTGCTGGAGCGACTGTGTGAGGGTGTAGTGCGACCGCGGCGCGCAGGAGCGACCGTGTGAAGGTGCGGTGCGACTGCGACTGCCGTGTGCAAGTGTACCTCCTTCTCATTTTGAAAACTTTAGGCAAGCTTGGCAAAAATGTGTGGCGAAGTTTGGCAATGCAAGGCCTAGACCCAGACAGGATAAGTACGTACGTACTAGGAGTACTAGTATTAAAAAAGAAAGGCGGGGTTTTCCTTTGCGAGATGTAATCGATACAAATCCTCGTTTCACCTGTCAATTAATGCGTATTTTTTCTCCAAAGACCAAAGAGCTAACCATCTCACTCCTCATCGCTTGATTAATGCAGCGCAATGCAAACCAACCTTCCCACTTCCACATGCATGCATGTCGTCTCTCTCTCTCTCCCTGTCCATCTCTCTGCACGCATGCGCCTCTCGCTCTCTCTCCTGTTTCTGCATGCAAGCAGCTCTCTCTGCCTTGGGAAGATGCGAAGCACATGGGAAAGAGAGATGGTATTACTGCAGGCATGCATGCAGCGGAAAGGGATGGAGGGCCCAGTTGGAAAGAGCGGCGAAAAAATGCCAATGCATAGAGCATTGCAGGGAAAATGGAATTTTCTTAGATGCAGACAAAAAAGGACCGGAGGGAGTACTACTAGGAGTACTAGTGCGGTGAGATGGTTTCTCGAAGAAGACGATGGAGAAGCGGAGTCAGCGAAGAGTGAAATGATGGTTGCTTCGTCCATGCTTTTGTGATTTGACGCCTCACTGCTTTGTGATTTGTGATAGAAGGGACATGGGAGTAGACTATGTGCTCTATACTATACTACATGTGTCCAAGCATGGGAGAAAGAGGAGAGACATTGCATTTTCCTATTCCTTCAATCAATCAATCAGGGAGCTTCGGTTCGATCTTTTTGGCTTTGGCAACACCGTCCACAATGGTTCCCACGATGCCAAAAGCTATTTTCACATTTGGCTACACATTGTGGATGCTCTTAACCATACCACTTGGATTTGCTCCTGTGTGCTATCTATACAAATCTCAATTATATTCATCTAAAAAATTATAGAATCAAGATTAGTAAAAAGGAGGTGATTTTGCAGCGCGGATGGCGGGGTCATACGTCTCCAACGTATCTATAATTTTTGATTGCTCCATGCTATATTGTCTACTGTTTTAGACATTATTGGGCTTTATTATCCACTTCTATATTATTTTTGGGACTAACCTATTAACCGGAGGCCCAGCCCAGAATTGCTGTTTTTCGCCTGCTTTAGGGTTTCGAAGAAAAGGAATATCAAACAGAGTCCAAACGGAATGAAACCTTCAGAAATGTTATTTTCCCACCAGATAAGTTCCAAGAGACTTGGACCCTCCGTCAAGAAAGCCACGAGGCGGTCACGAGGGTAGGGGGCGCACCCCCCTACGGTGCGCCCCTGCCTCATGGGCCCCTCGAATCTCCACCGACGTACTTCTTCCTCCTATATATATCCACGTACCCCCAAATGATCGGGGACGGAGCCAAAAACCTAATTCCACCGCCGCAGCTTTCTGTATCCACGAGATCCCATCTTGGGGCCTGTTCCGGAGCTCAGCCGGAGGGGGCATCGATCACGGAGGGCTTCTACATCATCATTCAAGCCCCTCCGATGAAGTGTGAGTAGTTTACTTCAGACCTACGGGTACATAGCTAGTAGCTAGATGGCTTCTTCTCTCTTTTTGGATCTCAATACAATGTTCTCCCCCTCTCTCGTGGAGATCTATTCGATGTAATCTTCTTTTTGCGGTGTGTTTGTTGAGACCGATGAATTGTGGGTTTATGATCAAGTCTATCTATGAATAATATTTGAATCTTCTCTGAATTCTTTTATGTATGATTTGTTATCTTTGCAAGTCTCTTCGAATTATAAGTTTGGTTTGGCCTAATAGATTGGTTGTTCTTCCCATGGGAGAAGTGTTTAGCTTTGGGTTCGATCTTGCGGTGTCCTTTCCCAGTGACAGAAGGGGCAGCAAGGCACGTATTGTATCATTGCCATTGAGGATAAAAAGATGGGGGTTTTATCATATTGCATAAAACTATCCCTCTACTTCATGTCATCTTGCTTAAGGCGTTACTCTATTTTTAATTTAATACTCTAGATGCATGCTGGATAGCGGTCGATGAGTGGAGTAATAGTACTAGATGCTGAATCGTTCCGGTCTACTTGTCTCAGACGTGATGCCTATATACATGATCATACCTAGATATTCTCATAACTATGCTCAATTATGCAATTGCTCAATAGTAATTTGTTCACCCACTGTAGAATACTTATGCTCTTGAGAGAAGCCACTAGTGAAACCTATGGCCCCCAGGTCTCTTTCTCATCATATTAATCATCATAACTTTATTATTGCTTTGCTTTTACTTTGCTTTTACTTTATTTACTTTGCATCTCTATACCAAAAATAGCAAAAAAATATTATTTATCATCTCTATTATATCTCACTTTCGTAAGTGACCGTGAAGGGATTGACATCCCCTAAGCGCGTTGGTTGCGTTGAGCTATTGTTTTTGTGTAGGTACGAGGGATTCGAGCATAGCCTCCTACTGGATTGATACCTTGGTTCTCAAAAACTGAGGGAAATACTTACGCTACTTTGCTGCATCATCCCTTCCTCTTCGGGGAAATCCAACACAGTGCTCAAGTGGTAGCAAGAAGAACTTCTGGCGCCGTTGCCGGGGAGGTTCGCGCAAGTCAAGATTTGACTCCCGACAACGAGCCATTTCTGGCATCGTTGCCGGGGAGTTTGCGCAAAAGTCAACATACCAAGTACCCATCACAATCCCTATCTCCCGCATTACATTATTTGCCATTTGCCTCTCGTTTTCCTCTCCCCAACTTCACCCTTGCCGTTTTATTCGCCCTCTCTCTGTCCTTCCTCCCTCTCTATTTGCCTCTTTTTCAATGAAAATAATCATGAAGATCTAAAAGTTATTGATGTGTCCCCTATTAAATATTTGTTTTGCAATATGAATCTTGGTAATGATGGGACTGAATATGATCCACCTTTACCTAGAAGGCGTTCTAAGAATTCGGAATTTGTTGATCTTGATGCTAAATTTGATAAAAGTGGGATTGAAGAAATTAAAACCATAGATGTTGCTAAACCCACTATTATGGATTTCAAGGAATTTAACTATGAAATTTGCTCTTTGATTGATTGTATTTCCTTGTTGAAATTTGTGCTAAAATTTCCTCACGCTTATAGTCAAAATAAAGCGTTTACTATCATTGATGCCTTGATGCAATCTTATGAAGAAAAACTTGAATTGGAAGTTTCTATCCCTAGAAAACTTTATGATGAGTGGGAACCAACTATTAAAATTAAAATTAAAAATTATGAGTTTTATGCTTTGTGTGATTTGGGTGCTAGTGTCTCTACTATTCCCAAAACTTTGTGTGATTTACTAGATTTCTGTGATTTTGATGATTGCTCTCTAAACTTGCATCTTGCGGATTCCACTATTAAGAAACCTATGGGAAGAATTAATGATGTTCTTATTGCTGCTAATAGGGATTATGTGCCCGTATATTTTATCGTTCTTGATATAGATTGCAATCCTTCTTGCCCTATTATTCTCGGTAGACCTTTCCTTAGAACGATTGGTGCAATTATTGATATGAAGGAAGGGAATATTAGATTTCAATTTCCATTAAAAAGGGAATGGAACACTTCCGTAGAAAGAAAATAAAATTACCATATGAATCTATCATGAGAGCCACTTATGGATTGCCTACCAAAGATGGCAATACCTAGATCTATTCTTGCTTGTTATGCCTAGCTAGGGGCGTTAAATGATAGCGCTTGTTGGGAGGCAACCCAATTTTATTTTTATTCCTTGATTTTCACTCCTGTTTAGTAATTAATAAATTATCTAGCCTCTGTTTTGGTTGTGTTTTTTGTGTTTAATTAGTGTTTGTGCCAAGTAGAACCGTTGGGAAGACTTGGGGAAAGTCTTGTTGAACTTGCTGTAAAAAACAGAAACTTTAGCGCTCACGAGAACTGCTGTCATTTTTATTTGGAAAGTGATATTTAGTTAATTATTTTTGCAGATGATTAATAGATAAATTCCTCACGTCCAGAAATTTATTTTCGGATTTTGGGGTTTCCAGATCTTGCGCTAGGTACAGATTACTACAGACTATTCTGTTTTTGGCAGATTCTGTTTTTCGTGTGTTATTTGCTTATTTTGATGAATCTATGGCTAGTAAAATAGTTTATAATCCATAGAGAAGTTGGGACACAGTAGGTTTAACACCCACATAAATAAAGAATGAGTTCATTACAGTACCTTGAAGCGGTCTTTTGTTTTCTTTCGCTAACGGAGCTCACGAGTTTTCTACTTTAAGTTTTGTGTTGTGAAGTTTTCAAGTTTTGGGTAAAGATTTGATGGATTATGGAACAAGGAGTGGAAAGAGGCTAAGCTTGGGGATGACCATGGCACCCCCAAGATAATCTAAGGACACCTAAAATCCAAAGGTTGGGGATGCCCCGGAAGGCATCACATGATATGTGTTTTGCTTGAAGCGTCTTTTATGATTTGAGTCTTTGCTTATTAGTTTAACACAATCATCCTTGTTGTACACACCTTTTGAGAGAGCCATAGATGATTTGGAATTTGATAGAATACTCTATGTACTTCACTTATATCTTTTGAGCTTTATAGTTTTGCTCTAGTGCTTCACTTATATCTTTTAGAGCACGGTGGTGGATTTGTTTTATTGAAACTATTGATGTCTCATGCTTCACTTAGATTATTTTGAGAGTATTAATAGCATGGTAATTTGCTTAAAATTCTAATATGCTTGGTATGCAAGATTAATAATAAAACTTTCGTATGAGTGTGTTGAATACTAAGCAGAAATTGATGATTGATAATTGTTTTGAGATATGAGGATGGTGATATTAGAGTCATGCTAGTTGAGTAGTTGTGAATTTGAGAAATGCTTGTGTTAAAGTTTGTGATTCCCGTAGCATGCACGTATGGTGAACCGTTATGTGATGAAGTTGGAGCATGATTTATTTATTGATTGTCTTCCTTATGAGTGGCGGTCGGGGATGAGCGATGGTCTTTTCCTACAAAACTATCCCCCTAGGAGCATGCGCGTAATACTTTGCTTTGATAACTTCTAGATTTTTGCAATAAGTATATGAGTTCTTTACGACTAATGTTGAGTCCATGTATTATACACATTTTCCTTCCTTCCACCATTGCTAGCCTCTCTAATGTCGCGCACTTTTCGCCGGTATCATACACCCACCAAATACCTTCCTCAAAACAGCCACCATACCTACCTATCATGGCATTTCCATAGCCATTCTGAGATATATTGCCATGCAACTTTCCACTGTTCCTTTCATTATGACACGCTCCATCATTGTCATATTGCTAGCATGATCATGTAGTTGACATTGGATTTATGGCAAAGCCACCGTTCATAATTCTTTCATACATGTCACTCTTGATTCATTGCATATCCCGGTACACCGCCGAAGGCATCATATAGAGTCATATTTTGTTCTAAGACTCGAGTTGTAATTCATGAGTTGTAAGTAAATAAAAGTGTGATGATCATCATTATTAGAGCATTGTCCCAGTGAGGAAAGGATGATGGAGACTATGATTCCCCCACAAGTCGGGATGAGACTCCGGACGAAAAAAATATAAAAAAAGGCCATAAAAAAGAGAAAGGCCCAAATAAAAAAATATGAGAGAAAAAGAGAGAAGGGAAATGTTACTATCCTTTTACCACACTTGTGCTTCAAAGTAGCACCATGATCTTCATGATAGAGAGTCTCTCATTATGTCACTTTCATATACTAGTGGGAATTTTTCATTATAGAACTTGGCTTGTATATTCTAATGATGGGCTTCCTCAAAATGCCCTAGGTCTTCGTGAGCAAGCGAATTGGATGCACACCCACTTAGTTTCTTTTGAGCTTTCATATACTTATAGCTCTAGTGCATCCGTTGCATGGCAATCCCTACTCACTCACATTGATATCTATTGATGGGCATCTCCATAGCCCATTGATACGCCTAGCTGGTGTGAGACTATCTTCTCCCTTGTTGTCTTCTCCACAACCACCATTCTATTCCACCTATAGTGCTATATCCATGGCTCACGGTCATGTATTGCGTGAAGATGGAAAAAGTTTTGAAAATGTCAAAAGTATGAAACAATTGCTTGGCTTGTCATCGGTGTTGTGCATGATTGAAATACTTTGTGTGGTGAAGATAGAGCATAGCCAGACTATATGATTTTGTAGGGATAGCTTTCTTTGGCCATGATATTTTGAGAATACATAATTGCTTTGTTAGTATGCTTGAAGTATTATTATTTTTATATCAATATGCACTTTTGTCTTCAATCCTTCGAATCTGAGTATTCATACCACAATTAAGAAGATTTACATTGAAATTATGCCAAGTAGCACTCCGCATCAAAAATTTTGTTTTTATATTTTACCTACTCGAGGACGAGCAGGAATTAAGCTTGGGGATGCTTGATATGTCTCCAATGTTTCTATAAGTTTTGATTGCTCCATGCTATATTATCTACTGTTTTAGACATTATTGGGCTTTATTATCCACTTTTATATTATTTTTGGGACTAACCTATTAACCGGAGGCCCAGCCCACAATTGTTGCTTTTTGCCTGTTTTAGGGTTTTGAAGAAAAGGAATATCAAACGGAGTCCAAACGGAATGAAACCTTCGGAAACGTGATTTTCTCATCAGATAAGATCCAAGAGACTTGGACCCTCCGTCAAGAAAGCCACGAGGTGGTCACGAGGGTAGGGGCGCACCCCCTGCCTCGTGGGCCCCTTGAAGCTCCACCGACATACTTCTTCCTCCTATATATATCCACGTACCCCCAAACGATCGGAGACGGAGCCAAAAACACCGCTGCAACTTTCTGTATCCAGGAGATCCCATCTTGGGGCCTGTTCCTGAGCTCCGCCGGAGGGGGCATTGATCACGGAGGGCTTCTACATCATCATCCAAGCCCCTCCGATGAAGTGTGAGTAGTTTACTTCAGACCTACGGGTCCATAGCTAGTAGCTAGATGGCTTCTTCTCTCTTTTTGGATCTCAATACAATGTTCTCCCCTGTCTCGTGGAGATCTATTCGATGTAATCTTCTTTTTGCGGTGTGTTTCGTGAGACTGATGAATTGTGGGTTTATGATCAAGTCTATCTATGAATAATATTTGAATCTTCTCTGAATTCTTTTATGTATGATTGTTTATCTTTGTAAGTCTCTTCGAATTATCAGTTTGGTTTGGCCTACAAGATTGGTTGTTCTTGCCATGGGAGAAGTGCTTAGCTTTGGGTTCGATCTTGCGGTGTCCTTTCCCAGTGACAGAAGGGGCAGCAAGGCACGTATTGTATAGTTTCCATCGAGGATAACAAGATTGGGGTTTTATCATATTGCATGAAACTATCCCTCTAATTCATGTCATCTTGCTTAAGGTGTTACTCTGTTTTTAACTAAATGCTCTAGATGCATGCTGGATAGCGGTCGATGAGTGGAGTAATAGTAGTAGATGCAGAATCGTTTCGGTCTACTTGTCTCGAACGTGATGCCTATATACATGATCATACCTATATATTCTCATAACTATGCTCAATTCTGTCAATTGCTCAACAGTAATTTGTTCACCCACCGTAGAATACTTATGCTCTTGAGAGAAGCCACTAGTGAAACCTATGGCCCCCGGGTCTCTTTCTCATCATATTAATCTTCATCACTTTATTATTGCTTTGCTTTTACTTTATTTTACTTTATTTACTTTGCATCTCTATATCAAAAATACCAGAAAATATTATTTATCATCTCTATCAGATCTCACTTTCGTAAGTGACCGTGAAGGGATTGACAACCCCTAAGCGCGTTGGTTGCGTTGAGCTATTGTTTTTGTGTAGGTACGAGGGACTCGAGCGTAGCCTCCTACTGGATTGATACCTTGGTTCTCAAAAACTGAGGGAAATACTTATGCTACTTTGCTGCATCATCCCTTCCTCTTTGGGGAAATCCAACGCAGTGCTCAAGAGGTAGCACGGGGCGTTTCTTTTTTTAGCAATGCTACATCCACGTAATTGTTTACGTTAAGTTACGAACTGATGTGATGTGGGACTATTTTATTGGATTAAAGGAGAGGATTAGGCCCACCCACCTGAAAATCAGGGGGGCATATATAGATTAGATGGAAAGTATATGTAGCAGCTACGTAGCCCTTTGTAAGTCTAGGATTAGGCTTCTTATTTTCGGAGGATGTTGTCCTCGCGATTTGCTAACATGCGGTCCCACGTGTCAGTGCTTTACCAAGTCGATCCGCGTCCCACAAGAGGTAGAACAACGGTAGAAGCAACACATGGTTAAGTTGAAGAAGATGAGGGAGAAGCAGATTCAGCAATGAGTGAAATGATGGTTGCTTCGTTCCTCCAACTTAACTGCGGGAAAGGTGCAGCTTTTGATTTGACGCCACATTGCTCATTAATACACCGGCGCCATGACTGGGGTGCTTCACCCCGGCTGCTCTGCACTGTATTCCGGTATGGCATGTGGACCCGGTAGCTTGATGTCCCACATGTCGGTGAAAGGGACTAGAAGATTTATGGAGCTCCACTCTTACGATGAAGGAGTAGACGACACGACAGCCCAGTGAACTGTCACTTGTACTGTATAGTACTATAGTTTTGCTATTTTGCACGATCCATCGATACAAACCTGATTAAACAGGAAAGGGCGGGATTTTTCCCGCGCGGTAGATGATACTGGCCATACAATTCAAAGGCAATTTTAATGTATGCAATCTGAACAATTATAAGTAACAATATGATATCTAGTAAAACTAAAAACACATATGATTTATTGTGTTAGAGTGTAGTAGTAGTGCTGTATTGCATAGTTGTTATATGTAACATGGGAGAACATGTAGAGATGTAGTTTTGGAGGGCCTACAGAGAGAAAAGCGTAATATGGTCACCGAACTTCAGAATAAGCTGATTACGGTCACTATATACGTTTTGCGGTGATTATACGGTCACTTGCTCACAGTTCAGCATCGGATTGCACTTTGTTGACCGGCCAAATAGTCTGCGTGGCACCATGTTGACTAGTTAAATTGACCACGTTCCTTGTGGGTCCCACCTGTCAGTTCGCATAGGCAAAAGGTTAGATAAACACAAATTCATGCAAGCGCGACAAGGCTCCAACCTGTGAGCGGGAATCACCTGGTTGTGTATGTGTCTGTCAGGGCCTGATGTGTGCACATGCACGTGTAGGTTGAGCACTTGAGCGTGAGAGTGTGTGTTGGTCGTGTGGTGTACTGGTGTGTGCATGCATGCGTGCGTGCGTGTGAGTGTTGCGTGCATGCATGGTTGCATGTATACATGTGAGTGTTGCGTGCGTGGTTGCGTGTGTTGCGTGGATGCAGTTCATGTGCATGCGTGCGTGTGTGTATAATCACCACACCAGCTCCTGTGTGTTAAAACAGACGGCTCAACATACCAATACAAGGCCACCTTGTCCGCTGTGCCCGCGGTCATGACTTCGAACCACCGTCCAAATATTTTTTTTGTCGTTTGTTTTCATTCTTACTAGCAAGATGCCCGTGCGTTGCACGTAACATCAAGATGCATTTGTATGACTTGTTTATCTTGTGAGAGAAAAGGATGAACGAGGGAAGGCCTTATTTGCAAATGTGGAGAGGTGTGTGGGTACCTTTTTGCAAAATTGCCATAGTTTCTTTCCTATCCGTCAGAAATAAATCGGACGACCTATATTGCACGATGGCAGGCACACCATCATCACCAACTCTGTTTTTTTATAAGAGTGTATTTTATGTATTTTATAAGAGTGTAGATGTAGAGTAGATACAAGTCGACAGGTGGGCATGATGGTAGTGAGATAATGTGATGCAACACTAGAGGTGCCATATGGAGCATTTAATTGGTCAACTAGTCATGTCATGAGCAAATACAGAGTTTTACGGTGAGCCCGTGACTGTATAATAACCACTAGGCATAAATGGTGACTGTAATGAGTGGATTCTGAAGTCCAATGTATGTATCGTGCTTTCGCTTCAAATACAATGATTGTCATTGCATATATCACGAGAGGAGGATGAAACATGCGTGAATTTTCTGAGGGCTTACTTTTAGAGGACCTGGAGATTGTTTTGTGTGCATACATGAAAGGGGCGTACAGGGGGGTATGCGATGGAGAGAGAGATGCTCTTTGTTTCTCTTTATTATGACTAACTTTGTATATAGTATAAAAATATACAAATTCACAGTGCGGAATAAATATCATTGTGGGCACCATGCAATGCAAATTAGCGTTCGTACTCCTCCATATAACTTTGTAATGTTGTATATATGTAGAAACTCTAAAATAATTTTTTGGCCACACTTTATTCAAAAGGAATGTTGTATGCGAAATAAACGTGAAGAGAGGGCTTTTTAGATCAATGGGGTACGTGATGTAACATGTGTGAATGTGTAGTTGATGCATTTGGTGGGGCCTAGAGAGGTATGTGTGTGTATTACGTTGTCGGGACCCCGATCCCAAGTCACACCGATCTAGCATGTAACACGTCATATCACTTTGCGGCCTCACGCACGGTATTCCCACGGGTGCCACCTTACCTGGCCCGGGACCGTTTGCGCATTTTGGCTCACGTATATGACAGTGTCGCTAGCATCCATATGACAGAGAACCCGGGCCGACATGGCTAGTCGTGAACCCAAAGCGGCACGGACCTATGGAGACAGGCATACATGAATCGCATCGAACATGTCGGTCATCAACGAGTGATTCCGGGCTGTAGCACTGGCTAACAGGACTCCGGGGATCCCGGGCTGTAGCAGGCTAGGTAGGGCTCCGGAGATCACCATGTGACATTTCCCCGAAGGGACATACATAGGGACGAAGTGAAACACATGCCGGCCAGTCAAGTGTCCTGAACAGTAGTACTGGGCTAGCAGGACTCCGGTGAACCGGGCTGTAGCGGACTACTATGGCTCGAGGAACACTAGACTACATTTCCCCATAAGAAAGGCTGCGAAGGATAAACCACTAGATTGTCGGATCCCACACATAGCAATACACGTTACACGTACGCATAACATGCATGTATGTGCGGTACATCATGGCATCACAACATAACTCAAACTCATATAGGTAAGAGCCCAGAAGAGACACATAGCATAAATACAAACAGGGGTCACATGAACCATCATTCAGAGCATACAAGCAACAAGCGGAAGCATTACATGTCTGAGTACAGACAACTACAAAAGAAAAAGACTAAGAAGCCTGACTAACACGACCCTCCCAAGGGTACAAGATCGTAGCTGGGATACAAGCTACTCGTCGAAGCCACTAGTGTAACCAACTGCAAAACATAAATAAGCAAACGTGAGTACAAAGGTACTCAGCAAGTCTTACTTCAGAGCTATCTACATATGCATCATTATCAACAAAGGGGGGGTGGAGTTTAACAGCAGCAAGCCAGCTTTGACTCAATGGCTAATCTATACTACGAGTATCAGAAACTTCTTTGAGGTGAGAAGACGCACTCGAGTCCACAACTTCACCATATCAATACTCCACTATGGATCCGTTCCCGTCTCCCTACGAGAAGGCCATCCATAGCACTCACGCTTATCTTGCGTATTTTAAAGTATCCACTTCAAGTTGTCTATGTACTATATAAGTTCTCCAAGTTTCCATATCCGAGGAAAACGGCTATTCGAATAGATAATATTAACCCTGCAGGGGGGTACTTCTTCACACACGCTCTCGCCACTTATAGCCCTGTACACGTCATGTACCTCGGCAACCTTCAAGCGGAAGCCGGGCGAGGGTGTCGGCCACGACCTGACTAACCACACAAGTCTCTCGTCCAGGTTTATCGCCTATTCGGGTTCCATCCGCAAGGAGATCCGGCTGGGGTGTCGCTCACGGCCCCAAACGATGTGTGCAGGGTTCCCAAGCCCACCACCCGGGTGCCACTTGGTACACCGTGCCACAGTGCCTAGTCTGTCCCAAGCCCGTCCCGTCGGACACCACCTGGTAGACAAGTAGCACTACCTACAAATGCCAGAAACTAGTTGCAACTCCTGGATAGAGATCAAGTGGGTTAATAAGTCGAGAGGGGCCGGATAACCGGAACCCAATGTGTGGTAGTAACTGGACTTGGATAACATACACAGAACTCAGTGCTTAAGGACGGTTCCAATGAGACAACCCACCATGTACTCCTTTACCGGTAGGACATGTTCACCACTCCGATTCATTTCCAATGAATCAGACTTGACACAACTCTAAGCATAGCTGGCATAAAGAAAACAAGCATGGATGAGCAGGCACATCAAGGCTCAAGCAACTCCTACTCATGCTAGTGGGTTTCAACTATTTACTGTGGCAATGACAGGTCATGCAGAGGAATGGGTTTAGCTACCGCAGCAGAAAGTAGCAGTTTGAATTGTTGTTGTCCTAATGCAGTAAAAGGAGCAGGAGCGAGAGAGTGGGACTTTATCGGGATGCTCAATGGGGTTTGCTTGCCTGATAGATCCACGAAGAAGCACTGCTCCTCAGACAGGTACTCGGGACACCTTCCGGAGTAGAACCTATCGAGAGGGAATGTCGCCGGCAATCAATAAACAACCATATGCAACAATATGATGCATGAAGATAACATTCAAAAATGCTATGATTTGCCCTAATGCATCTAGCATCAATTTGGTTGAAGTCCATATGAGCCAAGGGTTCATATGCAAACCCTAATTTAGATATATAACATGCCATTATTACGTTTTCACTTATACAGTAGGTATAAGTTGGTTTTTCATGCATGAAACTGGCATAAATGGATTCCTTGCTTTTTTCTGATAATTTTTCATATATAATTTATTTGATTTGGAGTTACGGTTGAATTACTATGAATTTTTGAAGTTTTAACTATTTTCTGGAATTCTCTGAATTATTTAAAATCCAGAAAAACAAATACTGCATCAGCATGACGTCATAGAGGCGTCAGCAGGCTGACCAGGTCAAACCTGACACGCGGGGCCCACCCGTCAGTGTCATGGTTAACTAACAGAGGTTAATTAAACTTTAAACTAATCCTAAACTAAAATTAGCCGAGCCGGGCCCACCTGTCATTGAGCCAGGGGAGGTCAAACCCCCTGGTCAACTGGGGCTAACGCGCCGGCGTTTAGCCGCCGGCGGCAGCAGACGCGGCGGAGGGCGCGGGATTCGCCCTCCGGCGACCATTCGGGCGGCGGAGACCACGAGCGAGGAGCCAGAGCTCGTCCGCGTCTTCTGGGGCAAGTGGACGAGGCGGGGACGGTCGGAGCTCGCCGGAATCAGGCTCGAGGCGGCGGCCGGAGCTCGGGCGAGCTCGGGTTCGAGGCTACAAGGCACGGGGAGGCGAGCGGAGAGGCCCTACGGGTTCCTGGCGTCACCAGGAACACGACGACGTGCTCGGTTGCGGCTGGCTTGGCCCCTGGCCACGGTGGCGCCATGAACGGCGGAGCCGAGTTCTCGGCCAAGGTGGCCGGCAGGGCTAGGGGGGCGCTCGAGCTACGGGGCTAGGGGGAGGAGGAAGGGGAGCTCACGGCGGAGTTGCTGAGCGGGCCAGTGGGCTTGGGGAGACGCTGACGATGGCGAATCGAAGTCGGCGATCGGTGGCGCCCGAGGAGGAGGATGATGGCAACGGCGGTTCCACAGGGCGTCCGGCGTCTTGTGGCTCGGCGGAGAGCTTCAGGGGGAGGAGGCGGAGCTGTTGGACACCACAACGAGGCGAGGGGCGCACGGTGGCTACGGCTACAGCGTGCGGTGGCGACGGCGGCGCTCGGGTGTGCTGCGAGGAGAGGACAGAGGAGGGGGAAGGAGCGAGAGGGAGTGAGAGGGGGGTCGGGGAGATGCGTGGCGACGCAAGGGAAAGGCCAGGGCGTCGTGGCAGCGGCGGGAAGCAGGAGGTGGCCTGGCGTGCGCCGGCGCGCGTCGGCCACGCGCCCGGCGTCCTCCTGGCGGGAGGAGGAAGACCTCCCTGCCCCTGGTGGGCTGGGCCGCCAGGTGGGCTGGCCAGCTGGGCCGCCAGGTGGGCTGGCCAGCTGGGCCGCCAGGTAAGGCCAGGTAAGCCTTTTTCCTCTTCTGTTTTTCTTTTCTATTTCTGACATTTGTTTTGTATTTTAAAGAAATGTTAAAACATTTCCATAAATGTTGAAAATAATTGTGGCATCTAGATATAATATTCTAGAGGCCCTCACCAATTCCCAACATTTTGGAGCTATTAAAAATATTTATATAATTTAAACAGCTCCAATTCAAATATTTAAGCATTGATTCAAAAATCCAAAATGAGAAGGAAAAATGTGCATCACATCTGGTTGTTGTTCCCAACATTTTCCAAAGACCATGAACATTTTTGAAAAGCATTTTGGGTTCATTGAAAATCCACTTTTAATTTGAACCTATTTGAATTGCTTTGGTGCTAGGGTTTGCAACTTCCCCATTTCAATTTCATTTGAAATATAACCATGATGCACAAAGCAAGCCTAGGACCATACCAGAACTAGGGATGTGACAACTTGCCCCCACTCGAAGAAATCTCGTCCCGAGATTCAGGAGTTGGCGGAAAGAAAGCGGGGTACTCAAGTCGAAGACGATCCTCTCGCTCCCAAGTAGCTTCTCTCTCGGAATGATGAGACCACTGAACCTTGAGAAACTTGATGTTATGACGTCGAGTGACACGCTCTGCTTGATCCAGAATGTGAATGGGGTACTCTCGATAAGTGAGGTTATCTTGGAGATCAAGCGTTTCGTGATCCACTCCGCGGATGGGATCCGAGAAGCAACGCCTGAGTTGAGAGACGTGGAAAACATCATGAACTCGAGAAAGATGTGGGGGTAGTTCCAACTGGTAGGCAACCTCTCCTCGTTTAGCGAGAATGCGAAAAGGACCGATGTAACGAGGAGCCAACTTGCCCTTGATACCGAAACGATGGGTACCCTTCAAAGGGGTAACCCGAAGGTAAGCCTTGTCGCCAACTTCATAAGCCACTTCCTTATGACGACGGTCATACTGGCTCTTTTGACGAGATTGGGCTGTTTTCAAATTCTCACGAATGATGCGAACTTGCTCTTCTGCCTCCTGGATCATATCCGGTCCAAAGAATTGTCTTTCGCCGGTTTCTGACCAGTTCAAAGGTCTTCGACATCTTCGTCCATACAGGATCTCGAAGGGTTCCTTCTTAAGACTGGATTGGCAGCTATTGTTATAAGCAAACGGCAAAGGGAAGACATTTCTCCCAATCCATACCGAATGAGATAACGCAAGCTCTAAGCATGTCTTCGAGAATTTGGTTGACCCTTTCCACCTGACCACTTGATTGAGGGTGGAAAGCAGTACTGAAAGAAAGATGGGTGCCCATGGCAGTTTGGAAACTTTCCCAGAAATGAGAGGTGAAAAGACTACCACAGTCTGAATTGATCTCTAGTGGAACACCATGGAGTGACACTATTCGGGAGATATATAAGTCAGCGAGCTGACTAGCAGTGATACTCTCTCGAACAGGTAGGAAGTGAGCCACTTTGGAAAGACGATCAATGACTACGAAGATAGCATTATTTCCTTTCTTGGTCCTGGGAAAGCCGGTGATGAAGTCCATACCAACTTTGTCCCATTTCCACTCGGGAATAGCTAAAGGTTGAAGGGTGCCAGCAGGTCTTTGATGCTCTGCCTTAACGCGACGACAAACGTCACAGTTGGCAATATACTGAGCGATTTCTCTCTTCATCCTAGTCCACCAGAACCTCTGGCGTAGGTCCTGATACATCTTTGTACTACCGGGATGAATCGTGAGAGGGGATTCATGGGCCTCCTTAAGGATCAGTTGCTGCATCTGTTGACATTTGGGAACCACCAAACGGTTACCAAAGTAAACAACACCTCGTTCATCCATGGAGAAACAACCAGCAACTCCCTTGGAAATATTCTTCTTGATCCGGGAGATTCCCGTATCATGCTTCTGAGCCTCTACGATCTGATCCGTAAGGGTAGGTTTCGCCACCAAGGTAGAAAGGAAACCATGAGGAGCTATGTGAAGGTTAAGCTTACAGAATTCCTCATGGAGGGGCGGTTGACAATGTTGCAACATGAGGTTGTTGCAATAGGATTTACGGCTTAAAGCATCAGCCATGACATTGGCTTTGCCTGGGGTGTAGGTGATTCCTAAGTCGTAATCCGAGATCAACTCCAACCAACGTCTCTGTCTGAGATTCAGATCCGGTTGGGTGAAGATATACTTGAGACTCTGATGATCGGTGTAGATTTCGCAACGGTTACCAAGAAGGTAATGTCGCCAGGTCTTAAGTGCATAGACTACGGCTGCAAGCTCCAGATCATGTGTAGGATAATTTTCCTCATGTGGATGCAACTGTCGAGATGCATAGGCAATCACATGACGATCCTGCATAAGAATGCAACCTAGTCCTTGACGCGAAGCATCGCAATAGATAACAAATTCTTTAATGAAATCCGGTGGCACGAGTATGGGCGCAGAAGTCAGGCATCTTTTCAGTTCCTGAAAACTGTGCTCACACTGTGGGGTCCACTCAAACCTTTTATCTTTCTTGAGAAGATCAGTGAGGGGTTTGGCTACTTTGGAGAAGTTTTCAACGAAGCAGCGACAATAACAGGCTAGACCAAGGAAACTCCTAACTTGCTTAACTGTTTCGGGTGGAGTCCAATCGAGAACGGCTTTGACTCTCTCGGGATTTACAGCAATGCCCTTACCGGAGATCACGTGGCCTAAATAGGTTACTTCTGGCAACCAAAATTCACACTTGGAGAACTTGGCATAAAGGCGATGCTCTCTGAGTTTTTCTAACACAAGCCTAAGATGTTCGGCATGCTCTTCCTCGTTCTTCGAGTAAATAAGAATATCATCGAGATAAACCACGACGAACTTATCTAAGTACTCCATAAAGACCGAGTTCATCAAGCGGGAGAAAGTAGCTGGAGCATTGGTTAGGCCGAAAGACATCACGGTGTACTCGTATTGACCATAACGAGTGACAAAGGCCGTTTTGGGGATGTCCCCGTTTCTGATCTTGATTTGGTGGTAGCCTAACCTCAAATCCATCTTGGAAAAGACTGAGGATCCAGCGAGCTGATCATACAGGTCGTTGATCCTGGGGAGCGGATACTTGTTCTTTATCGTGACCAAATTAACGGGACGATAATCTACAACCATCCGGTCCGTACCATCCTTCTTCTTGACGAAGAGAACGGGGCAAGCCCAGGGAGAAGAACTAGGACGGATGAAACCCTTTTGCAAGGATTCATCGAGTTGTTGCTTAAGCTCGGCTAACTCCAAAGGTGCCATCTTGTATGGTCTTCTAGAGATTGGAACAGTTCCTGGGATAAGTTCTATGATAAACTCTACATCTCTGTCAGGTGGAACACCTGGCAGTTCTTCTGGAAAGACATCCGGGAAGTCACGGACTACCGGAATATCTTCAAGGTCTGGAAGAGGGCTGGCATTAAGAGAATAGAGTTGACGCCTTGCAACTCTAGTGGAGACAGTGACTAATTTGCTAGATGGATGTGTAAGTTGAACAGATCTGGTGTAACAATCGATCTTGGCATGATGAGCTGTCATCCAGTCCATACCCAAGATGATGTTAATATCTGAGGACTTGAGAGATATCAAAGAAGCAAGGAAAACCAGTCTATCAAAAAGGATTTCATTACCATGGCTTACCTTGGAGGTTTGCCATTTGGAACCAGGAGTCTGGATTATTAATGGAGTTGGCATATCACGAAATGACATGTCGTGCATCCGAGCATAACCTTCAGATATGAAGGAGTGGGATGCTCCGGTATCAAACAGAACTGAAGCTGGGTGACAATTGACAAGAAGTGTACCCAGTACGACATCGGGATCATCTTGAACTTCTGAAACGGAGACATGGTGCACACATGCTCATTCAATGGAGGCTGGATTGGTACTGATCATCTTGATCGATGGCTTTTCACGGCCAACAGGCCTCTCAGACTGGGGTGGAGCATAACTGGACTGAGGGCAGTCACGTGCATAGTGTCCTGGTCCTCCGCAGGTAAAGCAAGTTCCTGAGGTAAGACGTGGACCTACGTTGGCAAGTGATCCACTAGTAGGCCTGAGTGGAGCATGTTGCTGAGTTGGGTGAGGCGCCACATAGGATGGCCTCGGTGCATATCGAGGTGGAAGAGCCGAGTTCGGAATCCAAATCCGTCGCTTCTGAGAGCCAGAGCGGGAGGAAGAACCCAGATCACGGTTGTGCTTGCGAGACTCCTCGTAAGTGAGTTGAGCTGTCTCTGCATTAATGGCCTTGTTCACAAGAGCCTGGAAAGTATCACATTGATGCAGGTGGAGATCACGACGCAACTTAGGGTGGAGACCCTTCCGGAACCTAGCCTGCTTCTTAGCGTTTGTGGACACTTCTTCTGTAGCATAGCGGGCGAGGTTTCCAAACTCCCTACTGTAAGCATCAACAGGCAGCTTACCCTGGGTAAAATTACAGAACTCTTCCCTCTTGCGGTCAAAGAGAGCCTGAGGAATGTGGTGCTCACGAAAAGCCTCGGTGAAATCTCTCCAGGTAGGAATCTGACCAGCTGGAAGCATAGCTTCAAAGCTCTGCCACCAAATACTAGCAGGTCCTTCCAGGTGATAAGTAGCATAGGTGACCTTGTCACTTTCAACGACGTTCGCAGAATGCAACTTGTGAGTGATGCTTCGGAGCCAGTCATCCGCATCGAGTGGCTCAATGGAATGATGGAAGGTGGGTGGTTTCAGACCAATGAAGTCGGTGATGGAAACCAACTTCTTACGCTGATGTGCGGTGTTCTGCTCAATCTGTGCCAGCAAGCGGTTAGTCTCACGCTTGTTCCTCTTGGATGCTAACAAGAACTCTGCCACCAAAGGTTGGTCAGGAGGATCCTCGTCCCTACCATCTCCATGGTTCTTGCTATGAGCAACTGGAGCCCGGTTAGCAGACGACATCCTGACACAGAAACCAAGGAAACAAGGATGGAATTAGCATCGACCTAGGGATGCAGAAAGTAATGCAAAAGCATTGGAAAGTCTTGAAATCTTGGGACAATTTCGGCAGCATAACGGCTGTAAATGCTCAACAGGATGTTTGAGACATTCATCAAGGAATAGCATAATCAATCAGCATCATCATATCAAGGTTCTGGGTCAAACTGAGGACACACAGAAGTAGTAGAACTGTATTGAGACACAACCCAACAATCCTAAGACTTTACGGTTTAGTAACACGTCATCCTGAGAGATAGAGGAGAAGCCTAGGCCTTAACCCTCGTAGAAAAGAAGAGGCTGACTCAGAATGAATGACATGAGGTAAAGGAGTAAAAAGAGCCTTACGTTCCCTTCCACAATCAATTCCCTTATGTAACTAAAGCATTTCTAGACTCAACTTCGACCAGTTTGGCTTAGTAATCCTACAGTCAGTCAGGCTCTGATACCAAGTCTGCCGGGACCCCGATCCCAAGTCACACCGATCTAGCAGGTAACACGTCATATCACTTTGCGGCCTCACGCACGGTATTCCCACGGGTGCCACCTTACCTGGCCCGGGACCGTTTGCGCATTTTGGCTCACGTATATGACAGTGTCGCTAGCATCCATATGACAGAGAACCCGGGCCGACATGGCTAGTCGTGAACCCAAAGCGGCACGGACCTATGGAGACAGGCATACATGAATCGCATCGAACATGTCGGTCATCAACGAGTGATTCCAGGCTGTAGCACTGGGCTAACAGGACTCCGGGGATCCCGGGCTGTAGCAAGCTAGGCAGGGCTCCGGAGATCACCATGTGACATTTCCCCGAAGGGACAGACATAGGGACGAAGTGAAACACATGCCGGCCAGTCAAGTGTCCTGAATAGTAGTACTGGGCTAGCAGGACTCCGGTGAACCGGGCTGTAGCGGACTACTATGGCTCGACGAACACTAGACTACATTTCCCCATAAGAAAGGCTGCGAAGGATAAACCACTAGATTGTCGGATCCCACACATAGCAATACACGTTACACGTACGCATAACATGCATGTATGTGCGGTACATCATGGCATCACAACATAACTCAAACTCATATAGGTAAGAGCCCAGAAGAGCCACATAGCATAAATACAAACAGGGGTCACATGACCCATCATTCAGAGCATACAAGCAACAAGCGGAAGCATTACATGTCTGAGTACAGACAACTACAAAAGAAAAAGACTAAGAAGCCTGACTAACACGACCCTCCCAAGGGTACAAGATCGTAGCTGGGATACAAGCTACTCGTCGAAGCCACTAGTGTAACCAACTGCAAAACATAAATAAGGAAACGTGAGTACAAAGGTACTCAGCAAGTCTTACTTCAGAGCTATCTACATATGCATCATTATCAACAAAGGGGGGGTGGAGTTTAACAGCAGCAAGCCAGCTTTGACTCAATGGCTAATCTATACTACGAGTATCAGAAACTTCTTTGAGGTGAGAAGACGCACTCGAGTCCACAACTTCACCATATCAATACTCCACTATGGATCCGTCCCCGTCTCCCTACGAGAAGGCCATCCATAGCACTCACGCTTATCTTGCGTATTTTAAAGTATCCACTTCAAGTTGTCTATGTACTATATAAGTTCTCCAAGTTTCCATATCCGAGGAAAACGGCTATTCGAATAGATAATATTAACCCTGCAGGGGGGTACTTCTTCACACACGCTCTCGCCACTTATAGCCCTGTACACGTCATGTACCTCGGCAACCTTCAAGCGGAAGCCGGGCGAGGGTGTCGGCCACGACCTGACTAACCACACAAGTCTCTCGTCCAGGTTTATCGCCTATTCGGGTTCCATCCGCAAGGAGATCCGGCCGGGGTGTCGCTCACGGCCCCAAACGATGTGTGCAGGGTTCCCAAGCCCACCACCCGGGTGCCACTTGGTACACCGTGCCACAGTGCCTAGTCTGTCCCAAGCCCGTCCCGTCGGACACCACCTGGTAGACAAGTAGCACTACCTACAAACGCCAGAAACTAGTTGCAACTCCTGGACAGAGATCAAGTGGGTTAATAAGTCGAGAGGGGCCGGATAACCGGAACCCAATGTGTGGTAGTAACTGGACTTGGATAACATACACAGAACTCAGTGCTTAAGGACGGTTCCAATGAGACAACCCACCATGTACTCCTACATGGCCTCTCATCGCTACCTTTACCAAAACATGTTCACACACTTAGCCTTTACCGGTAGGACATGTTCACCACTCCGATTCATTTCCGATGAATCAGACTTGACACAACTCTAAGCATAGCTGGCATAAAGAAAACAAGCATGGATGAGCAGGCACATCAAGGCTCAAGAAACTCCTACTCATGCTAGTGGGTTTCAACTATTTACTGTGGCAATGACAGGTCATGCAGAGGAATAGGTTCAGCTACCGCAGCAGAAAGTAGCAGTTTGAATCGTTGTTGTCCTAATGCAGTAAAAGGAGCAGGAGCGAGAGAGTGGGACTTTATCGGGATGCTCAAGGGGGTTTGCTTGCCTGATAGATCCACGAAGAAGCACTGCTCCTCAGACAGGTACTCGGGACACCTTCCGGAGTAGAACCTATCGAGAGGGAACGGTGCCGGCAATCAATAAACAACCATATGCAACAATATGATGCATGAAGATAACATTCAAAAATGCTATGATTTGCCCTAATGCATCTAGCATCAATTTGGTTGAAGTCCATATGAGCCAAGGGTTCATATGCAAACCCTAATTTAGATATATAACATGCCATTATTACGTTTTCACTTATACAGTAGGTATAAGTTGGTTTTTCATGCATGAAACTGGCATAAATGGATTCCTTGCATTTTTCTGATAATTTTTCATATATAATTTATTTGATTTGGAGTTACGGTTGAATTACTATGAATTTTTGAAGTTTTAACTATTTTCTGGAATTCTCTGAATTATTTAAAATCCAGAAAAACAAATACTGCATCAGCATGACGTCACAGAGGCGTCAGCAGGCTGACCAGGTCAAACCTGACACGCGGGTCCCACCCGTCAGTGTCATGGTTAACTAACAGAGGTTAATTAAACTTTAAACTAATCCTAAACTAAAATTAGCCGAGCCGGGCCTACCTGTCATTGAGCCAGGGGAGGTCAAACCCCCTGGTCAACTGGGGCTAACGCGCCGGCGTTTAGCCGCCGGCGGCAGCAGACGCGGCGGAAGGAGCGGGATTCGCCCTCCGGCGACCATTCGGGCGGCGGAGACCACGAGCGAGGAGCCAGAGCTCGTCCGCGTCTTCTGGGGCAAGTGGACAAGGCGGGGACGGCTGGAGCTCGCCGGAATCAGGCTCGAGGCGGCGGCCGGAGCTCGGGCAAGCTCGGGTTCGAGGCTACAAGGCACGGGGAGGCGAGCGGAGAGGCCCTACGGGTTCCTGGCGTCACCAGGAACACGACGACGTGCTGGGTTGCGGCTGGCTTGGCCCCTGGCCACGGTGGCGCCATGAACGGCGGAGCCGAGTTCTCGGCCAAGGTGGCCGGCAGGGCTATGGGGGCGCTCGAGCTACGGGGCAAGGGGGAGGAGGAAGGGGAGCTCACGGCGGAGTTGCTGAGCAGGCCAGTGGGCTCGGGGAGACGCTGACGATGGCGAATCGAAGTCGGCGATCGGCGGCGCCCGAGGAGGAGGATGATGGCAACGGCGGTTCCACAGGGCGTCCGGCGTCTTGTGGCTCGGCGGAGAGCTTCAGGGGGAGGAGGCGGAGCTGTTGGACACCACAACGAGGCGAGGGGAGCACGGTGGCTACGGCTACAGCGTGCGGTGGCGACGGCGGCGCTCGGGTGTGCTGCGAGGAGAGGACAGAGGAGGGGGAAGGAGCGAGAGGGAGTGAGAGGGGGGTCGGGGAGATGCGTGGCGACGCAAGGGAAAGGCCAGGGCGTCGTGGCAGCGACGGGAAGCAGGAGGTGGCCTGGCGTGCGCCGGCGCGCGTCGGCCACGCGCCCGGCGTCCTCCTTGCGGGAGGAGGAAGACCTCCCTACCCCTGGTGGGCTGGGCCGCCAGGTGGGCTGGCCAGCTGGGCCGCCAGGTAAGGCCAGGTAAGCCTTTTTCCTCTTCTGTTTTTCTTTTCTATTTCTGACATTTGTTTTGTATTTTAAAGAAATGTTAAAACATTTCCATAAATGTTGAAAATAATTTTGGCATCTAGATATAATATTCTAGAGGCCCTCACCAATTCCCAACATTTTTGGAGCTATTAAAAATATTTATATAATTTAAACAGCTCCAATTCAAATATTTAAGCATTGATTCAAAAATCCAAAATGAGAAGGAAAAATGTGCATCACCTCAGGTTGTTGTTCCCAACATTTTCCAAAGACCATGAACATTTTTGAAAAGCATTTTGGGTTCATTGAAAATCCACTTTTAATTTGAACCTATTTGAATTGCTTTGGTGCTAGGGTTTGCAACTTCCCCATTTCAATTTCATTTGAAATATAACCATGATGCACAAAGCAAGCCTAGGACCATACCAGAACTAGGGATGTGACATACGTATTCGAGAGAGGCATGGATAGAGGGGCCGACGGGGGGCGTGGGAGAGATAGACGAATATGACGTCATGACAAGAGATTCCATTCCCTTGAGTGTGTATATGCAAGGGGGAGGGAATAGAGGCACCAGGAGAAATTTTCTGTGTGTGTTGTGTTTGTGTTGGTATGTGTGGGCGTGTGAAGATAATGAGACGTGGGGGCAGAGGGTGTGTCACCGCGTGAGGTTCGGTGGGTCGAGGTGAGGCCCTTCGTTCGGTTCCGTCCTGCGCCACATTGGTCGACCCGTGGCGCATTTAGTAAGACCCATGGATGACTAGTCATACAAGACAAAGATAGAAGAATTGTGAAGGACTATGTGTCCACTAACTAGGATTTGTAACCCTAGGTTCTCAAACTAAGGTAACCCCTTTATCTCTGATATTACTATTCATCCAACCTAACTTTAAGGGGCATCCTACAGAATGCTCTGCTTGAATCATACTCGTCCATTAGGAAGAGAGGTGTGAGGCAATGCGTGAGAGACAGGCGTAAAGATAATGTGCGTACATGAGACACGTAGGCAGGTCCATGTATATATAAAGGGTCGATGAGGATTGTGCGTGTGTATGTTTGCGAGAGGAAGAGTGCTTGTGATAAAGGTTAGTGGAAACAGTTGTAAATGGTTACGAGAGGGAGGGATGGTTATATCTAGAGCATGTGTGTGAGAAAGACACCTCGGGAGAGAGTGTGTGAGCATATGTGAGAGGCCACCGATGGAGAGTGAAACTACACGTAAAAGACTGGTCTACACATTGATTAAAGATATGAATTGTATCCAAATATTAGGATGGGATCATGATATTTGCAATTCCCATAAGGAGCGGTCATTGATCCATCGGACATTTAGATTCTATCGAATTTGAGCATGTCTATGTTATTATTCGACACAACTGATCCACATAGTTAGTATTTTGAACTCCAGACAATGCACTGCTTTAGCAATCGAATATAAACGTGAGTATAGTTCATGTTGTGTGTGTAAAGCACATTATACATACGAAAGTTACAAAATGGACATTATAAATAGCTACCTATGAACTAGCATACATTTGAATTCAACTTAAGGTGGTTTAAAAAAATCGAATTCAACATGAAGTCCATTCAATTATTTGAATTTGATATCATGGCATTTGTAAACCATACCTAAATTATGGGGGCACCAATCTTTGCTCTGATTTTGTACATAATAGCATATGTAGTCGTGTACAAAATAGATTCAAATTTAGCTCCTCCATTCCAAAATAATCGTAGTTATAGGATTTTCAAGTGTCAATATTTCAAAAAGAAGCGGATAATTTAATGAGGTTTTCAAACATACAAGGTCAAATATAACGTTGTCTATTTAGGTCAATCCTAATAGTTCAAGAGTACTCTAAACGTGAATGCTTGTGTTTCAAAATTTCGAATGAAGCGCCAAAAGAGCCTCTACTCGCCCGAAACCGCGTGAGACCAATGTTGGTAGTACAAGTAAATTACTTTTCTAAAAACTCCGACCCGTGAAACCTACCGGCCCGATGTCCAAAGGTCTAAACCGGGGTAGGTTTGTAGCTTCATCTAGACGCCACGCAACCACATCCGAAAAACATTCATACACAATGGCTGCCTAAGCACACATGCACGCGGCCGAAATCGCTCCAGCCCACTATTTGGGACACCTGGGATTACCATCCTACCGCCGACCCACAGTAGGTCCGAAATTTAAGAGGGGGGAAAAGTTTGTACTTTCCCCAAATTTCAAACAAGCGCGTCCCATCTTCTGTTCAAAAAAGCCAAAAACAAGCGTGTCCCAGACCGAAACATGGTTCCCCCCACTCGTCCGATTCCCCATTCGTACTCCGTGGGCGCCAAAACTACCTCTCCACCAGCGGTGAAACCCCAGCGTCCTCCGTCCGCCACCCCATCCCACCCATCAACCGCCTCCCTCCTCCATCACACCGGAGCCAATACCCCGACGTCGTCGTCCACCGCAACCTCAACCGCAACACCATCCACGGCTAGTAGTTGAAGCCGAGGCCGAGCCGTCTGTACCCGAGCTAGTTCAACCACGCCGTCCTGCGTCTCACCGCTGCCGCTCCAACTTCGCCACCCTCCACCGCACCGAAGTTGTTCCTGCTACGCCGTCCTTCGTCGCCTCGGATCTGCTTCCCCTCCGCCGACATACGGCCACGGCAACACAGTCAACAATTTGGCCATGGGTTCGTCCAAGCCTGCACCCTCCAGAACATCGGTTTCCCCGGTAAAAAGAAGAAGATCAGTGCGACATGTGGAGGTGACCACACCGGCAACCTAAAAAGGTACTCCTCTTCCCTTATTCGTGCAAATCTTACGTCTCTGCTTGCAAGGTATTCATCCCACAGAAGACACTAGTTGACCGCTTCTTCTTGATACTAGATGTTCCTAGTAACTCGCGATGCACAAGGTTTCTCCTCATATACTATTTCACCTTAGCTAGAGGTCCATCGCACCCTGAATTTCAATTTCTGGCCAGTTGATTCCCAATTACGGAAGAATTCCCCGGCATAACAGGCACTAGTACGCCTATTATGCCGGGGAAGCAGCGCCTTGGTGTTTATCTTAGGGGCGTGTGCGGCCTAGAGCTACTGGCGCCCGATCTGGAGGTCAGTCGGGATTAAAGGGATGGCCTGGGGGCGCTACCAAGCACGGCGGTGGTGGGAGGTCGATGGGAGGGTGGGGCGGCGGAGGCAGGGGTCTGGGCTGGTGGTCGCTGGCGGTTCGAGAAAGATCGTCAACAGTGGCTGGCGGGAGGTAGACGAAGGCCATCTGCCCGTTCCTTATAGATCGAACGGTTCATTAAAAAAATCGATTGACCTATTTATTTTCAGTCGACTGTTATCTTAGATATGACCACATGTGTCGGTGTGCTGGAGGAGTACCTACATTTCCTGTGCTCATATATTACAAAATCATACGGAGTAGAATGTAATTTTGTTTGCCATGCAATGTTGTAGAGTTATCATATGTCTCCTGTCATTTATTTTTCAGCCACCTGCTATCTGCTACTTTTACAATGTGCTAGTTCTGCACACACTTCACCCTTACTCTCAGTATTGTGTTTTTATGCAAGGGTATTTCAGACTCTGCTGCCATGAGAGAAGCCAAAAAGAAAAGAGAGAAGTCGCTCCAGCTTCTTATGCGGGTAGGGAAGACACGTTGCAGCGCTATAAAGGGTGCAGTGTCAGCAGATGGAGACGGTAAGCGTAGCTCTGGAGTTGATGACCTCGCTCGCAATGAACCACCATCCCAGGTGCTTGCTTTAACTTCGCGGTGTCATATGTGGTTGCATGTTCCATATGGTGTCTAGCTTGTATTTGAAAGGCCGAAGTCGGTAAGATAATGAAAGATATTTTTTACATGAACCACCACCCATTGAGCACCAGAAGACTAATAGCTAGTCAGGGTACTGGCCTAGCCAGTGACAAGCCCAGCAAAGATAGGCATCACCTAGAAGCCAACTAAAAAGCTACGATGGTGGCGAAGCAGCCCACCTCCCACCAAGCTCTTAGGTCCTAGATGATCATGCTCACCACTCCAGCCGGATGTCTAGCTTGTATTGCTTCCAATTTGGTTAAATTGCATCTGCTTAGCTTACACATTATACCTTTGAATATGACATGCCTTTATGTTTTTGGTACATACCAGTACATCTATGTATTAACCATGTTCTTACATCAAACTAATGTTCTTGTGTATCCATCATCAATCACGTATGACGAGGCACGCAGGCAAGGGGACTACTCCTCATTTAAAGAATGCAGCGTCAGCCTCCCGACATGATTCTGAAGAAATAGAAATGCTAGATGAAGATAGTGAACGTAGCTCTGTAGTTGATTACAACATTTCCCCTACACTAGCATCGCATGTGGTTGCTCTAAATTGGCAGCGTGATACGTGGTTGCATGTTGCATATGGTGTCTAGATTGTAATTCTTCCAATCTGGTTAAACTGCATGTGCCAGTCTGCTTAGCTTATACATTATACCTGTTAATGTGACACGCCTTCCTGTATTTAGTACATAGTACATCTATCTATTAAGCATGTCCTTACGTAAAACTATTTTTTTGTTGTATCCTGCCTCAATCAACATGATGAGACACCTTTAGTATATGCAGTGCGATATTAGTTGCATCTTTCATATGATTTATAGCATGCGCTGCTTCTAATTTGTTGAAATTCCATTTATTATGGGACGCTTTTAACTTGGCAGAGTCATATTGGTTGCATCTTTCATGTGGTGTCTAGCTTGCATTGCTTCTTATTTGCTGGAATGGTTTCTACTTAGTTTACACAAATAGTTGTGAACATGCCATGCCATCCTGTTTTTTGTACATATTCCATCCTGGTATCATGTGTTTGCCTTACATCAAAGTAGTGATTGTCAGTATCATGCATGAATGAGTTCTGAAGAGAGAATTTTATTGCTTTTTCTTGTCGGTTTTACTTGACAATTCAAAATCAATAAAGCAAAAGGAAGTTAGCAAGGCAGCGGATAAATGTGCTCCTTCCGAACAGAGGGCCTATACAGTTTCTACTTCTCCACACCCCCAAGATGATTTCCAAGACAATACATGCATACAAACTCAACAAAGCTGTGTTTATGATGAGCACGCCCCGCTAGTTCAGCATCACCGGTCCTCCCTCTAACTTGGCACTGTTATATGTGGTTGAATGTTATGTGTGATGTCTAGCTTGTATTGCTTCTAATTTTGTTGAATTCCATCTGCTTACTTTACACATTATACTTGAATAAGACACGTGTTCCTGTTTCTAGAACATACAATATCTGTCTATCACACCATGTTCTTACATCAAATTACTACTATTGTGTAACCTGCAATAATCACTTATCATAAGACACGTTTGACTTCGGAGTGAGATATAGGTTACATCTCACATTATTTTCTAGCTTGTACTACTAATTTGTTGAAATGGCACTTATGACGAGACAGTTTTAACTTGGTAGAGTGATATTCGTTGCATCTTTCATATGGTGTCTAGCTTTCATTGCTTCTAATTTGTTGAAATGCCTTCTCCTTAGTTTACACATCATAAGCTGTGAATATGCAATGACACTAATGATGAGAGACCTCTAACATGGTAGTGTGATGTTGTTTGAATCTTGCATATGATTTATTTCTTGTACTACTTCACATTTGTTTAAACGCCATTTATGATGAGACACTATTAACTTGGCAGAGCGATATTTGTAGCATCTTTCATATGGTGTCTACCTTCCATTGCATTGCTTCTAATTTGGTGAAATGTCTTCTTCTTAGTTTACACATCATAGTTCTGGTTATCTCTTCGGTCCTGTTTTTCATACATATTACATCCTCCTATCATGTGGTTGTCTAACATCAAAGTTCAGTTCGTCTGCATCACGCATCAATTTGTTCTGAAGAACTAAATTGTTATTCATTTTTCTTGTCGGCTTGACTTAACATGGCACATAGAAAGAGGAAGAAACACAGAATGGTAGGGAATGAGAAGCGGATGAATCCTATAGATTTTGCTTGTACTGATGGTGCAATAGAAGGTCAATGTCCAGCGGAAAATTCTACAAACACGGCATCCCATGCTACACAAGTTGCAAAAAAAGCCAAATAGAAACAAATAGCTACCACCAAACAAGCAGAGACAGCCCTAGTTCATGCAACACCTACCATAGTACTACCAGCTGCACAACTTACTCATGCATCAACTGAGCTAGGAGCACGTTCCCAAGCTCCCTTGCCACCTGACACTACTTCCCAAGAACTCTTGACACAAGACTAGTTGGCAATATCAGATGAACCTTGTGAGCTTCAACAGCATGAAGGTAGTTGCTGGAGTCAAGTTACAGTTGCATGCTTCTTTATATGTAGTCTCACAGTTTGATGTACACTAACACTTCCAATGTTTGTTGTTGGACTAGCACCTAGGCGCAAGAGGAAACAAACATCAGGGATAATGCTCGGTAGGTTAACTAAATCTAGAGGAGGAAGAATGGAGATCCATTTTGAGGCAGGTTTAAAAAGGCCACGTGATGCTACAGAGTCAGGCAAGTTAGTATCAGAGGCAGCGGTTGCCATTAGGTGTCATGTACATATCCTCCCAACATGGATTTAGTACAAGAATGACAAAGACGAAGCCTAGTTCAACACATTCCTCGACCATTTATCTGTAAGTAAGGTTATGTATGGAAACTAGTAATATCATGTTGCTCTGTCCCATACTTTCTAGGTTGCTAATAATGAGACTCCCATAATTTTCAACAGATGAGGTTCAAGTTGGATAGCCAAGATGATGCAACCAGACAAGCTTGCACCCATGTTTTCAAGTCTTCTCTGTGACAGTATCGGTATTACTTGAGGAAAACTCACTTTGAAGGCAAGGCTAATAGTGAACTTTCCCAAACATCTCTCCAGTGGAAAATATATCGGATGAAGACTGGAGGGGCCTTGTTAAACACTGGTCTGATCCGAAGTATCAGGTCACATGTTGAAGTACTATTTACGCATGTGCCACACAAATCTATCTTCTTGTAGATGAACTGTTCAAAGAACAAGGCCAACCGTACGAAAGTGAAATTCCAACAAACGACAGGATCTCGTAGCTATATTGCACACTGCGAGGCTCTTGTAATTAGCTGCTGTTTCACTCTTCGTTGTACCATATTATCATATCTATATTGACTTGTTCGAAATGCAGAGGAAAGCCCGCAAGGACCAAGAAGTACCTGAACCAAATGCTGTGGAAATCTTCAAGGACTGTCACACCAACAAGAAGAAGGGCATGACTACACCAGTCAAAGCCGCTGTTGTAAGTCCTTAATCCTCATGCCTTTTAACTACTACTTACTCTGACTTGTGCCTTGAACTGCGTGGTTTGCAGCCAATGTCTATTACTCTTTTCAATTTTATACACAATTGTCTTAGCGTATCATTGCACCTTACAAGGTTCAAAAGAGAGGAGTGATGTTCCTTTGATCTTGACCCTTAAACTAGTTCCGTGTTGGACTTGCCCACACAACGTTACAATTGCCTGTTTGTCTGTTCTCAGTTGTTTTGTGATATGAATGATGTCATACTATGCTTACCGTATTATAAACTTCGTCTCTTTATCCTTAGCCCTCAATACAATGTGAAGAAATAGACAATACATTAGCGATGGTACATGGTCATATGTTTGGAACCTGGTTTTATTATGTACTTTGTAATGAAATACAAGTAATATTTTACATGGGTTCACCAGAATAAGTTCTGTATATAGACCAAAGCTATTTTGTTTGGTTTTGCTGCCTCCTTAATATCTTCTGTTCTGGTACTACTAATGTAAAACCTCAACTTTTCAGAGAGCTATGGAAAAAATGGTGGAACCACCACCTTTTGAAGGTGGCGAGGCAACTATAACCGCAATGTCAGCTCTTGCTGCAGTGGGCCAGTACCTGTCCACTAATAGTGCCAAAAGCACGTTCCTGCGTAATACTGGGTTGGTTGTTAAGGCAATATCGTCCAAACTGCCTCATGATCAAGATATGCAAGCTCAAAGCAATGTTGTGTCTGCGCTCCAGACACAAGTCCATTCCCTAACAAAGACCCTTTGTGAAACAAGGAGAAACATTGCTCAATGTCGTCAAGATATGCATGGTTTTGAAACTAGACTATCAGACATTTGCTATCTTGTTCAGGAGCCTAGGGGAAATGAAGGCGAGGGTTATGGTGCTCCACCGGACAATACAACATGAAAACAAAACAGTCAGGTCAAATGAACTGAGCTTCTGAACTTCTGGTGGTGCATTTATCTGCTAGACTGTTAAGTTTTATGCCAACCTTCCTTTTGTTATATAGTTGTAATTTGTTTTGGTGCGATACAAAATTTATTCTTAACGTGCAGCCACCGGCTGAAGAAAACAACAAGCCATTTTTGTATAGTGTAGGGTGTTCCCTATATTTGCACTGGTGGCGATCTTTGATGCTGAGTGGATGTAATCTATGCAATCTCCTTAATAGCCTAGCGTTAGTTTCGGCCTTATTTATTTCCTAGTCTTCTTTTTCCCTGGTTTGCTAGTGGCCACAACTACCATGGGCCATATACGGGCCGTAGGATCCATGGATCTCCTACGGGCCGTCGATAAATGGGCCTGTAATCGGTGGGCCTTGGGCCGTCGGATAAATGGGTCTACATAGGCCGTAATTGGGCGTAGTTGGTATCGGCTTAATTCTGTCACAGGCATAACAGGTCATTAATGGGCCAGAATATAGGACGGGCCAGAAACGGGCCAACTCTTGCCATGGGCCGAATTTGGCCCATTAGGGTAACAGGCCAGTAATGGGCCGACTCTTGCCATGGGCCGAATTTGGCCCATTAGGGCAACAGGCCAGTAATGGGCCGACTCTTGCCATGGGCCGAATTTGGCCCATTAGGGGAATATGCCAGTAACGGGCTGGAAGTAATCGAGGGCCGAAAAGGAGCCCAAGAACATATGGGCCGTCAATAGGACGAAAGCTAACACGGGCTGGAAACGGCCCATGTAAATCACGGGCCGTTAACGGGTATAAAGAAAATTACTGTTCATTATGGCTAGAGTCACCGTGGGCCTGTAAAGGGCCGAAAGATATGAAGGCCTCATATGGGCCGAAAGACGTCGTGGGCCATACATGGGCCGAAAGTGAAATGGGCTGGTGTTATATTCGACGGCCCACATGACGTTGTTGGGCCGATTTCCTTTAGGGCCTAACGGGTCGTGAGTTAATGGGCCGTTAAATGGGCTATTTGCGAAGAGACTGTTAATAGGCTTTTCATGGGCCAGCCGGTTAACTTTTGACCAAGTCAAACGGGCCGGCTTTGTAAGCTAAATGGGCCAGTGGTGGGCCATGGCACGTGTCGACATATCATAGGCGCCTATCGGACCCACTAACGAGATGACACGTGTTTCGTCCGGCCAATAAGAATTTTACACGTGGAAATTTCCCATTGGTTGGGGCTGTTAACGGGTTATCGGATCCAAAACCCGACCCAATAGCTTAACGACGTCCGTTACGGTGGATGCCACCTGTCGGTCACCCTTCACAAAAGCACTTCTATGACACGTGATTTATCGTCATGGAAGTGGACACTTCCGTGATGATAATTTTGGTAATGTCATGGAACACTTCTATGACAGCACAGGTACGACTATCTTGATTTTGTCATAAATTTGTCATGGATGTACATGCATGACAAAAAACGCGACCCACTGTGACAAACACGTATCATCATGAAAGTGTATTTTTTTTGTAGTGCTCTCTATGTTTCCAACATGATAAAATTGCAAGAAACTGTTTATACCATGCATTGGCCTTTACTATGTGTGCATGAATTGTTCTTTTATGACATGCCGATGCATAGGAAGAGAGTTAGACTTCGTCATTACATTATATATGTTACTTTGTGCTCACTACTAAATTATAAATCATTGTTAATTAAAATTGGCTTCGATATACCTTGGGATCCGGGTGGATCCATTACTTGAGCACTTATGCCTAGCTTAATGGCTTTAAAGAAAGCGCTGCCAGGGAGACAACCTGGAAGTTTTAGAGTGCTTTATATAGTTTAAAAACAACAAAAATAAAGAGGGGAACCCAAAACTTTTTCAAAAAGGAATGTGAAAGTGAGAACGGCAAGCATTGTTGAAGTGGGAGAGCTCCTTGAACTTTGTTCATGCTCACGGCAACTTTGTGAATCTTGATTACAGAAACTTTTCAACAAAAATAATTATTCCCTTGTACAATTCCATTGTATTATAAAAATAATGTGCCAAGGTTTGCCTTTAGGATGTTTACATTTGCTTGATGGTTTGTACGGTGCAGGACAGAAACTTTGGATGTAGTGCGCGATTTTAAATTTTTAGCTGGAACGTCAAATGGTTCTGATTCTTTCTGCACTGTCTTCCTATACAAATTTTTTACTTTTCCTAATTTTGGCAGAATTTTTAAAGTATAATAAGTATGGTGAATGTTCATATTGTTACAGACTATTCTGTTTTAGACAGATTCTGTTTTTGATGCATAGTTTTCTTGTTTTGATGAAACTATCAATTTATATTTGTGGATTAAGCCATGAAAAAGCTATACTACAGTAGACACAATGAAAAAACAAAATATGAATTGGTTTTCAACAATACTTAGAGTAGTGATTTGCTCTATTATACTAACGGATCTTACCGAGTTTTCTGTTGAAGTTTTGTGTGGATGAAGTGTTCGATGATCGAGAAGGTCTCGATGTGAGAAGAAGGAAGAGAGGCAAGAGCTCAAGCTTGGGGATGACCGAGGCACCCCAAGTAAATATTCAAGGAGACTCAAGCGTCCAAGCTTGGGGATGCCCCGGAAGGCATCCCCTCTTTCTTCAACAAGTATCGGTATGTTTTCGAATTTGTTTCGTTCATGTGATATGTGCAATCATGGAGCGTCTTTTGCATTTAGTTTTCATTTTTCTTTTATGCACCATGACGGTATGAAATAGTCCTTGGTTGATTTATAGAATGCTCTATGCACTTCACTTATATCTTTTGAGTATGGCTTTATAGAATGCTTCATGTGCTTCACTTATATCATTTGAAGTTTGGATTGCCTATTTCTCTTTACATAGAAAACCGCCATTTGTAGAATGCTCTTTTGCTTCACTTATATTTGTTAGAGCATGGGCATATCTTTTGTAGAAAGAATTGAACTCTCTTGCTTCACTTATATCTATTTAGAGAGATGACAGGAATTGGTCATTCACATGGTTAGTCATAAAATCCTACATAAAACTTGTAGATCACTGAATATGATATGTTTGATTCTTTGCAATAGTTTTGTGATATAAATATGGTGATATTAGAGTCATGCTTGTGGGTAGTTGTGGATTTTAGAAATACTTGTGTTGAAGTTTGTGATTCCTGTAGCATGCACGTATGGTGAACCGTTATGTAATGAAGTCGGAGCATGAGGTATTTATTGATTGTCTTCCTTATGAGTGGCGGTTGGGGACGAGCGATGGTCTTTTCCTACCAATCTATCCCCCTAGGGGCATGCGTAGTAGCACTTTGCTTCGAGGGCTAATAAACTTTTGCAATAACTATGTGAGTTCTTTATGACTAATGTTGAGTCCATGGATTATACGCACTCTCACCCTTCCATCATTGCTAGCCTCTCTAGTATCATGCAACTTTCGACGGTACCTTAAACCCACCTTATATCTTCCTCAAAACAGCCACCGTACCTACCTAATATGGCATTTCCATAGCCATTCCGAGATATATTGCCATGCAACTTCCATCATCATCATATACATGACTTGAGCATTCATTGTCATATTGCTTTGCATGATCGTAAGATAGCTAGCATGATGTTTTCATGGCTTGTCCGTTTTTTTGATGTCATTGCTACGCTAGATCATTGCACATCCCGGTACACCACCAGAGGCATTCATATAGAGTCATATCTTTGTTCTAGTATCGAGTTGTAATATTGAGTTGTAATTAAATAAAAGTGTGATGATGGAGACTATGATTCCCCCACAAGTCGGGATGAGACTCTGGACTTTAAAAATAAATAAAAGAGGCTAAAGAAGCCAAAATAAAAAAGAGGCCAAAGAAGCCCACCAAAACAAAAACAAAAAAAACAAAAAAACCAAAAAATGAGAGAAAAAGAGAGAAGGGGCAATGTTACTATCCTTTTACCACACTTGTGCTTCAGAGCAGCACCATGATCTTCATATAGAGAGTCTCTTGAGTTATCACTTTCATATACTAGTGGGAATTTTCATTATAGATCTTGGCTTGTATATTCCGATGATGGGCTTCCTCAAACGCCCGAGGTCTTCGTGACCAAGCAAGTTGGATGCACACCCACTTAGTTTTCAGTCTGAGCTTTAATACACTTATAGCTCTTAGTGCATCCATTGCATGGCAATCCCTACTCACTCACATTGATATCTATTGATGGGCATCTCCATAGCCCGTTGATACGCCTAGTTGATGTGAGACTATCTTCTCCTTTTTGTCTTCTCCACAACCACCATTATATTCCACCAATAGTGTTATGTCCATGGCTCACGCTCATGTATTGCGTGAAAGTTGAAAAGGTTTGTGAAACGTCAAAAGTATGAAACAATTGCTTGGCTTGTCATCGGGGGTGTGCATGATGTGAATATTTTGTGTGGTGAAGATGGAGCATCGCCAGACTATATGATTTTGTAGGGATAACTTTCTTTGGCCATGTTATTTTGAAAAGACATGATTTCTTTATTAGTAGGCTTGAAGTATTATTGTTTTTATGTCAAATGATAGACTATTGCTTTGAATCACTCGTGTCTTAATATTCATGCCATGATTCGATATGTGATCAATACTATGCTAGGTAGCATTCCACATCAAAAATTATCTTTTTATCATTTACGTACTCGAGGACGAGCAGGAATTAAGCTTGGGGATGCTGATACGTCTCCGTCGTATCTATAATTTTTTATTATTCCATGCCAATATTCTACAACTTTCATATACTTTTGGCAACTTTTTATACTATTTTTGGGACTAAAATATTGATCCAGTGCCCAGTGCCAGTTCCTGTTTGTTGAATGTTTTTTGTTTCGCAGAATATGCATATCAAACGGAGTCCAAACGGGATAAAAACTGACGGTGATTTTTTTTGGAATATATATGATTTCTGGGAAGAAAAATCCACGCGAGACGATGCCCGAGGGGTTCACGAGGCAAGGGGGCGCGCCCTGTCACAGCCCTAGCTTAGCTTTGCTTACTCTTGCATGATCATCATGGCATCATGTTTATTTTTTTTATGAAACTGAAATGGGGATGATCAAACCCCTAGCACCAAAGCAATGCAAATAGTCCCAACTTTAAATATTTTCAATGAACCCAATATGCCCTTAAAAAATGTTCATCATTTTTGGTTCTGGCTAAAACCTCTACCAAAAATGGGTTCATAAATTTTGGAGCCATTTTGGATTTTTGAATTAATACATAACTATTTGCATTTGGGCATTGAAAATACTATAAATACTTTTAAATGCCCAAATACTTTTGAAAGTAATTTTAGGCTGTTGGGAGTAATTCCAAAGGTGCCTATGATTATTTTCAGAATTTTCTAAAATGGATTAGTACTTCTAGTAGTTCAAAACAAACAACAGAGAATTAAATAAATGGAAACAAAGAGAGAGAGAGAGCGAGACAGAGAGAGAGAGTACCTGGGCTTACCTGGCGGCCCAAGTGGCCAGCCCAGCCCACCACCACAGCCTCCCTGTAGTCTTCCTCCCTAGACAGAAGGACGAGCGCGTGCTTGCCGTGCGCTGGCCATGCGCATCGCCAGCTCCTGCTTGCCGCTCCCCGTCGACGCTCTATCCTTCAATGGAGACGCCACGCAAGCCTCAAACTCTCTCGCACTCTCCCGCGCCCTCGTCCCCTTCTCTGTCTCTCTCTCTCTCTCTCACGCGCGCGACCGAACGCAGCCGTCGCCGCTGACGAGCTCCCCCATGGCCACAGCCATCTCTGAGCCTCTCTGACGCGCCCCCGAGCTCCGTCGTGACGCCCCGGTCCTCTCCGCCGAGCCACATGACGCCAGACGCCCTGGAGCGCTGTCGTCGACGCCATCTTCTCGCACTGCACCGACGGCCGTCGTCGACCAATTCGTCATCACCAGGCCATCCCCGAAGCTCACCGCCGCCGCGCCATGTTGTCGTCGTGGCTATAGCCACTAGAGCTTCCACATGAGAACACTACCGTGCTCAGAATGACACCACGAGACTGTAGCCACCAACATCTCCCCCTCTCGTGCACCGCAACCCCAAACCCGCAACCCACCGTGCTCCGGCCGCCGCCGTTTTGGTCGCCGTCGTTGACTCCGTCCATCCCCGCTCGAACCACGGCCACCCACGGATGCGTCTCTCTCCCCTATTTCAAACGCGCCCTTCCGCGCGTCGAACGGTGGCCCGTTGAGCAAACCTGAAGCGGGCACCGCCGCGGTCTGTCGTCGCGGTGGTTAAACGCCGGTGGCTGACGTGGCACCATCATTAGGGCCTAAGCACCCTACTGATTACCCCTGGAGTCATTGACAACTGGGCCCCACCGCCCAACTAACCGGCTAACTAAAATAGATTAGGTTAGTGTAAATTATCGGTTTAGATTAGTGCTAAACTGGTGGACCCCATGTGTCATCCACCCAAACCAGCCTGAGACACTGATGTACGGGTCCCACTGGTCAGGTTTGACCTGGCCAGCCACAGTTGACCTGATGACATCACTCTTACATCATGCTGACACAGTAAAACCTTTTCTGTATTTTAAATAAATCTAAATGATTTACTTATTTTCAAAAAATGCCTAAAACTTCTAAAAATCGTAGAAAATAATCTATAACTCAGAATGAAATAATTTATATATGAAAAGTTATCAAGCAAATTAAAGAAATCTATTTATGGCAATTTCATGCATGTTTGAACAATGTTTGTCCTCAGTTTTGGACAAAACAAATAAATGGAATTTAACTAATCATATATGGAGTTCGAATTTGAATCTTGTATTCAAACCAACTTCATTTAATTGTGTTGCTAGTTGCATTAGCTCAATCAACAACATATTGCCATGTCATTATCATGCATCATGTTGTGCATTACATTGATTGTGTTCCCTCTCTGTTGCCGGTGGTTGTCCCCTCTCGGTAGACGTTGTACCGACGCTGTGATCGTTGACACTGATGAAGACCCAATGATATCTTCAGAAGTGCCAGGCAAGCGGAACCCCCTTGTTCATTTCGATACAATCCCACTCTCTCGCTCCTGCTCTCTTTTACTGCATTAGGACAACAACGATTCATCTGTTACTTGTTGCGGTAGTTGAACCCCTTATCCTCTGCATGACCTGTCATTGGCATAGTAAATAGATGAAACCCACTAGCATGAGTAGGAGTTGTTTGAGCCCTGATGTGCCTACTCATTCATGCTTGTTTGTCATGCCTGCTATTGCATAGAGTTGCGTCAGGTCTGATTCATCGGGAATGAATCGGAGGTGTGTGAACATGTCCTACTCTGTGTGAGCTAAGTGTGTGAACACGTTTTGGTAAAGGTAGCGGTGAGAGGCCATGTAGGAGTACATGGTGGGTTGTCTCATTGAAACCGTCCTCAGGAACTGAGTTCTGTGTCTGTGATCCATGAACAGCTACTACCACTCATTGGGATCCTTAATTGACCCGCTCGGCTTCTTAATCACCCTAGTACTCTGTCCAGGAGTTGCAACTAGTTTCTGGTATTTGTAGGTTATGTGTTGGCGGCCGTGCGTAGCGCTGACCCTAGGGGTGGGCTATGATGCGGTAGATACACCGTGGCACGGTGTACCGGGCGCCTGTTTGGTGTCTCAGGAACCCTGTTCACATCATTCGGGCCGTATGTGGAAACCTCAGCCGGACTCCCCGTGGACGGAACCTGGATAGGCGATAAACCTGGACAAGAGACTTAAGTGTTTAGGTAGGCCGTGGCTGACACCCTCGTTGGGCTTCCGCTTGAAGGTTGCCGAGTACATGTCGTGTAAACGACGGTAAGTGGTGGGAGCGTGTGTGAAGAAGTACACCCCTGCAGGGTTATCATTATCTTTTCGAATAGCCAGATTCCTCGAATATGGAAACTTGGACCCCTTGCATAGTTCATAGATAAGTGAAAGTGGATACTCTAAAACTCGCAAGATAAGTGTGAGTGCTATGGATGGCCTTCTCGTAGGGAGACGGGAGCGGATCCATAGTGGTGTATTGAATGGTGAATATGTGGACTCGTGTGCGCCACCTCAAAAGAGTTGCTTGTAGTCGTAGTTCAGGTTATCCACTGGGTCAAAGCTGGCTTGCTGCAGTTAAAATCCACTACCCCTTTGTTGATACCGATGCATATGTAGTTAGTTCTGATGTAAGTCTTGCTGAGTACAATTGTACTCACGTTTGCTTAATTTATGTTTTGCAGAGAGACGTCAGTCTCGCTAGTAGTTCCGTGTGGGCTTCGACGTTTAGCTTGCTACCTCAGCTACGATCTTGTGCCCTCGGCAGGATCTGGTAGATAGTCAGGCTTCTTAGCCTCTTTCATTTGTAGATGTTTGTACTCAGACATGTTAAGCTTCCGCATGTGCTTTGATTTGTATGCTATCACTAGTAGAAAAACGGAGCTTTAAAACCGGTTTGTAAGGGCCTTTAGTGCCGGTTATGGAACCGGCACTAAAGGCCCCCCCCCCCTTTAGTACCAGTTCGGCACCAACCGGCGCTAAAGTGCCACCACGTGGCGTGAGCTCACGCCCTGGTATGGGGGACCTTTAGTACCAGTTGGTGTTACCAACCGGTACTATAGGTTTTTTTTTGAAAGTTTTGGAAAAAAATTTGATTTTTTTTATTTTTAATTTTTCTAAATTATTTGATGATTTAGTCTCTAATCACCTCTCTTAACTGCTCAAGTGTGGATCACTCATTCCAAATCATCTAACTTCCCGACCGGTCACCCATCCCTCTCACTACTCCAGCCCGAGCACGCTTAACTTTCGGGTTCTATTCTCCTTCGTTTCTAAGTCTGCACTTGTTGTTTTCCTGACAATAGTAAGATGTTAATCCTATTAACCCTCAGGAGTTTAGCTTGAGCATGAAGTCACACATTTCACCGTTTGAGTTTGAAACTATTATTCTAAAAAAACAGTAATTATTTAGTAACGCTAATATTTCTTGAATAAGTTTGACCATAGTTTGACCAGATTTGACCAAAATTCAAAAAACTGAAATAATTATTTTGTAACACTAATATTCTTGAATAATTATGTAGTAACATTAATACTTCTTGAATAAGTAGTTTGACCAGATTTAACCAAAAATTTTAAAAAAAACTGAAATTTAACCATATCTTTTTTTCCTTTTGGAATATGAGGATTCTAAAAAATTCCAAACAGGCCATAGGCGGTCTCCATCGGATGCGGATTTTCGTGCTGAATTTTTTGATATATTATACGTTTTTTTCTGACATCGTATGCAAAAGTTATACCCGTTTTACATTTTCCCTACACTTTTCCTAACTAGTAGATGTAGTAATATAACTACCTCTCGAAGGATTTTATTTTTCGAAGTTTTTATCATTTTCTTTTGATTGTTTCAGAACTGAAATGGCGACACACGGGGGGGGGGGGGGGGGGGTAGAGTTTGAAAATTGCCCTACAGTGCCGGTTTGTATCACAAACCGGTACTATAGGTCAGACCCCTTTAGTACCGGTTCGTGCCACGAACCGGTAGTAAAGGTTAGACCTTTAGTACCGGTTCTTGCCACGAATCGGTACTAAAGGTGATCATGGGGCCCCCGCCTGACGCCAGCCTGCCACCACCCCTTTAGTACCGGTTCATGCCACGAACCGGTACTAAAGGTTCAACACGAACCGGCATTAATGCAAATCCGTTCGAACCGGCACTAATGGTACCATTAGTACCGGGCCTAAATCAAACCAGCACTGATGTGCTTCACGTTTGACCCTTTTTCTACTAGTGTATGATTGTTGGGTCATGAGACCCATGTTTGTAATATCTCGCTCCTCGGAGCCTAATGAATAAATACTTGAGTTGTAGAGTTATGTTGTGATGCCATGTTGTATTTACACATATCGAGCATATTGTGTGTATGATTGAAATGCTTGGTATGTGTGGGATCCGACAATCTAGTTGTTTATCCTTGGCAGCCTCTCTTATGGGGAAATGTAGTCTAGTGCTTCCATGAGCCATAGTAGTCCGTTACAGCCCGGTTCACCGGAGTCCTGCTAGCCCAGCACTACTGCTCAGGACAATTGACTGGCCGGCATGTGTTTCACTTCGTTCCTGTGTCTATCCCTTCGGGGAAATGGCACACGGTGACATCCGGAGTCCTACCTAGCCTGCTACAGCCCGGGTTCCCGGAGTCCTTTTAGCCCAGTGCTACACCCCGGATTCACACGCTGCTGACCGACAGCTCGATGTGATTCATGTATGCCTGTCCCCATAGGTTAGTGCCGCTTTCGGTTCATGACTAGCCATGTCGGCCCGGGTTCTCTGTCATATGGATGCTAGCTACACTATCATATACGTGAGCCAAAAGGCGCAAATGGTCCAGGGCCATGGTAAGGCGACACCCGTGGGAATACCGTGCGTGAGGCCGCTAAGTGATATGAGGTGTTACCGGCTAGATCGATGTGACTTGGAATTGGGGTCCTGACAGCTTTGGTATCAGAGCTTGACTACCTGTAGGATTACCAAGCCAAACTGGTCGAAGTCGAGTCTAGAAATGTTTTAGTTATGTAAGGGAATTGATTGTGGAAGGGAACGTAAGGCTCTTTTTACTCCTTATATCTCATGCCCTTTGATCTGAGTCACCCTCTTCCTTTCTACGAGGTTAAGAAACTAGGCCTTCTCATCTATCTATCAGGATGATGTGTTACTAACCCGTTAACTTATAGGGTTGATGGATTCATGCCGCAGTTCAGTTTCCAGTACTTCTGTATGTTCATAATTGGTCCCAGAACCTTGATATTGTGATGTTGAGTGGTTATGCAACCATTTTGCAGGATGTCTCAAATATTTTTGAGCATTTACAGTCCTTATGCTGTCCGAGTCAATCCAGGTTTGTAAGCAGTCTGATGCATTTGCAAACCCCTTCCTCCTATTCCTAATGCCCACTTGGGCCAGATTAATCACACTAATCGGTGAGTTGAGGTACTCTGTTGCCTCGACATATATGTTGGAGCTATTACTATGACCCTAGGTGTTTTAGGGAGTCACCTAGTAATCTAGCCATGTTTTGTGTTCCGGTGTGATGATTCTGGCCACCATTCTTGAAAGCATCCCGTGATGCCATGTAGTGGTAGGTATTCTATTCATGGGTTCTTGAAACCAAGATTCACCCTACTTATCTCATGTTGATAGTGTTGCTAGTTCCTTTAGGATATTAGTAACCTTTGCGATAGTCCTCGAGGTTCGTGGTACATCCTTCTTCCAATTATCATGGACCATTCTTGGCAGAAGTTCTTTTGAACCAAAAGGTCACGACAGAGTGCTCCTGATGAGTTCTCCATTCTATGTTGTGAATCTGCCAACCCTACCTTCCTGCATGGGTTATCCGGAAGAAATATGTTGAACTCGTTCGACATACTAATCTATGCATCCACAACTCAGAAAGTTATGTGTTCCTTTGAGTTGTCCCCCTTCCGTTATATTCCGACCTTCATCTATCAATTGATAGTCAAGAGTGTGGGAGCATTCATTCATCGGTGCCTATTATTCTTGTGGTTCGTCGAGCCGTTTTACTTTAGAATGACTACAAGAAACAAACTCCAGTACCTCATCCATTTCTAGGATTGGGTTAAAGCAGTTGTATTTTGCAGATCAAATGCTATCAAGCTATTGGTCTGTTCTACCCTGAAGTAGTATCCACTTTATGTTAGGAATGTCATGAGAATTGCACCTTCCCTTATGAATTCTTGACGTAGTGATACTTCTCGCCATCATTATTCATTCCTCAGTGTCGTGCTGTCGCAACCGGAATACCGACAAGTGAATCGTGATGTGTGAAATCAATACTCCTAGCAACCCTTTGCTTGGTAGTTAATGGACATTAATATCATTCTTAGTGTGCTGATTATTGAATCATCACCCTAAGGTTGATCGTGCTACCTAGTCCTTATTTCCTGGTGCACTCTTCGATCAATGGGTTAGGATTTTGCCAAACCCTTGCTCTTTTGATCAGATCGTCTTGCCCTGAAAAGCAAGATTGTTCCCGAGCTTAGTAACATATCGGTGGTTCGTGATTTTCCGAAGATCTTCTCGAAAGTATTACCTGGCTGTCACCTGACCGCTATGTTGAGTTCGTTATCAAATTGGTTTTCTAATAAATCACCCCTTCTCCAAGAATCTGTGTTGGATATCCCTGAGCTAGTTGGTTGAGCTAAACAATAACTTGGGGAGTTGGAAGATGGAAGCTTGTCCGACTTAGTTCATGTTAAGGATATCCTGGTGTGTGTGTGTGTGTGTGTTGAAGATAGATGATATCTTCATCGACTAATCCCCATGATCAGTTGTTGAACCTATTGTCTTGTCCAAACCCTGATTTGAGTATGCGCTGTCGTCAAATCAAGTTAAAACCAACGATATTCGTAATGTTGTCTTACTCGTGGTTGATTCCTCGAGCATACACCATTACATCTTTTGGTCTGACCAATGCTATCACCATGTTCACATGATGGTGGAAGTCCAGTGATATGGAAATTCCGATGAGTTGTTGTTGAGCCCATCAGCAACATTTTGTCTCCCCCATGATTCATGTTGAACATTAACCTAGTGTTCGAATCTTTATAAGCAATGCCTTCGTATTCCATTCATGAAGCTTATGCTTGGATGGAAGAAGTGACTTCCTCGAATTCATGTGCATTTGGTGCAAGTTACCGCCGTGAGTTCAAGAAAGATTGTTTTTGCTTTCCCTGGTACCATTCCAAGTCAGTCATGCATGTGTGAATGTATTCTATGGTTTGGTACATTAATTACCTCCACTCGATATGTATTCCCTAGCACACCAAGCCACTGATTGAATTGTTCAAGGCAAAGAAGTCTATGCTTGGGATCTAATCCATGGACTTGCGTAAGACTTCAAAATCCTTGATGATGGTTCCCCACCTAAACTCGATAGTGTTTTACTATAAGACTACTACATGGTCATGCTCGTCTCGGATAGCGTGTTGACAGGTTTGTTGCCGAACCAGCTCATGTTTGGAGCTTGCTATCGTAGTTCATTCCCCGAGAATCTCGCAACATCATCTCGTCAAATTGTGTTGCAAGCTCTCATTTTCCTTCTAGACAGGATGGGTCTGGAATATCCTAACACCTACCAGATCTGAATCTCAGGCAGATATGATGGTTGGAACGTACTCCAAGAACTATATTGTTGGTCTCTCTGTAACCGGTAACGTGGATGTCGTGGCCAACACACCTAGCCGAAAGGCCTATTATTGTAGTATCCTAGTTGAAGAAGTTGGTCACCTCCCCATAAGGATCTCGCAGGATCTGCCTCCGTAGTTATTCCTTATGGATTCTTGAGCTTCCGAAGCCCGACCTTTTACTTGATGTTCTAGATATACAACCATATCTTTGAATGGATTACGCTAGCACATCAAGGAGAACATTAGAAGCGGAGTGCTAAATGTCTCTCGGTCGATCGTCCAGATTCTGTTCCCTTAGCCTCACTAAGGGAAGATCTGAGAAGGTGTTATCTTCCTTTGTATCCGCATCATCCATCACTAGTCATCATGGTAGTATGCCGTGTTGCCAGGATCCTTGCCACGGATATTGGTAGAACCTTGATGAATATGGAAATGCTCAAGTTCTTGAGAGCACGCATAAGCAAAATCATCCCTTGCGTTGTCTTCAACAAGGTAGTCCACATCATCCATCCTAGTCCGAGTATGCTGTCTCTTCGAGCTATCTCAAACGATCAATTGTAAATTGCCTTAAGCTGGTATGAAGATTTTCAATGATTTATGGATCAAAAGTAATTCTTTTTGCCACTTAAGGGAACAGTTCAATGAGTCACCTTCTCCAAGGTGCCCTATTATGGGTTCATGACAATTATCTCCTCGCAACCTTGAAACCTTGCACCACCTTACTCAAGTGTGGAATTACTACCTACCAACTTGAATCCTCGTCGGCTGATTTCCATCACCCTGATGTGAACTTTGTGTCTCAATTGGAGAGATGTTCCTATGTCTCACTCCATGAGTTGATCCTGAGTTGTTTGATCTTCGAGAAGATCGATCCTTCTAGAGTTTTCCCTTCCCTCTCGTTGTCATGTTGGTGGGAGTTTTCAGAGCAAGACATCAAGACAAAGATGGTGATCGAACCAACGTTCTTATGAAGTACAACTTGGATCGTGAAGATTGGGTTAAGTTTGCATCCCCCTTCATCTTACCCTACGCTTGAATCTCGGGACGAGATTATTGTTTAGTGGGGGTGAGTTGTCACAGCCCTAGCTTAGTTTTGCTTACTCTTGCATTATCATCATGGCATCATGTTTATTTTTTTTATGAAATTGAAATGGGGATGATCAAACCCCTAGCACCAAAGCAATGCAAATAGGCCCAACTTTAAATATTTTCAATGAACCCAATATGCCCTTAAAAAATGTTCATCATTTTTGGTTCTGGCTAAAACCTCTGCCAAAAATGGGTTCATAAATTTTGGAGCCATTTTGGATTTTTGAATTAAGACATAACTATTTGCATTTGGGCATTTAAAATACTATAAATACTTTTAAATGCCCAAATACTTTTGAAAGTAATTTTAGGCTGTTGGGAGTAATTCCAAAGGTGCCTATGATTATTTTCAGAGTTTTCTAAAATGGATTAGTATTTCTACTAATTCAAAACAAACAACAGAGAATTAAATAAATGGAAACAAAGAGAGAGAGAGAGAGAGAGAGAGAGAGAGAGAGAGAGAGATAGTACTTGGGCTTACCTGACGGCCCAAGTGGCCGGCCCAGCCCACCACCGCAGCCTCCTTGTCGTCTTCCTCCCCGGACAGAAGGATGAGCGCGTGCTCGCCGCACGCTGGCCACGTGCCTCGCCAGCTCCTGCTTACCGCTCCCCGTCGACGCCCTGGTCTTCTATGGAGACGCCACGCAAGTCTCGACCTCTCTCGCACTCTCCCTCACCCTCGTCCCCTTCTCTGTCTCTCTCTCACGCGCGCGATCGAACGCATCCGTCGCTGCCGACGAGCTCCCCCACGGCCACAGCCATCTCTGAGCATCTCCGACGCGCCCCGAGCTCCGTCGTGACGCCCCGGTCCTCTCCGCCGAGCCACATGACGCCGGACACCCTGGAGCGACGTCGTCGATGCCATCTTCACCCTCTGCACCGACGGCCATCGTCGACCGATTCATCGTCACCAGGCCATCCCCGAGCACACTGAGATCACCGACGACCCCGCTGTGAGCTACCGCTTCGAACCCCTCTCTTCCCCGCCTCGATTGCACCTTGTAGCCCTCGTTCTCACCGGAGCTGAAGCTCGCCGACGCCGCGCCATGTTGTCGTCGTGGCTATAGCCACTAGAGCTTCCACCTGAGAACACTACCGTGCTCAGAATGACCCCACGAGACCATAGCCACCAACATCTCCCCCTCTCGTGCACCGCAACCCCAAACCCGCAACCCACCGTGCTCCGGCCGCCGTCGTTGACTCCGTCCATCCTCGCTCGAACCACGACCACCCACGGATGCGTCTCTCTCCCCTCTTTCAAATGCGCCCTTCCGCGTGTCGAACAGTGTCCCGTAGAGCAAACCCGAAGCGGGCACCGCCGCGGTCATTCGTCGCCGGCGGTTAAATGCCGGTGGCTGACGTGGCACCATCATTAGGGCCTAAGCACCCTACTGATTACCCCCCTGGAGTCAATGACAACCGGGCCCCATCGCCCAACTAACCGGCTAACTAAAATAGATTAGGTTAGTGTAAATTATCGGTTTAGATTAGTGCTAACCTAGTGGACCCCACGTGTCAGCTTTGACTTTGGTCAAGTCAACATTGACCGGTCCCACCTGTCATCCACCCAAACCAGCCCGAGACACTGACGTATGGGTCCCGCTGGTCAGGTTTGACCTGGCCAGCCACAGTTGACGTGATGATGTCACTCTTACGTCATGATGACGCAGTAAAACCTTTTCTGGATTTTAAATAAATCTAAATGATTTATTTATTTTCAAAAAATGCCGAAAACTTCTTAAAATCATAGAAAATAATCTATAACTCAGACTGAAATAATTTATATATGAAAAGTTATCAAACAAATTCAAGGAATCTGTTTATGGCATTTTCATGCATGTTTGAACAATGTTTGTCCTATGTTTTGGACAAAACAAATAAATGGCATTTAACTAATCATATATGGTGTTCGAATTTGAATCTTGTATTCAAACCAACTTCATTTAATTGTGTTGCTAGTTGCATTAGCTCAATCAACAACATATTGCCATGTCATTATCATGCATCATGTTGTGCATTGCATTGATTGTATTCCCTCTCTGTTGCCGGTGGTTGTCCCCTCTCGGTAGACGTTGTACCGATGTTGTGATCGTTGACAATAATGAAGACCCAATGATATCTTCAGAAGTGCCAGGCAAGCGGAACTCCCTTGTTCATTTTGATACAATCCCACTCTCTCGCTCCTGTTCTCTTTTACTGCATTAGGACAACAACGATTCATCTGTTACTTGTTGCGGTAGTTGAACCCCTTATACTCTGCATGACCTGTCGTTGCCACAGATATAGATGAAACCCACTAGCATGAGTAGGAGTTGTTTGAGCCCTGATGTGCCTACTCATTCATGCTTGTTTTTCATGCCTGCTATTGCATAGAGTTGCGTCAGGTCTGATTCATCGGGAATGAATCGGAGGTGTGTGAACATGTCCTACTGTGTGAGCTAAGTGTGTGAACACGTTTTGGTAAAGGTAGTGGTGAGAGGCCATGTAGGAGTACATGGTGGGTTGTCTCATTGAAACCGTCCTCAGGAACTGAGTTTTGTGTCTGTGATCCATGAACAGCTACTACCACTCATTGGGATCCTTAATGGACCCTCTCGGCTTCTTAATCACCCTAGTACTCTGTCCAGGAGTTGCAACTAGTTTCTGGTGTTTGTAGGTTATGTGTTGGCGGCCGTGTGTAGCGCTGACCCTAGGGCTGGGCTATGATGCGGTAGATACACCATGGCATAGTGTACCGGGCGCCCGTTTGGTGTGTCGGGAACCCTGTTCACATTGTTCGGGGCCGTATGTGGAAACCTCGGCCAGACTCCCTGCCGATGGAACCTAGATAGGCGATAAACCTGGAATAGAGACTTAAGTGTTTAGGTAGGCCGTGGCCAACACCCTCGTTGGGCTTCCGCTTGAAGGTTGCCGAAGTACATGTCGTGTAAACGACGGTAAGTGGTGGGAGCGTGTGTGAACAAGTACACCCCTGCAGGGTTATCATTTTCTATTTGAATAGCCAGATTCCTTGGATATGGAAACTTGGACCCCTTGCATAGTTCATAGATAAGTGAAAGTGGATACTCTAAAACTCGCAAGATAAGTGTGAGTGCTATGGATGGCCTTCTCGTAGGGAGACAGGAGCGGATCCATAGTGTTGTATTGAATGGTGAATATGTGGACTCGTGTGCGCCACCTCAAAAGAGTTGCTTGTAGTCGTAGTTTAGGTTAGCCACTGGGTCAAAGCTGGCTTGCTGCAGTTAAACTCCACTACCCCTTTGTTGATACCGATGCATATGTAGTTAGTTCTGATGTAAGTCTTGCTGAGTACAATTGTACTCATGTTTGCTTAATTTATGTTTTGCAGAGAGAAGTCAGTCTCGCTAGTAGTTCCGTGTGGCTTCCACGTTTAGCTTGCTTCGTCAACTACGATCTTGTGCCCTCGGCAGGATCTGGTAGATAGTCAAGCTTCTTAGCCTCTTTCATTTGTAGATGTCTGTACTCAGACATGTTAAGCTTCCGCATGAGCTTTGATTTGTATGCTATGATTGTTGGGTCATGAGACCCATGTTTGTAATATCTCACTCCTCCGAGCCTAATGAATAAATACTTGAGTTGTAGAGTTATGTTGTGATGCCATGTTGTATTTACACATATCGAGCATATTGTGTGTATGATTGAAATGCTTGGTATGTGTGGGATCCGACAATCTAGTTGTTTATCCTTTGCAGCCTCTCTTGTGGGGAAATGTAGTCTAGTGCTTCCATGAGCCATAATAGTCCGCTACAGCCCGGTTCAACGGAGTCCTGCTAGCCCAGCACTATTGCTCAGGACACTTGACTGGCCGGCATGTGTTTCACTTCGTTCCTATGTCTGTCCCTCCGGGGAAATGTCACGCGGTGATATCCAGAGTCCTGCCTAGCCTGCTACACCCCGGGTTCCCGGAGTCCTGTTAGCCCAGTGCTACAGCCCGGATTCACACACTGCTGACCGACATGCTCGATGTGATTCATGTATGCCTGTCCCCATAGGTTAGTGCCGCTTTGGGTTCACGACTAGCCATGTCGGCCCAGGTTCTCTGTCATATGGATGCTAGCAACACTATCATATACGTGAGCCAAAAAGCGCAAACGGTCCTGGGCCATGGTAAGGCAACACCCATGGGAATACCGTGCGTGAGGCCGCAAAGTGATATGAGGTGTTACCGGCTAGATCGATGTGACTTGGAATCGGGGTCTTGACACGCCCAAGGGGGGCAGGTGCGCCCCTGACCCTCATGGCCACCCCGTAAAGTAGTTTATGCCGTTCTTTCGCCACAAGAAAGCTAATATCCGGATAGAGATCGTGTTAAAATTTCAGCCCAATCGGAGTTATGGATCTCCGGGAATATAAGAAACGGTGAAAGGGAAGAATCTGAGAACGCAGAAACAGAGAGAGACAGAGAGAAAGATCCAGTCTCAGAAGTGCTCTCGCCCCTCCCGTGCCATGGAGGCCATGGACCAGAGGAGAAACCCTTCTCACATCTAGGGAGGAGGTCAAGGAAGAAGAAGAAGAAGGGGGGCTCTCTCTCCCTCGCTTCCGGTGGTGCCGGAGTGCCACTGGGGGCCATCATCATCACCGCAATCTTCACCAACAACTTCACCACCATCATCACCAACTCTTCCCCCCTCTATACAGCGGTGTAACATCTCTCTTACCCGCTGTAATCTCTACTTAAACATGGTTCTCAATGCTATATATTATTTCCCAATGATGTATGGCTATCCCATGATGTTTGAGTAGATCCATTTTGTCCTACGGGCTATTTGATGATCAAGATTGATTTGAGTTGCATGTTTTATTATTGGTGTTGTCCTATGGTGCTCTCCATGTCGCGCAAGCGTGAGGGATTCCCGTTGAGAGCGTTTCATGACGACTTTCAAGTTCCTCATACTCAACGTGAAGATTTTTTATGTCTTCAATTAAGGATTCAGATCGAGTCATTTCAGCGCCCAACAGGGCATCGCTTTTGTCTAACAATTTTTTAATATGTTCCATGGCTTTCTGCTGTTCAGTTGCAATTTTAGCAAGTGTTTTGTAGCCAGGTCTTGAATCACAATCAGAGTCATCGTCACTAGATGTTTGATAGTGAGTAGTGCGTGTGTTTACCTTGGCACCGCGTGCCATGAAGCAGTAGGTAGGAGCAGAGTCGTCCTTGTCATTTGCATCGGCGTCGGTGGTAAGTCATTGTCTTCACTGTTGAAGATGGACGTGGCAACGTATGCTGTGGCCAGACTTGCAACACCAGAATCGGACTCCTCCTTAGACTCCACCTCCGCCTCCTTAGACGCGGACTCCTCCTCTGAATCCATTTCCTTGCCAACAAACGCACGTGCCTTGCCAGATGAGCTCTTCTTGTGTGATGAAGACTTTGAGGGAGACTTGGAAGAAGACTTTGAGTATTTCTTCTTCTTCTTGTCGTCAGAGTCATATTCCTTGCTCTTCTTCTTCTTTCTGTTCTCATTGTCCCACTGCGGACACTCAGAGATGAAGTGGCCAGTTTTCTTGCACTTGTGACATGTTCTCTTCTTGTAGTCATGAGCAGAAGCTTCATCATTCGTTGAGCTTGATCGTCAAGACTTTCTGAAGCCTTTCTTCTTGGTGAATCTTTGGAACTTCTTTACAAGCATAGCATGTTCCTTTCCAATGTGTTCAGGATCGTAAGAACTGCTGTCAGATTCTTCTTCAGATGTGGAGACAGCTTTTGCCATCCGGGCACGAGTTCGCCCATAGTTTGGACCGTAGATATCTCTTTTCTCAGAAAGATGAAACTCATGTGTGTTGAGCCTCTCAAGTATGTCGGACGAATCGAGTGTCTTGAAATCAGGTCGTTCTTGAATCATCAGGGCTAGGGTGTCAAACGAACTGTCAAGTGATCTCAGTAGTGTCTTGACGACTTCATGCTTGGTGATCTCAGTGGCGCCGAGGGCTTGAAGGTCATTTGTGATGTCAGTGAGTCGGTCAAATGTGAGCTGGACATTCTCATTGTCATTTCACTTGAAGCGGTTGAAGAGGTTGCGAAGAACGCTGATTCTCTGATCTCTCTAGGTTGAGACGCCTTCGTTGACCTTGGAGAGCCAGTCCCAGACCAGCTTAGATGTTTCCAAAGCGCTCACATGGCCATACTGTCCTTTGGTTAGATGACCACAGATAATGTTCTTGGCAGTAGAGTCCAGTTGAATGAACTTCTTGACATCAGCAGTAGTGACACCTTCTCCAGCCTTGGGAACGCCGTTCTTGACGACATACCATGGGTCGACGTCAATGGCTTCAAGATGCATGCGCATCTTATTCTTCCAGTAGGGATATTCAGTTCCATCAAAGACGGGGCACGCAGTGGAGACTTTAATTATCCCTGCAGTCGACATAGCTAAAACTCCAGGTGGTTAAACCGAATCACACAGAACAAGGGAGCACCTCGCTCTGATACCAATTGAAAGTGCGTTATATCGACTAGAGGGGGGGGGTGAATAGGCGATTTTTATGGAAGTCTTCAAAACATGGAAGTTTCGAAGACAAACGATAAAAATAAACCTATTACCATGCAGCGGAAGTTAGACTACACTAGATAAACCATAGTCATGTATTCAGTGAAGTGAAAGGACAATGACTAATAGTAGCTAGGTAGTAAGGATCAGGTAGGAAGATATTAAGAAGCCAAACGGATCACACAGTCACTCAGTGAAGACAAAAGATAGAGCAAACATACAATGACTTCACACAGAGTAATAGTAAGTAAAGAGAAGGGAAGGATGAAACCAGTGACTCGTTGAAGACAAAGATTTGTTGGACCAGTTCCAGTTGCTATGACAACTGTACGTCTGGTTAGGGCGGCTAGGTATTTAAACCAAAGGACACACAGTCCCGGACACCCAGTCCTGAACACGCAGCTCAGGACACCTAGTCCTCACCGTATTCCCCTTGAGCTAAGGTCACACAGACCTCGCCCAATCACTCTGGTAAGTCTTCAAGGTAGACTCCCAAACCTTCACAGACTTCGTTCACCGGCAATCCACAATGTCTCTTGGATGCTCAGAACACGACGCCTAACCGGCTGGAGGATGCACAGTCCTCAAGTGTAATAAGTCTTCAGATCACTCAGACAAGAAGACTTAAGTGATGCCTAATTCTCTTTGGCTCTGGGTGGTTAGGGCTTTATCCTCGCAAGGAATTCTCGCTCATAGGCTTTGAGGTGGGTTTCTCTCAAACGACAAAAGCCGTACTCTGAATCTGAGCAACCAACCGTTTATGATTGTAGGGGGTGGGCTATTTATAGCTACTAGGCAACCTGACCTGATTTGTCTGAAATGACCCTGGGTCACTAAGGAACTAACACGTGTTCCAATAGTCAGATTTCAAACTCACACGGCAACTTTACTTGTCTGACTCTAGACGAGATTTGCTCTCATAGTCTTCACTCGAAGACATAGGTTTTTGTTTAAGCATCACTTCAGTCATTCTGACTGGTTCTCTTGGACCCCACTTAACAGTACGGTGGTTCCTATGACTCAACACAGAAGAAAAAGAACTACGAAAGATCTAAGTCTTCGAGCTCCATAGGCTTCATGCGGTGTCTTCTCTTTTCATAGTCTTTAATGTGAATATCTTCATATACCACCTTTGACATCAATGTCTTCATACATTTTTAGGGCTCATCTCTGTTAGGAAAACTGAATCAATGAGGGACTTCTACCTGTGTTATCCTGCAATTCTCACAAACACATTAGTCCCTCAACTAGGTTTGTCGTCAATACTCCAAAACCAACTAGGGGTGGCACTAGATGCACTTACAGGTCCCAACTGTCAGGCACTTCCTTGCGTGCGAAGATGTAGCTGGTGGGTCCCAGCAGTCAGGGGGCGAATCATTTTTTTGCCTAGACACACTTCCTTGCATGCGAAGGTGTAGCTGGTGGGTCCCAGCAGTCAGGGGGGAAATGTTTTTTTCATGAAATATGGTTGCCCGTCCGGTGGGTCCCTGCTGTCAAGTGGAGGAATAATTATTTTGCACATAATAAGGAGGCACTTCCTTGCTGCGGCCGTGGACCCAGCTGTAAACCTCTCCACGTACAGTCCATGTCTGATTGAAGCCGTTCCTTGACCATGTTGACCATGCCGCGCCGAGAGCACCAGGGCGGTGGACGACGGTGAGGCCTAGGAAGGGGACGATGCAGAGCCGGGGAAGACGCGGCAGCGGATGCCCACGCGTAGAGGAGTACGAGGGTTCACTAGTTCGCTGCGGTGTGAGGCTGTCGTCACCGCAGAATAACAGGGGTTGTGGCTGAGTAGAGGGATGGCCTGGCCAGCGGTGGGAGTAGTAGGGGGCGGTGAGGCCTCCGCCGCATCGCAGCCGGCCACGGGAGGCCGGAGCATGAGGCACGACCGGCGCTGGTTTGGATGGCTGGAGCAAGAAGAGCGGAGGTTGAAGAAGCACTACGGCCGTTGGATGGACATCGTATGGTCACTGGAGCTAGAATCGTGCATATTGACTAAGTTGACAAAGCCCTCCATCCCCATCAACTTAGTAGGCCCACAAGTCAGCCTGCCATTATACCGAGTCCCAGCTAACAAGGGGAGTATTCATTTTTTTGTGCGTAATAAGGAGCCACTTCCTTGCGTGCGATGAGATAGCTGGTGGGTCCGAGCTGTCAGCGGCGGTAACGTTTTTTTAGCGAAATACAAAGGCCCTTTCGGTGGGTCCCTGACATTAGGTGGAGGAATCATTATTTTGTGCGTAATAAGGAGGCATTTCCTTGCGTGCGGTCGTGGACCCAGCTGTCGGCCTCTGCACGTATAGTCCACTTGAAATACATGTCGGTCGTTGACCATCACTACTAGGGAAAACCTTATACACAGAATCTTAGCAGCAACGCGGCATAAAAATAGGCGCTTCTGCTAAGTAGTAGCAGCGCGGCTACGGAAAGCTCGCTACTGGTGCAAACTTAGCAGTAGCGCGTGACGCTTAAACCACGCTGCAACAAAAATCCACCGACAGTACACAACGACATAAGTTTACCAGTAGCGCGGCGCCAGGGAGCGCGCTGCTGCTAATGCCATAGTAGCATCGCGCTTTTTTGTCACCTCGCTGCTGCTAATTTTGAAACTATGCATAGGGTTGGCCCGTTTAGCAGTAGCGCATGACAGGAAAGGGTGTTGTTGCTACGCTCTTAGCAGCGGCACGCTTTCTCTCCCGCGCTACTGCTATGACGCAGGACCCACGACCTTTTCCACCTCCCCTCCCCATCTCCTCTCCTCCCTTTCCCCTACCCTCCCACATCCTCCCTCTCCCACTCTTCTTCTTCCTCAATACTTCTCCCCCCATTACTCTCCCTCTTCTACCTACCTTTCTCTCTCTTCATTACTCCTAGGTATAACTACACCACCTCCATTAATTCATCTCCTTTCACTTTTTCCTCCCCCCTCCACTAGTTGAAGTTGTCTCCTCCCAAATTAGCTAGCTAGGTAGATGTAGCATTTAGTTAAGTGACCTATTTGCCCCCTAACTAGATCTTTCTTTGTCAAGAAGAGCTTTCTGCACTTTTGACCTCCCTATATCATCATCTCCACAGTGTGCTCGATCTCGAGATAGAGCTGTGATTAATATTTCATGCTTTTGCAAAATGGAAATATGTTTATGCATGTGTGTGTGATATTTTTATGGAAATTGTGTGTGTGGCATGAGTTGACGCCAAATTGTGCATTGAGTTGCCTATGTTTTGCCGAAATGTCGATTTATTTCCGTTTCGGCGACTTCCGGGCAAACTCTAGATCTATATATGTCCTACTTTTAAGGAAGGTCATGCCGAATTTTTGTATGACTTTGATGAATGCACGCATTTTTATAATCAAATTGTTTATTATTACCGTGCAGAGTTCACGATGGTCAGTGGAACGATGGTGGACAGGTGGTTGCGGTCGGCGGTGCAGGACATGAAGGAAAATAACCTGACAAAGGTTTTATGTCCATGTCGAAAATGCAAAGGAATAGTTTGGCTTGACCCCCATGTCGATGGTCGTGTCGAAGCGCACCTGCTCATGACTGGTTTCATGGATGGCTATACACGGTGGATAACTGAAGATGAGGATGACGATGTTGAGGATGCCGACGGGGCAGGCAATGATGACATGGGGCAAGACGAAGAGATGATCGATAATGGTGGCGGGGAAGAGGCCGGACATGGCGGCGGAGAAGGGGCCGGACATGGCGGCGGAGAGAACGACATGGATTCCACGCACCAGAGTTCGTCGGTACTAAGTTCAATCGTGCGGGACCCTCATGTTCAAGCATTGCTTCAGAAGGAGACGAGTACTGAGAGAGCTGCTTCTAGAGAGGAGGCTAAGCTGGAGCAACTGGTGGTAGACTCGAACACTCCATTGTATGATGGTTGCAATCCTGAGGTGACCCGCTTGAGTTTCACGCTCCAAGTGCTGAAGACGAAGGCTAAAAACAAATGGACCGACACTAGCCTCGATGAGCATCTCAAGTACCTAAAGGATGTTCTTCCCGAGGGTAATCTATGTCCTAGTAGTGTTGATGGGGCCAAGAAGATCGTGTGCCCTCTTGATCTGCCACACGTTAGATACCATGCATGCATCAACGATTGCATAATTTATCGGAAGGAGCACGCGGAAAAAACAAGTTGTCCAGTGTGCAATGCTTGTCGATACAAGAAGGCCGGGAAGAAATGTCCCCAGAAAGTGGTATGGCACTTACCGACCACTCCCCGTCTCCAGAGGTATTTTGTAGATCCCAAGGAAGCAAAGCTAATGTGCTGGCTGTTGGGGAACGTAGTAATTTCAAAAAATTTCCTACGCACACGCAAGATCATGGTGATGCATAGAAACGAGAGGGGAGAGTGTTGTCTATGTACCAACGCAGACCGACTGCGGAAGCGATCACACAACGTAGAGGAAGTAGTCGTACGTCTTCCCGATCCGACCGATCCAAGCACCGTTACTCCGGCACCTCCGAGTTCTTAGCACACGTTCAGCTCGATGACGATCCTCGGGCTCCGATCCAGCAAAGCATCGAGGAAGAGTTCCGTCAGCACGACTGCGTGGTGATGATCTTGATGTACTACCGACGCAGGGCTTCGCCTAATCACTACAACGGTATGATCGAGGTGGAATTTGGTGGTAGGGGGACCGCACACGACTAAGGAACGATCTCAAGGATCAACTTGTGTGTCTAGAGGTGCCCCCTGCCCCCGTATATAAAGGATGAATGGGGGAGGCTGGCCGGCCAAGCTAGGAGGCGCAGGAGGAGTCCTACTCCTACCGGGAGTAGGACTCCCCCCCCAATCCTATTCCTAATAGGATTCCCCAAAGGGGAAGAGAAGAGAGAGGTGGCCGGCCCCTCTCCTAGTCCTAATAGGACTAGGGAGAGGGGGGAGGCACAGCCCTATGTGGGCTGCCCTCTCACGTTTCCACTAAGGCCCATGTTGGCCCATTTGGCTCCCGGGGGGTTCCGGTAACCCTCCCGGTAATCCGGTAAAATCCCGATTTCACCCGGAACACTTCTGATGTCCAAACATAGGCTTCCAATATATCAATCTTTATGTCTCGACCATTTCGAGACTCCTCGTCATGTCCGTGATCACATCCGGGACTCCGAACAACCTTCGGTACATCAAAATGCATAAACTCATAATAACTGTCATCGTAACGTTAAGCGTGCGGACCCTACGGTTCGAGAACAATGTAGACATGACCGAGACACGTCTCCGGTCAATAACCAATAGCGGGACCTGGATGCCCATATTGGCTCCTACATATTCTACGAAGAACTTTATCGGTCAGACCGCATAACAACATACGTTGTTCCCTTTGTCATCGGTATGTTACTTGCCCGAGATTCGATCGGCGGTATCCAATACCTAGTTCAATCTCGTTACTGGCAAGTCTCTTTACTCGTTCCGTAATACATCATCTCATAACTAACATCTTAGTTATAATGCTTGCAAGGCTTATGTGATGTGTATTACCGAGAGGGCCCAGAGATACCTCTTCGACAATCGGAGTGACAAACCCTAATCTCGAAATACGCCAACCCAACATCCACCATTGGAGACACCTGTAGTACTCCTTTATAATCACCCAGTTATGTTGTGACGTTTGGTAGTACCCAAAGTGTTCCTCCGGTAAACGGGAGTTGCATAATCTCATAGTTATAGGAACATGTATAAGTCATGAAGAAAGCAATAGCAACATACTAAACGATCGGGTGCTAAGCTAATGGAATGGGTCATGTCAATCAGATCATTCAACTAATGATGTGACCTCGTTAATCAAATAACAACTCTTTGTTCATGGTTAGGAAACATAACCATCTTTGATTAACGAGCTAGTCAAGTAGAGGCATACTAGTGACACTCTGTTTGTCTATGTATTCACACATGTATTATGTTTCCGGTTAATACAATTCTAGCATGGATAATAAACATTTATCATGATATAAGGAAATAAATAATAACTTTATTATTGCCTCTAGGGCATATTTCCTTCACTGGCACGCGGAGAGGAAGAAGCCCGACGATGGAGATGATCCGAAGTTGAGACACGTCAAGGATGGAAGCCAGTGGAGAGCGTTGAACAGCTTGTATCGGTATTTTGAATGTGATGCAAGGAACATCGTGCTCGGCGCGTGTACCGATGGCATGAATCCGTTTGGCAACCAGAGCACCAACCATAGCACATGGCCCGTGTTTGTATGGATGTACAACCTCCCCCTGGTTGTGCATGAAATCGAAGTACATTCACATGAGCATGCTTATTCAAGGGCCGAAACAACCAGGAAATAATATTAATTTGTATCTGGGGCTACTTAAGGAGGAGTTAGACACGTTATGGAAAACACCGGCCAAGACATGGGACGCCAGCAAAGGTGAGTATTTCAACATGAGAGCCGCGCTGATCACGACAGTGCACGACTATCTTGGTTACGGATATGTGGCAGGCCAGGTGTGCCATGGATATTGCGGATGCATGCGGTGCATGGATGATACGACGTAGCTAACGTCAAGGAAAGATGGCGGGTCTGGGAAAATCGTGTACATGGGGCATCGAAGATGGCTCGAACAGGACGACCCGTGGAGAAACCGTGGAGATCTATTCAATGGTCATGCTGAGCATCGAGGACCTCCACGTAAGCGGAGCGGTGCCGAAATCGATGAGATGTTGAAAAACTGGAAGGAGTAACCCGCGCCGAGAAAGACGATGAGAAAGGTCCAATGATGTAATATATATGTTCCTATTATGCTGAGGAAAAGAAAAAAAGGGAAAATGGTTATAGCAACAGCGCTTTAGTGAAAAAGAACTACAGCTAGTCAAGGTAGCAGTAGCGGTTTCCGCAGAAAATCGCTACAGCTAGTCAAGGTAGTAGTAGCGGTTTCTACAGAAAACCCCTACAGCTAGTCGAGGTAGGAGTAGCGCGTTTCGTGTAAATGCACTGCTGCTACGTCCACTTAACCCAAAATTCTCCATCTCCCTGCTTCATCCCGCCTCTTTTCCCCCAAATCCCCACTCTCTCTTCCCCGGCCCCGGCGCACCACCGCGCCCGCCCCCGACCTCGGCGCGCTCGCCCCCGACCCCGACGCGCTCGCCCCCGACCCCGGCGTGCTCGCCCCCGACCCCGCCGCGCCCGAGCCCGTCGCGCTCGCCCCCGACCCCGCCGCCCCCGACCCAGGCGTGCTCGCCCCCGGCGCCGGCGCTCGCCCCCGACCCGTCGGCCCCCGCCTCCCTCCTCTGCTTCCTCCCCTCCCAACCTCGGTCATCGTCGGGCCTGCCTCCTCGCCCTGCACCCTCTGTAAACCACCGCCCCTCTCTCTCTACTAGCTAGGGTTAATTTACTTAGGTATTAGTTATGTTAATTAGGTTATCTATTTAGTTATGAATTTAGATAGGTTTCAAAATTTGCTAAATTTATATGCAAATTTGAACTGGACATGTGATATGTGGATATGTCATGTTTTGGACATCTCATGTTTTGGTAAATGATCCGAGTTGCCTATGTTACGCCGGAATGTTGATTCATTTCCATTCCGGTGAATTTCAGGCGCTCGATATGTCCATTTTTTAGCAAAGGTCGTGCCAAAATTTCCCGTGAATAAAGGCATGATTTGTGCTACATAGTTGGCATATCGAGTGCTGGCACATAGATTTCTTTTTATCTCATTTCTCATTTATTCATACTTTTAGAAATAAATGAGGACACTTAATCATAGGAAACATGTCGAACAATGAAGAAACTGGGCCTTCTGACCAAGATGCGGACGAGATGGATTATGAGGGTGAACAAGACTACCTCGACTTTTTGACTACTAAGCAAGGTTTGCAGGTCCGCCTAGATGATGGTACTGACACCGACACCGACACCGACGGCGCCGGCACCGATGGCGGTGCCGAGACCGGTGGGGAAGGTACCGCCCGGGAAGATACCGGCGCCGATGCCGGTACCGGAAAGAGGCATAAGAAGCAGAGGATACGAAAACCTAACAAACTAGGGATTGGACGACTTGTGATCACAAAGATGGCACCTGGCAAGTTTGAGCCGTTAGAGCCGGAAGAACCTCGCAAGTGCTATGGGAACCAATAGGATGCATCCTACGGGAATGCGCGAGCATCAATGACGATGACTTAAGGAGTAAAGAACATTTGACGTAGTTGCTCCTAACGAAGTTGCACAAGAGATTCAAGTTCCCCGATCGGGATGATAACATAGAACAACCGTGGGATGATCCGAAGATGAAAAAGATTGACAATCACGCCATGGGCATGTTCAGCAATGATTTGGCCTCCTGGAAATTGAGGGTGAAACAAGCTATTGAGGCTGAGGAACCCCTGTCCAAGATTCTGGAGGAAAATCCGACACTTACGGAACAGGAGTTCGAAAAGTTCAAGGACACTTGCGCTACCGAGGACGCCAAGGCTAAGGCTGCGAAATTCAAGAGCCTTTAGCAAAGGAACATGGGGAAGCATCGCCTCAGAAGTCGTGGCTACCTCGGTAAAAGGCCCATATGGGATAAGGAGGACGCGGAACGTGAAGCCGCAGGTCTCCCAGACCCCTTCGTGAAGTTCACCAACCCCTTGTAGCATGACTTCATTAGGGCCTGCTACAAGTGGGACAAGGAGAAAAAGGTTTTTTACACGGACAAGATCACGAGGAAATTGATTAGACTACTGGAGAAGCAACACCAGCTTGCAGCCAAAAACCCTACTTCTCCGATGAGGCCCAAGTGGGACACCCCTCTCAAACGGGCCTTGAACGAACTTAAGGGACTCCCTTTGGGCCAGCGGCTGCAATATGGTCGTGTGCACGGCGCTCGAGATGGTGCCATGTGGAAGGTGATTTACAACGAGGCCCCGGATGCCAAGAAGCAGAAAAAGAAGTTTAGTAAGGCGGACATCGACGCGAAGGTGAAGCTTGCGGTCGAGAAAAAAGCAGCTGAGGATGCGAAAAAAGCAGCCGAGGACAAATATGAGTTGCTACAATAGGCAGTCAATGCAGCTGTAACTTCCTGCAGAAATGATTTTGCTACTAACTTGGTTCCAGTTATCATCAACTGGACGAAGGAAAATCCAGACAAGACGGTACATGATTTCCCGTTGCCCAGTTTCGTCAGGAGCATCTCCATGAACAACAACACCATCGCACCATCACTTGCTCAAGCAACTGGGCCTCCTCTCGCAGCCGCTCCCGCTCATAGCAGAACGTCCTCAGTCTCTGGCACGCTTGGTGGGCCTTCGTCTTTGGTTGAGCTTGACGCCGTCACGGTAATTACATGTCGCACCAACACATATATATATATATATAATATTCCATTTTTGTTGCCTTTCGGATGTTTTACGCCACAAACATATGTGTTTGCAGGCGAAAGAAACCCCGTGCACCATACTCTACTTGATCAAAGGCCAGAAGGTTGACATGGGAAATGGGATGATAATGGACCCCTTGCAACCCACATTCCACAACCAGCCGATCCCTGCTAGGCACTTCAGGGTTAGCTTGTCCAGTGTGAAATCGGGGCACGAGGATTTGCCTCCTCCAGTATAGCATGTGGGAGCGGACGACGAGACCCCGCCGCGGATTGGAAGCTGCAAGGGTTGGGTGCTGCTATGGCCGAAGAATCTTATTCGTCTGGAGCCGGCCGAGAGCACACCAATAACCACACATCAACAAGCATGTGCGGAGACCACCACCCCGCCTATGCAATTACCAGCTCATGTAGTGTCGGGTGAGAGCGGCGGACGACATGATGAAGGGGGTGCAATAGTGCTGGCTGATGTAATTTGTCCTGTAGAATAGAGAATGGATGATGAGACGGAGGTCGACCCTATGGATTTCCTGAATACAAACGCGTATGACTGTGACATAGAATTGATGAGTCAACCATATGACGAATCGGGCTATCAGCTTCCTAATGAGGAGATGGATGATATGCCCGGGCAGGAAGGTCGTAGCAGGGATTGCAAAAAGTCTCTCTTCATGAAATCCTCACAGGACACGCCTGAAGATGCCACCTCAACACAGGCTCAACTATCCCAGCGCGAGGGTCGTACAGTACTTAGCCCGGGAACACTGGGGCAGGGGTTAAGGAAGGGTCTAGAAGGTGTGCCCAAGAAAAAGGAGAGAAAGAGAACGGGGAAGATAGGTGCCTCCAAACAAGCCAGAGCACATAGCAGCCAAACGATGCATTCTGAAGAGCGTGGACCCATGAAAGGTGCGGCCATGTTCCATATCACGGGCGAGCCGATGCTACCGCCGAAACCACTGGAGGCACTATCATGTCCTGTCGACTGAGAAAAGCCTACTAGCCTCAAAGGATCCAGGATATCTGACATACGCGGCTCGTGTGCCTGAGGGGAAGTGCTACGTCGAGACACGGAAATATTTCATGCTTTTGCAAAATGGAAATATGTTTATGCATGTGTGTGTGATATTTTTATGGAAATTGTGTGTGTGGCATGAGTTGACGCCAAATTGTGCATTGAGTTGCCTATGTTTTGCCGAAATGTCGATTTATTTCCGTTTCGGCGAATTCCGGGCAAACTCTAGATCTATATATGTCCTACTTTTAAGGAAGGTCATGCCGAATTTTTGTATGACTTTGATGAATGCACGCATTTTTAGAATCAAATTGTTTATTATTACCATGCAGAGTTCACGATGGTCAGTGGAACGATGGTGGACAGGTGGTTGCGGTCGGCGGTGCAGGACATGAAGGAAAATAACCTAACAAAGGTTTTATGTCCATGTTGAAAATGCAAAGGAATAGTTTTCCTTGACCCCCATGTCGATGGTCGTGTCGAAGCGCACCTACTCATGACTGGTTTCATGGATGGCTATACACGGTGGATAACTGAAGATGAGGATGATGATGTTGAGGATGCCGACGGGGCAGGCAATGATGACACGGGGCAAGACGAAGAGATGATCGATAATGGCGGCGGGGAAGAGGCCGGACATGGCGGCGGAGAAGGGGCCGGACATGGCGGCGGAGAGAACGACATGGACTCCATGCACCAAAGTTCGTCGGTACTAAGTTTAATCGTGCGGGACCCTCATGTTCAAGCATTGCTTCGCAAGGAGACGAGTACTGAGAGAGCTGCTTCTAGACAGGAGGCTAAGCTGGAGCAACTGGTGGTAGACTCGAACACTCCATTGTATGATGGTTGCAATCCTGAGGTGACCCGCTTGAGTTTCACGCTCCAAGTGCTGAAGACGAAGGCTAAAAACAAATGGACCGACACTAGCCTCGATGAGCATCTCAAGTACCTAAAGGATGTTCTTCCCGAGGGTAATCTATGTCCTAGTAGTGTTGATGGGGCCAAGAAGATCGTGTGCCCTCTTGATCTGCCACACGTTAGATACCATGCATGCATCAACGATTGCATAATTTATCGGAAGGAGCATGCGGAAAAAACAAATTGTCCAGTGTGCAATGCTTCTCGATACAAGAAGGCCGGGAAGAAATGTCCCCAGAAAGTGGTATGGCACTTACGGACCACTCCCCGTCTCCAGAGGTATTTTGTAGATCCCAAGGAAGCAAAGCTAATGTGCTGGCACGCGGAGAGGAAGAAGCCCGACGATGGAGATGATCCGAAGCTGAGACACGTCAAGGATGGAAGCCAGTGGAGAGCGTTGAATAGCTTGTATCGATATTTTGAATGTGATGCAAGGAACATCGTGCTCGGCGCGTGTACCGATGGCATGAATCCGTTTGGCAACCAGAGCACCAACCATAGCACATGGCCCGTGTTTGTATGGATGTACAACCTCCCCCTGGATGTGCATGAAGTCGAAGTACATTCACATGAGCATGCTTATTCAAGGGCCGAAACAACCAGGAAATAATATTAATTTGTATCTGGGGCTACTTAAGGAGGAGTTAGACACGTTATGGAAAACACCGGCAAGACATGGGACGCCAGCAAAGGCGAGTATTTCAACATGCGAGCCGCGCTGATCACGACAGTGCACGACTATCTTGGTTACGGATATGTGGCAGGCCAGGTGTGCCATGGATATTGCGGATGCATGCGGTGCATGGATGATACGACATAGCTAACGTCAAGGAAAGATGGCGGGTCTGGGAAAATCGTGTACATGGGGCATCGAAGATGGCTCGAATAGGACGACCCGTGGGGAAACCGTGGAGATCTATTCAATGGTCATGCTGAGCATCGAGGACCTCCACGTAAGCGGAGCGGTGCCGAAATCGATGAGATGTTGAAAAACTGGAAGGAGTAACCCGCGCCGAGAAAGACGATGAGAAAGGTCCAATGATGTAATATATATATATATGTTCCTATTATGCTGAGGAAAAGAAAAAAAGGGGAAATGGTTATAGCAACAGCGCTTTAGTGAAAAAGAACTACAGCTAGTCAAGGTAGCAGTAGCGGTTTCTGTAGAAAAATGCTACAGCTAGTCAAGGTAGCAGTAGGAGTTTCTGCAGAAAACCGCTACAGCTAGTCGAGGTAGGAGTAGTGCGTTTCGTGTAAACGCGCTACTGCTACGTCCACTTAACCCAAAATTCTCCATCTCCCTACTTCATCCCGCCTCTTTTCCCCCAAATCCCCACTCTCTCTTCCTCGGCCCCGTCGCACTACCGCGCCCGCCCCCGACCCCGGCGCGCTCGCCCCCGACCCCGCCGCGCCCGACCCCATCGCGCTCGCCCCCGACCCCGCCGCCCCCGACCCAGGCGCGCTCGCCCCCGGCGCCGGCGCTCGCCCCCGACTCGTCGGCCCTCGCCTCCCTCCTCTGCTTCCTCCCCTCCCAACCTCGGTCGTCGTCGGGCCTGCCTCCTTGCCCTGCACCCTCTGTAAACCACCGCCCCTCTCTCTCTCTCTACTAGCTAGGGTTAATTTACTTAGGTATTAGTTATGTTAATTAGGTTATCTATTTAGTTATGAATTTAGATAGGTTTCAAAATTTGCTGAATTTATATGCAAATTTGAACTGGACATGTGATATGTGGATATGTCATGTTTTGGACATCTCATGTTTTGGTAAATGATCCGAGTTGCCTATGTTACACCGGAATGTTGATTCATTTCCATTCCGGTGAATTTCAGGCGCTCGATATGTCCATTTTTTAGCAAAGGTCGTGCCAAAATTTCCCGTGAATAAAGGCATGATTTGTGCTACATAGTTGGCATATCGAGTGCTGGGACATAGATTTCTTTTTATCTCATTTCTCATTTATTCATACTTTTAGAAATAAATGAGGACACTTAATCATAGGAAACATGTCGAACAACGAAGAAACTAGGCCTTCTGACCAAGATGCAGACGAGATGGATTATGAGGGTGAACAAGACTACCTCGACTTTTTGACTACTAAGCAAGGTTTGCAGGTCCGCCTAGATGATGGTACTGACACCGACACCGACACCGACGGCGCCGGCACCGATGGCGGTGCCGAGACCGGTGGGGAAGGTACCGTCCGGGAAGATACCGGCGCCGATGCCGGTACCGGAAAGAGGCATAAGAAGCAGAGGATACGAAAACCTAACAAACTAGGGATTGGACGACTTGTGATCACAAAGATGGCACCTGGCAAGTTTGAGCCGTTAGAGCCGGAAGAACCTCGCAAGTGCTATGGGAACCAATAGGATGCATCCTACGGGAATGCGCGAGCATCAATGACGATGACTTAAGGAGTAAAGAACATTTGACGTAGTTGCTCCTAACGAAGTTGCACAAGAGATTCAAGTTCCCCGATCGGGATGATAACATAGAACAACCGTGGGATGATCCGAAGATGAAAAAGATTGACAATCACGCCATGGGCATGTTCAGCAATGATTTGGCCTCCTGGAAATTGAGGGTGAAACAAGCTATTGAGGCTGAGGAACCCCTGTCCAAGATTCTGGAGGAAAATCCGACACTTACGGAACAGGAGTTCGAAAAGTTCAAGGACACTTGCGCTACCGAGGACGCCAAGGCTAAGGCTGCGAAATTCAAGAGCCTTTAGCAAAGGAACATGGGGAAGCATCGCCTCAGAAGTCGTGGCTACCTCGGTAAAAGGCCCATATGGGATAAGGAGGACGCGGAACGTGAAGCCGCAGGTCTCCCAGACCCCTTCGCGAAGTTCACCAACCCCTTGGAGCATGACTTCATCAGGGCCCGCTACAAGTGGGACAAGGAGAAAAAGGTTTTTTACACGGACAAGATCACGAGGAAATTGATTAGACTACTGGAGAAGCAACACCAGCTTGCAGCCGAAAACCCTACTTCTTCGATGAGGCCCAAGTGGGACACCCCTCTCAACCGGGCCTTGAACGAACTTAAGGGACTCCTTTGGGCCAGCGGCTGCAATATGGTCGTGTGCACGGCGCTGGAGATGGCGCCATGTGGAAGGTGTTTTACAACGAGGGCCCGGAGGCCAAGAAGCAGAAAAAGAAGTTTAGTAAGCCGGACATCGACACGAAGGTGAAGCTTGCGGTCGAGAAAAAAGCAGCTGAGGACGCGAAAAAAGCAGCCGAGGACAAATATGAGTTGCTACAACAGGTAGTCAATGCAGCTGTAACTTCCTGCAGAAATGATTTTGCTACTAACTTGGTTCCAGTTATCATCAACTGGACGAAGGAAAATCCAGACAAGACGGGACATGATTTCCCGTTGCCCAGTTTCGTCGGGAGCAACTCCATGAACAACAACACCATCGCACCATCACTTGCTCAAGCAACTGGGCCTCCTCTCGCAGCCGCTCCCGCTCATAGCAGAACATCCTCAGTCTATGGCGCGCTTGGTGGGCCTTCGTCTTTGGTTGAGCTTGACGCCGTCACGGTAATTACATGTCGCACCAACATATATATATATATAATATTCCATTTTTGTTGCCTTTCGGATGTTTTACGCCACAAACATATGTGTTTGCAGGCGAAAGAAACCCCGTGCACCATACTCTACTTGATCAAAGGCCAGAAGGTTGACATGGGAAAGGGGATGATAATGGACCCCTTGCAACCCACGTTCCACAACTAGCCGATCCCTGCTAGGCACTTCAGGGTTAGCTTGTCCAGTGTGAAATCGGGGCACGAGGATTTGCCTCCTCCAGTACAACATGTGGGAGCGGACGACGAGACCCCGCCGCGGATTGGAAGCTGCAAGGGTTGGGTGCTGCTATGGCCGAAGAATCTTATTCGTCTGGAGCCGGCCGAGAGCACACCAATAACCACACATCAACAAGCATGTGCGGAGACCACCACCCCGCCTACGCAATTACCAGCTCATGTAGTGCCGGGTGAGAGCGGCGGACGACATGATGAAGGGGGTGCAATAGTGCTGGCTGATGTAATTTGTCCTGTAGAACAAAGAATGGATGATGAGAAGGAGGTCAACCCTATGGATTTCCTCAATACAAACGCGTATGACTGTGACATAGAATTGATGAGTCAACCATCTGACGAATCGGGCTATCATCTTGCTAATGAGGATATGGATGATATGCCCGGGCAGGAAGGTCGCAGAAGGGATTGCAAAAAGTCTCTCTTCATGAAATCCTCACAGGACACGCCTGAAGATGCCGCCTCAACACAGGCTCAACTATCCCAGCGCGAGGGTCGTACAGTACTTAGCCCGGGAACACTGGGGCAGGGGTTAAGGAAGGGTCTAGAAGGTGTGCCCAAGAAAAAGGAGAGAAAGAGATCGGGGAAGATAGCTGCCTCCAAACAAGCCACAGCACATAGCAGCCAAATGATGCATTCTGAAGAGCGTGGACCCGTGAAAGGTGTGGCCATGTTACATATCACGGGCGAGCCGATGCTACTGCCGAAACCACTGGAGGCACTATCATGTGCTGTCGACTGAGAAAAGCCTACTAGCCCCAAAGGATCCAGGATATCCGACATACGCGGCTCGTGTGCCTGAGGGGAAGTGCTACGTCGAGAAACGGCCTGCGGAGATGTTCTTCCTGCGGTTTGACCATATCTTTGAGATGTTTCTGACAAGGCGGCTCGATTTTACAATCGTCCACCTTTTTGCGCTACATATGAGCTCTGTCATGAACAGTGAAGAAGTCTCGCAAATCTGTGTGGCGGATCCGTACTACATGCACGAGTCTTTCTAGTCTCGGCGACTTTGAGCTTGAAACTGCTAGGGACTACCTCCAAAACTTCATGGTATAGAATAAGGACCGGGAAATTGTCCTCGTGCCTTACCATCCAAAGTAAGTCAGTTTCGAACAACCCTTTCATACATTTCAATCATTCCTTCTATCTCTATGGGGAATAATTTGAGGTGTCTTTTCCCCGCAGCAATGGGCGCGCCATCCTTATTGTTCCTTATCCGCAAGTCTCCCACGCCGTGTATTTTGACCCTTCCAGAGACTACGAGAAAAAAGACTACACCCACATAATGAATATTCTAGATGATGCTCTCCAAGGCTTCAACTTTAGAGGTGGCCACATGCAGATCAGGAAACAAAGGAACAAGAAGATGGGTTTCACGCATAAAACTAACTTCTCCTGCATCCAAGTCCCAAAACCAAGCAAGAAGGATGGATTGTACATCCTCCATCTCATGAATCAGTTCAACACGGATCACCAAAAGCTTCGCATGAGAAGCAGAAATGATGATCATATCCACAAGTGGCTAGAATCTCATGAAGAAGTGGATTATAAACTTAGAGATGACTTCTTTCGCATCCAAAGCGACATTGTGACGATCATCATGAAATAAGTCGTCGATGAGAAGGGGATGTTCCACCACGGCCCTATATCGCGAGCTGACGTCCGAACTCGCATAGGCATGCAACATCTAGATCTCACGCCGTTCAAGAAGCTAGGGTCCATCCTCGATGATATGGAAGGATGGAACTTCTAGCGATTTATGATGCCGATGATGATGATATGTGTCGGTTGAACTTGTATACTATTTGTAGTGATGCAACTTTGTGATGTCCACGATCCCTGCCGAACTTGCGTAACGCTACTTTGTTAGTTTGCGTACGATGACCTGCGTACCTCTAGTTAATAAATTTGCGTACTATATGTTGCATCTAGTTGCTAACCCTTTGTTTTTCGGTGTTCTCTAGTATATTTTGTTGCATATATATGATTGTACATCCTCTTCATGAACACGCATCTCTAACAGGTACCTACTTTCTTGATGGCGAGATGGTACTGCTATGTCATGTACAAAGGGAAGGTTCCGGGGGTGTACAATGAGTGGCATGCGTGTCAAGCGCAAGTGAATGGGTTCTCAGACGCCAGCCATAAAGGCTTCAAAAGCAGACAAGAAGGAGAAGCTAGTTACTTGAGGTTCACGCTAGCGCGAGAGAGGACTCGTAACCGCCATCTCATGTACTGCATAGTTCCGCTCTCACTCATAGTGATAGCTCTTCTCGCGTATACCGTTGTTTAGATGGATGACGTTGTAGTTGCAAGTATTCGAGACTTGCATGTATCGCTATTTTCGAGATGATGACAAGATACCACTTTGTGTTGGATGATGATTATGATGAGACTATTTGTATGTATATGCTATGATTACATTTGTGGTCTCGCAGGCATTTGTATGTGTATCATGATGACATTTGTATGTGCTAAAGATTCTTCTATAAAGCCTGTTCAAATACAAAACAAATATGCCGAAAAAAACAAAAAACAACTAAAATTAGCAGTAGCGAGTGCAGAAAAGTTAGTAGCAGTGCGGTTGTAGCAGTAGCGCGCATAGGGGAAGCGCGCTATAGCTATTAGCAGTAGCGAGGTTCCTTTAAGCGCGCTGCTGCTATACGTTAGTTGTAGCGCCTTATTGGTAGCTCGGGTACCCGCGCTGCTGATAGGCCTAAAACCCACGCTGCTGCTAGCCTTTTCCCTAGTAGTGCATGTTGACCAGGCTGCGCCAAGAGCACCAGGGCGGTGGACGACGGCGAGGCCTAGGAAGGGAACGACACGGAGGCAGGGAAGACTCAGTAGTTGTTTCCCACGCGGAGGGGAGTACGACTGTACGAGGGTATACTGGTTCGTCTGCCGTCATCGAAGAATGACAACAGGTCTGGGTGAGTAGAGGGATGGCTAGGCCAGCCATGGGAGTACTGTGGGGCGGTCAGGCCTGCGCGGCAGCACAGCCGGCCGCGGGGAAGAGGGAGCAGACAGTCCCGCCGGCGCATGTTTGAGCGGCTGGAGCAGGAAGAGCAGAGATTGAAGAAGCACGACGACCATTCGATGGACATCCAACAGTCACTGCTTGTGCGTCAACCTTTTTTTGGAAAGCCTCAAATCTATGGAAAACAGCATACAGCCCATCTACCATTATTTCTAATAATTTACAGCACATTTGCTAATTCTTAAGCTTTTTTGGAGCCCATATTCTTTTTGTTAGCATTACAGCCAATATTGTGGCCACGGTTAAATAAATTATACGAAATTTTCCATATTTCGGTGCGGTTCGAACTGTTTTTAATCCTGAAATTTTGACTCACATTCAAACTGATTTGAAAAATAAATGTATATCAATATAAAATCCACCAAATTCTCCATGCATAAAAATTAATGTAATTTAAGATCTTGAAATGAAAAAAAAGATAATTGAAACTAATTGCCGGTTTGATGTGTTTTAAAAATGTACAGCCCATTTCTCATTACTGGTGGGCCATTTTCTCGGCCAGCCGTATGAAAGCTCTCCTCGTCTTGGAAGATTTGCAGCCCAACAGGCCTGACAAAGCGACTTACTTGCCAAATCACAAAAAAACTGGGCTGTGGCCGTGGACCCAGCTGTCAGCCTCTTCACGTACAGTACTCTTCCGAGGGAAGTCATTCCTTGACCACGTTGACCATGCCGCGCAGAGAGCACCATGGTGGTGGAGGACGGCGAGGCCTAGGAAGGGGATGACGCAGAGCCGTGGAAGACGCGGCAGTGGAAGCCTGCGCGGAGAGGAGTACGAGGGTTCACTGGTTCGACTGCGGTGTGAGGCTGCCGCCACCGCAGGGCCTGGCCAGTGGTGGGAATAGTAGGGGGCGGTGAGGCCTCCGCGGCAGCACAGCCGACCATGGGAGGCAGGAGCATGTGGCACGACCGGCGCTGCTTTGGGCGGCTGGAGCAAGAAGACTAGAGGTTGAAGAAGCACTACAGCCTTTGGATGGACATCGTATGGTCACTGGAGCTAGAATCATTCATCTTGACTAAGTTGACAAAGCCCCCCACCCTGTCAACTTAGTAGGCCCACAAGTCAGCCTCCGACAATGGTGAGTCCCAGCTAGCAGGGGGTATTCATTTTTTTTGTGCGTAATAAGGAGGCACTTCCTTGCGTGTGAAGATATAGCTGGTGGGTCCGACATGTCAGCGGGGAACATTTTTTCGCGAAATACAGAGGCCCTTCCAGTGGGTCCCAGCTGCCATGTGGAGGAATCATTATTTTGCGCGTACAGTCCATGGCCGATGGATGTCATTCGTTGACCACGTTGACCAGGCTGCGCCGAGAGCACCATGGCGGTGGACGACGACGAGGCCTAGGAAGGGAATGACACGGAGCCGGGGAAGACTCGGCAATGGTTGACCACGCGGTGGGGTGTACGAAGGTTTACTAGTCCGGCTACCGTCGCCGGAAAATAACAGGAGGTGTGCGTGATTAGAGGAATGGCCTGACCAGCAATCAAGTAGGGTGGGGCGGTGGGGCCTGTGCGGCAGCACAGCTAGCCACGGGAGGCGGGAGCAGGCAGTCCCACTTGAGCTGGTTTGGGCGGCTGGAGCAAGAAGATCAGATATTGAAGGAGCAGCACGGCCGTTGGATTAACATCCAACGGTCACTATTGCTAGAATCGTTTGTGGACAAAGTTAACAAAGCCAAAGTACACGTCAATCTAGTAGACCCACAAGTCAGCCTCCAAATCTGTCCCAAATAGCATACAACCCGAAATTTCTAGCTAGATTCAAATTAATTTTAAATCTAAATATACCTTAATTTAAATTCAATGAAATTTTACCCGCACAAAAACAATGAAATTTAAAATATCAAAATCCGAAAGAAAACAGTATTTTGGAACTAATTGCATGTTTGCTGTACTTTTTCATTTTACAGCCCATTTATTATTACTTATAACCCATTTCTTATTACTTATAGCCCATTTTTGGGGCAAAATGCATCCCTCCTCATCTTGAAAGATTCCTGGCCCACCAGGGCGTAGAAAAGCATGTAGGCCTACGTTGGTTATTCTGCAAAAAAACAAAATAGCTGGCTAGCCATTTTCAGAAAGGAAAAAAACAAACTGGGCTCGTCATGTGCTAAACATATGAAATAAAATCCTGGGCTAGATGGGCCACGGGTCCCGCACAACCCAGTTGATACCCTTCTCCGTCCCGAAAAACAAAATTACTGCGCGCTGCTGGGTCCCTACTGTCATCCTCACCATGTACAGTCATCTCCTTATTCCTCTTGGTTGTTGACCATGTTGACAACACCGGAGGGCAGCCCCGCGACGAGCGAACCAAGGCGGAGGATGATGGTGAGGCCTTGGATGGGAACGAACAGGAGCCGGGGAAGATCACAGCCAGTCGTGGGAGGCGGTAGCAGGGGGTCCCGCCGGCGCTGGTTTGGCTTTGGCGGCTCGAGGAAGAAGAGACTGAAGAAACGCGAAAGACATTGAATGTAAATCCAACGGTTAAGGTTGGCACAATCGTTTGTTGACTAAGAGGACACCAAGTAGCATACTTTTTTATCTATAGAAAGAAAATCAAAGACTTGGGAAGGCGTACAGAACAAGCTAGTGTACCAGTAAAGAGACGTTGCCGAGTTTTAGAAAAAAGAAAGACGTGCTCCTGTAGCTGGTTCGAATCCAAACCTTGACTATGACTATATATGGTGCTATGCTAATCAGCAAGTAATGAAACTGACATATCCAACATTCGCTTATCCTCTTCTCTACTTACTCTGCCTAGCATCAGAAGCTCTGGCCGCAGCAACCATGTCCGCTGGCTGCTCGCCCACCTGCTCTTCAGCAGGCAACAACCAGATATGCGCCAAGTCGCCACCTGTACCATCGCCTATGGGTCTCATTACACTCCCGCTGGCACGCGCACCACAGCCGATTGCTCATCGCAACCCGCTGCCATTGTTGTGGTGCCACTGCTGCAAATCACACAGAGTCATCCGCCGCATCTCAACCACAATCCGCAACCCTGGCCGAGTCTTCTACAAATGCCCGAATCATGGGGTAATAATATGTTTAAGTGTTGTTCTACTGCTTTCAGTTACTGATTTTTTAATAGTTTGGTTGATGATCTTCCAATTTGATTCGTGAAGAAAAGGGAAGATTCGTGTGATTTGTATTTCTGGGAAGGTCCTGATGTGGGGGAATGCAACTACGTTGATTATTTGGTTAGTCGAGGAATCCCAATACCAACAAGTTGGGGTGTTGGACAAGTAACTGAAGGAACGGCAGAAGAGGAAGATGCAGAGCAGAAGGTTAAAGATGCAGTTCCTCTGATCATGGCCAAGCAATAGCTGCTGAACGGCCTTGACAGTAATGAGGAGATGAAAGAGCGTGTGAAGATAATGGGAAAAATCGATGTGCTCTGTAGGATGATTGTCTCTTTATTTGAAGTGTATGTAGCACTCGTGATGTATTCAGTGGCTACGACATGAGCACTTTGCTGAAACTAGTAATGAATGAAACCTATGTAGCAGGCTGGGCGTAGTGTTGTGAACATCTAATGATTTCTATTGACGGAAATCAGGGGGTATCCCCTTTTGCTCATATAAATAAATAAATAGCAGAGGCCCTATCGGGTCAGTTTTGTTCTCATTCAACGACGTCGAGCAAATTGCAGGCCAACAGCAAACTATGTCATCAAATTCAAGTTTCACAGCCAAATATGAGTACAACTAAACAACAATGTCATGATGTTTTGGTTGTCATACAATCACCAAACATAAATCAGCTTACATAACAAGTGATGTTCTCACAGCAAATTACTAAACAACATGTTCATCAGGTTTCAGTTGTCATAGCAACCACAATTTCACATAGTAGATAAAAAACATCTTCTGACAGGCAAATACGACAAAAGCAATGTAATCATCATCCGCAGCAGCAGCTTCAATATCTTCGCCATGTGTATCCGTCTGAATTGTAATTCCCATCGGTCTCATCTTCTTCTTCGTCCTCAACGTCCTCGAACATTGGCTTCTTCTTGATCCACTCTTGTATGTCCACAGCATGACAGGCAATGTTTCGCCGACGTCATTGACGTGATGGTTCTCAAAGATATTAGGAACATCTGTGTTATCTTGTACATCGCTACGTGCAAATTTGTCTTCCAAGAAAAATATATGTGTTGCTTGATTTGCCAAAATAAAAGGCTCGTTGGTCTGGTACGCCGCCTTGACATTGATGGATTTGAAATAATCATCAGCTCTGGGTTTTGCAATCCTGGAAAATAGGTTATACCAACGACAGCACAACAGAACCACACACCAATGATCCTCGAAACTGGAGATATACTACAACTAAACAATGTCTGTTATGTTAGCATACATTTCAGTTGTCTCTTTGTCATACGTATCCGTGCTCATGATGGCACTGTTTTGTGTCTTCCTGCCTTCGTCTCGTGCAAGGGTGTTATAGCGCACATCTCCAACAACGCAAGATTCATAATGTCTTACCCGAGTATCAGGACCCATTGCTAGTGAGTAAAGGGCATCATCAACTACCTGCCCATCCTCCCGCATCTTCTTGACCTATGGTTAGAAAATAGACAAGACGATCATCTTATGTACTCAATATATTAAAAAACTGACAGTGCACTTCAAAACCTTACATGGTTCTTGAACCATTTCGCAAATCCTGCCATAACCAGTTTGTCAATGTTTCTTGGATTTTGCAGCAGTAACTCCTCTTTGTAGATGCTGCACAACATAGTGATCGCGTCAAACATCTAAATATATAAGAATGTGCTGCAAGTTTAGTAGATTACGATGTATAAGCTGCAGTACTACACTTACTTGATATAAGGTAGTATCTCAGGACAATTATTCAACACATACCAAACCATTTTGTCCAAATCTTTAGGTTTGTCCTCTTGTCGACTCTTCCCTGTAACTCGAACAGAATAATCGAAAACATTGAGCCCGGGATTGTCTTCACCCACCTCTTTGCTAAGCTGATCAGCTGTTTCAATGTATTTTGAGCAGAATGTCAACGCTTCTGTAGCAATGTAGGCCTCTGCAATGGAACCCTCAGGTCTAGCTCTGTTCCTAACATAGCCCTTGAAAGTGCCTAGCCGCCTTTCAATAGGGTACATCCAGCCATACTGTGCTGGACCTCTAAGTAGTGCCTCATCAGGTAGATGAACAGCCAAATGCACCATCACATCAAATAAGGCTAGAGGATATATCTTCTCAAGGTCGCATAGGATAGTTGGTATCTTGTCTCTAAGACGCTCCAAAGTATCTATCCTGATATTCCTACTGCAGAGTTCCCTGAAGAATTGTCCCAACTCTGCAACTACTTTGTATAAGTTAGGGCGGCCCAATCCTCTAAGGATAACAGGTAAAACCCTTTGAAGTAGGACGTGGCAGTCATGAGTTTTCAACCCTTGTACCTTGTGTCCATCTGCACTGACTCTCCTTTCAGGGTTGGAAGCAAATCCATGTGGGAATCTCACACATGACAAGACCTCACAGAATTCTTTTCTTTTTACCTTGTCCAAGACGTACACATCTGGTGCCATATCCCGTGGTTTACCTTCATCTTGCACCCGCAAATCCTTTCTGATACCCAGGTGTGTCAAATCAATCAGAGATTTTAAGGTATCTTTCGTCTTGCCTTCAATATTAAGAAGTGTGCCGATAATGCTGTCACATATATTTTTCTCGATGTGCATCACATCAAGATTATGTCGTAGATCCAAATCTTTCCAATACTCCAAGTAACACAAAGTGGACCTGTGGGTAAACAATAATCTCTCTTCTACCCTGCCACACTTCCTTTTCCCGCTACCATTAACAGGATGGTTTCCTGGTGTAATATGCCTGACCTTCTCTAATTCCACTTGCAACTCATCGGCGGTGAGCCTCTTTGGCACATCACGGTTTTCATGCTTTGCATTGAACACATGTATTCGGTATTTTCTAGGATGCGGCTTGTCCTTGGCAAGGAAACGGCGGTGTCCAATGTAACAGATCTTGCTAAGTACTGCGTATGACAGCGGATTCCTGTCACAGCATATGCATTGTAACCATGTGTCGTTCGCTTTGACATAGTGCCCAAAGCCTGATAATCATGGATGCACCAAATTATAACAGCACACAGAAAGAAATCAGCTGGTGGGCTGCTATATAGGTCTCGAGTGAGAACACCCTTCCATATTTGTTGAAGTTCCTCCACAAGAGGCTCCATGAACAAATCAAAATCCTTTCCAGGACTTTTTGGACCTGGGATGAGCAAGGCCATCATGTAGTTTGATTCTTTGGTGCAGACATTTGGAGGCATGTTGTAAGGTATAACAAGCACTGGCCACATGCTATATGTGGCGCTCTGGTGGCCAAATGGGTTAAATCCATCTGAAGCTAAGCCATGTCTAATGTTTCTCGAGTCAGTAGCAAACTCTTTGTGTTTATCATTGAAGCTTTTCCACTCACTACCATGAGATGGATGGCTCATTACATTCTGATCTCTGTACTCTTGGTTCCTAGAATGCCACGGTACATCCTCTCTTGTTTCAGCATCATGAAACAACCTTTGCAATCTTGGTGTAATTGGAAAATGTCTCAGAACATTATGAGGAATCCTCTCCACATCAACGTCATCTTTCCATCTTGATGATTTGCATTTCGGGCATTCACTTGAGTTGGCATATTCCTTCCGGAACAGAACACAATTATTCTTACAAACATGGATCATATCATATCCAATTCCAACTGCACGAAGGAAATTCTTCATTTTACTGTAGGTGTGTGGTAGCTCAGACGCATCTGGGAAAGATTTGTGGAAAGCATCCAACAACGCATCGATTGATTTGTTGGCCATCCGCTCAGATGTCTTCACCTGAAGAAAGGTGACCATAGCTGAGAATACTCACAGCTTATTTCCTGGGGTGACAGCAACGTTGCATTGTTCCAACATGCAGGCCCACTGTTTTTATTCTGCAGGTGAAAGTTCATGGAATGCACGAGCATTTCGTAGCATTGTTTCAATGTTGGTCAAACTCACTAGCTCCGCATCCACCACCTCCTCCTCCTCTTCCACCTAAGCATTAGGCAGATCAAGATGGTGATTTGCTGCTTCCACGTAGTCAATAACATTGACATTCACAGCTTCACCATGATGAACCCACCTAGTATATGCGAGTGACATCCCATACAAGTGTTGATGATTTTGCACAATTGACTGGGGTCTTGTAACTGAATTCATACAACTGCTACATGGGCAGAGCACATCTGATTTCGGACCACCATACTCAGCTCTGATAAAGTTCATGAAGTTTTCAACCCCCTCGACATATGCAGCAGAGAATCTTCGAGCAGAAGTTATCCAAGGCATGTCCATGTGTTAGACATACAAATTAGTTCTTCTACTAGATATTACAGGAAAAACATATTTGCTTTTTTATGATGTCCAGAAAAAAATACCTAGGTCGATTTCTAAAGCTATGGCAAGATATTTGGTCGAGCAGATCTAAGTAACAAAATATATGTAAAGCTAATTCAGCAAACAGATTTGAGTGCCAAATTATGGCAGGCTGTTTCAGCAGTCAATGAGGCCGAGCACACAGCCATCGAACAATCGAAGGCCATCGCAGCAACAAAGATCGAGTATAAAACGGTGTAGAGCTATTTCACCTAACAGATTGGCTACTTGACCATGGCAATCTATGTCACAATAAATATATGGTAGGATATTTTAGCAACTAATCGGCCTTGGCATGCCATCTCAGCTAAGCAGATTGAGTGCAGAACAGGGCAAGGAAGCTTCTTACGCAAAGCATATTGACAGTAAACTACTTCGGCAAACAGTGAGATTAACAGCGTCTATCAGCTAACATTCAGCCCTACACCGACATGAACGGGGCCTCAGTCTAGAATGCACATACCATGGGAGAAGCTGACCGCTGTGCGTCTCCACACGAATGTCGCCAACGGTGGCGGCGCTGACCGCCGTGCGCCTCCACAAGAACGTAGCCAGAGGTGGCGGCGCGGCTAGAGGACGGCAGTCTATGAGAGCGTACTGTGGGAGCGACAAGATCGTCGAACCACGGCACCGATGTATCGGCGGGGCGGGGAGGCCGCCTTTGGCGGAGCGAATGGAGTGGAGGGGGATAGGGGGGAGGGGGGAGGGGAATATTATTGGCTAGTTGGCCGAAGGGCGGTTGAATCGGATTTGGGGGGAATTTTTGGGTGTTTGGGGGGGAGGATTTTTGTGCAGTGGGTGGGGGGAGTTTGGCGCATGGTCGGTTTCTCCAAGTGCAGTCACACGTGTCGGTGAAGAGGCAAGCCGAAGCGCATTCCATTTGCGTGAGCCGTGTGCAGGACCGAACGTGTGTGGGGTGCAATGCGACCGCGGCAGGATTGTTGTGAGTGTACCACCTTTTTTCCTTTTAAACTAGGTGCTTCGCCCCCTCAAAAACAATTTGTTGCTTCGCGCGATCCATCGATACTACTACTAGTAATCCGGTAATCCCGACTAAAACGGCGCGGCTGGGTCTTTTCCCGCGCGATATGCTGGGAGGTTGGCTTAGTTGGGTTTTTTAGGACGAGTAATGCTACACCTACGTAATCCTAGTTACGTAATTAACGTGATGTGAAATGTGTGAGCTGTTGATTGTAGATTGGGAGGAGGGAGGGGCCCACCACCATGAAAATCAGGGGAGGAGAGAGAGAGGCAATTTACGTTAACCCTTTCGTAGGTTCCCGTAGATGTAGAAAGATGTGAAATGCGTGAATGTGTAGTGGGCGTACTATTGGAGTGCCTAAGATAATTTGTGTATGTATAGACCCTATGTGTTTATTTTACTTCGCATGTTAGGTTTGTCTCGGTTCAATAAAAAGCAGAGTTGGTGATGATGGTGTGCCTGTCATCCTGCAATATAGGCCGTCCGATCTATATCTAACGGATAGGAAGGAAACTATGACAATTTACCCGCACTCCTCTCCACATTTGCAGATAAGGCTTTCCCTCGTTCATCCTTTTCTCCCACAAGATCTTGATCTTCCGTGCAACGCATGGGCATCTTGCAAGTACTCCTACAATATGTATATTATTGTGAAAGTTCATATACACCGGCCGAGATTAATGCAAACACGACAGATTTTCATTACATTTCGAACTTTTATAGGACAGAAAAAATAAAAGAAACCCAACCCTAAACCTATTCTACGACGGCGACCGACATCCTCCATCTGCGATCTCTATGTACGGGGGCGGGGTTCAAGACCCGTGAAGTGAAGGTGCGGTCTCCATCGAGGAAGAGTAGAACACAGGATACGGACCGGCCAGTTGGCACACCATGCGCTGCCGCCTCCCATGCCCTACTCATCCTTGGAGGAGTCCCTGACCTCGGCGGTGTCATACGTTGGACGGCGGCAAGTAGGACGCGTGGCTGACGGTGCTCCCATCGTCAGCCGCCAGCGTGGCCACCGCTTGTGCGGCCGCGTCTGCGTCCGGCTACGCCACTATTGCGTCGCGAGAGGCGACTTGAGCGAGGGCGGCGACCTCGAGCTTCATCCCCGAAGACAAGCTCTCCCACAGAGCGTTCGCACTTGCGGTCATGGCGGATGTGGTGCCAAGTAGGAGGACGATGCGCTATGGTGTGGAGGTTAGCTGGGTGTTGCCGCTTTAAGTAGCGCATTCCGGTGAGGCCAAGCATCCGGGTGCGTCATTAAGTCGCCAGAGTTGGTTCCTCGGGCACCGAGCCTCTTAACGACGACATACGAATGGACGGCATGAATGCGGGCAGCTGGCGCTGGCTAGGAACGCACCGCGCGACAGCGCGAGGGACGAGGGTTTTGGTGTGCCAAGCTAGTCAGCTGCGGTCATGGCAACGTTGGAGATGCCCTTTGCTCACATGCGATCCTCGCATGTCATTGAAAAAGCAAGACGACCCGGCATGGTCTCAGGTCTAGAGGATGCAGTTGGCCGTGCTACACCACTCCGCGAACGCATCACGGCGCCCTGTGCATCCTCGACGAGCCAGGTGTTGGGGTGTGTTTGGATTGTGGCCAAAGTGCACCTCACCAAAATTTGGTCATGACCCAAAGATTGGTCTTTGTTTGGATGGTTGCCATTTTTTGGCATGCCAATGAACTCTAGCCAACTCTAGTTCATTTTTCTTGCCAATGTCGGCAAAATCATGGGCAACCAATACCTCAACCAAAATTTTGGTCATGACCCAAAGATTGGTCTTTGTTTGGATGGTTGCCATTTCTTTGGCATGCCAATGAACTCTAGCCAACTCTAGTTCATTTTTCTTGCCAATGTTGGCCAAATCATGGGAAACCAATACCTCAACCAAAATTTTGGCTACCCAATGCTTTGATGGGGTAACCTTGGGCACAAACCAAACATACCGTTGGTCATGCCATAGCACTAATGCCACCCTCGGCACATTGAAACCGACCGTGTCTAGCTACGATATGAGCGTGTCGCTCACCGCGGCCGCCGTGTCCAAAGGCAGTGCTGGAGCTGCGCCCTGTTGTTGGCCCCAACGACCCACATGAACGGTTGTCGGTGGCGAGGAGTTCGTGGGCCATCTCCTCCATTGGACTAGTCTGCCCCACATGTCGGTTTCCCTGTTTTCCCGGCCATATTCGAGCGTCAGTGCTTCGTGTTGCACATTAGGCCTTTCACTATGTAGGCCAAGCGAGGCAAATTATTGTTTATTTGAGCCGTTCAAGTATAATCATGTGGTGTTTGCTTATTTCTCATTCTTCTCCAACCCTCTTCTCCATCGATCATGTCGCCCTCCAGTCGAGTCCATCCTCCCGCATGCCTCATTTGAACATTCCGCCGAGTATCATTCGCATGTACCCACCCTAGTCCTCTTTCAATAGATCTCCGGACCCCGAGATGAAATCGAGAGGGAACGAGTGGGGGCATGTGATACCTAAGGCGGATTCAAAATTTTGAACCGATGATCATAGCATCCGCAAATCATATATAAAGGGTATTCAATGTTCGTTTCATTTTTGAACGTACAATATAGTCCCTCCTATCCTTTCTAGTTTACATATAAGTTTTATGTGTAGTCAAAGTATCTCTACTTTCATCAAAAAGGTATCAACATTCAACAACGCCCAATCAATATTGTTAGATTCGTACGTACTCCTAGATTTGTACTCGAGATGGTTTCCAATTTGACTATTGACAAGATTAATAGTACATGAGATGTATAATGTGAAAATTATATCATTGGAAACTCCTTTCACATACGAATTTGACCCTGTATGCTTTGTGTAAGTTGCATGTCATATATTATTACTCTAACATTTGGTCAAAGTTAGCCTCGAAAAACGCATTAGACCCTATATGCTTTGTGTAAGTTGCATGTCATATATTATTACTCTAACATTTGGTCAAAGTTAGCCTCGAAAAACGCATTACACCCTGTATGCTTTGTGTAAGTTGCATGTCCTATATTATTACTCTAACATTTGTGTAAGTTGCATGTCATATATTATTACTCTAACATTTGGTCAAAGTAGTATAGTGGAAGTGGATCCTCTGACGTAGGTATCCCAGCCTTACCCCTCCCTTTCGGTCACTTACTGGCGGACCCCATGCTTGCTAGGCCCCGCATGTCAGTTACTCAATGGGTTCGGCCACGTCAGGGGATCCTCATCCGTAGTATACTCCCTCTATTTTTATTTAATCCGCATAAAATAGAGGGAGTGGTGGTACGGGTGGGGGAGGGGGAGGGACGTCGGTTTGCTCTCAACTGCGGTCCCACAAGCGAGCGAAAACGCAAGACGAAGCGTGGTCCATTCGGTGAGCGACATGGAGGGTCCAGCGTGCCGGGCTGCAACGCAAACGCAACAAGAGCGATGTACAATCAAAACCGATTGACTGGTCGTCACCGGAACCACTATTCACACCAGAACCTTCGCTACTCGGCCTATGCCAGCCACTACCCTAAAGCCACACCAAATATCCTGCCCATTCCCCCACCTTTCGATTCCCTAGCCCGCATCAAGCGTCCCCTAGTTCGCCGGAAAGCCATGGCGTGCCGCAAGATCACTTACTACAAGATGCTGATGCTGGAGCGCCGCACAGAAATCGCGGCGGCGGTCGGTGCCACAGACCTCCGTTACCAAGCTCGCTTTGCGGCGGGCCAATCCCCGAGTTCTCTAGATCCGAGCTACGAGGAGGAGGAAGCCGATCCAATGTTCATGGCGGAGGTCGCGCCGCAGAAGGCCCCCAATGGGTATGAGACGATGGACGTCGACTTCGTGCCGGCGTCTGAGTCCCCATGGTGCAGGCGGACCAGCGGTTCAACATGGCGATACTAAAGAAGTACCGGGAGGCAGAGGCTCAACTCGACGCGGAGCGCGCGCATGCCGCTGCCATCGAGGCTCTCCTTTAGGTGGAACTGGATGTCGTGGATGTGAACCGGGCGGCGGAGGCTCAACTTGAGGTGGAGTGCGCGGATGCCGCTGCCATCGAGGCCCTCATGCAGGCGGAACCGGACGTCCTGGACTTGAACCGGGCCGCAGAGGCTCGACTCGACGTAGAGCGCGTGAATGCCGCTCTCATCGACGCCCTCCTATAGGCGGAACCAGACGTCCTAGACTTGAACCGGGCGACGGAGGCTCGACTCGACGTGGAGCGCGCGGATGCCGCTGCCATCGAGGCCCTCCTGCAGGCGGAACCGGACGTCATCGGCTTGAACCAGGTTGTGCTCTCATCCGTGCAGAGCGCCCGCAGCTTCGCTTGAATGAGTAGCTGGAGGCCGTGGACAACCACGGTGTGGAGACATAGGTCGGCAGCGACGACTCGTTCACGCCGGCAGCCAAAGACGATGAGGTCGTCTCTTTCCACGAGCAGTGATAGTTTTTCTTTATGTTGTTGTTTTTATAGATCGTTTGCTGTGTAAAAACATATATTTGTTATGAATATCCTACGTATCCTAACCCTTCTTTCCTTCTTCCTCACCTCCTCTTCTTCCCCAACAGACCACCGCACAGGCCGTACGGATACTCCCCAACATGCAGTTGGATAAACATATTGTATGAATGAAAATTATGTGTCAGCGATAGGATGGCTGAGTTTGGTTTGTTCACATGCGACAACACGTGTTAGTGAGGGTGCATTCCCTTGGTTGGGTTTGCGGCGTGCAGGAGCGACTGTGTGAGGGTGCAGTGCGACCGCGGCGCGCAAGAGCGACCGTGTGAAGGTGTGGTGCAACTGCGACTGCCGTGTGCAAGTGTACCTCCTTCTCATTTTGAAAACTTTAGGCAAGCTTGGCAAAAATGTGTGGCAAAGTTTGGCAATGCAAGGCCTAGACCCAAACAGGATAAGTACGTGCGTACTAGGAGTACTAGTGTTAAAAAAGAAAGGCAGGGTTTTCCTTTGCGAGATTTAATCGATACAAATCCTCGTTTCACCTGTCAATTAATGCGTATTTTTTCTCCAAAGACCAAAGAGCTAACCATCTCACTCCTCATCGCTTGATTAATGCAGCGCCATGCAAACCAACCTTCCCACTTCCACATGCATGCATGTCGTCTCTCTCTCTCCCTGTCCATCTCTCTGCACGCATGCGCCTCTCGCTCTCTCCTGTTTCTGCATGCAAGCAGCTCTCTCTGCCTTGGGAAGATGCGAAGCACATGGGAAAGAGAGGTGGGATTACTGCAGGCACGCATGCGGTGGAAAGGGATGGAGGGCCCAGTTGGAAAGAGCGGCGAAAAAATGCCAATGCACAGAGCATTGCAGGGAAAATGGAATTTTCTTAGATGCAGACAAAAAAGGACCGGAGGGAGTACTACTAGGAGTACTAGTGCGGTGAGATGGTTTCTCGAAGAAGACAATGGAGAAGTGGAGTCAGTGAAGAGTGAAATGATGGTTGCTTCGTCCATGCTTTTGTGATTTCACGCCTCACTGCTTTGTGATTTGTGATAGAAGGGACATGGGAGTAGGCTATGTGCTCTATACTATACTACATGTGTCCAAGCATGGGAGAAAGAGGAGAGACACTGCATTTTCCTATTCCTTCAATCAATCAATCAGGGAGCTTCGGTTCCATCTTTTTGGCTTTGGCAACACCGTCCACAATGGTTCCCACGATGCCAAAAGCTATTTTCACATTTGGCTACACATTGTGGATGCTCTTAACCATACCACTTGGATTTGCTCCTGTGTGCTATCTATACAAATCTCAATTATATTCATCTAAAAAATTATAGAATCAAGATTAGTAAAAAGGAGGTGATTTTGCCGCGCGGATGGCGGGGTCATACGTCTCCAACGTATCTATAATTTTTGATTGCTCCATGCTATATTGTCTACTGTTTTAGACATTATTGGGCTTTATTATCCACTTCTATATTATTTTTGGGACTAACCTATTAACCGGAGGCCCAGCCCAGAATTGCTGTTTTTCGCCTGCTTTAGGGTTTCGAAGAAAAGGAATATCAAACAGAGTCCAAACGGAATGAAACCTTCGGAAATGTTTTTTTGACAGTTATACTGTAGGGGAATGTTATTTTCCCACCAGATAAGTTCCAGGAGACTTGGACCCTCCGTCAAGAAAGCCACGAGGCGGTCACGAGGGTAGGGGGCGTGCCCCCCTACGGCGCACCCCCAGCCTCGTGGGCCCCTCGAAGCTCCACCGACGTACTTCTTCCTCCTATATATATCCACGTACCCCCAAATGATCGGGGACGGAGCCAAAAACCTAATTCCACCGCCGCAACTTTCTGTATTCACGAGATCCCATCTTGGGGCCTGTTTCGGAGCTCAGCCGGAGCGTGCATCGATCACGGAGGGCTTCTACATCATCATCCAAGCCCCTCCGATGAAGTGTGAGTAGTTTACTTCAGACCTACGGGTCCATAGCTAGTAGCTAGATGGCTTCTTCTCTCTTATTGGATCTCAATACAATGTTCTCCCCCTCTCTCGTGGAGATCTATTCGATGTAATCTTCTTTTTGCGGTGTGTTTGTTGAGACCGATGAATTGTGGGTTTATGATCAAGTCTATCTATGAATAATATTTGTATCTTCTCCAAATTCTTTTATGTATGATTGGTTATCTTTGCAAGTCTCTTCGAATTATCAGTTTGGTTTGGACTACTAGATTGGTTGTTCTTGCCATGGGAGAAGTGTTTAGCTTTGGGTTCGATCTTGCGGTGTCCTTTCCCAGTGACAGAAGGGGCAGCAAGGCACGTATTGTATCATTGCCATTGAGGATAACAAGATGGGGTTTTTATCATATTGCATGACACTATCCCTCTACTTCATGTCATCTTGCTTAAGGCGTTACTCTGTTTTTAATTTAATACTCTAGATGCATGCTGGATAGCGGTCGATGAGTGGAGTAATAGTAGTAGATGCTAAATCGTTTCGGTCTAGTTGTCTCAGACGTGACGCCTATATACATGATCATACCTAGATATTCTCATAACTATGCTCAATTATGTCAATTGCTCAACATTAATTTGTTCACCCACCGTAGAATACTTATGCTCTTGAGAGAAGCCACTAGTGAAACCTATGGCCCCCGGGTCTCTTTCTCATCATATTAATCATCATAACTTTATTATTTCTTTGCTTTTACTTTGATTTTACTTTATTTACTTTGCATCTCTATACCAAAAATAGCAAAAAATATTATTTATCATCTCTATTATATCTCACTTTCGTAAGTGACCGTGAAGGGATTGACATCCCCTAAGCGCGTTGGTTGCGTTGAGCTATTGTTTTTGTGTAGGTACGAGGGACTCGAGCATAGCCTCCTACTGGATTGATACCTTGGTTCTCAAAAACTGAGGGAAATACTTATGCTACTTTGCTGCATCATCCCTTCCTCTTCGGGGAAATCCAACACAGTGCTCAAGTGGTAGCAAGAAGAACTTCTGGCGCCGTTGCCGGGGAGGTTCGCGCAAGTCAAGATTTGACTCCTGACAATGAGCCATTTCTGGCACCGTTGCCGGGGAGTCTGCGCAAAAGTCAACATACCAACTACCCATCACAATCCCTATCTCCTGCATTACATTATTTGCCATTTGCCTCTCGTTTTCCTGTCCCCAACTTCACCCTTGCCGTTTTATTCGCCCTCTCTCTCTCCTCCATCCCTCTCTATTTGCCTCTTTTGCTATTTGCTTTTTGTTTGCTCGTGTGTTGGATTGCTTGTTTGTCGTGATGGCTCTACCTAGATTTGGTGATCTTCACCTTAAAAGGTTAGAGGAGATCGAAAACAACGTCAGGAAGTTTATGGTTTTGCAATTGGAGCATAATAATTTCTTTAGGTATGAGGTTAAGGAACAATAAAGTTTCATGAATTATGTCTAAAGAATTTGATGGTATAAGATCCCAAATTGCCCATCTTGAAAAATTAACTGCTGAAATTTCGGATAATCAAGCTACCTTAGTCAATAAGATGGCCGCTAAACCGGATTCCTATGAAAATAATCATGAAGATCTAAAAGTTATTGATGTGTCCCCTATTAAATCTTTGTTTTGCAATATGAATCTTGATAATGATGGACTGAATATGATCCACCTTTACCTAGAAGGCGTTCTAAGAATTCGGAATTTGTTGATCTTGATGCTAAATTTGATAAAAGTGGGATTGAAGAAATTAAAACCATAGATGTTGCTAAACCCACTATTATGGATTTCAAGGAATTTAACTATGAAAATTTCTCTTTGATTGATTGTATTTCCTTGTTGAAATTCGTGCTAATATCTCCTCACGCTTATAGTCAAAATAAAGCGTTTACTAAACATATCATTGATGCCTTGATGCAATCTTATGAAGAAAAACTTGAATTGGAAGTTTCTATCCCTAGAAAACTTTATGATGAGTGGGAACCAACTATTAAAATTAAAATTAAATATTATGAGTTTTATGCTTTGTGTGATTTGGGTGCTAGTGTCTCTACTATTCCCAAAACTTTGTGTGATTTACTAGATTTCCGTGATTTTGATGATTGCTCTCTAAACTTGCATCTTGCGGATTCCACTATTAAGAAACCTATGGGAAGAATTAATGATGTTCTTATTGTTGCTAATAGGGATTATGTGCCCGTATATTTTATCATTCTTGATATAGATTGCAATCCTTCTTGCCCTATTATTCTCGGTAGACCTTTCCTTAGAACGATTGGTGCAATTATTGATACGAAGGAAGGGAATATTAGATTTCAATTTCCATTAAAAAGGGAATGGAACACTTCCATAGAAAGAAAATAAAATTACCATATGAATCTATCATCAGAGCCACTTATGGATTGCCTACCAAAGATGGCAATACCTAGATCTATTCTTGCTTGTTATGCCTAGCTAGGGGCGTTAAATGATAGCGCTTGTTGGGAGGCAACCCAATTTTATTTTTATTCCTTGATTTTCACTCCTATTTAGTAATAAATAAATTATCTAGCCTCTGTTTTGGTTGTATTTTTTGTGTTTAATTAGTTTTTGTGCCAAGTAGAACCGTTGGAGAGACTTGGGGAAAGTCTTGTTGAACTTGCTGTAAAAAACAGAAACTTTAGCGCTCACGAGAACTGCTGTAATTTTTATTTGGAAAGTGATATTTAGTTAATTATTTTTGCAGATGATTAATAGATAAATTCCTCACGTCCAGAAATTTATTTTAGAATTTTGGGGGTTCCAGATCTTGCGCTAGGTACAGATTACTACAGACTATTCTGTTTTTGACAGATTCTGTTTTTCGTGTGTTGTTTGCTTATTTTGATGAATCTATGGCTAGTAAAATAGTTTATAATCCATAGAGAAGTTGGAACACAGTAGGTTTAACACCCACATAAATAAATAATGAGTTCATTACAGTACCTTAAAGTGGTCTTTTGTTTTCTTTCGCTAACGGAGCTCACGAGTTTTCTACTTTAAGTTTTGTGTTGTGAAGTTTTCAAGTTTTGGGTAAAGATTTGATGGATTATGGAACAAGGAGTGGCAAGAGCCTAAGCTTGGGGATGAACATGGCACCCCCAAGATAATCTAAGGACACCTAAAAGCCAAAGCTTGGGGATGCCCCGGAAGGCATCCCCTCTTTTGTCTACTTCTATCGGTAACTTTACTTGGAGCTATATTTTTATTCATCACATGATATGTGTTTTGCTTGGAGCGTCTTTTATGATTTGAGTCTTTGCTTATTAGTTTAACACAATCTTCCTTGTTGTACACACCTTTTGAGAGAGCCATACATGATTTGGAATTTGATAGAATACTCTATGTACTTCACTTATATCTTTTGAGCTTTATAGTTTTGCTCTAGTGCTTCACTTATATCTTTTAGAGCACGGTGGTGGATTTGTTTTATTGAAACTATTGATCCCTCATGCTTCAATTAGATTATTTTGATAGTCTTAATAGCATGGTAATTTGCTTAAAATCCTAATATGCTTGGTATGCAAGATTAATAATAAAACTTTCGTATGAGTGTGTTGAATACTAAGAAGAAATTGATGATTGATAATTGTTTCGAGATATGAGGATGGTGATATTAGAGTCATGCTAGTTGAGTAGTTGTGAATTTGAGAAATGCTTGTGTTAAAGTTTGTGATTCCCGTAGCATGCACGTATGGTGAACCGTTATGTGATGAAGTCGGAGCATGATTTATTTATTGATTGTCTTCCTTATGAGTGGCGGTCGGGGATGAGCGATGGTCTTTTCCTACCAAACTATCCCCCTAGGAGCATGCGCGTAATACTTTGCTTTGATAACTTCTAGATTTTTGAAATAAGTATATGAGTTCTTTACGACTAATGTTGAGTCCATGTATTATACACACTTTCCTTCCTTCCACCATTGCTAGCCTCTCTAATGCCGCGCACTTTTCGCCGGTATCATACACCCACCAAATACCTTCCTCAAAACAGCCACCATACCTACCTATCATGGCATTTCCATAGCCATTCCGAGATATATTACCATGCAACTTTCCACTGTTCCTTTCATTATGACACGCTCCATCATTGTCATATTGCTAGCATGATCATGTAGTTAACATTGGATTTATGGCAAAGCCACCGTTCATAATTCTTTCATACATGCCACTCTTGATTCATTGCATATCCTGGTACACCGCCGAAGGCATCATATAGAGTCATATTTTGTTCTAAGAATCGAGTTGTAATTCATGAGTTGTAAGTAAATAAAAGTGTGATGACCATCATTATTAGAGCATTGTCCCAGTGAGGAAAGGATGATGGAGACTATGATTCCCCCACAAGTCGGTATGAGACTCTGGACGAAAAAAATATAAAAAAAGAGACCATAAAAAAAGAGAACGGCCCAAATAAAAAAATATGAGATAAAAAGAGAGAAGGGACAATGTTACTATCCTTTTACCACACTTGTGCTTCAAAGTAGCACCATGATCTTCATGATAGAGAGTCTCTCATTATGTCACTTTCATATACTAGTGGGAATTTTTCATTATAGAACTTGGCTTGTATATTCTAATGATGGGCTTCCTCAAAATGCCCTAGGTCTTCGTGAGCAAGCGAATTGGATGCACACCCACTTAGTTTCTTTTGAGCTTTCATATACTTATAGCTCTAGTGTATCCGTTGCATGGCAATCCCTACTCACTCACATTGATATCTATTGATGGGCATCTCCATAGCCCATTGATACGCCTAGTTGATGTGAGACTATCTTCTCCCTTGTTGTCTTCTCCACAACCACCATTCTATTCCACCTATAGTGCTATATCCATGGCTCACGCTCATGTATTGCGTGAAGATCGAAAAAGTTTTGACAATGTCAAAAGTATGAAACAATTGCTTGGCTTGTCATCGGTGTTGTGCATGATTTAAATACTTTGTGTGGTGAAGATAGAGCATAGCCAGACTATATGATTTTGCAGGGATAGCTTTCTTTGGCCATGATATTTTGAGAAGACATAATTGCTTTGTTAGTATGCTTGAAGTATTATTATTTTTATATCAATATGCACTTTTGTCTTCAATCCTTCGAATCTGAATATTCATACCACAATTAAGAAGATTTACATTGAAATTATGCCAAGTAGCACTCCGCATAAAAAATTCTATTTTTATCATTTACCTAATCGAGGACGAGCAGGAATTAAGCTTGGGGATGCTTGATACGTCTCCAACGTTTCTATAATTTTTGATTGCTCCATGCTATATTATCTACTGTTTTAGACATTATTGGGCTTTATTATGCACTTTTATATTATTTTTGGGACTAACCTATTAACCGGAGGCCCAGCCCAAAATTGTTGTTTTTTGCCTGTTTTAGGGTTTTGAAGAAAAGGAATATCAAACGGAGTCCAAACGGAATGAAACCTTCGGAAACGTGATTTTCTCATCAAATAAGATCGAGGAGACTTGGACCCTCCTTCAAGAAAGCCACGAGGTTGTCACGAGGGTAGGGGCGCACCCCCTGCCTCGTGGGAACCTCGAAGCTCCACCGACGTACTTCTTCCTCCTATATATATCCACGTACCCCCAAACGATCGGAGACGGAGCCAAAAACACCGCCGCAACTTTCTGTATCCACGAGATCCCATCTTGGGTCCTGTTCTGGAGCTCCGCCGGAGGGGGCATTGATCACGGAGGGCTTCTACATCATCATCCAAGCCCCTCCGATGAAGTGTGAGTAGTTTACTTCAGACCTACGGGTCCATAGCTAGTAGCTAGATGGCTTCTTCTCTCTTTTTGGATCTCAATACAATGTTCTCCCCTGTCTCGTGGAGATCTATTCGATGTAATCTTCTTTTTGCGGTGTGTTTGGTGAGACTGATGAATTGTGGGTTTATGATCAAGTCTATCTATGAATAATATTTGAATCTTCTCTGAATTCTTTTATGTATGATTGGTTATCTTTGCAAGTCTCTTCGAATTATCAGTTTGGTTTGGCCTACAAGATTGGTTGTTCTTGCCATGGGAGAAGTGCTTAGCTTTGGGTTCGATGTTGCGGTGTCCTTTCCCAGTGACAGAAGGGGCAGCAAGGCACGTATTGTATCGTTTCCATCGAGGATAACAAGATGGGGGTTTTTATCATATTGCATGAAACTATCCCTCTAATTCATGTCATCTTGCTTAAGGTGTTACTCTGTTTTTAACTAAATACTCTAGATGCATGCTGGATAGCGGTCGATGAGTGGAGTAATAGTAGTAGATGCAGAGTCGTTTCGGTCTACTTGTCTCGGACGTGATGCCTATATACATGATCATACCTATATATTCTCATAACTATGCTCAATTCTGTCAATTGCTCAACAGTAATTTGTTCACCCACCGTAGAATACTTATGCTCTTGAGAGAAGCCACTAGTGAAACCTATGGCCCCCGGGTCTCTTTCTCATCATATTAATCTTCATCACTTTATTATTGCTTTGCTTTTACTTTGCTTTTACTTTATTTACTTTGCATCTCTATACCAAAAATACCAAAAAATATTATTTATCATCTCTATCAGATCTCACTTTCGTAAGTGACCGTGAAGGGATTGACAACCCCTAAGCGTGTTGGTTGTGTTGAGCTATTGTTTTTGTGTAGGTACGAGGGACTCGAGCTTGGCCTCCTACTGGATTGATACCTTGGTTCTCAAAAACTGAGGGAAATACTTATGCTACTTTGCTGCATCATCCCTTCCTCTTTGGGGAAATCCAACGCAGTGCTCAAGAGGTAGCACGGGGGACGTTTCTTTTTTGAGCAATGCTACATCCACATAATGGTTTACGTAACGTTACGAACTGATGTGATGTGGGACTATTTGATTGGATTTAAGGAGAGGATTAGGCCCACCCACCTGAAAATTAGGGGGGCATATATAGATTAGATGGAAAGTATATGTAGCAGCTACGTAGCCCTTTGTAAGTCTAGGATTAGGCTTCTTATTTTCAGAGGATGTTGTCCTCGCGGTTTGCTAACATGCGGTCCCACGTGTTAGTGCTTTACCAAGTCGATCCGCGTCCCACAAGAGGCAGAACAACAGTAGAAGAAACACGTGGTTAAGTTGAAGAAGATGAGGGAGAAGCAGATTCAGCAATGAGTGAAATGATGGTTGCTTCGTCCCTCCAACTTAACTGCGAGAAAGGTGCAGCTTTGTGATTTGACGCCACATTGCTCATTAATACACCGGCGCCATGACTGGGGTGCTTCACCCCGGCTGCTCTGCACTGTATTCCGGTATGGCACGTGGACCCGGTAGCTTGATGTCCCACATGTCGGCGAAAGGGACTAGAAGATTTGTGGAGCTCCACTCTTATGACGAAGGAGTAGACAACACGACGGCCCAGTGAACTGTCACTTGTACTGTATAGTACTATAGTTTTGCTATTTTGCACGATCCATCGATACAAACCCGATTAAACAAGAAAGGGCGGGATTTTTCCCGCGCGGTAGATGATAGTGGCCATACGTTTCAAAGGCAATTTTAATGTATGCAAACTGAACAATTATAAGTAACAATATGATATCTAGTAAAACTAAAAACACATATGATTTATTGTGTTAGAGTGTAGTAGTAGTGCTGTATTGCATAGTTGTTATATGTAACATGGGAGAACGTGTAGAGATGTAGTTTTGGAGGGCCTACAAAGAGAAAAGCATAATACGGTCACCGAACTTCAGAATAAGCTAATTACGGTCACTATATACGTTTTGCGGTGATTATACGGTCACTTGCTCACAGTTCAGCATCGGATTGCACTCTGTTGACCGGCCAAATAGTCTGCGTGGCACCATGTTGACTAGTTAAATTTACCTTGTTCCTTGTGGGTCCCACCTGTCAGTTCGCATAGGCAAAAGGTTAGATAAACACAAATTTATGCAAGCGCGACAAGGCTCCAACCTGTGAGCGGGAATCACCTGGTCGTGTATGTGTCTGTCAGGGCCTGATGTGTGCACATGCACGTGTAGGTTGAGCACTTGAGCGTGAGAGTGTGTGTTGGTCGTGTGGTGTACTGGTGTGTGCATGCATGCGTGCGTGCGTGTGAGTGTTGCGTGCATGCGTGGTTGTGTGTGTACGTGTGAGTGTTGCGTGCGTGCGTGGGTGCGTGTGTTGCATCGATGCAGTTCATGTGCATGCGTGCGTGTGTGTATAATCACCACACCAGCTCCTGTGTGTTAAAACAGACGGCTCAACATACCAATACAAGGCCACCTTGTCCGCTGTGCCCGCGGTCATGACTTCGAACCACCGTCCAAATATTTTTTTTGTCGTTTGTTTTCATTCTTACTAGAAAGATGCCCGTGCGTTGCATGTAACATCAAGATGCATTTGTATGACTTGTTTATCTTGTGAGAGAAAAGGATGAACGAGGGAAGGCCTTATTTGCAAATGTGGAGAGGTGTGTGGGTACCTTTTTGCAAAATTGCCATAGTTTCTTTCCTATCCGTCAGAAATAAATCGGACGGCCTATATTGCACGATGGCAGGCACACCATCATCACCAACTCTGTTTTTATAAGAGTGTATTTTATGTATTTTATAAGAGTGTAGATGTAGAGTAGATACAAGTCGACAGGTGGGCATGATGGTAGTGAGATAATGTGATGCAACACTAGAGGTGCCATATGGAGCATTTAATTGGTCAACTAGTCATGTCATGAGCAAATACAGAGTTTTACGGTGAGCCCGTGACTGTATAATAACCACTAGGCATAAATGGTGACTCTAATGAGTGGATTCTGAAGTCCAATGTATGTATCGTGCTTTCGCTTCAAATATAATGATTGTCATTGCATATTTCGCGACAGGAAGATGAAACATGCGTGAATTTTCTGGGGGCTTACGTTTAGAGGACCTGGAGATAGTTTTGTGTGCATACATGAAAGGGGCGTACAGGGGGGTATGCGATGGAGAGAGAGATGCTCTTTGTTTCTCTTTATTATGACTAACTTTGTATATAGTATAAAAATATACAAATTCACAGTGCGGAATAAATATCATTGTGGGCACCATGCAATGCAAATTAGCGTTCGTACTCCTCCATATAACTTTGTAATGTTGTATATATGTAGAAACTCTAAAATAATTTTTTGGCCACACTTTATTCAAAAGGAATGTTGTATGCGAAATAAACGTGAAGAGAGGGCTTTTTAGATCAATGGGGTACGCGTTGTAACATGTGTGAATGTGTAGTTGATGCATTTGGCGGGGCCTAGAGAGGTATGTGTGTGTATTACGTATTCGAGAGAGGCATGGATAGAGGGGCCGACGGGGGGCGTGGGAGAGATAGCACGAGAAATGAGGGTGGTCTAGGGAGAGAGAGAGAGAGACGAATATGACATCACAACAAGAGATTCCATTCCCTTGAGTGTGTATATGCAAGGGGGAGGGAATAGAGGCACCAGGAGAAATTTTTTGTGTGTGTTGTGTTTGTGTTGGCATGTGTGGGTGTGAGAATATAATGAGATGTGGGGGCAGAGGGTGAGTCACCGCGTGAGGTCCGGTGGGTCTAGGTGAGGCCCTTCGTTCGGTTCCGTCTTGCGCCACATTGGTCGGCCCATGACGCATTTAGGAAGACCCATGGATGACTAGTCATACAAGACAAAGATAGAAGAATTGTGAAGGACTATGTGTCCACTGACAAAGCCGGCTAGGATTTGTAACCCTAGGTTCTCAAACTAAGGTAACCCCTTTATCTCTGATATTACTATTCATCCAACCTAACTTTAAGGGGCATCCTACAGAATGCTCTGCTTGAATCATACTCATCCATTAGGAAGAGAGGTGTGAGACAATGCATGAGAGACAGCGTAAAGATAATGTGCGTACATGAGACATGTAGGCAGGTCCATGTATATATAAAGGGTCGATGAGGATTATGCGTGTGTATGTTTGCGAGAGGAAGAGTGCTTGTGATAAAGGTTAGTGGAAACAGTTGTAAATGGTTACGAGAGGGAGGGATGGTTATATCTAGAGAATGTGTGTGAGAAAGACACCTCGGGAGAGGTGTGTGAGCATGTGTGAGAGACCACCGATGGAGAGTGAAACTACACGTAAAAGACTGGTGTACACATTGATTAAAGATATGAATTGTATCCAAATATTAGGATGGGATCATGATATTTGCAATTCACGTAAGGAGCGGTCATTGATCCATCAGACATTTAGATTCTATCGAATTTGAGCTTGTCTATGTTATTATTCGACACAATTGATCCACATAGTTAGTATTTTGAACTCCAGACAATGCACCGCTTTAGCAATCGAATATAAACGTGAGTATAGTTCATGTTGTGTGTGTAAAGCACATTATACATACGAAAGTTACACAATGGACATTATAAATAGCTACCTATGAACTAGCATACATTTGAATTCAACTTAAGGTGGTTTAAAAAAATCGAATTCAACATGAAGTCCATTCAATTATTTGAATTTGCTATCATGGCATTTGTAAACCATACCTAAATTATGGGGGCACCAATCTTTGCTCTGATTTTGTACATAATAGCATATGTAGTCGTGTACAAAATAGATTCAAACTTAGCTCCTCCATTCCAAAATAATCGTAGTTATAGGATTTTCAAGTGTCAAAATTTCAAAAAGAAGCGGATAATTTAATGAGGTTTTCAAACATACAAGGTCAAATATAACGTTGTCTATTTAGGTCAATCCTAATAGTTCAAGAGTACTCGAAACGTGAATGCTTGTGTTTCAAAATTTCGAACAAAGCGCCAAAAGAGCCTCTACTCGCCCGAAACCACGTGAGGCCAATGTTTGGTAGTACAAGTAAATTACTTTTCTAAAAACTCCGACCCGTGAAACCTACCGGCCCGACGTCCAAAGGTCTAAACCGGGGTAGGTTTGTAGCTTCATCTAGACGCCACGCAACCACATCCGAAAAACATTCATACACAATGGCTGCCTAAGCACACATGCACGCGGCCGAAATCGCTCCCGCCCACTATTTGGGACACCTGGGATTACCATCCTACCCCCGACGCATAGTAGGTCCGAAATTTAATAGGGGGGCAAAGTTTGTACTTTCCCCAAATTTCAAACAAGCGCGTCCCATCTTCTGTTCAAAAAATCCAAAACAAGCGCGTCCCAGACCAAAACATGGTTCCCTCCCACCCGTCCGATTCCCCATTCGTACTCCATGGGCGCCAAAACTACCTCTCCACCAGCGGTGAAACCCCGGCGTCCTCCGTCCGCCACCCCATCCCACCCATCAACCACCTCCCTCCTCCATCACGCCGGAGCAGATACACCGACGTCGTCGTCCACCACAACCTCAACCGCAACGCCATCCATGGATAGTAGTTGAAGCCGAGGCCGAGCCGTCTGTACCTGAGCCAGTTCAACCACGCCGTCCTGCGTCTCACCGCTGCTGCTCCAACTTCGCCACCCTCCACCGCACCGAAGCTGTTCCTGCTACGCCGTCCTTCGCCGCCTCGGATCTGCTTCCCCTCCGCCGACATATGGCCACGGCAACACAGTCAACAATTTGGCCATGGGTTCGTCCAAGCCTGCACCCTCCAAAACATCGGTTTCCCCGGTAAAAAGAAGAAGATCAGTGCGACATGTGGAGGTGACCACACCGGCAACCTAAAAAGGTACTCCTCTTCCCTTATTCATGCAAATCTTACGTCTCTGCTTGCAAGGTATTCATCCCACAGAAGACAGTAGTTGACCACTTCTTCTTGATACTAGACATTCCTAGTAACTCGCGATGCACAAGGTTTCTCCTCATATACTATTTCACCTTAGCTAGAGGTCCGTCGCACCCTGAATTTCAATTTCTGGCCAGTTGATTCCCAATTACGGAAGCATTCCCCGGCATAACAGGCGCTAGTACGCCTATTACGCTGGGGAAGCAGCGCCTTGGTGTTTATCTTAGGGGCGTGTGCGGCCTAGAGCTACTGGCGCCCGATCTGGAGGTCGGCCGGGATTAAAGGGATGGCCTGGGGGCGCTACCAAGCACGGCGGTGGTGGGAAATCGATGGGAGGGCAGGGCGGCAGAGGCAGGGGTCTGGGCCGGTGGTCGCTGGCGGTTCGAGAAAGATCGTCAACAGTGGCTGGCGGGAGGTAGACGAAGGCCATCTGCCCGTTCCTTATAGATCGAACAGTTCATTAAAAAAATCGAATGACCTATTTATTTTTAGTCGACTGTTATCTTAGATATGACCACATGTGTCGGTGTGCTGGAGGAGTACCTACATTTCCTGTGCTCATATATTACAAAATCATACGGAGTAGAATCTAATTTTGTTTGCCATGCAATGTTGTAGAGTTATCATATGTCTCCTGTCATTTATTTTTCAGCCACCTGCTATCTGCTACTTTTACAATGCACTAGTTCTGCACACACTTCACCCTTACTCTTAGTATTGTGTTTTTATGCAAGGGTATTTCAGACTCTGCTGCCATGAGAGAATCCAAAAAGAAAAGAGAGAAGTCGCTCCAGCTTCTTATGCGGGTAGGGAAGAGACGTTGCAGCGCTATAAAGGGTGCAGTGTCAGCAGATGGAGACGGTAAGCGTAGCTCTGGAGTTGATGACCTCACTCGCAATGAACCACCATCCTAGGTGCTTGCTTTAACTTCGCGGTGTCATATGTGGTTGCATGTTCCATATGGTGTCTAGCTTGTATTTGAAAGACCGAAGTCGGTAAGATAATGAAAGATATTTTTTACATGAACCACCATCCCGTGAGCACCAGAAGACTAATAGCTAGTCAGGGTACTGGCCGAGCCAGTGACAAGCCCATCAAAGATAGGCATCACCTAGAAGCCAACTAAAAAGCTACGATGGTGGCGAAGCAGCCCGCCTCCCACCAGGCTCTTAGGTCCTAGATGATCATGCTCACCACTCCAGCCGGATGTCTAGCTTGTATTGCTTCCAATTTGGTTAAATTGCATCTGCTTAGCTTACACATTATACCTTTGAATATGACATGCCTTTCTATTTTTGGTACATACCAGTACATCTATGTATTAACCATGTTCTTACATCAAACTAATGTTCTTGTGTATCCATCATCAATCACTTATGACGAGGCACGCAGGCAAGGGGACTACTCCTCATTTAAAGAATGCAGCGTCAGCCTCCCGACATGATTCTGAAGAAATAGAAATGCTAGATGAAGATAGTGAACGTAGCTCTGTAGTTGATTACAACATTTCCCCTACACTAGCATCACATGTGCTTGCTCTAAATTGGCAGCGTGATATGTGGTTGCATGTTGCATATGGTGTCTAGATTGTAATTCTTCCAATCTGGTTAAACTGCATGTGCTAGTCTGCTTAGCTTATACATTATACCTGTTAATGTGACACGCCTTCCTGTATTTAGTACATAGTACATCTATCTATTAAGCATGTCCTTACATAAAACAATTATTTTTTTGTTGTATCCCGCCTCAATCAACATGACGAGACACCTTTAGTATATGAAGTGCGATATTAGTTGCATCTTTCATATGATTTATAGCATGCGCTGCTTCTAATTTGTTGAAATTCCATTTATTATGGGACGCTTTTAACTTGGCAGAGTCATATTGGTTGCATCTTTCATGTGGTGTCTAGCTTGCATGGCTTCTTATTTGCTGGAATGGTTTCTGCTTAGTTTACACAAATAGTTGTGAACATGCCATGCCATCTTGTTTTTCGTACATATTCCATCCTGGTATCATGTGTTTGCCTTACATCAAAGTAGTGATTGCCAGTATCATGCATGAATGAGTTCTGAAGAGAGAATTTTATTGCTTTTTCTTGTCGGTTTTACTTGACAATTCAAAATCAATAAAGCAAAAGGATGTTAGCAAGGCAGTGGATAAATGTGCTCCTTCCGAGATGATTTCCAAGACAATACATGCATAGACACTCAACAAAGCTGTGTTTATGATGAGCACATCCCCACTAGTTCAGCATCACAGGTGCTCCCTCTAACTTGGCACTGTTATATGTGGTTGAATGTTATGTGTGATGTCTAGCTTGTATTGCTTCTAATTTTGTTGAATTCCATCTGCTTACTTTACACATTATACTTGAATACGACACGTGTTCCTGTTTCTAGAACATACAATATCTGTCTATCACACCATGTTCTTACATCAAATTACTACTGTTGTGTAACCTGCAATAATCACTTATCATAAGACACATTTGACTTCGGAGTGTGATATAGGTTACATCTCACATTCTTTTCTAGCTTGTACTACTAATTTGTTGAAATGGCACTTATGACGAGACAGTTTTAACTTGGTAGAGTGATATTCGTTGCATCTTTCATATGGTGTCTAGCTTTCATTGCTTCTAATTTGTTGAAATGCCTTCTCCTTAGTTTACACATCATAAGCTGTGAATATGCAATGACACTAATGACGAGAGACCTCTAACATGGTAGTGTGATGTTTTTTGCATCTTGCATATGATTTATTTCTTGTAATGCTTCACATTTGTTTAAACGCCATTTATGATGAGACACTGTTAACATGGCAGAGCGATATTTGTAGCACCTTTCATATGGTGTCTACCTTCCATTGCATTGCTTCTAATTTGGTGAAATGTCTTCTTCTTAGTTTACACATCATAGTTCTGGTTATCTCTTCGGTCCTATTTTTCATACATATTACATCCTCCGATCATGTGGTTGTTTAACATCAAAGTTCAGTTTGTCTGCATCATGCATCAATTTGTTCTAAAGAACTAAATTGTTATTCGTTTTTCTTGTCGGCTTGACTTAACATGGCACATAGAAAGAGGAAGAAACACAGAATGGCAGGGAATGAGAAGCGGATGAATCCTGTAGATTTTGCTGGTACTGATGGTGCAATAGAAGGTCAAAGACCAGCAGAAAATTCTACAAACACGGCATCCCATGCTACACAAGTTGCAAAAAAGCCAAATAGAAACAAATAGCTGCCACCAAACAAGTAGAGACAGCCCTAGTTCTTGCAACACCTACCACAGTACTACCGGCTGCACAACTTACTCATGCATCAACTGAGCTAGGAGCACGTTCCCAAGCTCCCTTGCCACCTGACACTACTTCCCGAGAACTCTTGACACAAGACTAGTTGGCAATATCAGATGAACCTTGTGAGCTTCAACAGCATGAAGGTAGTTGCTAGAGTCAAGTTACAGTTGCATGCTTCTTTATATGTAGTCTCACAGTTTGATGTACACTAACACTTCCAATGTTCCTTGTTGGACTAGCACCTAGGCGCAAGAGGAAACAAACATCAGGGATAATGCTCGGTAGGTTAACTAAATCTAGAGCAGGAAGAATGGAGATCCGTTTTGAGGCAGGTTTAAAAAGGCCACGTGATGCTACAGAGTCAGGCAAGTTAGTATCAGAGGCAGCGGTTTCCATTAGGTGTCATGTACATATCCTCCCAACATGGATTCAGTACAGGAATGACAAAGACGAAACCCAGTTCAACACATTCCTCGACCATTTATCTGTATGTAAGGTTATGTATGGAAACTGGTAATATCATGTTGCTCTGTCCCATACTTTCTTGGTTGCTAATAATGAGACTCCCATAATTTTCAACAGATGAGGTTCAAGTTGGATAGCCAAGATGATGCAACCAGACAAGCTTGCACCCATGTTTTCAAGTCTTCTCTGTGACAGTATCGGTATAACTTGAGGAAAATTCACTTTGAAGGCAAGGCTAATAGTGAACTTTCCCAAACATCTCTCCAGTGGAAAATATATCGGATGAAGACTAGAGGGGCCTTGCTAAACACTGGTCTGATTTGAAGTATCAGGTACATTATATATATGTGATCAGATCACATGTTGAAGTACTATTTACGCATGTGCCACACAAATCTATCTTCTTGTAGGTGAACTGTTCAAAGAACAAGGCCAACCGTACGAAAGGGAAATTCCAACAAACGACAGGATCTCGTAGCTATATTGCACACTGCGAGGCTCTTGTAATTAGCTGCTGTTTCACTCTTCGTTGTACCATATTATCATATCTATATTGACTTGTTCGAAATGCAGAGGAAAGCCCGCAAGGACCAAGAAGTACCTGATTTATTTCCTAGTCTTCTTTTTCCCTGGTTTGCTAGTGGCCACAACTACCATGGGCCATATACGGGCCGTAGGATCCATGGATCTCCTACGGGCCGTCGATAAATGGGCCTGTAATCGGTGGGCCTTGGGCCGTTGGATAAATGGGTCTACATAGGCCGTAATTGGGCGTAGTTGGTATCGGCTTAATTCTGTCACAGGCATAACAGGTCGTTAATGGGCGTAGGACGGGCCATAAACGGGCCGACTCTTGCCATGGGCCAAATTTGGCCCATTAGGGTAACAGGCCAGTAACGGGCCGACTCTTGCCATGGGCCGAATTTGGCCCATTAGGGCAACAGGCCAGTAACGGGCCGACTCTTGCCATGGGCCGAATTTGGCCCATTAGGGGAACATGCCAGTAACGGGCCGGAAGTAATCGAGGGCCGAAAAGGAGCCCAAGAACATATGGGCCGTCAATAGGACGAAAGCTAACATGGGCTAGAAACGGCCCATGTAAATCATGGGCCGTTAACGGGTATAAAGAAAATTACTGTTCATTATGGGCTAGAGTCACCGTGGGCCTGTAAAGGGCCGAAAGATATGAAGGCCTCATATGGGCCGAAAGACGTCGTGGGCCATACATGGGCCAAAAGTGAAATGGGCTGGTGTTATATTCGACAGCCCACATGACGTTGTTGGGCCGATTTCCTTTAGGGCCTAACGGGTCGTGAGTTAATGGGCCGTTAAATGGGCTATTTGCGAAGAGACTGTTAATAGGCTTTTCATGGGCCAGCCCGTTAACTTTTGACCAAGTCAAACGGGCCGGCTTTGTAAGCTAAATGGGCCAGTGGTGGGCCATGGCACGTGTCGACATATCATAGGCGCCTATCTGACCCACTGACGAGATGACACGTGTTTCGTCCGGCCAATAAGAATTTTACACGTGGAAATTTCCCATTGGTTGGGGCTGTTAACGGGTTATCGGATACTAAACCCGACCCAATAGCTTAACAACGTCCGTTACGGTGGATGCCACCTGTCGGTCACCCTTGACAAAAGCACTTCTGTGACGCGTGATTTATCGTCATGGAAGTGGACACTTCCGTGATGATAATTTTGGTAATGTCATGGAACACTTCTAGGACAGCACAGGTATGACTATCTTGATTTTGTCATAAATTTGTCATGGATGTACATGCATGACGAAAAACGCGACCCACTGTGACAAACACGTATCATCATGAAAGTGTTTTTTTGTAGTGCTCTCTATGTTTCCAACATGATAAAATTGCAAGAAACTGTTTATACCATGCATTGGCCTTTACTATGTGTGCATGAATTGTTCTTTTATGACATGCCGATGCATAGGAAGAGAGTTAGACTTCGTCATTACATTATATATGTTACTTTGTGCTCACTACTAAATTATAAATCATTGTTAATTAAAATTGGCTTTGATATACCTTGGGATCCGGGTGGATCCATTACTTGAGCACTTATGCCTAGCTTAATGGCTTTAAAGAAAGCGCTGCCAGGGAGACAACCTGGAAGTTTTAGAGAGTCATTTACTTATGTTGAGTGTTTTATATAGTTTAAAAACAACAAAAATAAAGAGGGGAACCCAAAACTTTTTCAAAAAGGAATGTGAAAGTGAGAACGGCAAGCATTGTTGAAGTGGGAGAGCTCCTTGAACTTTGTTCATGCTCACGGCAACTTTGTGAATCTTGATTACAGAAACTTTTCAACAAAAATAATTATCCCCTTGTACAATTCCATTGTATTATAAAAATAATGTGCCAAGGTTTGCCTTTAGGATGTTTACATTTGCTTGATGGTTTGTACGGTGCAGGACAGAAACTTTGGATGTAGTGCGCGATTTTAAATTTTTAGCTGGAACATCAAATGGTTCTGATTCTTTTTGCGCTGTCTTCCTCTACAATTTTTTTATTTTTCCTAATTTTGGCAGAATTTGTCAAGTATAATAAGTATGGTGAATGTTCATATTGTTACAGACTGTTCTGTTTTAGACAGATTCTGTTTTTGATGCATAGTTTTCTTGTTTTGATGAAACTATCAATTTATATTTGTGGATTAAGCCATGAAAAAGCTATACTACAGTAGAGACAATGAAAAAACAAAATATGAATTGGTTTGCAACAATACTTAGAGTAGTGATTTGCTCTATTATACTAACGGATCTTACCGAGTTTTCTGTTGAAGTTTTGTGTGGATGAAGTGTTCGATGATCGAGAAGGTCTCGATGTGAGAAGAAGGAAGAGAGGCAAGAGCTCAAGCTTGGGGATGACCGAGGAACCCCAAGTAAATATTCAAGGAGACTCAAGCGTCCAAGCTTGGGGATGCCCCGGAAGGTATCCCCTCTTTCTTCAACAAGTATCAGTATGTTATCGAATTTGTTTCGTTCATGTGATATGTGCAATCTTGGAGCGTCTTTTGCATTTAGTTTTCATTTTTATTTTATGCACCATGACGGTATGAAATAGTCCTTGGTTTATTTATATAATGCTCTATGCACTTCACTTATATCTTTTGAGTATGGCTTTATAGAATGCTTCATGTGCTTCACTTATATCATTTGAAGTTTGGATTGCCCGTTTCTCTTTACATAGAAAACCGCCATTTGTAGAATGCTCTTTTGCTTCACTTATATTTGTTAGAGCATGGGCATATCTTTTGTAGAAAGAATTGAACTCTCTTGCTTTACTTATATCTATTTAGAGAGATGACAGGAATTGGTCATTCACATGGTTAGTCATAAAATCCTACATAAAACTTGTAGATCACTGAATATGATATGTTTGATTCTTTGCAATAGTTTTGTGATATAAATATGGTGATATTAGAGTCATGCTGGTGGGTAGTTGTGGATTTTAGAAATACTTGTGTTGAAGTTTGTGATTCCTGTAGCATGCACGTATGGTGAACCGTTATGTAATGAAGTCGGAGCATGAGGTATTTATTGATTGTCTTCCTTATGAGTGGCGGTTGGGGATGAGAGATGGTCTTTTCCTACCAATCTATCCCCCTAGGGGCATGCGTAGTAGAACTTTGCTTCGAGGGCTAACAAACTTTTGCAATAACTATGTGAGTTCTTTATGACTAATGTTGAGTCCATGGATTATACGCACTCTCACCCTTCCATCATTGCTAGCCTCTCTAGTATCATGCAACTTTCGACGGTACCTTAAACCCGCCTTATATCTTCCTCAAAACAGCCACCGTACCTACCTAATATGGCATTTCCATAGCCATTCCGAGATATATTGCCATGCAACTTCCATCATCATCATATACATGACTTGAGCATTCATTGTCATATTGCTTTGCTGTAACGCCCCGAGACCGATGTGCCAGGTGTCGTTCAGTTATTCGCCGTTGTTGCGTTGTCATTGCTTGCATGTCATGCATTGCATATCATGTCATCATGCGCATTTCATTTTCAAACGTGATCGTCTCATGCATCCGAGCATTTTCCCCGTTGTCCGTTTTGCAATCCGGTGCTTCTTTCTCCTCCGGTGGTCATTTCTACCTTTCTTTCGTGTTTGGGGATTAAACATTTCCGGATTGGACCGAGTCTTGCCATGCGGCCTTGGTTTGCTACCGGTAGACCGCTTGTCAAGTTTCGTATCATTTGGACTTCGTTTGATACTCCAACGGTTAACCGAGGGACCGAGAAGGCCTCGTGTGTGTTGCAGCCCAACACCCTTCCAAAATGGTCCAAAACCCACCTAACTCTGCTCCATCATGTAGGTCGTTCGATCACGATCGCGTGGCCGAAAACCGCACCTCATTTGGACTCTCCTAGCTCCCTCTATGCCTATATATACACCCCCCTCCGAAATTCGCGGTGCCATCCACCCCTAACCCTAGATCTCTCCCTCTCCTCGCGCGCCGGACACATCCATGCCGACGGACATGTCCGGCCTGCACTGCGCCGCCGCCCAGCGCCAATAGCAGCGCGACAAGTGGCAAGTGGGAGCCCCACTTCGCCGCGGCCCGCGAGGGCCCGCAACCGACCCCCGTGGCCCGAGCCGCGCCGCCTCCTTTCTCACTGCACGCTGCCTCCTTCGTCCTCGCACCAGATCGCCGGCGCCGCCGCCGCCCCTTTGCCGGCCATCGCCGGAGCTTCACCCCGCCGCCTCGTTCCACCTCCATCGCCGCCCGCTTGGTGCTGGAACACTCCGCCCAGGCCGGATCCGGCGCCCAGTCAACCGGAGCTGCTCGTCCCAACCACCTCCTCTTCGGATCCGGTGGCTCCCCGTGCCGCCACCGCGCCGGAGTTCTCGCCGTCGCCATGGATCCCGCCTCGCCCTGCCTCCCCGATCGGATCGGGAGGAGCCGCCTCCATTGACTTCTTCGCGGGCCCCGAGTCCAGCCCAGCTCCAGATCCGCGCCTCGCCTCGGCCTGCTTCTGCCTCCTCCCCGCATGGGCCGATGCGCCAAGGCCCAGCGCCGCCTTGGTCTTCCAGGCCAGCTCCATCCAGCCCGGCGCACTGCCCCCGCCTCGGCCTGCTTCCCCTCCAGCTGGGCCGAAGCCCGTGGTGAGAGAACCCCCACCGCCTGCCCTGTTTTAGATTCGGCCCATGATGTTTTTTTCTCGTCCTGCGATTTTGCCTGTTATCTAGTGCACTGCCAGTTTTTCAGATTAGACCCTCATGTTCATGCATTTAATAACTTCACAACCGTGCATCGGATTAAAATGATTTATATATGAAACTTGCTCAGAATTTTGTGTAGATTAATAATATCCAACTTTCATGCCTGTTTGAAATGTTTTAAATGATGTTTGATTTAATTTGCCCCTATGCCATGCTAAAATGAATTAATTCATAACTAAATAACCGTAACTCCGATTTTAATAAACTGTATATGTAAATGGGGTAGAATTTTGCCTAGTTTATCGTGGTGGCCTCATCTTGCATGTTTAACAAATCTAAAATAATGTTTAGGGCAGAACAGTACCAAATCTAAAATATGCTATGAGGACTTTCCGGATTTGTTGATCGTGCTTCCGGCCTCATTTAACCTTGCCTAGATGGGTAGTTTTCATTTGCTTCACCCTCTTGCCATGTTAATCAACATTTAATATTGTTGGGTACATAAACGAGAGTGAACTAAATAATTGATGTGGTGTTTTGTCAATATGCATCCCGATGCATATTGAGCTCCACTTAATTTGTAGGATTGCTTGTGCACTTTGCCATGCCATGCATACTTAAACCGGACATGCATCATACTCGTTTGTGCATCATGTCATGTTGATGCGTTGGTTATTTACTATGTTGTGTGCTTCTTTTCCGGTGTTGCTTCTTCGGGTTGGTTTCGGTAACGTCGAGTTTGTGAGGATCCGTTCGACTACGTCCATTTGTCTTCTTCATGGACTCGTTCTTCTTCCTTGCGGGATTTCAGGCAAGATGATCATACCCTCGAAATCACTACTATCTTTGCTATGCTAGTTTGCTCGCTCTTTTGCTATGCCATTGCTACGATGCCTACCACTTGCTTGTCAGCCTCCCAAATTGCCATGCTCAGCCTCTAACCCACCATTGTCCTAGCAAACCGTTGATTGGCTATGTTATCGCTTTGCTCAGCCCCTCTTATAGCATTGTTAGTTGCAGGTGAAGATTGAAGTTTGTTCCTTGTTGGAACATGGAGATGTTGTTCCTTGTGGGAACATGTTTACTTGTTGGGATATCACTATATATCGTATTTAATTAATGCATCTATATACTTGGTAAAGGGTGGAAGGCTCGGCCTTATGCCTGGTGTTTTGTTCCACTCTTGCCGCCCTAGTTTCCGTCATATCGGTGTTATGTTCCCGGATTTTGCGTCCCTTACGCGGTTGGGCTATAATGGGAACCCCTTGACAGTTCGCCTTAAGTAAAGCTTCTCCAGCAATGCCCAACATTGGTTTTACCATTTGCCACCTAGCCTTTTGTGCTCCTCTGAGTGTTGGTCCGAACTAGAGTCCTGTGCAGTGCCCCCTCGAGGAAACTTGAGGTTTGGTTTTAGTTGTATGGAGAGCTCATCTGAGTGTCCCCTGAGAAAGAGATATGTGCAGCTCCTATCGGGATTTGTCGGCACATTCAGGCAGTGTTGCTGGTTTAGTTTTACCCTGTCGAAATGTCTTGTTGTACTAGGATACCGAGTCTGATCGGAATGTCCCGTGTAGAGGTCTATTCCTTCGTTGACCGTGAGAGCTTGTCATGGGCTAAGTTGGGACACCCCTGCAGGGATTGAACTTTCGAAAGCCATGCCCGCAGTTATGGGCAGATGGGAATTTGTTAACGTCTGGTTGTAGAAAACCTGAAGTTGACCTTAATTAAAATGAATCAACCGCGTGTGTAACCGTGATGGTCTCTTTTCGGCGGAGTCCGGGAAGTGAACACGGTTGTTGGAGTTATGCTTGACGTAGGTAGTCCAGGATCACTTCTTGATCATATTTTATCGACCGTGCTTTGCCTTCTCTTCTCGCTCTCATTTGCATATATTAGCCACCATATATGCTAGTCGCTTGCTGCAGCTCCACCTCATACCTTTACCTTACCCATAAGCTTAAATAGTCTTGATCGCGAGGGTGCGAGATTGCTGAGTCCCTGTGGCTCACAGATACTTCCAAAACCAGCTTGCAAGTGCCGTTGAGTCCATGCAGATGACGGAACCCAGCTCAGGAGGAGCTCGTTGAAGACCTTGTTCATTTGTGTTGTTTCATTCTAGTTGATCAGTAGTGGAGCCCAGTTGGGGTCGATCGGGGACCTTTGTCGCATTTGGGGTTCTTCTTTTATTTTGGTTCCGTAGTCGGACCATGAGTGTATTTGGTTGATGTAATGCTTTATTCATGTAATTGTGTGAAGTGGCGATTGTAAGCCAACTATGTATCTTTTTCCCCTATTGTATTACATGGGTTGTGTGAAGATAACCTCACTTGCGACATATGCCTTCAATGAGATTATGCCTCTAAGTCGTGACTCGACACGTGGGAGATATAGTCGCATCGAGGGTGTTACAAGTTGGTATCAGAGCCTTCCCCGCCCTTAGGAGCCCCCATTGCTTGATCGTTTTTAGCAGCCGAGTGGTGTCTAGAAAAATGTTTTGTGTCATTTAGGAATTATATATCGGAGAGTTTAGGAATTCTTTTTACTTCCCAGTCTCCTCATCGCTCTGGTAAGGCATCCTGACGTAGAGTTTTGACTCTTCTCTTCTCAAATTTCACTAAATTTTTTTTAGGATCACGCGAGTATCTTGGATTTGTTCCGATGGCTTATGATGAGAACACTGTCTTGGTGCCTCCTGTCAGGGGTTTAGTGGAAGTGTCTCGGGGAGTTGAGCTCTGAGGTGTTGTCATCATAATTTTGTCGTTGCAATTCTGGTATACTTGAGATATGTTCGCGACATCGAAAATCTCCTTTATGCAGTACGTTGGTGAGATAACCTCGAAGCCACCCAGTACTGGGGCGGGAGTTCGGAAGTATCGCCATAACTTGTATAACGGATGCTTTTTGAAGATTGAGATAGATGGTTTCCTAAGGTTTCTTGGTTATGTGTTGAAGGATGGATACAGCTGGATGTAGGATTTGCTAGTTTGGGTGAGATATTATGCTTCCCCTGTATCCCCAACACCTGATTGCATAACCGGAAAGTTTCGGGAGTTTCATAGGTGGGAATTCAAGTAGCTCTTAGGATATCTTTCCGACAGATGTATGATATGAAATTGGGGTTCGACGTCTAGTGGTTCGCCTATTCACGGTCGATTGTACAGTGGTCTCGCTGTGTCTTAAAGAGTCCTTGGCTATGCTGACTCGGGGACGCTTCTTATGTCATGTGCACTGCCTTGTACATGATGGTGCTGTACGATCGAGCCCGTGTACGTCCCACCACGAAAACTTCGGACGAAATCTCTATCATATGTTTGTTCCGGCTTATTCCGCAAGCCAATCCTTGGTTTTATTTTGAATTGTGGTATTCGAGTTGAATCGAAGTCAAATGTTGATTCCATACCTTTCCCAAGTGGTGTTCTCATGCTCCGATGTGAATACCAATCTTTCTTGATCATCGAGATTGTTTTGTCAATCCTTTTCACCGTGTGTTTCTCTTCAAGTGGATCTGATCATTTCAACATCAGTAAGGTCAATTATCATTTCTTCTCAACGGTGTTTGTTTCATCCGTCTCCAAGTTGCCTTTGTTTTTCCTGCCCTCCCTCCCTTGTTTTTCTTCAAGGACTCATATATCTCAATTCAAGTATCCATCTTATTCATGTGAAGTCTCTCCATTCTTTTCTATCAATATTGTTATCCGGTTATTCTCATGAATATTCTAACAGAGCTTCAAGTTTATCATTCTTTATTCATTCTTTTTCTTCTCCGGTGGAACCAATTCAAGCTTTCGGTGTTGTTCATATCTTTTTCCTCGTTTCTAATAGCTTCCCATGCCGGTGCAGCTCATATTCATTCACTTCTCGCTATTTAATTGTTCCGGAGTGCTAAAGATATCTCGAAGATTCGTGTTTCCACTCTACATTCGTTCAAGCTCTTTCGAGGTTGTTATCTCATTCGAGCCATTAAATTCAACCGGTGCTATCTCCTTTTCAAGTAATCGTTCTACGGTGTTTCTTTTGAGTGGGCCCTAACCCACAGGTCTATTCCCAGGATCTTACCTGACTCTTCTAATTTTCCCAGAGCTATCCTAAATTCTTTGAAGTTTGACGTAAGAATGATTGTCGTCAGTCAAATGTATTTCTCCAAGATCTTTCAAACTATTTTCATCGTTGGCTCAACTTTTCCATTCTTCATTCCGGTGTGCCTAAATAATTCATGGTGGTGTTTCTCGTCGTCATTCTCAGATTTTGAAGACCGAAGAAGAGTTTCTCTTTAATCTTGCTCCATTCTTTCAAGATTCGTGATTCTAGCTTGTTGCCATCCTCTCATAATTATTTTTCAATTGTGAGAATTCCTTTCACCCATCCGGAGCAATTCAAGAGCCTTTTCAGTTTGTTTCTCCGAAGGCCATCATTTCGGGGTTATTCATCCTAGCTTTCAGCTCTCATCCTCCTAATCTTACCGGTGCTTCGTTCAAGTGATCCTTAATCGGCTCACGATCTTTTCGTTCTCTTGTATCTAAATTCTCTCAAGCATCTTCGTTCATTTGCTAATCCTTCCCGGTGTTTCGTTATCTTTTATTCATTCATTTTCAATTTTTACGGTGGTTCGTTCAAGATTTCTCTTCCCTTCTTATCATATCAATTTTATTCGTTGTTTCAACCCTTCCGGTGGTTTCGTTCAATACCTTACCAAGTCTGATGTTATATCTCTCTTAATCTTTTCTACAAGAATAAGTAATATGCCAAATCCGTTGTTTGTCATCAATTTAAATTGGTGAAGGATAAGCATAATGTAATTCTTACTCTTGTTCCATCCAAGTGATTTAATTCCTTATTCCAGAGGTGCATCATATCACATTCTTGGTTCGAGACGCTTTATCTTTTCTTTCCCAAGAGTTCCAAGCGTTCACAATTACATCTCCACGGAGGTCCATCTAAATCATTGCAAGGATTCACCTTGTGTTTTCAACTTCTTTTTCCTTCCGTTTGTTCATCCTTTTGTTTACCGGAGTTTGTTCTCGATGATTAAATTCTTGGGTTCAAGTGCTCATCTTTCTTTCCCGGAGTTCCAACCTCTTTCAATTATATTATCACGGAGTTCTCTATCTAAATCATTGCGAGGCTTAAATCTTATTCTTTACATCATTCAATTATTTTGGACCTTTCTTTTGTTTACCGGAGTTTCTTCATGGAGGTTCTACATGGTGGTTCATCAAGGATTTAATTCATTCTCAAAGTGTTCATTGAGATTCTTTTCTAAGAAGCTCAAGTTTTCTTCATCTTGCTATCCCGAGTGTAATTCTTTCTACCGTGTCATTTGAGGTGGTATTATGTCATTCTTGATAATTTGAGTTCATGCTTCATGATTCACATGTTGTTAAGAATGAGGTATTTTAAATCCATCAATCTCGTCATTGGAATTATCTTGGGTTATATTTCACCTAAAGCTTCCCCTAAGGATCTTGCTATTGTGAGACGTATAATTGACCAAAGTTCTTCTTTTATCCTCTCGGTGATATAGCCTTCTCATCTCCTTGTTCCTATCAATCCAATTCATCTTCCCGTGAGTGGCAGGTTGTCACCTCATAATTTGAGATGTATTCCATAAGACCATATCAAGCTTATTATTTTTCGTTGTGGGTTTTCCAACAACTCCGTTCTAGCTTCTGTTGTAACCGTCCTCTCTCAAGATATTGTTTTCCTTCGTTCACTCCATTCCATTCTTACTTTTGTTCCGGAGGCATTGTGATGTTCATCTTTTCAACCCATCATCTCGTTTTGTCAAAGATCATGATCTTTCCATGCCTATACTTTTATCTGAGTGTTGTGTCCTCTTTACAAGTATCCTCTCATCTTGTCAAGTTTAATTCCTTCCATTTACAGACGGAGTGCTGTCCAAATTATATCACTATTATTCCTTCCCTATCTAGCTTAACCGGAGTATTGTGCCCCTTTGTTCAAGTTCTTTTCGCCTTATCAAGTCTTGCATCCCTTTCTTAACCGGAGTGTCGTGTTTTCATTTGAGCTCTCTCATCTTATCAAATTTTGACTCCCTTCTCAACAGGAGTGCTGTCTGAGATCTTTCTTACCCCTTGTTCCATTCATTCAATAGTTCCGGTGGCAGTGTGTTGTGATGTCATCAAGTATCTTCTCATCTTATCAAGACCTTATTCAATTCTTTTCTTTTCAACCGGAGTGCTGCCCGAATTTGGTCTTTCTTGATCCCCTTCTGTAACCGGAGTGTTCTCAATATATATCTTGCCCTTCAACCTCAAGGTTTTTCGCAATGCTCTTTGTCCCTCTTTTCTAACGGTGTGTTTTTGACTTTGTTCACCTTCGTTGTATTCTTTTCTCGAATTTGTTCAACCTCGCAAGGTTCTTTGGTTTCACTCGTTTGTCAAAGAGCAACTTAGTTTTACCTCTCCTCTTTTCTCTTCCGTCTTCCCCCGGTGCCATTCTAGATCTCGGGACGAGATCCTCTTGTAGTGGTGGAGTGTTGTAACGCCCCGAGACCGATGTGCCAGGTGTCGTTCAGTTATTCGTTGTTGTTGCGTTGTCATTGCTTGCGTGTCATGCATTGCATATCATGTCATCATGCGCATTTAATTTGCATATGTGTTCGTCTCATGCATCCGAGCATTTTCCCTGTTGTCCGTTTTGCAATCCGGCGCTTCGTTCTCCTCCGGTGGTCATTTCTACCTTTCTTTCGTGTTTGGGGATTAAACATTTCCGGATTGGACCGAGTCTTGCCATGCGGCCTTGGTTTGCTACCGGTAGACCGCCTGTCAAGTTTCGTATCATTTGGACTTCGTTTGATACTCCAACGGTTAACCGAGGGACCGAGAAGGCCTCGTGTGTGTTGCAGCCCAACACCCTTCCAAAGTGGTCCAAAACCCACCTAACTCTGCTCCATCATCTTGGTCGTTCGATCACGATCGCATGGCCGAAAACCGCACCTCATTTGGACTCTCCTAGCTCCCTCTATGCCTATATATACACCCCCCTCCGAAATTCGCGGTGCCATCCACCCCTAACCCTAGATCTCTCCCTCTCCTCGCGCGCCGGACACATCCACGCCGACGGACATGTCCGGCCTGTACTGCGCTGCCGCCCAGCGCCAATAGCAGCGCGACACGTGGCAAGTGGGATCCCCACTTTGCCGCAGCCCGCAAGGGCCCGCAACAGACCCCCGCGGCCCGAGTCGCGCCGCCTCCTTTCTCACCGCGCGCTGCCTCCTTCGTCCTCGCGCCAGATCGCCGGCGCCGCCGCTGCCCCTTTGCCGGCCATCGCCGGAGCTTCACCCTGCCGCCTCGTTCCACCTCCATCACCGCCCGCTTGGCGCTGGAACACTCCGCCCAGGCCGGATCCGGCGCCCAGGCGACCGGAGCTGCTCGTCCCAGCCACCTCCTCTTCGGATCCGGTGGCTTCCCGTGCCGCCACCGCGCAGGAGTTCTCGCTGTCGCCATGGATCCCGCCTCGCCCTGCCTCCCCGATCGGATCAGGAGGAGCCGCCTCCGTTAACTTCTTGCGGGCCCCGTGTCCAGCCCAGCTCCAGATCCGCGCCTCGCCTCGGCCTGCTTCCCCTCCAGCTGGGCCGAAGCCCGTGGTGAGAGAACCCCAACTGCCTGCCCTGTTTCAGATTCGGCCCGTGATGTTTTTTTTCTCGTCCTGCGATTTTGCCTATTATCCAGTGCACTGCCAGTTTTTCAGATTAGACCCTCATGTTCATGCATTTAATAACTTCACAACCGTGCATCGGATTAAAATGATTTATATATGAAACTTGCTCAGAATTTTGTGTAGATTAATAATATCCAACTTTCATGCCTGTTTGAAATGTTTTAAATGATGTTTGATTAAATTTGCCCCTATGACATGCTAAAATGAATTAATTCATAACTAAATAACCGTAACTCCGATTTTAATAAACTTTATATGTAAATTGGGTAGAATTTTGCCTAGTTTATCGTGGTGGCCTCATCTTGCATGTTTAACAACTCTAAAATAATGTTTAGGGCAGAACAGTACCAAATCTAAAATATGCTATGAGGACTTTCCGGATTTGTTGATCGTGCTTCCGGCCTCATTTAACCTTGCCTAGATGGGTAGTTTTCATTTGCTTCACCCTCTTGCCCTGTTAATCAACATTTAATATTGTTGGGTACATAAACGAGAGTGAACTAAATAATTGATGTGGTGTTTTGTCAATATGCATCCCGATGCATATTGAGCTCCACTTAATTTGTAGGATTGCTTGTGCACTTTGCCATGCCATGCATACTTAAACCGGACATGCATCATACTCGTTTGTGCATCATGTCATGTTGATGCGTTTGTTATTTACTATGTTGTGTGCTTATTTTCCGGTGTTGCTTCTTCGGGTTGGTTCCGGTAACGTCGAGTTTGTGAGGATCCGTTCGACTACGTCCATTTGTCTTCTTCATGGACTCGTTCTTCTTCCTTGCGGGATTTCAGGCAAGATGATCATACCCTCGAAATCACTACTATCTTTGCTATGCTAGTTTGCTCGCTCTTTTGCTATGCCATTGCTACGATGCCTACCACTTGCTTGTCAGCCTCCCAAATTGCCATGTTCAGCCTCTAACCCACCATTGTCCTAGCAAACCGTTGATTGGCTATGTTATCGCTTTGCTCAGCCCCTCTTATAGCGTTGTTAGTTGCAGGTGAAGATTGAAGTTTGTTCCTTGTTGGAACATGGAGATGTTGTTCCTTGTGGGAACATGTTTACTTGTTGGGATATCACTATATATCGTATTTAATTAATGCATCTATATACTTGGTAAAGGGTGGAAGGCTCGGCCTTATGCCTTGTGTTTTGTTCCACTCTTGCCGCCCTAGTTTCCATCATATCGGTGTTATGTTCCCAAATTTTGCGTCCCTTACGCGGTTGGGCTATAATGGGAACCCCTTGACAGTTCGCCTTAAGTAAAGCTTCTCCAGCAATGCCCAACATTGGTTTTACCATTTGCCACCTAGCCTTTTCTTTCCCTTGGGTTCTGCAGACTGAAGGGTCATCTTTATTCTAACCCCCCCCCGGGCCAGTGCTCCTCTGAGTGTTGGTCCGAACTAGAGTCCTGTGCAGTGCCCCCTCGGGGAAACTCGAGGTTTGGTTTTAGTTGTATGGAGAGCTCATCTGAGTGTGCCCTGAGAAAGAGATATGTGCAGCTCCTATCAGGATTTGTCGGCACATTCGGGCGGTGTTGCTGGTTTAGTTTTACCCAGTCGAAATGTCTTGTTGTACTAGGATACCGAGTCTGATCGGAATGTCTCATGTGGAGGTCTATTCCTTCGTTGACCGTGAGAGCTTGTCATGGGCTAAGTTGGGACACCCCTGCAGGGATTGAACTTTCGAAAGCCGTGCCCGTGGTTATGGGCAGATGGGAATTTGTTAACGTCTGGTTGTAGAAAACCTGAAGTTGACCTTAATTAAAATGAATCAACCGCGTGTGTAACCGTGATGGTCTCTTTCCGGCGGAGTCCGGGAAGTGAACACGGTTGTTGGAGTTATGCTTGACGTAGGTAGTCCAGGATCACTTCTTGATCATATTTTATCGACCGTGCTTTGCCTTCTCTTCTCGCTCTCATTTGCATATGTTAGCCACCATATATGCTAGTGGCTTGCTGTAGCTCCACCTCATACCTTTACCTTACCCATAAGCTTAAATAGTCTTGATCGCGAGGGTGCGAGATTGCTGAGTCCCTGTGGCTCACAGATACTTCCAAAACTAGCTTGCAGGTGCCATTGAGTCCGTGCAGATGACGCAACCCAGCTCAGGAGGAGCTCGTTGAAGACCTTGTTCATTTGTGTTTTTTCGTTCTAGTTGATCAGTAGTGGAGCCTTGTTCATTTGGGGTTCTTCTTTTATTTTGGTTCCGTAGCCGGACCATGAGTGTATTTGGTTGATGTAATGCTTTATTCATGTAATTGTGTGAAGTGGCGATTGTAAGCCAACTATGTATCTTTTTCCCCTATTGTATTACATGGGTTGTGTGAAGATAACCTCACTTGCGACATATGCCTTTAATGCGATTATGCCTCTAAGTCATGCCTCGACACGTGGGAGATATAGTCGCATCGAGGGTGTTACATTTGCATGATCGTAAGATAGCTAGAATGATGTTTTCATGGCTTGTCCGTTTTTTTGATGTCATTGCTACGCTAGATCATTGCACATCCCGGTACACCACCGGAGGCATTCATATAGAGTCATATCTTTGTTCTAGTATCGAGTTGTAATATTGAGTTGTAAGTAAATAAAAGTGTGATGATGGAGACTAGGATTCCCCCACAAGTCGGGATGAGACTCTGGACTTTAAAAATAAATAACAGAGGTCAAAGAAGCCAAAATAAAAAAGAGGCCAAAGAAGCCCACCAAAACAAAAACAAAAAACAAAAAAAAACAAAAAAATGAGAGAAAAAGAGAGAAGGGGCAATGTTACTATCCTTTTACCACACTTGTGCTTCAGAGTAGCACCATGATCTTCATATAGAGAGTCTCTTGAGTTATCACTTTCATATACTAGTGGGAATTTTCATTATAGAACTTGGCTTGTATATTCCGATGATGGGCTTCCTCAAATGCTCGAGGTCTTCGTGAGCAAGCAAGTTGGATGCACACCCACTTAGTTTTCAGTCTGAGCTTTCATACACTTATAGCTCTTAGTGCATCCGTTGCATGGAAATCCCTACTCACTCACATTGATATCTATTGATGGGCATCTCCATAGCCCGTTGATACGCCTAGTTGATGTGAGACTATCTTCTCCTTTCTGTCTTCTCCACAACCACCATTATATTCCACCAATAGTGTTATGTCCATGGCTCACGCTCATGTATTACGTGAAGGTTGAAAAGGTTTGTGAAACGTCAAAAGTATGAAACAATTGCTTGGCTTGTCATCGGGGGTCTGCATGATGTGAATATTTTGTGTGGTGAAGATGGAGCATCGCCAGACTATATGATTTTGTAGGGATAACTTTCTTTGGCCATGTTATTTTGAAAAGACAGGATTTCTTTATTAGTAGGCTTGAAGTATTATTGTTTTTATGTCAAATGATAGAATATTGCTTTGAATCACTCGTGTCTTAATATTCATGCCATGATTAGATATGTGATCAATACTATGCTAGGTAGCATTCCACATCAAAAATTATCATTTTATCATTTACGTACTCGAGGACGAGCAGGAATTAAGCTTGGGGATGCTGATACGTCTCCGTCGTATCTATAATTTTTTATTATTCCATGCCAATATTCTACAACTTTCATATACTTTTGGCAACTTTTTATACTATTTTTGGGACTAAAATATTGATCCAGTGCCCAGTGCCAGTTCCTGTTTGTTGAATGTTTTTTGTTTCGCAGAATATCCATATCAAACGGAGTCCAAACGGGATAAAAATTGACGGAGATTTTTTTGGAATATATATGATTTTTGGGAAGAAAAATCCATGCGAGACGATGCCAAAGGGGTTCACGAGGCAAGGGGGCGCGCCCTGTCACAACCCTAGCTTAGCTTTGCTTACTCTTGCATGATCATCATGGCATCATCTTTATTTTTTTTATGAAACTGTCATGGGGATGATCAAACCCCTAGCACCAAAGCAATGCAAATAGTCCCAACTTTAAATATTTTCAATGAACCCAATATGCCCTTAAAAAATGTTCATCATTTTTGGTTCTGGCTAAAACCTCTACCAAAAATGGGTTCATAAATTTTGGAGCCATTTTGGATTTTTGAATTAAGACATAACTATTTGCATTTGGGCATTGAAAATACTATAAATACTTTTAAATGCCCAAATACTTTTGAAAGTAATTTTAGGCTGTTGGGAGTAATTCCAAAGGTGCCTATGATTATTTTCAGAATTTTCTAAAATGGATTGGTACTTCTACTAATTCAAAACAAACAACAGAGAATTAAATAAATGGAAACAAAGAGAGAGAGAGAGAGAGAGAGAGAGAGAGCGAGAGAGAGAGAGAGTACCTGGGCTTACCTGGCGGCCCAAGTGGCCGGCCCAGCCCACCACCACAGCCTCCATGTAGTCTTCCTCCCCAAACAGAAGGACGAGCGCGTGCTTGCCATGCGCTGGCCACGCGCCTCGCCAGCTCCTGCTTGCCGCTCCCCGTCGACGCTTTGGCCTTCTATGGAGACGCCACGCAAGCCTCGAACTCTCTCGCACTCTCCCTTGCCCTCTTCCCCTTCTCTGTCTCTCTCTCACGCGCGCAACCGAACGCAGCCGTCGCCGCCGACGAGCTCCCCCATGGCCACAGCCATCTCTGAGCCTCTCTGACGCGCCCCTGAGCTCCGTCGTGACGCCCGGGTCCTCTCCGTCGAGCCAAATGACGCCAAACGCCCTGGAGCGCTGTCGTCGACGCCATCTTCGCCCACTGCACCGACGGCCATCGTCGACCGATTCGTCGTCACCAGGCCATCCCCGAAGCTCACCGCCGCCGCGGCATGTTGTCGTCGTGGCTATAGCCACTGGAGCTTCCACCTGAGAACACTACCGTGCTCAGAATGACCCCACGAGACCATAGCCACCAACATCTCCCCCTCTCGTGCACCGCACACTACTAGGAAAAGGCCTACTAATGGCGCACCAGTTTTGCCTACTAATGGCGCATCACTGGTGCGCCATTACTAGCACGCCATTAGTAATTTTTACTAATGGCGCACCACTGGTGCGCCATTGGTATAGGCCACGGTGCGCCATTAGTATAGGCCACACGTGCGCCATTAGTATAGGCCACGGTGCGCCATTAGTATTTTTGAATTTTGAAGGCGGGAAAATAGTAGTGGCGCACCGTCTAACCCCCACCGTGCGCCATTAGTATTTTTGAATATTGAATTTGGATCTGGATCGTGATTTTTTTGCCCATTTTTCGCTATTTTTTTCTCGTTTTTTGGCACGATATTATTTCAAATTTTGTTCCTGTTTTTGGATCTTGTACGTTCTTTTGCCGTGTTCTTTTGCCGGAGAGGAGTTCGCCGGAGAGGAGGAGGAGGAGGTCACCGGAGAGGCGCTCGCCTACATCGCCGGAGAGGAGGAGGAGGTCGCCGGAGAGGAGTTCACCGAAGCATCGGAGAGGAGGAAGGAGAAACCATGAGGTAATGGGAGGAGAGGAGGGAGGAGGAGCTCACCGGAGAGGAGGGAGGAGAAACCGTGAGGGGAGGGGAGGAGAGGAGGGAGGAGGAGGTTCACGGAGAGGAGGAGGTCGCCGGAGAGGAGCAGGTCGCCGGAGAGGAGGAGGTCGCCGAAGAGGAGGAGGAGGAGGTCGCCGGAGAGGAGGAGGAGGAGGTCGCTGGACAGGAGGAGGAGGAGGTCGCCGGAGAGGAGAAGGAAGTCGCCGGAGAGGAGGAGATGGAGTGGAGGAGAGGAGGAGATGGAGTGGAGGAGAGGAGAGGAGGAGATGGAATGGATGAGAGGTGGAGTGGAGGAGGTGCGCCCAGCCATGTATACGACATAGTAATGGCGCACCGTGGCCAGGTGCGCCATTACTATTTTTTTTATTTTTTTTATTTTGAATTTTGAAGGCGGGAAGATACTAATGGCGCACCGTGGGCAGGTGCGCCATTAGTAACTCTTTTTTTTTATTTTTTTGACTTATTTTGATTTTTGAAGGTGGGAAGATACTAATGGCGCACCGTGGGCAGGTGCGCCATTAGTAACTTTTTTTTATTTTGTTGACTTATTTTGAATTTTGAAGGCGGGAAGATACTAATGGCGCACCATGGGCTGGTGCGCCATTAGTAAATTTGAATTTTTTTTTAAAAAAATTACCTCCAGATCTTAAAAGCCCCGTATCTTTTTTTCTGTTAGGTTTTTGAGGATTTTGAAAATGTTTAACGGGGTTCCCTCAATTAAATTTGGATGTAACTTTTTGAGTAGATGATTTTTCATATAAAAAACTTTTTCATCCGAGTTAGTATGCAAAAGTTATGCCCATTTTTACAAATTCTCGAGAGATTTTGCAAATGAAGTCGAAATTCATATTTGCAAATTTTCCCAACAACTAGATCACATATCACATGGGAAACTTATTTTCTTTTATTTTTTTGACATTTTCATCATTTTCTTTTATTTTTATTTTAAACTAAAAAGGCAATCCACTAGGGGGTGCATTCGGTGGAAGTGGTGGCCAAGGTACTAATGGCGCACCGTGGCATGGTGTGCCATTACTAGTTCAACTAGTAATGGCGCACCATGCCACGGTGCGCCATTAGTAGTTTTGAAAAAAAATTAAAAAAATTTACTAATGGCGCACCGTGTATGTGGTGCGCCATTACTAGTTCAACTAGTAATGGCGTACCACTCCCACGGTGCGCCATTAGTAGTTTTGAAAAAAATTAAAAAATTTTTTTTACTAATGGCGCACCGTGGATGTGGTGCGCCATTAGTATTTGGACACTAATGGCGTACCAACACATGGTGCGCCATTAGTATATAGTAATGGCGCACCACATGTCTGGTGCGCCATTAGTGTCAATTCCATCTATAGCCCTTTTCCTAGTAGTGGCAACCCCAAACCCGCAACCCACCGTGCTCCGGCCGCCGCCGTTTTGGTCGCCGTCGTTGACTCCGTCCATCCCCGCTCGAACCACGGCCACCCACGGATGCGTCTCTCTCCCCTATTTCAAACGCGCCCTTCCGCACGTCGAACGGTGGCCCGTAGAGCGAACCTGAAGCGGGCACCGCCGCGGTCTGTCGTCGCGGCGGTTAAACGCCGGTGGCTGACGTGGCACCATCATTAGGGCCTAAGCACCCTACTGATTACCCCTGGAGTCATTGACAACTGGGCCCCACCGCCCAACTAACCGGCTAACTAAAATAGATTAGGTTAGTGTAAATTATCGGTTTAGATTAGTGCTAACCTGGTGGACCCCACGTGTCAGCTTTGACTTTGGTCAAGTCAACATTGACCGGTCCCACCTGTCATCCACCCAAACCAGCCTGAGACACTGACGTATGGGTCCCACTGGTCAGGTTTGACCTGGCCAGCCACAGTTGACCTGATGACGTCACTCTTACGTCATGCTGATGCAGTAAAACCTTTTCTGTATTTCAAATAAATCTAAATGATTTATTTATTTTCAGAAAATGCCTAAAACTTCTAAAAATCGTAGAAAATAATCTATAACTCAGAATGAAATAATTTATATATGAAAAGTTATCAAACAAATTCAAGGAATCTGTTTATGGCATTTTCATGCATGTTTGAACAATGTTTGTCCTCTGTTTTGGACAAAACAAATAAATGGCATTTAACTAATCATATATGGAGTTTGAATTTGAATCTTGTATTCAAACAAACTTCATTTAATTGTGTTGCTAGTTGCATTAGCTCAATCAACAACATATTGCCATGTCATTATCATGCATCATGTTGTGCATTGCATTGATTGTGTTCCCTCTCTATTGCCGGTGGTTGTCCCCTCTCGGTAGACATTGTACCGACGCTGTGATCGTTGACACTGATGAAGACCCAATGATATCTTTAGAAGTGCCAGGCAAGCGGAACCCCCTTGTTCATTTCGATACAATCCCACTATCTCACTCCTGCTCTCTTTTACTGCATTAGGACAACAACGATTCATCTGTTACGTGTTGCGGTAGTTGAACCCCTTATCCTCTGCATGACCTGTCATTGCCACAGTAAATAGATGAAACCCACTAGCATGAGTAGGAGTTGTTTGAGCCCTGATGTGCCTACTCATTCATGCTTGTTTGTCATGCCTGCTATTGCATAGAGTTGCGTCAGGTCTGATTCATCAGGAATGAATCGGAGGTGTGTGAACATGTCCTACTCTGTGTGAGCTAAGTGTGTGAACATGTTTTGGTAAAGGTAGCGGTGAGAGGCCATGTAGGAGTACATGGTGGGTTGTCTCATTGAAACCGTCCTCAGGAACTGAGTTCTGTGTCTGTGATCCATTAACGGCTACTACCACTCATTGGGATCCTTAATTGACCCTCTCGGCTTCTTAATCACCCTAGTACTCTGTCCAGGAGTTGCAACTAGTTTTTGGTGCTTGTAGGTTATGTGTTGGCGGCCGTGCATAGCGCTGACCCTAGGGGTGGGCTATGATGCGGTAGATACACCGTGGCACGGTGTACCGGGCGCCCGTTTGGTGTCTCGGGAACCCTGTTCACATCGTTCGGGGCCGTATGTGGAAACCTCAGCCGGACTCCCTACGGATGGAACCTGGATAGGCGATAAAGCTGGACAAGAGACTTAAGTGTTTAGGTAGGCCGTGGCCGACACCCTCGTTGGGCTTCCGTTTGAAGGTTGCCGAGTACATGTCGTGTAAACGACGGTAAGTGGTGGGAGCGTGTGTGAAGAAGTACACCCCTGCAGGGTTATCATTATCTTTTCGAATAGCCAGATTCCTCGGATATGGAAACTTGGACCCCTTGCATAGTTCATATATAAGTGAAAGTGGATACTCTAAAACTCGCAAGATAACTGTGAGTGCTATGGATGGCCTTCTCGTAGGGAGACGGGAGCGGATCCATAGTGGTGTATTGAATGGTGAATATGTGGACTCGTGTGCGCCACCTCAAAAGAGTTGCTTGTAGTCGTAGTTCAGGTTAGCCACTGGGTCAAAGCTGGCTTGCTGCAGTTAAACTCCACTACCCCTTTGTTGATACCGATGCATATGTAGTTAGTTCTGATGTATGTCTTGCTGAGTACAATTGTACTCACGTTTGCTTAATTTATGTTTTGCAAAGAGACGTCAGTCTCGCTAGTAGTTCCGTGTGGGCTTCGACGTTTAGCTTGCTACCTCAGCTACGATCTTGTGCCCTCGGCAGGATCTGGTAGATAGTCAGGCTTCTTAGCCTCTTTCATTTATAGATGTCTGTACTCAGACATGTTAAGCTTCCGCATGTGCTTTGATTTGTATGCTATCACTAGTAGAAAACGGAGCTTTAAAACCGGTTTGTATGGGCCTTTAGTGCCGGTTATGGAACCGGCACTAAAGTATCGGCACTAAAGGCCCCCCCTTTAGTACCAGTTCGGCACCAACCGGTGCTAAAGTGCCACCACGTGGCGTGAGCTCACGCCCTGGTATGGGGGACCTTTAGTACCGGTTGGTGTTACCAACCGGTACTATATGTTTTTTTTTGAAAATTTTGGAAAAAAAATTTTGTTTTTTTTTTCTGAATTATTTGATGATTTAGTCTCTAATCACCTCTCTTAACTGCTCAAGTGTGGATCACTCATTCCAAATCATCTAACTTCCCAACCGGTCACCCATCCCTCTCACTACTCCAGCCCGAGCACGCTTAACTTTCGGGTTCTACTCTCCTTCGTTACCAAATCTGCACTTGTTGTTTTCCTAACAATAGTAAGATGTTAATCCTATTAACCCTCAGGAGTTTAGCTTGAGCATGAAGTCACACATTTCACCGTTTGAGTTTGAAACTATTATTCTAAAAAACAGTAATTATTTAGTAACGCTAATATTTCTTGAATAAGTTTGACCAGATTTGACCAAAATTCAAAAAATTGAAATAATTATTTAGTAACACTAATATTCTTGAATAATTATGTAGTAACATTAATACTTCTTGCATAAGTAGTTTGACCAGATTTAACCAATTTTTTTTTTAAAAACTGAAATTTGACCATATCTTTTTTTCCTTTTGGAATTTGAGGATTCTAAAAAATTCCAAACAGGCCGTAGGCGGTCTCCATCGGATGCGGATTTTCGTGCTGAATTTTTTGATATATTATACGTTATTTTCCGACATCGTATGCAAAAGTTATAGCCGTTTTACATTTTCCCTACACTTTTTCCAAAACATGTCCAAATTGTAGTTTTCAAATTTTCCTAACTAGTAGATGTAGTAATATAACTACCTCTCGAAGGATTTTATTTTTTGAAGGTTTTATCATTTTCTTTTGATTTATTTCAGAACTGAAATGGCGACACACGGGGTGGGGGGTAGAGTTTGAAAATTGCCCTATAGTGCCGGTTTGTATCACAAACCGGTACTATAGTTCAGACCCCTTTAGTACCGGTTCGTGCCACGAACCGGTACTAAAGGTTAGACCTTTAGTACCGGTTCTTGCCACGAACCGGTACTAAAGGTGATCGTGGGGCCCCGGCCTGACGCCAGCCTGCCACCACCCCTTTAGTACCAGTTCATGCCACGAACCGGTACTAAAGGTTCAACACGAACCGGCATTAATGCAAATCCGTTCGAACCGGCACTAATGGTACCATTAGTATCGGGCCTAAATCAAACCGGCACTAATGTGCTTCACGTTTGACCCTTTTTCTACTAGTGTATGATTGTTGGGTCATGAGACCCATGTTTGTAATATCTCGCTCCTCGGAGCCTAATGAATAAATACTTGAGTTGTAGAGTAATGTTGTGATGCCATGTTGTATTTACACATATCGAGCATATTGTGTGTATGATTGAAATGCTTGGTATGTGTGGGATCCGACAATCTAGTTGTTTATCCTTGGCAGCCTCTCTTATGGGGAAATGTAGTCTAGTGCTTCCAAGAGCCATAGTAGTCCGCTACAGCCCGGTTCACCGGAGTCCTGCTAGCCCAACACTACTGCTCAGGACACTTGACTGGCCGGCATGTGTTTCACTTCGTTCCTGTGTCTGTCCCTTCGGGGAAATGTCACACGGTGACATCCGGAGTCATGCCTAGCCTGCTACAGCCCGGGTTCCCGGAGTCCTTTTAGCCCAGTGCTACAGCCCGGTTTCACACGCTGATGACCGACATGCTCGATGTGATTCATGTATGCCTGTCCCCATAGGTTAGTGCCGCTTTGGGTTCACGACTAGCCATGTCGGCCCGGGTTCTCTGTCATATGGATGCTAGCTACACTATCATATACGTGAGCCAAAAGGCGCAAATGGTCCCGGGCCATGGTAAGGCGACACCCGTGGGAATACCGTGCGTGAGGCCGCTAAGTGATATGAGGTGTTACCGGCTAGATCGATATGACATGGAATCGGGGTCCTGACAGCTTTGGTATCAGAGCTTGACTGCCTGTAGGATTACCAAGCCAAACTGGTCGAAGTCGAGTCAGCCTCTTCCTTTCTACGGGGTTAAGAAACTAGGCCTTCTCATCTATCTATCAGGATGACGTGTTACTAACCCGTTAACTTATAGGATTGATGGATTCATGCCGCAGCTCAGTTTCCAGTACTTCCGTATGTTCATAATTGGTCCCAGAACCTTGATATTGTGATGTTGAGTGGTTATGCAACCATTTTGCAGGATGTCTCAAATATTTTTGAGCATTTACAGTCCTTATGTTGTCCGAGTCAATCTAGGTTTCTAAGCAGTCTGATGCATTTGCAAACCCCTTCCTCCTATTCCTAATGCCCATTTGGGCCAGATTAATCACACTAATCGGTGAGTTGAGGTACTATGTTGCCTCGACATATATGTTGGAGCTATTACTATGACCCTAGGTGTTTTAGGGAGTCACCTAGTAATCTAGCCATGTTTTGTGTTCCGGTGTGATGATTCTGGCCACCAGTCTTGAAAGCATCCCGTGATGCCACGTAGTGGTAGGTATTCTATTCATGGGTTCTTGAACCCAAGATTCACCCTACTTATCTCATGTTGATAGTGTTGCTAGTTCCTTTAGGATATTAGTAACCTTTGCGATAGTCCTCGAGGTTCGTGGTACATCCTTCTTCCAATTATCATGGACCATTCTTGGCAGGTGTTCTTTTGAACCAAAAGGTCACGACAGAGTGCTCCTGATGAGTTCTCCATTCTATGTTGTGAATCTGCCAACCCTACCTTCCTGCATAGGTTATCCGGAAGAAATATGTTGAACTCGTTCGACATACTAATCTATGCATCCACAACTCAGAAAGTTATATGTTCCTTTGAGTTGTCCCCCTTCCGTTATATTCCGACCTTCATCTAACAATTGATAGTCAAGAGTGTGTGAGCATCCGTTCATCGGTGCCTATTATTCTTGTGGTTCGTCGAGCCGTTCTACTTTAGAATGACTAGAAGAAACAAACTCTAGTACCTCATCCATTTCTAGGATTGGGTCAAAGCAGTTGTATTTTGCAGATCAAATGCTATCAAGCTATTGGTCTGTTCTACCCTGAAGTACTATCCACTTTATGTTAGGAATGTCATGAGAATTGCACCTTCCCTTATGAATTCTTGACGTAGTGATACTTCTCGCCATCATTATTCATTCCTCAGTGTCGTGCTGTCGCAACCGGAATACCGACAAGTGAATCGTTGTCACATCCCTAGTTCTATTAATGCCTAGTGCTAGCATCTGGTGTTGCATCATGTCTAAATTTCTGAAACTTGAATTGAGGAAAATTGAAAGCCTCGGAAATCATTTTAATAAGGGGCAAGATACCCTAAAATTTCAATCAGTAAATCCAAAATGCCCTAGAAATAGCTCTGACAATTTTGGCAAGAGTTATAAATCAAACCAAAATTTTGGAACATTTCTAAGGAATTATTTGGGCTCTGATTTTAAATCAATAATTATTTGAATTGGATTTATATCTACTATTAAATGAATATATGTCCAATAATTCTGAAATATTTTATTGAGCTTTGGTTTAATTCTTTTAGCTTCAAAAAAAATATTTCCAGAAGCAACAAAATTGATTTGGTTTCAAAACCAAATTCAAAACAAACCTGCAAAATAGAAAAAGAACAGAGTTAGAAAAAAACTGAGAGAGAGAAAACCTACCTAACTACCTGTGCATCCCACCAAGGCCCACCTGGCTGGCCCAGCTGGCCAGCCCAGCCCACTGGCCTTCCCCCTGTCGTCTTCCTCGCGACAGAAGGACGCCGGGCGTGTGCCCCGTGCGCGCGGCCACGCGCTCCGGCCAGCTCCTGCTTGCCGCACCCCCCCTCGACGCCTGGACGCCTCTAGGAGACGCCACGCAGCCCCCTGGTCCCTCTCGCTCACTCCCTCAAGCTCATCCCCCTCCTCTGCTCTCTCCCTACGACGCCACCGAACACGCCCATCGCCGCCGTTGGCCGTAGCCGCGACCACCGTACCTCCCTAGCCCATCCAACGTGCTCGAGAGCCCCGCCTCGTCCCCCTCTTCCTCCTCACCAAGACGGAAGGCGCCGGAAGCCCTGGATGCCGCCAGCTCCGCCGTTCCCCTCCTCGGCCACCGAGGATCGTCTTCGTCGATTCGCCGTCAACCGTCCGTCCCCGAGCTCGTCGACGACCCCATACGATGCGCTGTGAGCCCCCGGTTCTTCCCCCTCTTTTCCCGTGGTCGTTCTCGCACCCTAGCGCCTAGGCCGTGCTAGCCGAGCTCCGGCCGCCGCCCGTCTTGTCATCGCCATGGCCTGAGCTCGAACGGGTCGCGCCCGTACACCGCACCGAGCTCCTGGTGACCCCAGGAGGCTGCCCAGCATTTCACCTTGCTCACCCGCGCTCCACAACGCCATTCCACCGAGGTCCGAACTCCGGCCACCGCCGCGAGCTCCATTCCGGCGAACTCTGGCCATCCCGCGCCCTTCCGTTGGTTCCCCTGGATGCGCGCGGGCATGGGCTACTTCCTGTTGTCCTCGACGCGTCGTTCCGTCGCCTCTGGCGCAACTCCGGCGGACGCCGCCACGATTTGATGTCGTCGCCGGCCAAAACTCCGGCGTGCTGACGGTCAACGTCATTAGCCGCTAATATCTCCACTAATTGACCCCCCTGACCCACTTACACACGGGCCCCACCTGTTTAATTAGTCAGTTAATGAAATTAGTTAGAACTAATCCAACCCCGCGGGACCCACGCGTCAGCTTTGACCTTGCTGACGTGGCCTTTGACTAGGCCCACATGTCAGTGACTCTAGCTAGCCCCGTGACACTGACCAGTGGACCCCACTGGTCAGGTTTGACCTGGTCAGCCACAGTTGACTTGCTGAGGTCAGCATGATGCAATGCTGACGCAGTAAATGATTTTCTGGATTTTAAATAATTCAGGATATTCCAGAAAATACCCAAAACTTCTAAAAATCATAGAAATTCAACCGTAACTCCAAATGAGATAAATTATATATAAAAAATTATCAGAAAAATTCAAGGAATCCATCTGTACCATTTTCATGCATGTTGGAACAACTTAAGGCCACTGTTTAGGACAAATTCAATAAAGGGCATTTAAATAATCATATATGGAGTTGGAATTTGAATCTTATATTCAAACCAACTTCATTTAATTGTGTTGCTAGTTGCATTAGCTCAATCAACAACATATTGCCATGTCATTATCATGCATCATGTTGTGCATTGCATTGATTGTATTCCTTCTGTATTGCCGGTATTTGTCCCCTCTCGATAGACGTGGTACCGACGCCGTGATCGTTGACACTGATGAAGACTCAATGTTATCTTCAGAAGTGCCAGGCAAGCAAAACCCCCTTGTTCATTCCGATACAATCCCCCTCTCTCGCTCCTGCTCTCTTTTACTGCATTAGGACAACAACGATTCATCTGTTACTTGTAGCGGTAGTTGAACCCCTTATCCTCTGCATGACCTGTCATTGCCACAGTAAATAGATGAAACCCACTAGCATGAGTAGGAGTTGTTTGAGCCCTAATGTGCCTACTCATTCATGCTTGTTTGTCATGCCTGCTACTGCTTAGAGTTGAGTCAGGTCTGATTCATCGGGGATGGATCGGAGGTGTGTAAACATGTCCTATTGTGTGTGAGCTAAGTGTGTGAACACGTTTTGGTAAAGGTAGCGGTGAGAGGCCATGTAGGAGTACATGGTGGGTTGTCTCATTGAAACCGTCCTTAGGAACTGAGTTCTGTGTTTGTGATCCATGAAACAGCTACTACCACACGTTGGGCCCTGAAATATGACTCCGCTCGACTTACTGACCCCTCTCGTCCTCTGTCCAGGAGTTGCAATTAGTTTTTGGTGTTTATAGGATATGTGTTGGCGGCCGTGCGTAGCGCTGACCCTAGGGGTGGGCTATGATGCGGTAGATACACTGTGGCACGGTGTACCGGGCGCCCGTTTGGTGTCTCGGGAACCCTGCACACATCGTTTGGGGCTGTGAGCGAAACTCCGGCCGGATCTCCTCGCGGATGGAACCCGAATAGGCGATAAACCTGGACTAGAGACTTGTGTGGTTAGTCAGGTCGTGGTCTACACCCACGTCGGCTTTCGCTTGAAGTCTGCCGAGCACATGTCGTGTGCAGACGCTAAGTGGTGGAAACATGTGTGACGAAGTACACCCCTGCAGGGTTATAAATGATCTATTCGACTAGCCGTGTCCGCGGTAAAGGACTTCTGGGTTGCCCATAACATTTCATAGACAAGTGAAAGTGGATACTCTAAAACTCGCAAGATAAGTGTGAGTGCTATGGATGGCCTTCTCGTAGGGAGACGAGAGAGGATCCATAGTGGTGTATTGATTGGTGAATATGTGGACTCGTGTGCGCCACCTCAAAATAGTTGCTTGCAGTCGTAGTTCAGAATAGCCACCGAGTCAAAGCTGGCTTGCTGCAGTTAAACTCCACCACCCCCTTTTGTTGATACCGATGCATATGTAGCTAGTTCTGGTGTAAGTCTTGCTGAGTACCCTTGTACTCACGTTTGCTTAATTTATGTTTTGCAGAGAGACTTCAGTCGCACTAGTAGTTCCGCGTGGACTTCGACGTTTAGCTTGATACCTCAGCTACGATCTTGTGCCCTCGGCAGGATCTGGTAGATAGTCAGGCTTCTCAGCCTTTTTTTCATTTGTAGATGTCTGTACTCAGACAAGTTAAGCTTCCGCATGTGCTTGTTGCTTGTATGCTCTGTATGTTGGGTCATGAGACCCATGTTTGTAATATCTCCCTCCTCGGAGCCTAATGAATAAATACTTGAGTTGTAGAGTTATGTTGTGATGCCATGTTGTATTTACACATATCGAGCATATTGTGTGTATGATTGAAATGCTTGGTATGTGTAGGATCCGACAACCTAGTTGTTTATCCTTCGCAGCCTTTCTTATGGGGAAATGTAGTCTAGTGTTCCTCGAGCCATAGTAGTCCGCTACAGCCCGGTTCACCGGAGTCCTGCTAGCCCAGCACTACTGTTCAGGACACTTGACTGGCCGGCATGTGTTTCACTTCGTCCCTATGTCTGTCCCTTCGGGGAAATGTCACGCGGTGATTTCCGGAGTCCTACCTAGCCTGCTACAGCCCGGGATCCCCGGAGTCCTATTAGCCCAGTGCTACAGCCCCGAATCACTCGTTGGTGACCGACATGTTCGATGTGATTCATGTATGCCTGTCTCCATAGGTCTGTGCCGCTTTGGGTTCACGACTAGCCATGTCGGCCCGGGTTCTTTGTCATATGGATGCTAGCGACACTATCATATACGTGAGCCAAAAGGCGCAAACGGTCCCGGGCCAGGTAAGGTGGCACCCGTGGAAATACCGCGCGTGAGGCCACAAAGTGATATGATGTGTTACATGCTAGATCGGTGTGACCTAGGATCGGGGTCCCGACAGCGTTGGTATCAGAGCCTGACTGCCTGTAGGATTACCAAGCCAAACTGGTCGAAGTTGAGTCTAGAAATGCTTTAGTTATGTAAGGGAATTGATCGTGGAAGGGAATGTAAGGCTCTTTTTACTCCTTACACCTCATGGCCTTCTGATCTGAGTCAACCTCTTCCTTTCTACGGGGATTAAGAACTAGGCCTTCTTATCTATCTATCAGGATGACGTGTTACTAACCCGTTGACTTATAGGATTGATGGATTCATGCTGCAGTTCAGTTCCTACTACTTCCATATATTCATAACTGGCCTCAAAACCTTGATATTATGATTCTGAGTGGTTATGCCACCATTTTTGCAGGATGTCTCAAATCTTTTCGAACATTTACAGCCGTTATGCTGTCCGAGTCATCCCAGGTTTCTAAATAGTCTGATGCATTTGCAAACCTTTTCCCCTGTTCCTGATGTCTATTTAGGCCAGGTTAATCACACTAATTGTGAGTTGGGGTATGCTTTTGCCTCGACATATATTTAGAATTATTATTATGACCCTAGATGTCTTAGAGTGCCACCTAGTAATCTAGCCATGTTTTGTGTTCCCAGTATGATGATTCTGGCCATCATTCTTGAAAGCATCCCGTGATGCTATTAGTTAGTAGTCATTCTATTCCTGGGTTTTTGAACCCGAGATTCACCCTACTTACTTCATGTTGATAGTGTTTGCTCGTTCCTTTAGGTTATTAGTAACCTTGCGATAGTCCTCGAGGTCCGTGGTATTTCCTTCTTCCAAATACTATGAACCACTTATGGCAGAAGTTCTTGAACCAAAGGATCACAACCCAAGTGCTCTTGATGAGTTCTCCATTCTATATTGTGTCTCTGCCAGTTCTACCTTTCAGCATGGGTTACCTGGAAGAAATATGTTGAACTCGTTCGACATACTAATCTATGCCTCCACAACTCGGAAAGTTATATGTACCTTTGAGTTGTCCCCCTTCAGTTATATTCTGACCTTCATCTATCAATTGATAGTAAGGAGTAGCTGGCAATCGTGTTTATCAATGCCTATTACTCTAGTGGTCCGTCAAGTCATTCTGTTTCAGAATGACTAGGAGAAACAAACTCCAGTACCTCACCCATATCCAGGGTTGGGTGAAAGCAGTTGTATTCCGCAGATCAAATGCCAATCCAGCTTTTGCTCTGTTCTACCTCGGAGTATTACCCACTTTATGTCAAGAGCGTCGTAAGAATTGCACCTTCTCCTATGAATTCTTGACGCAATGATACTTCTTACCATCATTCTTCATTCCTCGGTCCCGTGTTGTCGCAACCGGAATGCCGACAAGTCAACCATGATGTGTGAAATCAATACTCCTAGCAACTCCGTTGCTTGGTAGTTAAAGGACAATATTCTCATCCTTAGTGTGCTGATTATTGAATCATCACCCTAATGTTGAACGTGCTACCTAGTCCTTATTTCCTGGTGCACTCTTCGATCAACGGGTTAGGATTTTGCCAAACCCTTGCTCTATCGATCATATCATCTTGCCCTGAAAAGCAAGATTGTTCTCGAGCTTAATAACATATCGGTGGTTCGTGATTTTCCGATTATCTTCTCGGAAGTATTACCTGGTTGTCACCTGACCGCTATGTTGAGTTCGTGATCATGTTGGGTTTCCTCCAACCACTCATTCTCCAAGAATCTGTGTTGGTTACCCCTGAGCTAGTTGGTTAAGCTTAACAACAACTTGGAGAGTTGGAAGATGAAAACTTGTCCGACTTAGCTCATCCCTAAGGGATATCCTTGTGTGTGTGTGTGTGTGTGTTGAAGAAAGATGATATCTTCACCAATTGGTCCTCGTGATCAGTTGTTGTATCTATTATCTTGTCCAAACCTTGATTGAGTGTGGGCTATCGTCAAATCAAATCAGAACCAATGATGTTCGTAATGTTGTCTTACTCGTGGTTGATCCCTCGAACATACACCATTACATCTTTTGGTCTGACCAATGCTATCACCGTGTTCACATGATGGTGGAAGTCCAGTGATATGGAAATTCCGATGAGTTGTTGTTGAGCCCATCAGCAGCATTTTGTCTCCCCCATGACTCATGTTGAACATCAACCTAGTGTTGGAAACTTTTATAGGCATTATCTTCATGTCCCGTTCATGAAGCATATGTTGGATGGAAGAAGTGACTTTATCTGATTCACGTGCATTTGGTGCAAGTTGCTGCCGTGAGTTCGAGAAAGATTGTTTTTGTTTCCTCTGTTACCATCCCAAGTCAGTCATGCATGTGCGAAGTATGTTATGGTTTGAAAGGCTCGCTACCTCCATTCCATATGTATCTCCTAGTACACAAAGCCACTGATTGATTTGTTCAAGGATAAGAAGTTCAACTGCTATTCCTGAAGGGCCCAAACGGACATGCACGAGACTTCGTTATCTTCAATAGTGGTTCCCCACCTGAACTCGGTAGTGTTTCGTTGTAAGACTACTACGTGGTCATGCTTGTCTGGGACAGCGTGTTCACATGTTTGTAGCAGAACCAGCTCATGTTTTTGGAGCTTGCTATCGCAGTTCATTCCCCGAGAATCTCGCAACATCATCTCGTCAAATTGTGTTGCAAACCTTCATTTTTTCCCTTCTAGACTCGGTGAGTCTGGAATACCCTGACACCAACCAGATATGAATCTCAGGCAGATATGATGGTTGGAGCATTTTCCAAGAAATATATTGTTGGTCCCTCTGTAACCGGTAATGTGGATGTCGTGGCCAACACATCCAGCCGGAAGACCTACCATTGTAGTATCTCGATTGAAGAAAGTTGGCCACCCCCCCATGAGGATTTCGTAGGATTTACCTTCGTAGTTAATCCTTACGGATTCTTGTGCTCCCGAAGTCCGACCTTTTACTTGATGTCCTAGATACCAAACCGTATCAATAAATGGGTTATCCTGGCACATCAAGGAGAACATTAGAAGCGGAGTGCTAAATGTCTCTCGGTCGATCATCCAGATTTTGTTCCCTTGGTCTCGCTAAGGTGAAACCTGAGAACGTGTTATCTTCCCTTGCATCTGCATCATCCATCACCATTCATCATGGTGGTATGTTGTGTTGCCAGGATCCTTGACACGGATATTGGTAAAACCTTAATGAATATGGAGATGCTCAAGTTCTTGAGAGCACGCACAAGCACTAGGTTTTACCGTTGGCGTTAAACTGGGATTTGCTTCCAGTTTCCTCGGTTATGTTATAACCTTTTCAAACAGTGGACTCACTCTTGACTGTTGAGTTCTTCCCTAGTTACCAGAATCATTCCCAACATTTGCATTTTGTTCCCAGCTTGCACCTCGGTAGTTTTGTTCAGGATCATCTTCAAAAGTAGACTTACCATGGGTCCCATCCATTTCCTATAATAAGCAAATCATCCCTTGCATTGTCTTCAACAAGGTAGTCCACATCATCCATTCTAGTCCGAGTATGCCATTCTTTCAAACTCCTTCAAACCATCAATTGAATATTGCCTTAAGCTGGTATGAAGAGTTTCATTGATCTCTCAATCAAAAGTAATTCTTTTTGCCACTTAAGGGAATATTTCTGCGAGTCACTTTCCTTAAGATGTCTCGTTATGGTATTATGGGCAACATAACTTCTCGCTACTTTGAAACTCCCTCACCATCTATTTAGGCGTGGAATTGTTGTCCACCAAATCAAACCCCGTCGTTGTTCTTCCATCCCTCTCGATGTGTCTTGTGTCTCAACTTGAGATGTTTCAACATCTCATTCCGCGAGTTGATATTGTTTAGTTCGATCTTCGAGAAGATCAATCCTAGTTGAGTTTCTTTCCGTCGTCATCGCGTGGATGAAGATCTCAAAAGCAAGGATGCCAAGATCGACATGATGCAATGAATCAACATCTTTGAGAAGGGCAATTGGATCGTGAAGATTCTTTATTGGCGTTCCCTCTATCTTCTTACCTCATGTCTTGAATCTCAGGACGAGATTCTTGTTTAGTGGGGGCGAGTTGTCACATCCCTAGTTCTATTAATGCCTAGTGCTAGCATCTGGTGTTGCATCATGTCTAAATTTCTGAAACTTGAATTGAGGAAAATTGAAAGCCTCGGAAATCATTTTAATAAGGGGCAAGATACCCTAAAATTTCAATCAGTAAATCCAAAATGCCCTAGAAATAGCTCTGACAATTTTGGCAAGAGTTATAAATCAAACCAAAATTTTGGAACATTTCTAAGGAATTATTTGGGCTCTGATTTTAAATCAATAATTATTTGAATTGGATTTATATCTACTATTAAATGAATATATGTCCAATAATTCTGAAATATTTTATTGAGCTTTGGTTTAATTCTTTTAGCTTCAAAAAAAATATTTCCAGAAGCAACAAAATTGATTTGGTTTCAAAACCAAATTCAAAACAAACCTACAAAATAGAAAAAGAACAGAGTTAGAAAAAAACTGAGAGAGAGAAAACCTACCTAACTACCTGTGCATCCCACCAAGGCCCACCTGGCTGGCCCAGCTGGCCAGCCCAGCCCACTGGCCTTCCCCCTGTCGTCTTCCTCGCGACAGAAGGACGCCGGGCGTGTGCCCCGTGCGCGCGGCCACGCGCTCCGGCCAGCTCCTGCTTGCCGCACCCCCCTCGACGCCTGGACGCCTCTCGGAGACGCCACGCAGCCCCCTGGTCCCTCTCGCTCACTCCCTCGAGCTCATTCCCCTCCTCTGCTCTCTCCCTACGACGCCACCGAACACGCCCATCGCCGCCGTTGGCCGTAGCCGCGACCACCGTACCTCCCTAGCCCATCCAACGTGCTCGAGAGCCCCGCCTCGTCCCCCTCTTCCTCCTCACCAAGACGGAAGGCGCCGGAAGCCCTGGATGCCGCCAGCTCCGCCGTTCCCCTCCTCGGCCACCGAGGATCGTCTTCGTCGATTCGCCGTCAACCGTCCGTCCCCGAGCTCGTTGACGACCCCATACGATGCGCTGTGAGCCCCCGGTTCTTCCCCCTCTTTTCCCGTGGTCGTTCCCGCACCCTAGCGCCTAGGCCGTGCTAGCCGAGCTCCGGCCGCCGCCCGTCTTGTCATCGTCGTGGCCTGAGCTCGAACGGGTCGCGCCCGTACACCGCACCGAGCTCCTGGTGACCCCAGGAGGCTGCCCAGCATTTCACCTTGCTCACCCGCGCTCCACAACGCCATTCCACCGAGGTCCGAACTCCGGCCACCGCCGCGAGCTCCATTCCGGTGAACTCTGGCCACCCCGCGCCCTTCCGTTGGTTCCCCTGGATGCGCGCGGGCATGGGCTACCTCCTGTTGTCCTCGACGCGTCATTCCGTCGCCTCTGGCGCAACTCCGGCGGACGCCGCCGCGATTTGATGTCGTCGCCGGCCAAAACTCCGGCGTGCTGATGGTCAACGTCATTAGCCGCTAATATCTCCACTAATTGACCCCCCCTGACCCACTTACACATGGGCCCCACCTGTTTAATTAGTCAGTTAATGAAATTAGTTAGAACTAATCCAACCCCGCGGGACCCACGCGTCAGCTTTGACCTTGCTGACGTGGCCTTTGACTAGGCCCACATGTCAGTGACTCTAGCTAGCCCCGTGACACTGACCAGTGGACACCACTGGTCAGGTTTGACCTGGTCAGCCACAGTTGACTTGCTGAGGTCAGCATCACGCAATGCTGACGCAATAAATGATTTTCTGGATTTTAAATAATTCAGGAAATTCCAGAAAATACCCAAAACTTCTAAAAATCATAGAAATTCAACCGTAACTCCAAATGAGATAAATTATATATAAAAAATTATCAGAAAAATTCAAGGAATCCATCTGTACCATTTTCATGCATGTTGGAACAACTTAAGGCCACTGTTTAGGACAAATTCAATAAAGGGCATTTAAATAATCATATATGGAGTTGGAATTTGAATCTTATATTCAAACCAACTTCATTTAATTGTGTTGCTAGTTGCATTAGCTCAATCAACAACATATTGCCATGTCATTATCATGCATCATGTTGTGCATTGCATTGATTGTATTCCTTCTCTATTGCCGGTATTTGTCCCCTCTCGATAGACATGGTACCGACGCCGTGATCGTTGACACTGATGAAGACTCAATGTTATCTTCAGAAGTGCCAGGCAAGCAAAACCCCCTTGTTCATTCCGATACAATCCCCCTCTCTCGCTCCTGCTCTCTTTTACTGCATTAGGACAACAACGATTCATCTGTTACTTGTTGTGGTAGTTGAACCCCTTATCCTCTGCATGACCTGTCATTGCCACAGTAAATAGATGAAACCCACTAGCATGAGTAGGAGTTGTTTGAGCCCTAATGTGCCTACTCATTCATGCTTGTTTGTCATGCCTGCTACTGCTTAGAGTTGAGTCAGGTCTGATTCATCGGGGATGGATCGGAGGTGTGTAAACATGTCCTATTGTGTGTGAGCTAAGTGTGTGAACACGTTTTGGTAAAGGTAGCGGTGAGAGGCCATGTAGGAGTACATGGTGGGTTGTCTCATTGAAACCGTCCTTAGGAACTGAGTTCTGTGTTTGTGATCCATGAAACAGCTACTACCACACGTTGGGCCCTGAAATATGACCCCGCTCGACTTACTGACCCCTCTCGTCCTCTGTCCAGGAGTTGCAATTAGTTTCTGGTGTTTATAGGATATGTGTTGGCGGCCGTGCGTAGCGCTGACCCTAGGGCTGGGCTATGATGCGGTAGATACACTATGGCATGGTGTACCGGGCGCCCGTTTGGTGTCTCGGGAACCCTGCACACATCGTTTGGGGCTGTGAGCGAAACTCCGGCCGGATCTCCTCGCGGATGGAACCCGAATAGGCGATAAACCTGGACTAGAGACTTGTGTGGTTAGTCAGGTCGTGGTCTACACCCACGTCGGCTTTTGCTTGAAGTCTGCCGAGCACATGTCGTGTGCAGACGCTAAGTGGTGGAAACATGTGTGACGAAGTACACCCCTGCAGGGTTATAAATGATCTATTCGACTAGCCGTGTCCGCGGTAAAGGACTTCTGGGTTGCCCATAACAGTTCATAGACAAGTGAAAGTGGATACTTAAAACTCGCAAGATAAGTGTGAGTGCTATGGATGGCCTTCTCGTAGGGAGACGAGAGAGGATCCATAGTGGTGTATTGATTGGTGAATATGTGGACTCGTGTGCGCCACCTCAAAATAGTTGCTTGCAGTCGTAGTTCAGAATAGCCACCGAGTCAAAGTTGGCTTGCTGCAGTTAAACTCCACCACCCCCTTTTGTTGATACCGATGCATATGTAGCTAGTTCTGGTGTAAGTCTTGCTGAGTACCCTTGTACTCACGTTTGCTTAATTTATGTTTTGCAGAGAGACTTCAGTCTCACTAGTAGTTCCGCGTGGACTTCGATGTTTAGCTTGATACCTCAGCTACGATCTTATGCCCTCGGCAGGATCTGGTAGATAGTCAGGCTTCTCAGCCTTTTTTTTCATTTGTAGATGTCTGTACTCAGACAAGTTAAGCTTCCGCATGTGCTTGTTGCTTGTATGCTCTGTATGTTGGGTCATGAGACCCATGTTTGTAATATCTCGCTCCTCGGAGCCTAATGAATAAATACTTGAGTTGTAGAGTTATGTTGTGATGCCATGTTGTATTTACACATATCGAGCATATTGTGTGTATGATTGAAATGCTTGGTATGTGTAGGATCCGACAACCTAGTTGTTTATCCTTCGCAGCCTTTCTTATGGGGAAATGTAGTCTAGTGTTCCTCGAGCCATAGTAGTCCGCTACAGCCCGGTTCACCGGAGTCCTGCTAGCCCAGCACTACTGTTCAGGACACTTGACTGGCCGGCATGTGTTTCACTTCGTCCCTATGTCTGTCCCTTCGGGGAAATGTCATGCGGTGATTTCCGGAGTCCTGCCTAGCCTGCTACAGCCCGGGATCCCCGGAGTCCTGTTAGCCCAGTGCTACAGCCCGGAATCACTCGTTGGTGACCGACATGTTCGATGTGATTCATGTATGCCTGTCTCCATAGGTCTGTGCCGCTTTGGGTTCACGACTAGCCATGTCGGCCCGGGTTCTTTGTCATATGGATGCTAGCGACACTATCATATACGTGAGCCAAAAGGCGCAAACGGTCCCGGGCCAGGTAAGGTGGCACCCGTGGAAATACCGCGCGTGAGGCCACAAAGTGATATGATGTGTTACATGCTAGATCGGTGTGACCTAGGATCGGGGTCCCGACAATCGTGATGTGTGAAATCAATACTCCTAGCAACCCTTTGCTTGGTAGTTAATGGACATTAATATCATTCTTAGTGTGCTGATTATTGAATCATCACCCTAAGGTTGATCGTGCTACCTAGTCCTTATTTCCTGGTGCACTCTTCGATCAACGGGTTAGGATTTTGCCAAACCCTTCCTCTTTTGATCATATCGTCTTGCCCTGAAAAGCAAGATTGTTCCCGAGCTTAGTAACATATCGGTGGTTCGTGATTTTACGAAGATCTTCTCGGAAGTATTACCTGGCTGTCACCTGACCGCTATGTTGAGTTCGTGATCAAGTTGGTTTTCTAATAAATCACCCCTTCTCCAAGAATCTGTGTTGGATATCCCTGAGCTAGTTGGTTGAGCTAAACAACAACTTGGGGAGTTGGAAGATGGAAGCTTGTCCGACTTAGTTCATGTTAAGGATATCCTGGTGTGTGTGTGTGTGTTGAACATAGATGATATCTTCATCGACTAATCCCCGTGATCAGTTGTTGAACCTATTGTCTTGTCCAAACCCTGATTTGAGTATGTGCTATCGTAAAATCAAGTTAAAACCAACGATATTCGTAATGTTGTCTTACTCATGGTTGATTCCTCGAGCATACACCATTACATCTTTTGGTCTGACCAATGCTATCACCGTGTTCACATGATGGTGGAAGTCCAATGCTACGGAAATTCCGATGAGTTGTTGTTGAGCCCATTAGCAACATTTTGTCTCCCCCATGATTCATGTTGAACATTAACCTAGTGTTGGAATCTTTATAAGCAATGCCTTCGTATTCCGTTCATGAAGCTTATGCTTGGATGGAAGAAGTGACTTCCTCGAATTCATGTGCATTTGGTGCAAGTTACCGCCGTGAGTTCGAGAAAGATTGTTTTTGCTTTCCCTGGTACCATTCCAAGTCAGTCATGCATGTGTGAATGTATTCTATGGTTTGGTAGATTAATTACCTCCACTCCATATGTATTCCCTAGCACACCAAGCCACTGATTGATTTGTTCAAGGAAAAGAAGTCTATGCTTGGGATCTAATCCATGAACTTGCGTAAGACTTCAAAATCCTTGATGATGGTTCCCCACCTGAACTCGATAGTGTTTTACTATAAGACTACTACATGGTCATGCTCGTCTAGGATAGCGCATTGACAGGTTTGTAGCCGAACCAGCTCATGTTTTGGAGCTTGCTATCGCAGTTCATTCCTCGAGAATCTCGCAACGTCATCTCGTCAAATTGTGTTGCAAACTCTCATTTTCCTTCTAGACTGGATGGGTCTGGAATATCCTAACACCTACCAGATCTGAATCTCAGGCAGATATGATGGTTGGAACATACTCCAAGAACTATATTGTTGGTCTCTCTGTAACCGGTAACGTGGATGTCGTGGCCAACACACCTAGCTGAAAGGCCTATTATTGTAGTATCCTGGTTGAAGAAGTTGGTCACCTCCCCATAAGGATCTCGCAGGATCTGCCTCCGTAGTTATTCCTTATGGATTCTTGAGCTTCCGAAGTCTGACCTGTTACTTGATGTTCTAGATATACAGCCATATCTTTGAATGGATTACGCTAGCACATCAAGGAGAACATTAGAAGCGGAGTGCTAAATGTCTCTCGGTCGATCGTCCAGATTCTGTTCCCTTAGCCTCACTAAGGGAAGATCTAAGAAGGTGTTATCTTCCTTTGTATCCACATCATCCATCACTAGTGATCATGGTAGTATGCCGTGTTGCCAGGATCCTTGCCACGGATATTGGTAGAACCTTGATGAATATGGAAATGCTCAAGTTCTTGAGAGCACGCGTAAGCAAAATCATCCCTTGCGTTGTCTTCAACAAGGTAGTCCACATCATCCATCCTAGTCCGAGTATGCCGCCTCTTCGAGCTATCTCAAACGATCAATTGTAAATTTCCTTAAGATGGTATGAAGAGTTTCAATGATTTATGGATCAAAAGTAATTCTTTTTGCCACTTAAGGGAACAGTTCAATGAGTCACCTTCTCCAAGGTGCCCTGTTATGGGTTCATGACAATTATCTACTCGCAACCTTGAAACCTTGCACCACCTTACTCAAGTGTGGAATTACTACCTACCAACTTGAATCCTCGTCGTCTGATTTCCATCACCCTGATTTGAACTTTGTGTCTCAATTCCAGAGATGTTCCTATGTCTCACTCCATGAGTTGATCCTGAGTTGTTTGATCTTCGAGAAGATCGATCCTTCTAGAGTTTTCCCTTCCCTCTCGTTGTCATGTTGGTGGGAGTTCTCAGAGCAAGACATCGAGACAAAGATGGTGATCGAACCAACGTTCTTATGAAGTACAACTTGGATCGTGAAGATTGGGTTAAGTTTGCATCCCCCTTCATCTTACCCTACGCTTGAATCTCGGGACGGGATTCTTGTTTAGTGGGGGTGAGTTGTCACAGCCCTAGCTTAGCTTTGCTTAATCTTGCATGATCATCATGGCATCATGTTTATTTTTTTATGAAATTGAAATGGGGATGATCAAACCCCTAGCACCAAAGCAATGCAAATAGGCCCAACTTTAAATATTTTCAATGAACCAAATATGCCCTTAAAAATGTTCATCATTTTTGGTTCTGGCTAAAACCTCTTCCAAAAATGGGTTCATAAATTTTGGAGCCATTTTGGATTTTTGAATTAAGACATAACTATTTGCATTTGGGCATTTAAAATACTATAAATACTTTTAAATGCCCAAATACTTTTGAAAGTAAGTTTAGGCTATTGGGAGTAATTCCAAAGGTGCCTATGATTATTTTCAGAGTTTTCTAAAATGGATTATTATTTCTACTAATTCAAAACAAACAACAGAGAATTAAATAAATGGAAACAAAGAGAGAGAGAGAGATAGTACTTGGGCTTACCTGGCGGCCCAAGTGGCCGGCCCAGCCCACCATCGCAGCCTCCCTGTCGTCTTCCTCCCCGGACAGAAGGACGAGCGCGTGCTCACCGCGCGCTGGCCACGCGCCTCGCCAGCTCCTGCTTACCGCTCCCCGTCGACGCCCTGGCCTTCTATGGAGACGCCACGCAAGTCTCGACCTCTCTCGCACTCTCCCTCGCCCTCGTCCCCTTCTCTGTCTCTCTCTCACGCGCGCGACCGAACGCAGCCGTCGCTGCCGACGAGCTCCCCCACGGCCACAGCCATCTCTGAGCCTCTCCGACGCGCCCCCGAGCTCCGTCGTGACGCCCCGGTCCTCTCCGCCGAGCCACATGACGCCGGATGCCCTGGAGCGACGTCGTCGACGCCATCTTCACCCTCTGCACCGACAGCCGTCGTCGACCGATTCGTCGTCACCAGGCCATCCCCGAGCACGCAGAGATCACAGACGACCCCGCTGTGAGCTACCGCTTCGAACCCCTCTCTTCCCTGCCCCGATTGCACCTTGTAGCCCTCATTCTCACCGGAGCTGAAGCTCGCCACCGCCGCGCCATGTTGTCGTCGTGGCTATAGCCACTGGAGCTTCCACCTGAGAACACTACCGTGCTCAGAATGACCCCACGAGACCGTAGCCACCAACATCTTCCCCTCTTGTGCACCGCAACCCCAAACCCGCAACCCACCGTGCTCCGGCTGCCATCGTTGACTCCGTCCATCCCCGCTCGAACCACGACCACCCACGGATGCGTCTCTCCCCCCTCTTTCAAACGCACCCTTCCGCACGTCGAACGGTGTCCCATAGAGCAAACCCGAAGCGGGCACCGCCGCGGTCTGTCGTCGCCGGCGGTTAAACCCCGGTGGTTGACGTGGCACCATCATTAGGGCCTAAGCACCCTACTGATTACCCCCCTGGAGTCAATGACAACCGGGCCCCACCGCCCAACTAACCGGCTAACTAAAATAGATTAGGTTAGTGTAAATTATCGGTTTAGATTAGTGCTAACCTGGTGGACCCCACGTGTCAGCTTTGACTTTGGTCAAGTCAACGTTGATCGGTCCCACCTGTCATCCACCCAAACCAGCCCGAGACACTGACGAATGGGTCCCACTGGTCAGGTTTGACCTGGCCAGCCACAGTTGACATTATGACGTCACTCTTACGTCATGCTGGCGCAGTAAAACCTTTTCTGGATTTTAAATAAATCTAAATGATTTATTTATTTTCAAAAAATGCCGAAAACTTCTAAAAATCATAGAAAATAATCTATAACTCAGAATGAAATAATTTATATATGAAAAGTTATCAAACAAATTCAAGGAATCTGTTTATGGCATTTTCATGCATGTTTGAACAATGTTTGTCCTATGTTTTGGAAAAAACAAATAAATAGCATTTAACTAATCATATATGGTGTTTGAATTTGAATCTTGTATCCAAACCAACTTCATTTAATTGTGTTGCTAGTTGCATTAGCTCAATCAACAACATATTGCCATTTCATTATCATGCATCATGTTGTGCATTGCATTGATTGTGTTCCCTCTCTGTTGCCGGTGGTTGTCCCCTCTCGGTAGACGTTGTACCGACGCTATGATCGTTGAAACTAATGAAGACCCAATGATATCTTCAGAAGTGCCAGGCAAGCGGAACTCCCTTGTTCATTCCGATACAATCCCACTCTCTCGCTCCTGCTCTCTTTTACTGCATTAGGACAACAACGATTCATCTATTACTTGTTGCGGTAGTTGAACCCCTTATCCTCTGCATGACCTGTCATTGCCATAGTAAATAGATGAAACCCACTAGCATGAGCATGAATTGTTTGAGCCCTGATGTGCCTACTCATTCATGCTTGTTTTTCATGCCTGCTATTGCATAGAGTTGCTTCAGGTCTGATTCATCGGGAATGAATCGGAGGTGTGTGAACATGTCCTACTGTGTGTGAGCTAACTGTGTGAACACGTTTTGGTAAAGGTAGTGGTGAGAGGCCATGTAGGAGTACATGGTGGGTTGTCTCATTGAAACCGTCCTCAAGAACTGAGTTATGTGTCTGTGATCCATCAACAGCTACTACCACTCATTGGGATCCTTAATTGACCCTCTCGGCTTCTTAATCACCCAAGTACTCTGTCCAGGAGTTGCAACTAGTTTCTGGTGTTTCTAGGTTATGTGTTGGCGGCCGTGCGTAGCGCTGACCCTAGGGGTGGGCTATGATGTGGTAGATACACCATGGCACGGTGTACCGGGCGCCCGTTTGGTGTCTCGAGAACCCTGTTCACATCGTTCAGGGCCGTATGTGGAAACCTCGGTCGGACTCCCTGCCGATGGAACCTAGATAGGCGATAAACCTGGAATAGAGACTTAAGTGTTTAGGTAGGCCATGGCCGACACCCTCATTGGGCTTCCGCTTGAAGGTTGCCGAAGTACATGTCGTGTAAACGATGGTAAGTGGTGGGAGCGTGTGTGAAGAAGTACACCCCTACAGGGTTATCATTATCTATTCGAATAGCCAGATTCCTTGGATATGGAAACTTGGACCCCTTGCATAGTTCATAGATAGGTGAAAGTGGATACTCTAAAACTCGCAAGATAAGTGTGAGTGCTATGGATGGCCTTCTCGTAGGGAGACGGGAGCGGATCCATAGTGGTGTATTGAATGGTGAATATGTGGACTCGTGTGCGCCACCTCAAAAGAGTTGCTTGTAGTCGTAGTTTAGGTTAGCCACTGGGTCAAAGCTGGCTTGCTGTAGTTAAACTCCACTACCGCTTTGTTGATACCGATGCATATGTAGTTAGTTCTGATGTAAGTCTTGCTGAGTACAATTGTACTCATGTTTGCTTAATTTATGTTTTGCAGAGAGACATTAGTCTCGCTAGTAGTTCCGTGTGGGCTTTGACGTTTAGCTTGCTTCCTCAGCTACGATCTTGTGCCCTCGGCAGGATCTGGTAGATAGTCAGGCTTCTTAGCCTCTTTCATTTGTAGATGTCTGTAGTCAGACATGTTAAGCTTCCGCATGTGCTTCGATTTGTATGCTATGATTGTTGGGTCATGAGACCCATGTTTGTAATATCTCACTCCTCGGAGCCTAATGATTAAATACTTAAGTTCTAGAGTTATGTTGTGATGCCATGTTGTATTTACACATATCGAGCATATTGTGTGTATGATTGAAATGCTTGGTATGTGTGGGATCCGACAATCTAGTTGTTTATCCTCGGCAGCCTCTCTTATGGGGAAATGTAGTCTAGTGCTTCCATGAGCCATAGTAGTCTGCTACAGCCCGGTTCAACGGAGTCCTGCTAGCCCAGCACTATTGCTCAAGACACTTGATTGGCCGGCATGTGTTTCACTTCGTTCCTGTGTCTGTCCCTTCGGGGAAATGTCACACAGTGATATCCGGAGTCCTGCCTAGCCTGCTACACCCCGAGTTCCCGGAGTCCTGTTAGCCCAGTGCTACAGCCCGGATTCACACACTGCTGACCGACATGCTCGATGTGATTCATGTATGCATGTCCCCATAGGTTAGTGCCGCTTTGGGTTCACGACTAGCCATGTCGGCCCGGGTTCTCTGTCATATGGATGCTAGAAACACTATCATATACGTGAGCCAAAAGGCGCAAACGGTCCTGGGCCATGGTAAGGCGACACCCGTGGGAATACCGTGCTTGAGGCCGCAAAGTGATATGAGGTGTTACCAGCTAGGTCGATGTGACTTGGAATCGGGGTCCTGACACGCCCAAGGGGGGCAGGCGCGCCCCTGACCCTCATGGCCACCCCGTAAAGTAGTTTATGCCGTTCTTTCTCCACAATAAAGCTAATATCCGGATAGAGATCGTGTTAAAATTTCAGCCCAATCGGAGTTACGGATCTCCGGGAATATAAGAAACGGTGAAAGGGAAGAATCTAAGAACGCAGAAACAAAGAGAGACAGAGAGACAGATCCAGTCTCGGAAGGGCTCTCGCCCCTCCCGTGCCATGGAGGCCATGGACCAGAGGAGAAACCCTTCTCACATCTAGGGAGGAGGTCAAGGAAGAAGAAGAAGAAGAAGGGGGGCTCTCTCTCCCTCGCTTCCGGTGGCGCCGGAGTGCCACCGTCGGCCATCATCATCACCGCAATCTTCACCAACAACTTCACCACCATCATCACCAACTCTTCCCCCCTCTATGCATCATTGTAACATCTCTCTTACCTGCTATAATCTCTACTTAAACATGGTTCTCAACGCTATATATTATTTCCCAATGATGTATGGCTATCCTATGATGTTTGAGTAGATCCGTTTTGTCCTATGGGCTATTTGATGATCAAGATTGGTTTGAGTTGCATGTTTTATTATTGGTGTTGTCCTATAGTGCTCTCCATGTCGCGCAAGCTTGAGGGATTCCCGCTGTAGGGTGTTGTCGTTTATGATTCGCTTATAGTGGGTTCTGTGAGTGACTGAAACACAAACCCAAGAAAGGGGGGTTGTTGTGTATGGGATAAAGAGGACTTGATGCTTAAATGCTATGGTTGGGTTTTACCTTAATGATCTTTAGTAGTTGCGGATGCTTGCTAGAGTTTCAATCAGAAGTGCATATCATCCAAGTAGAGAAAGTATGTTATCTTATGCCTCTCCCTCATATAAAATTGCAATAATGATTACCGGTCTAGTTATCGATTGCCTAGGGACAAATAACTTTCTCGTAACAAAAAGCTCTTTACTAAAACTAACTTAGTTGTGTCCTTATCTAAACAGCCCCTACTTTTTATTTATATGCTCTTTATTATCTTGCAAACCTATCCAAAAATACGTCCAAAGTATTCACCACACCACGCACCAGAATTCCCTACCGGTGTGTGTTGGCAAAAGTCAGTATTGCTGGCCGACTGTCGGTCGGGAAAACTTCTAACGGATCGTCGGTCGGAAAAACTTGTATATAACGGTCGATTGTCGGTCGGGAATGCTAAAATATGTAGCAACAAACTGTCGGTCGGCAATAACCTTATACGCAACTAACGGTCAGTCGGCAAACAATTCCCGACCAACTGAGGGTAGCTAAATGGGCCAGCCCAAATATGTGCGCGCGTGTACAGAATTTCTAGCGCCAACATTTGGCTCAGTCCGCGAAGCCTCCCCCATTTTTCTTTTCCTTGACCCCGAACCCCACGCTCCAAACCTTATCCCCTTTCTCCAGATCCACAACGCACACCGCCGCCCTAGGTGCCCTCTCCGGCCGGCCGCGGCGCTACGCGTCCAGCGAGGCTGCCACCACTCTATTCCCCTATTCCTCCCACCCCTCCATCGTCATCCCCACATGGCCGCCATTTTCCCACGCCGAGGTGGGCTTGTGCTGGCGCCGCCATCACACAGGTGCCAACGGCGGCGCTTTTTGTTCTTACGCAAGCGTCCGGTGATGCCACCTCTCACCTCTCTCTCATGGCTCCACCGCCCCAACCCAAACCAGCTAGATCTATGTGGGACAACGTCCCTTCACTCCCAGTGGTCAGGTCCAAGGCACCCAGCCCCTGCTTCCTCTGCTTCGGGTGATTAGGAGCTTGGTGGTAGGTGCCCCCGTTTCTGCCCACTTTAGGAGAACAGGAGCTAGCCATACATGGCAGAAACAACATCTTAAGTTCTCTGTGTGTGTGTGTGTGTGCGTGTTCAGATTCCAACTCCCACCGGTGGACCAGATTTTTTTACTTGGTTGTAAGTTTAATCTCTTTTCAAAACAAATTTGTGCTGCTTTGGTTCATGGAAGTAGAAGTCCTTGAAGTAGTAAAATTCAAACCCTAACATTCTATCACTATCATTGTTTGCATTCTAGGGTTGTTAGCAGATTGAGTTTGAAAATTATTTTTTGCAGGGGAAATGAATCTTTAGTATGTTTGGGCAATAAGTCATATGCATGCATCACATCGACTTGGTGCTTCTACTATTTACTCTCTGAAGAACCTCTGTAAGTATGTATGTGTGATAACAATCAATGTTGGATGCCCTCACTGTTTACTTCTGATTGGCATATATGACTATGTGCTTGTTCAGTAAATACATCTCCTGTTTTCTATTAATTCTTTGGTACAAACGGAACACATGTAGCACTTTGTAAATGTTTCCTTGTGAAAATATCATACTGTAACATTATGTTCTATTTAGTTCCAAGAAGTAATACTTGGTTTCAACTTTGAAAGATCACAAGAATTATTCTATGGGGCGTCTGAACAAAAGGGGCATCTTCGTCATCCCGTCACTAAGGTAATTTCGGTCACTTATCTGAACAAAAGGGACTCTGATCTCTTAATGAAATTGGGGGGGGGGGTCAATTGGGGGATCCTTTTATTGGAAAAGATAAGCTATTCCCATGGGGGTTGGGTTCTCGTTGATGAAGTGAAACATGCTACTCTCAAATCAGAGAGCTGGAAACTACAGGCTTACTTGATATTGGATCTTTATCTTGTTCTTTTATCATATGGTGAAAAAGAGAGTTCATATTTTTCATATGGCCATGTTATCTTATAGAACAAAAATAGGGATATGTTGCATTCGACTTTTATGTCGTCATTCTTCCATGATGGTTCGCCTACTGTTAATATCTTGTTCTCCAACTGAACCATTCTTGCAAGCAATAGCAATTGATGAAATAATTTTCATCACTTACTTTTTAGAATTTTATGTTTACAAGAAGATTTACTGGTTACAAAGATTAAATAGAAAAACCTCTTTTTCAGCAAGCTATTTTAGATCCCACTGAGACAAAATAGAAGTGGGCCACTGCTACTGTGTATATGATTGACATGAATGCTACTGAAAATTTTGAGTTATTGTGGTGTTCCTAATAACTTAAAATTGTTGTATAGATTAACTGAACCATAGTACTCTTAAATGAGAGAGCAAGAATTTGGAAGTTACTAATTTCTTGTAGAGTAATGGTTCTTTTATATGCAACTACTCAGTTGACTTGTGAAGGAATAGCTAATTAGTGTCATGCTTGAATAACTGGGCTGTTCTCCTGACCTTAAGGGTGCATTTGAATGCAAAGTATTTTTGCAGTTCTCTGAAAATAATGTGGTTTCTGAAAAACCTTTGGTATTAAATACTTTGAGGTGTTTGTGTAAAATAAATACTATAGTTTCAGATATCAAGGTATCTGTCATATGTACTGTGGTTTTTTTACAGTATCCAAAAAAGAGGTCAGGACCTCTTTTTTCTAAACCAGACTAAGAGAATTTGTTGCCTCGTCTACGTACAAATATAATCAAATGCAATTGCCACCTCCGATTCCTCTATCGATGTCTTTTCAACAGACTGCTCCTGATTATTAGGTGTTTCAGGTTTGGTTGTTAGTTTGTCTACAGAGACGACACACATGTTTGGACCAGTTGTACGCAGCAGGCTAAAGGTAGCTACACAATCGATTCTAAGCGCATATAGGCGCACGTACACCATATTTTTTTGCCTCGGGTAGCTAGGAGGGGATTTGACGTGCATGACATGATGCATGGATTGCGCGCCGTTTCTACATGCAGATCAGCTCCATGAGTATAGTTGAGAAAGGCACAGCTAGTCAAAACATCACTTGCCAAACTCATCGATGGTTTTGTCAAAACTGAGGAAAACTATGGTTTTCAAAAACTGAAGTATTCATTGCCCATGCATTCACAAACTGAGGTTTTGGATTACTATGATTTTTCAAAAACAGTGCAAAGCTATCCATATAAAGCTGTCATGCTTGTATAAGTGGGCAGTACACAAAGCTGCTACTATGACCTTAACCGTCTAAATCTAATGGAAAAATTATGTTGTGCTAGTGTGTATACTATATTGGAACATAATGCATGGTTGACATACATGCTATTGGAATCATTTAGATGTTATGGTGTTCCTAATAGCTGAAAACTATTGGAAAGATGAACTAATTAAACCAAATTGTTGTCAAACTGGAGAACAAGAAATTGGGAGATAGTTTCCTGTACAGTAATAGTTCCTGTATGTGCAGCAATTCAGTTGCCTTGTGAAGTAATAGATGATGCCATGCTTGTATGTGGGCTGGTGTCATCACCTTAACAGTGCAAACCTATGCATGTAACATTCACGTTTTTTTAGTTTCCCTTCAGCAATCACGGGTGTATTTTTCAGCACTAAACTGTATTTGGCTGAGTATATCAATATCCAAACTTGTTTGTGTCGCTTTCACTGTTTTGTTAGCCTTTAATCGCTCTAATGTTCACATCTTCTGTCTTGGGTACTATATCTGTTACTTGACCTGACTAGACACTTATGTATTATTATAAATGATATTGTTATGTTTGTTGTTGATTTCCTCAAGAAACAAAGGAGTTGCTGCTAGAATTTGGAACATTTCCTGGACTTTTGTTATTAATGCAGTGTGACCATCTTTATTTCCAACGACATATACTATTAGCAGATGTTTGAATTCATATTTACTTTGTACAAAAGAAAAACTTTTCATATAGTATTGTTTTATTGGTGAAGTAAATATTAAAATAATTTATATCATGGCGAAACTAAAAGAATTCTAGATCTTGATGAATGTATACCTCGGTTTGTGAGGACCTGAAGAAACCCTTTTTCTGTTGCAGGTAGTGGAGCAAGATTTCTTATATCTGGGTGAGGGGATCAATCAATCTTGGGACAAGGCATCTCATCACTGCAATATATATCTACCACATTGGACCAAGCGCGTTTATCTTGAGCGCAGCTAGATGGAAAAACATCTTTCCTAAGCTGGCATGTGAAGGTAACTTGATCCATCCTATATTTTTTTGTGAAATTTAAAGTGAAAATAAGGGATGTATTCACCAGCTAGTCAATATCCTTTCAGGAAGAATAATACAAAAAACTCTACTTTACAGACATCTTCTATGGAAAGTACATCATCGTTAAGCCTAGTTACTTAAGTTGTCTTAGTAAGATCTACAAATTTGAATAGTAAGTCTGTACAATTGTAGCCCTTGAAAATCAAATAAAATAGCTAGATAAGCATTGCTCATTAGTTGTTAGATGCCAAAAATTGAAAATGACCTCAATGAGATGCTGACAATACTACAAATGCAGAAGAATGAATGATTTATATAATACATAATTAATAATTGTATAAACACAAATAGATTCTTCAAACGCTTCTACTACCTCAAGATCCTGCGTGCTGCAGTTTTTTTGCCTATGCCAATAGAGTAATTTATCTTATTTTTAATCAGAAGAAACAAACGCCTTTGCTGACCTAAGAACTCCTTATGGAGATGTTGAGCCGGCTGGGGTGATCTCAGCCGAGGATCAATGTTAGTGTTAACACATGGCTATTGAATTCTCTGTATTTATTACTATTTGTATTTTTGAGAATGTGATGATTGTTATGTTGGAATTTTGCTACTGTAGTCTAGTTTCTAATAGTGTATTATAATTGAGAATTCTTTAACTTTTGTAGGAAGGAAACAAAAGGATGACACTCACACGGAACCATGAAGCCAACGATCTACGTCAACTAGATGTTTTAGATTTCATTTTGTACAACTGATGTCTCATCCTTGCATCTTTTACCTGTCCTTTTGTGAACCTGATGTATGGTGTCTCGGTGGTTGTGTTTAGAATAGACTGAAGTGTATGTATGTGACAAATGGTTAATGAATAAAAAAATGTTTGGTGCACCTGATGAGAGCTTGATGTATGGTGTCTTTGTGATTATACTTAGAACACATGAACTATATGTATGTAACAAACAATACCATATGTTAAATAAAGTTGTGGTTGGCTAAACAAAATGTTGATGAACTGTTGGTCAGCAAAGAAAAGCCCTATCTGATTGTTGGTCGGCAAATTAAACACCATCTCACAGTCGGTTGGGAAAGGCTAACACCAGGCCCAACAGAATGTTGGTCGGGAAAGAAAACCCTGTCCAATAGTCGGTCGGGAAAGGCCCATGGTTGCCCCAACTTACTGTTTGTCGGGAAAGGCCCAAGGCAGGCCCAACAAACTATTGGTCGGGAAAGATATTCCATGGCCGTCAAGCAGTCGGTCGGGAAAGCTATGTCGGTCGGGAAAAGGTTTTCCCGTCTGGACTTTCCCCAACAGACATTGTCGGTCGGCAACAGTCTTTACCGTCCGACTGTCTGTTGGAGAAACTTGTATTCCCGACCAACGTGTCTGTCAAGGATGTAGTGTTGCGGTGTAGTGATTTCTAGTTTCATACTTGTTCTAGGTAAAGCGAACGTCAAGCGTGCGTAGAGTTGTATCGGTGGTCGATAGAACTTGAGGGAATATTTTTATGCCTTTAGCTCCTCGTTCGGTTCGACACTCTTACTTATCGAAAACTGTTGCGATCCCCTATACTTGTGGGTTATCACTTTCCACAGTATAAATTCTATTGGAAAATTTTCAACAATTACTATTGGAGGTTTTGAATTTCCTCTTCCTATAGTGAAGAAGAAATATGACATTCTTATTGTTGGGGACGTGCATATCCCCGTTGAGGTAACCTAGTGATATTCGAAATTTCTCCGGTTTCATGCGATTCAGAATGAGTTTGTTAACAAGACTTGATCAACCTTGTTAGTGGATTCCTTTTGATGAGCATGAGATGGATGAAGTTAGAAAGCACAACCTTCTGTACCCTCTTTTTACTTTCTGTTATTTATATTAAATAAAGCAAAAATATTATTTTCTATCTATTTTCTGAATTATCCTTGCAATAAAAAAATATCCCAAAAATAAAAGTTCTCCAAATGCCCTGAAAATGAAATATGATTTTTTTCGAGAATATTTAAGAATTATTGGCACTAACAACACACCATGGGGACCCACCATGTGCCCACGAGGGTGGAGCGTGCGCCCCTGCCTCGTGGACCACACGTGGGTCCCCTCCACTTATTCTTGCACCCACACACTTCGTCTTCCTCTAGAAAAAATCCTCCACCAGCTCAAACCCGAGTTCTAACTCATCTTGCTGCCATTTTCGATCTCCTTGCTCAAAACTCCATTCACAAAACTACTTTGGGGGATTGTTCTTCAGTATGTGACTCCTCCAATGGTCCAATTAGTTTTTGTTCTAGTGTTTTATGTCATATTTTGGGTTCCGGCAAAACCCTTGAGGTTCGAACACTGGGGTGCGGACGAAGATCTCCCTCCTCTCTAGCTCGCACACTCAACGATCTCACGGCCTAGCTTCACAGACCCAAAGAAAATGGGACACAAAATTTATAATGGTTCGGACCACTGTTGTGCTGTAATGCCCTACTCCAGTGTGGTGTGGTGGATTGCCTCTTGGGTTATGGATGAACAGTTACAAGGGAAGAACAACCTCCCGAGGAGAGGTGTTCTTGTGCTTGGTCAGCTTGTGTGGTTGAGGATGATCTTGATCTCTCTCCTCCTAGCTATGGTGGTGGCTAGTTCTATTTATAGAGGCCCTAGTCCTCTCCCCAAATATTGAGCGGGAAGGGATCCCACAATGGCCAAATTTGAAGGGAGACAACTAGTACAAGTTATCCTGACAAAAGTAGTCTTCGCCTACCAAAGGCTCTGGTGGTGACGACGTCTTGGGCTCCACGGTGACCTCCGTCTTGCCGTCCTACTGGTCTTGATCTTGTTGCACCCATATGGAAACCTTTTCCTGATGCCTCGGAACTCCTCGCATGTGCTTGCCTCCTTAACACCAAAGAGGAAAAAAGGACAATGTGCACGCTGGCACCCGCTTGGGCCCGCCTGGTCTTGATTGTCATGGATTGCATCAATGGAACCTCGCGAGGTTCACCTTGCCTTGATCTCTCCGCCCCTCACGAGCCAGCCTGGTGAGGCCGCCCCTGAGGAGGTCTTGCATCGCTCGCCTAGCGAGGCTTGGCCCCTCGCGAGGGTCTTGGGTGTTTGCTGGTGAAGATGGGCCATATGGGGCCGCTGGAGGAGCCACGCCGTGGGCCGCAGGCAGGCAAGTCTGGGGACCCCCGTTCCCTGAACGCCAACATTAGAGGCGAAAGGGCAAGGGCGAAAGGGCAAGGGCGAAGCGCCGCGGGGCTAATGTTGGCGTTCAGGGAATGGGGGTCCATCCCAACGCGCGCTCGGGCTTGGCTTCGAGGCGAAGCCAAAGGGCAAATGCGGAGCACCGCAGGCCCCAACAGCCTGCGGCCTTGGTCGACGCGTGGCGACTGATTGGACGTGGGCGTCTCTGCTTCCCACGCTGCCTCGGCAACGGCCCGACTTGACAAAAGACTGGCGCGGGCTACGCTTGTCTTCATTGCCTTGCTCCAGATCCCCTTTCTAACCCCCTGCTTTTGAAACCTCTAGATCTGCTCCGATCTCCTTCCAAGCTTCCATCCCATGGCGCCTAGAAAGACCAAGGTTGACTCGCCGCCCGCCTGGTAGGAGACGGGCCTGGAGGTGCCCAATATCTCAGCGAAAAACCTTGCCGTTACGCAGCTGCTGACGGCGGGGGAGAACAACGAGAAGGGGGGCCGCGCTCCGGGCAGGCTCTGATACATCCATTTTGCATCATGCTTTTATATCAATATTTATTGCATTATGGACTGTTATTTCACTTTATATCACAATACTTATGGCTATTCTCTCTTATATTACAAGGTTTACATAAGGAGGGAGAATGCGGCAGCTGGAATTCTGGTCTGGAAAAGGAGCAAATATTAGAGACCTATTCTGCGCAACTCCAAAAGTCCTGAAACTCCACGGAATGTCTTAAAAGAAATAAAGTAAAATCCATGCCAAAGATGAAGGCCAGGGGGCCCACACCCTGCTCACGAGGGTGGGGGCGCCCCCCTAGGGCGCGCCCCCTACCTCGTGGGCCCCCTGGTGGCTCTCCGATACCCATCTTCTCCTATATGAGGTCTTTCGATGAGAAAAAAATAAAAAGGAACTTTTCGGGACGGGACTCCGCCGCCACGAGGAGGAACCTTGGCGGATCCAATCTAGAGCTCCAGCAGAGCTGTTCTGCCGGGGAAACTTCCCTCCGGGAGGGGGAAATCATCACCATCATCATCACCAACGCTCCTCTCATCGGGAGAGGGCAATCCCCATCAACATCTTCACCAGCACCATCTCATCTCCAAACCCTAGTTCATCTCTTGTATCCAATTCTTGTCTCAAAGTCCGGGATTGGTGCTAGTAGGTTGCTAGTAGTGTTAATTACTCCTTGTAGTTGATGCTAGTTGGTTTATTTGGTGGAAGATTATATGTTCAGATCCTATATGCATATTATTACCCCTCTGATTATGAACATGAATATGCTTTGTGAGTAATTACGTTCGTTCCTGGGGAGAAGGAAGAAGTCTTGCTATGAGTAGTCATGTGAATTTGGTATTCGTTTGATATTTTGATAAGATGTATGTTGTCTAGCCTCTAGTGGTGTTATCTGCACGTCGACTACATAACACTTCACCATTATTTGGGCCTAGAGGAAGGCATTGGGAAGTAATAAGTAGATGATGGGTTGCTAGAGTGACAGAAGCTTAAACCCTAGTTTATGCGTTGCTTCGTAAGGGGCTGATTTGGATCCATATGTTTCATGCTATGGTTAGGTTTACCTTAATACTTTTGTTGTAGTTGCGGATGCTTGCAATAGAGGTTAATCATAAGTGGGATGCTTGTTCAAGTAAGAACAGTGCCCAAGCACCGGCCCACCCACATATGAAATTATCAAAGTATCAAAGGCGAATCATATGAACGTGATGAAAACTAGCTTGACAATATTCCCATGTGTCCTCGGGAGCGCTTTTCCTATTATAAGAGTTTGTTCCGGCTTGTCCTTCGCTACAAAAGGATTGGGCCACCTTGCTGCACTTTTTTTTACTTTTGTTACTTGTTGCTCGTTACAACCTATCTTATCACAAAACTATCTGTTACCACTTATTTCAGTACTTGCAGAGAATACCTTGCTGAAAACCGCTTATCATTTCCTTCTGCTCCTCGTTGGGTTCGACACTCTTACTTATCGAAAGGACTATGATAGATCCCCTATACTTGTGGGTCATCAAGACTCTTTTCTGGCGCCGTTGCCGGGGAGTGTAGCTCCTTTGGTAGGTGGAATTTGGTAAGGAAAAATTTATATAGTGTGCTGAAATTTACTGTCACTTGTTACTATGGAAAGTAATTCTCTGATGGGCTTGTTCGGGGTATCTTCACCCCGTCCAGTAGAGCAAAGAGTTTCTCCTCAACCTACTGAACCTATTCAAAATGAAACTCCTTTTACATTTCCTTTGGGTATGATGGAAAAATTGCTAGCTACCCTTTACAGGAGATGGAACAAAACATCCTGATGAGCACTTAATATATGTGGATGAAGTTTGTGATTATTTAAGCTTGCAGGTATACCCGATGATATTGCCAAGAAGAAGGTCTTCCCTTTATCTTTGAAGGGAGACACATTGATATGGTATAGGCTATGTGATGATATGAGATCACGGGACTATAAAAGATTGAAGTTGGAATTTCATCAAAAGTATTACCCTATGCATCTTGTTCATCATGATCACAATTATATATATAATTTCTGGCCTCGCGAAGGAGAAAGCATCGCTCAATCTTGGGGGAGGCTTAAATCAATGTTATATTCATGCCCCAATCATGAGCTCTCAAGAGAAATAATTATGCAAAGTTTTTATGCTCGGCTTTCTGATAACAATCGCACCATGCTCGATACTTCTTGTGCTGGCTCTTTTATGATGAAGACTATTGAATTCGGATGGAATTTATTGAATAGAATTAAATGCAACTCTGAAGATTGGGACCTCGACGAAGGTAAGGAGTCAGGTATGACACCTAAGTTTGATTGTGTTAAATCTTTTATGGATACGGATATTTTCCGTAAGTTTAGCACTGAATATGGACTTGACTCTGAGATAGTAGCTTCTTTCTGTGAATCTTTTGCTACTTATGTTGATCTCCCTAAGGAGAAGTGGTTTAAATATAATCCTCCCATAGAAGTAAAAGTAGCTGCACCTATTAAAGTTGAAGAAAAGACTGTCACTTATAATGATCCTATTGTTCCTACTTCTTATGTTGAGAAACCACCTTTCCCTGTTAGAATAAAGGGTCATGCTAAAGCTTCAACTGTTGTTCGTAATAGCAATATTAGAACTTATACACCTCCTGAGCAAGTCAAAGTAGAACCTAATATTGCTATTGTTAAAGATCTCTTGTCAGATAATATTGATGGGCATGTTATTCAGTTCGAAGGTGAAACTGCTAGAATTGCTAAACCTTGTGCTAAAGATAAACATAGACCCGTGGTAGGCATGCCTGTTATTTCTGTTAAAATAGGAGATCATTATTATCATGGCTTATGTGATATGGGTGCAAGTGCTAGTGTTATACCACATACTTTATACGAAGAAATTAAGAATGAAATTGCACCTGTTGAGTTAGAAGATATTGATGTTACTATTAAACTTGCCAATAGAGATACTATTGCACCAATTGGAATTGTTAGAGATGTTGAAGACTTGTGTGGGAAAACTAAATATCCTGCTGATTTTCTTGTTCTTACTTCTCCACAAGATAGCTATTGTCCCATTATATTTGGTAGACCCTTCTTAAATACTGTTGGCTTGGACGATATGGTTCATGAGTTTAATTTATCTAAATTTAGTAAACAACATCGTGAGGAAGAATTACCTAGTAAGGATGAAATTATTGGTCTTTCTTCTATTGCCATACCTCCTAGTGATCCTTTAGAACACTATTTGCTAGACCATGAAAATGATATGTTCATGAATGAAAGAAGGGAAATAGATGAAGTATTCTTTAAACAGGAACCTATTCTGCATCACAATTTTCCTGTTGAAATTTTAGGGGATCCCCCTCCACCCAAGGGTGATCCCGTGTTTGAGCTTAAACCTTTGCCCGATAATCTTAAATATGCTTATCTTGATGAAAAGAAGATATATCCTGTTATTATTAGTGCTAACCTTTTAGAGCATGAAGAAGAAACATTATTGAAAACTCTGAAGAAGCATCGTGCTGCTATTGGATATACTCTTGATGATCTTAAGGGCATTAGTCCCACTATATGTCAACATAAAATAAATTTGGAAGCAGATGCCAAACCAGTTCATGATCCTCAACGATGTCTGAATCCTAAAATGAAAGATGTGGTAAGAAAAGAAATACTAAAGCTTCTGGAGGTAGGTATAATCTATCCCGTCGCTGATAGTGAGTGGGTAAGTCCTGTCCATTGTGTCCCTAAGAAGGGAGGTATTACTGTTGTTCCTAATGATAAAGATGAATTGATTCCACAAAGAATTATCACAGGTTATAGGATGGTAATTGATTTCCGCAAATTAAATAAAGCTACTAAGAAAGATCATTACCCCTTACCTTTTATTGATCAAATGCTAGAGAGATTATGCAAACATACAAACTATTGCTTTCTAGATGGTTATTATGGTTTCTCTCAAATACCTCGGTCGGCTAGAGATCAATCAAAGACTACTTTTACACGCCCTTTTGGTACTTTTGCTTATAGACGTATACCTTTTGGTTTATATAATGCACCTGCTACCTTTCAAAGATGCATGATGGCTATATTCTTTGACTTTTGTGAAAAAATTTGTGAGGTTTTCAAGGACGACTTCTCCGTCTATGGTTCCTCTTTTGATGATTGCTTGAGCAATCTTGATCGAGTTTGGCAGAGATGTGAAAAAACTAATCTTGTCTTGAATTGGGAAAGGTGCCACTTTATGGTTAATGAAGGTATTGTCTTGGGGTACAAAGTTTCTGAAAGAGGTATTGAAGTTGATAAAGCCAAGGTTGATGCTATTGAAAAGATGCCATGTCCCAAGGACATCAAAGGTATAAGAAGTTTCCTTGGTCACGCTGGATTTTATAGGAGGTTTCATTAAGGACTTCTCAAAAATTTCTCGGCCTCTAACTAATTTATTGCAAAAAGGTATACCATTTGTCTTTGATGATGATTGTGTAGAAGCATTTGAAATACTTAAGAAAGCATTAGTCTCTGCACCTGTTGTTCAGCCACCTAATTGGAATTTACCCTTTGAAATTATGTGTGATGCTAGTGATTATGCTGTAGGTGTTGTTCTAGGGCAAAGAGTTGATAAGAAATTAAATGTTATTCATTATGCTAGTAAGACTCTAGACAATGCTCAAAGAAATTATGCTACTACTAAAAGAGCTTTTAGCACTTGTATTTGCTTGTGATAAGTTTAGATCTTTTATTGTTGATTCTAAAGTAACTATTCAAACAAATCATGCTGCTATTAAATATCTTATTGAAAAGAAAGATGCTAAACCTAGACTTATTAGATGGGTTCTCTTGCTACAAGAATTTGATTTGCATATTGTTGATTGAAAGGGAGCTGAGAATCCCGTTGCAGACAACTTGTCTAGGTTAGAAAATATTCTTGATGACCCACTACCTATTAATCATAACTTTCTTGATGAACAATTAAATGTTATAAGTACTTCTCGTAGTACTCCATGGTATGCTGATTATGCTAATTATATTTTTGCTAAATTTATACCACATAGCTTCACATACCAACAAAAGAAAAAGTTCTTCTATGATTTGAGACATTACTTTTGGTATGACCCAGATCTTTATAAAGAAGGACTAGATGGTGTTATTAGACATTGTGTACCTGAGCATGAACAGGAACAGATCCTATGCAAGTGTCACTCCGATTCTTATGGAGGACACCACGCTAGAGATAGAACTGCACATAAGGTATTGCAATCTGGTTTTTATTGGCCTACTCTCTTCAAGGATGCCCGTAAGTTTGTATTGTCTTGTGATGAATGTCAAAGAATTGGTAATATTAGTAGACGTCAAGAAATGCCTATGAATTATTCACTTGTTATTGAACTGTTTGATGTTTGGGGCTTTGATTATATGGGACCTTTTCCTGCCTCTAATGGATACACACATATTCTAGTTGCTGTTGATTATGTTACTAAGTGGGTAGAAGCTATTCCAACTAGTAGTGCTGATCATAACACTTATATTAAAATGCTTAAAGAAGTTATTTTTCCGAGGTTTGGAGTCCCTAGATATTTAATGACTGATGGTGGTTCACACTTTATTCATGGTGCTTTCTGTAAAATGCTTGCTAAATATGATGTTAATCGTAGAATTGCATCTCCTTATCACCCACAGTCTAGTGGTCAAGTAGAGTTGAGCAATAGAGAGCTCAAATTAATTTTGCAAAAGATTATTAATAGGTCTAGAAAGAATTGGTCCAAAAAACTTGATGATGCATTATGGGCTTATAGAACTGCATGCAAATATCCTATGGGTATGTCTCCATATAAAATGGTTTATGGAAAAACATGTCACTTACCTCTCAAACTAGAACATAAGACATATTGGGCTATTAAAGAGCTTAACTATGATTTTAAACTTGAAGGAGAAAAGAGGTTATTTGATATTAGCTCACTTGATGAATGGAGAACCCAAGCTTATGAAAATGCCAAGTTGTTTAAAGAAAAAGTTAAAAGATGGCATGACAAAAGGATACAAAAGTTTGAGTTTAATGTAGGTGATTATGTATTGCTATACAACTCCCGTTTAAGATTTTTTGCAGGAAAACTTCTCTCTAAATGGGAAGGCCCCTATGTTATCGAAGAGGTCTACCATTCCGGTGCCATAAAATCAACAACTTCAGAGGCACAAATCCGAAGGTGGTAAACGGTCAAAGAATTAAACATTATATCTCAGGTAATCCCATAAATGTTGAAACCAATATTATTGAAATCGTAACCCCGGAGGAATTCATAAGAGACACTTTCCGGAATGTTTCAGACTCCGAAAAGGAATAGGTATGTGGTACGGTAAGTAAACCGACTCCAAACCAACTTTTAAGGAAATATTTCCCCGTTTCGGAATATTTAGAAAAATAGAAAAATAAGTAGCAGTCCGGGAAGGACCCGAGGGCCCCATGAGGGTGGTGGGCGCGCCCCCCTACCTCGTGAGCACCTCGTGTGCCTTCCAGACTCCGTTTTCTTGCACGTTACATATTTTGGTCAGTAAAAATTCATTATATAATCTCCCAGGGGTTTTGACTCCCGTATCACGCAAAAATCTCCTGTCTTTGTTTCAAGCTGTTTTTCTGACAGGTCTAGATTATCATGACATCCCCAAGTGCTTCCAAGGACAAGTTCTTCGAGAAGCTCATCAACCATTACCTCGCGGAGGTGCTACGACACCCTCAAACCATTGAGATGCGTGATGGGTTGTTGCACATCCGCGATGTTGAGGGACCAAAGGGAACCGGAAGTGTGGAGACGAGGCTCGAAGCAATGGAGCAACAAGTTTTCAAGTGCCAGGGGATGGTGGAGCGTGGAATCAACGCTAGCCACACGATGCTCGCGGAGTTCACTTACAACTACAAGCCTGATGCCAAGAACACCGAGGAGGCCATCTTCAAGCTATATGAGAAGATCGAGCACCTCCAAGCCCAAATCTATGACCTGCAAAACCAAAACTATGAGTATGAATTTAGATTCAAAAGAATGAGTTTGGCTGCAGATTCGAGGATTCCGGAGACTCGATCATCCTTCTATGATGGTGAACCTATGCCTTGGAAGATGGATGACAAGCCTGCATCATCAACAACACCTCCACCTTCTTCACCGACAAAGGAGATATAATCACATGGGTACGGGCACTCCCCTTGGCAACTGCCAAGCTTGGGGGAGGTGCCCCGGTATCGTATCACAATCACAACTCTCATCTTTACCATTTTTCTTAGTTCGATCCTATTAGTAGTATCTTGATCTAGTAGAATAAAGTTTATGGCATGATCTAGTTTTGAGTTTTTCTTTATGATCTCTCTATGTAATCGAGTCCGTGAGCTATATATAATAAAGATTAGTGTTGAGTCAAGGGCTTGATTATTTTGCCATGATCTTGGGTGAATAAAAGAAAAGAAAAAAAGAATAAAAAGAAAACAAAGAGTTCATATTGATCTTATTGAGAGTAATGACTCCACATAGAAAAATTATGATGATTAAAAGTTGTTGGGAGTTGGCAGACATAGCTTTGGTCATTGTTGCAATTAATAGGAAGTAATAAGGAAAGAGAGGTTTTCACATATAGATATATTATCATTGGCATCTGTTATGACTGGGAGCACTCATTAAAATATGACATGCTAAAGAGTTGATGCTGGACAAGGAAGAGAACGTAATGAGTTATGTCTTTCTTATATCTGAGATAAAGTATGTTGTCATGGATCCTCTAACTTGTTGAGCTTCCCTTTCCCCCTCATGCTAGCCAAATTCTCAGCACCAAGTAGAAATACTACTTGTGCTTCCAAATACCCTTAAGCCAGTTTTGCCATGAGAGTCCACCATATCTACCTATGGATTGAGTAAGATCCTTCAAGTAAGTTGTCATCGGTGCAAAGCAATAAAAATTGCTCTAAATATGTATGATTGATTGGTGTGGGATAAATAAGCTTTATACGATCTTGTGATGTGGAAGTAATAAAAGCGACGGACTGCATAATAAAGGTTCATATCACAAGGGGCAATATAAAGTGATGTTCTTCCGCATTGAGATTTTATATATCCAACCATAAAAGCGCATGGCAACCTCTGCTTCCCTCTGCGAAGGGCCTATCCTTTATTATTATCTTCTACCTTATGCAAGAGTCATGGTGATCTTCACCTTTTCTTTTTCGTTTTATCCTTTGGCAAGCTCAACATGTTGGAAAGAACATGATATATATATATATATATATATATATATATATATATCTAATTGGATTTAGGGGAGCATGAACCATTATTGTTGACATTACCCTTGAGGTAAAAGGTTGTGGGGCAAAACTATAAGCCCCTATCTTTCTCTGTGTCCGATTAAAACTCCGTAACCACAAGTATCGCGTGAGTGTTAGCAATTATGAAGCACTAAATGATAGTTGAGTATGTGGACTTGCTTTTTAGCTCTGACAAATTGCAATTGCTTCAGTGACTGAGATTATAGTTTGTTGGAGCCCAATAAGGTTTATGATTTATACTTTTGCATTGTGAATAGATCATCAGTTGAACATAAGTAATCATATGAAAAAATTGATATATGTTGTTGTTATGAGAATAATCATGATGCCTTCATGTCTGTATTTTATTTTTATCGATGCCTCTACCTCTAAACATGAGGACATATTTATTGTTATCGGCTTTTCGCTTGAGGACAAGCGAGGTCTAAGCTTGGGGGAGTTGATACATCCATTTTGCATCATGCTTTTATATCAATATTTATTGCATTATGGACTGTTATTTCACTTTATATCACAATACTTATGGCTATTCTCTCTTACTTTACAAGGTTTACATAAGGAGGGAGAATGCCGGCAACCGGATTTCTGGTCTGGAAAAGGAGCAAATATTAGAGACCTATTCTGCGCAACTCCAAAAGTCCTGAAACTCCACGGAATGTCTTAAAAGAAATAAAGAAAAATCCACGCCAAAGATGAAGGCCAGGGGACCCACACCCTGCCCACAAGGGTGGGGGGCGCCACCCCTAGGGCGCGCCCCCCTACCTCGTGGGCCCCCTGGTGGCTCTCTGATGCCTATCTTCTCCTATATGAGGTCTTTCGATGAGAAAAAAATAAAAAGGAACTTTTCGGGATGAGACTCCGCAGCCACGAGGTGTAACCTTGGCGAATCCAATCTAGAGCTTCGGCAGAGCTGTTCTGCTGGGGAAACTTCCCTCCGGGAGGGGGAAATCATCACCATCGTCATCACCAACGCTCCTCTCATCGGGAGAGGGCAATCTCCATCAACATCTTCACCAGCACCATCTCATCTCCAAACCCTCGTTCATCTCTTGTATCCTATTCTTGTCTCAAAGTCCGGGATTGGTGCTAGTAGGTTGCTAGTAGTGTTAATTACTCCTTGTAGTTGATGCTAGTTGGTTTATTTGGCGGAAGATTATATGTTCAGATCCTATATGCATATTATTACCCCTCTGATTATGAACATGAATATGCTTTGTGAGTAATTACGTTCGTTCCTGAAGACAAGGGAGAAGTCTTGCTATGAGTAGTCATGTGAATTTGGTATTCGTTTGATATTTTGATAAGATGTATGTTGTCTAGCCTCTAGTGGTGTTATGTGAACATCGACTACATAACACTTCACCATTATTTGGGCCTAGAGGAAGGCATTGGGAAGTAATAAGTAGATGATGGGTTGCTAGAGTGACAGAAGCTTAAACCCTAATTTATGTGTTGCTTCGTAAGGGGCTGATTTGGATCCATATGTTTCATGCTATGGTTAGGTTTACCTTAATACTTTTGTTGTAGTTGCGGATGCTTACAATAGAGGTTAATCATAAGTGGGATACTTGTTCAAGTAAGAACAGCGCCCAAGCACCGGTCCACCCAGATATCAAATTATCAAAGTATCGAACGCGAATCATATGAACGTGATGAAAACTAGCATGACGATATTCCCATGTGTCAGGACCCCGATTCCAAGTCACATCGATCTAGCCGGTAACACCTCATATCACTTTGCGGCCTCACGCACGGTATCCCACGGGTGTCACCTTACCATGGACCGGGACCGTTTGCGCCTTTTGGCTCACGTATATGATAGTGTCGCTAGCATCCATATGATAGAGAACCCGGGCCGACATGGCTAGTAGTGAACCCAAAGCGGCACAGACCTATGGAGACAGGCATACATGAACCACATCGAGCATGTAGGTCATCAGCGAGTGATTCCGGTCTATAGCACTGGGCTAACAGGACTCCGGGGAACCCGGGCTGTAGCAGGCTAGGCAGGACTCCGGATATCACAGCGTGACATTTCCCCGAAGGGACAGACATAGGAACGAAGTGAAACACATGCCGGCCAGTCAAGTGTCCTGAGCAGTAGTGCTGGGCTAGCAGGACTCCGGTGAACCGGGCTGTAGCGGATTACTATGGCTCATGGAATCACTAGACTACATTTCCCCATAAGAGAGGCTGCCAAGGATAAACAACTAGGTTGTCGGATCCCACACATCCCAAGCACTTCAATCATACACACAATATGCTTGATATGTGTAAATACAACATGGCATCACAACATAACTCTACAACTCAAGTATTTATTCACTAGGCTCCGGGGAGCGAGATATTACAAACATGGGTCTCATGACCCAACAATCATAGCATACAATGCAAAGCACATGCGGAAGCTTAACATGTCTGAGTACAGACATCTACAAATGAAAAAGGCTAAGAAGCCTGACTATTTACCAGATCCTGCCGAGGGCACAAGATCGTAGCTGAGGTATCAAGCTAAACGTCGAAGTCCACGCGAAACTACTAGCGAGACTGAAATCTCTCTGCAAAACATAAATTAAGAAAACGTGAGTACAAAGGTACTCAGCAAGACTTACATCAGAACTAGCTACATATGCATCGGTATCAACAAGGGGGGGTGGTGGAGTTTAACTGCAGCAAGCCAGCTTTGACTCAGTGGCTATCTGAACTACGACTGCAAGCAACTCTTTTGAGGTGGCGCACACGAGTCCACATATTCACCATTCAATACACCACTATGGATCCTCTCTCGTCTCCCTACGAGAAGGCCATCCATAGCACTCACCCTTACCTTGCGAGTTTTAGAGTATCCACTTTCACTTGTCTATGAACTGTTATAGGCAACCCAGAAGTCCTTTACCGCGGACACGACTATTCGAATAGATCATTTATAACCCTGCAGGGGTGTACTTCGTCACACATGTTTCCGCCACTTAGCGTCTGCACACGACATGTGCTCGGCAGACTTCAAGTGAAAGCCGACATGGGTGTAGACCATGACCTGACTAACCACACAAGTCTCTAGTCCAGTTTTATCGCCTATTCGAGTTCCATCCACGAGGAGATCCGACCGGAGTTTCGCTCACAGCCCCAAACGATGTGTGCAGGGTTCCCGAGACACCAAACGGGCACCCGATACATCGTGCCACAGTGTATCTACCGCATCATAGCCCACCCCTAGGGTCAGTGCTACGCACGACCGCCAACACATATCCTATAAACACCAGAAACTAATTGCAACTCCTGGACAAAGGACGAGAGGGGTCAGTAAGTCGAGCGGGGTCATATTTCAGGGCCCAACGTGTGGTAGTAGCTGTTTCATGGATAACAAACACAGAACTCAGTTCCTGAGGATGGTTTCAATGAGACAACCCACCATGTACTCCTACATGGCCTCTCACCGCTACCTTTACCAAAACATGTTCACACACTTAGCTCACACACAGTAGGACATGTTTACACACCTCCAATCCATCCCCGATGGATCAGACCTGACTCAACTCTAGGCAGTAGAAGGCATGACAAACAAGCATGAATGAGTAGGCACATCAGGGCTCAAACAACTCCTACTCATGCTAGTGGGTTTCATCTATTTACTGTGGCAATGACAGGTCATGCAAAGGAAAGGGGTTCAACTACCGCAACAAGTAACAGATGATCATTGTTGTCCTAATGCAGTAAAAGAGAGCAGGAGCGAGAGAGGGGGGATTGTATCGGAATGAACAAGGGGGTTTTTCTTGCCAGGCACTTCGGAAGATAACATTGAGTCTTCATCAGTGTCAACGATCACAGCGTCGGTACATCGTCTATCGAGAGGGGACATTTACCGGCAAACAAGGAAGAACACAATCAATGCGATGCAACAATATGATGCATGATCATGACATGGCAATATGCTATTGATTGAGCTAATGCAACTAACAACAAGTTAAATGTTGTTGGTTTGAACACTAGGTTCAAATTCAAATTCAAACTATGAATTCAAATAGTGTATTATCATGTTTTGGACTAAACAGTGAGGTTAAGTTGTTCAAACATGCATGAAAATGCCATAAACAGATTCCTTGAATTTTTCTGATAATTTTACATATATAATTTATTTTATTTGGAGTTACGGTTGAATTTCTATAAATTTTAGAAGTTAGCACTATTTTCTGGAATTTCCTGAATAATTTTAAATCCAGAAAATTATTAACTGCGTCAGCCTGACGTCGGGGTGACGTCAGCAGGTCAAAGGCACGGTCTAGGTCAACTCTAACATGTGGGTCCCGCGTGTCAGGGTCATTAGTTTAACTAATTTAAGTTAATTCTAATCCTGGTTCATTAGTGGCCTGGGCCCATGCGTCAGTGAGCAAGGGGGGTTAATTAGGGCGTGATTAGCCCCTAATGACGGCGCCCCATCGGCAACCGGCGTTTAACCGCCGGCGACGACAGGCCGCGGTGGTGCCCGCTTCGGGTTTGCCCTACGGGCCACCGTTCGACGCGCGGAAGGGCGCGTTTGAAAGAGGGGAGAGAGACTTAACCGTGGGTGGCCGTGGTTCGAGCGGGGATGGACGGAGTCAACGACGGCGACCAATACGGCGACGGCCGGAGCACGGGCTCGACGGATTCATCGCTATGATGCATCAGGGAGCAAATGGAGAGGCTGGGCAGCACCGGCTAGACATGGGGAGCACTAAGAGCAGCACGGTGAGGCCAGGGGAGCACGGAGGCTATGCGTGCAGCAGCAACGGCGGACGGAGGCTCCGGTGCTCATGGGGAACGGCGCTACGACGTGAAAATGTGACAACAGAGAGGGGGGTTCGAGGGAGAGGCTTACGGCGGTAGCAGCGGTGCGGACGGCAAGCTCGGAGGAGGCCAGGAGCGGTCGGGGCGGCGAGATGGATCTCCGGTGACCGAGGAGAAAGAAGGGGTCGGGGACGGTGAGGCGAGGCACGTCCGCTCGCGCGGCTTGACGGAGACGATGTAGAGATCGTCGGAGGAGCTCCTTGGCGCGTCGGGGAGGCGAGGGGAGCACGGTGGCTGCGAGCTTCACGGTGGCGAGCGCTCAGCAGCGTCGGCCATGGCGATCAGAGAGGGAGAGAGGGCAGAGGGGGAGAGTGAGACGTCCAGGGGTTCGGGGCGGCGCCGAGGAGAAGGCCCGAGGCGTCACGGTGGCCTCGATGACGCAGGCGAACAGGGAGGTGCGTGGCGCCGCAGGCGCGCGTGCACTGTCTCCCTCCTCTGCCTACTGGCAGAGGTAGGTGATGACTGGCGCGGCCAGATGGGCCGGGCCGTGCTGGGCCTAGCCAGGTAAGCAGCAGGTAAAACCATCTCTCTCTCTTTCTGTTTTATCTAATTTTGTTCTGTTTTCTATTTTGCAGGTTTGTTTTGAATTTGGTTTTGAAGCCAAATCGATTTTGTTGCTTCTGGAAATATTTTTAGAAGCTAAAGGAATTAAACCAAAGCTCCAAAAAAATATTTCAGAATTATTGGACCTATATTTATTTAATAGTAAATATAAATCCAATTCAAATAGCTATTGATTTAATTCAAATGCCCAAAATAAATGTTTCTGAGACACCAAGATTATTGGTTTGGATTTTACCCCTTGCCAATATTTCCAGAGAATAGCAGGAAAATTTTCTTGGACTTATTTGAAGCAATTTTATCTTGATCATTTTTAAAGGGATTCTAAGGCTTTGAAAATTCCTCAATTCAAATTTCATTTGAATTTAAACATGATGCAACCACCAAGCTAGTCCAAGGCCAAAGTAGGGCTAGGGATGTAACAGCTCATCCCCACTAAATAAGAATCTCGGCCCGAGATTCAAGACATGAGGTAAGAAGGAAGGGGGGTCACAAGACTATCGCAGTCTTCTCGATCCAACTGCCCTTCCCGAGGATGTTGATTCATTTCGTCATCTTGATCTTGATGTCTTTGCTTTCGGGATCTTCATCCAGCATGATGACGGCAAAAAGAAATTCTACAGAAATCGACCTCCTCGGAGATCGAGCACTCAAGATCAACTCATGGAGTGAGATATAAAACATCTCTTGAGCTGAGACACGAAACACACAATAGGGGTGATGGAAATAAGCGGATGATAAAGGTTCAAATTTGGTAGGCAACAATTCCACGCTTAAGTAGGATGATGCATGGTTTCAAAGTAGCGAGGAGATAATTGCCATGATACCATAACGAGACATATTAAGGAAAGTGACTCGCAGAAATATTCCCTTAAGTGGCTAAAAGAATTACTTTTGATTCAGAGATCGTTGAAACTCTTCATACCAGCTTAAGGCAATTTATAATTGATCGTGTGAACGAGTTCGAACGAATGGCGTACCCATGCCAGAATGGATGATGTGGACTACCTTGTTGAAGACAACGCAATGGACGATTTTGCTTATCATCGGAAATAGATGTGACCCATGGGAAATCCACTTTTGAAGATGACCCTGAACAACAACTACTGAGGTGTAAGCTGGGAACAAAATGCAAATGTTGGGAATGATTCTAGTAACTGGGGAGAAGGTTCATTAGCAAAGGTGATTGCACCAATTGGATGGCTAACGAACAACTGAGAAGACGGAGGCACATTCCAGTTAACGACAACATCAGAACCTAGTGCCTGAGCGTGCTCTCAAGAACTTGAGCATTTTCATACTCATCAAGGTCTTACCAACATCCATGTCAAGGATCCTGGCAACACAACATACCACCATGATGAATGGTGATGGATAATGCAGATGCAAAGGAAGATAACACTTTCTCAGATTTCACCTTAGCGAAGCCAAGGAAACAAAATCTGGATGATCGACCGAGAGACATTTAGCACTCCGCTTCTAATGTTCTCCTTGATGTACTGGTTACCACGGTCATGCTTTAAGCATCGGCATAGCCACCAAGTAGTGGTCAGACTTCGGAATACAATAGATCCACAAGGAACAGCTTCTGGAGTAAATCCTACGAAATCCTTATGGGGAGGTGACCAACTTTCTCAATCAAGATACTACAATAATAAGTCTTCCGGCCGGGTGCATTGGCCACGACATCCACTTTACCGGCTTACGGAGAGACCAATATTGTAGCTCTTGCGAAATGTTCCAACCATCATATCCGCCTGAGATTCAGATCTGGCTGGTAATAGGATATTTCAGACAGCATGTCCGGAAAAAGGAAGTTTGCAACACAAATTGACGACACGACGTTGCGAGATTCTCGGGGGAATGAACTATGGTAGTAAGCTCCAAAACATGAGCCGGTTCTGCTACAAGCATGTGAACACGTTGTCCTAGACAAGCATGGTCACCTGGTAGTCTTAAAATGAAACACTAACGAGTTCAGGGGGAACCATCAACGAGGATATCGAAGTCCTTGCGTAGGTCTAACCCTTAAGAAGAAACTTCTTCTCCTTGAACAAATCAATCAGTGGCTTGGTGTGCTAGGGATACGTATAGAATGTAGATGATCAGTCTATCAGACCATAGAATACTTCGCACATGCATGACTGACTTGGGATGATTCTAGAGGAAGCAAAAAAAACTTTCTCGAATTCACGGTGGCAACTTACATCAGATGCACATGAATTAGAGGAAGTCACATCTTTCAACCGGACATATGCTTCATGATCGGGACATGAGGGCAATGCTTATAAAGTTTCCAACACTAGCTGGATGTTCAACACAATCATGGAGGGGACAAAATGCCGCGATGGGCTCAACAGCAACTCATCGAAATTTCCATATCACTGGACTTCCACCACTATGTGAACAATGTGATAGTATTGGTCAGACCAAAGATATAATGGTGTATGCTCGAGGGACAACCGCAAGTAAGACAACATTCCGAACATCGTTGCTTCTGATTTGATTTTACAATAGCCCATACTCAAATCAAGGTTTGTACAAGATAATAGATTCAACAGCTGATCACGGGGATCAGTCGATGAATATATCATCTTTCTTCAACACACACACACACAAGGATATCCCTTAGGCATGAACTAAGTCAGACAGGTTTTCATCTTCCAACTCTCCAACTTGTTGTTAAGCTTAACCAACTAGCTCAGGGGTATCCAACACAGGTTCTTGGGGAAAAGTGGTTTATTGAAAAACCATCTTGATCACGGACTCAACATAACGGTCAGGTGACAACCTGGTAACACTTCCGAGAAGATATTTGGAAAATCATGAACCACCGGTATGTTATTAAGCTCGAGAACAATCTTGCTTTTCAGGGCAAGACGATATGACCGATGGAGCAAGGGTTTGGCAAAATCCTAACTCGTTGATTGAAGAGTGCACCAGGAAATAAGGATTAGGTAGCACAATCTATCTTAGAATGATGATTCAATAACCAACACGCTAAGAATGAGAATATTGTCCATTAACTACCAAGCAATGGAGTTGCTAGGAGTATTGATTTCACACATCACGGTTCACTTGTCGGCATTCCGGTTGCGACAACACGGGACCGAGGAATGAAGAATGATGGTAAGAAGTATCACTGCGTCAAGAATTCATGAGAGAGGTGCAATTCTCACGACACTCTTGACATAAAGTGGGTAATACATTCAGGGTAGAATAGAACCAAAAGCTGGGTTGCATTTTGATCTGCGGAATACAACTGCCTTGACCCAATCCTAGATATGGATGAGGTACTGGAGTTTGTTTCTCCTAGTCATTCTGAAATAGAATGACTTGACGGACCACTAGAGTAATAGGCATCGATAAACACGATTGCCAGCTACTCCTTACTATCAATTGATAGATGAAGGTCGGAATATAACTGAAGGGGGACAACTCAAAGGAACATATAACTTTCTGAGTTGTGGATGCATAGATTAGTATGTCGAACGAGTTCAACATATTTCTTCCGGATAACCCATCCAGAAAGGTAGAACTGGCAGAGCCACAATATAGAATGGAGAACTCATCAAGAGCACTCTGGTTGTGATCCTTTGGTTCAAGAACTTCCGCCATAAGTGGTTCATAGTATTTGGTAGAAGGAAATACCACAGACCTCGAGGACTGATGCAAAGGTTACTAATAACCTAAAGGAACGAGCAAACACTATCAACATGAAGTAAGTAGGGTGAATCTCGGGTTCAAAAACCCAGGAATAGAATGCCTACTAACTAATAGCATCACGGGATGCTTTTGAGAATGATGGCCAGAATCACACACTAGGAATACAACACATGGCTAGATCACTAGATGACTCCCTAAAACACCTAGGGTCATAGTAATAGCTCCAACATATATGTCGAGGCAACAGAGTACCTCAACTCACCGATTAGTGTGATTAAACTGGCCCAAAAGGACATCGAGAACGGAAAGAAAGGGTTTGCAAATGCATCAGACTATGTAGAGACTTGAGATGACTCGGACAGCATAACGGCTGTAAATGCTCAAAAAGATTTGAGACATCCTGCAAAAATGGTGGCATGACCACTCAGAATCATAATATCAAGGTTCCGAGAACAACTATGAACACACGGAAGTAGTAGAAACTGAACTGGGGCTTGAATCCATCATTCCTATGAGTCTATGGATTAGTAACACGTCATCCTAATAGATAGATCAGAAGGCCTAGTTCTTAATCCCCGTCGAAGAGAAGAGGCTGACTCAGATCAGAAGGGCATAAGGTAAAGGAGTAAAAAGAGCCTTACGTTCCCTTCCACAATCAATTCCCTTACATAACTAAAGCATTTGTAGACACAACTTCGACCAGTTTGGCTTGGTAATCCTACAGGCAGTCAGGCTCTGATACCAACACTGTCAGGACCCCGATTCCAAGTCACATCGATCTAGCCGGTAACACCTCATATCACTTTGTGACCTCATGCACGGTATCCCATGGGTGTCGCCTTACCATGGCCCGGGACCGTTTGCGCCTTTTGGCTCACGTATATGACAGTGTCGCTAGCATCCATATGATAGAGAACCCGGGCCGACATGGACAGTAGTGAACCCAAAGCGGCACAGACCTATGGAGACAGGCATATATGAACCACATCGAGCATGTCGGTCATCAGCGAGTGATTCCGGCCTGTAGCACTGGGCTAACAGGACTCCGGGGAACCCGGGCTATAGCAGGCTAGGCAGGACTCCGGATATCACAGCATGACATTTCCCTGAAGGGACAGACATAGGAACGAAGTGAAACACATGCCGGCCAGTCAAGTGTCCTGAGCGGTAGTGCTGGGCTAGCAGGACTCCGGTGAACCGGGCTGTAGCGGACTACTATGGCTCATGGAATCACTAGACTACATTTCCCCATAAGAGAGGCTGCCAAGGATAAACAACTAGGTTGTCGGATCCCACACATACCAAGCATTTCAATCATACACACAATATGCTCGATATGTGTAAATAAAACATGGCATCACAACATAACTATACAACTCAAGTATTTATTCATTAGGCTCCGAGGAGCGAGATATTAAAAACATGGGTCTCATGACCCAACAATCATAGCATACAATGCAAAGCACATGCGGAAGCTTAACATGTCTGAATACAGACATCTACAAATGAAAAAGGCTAAGAAGCCTGACTATCTACCAGATCCTGCCGAGGGCACAAGATCGTAGCTGAGGTATCAAGCTAAACGTCGAAGTCCATGCGAAACTACTAGCGAGACTGAAATCTCTCTGCAAAACATAAATTAAGAAAACGTGAGTACAAAGGTACTCAGCAAGACTTACATCAGAACTAGCTACATATGCATCGGTATCAACAAGGGGGGTTGGTGGAGTTTAACTGCAGCAAGCCAGCTTTGACTCAGTGGCTATCTGAACTACGACTGCAAGCAACTCTTTTGAGGTGGCGCACATGAGTCCACATATTCACCATTCAATACACCACTATGGATCCGCTCTCGTCTCCCCATGAGAAGGCCATCCATAGCACTCACCCTTACCTTGCGAGTTTTAGAGTATCCACTTTCACTTGTCTATGAACTGTTATAGGCAACCCAGAAGTCCTTTACCGCGGACACGGCTATTCGATTAGATCATTTATGACCCTGCAGGGGTGCACTTCGTCACACATGTTTCCGCCACTTAGCGTCTGCACACGACATGTGCTCGGCAGACTTCAAGCGAAAGCCGACGTGGGTGTAGACCATGACCTGACTAACCACACAAGTCTCTAGTCCAGGTTTATCACCTATTCGGGTTCCATCCGCGAGGAGATCCGGCCGGAGTTTCGCTCACAGCCCCAAACGATGTGTGCAGGGTTCCCGAGACACCAAATGGGCGCCCGGTACACCGTGCCACAGTGTATCTACCGCATCATAGCCCACCCCTAGGGTCAGCGCTACGCACGACCGCCAACACATATCCTATAAACACCAGAAACTAATTGCAACTCCTGGACAGAGGACGAGAGGAGTCAGTAAGTCGAGCGGGGTCATATTTCAGGGCCCAACGTGTGGTAGTAGCTGTTTCATGGATCACAAACACAGAACTCAGTTCCTGAGGACGGTTTCAATGAGACAACCCACCATGTACTCCTACATGGCCTCTCACCGCTACCTTTACCAAAACGTGTTCACACACTTAGCTCACACACAGTAGGACATGTTTACACACCTCCAATCCATCCCCGATGGATCAGACCTGACTCAACTCTAGGCAGTAGCAGGCATGACAAACAAGCATGAATGAGTAGGCACATCAGGGCTCAAACAACTCCTACTCATGCTAGTGGGTTTCATCTATTTACTGTGGCAATGACAGGTCATGCAAAGGAAAGGGGTTCAACTACCGCAACAAGTAATAGATGATCGTTGTTGTCCTAATGCAGTAAAAGAGAGCAGGAGCGAGAGAGGGGGGGTTGTATCGGAATGAACAAGGGGGTTTTGCTTTCCTGGCACTTCTGAAGATAACATTGAGTCTTCATCAGTGTCAACGATCACAGCGTCAGTACATCGTCTATCGAGAGGGGACATTTACCGAGAAACAAGGAAGAACACAATCAATGTGATGCAACAATATGATGCATGATCATGACATGGCAATATGCTGTTGATTGAGCTAATGCAACTAACAACAAGTTAAATGGAGTTGGTTTGAACACTAGGTTCAAATTCAAATTCAAACTATGAATTCAAATAGTGTATTATCATGTTTTGGACTAAACAGTGAGGTTAAGTTGTTCAAACATGCATGAAAATGCCATAAACAGATTCCTTGAATTTTTCTGATAATTTTACATATATAATTTATTTTATTTTGAGTTACGGTTGAATTTCTATGAATTTTAGAAGTTAGCACTATTTTCTGGAATTTCCTGAATAATTTTAAATCCAGAAAATTATTAACTGCGTCAGCCTGACGTCGGGGTGACGTCAGCAGGTCAAAGGAATGGTCCAGGTCAACTCTAACATGTGGGTCCCGCGTGTTAGGGTCATTAGTTTAACTAATTTAAGTTAATTCTAATCCTGGTTCATTAGTGGCCACGGGCCCACGCGTCAGTGAGCAAGGGGGGTTAATTAGGGCGTGATTAGCCCCTATTGACGGCGCCACGTCGGCCACCGGCGATGACAGGCCGCAGCGGTGCCCGCTTTGGGTTTGCTCTACGGGCCACCGTTCGACGCGCGGAAGGGTGCGTTTGAAAGAGGGGAGAGAGACGCAACCGTTGGTGGCCGTGGTTCGAGCGGGGATGGACGGAGTCAACGACAGCGACCGAAACGGCGGCGGCCGGAGCACGGGCTCGACGGATTCGTCGCTACGGTGCATCAGGGAGCAAATGGAGAGGCTGGGCAGCACCGGCTAGACATGGGGAGCAATAAGAGCAGCACGGTGAGGCCAGGGGAGCACGGAGGCTATGCGTGCAGCAGCAATGGCGGACAGCGGCTCCGGTGCTCGTGGGGAACGGCGCTACGGCGTGACAATGGGACAATGGAGAGGGGGGTTCGAGGGAGAGGCTTACGGCGGTTGCAGCGGTGTGGATGGCAAGCTCGGCGGAGGCCTGGAGCGGTCGGGGCGGCGAGATGGATCTCCGGTGACCGAGGAGGAAGAAGGGGTCGGGGACGGTGAGGCGAGGCACGTCCGCTCGCGCGGCTTGACGGAGACGATGTAGAGGTCGTCGGAGGAGCTCCTTGGCGCGTCGGGGAGGCGAGGGGAGCATGGTGGCTGCGAGCTTCACGGTGGCGAGCGCTCAGCAGCGTCGGCCATGGTGATCAGAGGAGAGGGAGAGAGGGCAGAGGGGGAGAGTGAGACGTCCAGGGGTTCGGGGCGGCGCCGAAGAGAAGGCCTGAGGCGTCGCGGTGGCCTCGATGACGCAGGCGAGCAGGGAAGTGCATGGCGCCGCGGGCGCGCGTGCGTTGTCTCCCTCCTCTGCCTATTGGCAGACGTAGGTGATGACTGGCGCGGCCAGATGGGCCGGGCCGTGCTGGGCCTAGCCAGGTAAGCAGCAGGTAAAACCCTCTCTCTCTCTCTCTTTCTGTTTTATCTAATTTTGTTCTGTTTTCTATTTTGCAGGTTTGTTTTGAATTTGGTTTTGAAGCCAAATCGATTTTGTTGCTTCTGGAAATATTTTTAGAAGCTAAAGGAATTAAACCAAAGCTCCACAAAAATATTTCAGAATTATTGGACCTATATTCATTTAATAGTAAATATAAATCCAATTCAAATAGCTATTGATTTAATTCAAATGCCCAAAATAAATGTTTCTGAGACACCAAGATTATTGGTTTGGATTTTACCCCTTGCCAATATTTCCAGAGAATAGCAGGAACATTTTCTTGGACTTATTTGAAGCAATTTTATCTTGATCATTTTTAAAGGGATTCTGAGGCTTTGAAAATTCCTCAATTCAAATTTCATTTGAATTTAAACATGATGCAACCACCAAGCTAGTCCAAGGCCAAAGTAGGGCTAGGGATGTGACACCATGTGTCCTCGGGAGCGCTTTTCCTATTATAAGAGTTTGTTCCGGCTTGTCCTTTGCTACAAAAGGATTGGGCCACCTTGCTGCACTTTATTTACTTTTGTTACTTGTTGCTCGTTACAACCTATCTTATCACAAAACTATCTGTTACCACTTATTTCAGTACTTGCAGAGAATACCTTGCTGAAAACTGCTTATCATTTCCTTCTGCTCCTCGTTGGGTTCGACACTCTTACTTATCGAAAGGACTATGATAGATCCCCTATAGTTGTGGGTCATCAGGCTCCGCCGTGCCCGAAGCTACGAAGAGCTCCTACTACCCCTTCTTCATGGGCAGCATCGCCGCCGGCCTCGTTCCCCCCTTCTCCGACTTCTTCTACGCGGTCCTCCAGCACTACGGGTTATAGGCTCTTCATCTCCATCCCAACTCCGTTCTTCTCTTGTCCAGCTTTGTCTTCTACTATGTGGCGTGTGTCGGGGTGATGCCGTCCGTGGCATTGCTGCGCCACTTCTTCTACCTCCGGATCAAGGAAGGCCACACCAAGGGGTGTGCCAACTTCATCACGGCCGGCAAGGCCAATGCGATTTCGAAGACCGGGAAGAAGGCCGATGGCTTCAGGAGCAAGTGGGTTATGATGGATGCCAAGTGTGTCCACCCATGGCTGAAGCTGCCGACGCGATGCCCTGCCCTGATGAGGGGTGCTCCTGCACGAAGCTTACTGACGAGTGGGCTAAGCTGGTGTTGGAGAATATGAACGCTGACCTGAGACCGGGCAGTGCGAAGGCAGCGAAACTGACGTGGGCCATGCTCCTGAAGGAATTCTTGGCACAGCGGGTGGCTCCTCTCCTGGCGTGCACGCCCCCTGTGGACGCTTATGGATGGAAAAGACAAGCTCCACTTGAGCCCGAAGGCCTTGTCCGACGAGGAGCTGGCAGTGGTCCTCCGTCTACTGGTCGAAGATGACCAAGAGTATCCGCCGAATCCCCAAGCTCCCTTGTTCCTCCGGAAGGACGGGGCGCAAGTCATGGCTGCCATGCCCACCTTTGACGGGTGCAGCCTGGTGCCGCCGGTGCCTTCCGAGGTCCCTGTGGCGACGATGAGGGTGGACATATCTTCTGGTGAGTCCCGCAGTGACAGAGAGGAGGAGGAGGAGGAGGAGGAGGATGAGGAGTGCGACCTAGTGGCAGCCCCCGAGGAGATGGGGGAGACCTCCCCCTTGCGCAAGGCCGACATCCTCTGCCTTTTGCCTAACGATGATGGCAAGGACAATATCCTCCCGTAGAAGGGGGAGCCTCCCGTGGTTCCGACGAAAAGCAGGTCAGCACTACTTTCCCGGGACGACGCTCCTGCCTCACTGTCGCCTGGAGCTGCTTCCGGCCCAGCTGCTGCCCCTGCTTCTGCTCCCGGAGCTGGCACGCCCACGCCTCGGGTCGCGAAGCTCTCCGGCTTCAAGCTCCCGAAGCGGAGGGACTATGCCATGGTGGACCAGTAAGTGTTCTCGTCCCGACTTGCTCTTGCTTCTGATGCTTGCTTCTGACTCTTCTTCTTCGTTGTACAACTAGGCTTGCGGCGACGAGGAGAAGGGAGGGCGAGGTGGTACCGCTTGAGCCCAGATCGCGTCCCACGGCCGCACCCTTCTCCATGAGTGAAGGTGGAGACGGTGCTCGTGCTTCTTCAGCCCGATCATTCTCGCGAGGCTGGGTGGAGCATCCTTAGGAGAAGTCAGCCCCCGAGACCCCGCTGGTCCCGGAGGTGCCAACGTCCGGCTCAGGTGCTGGGGTCCTAGAGGTTCAGGAGCCTCCTGCCTCCCAGGCCATGGTGACGGCGACGCCTCTTCCTCCTCCTTCTACCGTGTTGCTAACCCCAGGTTCCTCCGCTTCTCCTGACGTCCTAGAGCGGGCCCTTTCTAAGATGGCCCGGCTGCGAGAAGATCTTTAGGGCGCCGAACCCCTCCTGGCGGCTGGGTGCCTGGAGCTGGTCTCTGGCTGGCTTCATTCCGACATGTCCGTTCGGGCGGCGCTGAGCCAGGCCGCAGCAACCTCCGAGGAGGAGAAGCGAGCCGCAGCTCAGGCAGCAGTACGTCACGAGGTGGCGCTGGATGACGTCGAGTCCACCCAAGGTTGTTGCCGGGTGCTGGATGCCGAGCTAAAGACCCTGCGTGAAGAGCATGCAGAAGATGCTCGTGGCCGTAAGGCGGAGGAAGAGAGTATGAAGGCCCGGGAGGACACCATCAAGGATCACGACGCCGAGCCGGAGCAGTTGGTGCAGGCCGCTGGGCGCGGCCGGCCGGAGGAGCTGGAGCGAAACGCGCAGGCGGAGAAAGCTGAACTTGACGCCAAGGCGAAGGTTCTGGCCAAGGACCGCGTAGCCTTCACGCTCCTCGAGAAGAGGTCTCACGAGGCTCTGAAGACACTTTATGAGAAGGGCTTGGAGAAGCCACTGGCCACCGATGAGGACGGCCCCGCCCAGTTGCTTCCCTACTTCGTCGAGGCGCTTGAGGAAGTCGTGAGCGGCATCGGCCCCATGGCAGAGGAAGAGGCTCCCATCCTTTCTTCAGCCGCGCTGACGCGCGTATTCAGCCACCTCCATCTTCGCGATCCTGCCGCTCGCCTTGACGAGCTGCTGGAGCCTGTGGACGGGGAGCGCTACGCAGCTGCCGCCGCAGCCATGAAGGGTCAGGTGGAGGCCCTGATGCAGAAGTTCCGCACCTTCGCCCCCGCGCCTTTGACCGGCGGTACAGGTGAAGGCGACGCCACCCAGGAGGGGCCGCCTCTTGCTGGCGCCGGCGGTGTCCGGGGATGACTTGCTTGCGGCTCCTTTCCTGTTTAAACTCCTGCAGCATGTACCGTGCCTTGTGGAGGCGTTTAAAATTGTTTTTGATACTCGGAGAACAATATGTCTTGTAATATTTGCTTTGAGATTTTGATATTTCCTTCCCATTTGCTTTACGTTCTACGTCGGCAGAGCCCGACCCCGCGGATACCTCAGCCGCCATTAGGCCGACCGGATCACCAGGACGGACGAAGGAGTGAGGGGCTACGTGGTTAGTTAGGCTCCTGAGTCGCGATGCTCAGGAGTCCCCCTCGATGCGCAAACAGCTTGTGGAAAGGAGATGCAAGGGTAGGTCTAGTGTTCTACGTCGGCAGGGCCCGACCCCACGCATACCTCAGCCGCCATTGCGCCGACCAGATCACCAGGACGGACCAAGGAGTGAGGGGCTACGTCGTCAGTTAAGCTTCTGAGTCACCATGCTCAGGAGTCCCCCTTGATGTTCAAACGACCTTCGTACCTTCGCTCCGCTTGGGAGGGCGTGCGATGACCAGGTCTGAGGGACCTAGCGGGGTGGCATACGCTTGGGCGTGGCCCGAGCGCAGCCCCCGTGCCCAGCCCCCTTGCGCGACTCTCTTGAGGGGAGGTGTTGCGATGAGGCCAGACACCAAGCCCGGAGGATCCCTGAGGTTGGTATGGCCATGAGGCCCCCCTTAGTTGTTTATCACCAGGACGGACCATGGCGCTTCTGCACTTGCACGGGCATATCCGCACCTCGGCAGTGTTGACTGCCAGCATGGAGCATGGTGCCTCCACTGGTACGTGGGAGGGGACTCCCTACTGCGGAGAGCCCCTGGGCCTTGTACAGCCTCACCCTGACACGTGGCTTGCACGGCAGGGCGGGAGGAGGTGTATCTGGGCACTCGTGAGCCAGCGCGGGACTCACAAGGCCCTACCTCAAGGCGGGTTGTGCCTAGTCTTGGTTCTCGATGGCTGTGTCGGTCCTGCGAGATGGTTAGACAACCTGCGCCAAAAGGATTTCCTGAGGCTATCACACGAGAAGGCCAAGAACCAACAAGCCCAGGAGGTGACGTGAACGGGGCCGGCCCGCCAGACAAAGCTCAGCCGTTAGACTTATCGACGCTGCAGGGACGGGCCCGAGCATAGACGCCGTGCCTAGCCTTCTAATGTGAAGGATCCTGAAGAAAGACAATTGGCACGCGGCTCCCTTGGTGGGTGACAATCAAGCAGGTGATAACCATAGATAGATTATGCATGAGAAGCAAACTGGCTCAGGTAAACACAGGAACGATACATGCCACTAGGTCAGACCCGAGTGGCTTGGGGATGATGCAGCCCGAGGGGCGCCCCGGCAAGGTGAACTGAAGATGCAAGCGGATACATGCCATAGGGACGGGCCCACGTGGCCTAGGATGATGCAGCCTAAGGGGCACTCCCAGCTAAATGAACTTGGAAAGATGTCACCTGGTTTGGTTGCCAAAGGAGTGTTGGGGTAGCTGAAGACGCGTAGCGAAGAAGTCGCCCCTCACGAGCCGCCGGGGCCCCGAGCCTCGGGAGGCTCTGGAGGCTCGGGTGGCCTCTGGAGGATCGTCTCCATCTCCGCCAGGACTATGTGATGCCTATCCACCTAACCCACCACGACGCTCCGCAGGTTGCGCTGGAAAAGCAGCAGCCACGCTCGGCAGGCCGAACGACATGCGAACGAGGCTGTGAGGTGGACCCTCGCAGCATCCAACATGCGAAGGCCAGAAGGACTCCTGAGAGGCGGCCCGGTTCAGCCCTGGGATGTCGATGCAGACATGCAGCTCACCACCCTTGTCTAGGTGGGGAGCAACGCTAGGTGGGCGATGGTCGTCACGTATTGCTCTTGCTTCCTGAAGCTCTTGAGATGCCTTGTCGATGAACTCCTGAGCGCGAGGCACTCTTCGCCCGGTGTCCTCCTAAGGGAAACGTGTCGCGAAGCATGCCTCCACGTGGTGCCCGAGCGCCTCCCTCATGATGCTCCAGGTCTGAGGCCCTCCAGAAGAGAGCCCCCGAGCCCTACCCGAGGACGGCATTGGGCGTGCCTCCCTATGCGAGGGAGAGAGGCGCCCCAGGCGCGGGCGTGATCCTGAAGTGGTGCCACCGGAGGTGCCACTCCCTTGGGGTCCAGTGTGGAGCAGCAGCTTCTTCTTCTTGGGGTTGGCCTCAGGAGCGTACTGCGCTGCGTTGCTGTTGGGGTCTTCGAGTGATGCAGCTTGGAAGGTGTGCTCGAGGAAGCACACGGCGTCTCTTTCTTCACAGGGGATGGTGATGATTCTGCCACTTCCGGGCATCTTGATGATGTTGTAGCCATGGTGGGCGACTGCAATGAATTTGGCCAGTGCTGGGTACCCGAGGATGGCATTGTACAGTAGACGGATGTGGGCGATATTGAAGTCGATGAGCTCGGTGTGCAAGTTGTCACGTTGACCGAAGGTGACAGGGAGACGAACTTGCCCTATCAGGGTGGTAGAGCCGCCATTCACTCCTGAGAAAGGCTTGGTAGGCTGGAGCTGATCGTATGAGGGTCTTGGTGACTTGGACATTGCTGATGTTGGGGAACGTAGAAATTTCAAAAAAAAATCCTACACACACACAGGATCATGGTGATGCATAGCAACGAGAGGGGAGAGTGTGTCCACGTACCCTCGTAGACCGAATGCGGAAGCGTTAGTACAACGCGGTTCATGTAGTCGTACGTCTTCACAATCCGACCAATCCAAGTACCGAATGCACGGCACCTCCGTGTTCAGCACACGTTCAACTCGATGACGTCCCACGAGCTCCGATCCAGCAAGCTTCAGAGGAGAGTTTCGCCAGCACGACGGCGTGGGGACGGTGATGATGACGCTACCGACACAGGGCTTCGGCTAAGCACCGCTACGATATGATCGAGGTCGATTATGGTGGAGGGGGTGATGAAGCTATGTACCTAGGGTAGGGCATGGACCTATCCTAAGAGCCCTACCCAAGGACATCCCTAGAAGAAGTCACCTTTCAATCGACTTGAAGGTATCCCACTCAACGGATTCAAGACGCTCGACCAGGGAGCTATCACTCGACCACGAAGCCAACCACTCGACTGACAGGAGATCTAATGTAACTCCGCAAGCAAACGGTCGGCCATTAAGTAGTCTTTATGGTCATCATAGCACTTTATTAGGGGCGTTACCAGTAACGCCCAGTCTTAATGTATTTTAACCCTGCATTACTGACGGCAGGAGGGGTCTGGCAAACTCTATATAAGCCAGCCCCTCCTCAATAGCAAGGGTTCGCACCCCTGTTATTCACACACCTATAATCCAATCGACCGCCTCCGGGCACCAAGATGTAGGGCCTGAACTCGTACATCCTGGTGTGTTTACAACTTCTCCATAGCTGAGATCTAGCCTCTCCATACACACCCCCTACATCACTGTCAGAGTTAGAACCACGACAGTTGGCGCCCACCATGGGGCAGGAGTCTTAGCGCCTTGTTGCTGAAGTTGCGATTTTTCCGATCCCTTTGATCATGTTTTCGTGCAGAGATTTGGTGGAGGGCCGCGAGATCCGTCTCGACGCGCTCATGTTCATCACTGACGACTCCACTTGGCTTCAGGAGGCTCCACTTGACATCGACGCGCTCCCCGTCCGCGGTGCGACGCACTTCCACGCATGTGTTCGTGGTGTCCTCCTGCGGCAGCCGTCGACCCAGTATCGGTCGGCTCCCGTGTCATCTTCCCGCCCTGTCTCCCACCGGCGCAAGCGCTCCGGTCGCTCGAGACTTTAGAGGTGGGTGAGGCATGCCGTGGCTCGCCAGTGGGCAGCCCCACAAGTCGCGGCAATCGAGCCCGACGAATCCCTCTACGGCATGTTCGACTAGCTCCGCGGAGACCACATCCGAGTGCGACAGCAGCGACCCAGCGCCTGAGGTTCTGGCGGTTGATGGAACACAAAGTCCTCCCGGTTTCCTTCGCACCGATGGAGGCACGGGTGGGGGCGACCCGTCGCATCCCCATGATGAGTATCTCCCTGAACCTCTCACGTCATTACAGCGAGAGGAGCTTCGTCGCCGGAACATGGACGCACTCCACACTCCTATCATCGGAGAAACCCCCGAGGACCGGGCCTTGGAGGACGCGCGCTTGGCTAACTTGGCCGAGCGCACTCGACTGGAGAATCTCCAGCGAATACTCAACGAACAAGCGCATCAGCGAGCTCCCGAGTCCAGTCGACGTCAGCTCTTCCCGCCGACACAGGTATATCGAACCCCAGTTCAGAATTTGGCCGCCGCGGCCCGTATAGCAGAATCGATTCAGCCCTCCCAGTCAGAGGCTAGCAGGGGCTTGTTGCAGATCAGAGCGTTGCTCCGGGCGGCGGGAAACCCGAATTCCGCTGTTTCTCAGTCGCGGAATAGGATCCACAGTCGATCCATTGCAACGGATACAGTCCAGTCGGCTCACAGCCCAAGATCGCCCCCGAGGCGTGAGGGGCGTGGAGACCGGCATGATCAGTACAGAAGAAATGAGCAGTATGATCACCGATTCGATCGTGATGATCGACGTCGAGTGCCAACCCCTCCGCCGAGGAGTGGATCAGATGCGCCTCTACAGCGAGATGACAGACGCCCTCATAGTGTTGCACGAAGAATTCCAGTCGACCCCATGACCCAGGCTTTGATGCGAGATCCATCCTCGTTCAAGGTTTGGTTGACAGGAACAGAGCTCACCGAGAAGGCCATGACAGAGATGCGCCTGCCAGCAGCAGAGTACATGTTTCAGGGCCAGAGTGTTTCAGTCGAGCCATCAGAGCCGCAGTGATTCCTCCCAACTTCAGGTTGGTGACTGGAGTCCGCAAGTTCACCGGTGAGTCTAAACCTGACACTTGGCTCGAAGATTACCGAGTGGCTGTACAGATTGGCGGTGACAATGATGAGGTGGCTATGAAGCATTTGCCTCTCATGTTAGAGGGCTCAGCCAGAGCATGGCTAAATCAGTTAGCACCCAACAACATCTACACTTGGGAGGACCTCTCCCGAGTGTTTGTCACAACCTTTGAGGGAACATGCAAGCGACCCGCAGGCCTTACAGAATTGCGGTCTTGCGTGCAAAAACCGAATGAAACTCTAAGGGATTACATCCAGAGGTGGATCACATTGCATCACACAGTTGAGAATGTACCAGATCACCAAGCAGTTTGTGCCTTTAAAGAAGGCATTAAGTATAGAGAATTGAATCTAAAGTTCGGTCGAACTGGAGAAATGTCTGTGAATCAGATGATGGAGATTGCCACCAAATACGCTAATGGTGAAGACAAAGATAGACTCCGGAGTGGCAAGCACAAGGCAGTCGCCCAAGAAACCGGAGGAAATTCCAGTCGGAAACAGAAGCGGAAGGCCGAGCCAGTCGCCCCTAGGGAGGCCCTGGCCATAACCCAGGGAAAATTCAAGGGAAAACCCAAGGGGTCCTGGAACCCCAAGAAAGTCAAGGATCAAGATGGAAATAATGTTTTGGATCTGCCATGTCACATCCACACCAAGAAAGATGAAGAGGGTAATCTTATTTACCCAAAGCATACCACTCGACAATGCCGACTCCTGATCCAGCAGTTTCAGGGCAAGTAGTCCAAAGATAAGGAAAAAGAGTCGGACAGAGTTGAGGACAAGGAAGATAGTGACGATGGATACCCCCAAGTCTATTCCACCCTGATGATTTTTGCTGATGTCGAAAGCAAAAGTCGACTGAAAGTCATTAACCGTGAGGTGAATATGGTTGCTCCGGCAACACCCAGTTATCTAAAGTGGTCTCAGACTACCATCACATTCGACCAGTCTGATCACCCTACGCACATTGCCACCCCAGGGAGGCAAGCTTTGGTGGTCGACCCAGTTGTCGAAGGCACTCGACTGACCAAAGTCCTGATGGATGGTGGGAGTGGCCTGAACATACTGTATGCAGAAACATTGAAAGGGATGGGCATTCTGATGTCTAGGCTTAGTACCAGTAACATGAGCTTCCACGGAGTCATTCCCGGGAAGAAAGCCGAATCACTCGGCCAGATTGCTCTTGATGTGGTTTTCGGTGATTCAAAGAATTACCGAAAGGAAAAGTTGATATTCGAGGTTGTGGACTTCCAAAGTGCTTATCATGCCATTTTGGGTAGGCCAACTTATGCGCGCTTCATGGCTCGACCATGTTACGTGTATCTCAAACTAAAGATGCCTGGCCCCAGAGGTGTGATCACTATTACAGGAAATCGAAAGAAAGCAGAAGAGTGTTTTCAGAAAGGCTCAAAGATCGCTGATGCTCAGATGGCAGTGGTCGAGCTGCAAGAGTGCCAAAAGACTGCCGATCCGAGTGAATTGCTACGAGCCAAGAAGCCTGCTTCAGAATCAGCTTTTCAGTCGTCCATTCAAACAAAGCCAGCCCACATTCACCCGACCAACCCCAATGCTGCCCTGACTCACATCTCAATGACGCTCGACTCCAAATAGGAAGAAGTGCTTGTCCAGCTCCTCCGTGAGAACTGGGACATCTTCGCATGGAGGCCCTCTGACATGCCTGGAGTTCCCAGGGAGCTGGCTGAGCACCGTCTACGAGTCGACCCAAAATTCAAGCCTATGAAAGAACACCTTCGACGGTCCGCCGTCCAGAAGAGGAAAGCTATTGGCGAGGAGGCGGCTCGGCTCTTAGCAGCGGAGTTCATCGGAGAGTTTACCACTCCGAGTGGCTCGCCAATGTTGTCATGGTCCCCAAGAAGGACAAGTCACTTCGCATGTGCATTGATTTCAAACATATCAATCGGGCCTGCCCGAAAGATCATTTTCCTCTCCCTCGCATCGACCAAATAGTCGACTCGACTGCGGGGTGCGAGCGATTGTCTTTTCTAGACGCCTATTCCGGGTACCATCATATCCGTCTATATGGACCCGACGAGATCAAAACGGCTTTCATCACTCCATTCCGATGCTTCTGTTACGTCACCATGCCGTTCGGCCTCAAGAATGCTGGAGCCACGTTCATGAGGATGATTCAGAAGTGTTTACTCACTCAAATCAGTCGGAATGTGGAGGCATACATGGATGATATTGTGGTCAAGTCACGGAAAAGTTCCGACCTGCGGACTGACCTTGCTGAAACCTTTGCCAACCTCAGGAGGTATGATATCAAACTAAATCCATTAAAGTGCACATTCAGAGTTCCAGGTGGAAAGTTACTCGGTTTTCTCATTTCCGAATGGGGGATCGACGCCAATCCTGAAAAAGTTGGCACCATACTCCGGATGAAGCGTCATGTGCGTGTGCACGATGTCCAAAAGCTTACAGGCTGCTTGGCCGCTCTAAGTCGATTGATTTCTCGTCTCGGTGAAAAGGCGTTGCCTCTTTACTGACTGATGAAGAAGTCTGACAAGTTTGAGTGGACTCCAGAAGCTGATGCAGCATTTGCAGAGCTCAAAGCTCTGCTCTCCACCCAGCCAGTGCTTGCTGCCCCAATCAGTAAAGAGCCTCTACTGCTTTACATTGCAGCCACAGGACAAGTTGTCAGTACAGTACTTACGGTCGAGCAGGAAGAAGAAGGAAAGGCCTTCAGAGTTCAGCGCCCAGTATATTTTGTGTCTGAAGTTTTGACCCCTTCAAAACAAAGATATCCTCATTACCAGAAGCTTGTATATGGGATTTATATGACCACGAAGAAGGTTGCTCATTACTTCTCTGACCACTCCATTACAGTCGTGAGCGACGCCCCACTGTCAGAGATTCTGCACAATAGAGATGCAACCAGTCGAGTGGCAAAGTGGGTGATTGAACTCCTTCCCCTAGATATTAAGTTTGAAGCAAAGAAGGGTATCAAGTCCCAAGCAATCGCAGATTTCGTCGCCGAGTGGATTGAACAGCAACTTCCGACTCAAATTCACTCGGAGCACTGGACCATGTTCTTCGATGGATCTAAGATGCTAAATGGTTCCGGTGCTGGCGTAGTATTAGTCTCCCCCCGAGGAGATAAGCTCAGATACGTCCTCCAGATTCACTTCGATTCCTCCAATAATGAAGCAGAATATGAAGCACTTTTGTATGGGTTGCGCATGGCCATTTCACTCGGCGTCTGTCGCCTCATGGTCTATGGTGACTCAGATTTGGTGGTCAATCAGGTGATGAAGGAGTGGGACGTCAGAAGTCCGGCAATGACTGGTTATTGCAATGCAGTGAGAAAGTTAGAAAAGAAATTTAAGGGGTTAGAGCTTCATCACATCCCCCGGCTGAAAAATCAAGTGGCAGACGATTTGGCAAAGATAGGTTCCAAGAGAGAAGCCATTCCCAGCAACATGTTCCTGGAGCACATCCATTCACCATCAGTCCAAGAAGATCCTTTTACAGAAGAAGCCCTGCAGCCGAAAAGTGCCATAGATCCGACTGAAGTCGAAGTTCCTGCTGTGGTCGACCTAATCATGCAAGTCTTGGCAATCACTCCCGACTGGACGATACCGTACATCACGTATATCCTGAGGAAAGAACTGCCGGAGGACGAGGAAGAGGCTCGACAGATCGTCCGTCGATCCAAGGCCTTCATAGTCATAAAGGGACAGTTATATAGAGAAAGCGCGACTGGAATCAGTCAGAAGTGCATAACACCAGAAGAAGGTCAGATAATCCTTGACGATATCCACTCGGGAACCTGTGGTCATCATGCGTCTCCTTGGACCATTGTGGCTAAAGCATACCGAGAGGGATTTTACTGGCCAAGAGCAAATTAAATGGCAAAGGAGATAGTCGACAAGTGTGGAGGGTGCCAGTTCTACTCCAACATGTCACACAAGCCTGCATCAGCCCTGAAGACCATTCCACTCGTCTGGCCCTTTGCTGTTTGGGGACTGGACATGGTTGGTACACTGAGAACAGGCAGGAGCGGTTTCACACATGTGCTTGTGGCAGTCGATAAGTTTGCCAAATGGATTGACGCTAAGCCTATCAAGAATCTTGATGCTTGCACTGCTATCAGTTTCGTCAGGGGGATAACATTCAGATATGGAGTCCTGCATAGCATCATCACTGACAATGGGTCAAACTTTGATTCGGACAAGTTCAGAGCTTTTTGCGCCTCTCAAGGCACATGAGTCAACTACGCATCGGTCGCCCACCCCCAGTCGAACGGACAAGATGAAAGGGAAAATGGTTTGATTCTCAAAGGACTAAAGCCCCGGCTGATGCGTGATCTCAAGCACGCAGCGGGCGCATGGGTCGACGAGCTTCCGTCAGTTCTGTGGGGATTGAGGACCACCCCAAATCGGTCGACTGGAAGAACTCCGTTCTTTCTGGTTTACGGAGCCGAAGCAGTCCTGCCAAGCGATCTACTTCACAATGCACCCGAGTCGAACTTTACACCGAAGATGAACCAGAACAAGCCCGACAAGATGTAGTCGACCTCCTGGAAGAAGAAAGAGAAATGGCTATGATCCGATCGACCATTTACCAGCAAGACTTGCGTCGATTCCATGCCAGAAATGTGAAGAGTCGAGCCTTCCAAGAAGGGGATTTGGTCCTCCGAGTGGATCAACAGAAACCACACATGCTCGCCCCTACTTGGGAAGGCCCCTTCATCGTCACCAGAGTCCTCCACAATGGAGCATATCACCTTTACAATATCGTTCGCCAGATCGATGAGCCACGAGCTTGGAATGCGGAACTGCTCCGCCCCTTTTACACTTGAATTCTCACTCGGATGAGATGTAATAAGAAAAACTTCTGCAGTTCATTTTTATCAAAGACAAAAGTGTCCCAATAATTGCTGTCACTTTTGTTTGCGTACGAAATCCCCAAGTGGGTGACTTAGCTGCGAATCCGTTTCGCCTAAGTTTGTGAAAAAAATCCCACCGAGTGGAGACCAAACCTCCCATTCGGGGGCTTAGCTGCAGCCCAGTGCTTGCCTAAGTTTGAAAAAATCCTACCGAGTGGAGAGCAAACCTCCCACTCGGGGCATAGCTGCAGCCCAGTGCTCGCCTAAGTGTTTAAAAATCCTACCGAGTGGAGAGCAAACCTCCCACTCGGGGGCTTAGCTGCAGCCCAGTGCTCGCCTAAGTGTTTAAAAATCCTACCGAGTGAAGAGCAAACCTCCCACTCGGGGGCTTAGCTGCAGCCCAGTGCTCGCCTAAGTTTGAAAAAATCCTACCGAGTGGAGAGCAAACCTGCCACTCGGGGGCTTAGCTGCAATCCAGTGCTCGCCTAAGTTTGGAAAAATCCTACCGAGTGGAGAGCAAACCTCCCACTCGGAGGCTTAGCTGCAGCCCAGTGCTCGCCTAAGTTTGAAAAAATCCTACCGAGTGGAGAGCAAACCTCCCACTCGGGGGCTTAGCTGCAGCCCATTACTCGCCTAAGTTTGAAAAAATCCTACCGAGTGGAGAGCAAACCTCCCACTCGGGGGCTTAGCTGCAGCCCAGTGCTCGCATAAGTTTGAAAAAATCCTACCGAGTGGAGAGCAAACCTCCCACTCGGGGGCTTAGCTGCAGCCCAGTGCTTGCCTAAGTTTTTAAAAATCCTATCGAGTGGAGAGCAAACCTCCCACTCGGGGGCTTAGCTGCAGCCCAGTGCTTGCCTAAGTGTTTAAAAATCCTTCCGAGTGGAGAGCAAACCGCCCACTCGGGGGTTTAGCTGCAGCCCAGTGCTCGCCTAAGTTTGAAAAAATCCTACCGAGTGGAGAGCAAACCTCCCACTCGGGGGCTTAGCTGCAGCCCAGTGCTCGCCTAAGTGTTTAAAAATCCTACCAAGTGGAGAGCAAACCTCCCACTCGGCAGCTTAGCTGCAGCCCAGCACTCACCTTAGTGCGGAACACAACCCAATCCGCAAGGACAACGAGGCGCAAATCGACTGCTACCATCTCCTTCGGAGTTACACCACAAATGCAAGGTTATTCCGAGTGAAGATCAAGTTCCACTCGACGGATCAATCCATGAAGATATTCAACGAGAAATCAAGTTCAGATAAGGCCTAAAGGTCCCAGACCTCAGATCAAAGTACTCGAGCCCTTGGCTCGTCAGAGTTTAACGGTTACAAAATCCACTCGGCATTCTAAGGCAAATTTAAAGTGAAGCATAAAAGTTTTTCATTCCTCAAGCGGAGGACTGGAAGGGGCGATGAACTCGTCCAAGTCAATACCATCTGCAATACGAGTAGCAGCAGCGATGAAAGTCTCCATGATGTCTTGAAAACTATGCTTCCTGGTATTGGCAACTTGGATGGCGGCCAGCTTTTCTTCTCGCGCCTCCTTGCAATTGACGCGGACCAGAGACAGAGCGACATCAGCTCCACATCTAGCAGAAGATTTCTTCCATTCCGCCACTCGACCCGGGACTTCATTCAGTCGAACCATCAGGGACTCGAGGTCGTTCTGAAGCGTCGTTCCAGGCGAGAGTGATGTGTTGATCCGTGACATCACAACCTTCAGCCGAGCAAGATAGTCAACAACGCTGGTAACACGAGACTCCAGTCGGAGCACGTTCATAGCAGCCTCGTCCTTCATGAGAGAATTGGCGAGATCCAAGCCTGGCTCCACTCGACTGGTTTCTTCTTCGAAGCTCTGGCAGAATTCTGCAAACACGATTCAAGAATAAGACGGTGGCCTTACACGGGCTTGGTAACTGCAAGACAGCCGGGTCGGAGTAATTACCTTCGAGCATGACGAACAGCTTCTTGGCGAGTCCACCGAGATAAGCCTCCAGATTGTTTATCTTCCCCGCCAGCTCACCCGCCTTGTCATGCAGAACCATCTTGTCGTTCTTCAGTCGGCTGGACTCTTGATTAGCTGTCTCGAGAGCAGTTTTCAGTCTGGAGTTCTCCTGTTCAAGAGTTCTGACCGAAGCTAGTTTCTCTTCTGCAAGTTTCGTTTTGCTCAAGGCCTCCTTCCGTGGTTCGGCAAGATCTTGATCCTTCTTCTTCAGAGCTTCCTCCAGTTTATCTACAGAACGTCGAGTGAGCTCAACGTCAAGAACGGGCAAGAAAGAAAAAGTCACTCATCAAGAATGAGAAACTTCACCAGCCATACCTTTTGCTTCTTCTCGCGCCTTCTGCAGGTTTTGTTGAGCAAGCTTCAAGTCAAGGTTGAGCTGGATCTGTTTGTTCTCCAACTCAGTATAGAGAGCCACAAGTTCACAGGATTTCTACAAAAATCAGTCGACAGAGGTCCAAGATAAGTTGCTTCCGAATAACCAAGAGACAATGATGGCATTTCTAAGACTACAGTCGACTGCTAGCAGTCCACCGTAGTCTCGGAGACTACACCCAATGGGTGCACTCAGCGTGCCCCCACTGGTTTTGAAAAAAAAAGTCGAATGCCCGCAGTCGACCGGATACGGTTTCATTCGACATGGCCTCACCAAACCGAGTGAAGAAGAACTACAGCAACACAATATAAAGACTACAGTCGACTGCCAGCAGTCCACCGTAGTCTCGGGGACTACACCCAGTGGGTGCACTCAGCGTGCCCCCACTCGTCCAAGACTTAACGGACACACCAGTGGGTGTACAGATTTAAAGATCTTCAGAAAAAAGATTCTTCCGACAACATACCCTAACAGAACAAGCAGTGAATCGACTGACCTGGACGTTACTCTGAAGAGCTGAACTCGCGTCATAAGCTGCTTGGCTGGCTTCTCGAACCACCTTGACCTGCTCCATCATGATCCCTGCCTGGCTGCACCCACTTGGTCCTTAGGGACGTGGTGTGTGGCGAAGAGCGAAGGCGGATTTGCGGTCGACGTCGGGGGCCGCACACTCGTCAGAGGAATGGAGAAAGCCACAGAAGCCCGAGTGGTATCACCACCGTCTCGAGCTATGGCCTCAGGCGCCGGAGTGGATTGTGGGGTCTCGCCAGCCGACGCTTTCCTGTTTCGCCTCACTCTCGGTGGCACTTCATCGTCGTCGTCAGGGAGGTTAATAACATGAGGAGGAGCTACGAGAAAAATTCAATCGACCAGAGTTATGAGAAATCGTCAGTCGATTCAAGGCAGAACATCAGTAACCATACCAGGGTTGGAAGTAACAACATCTTCCATCTCCTGATCATCGTCCTTGGCGGAGATCTCAGAAGTAGTAGCACTGCAAATTTTGAAAGACAGTCAGTTGGCTTAGTGGATCGACCAAGGATCCGTCCACGGTCGACAAAGGAGAACAAGTTCTATCATTACCCAGAAATGGGGGGGACAGTCGTCCTCATCTTGGGCAGAGCCTTGGGTGGCTTGGACGGCGCCGCGCGAGGGTGCTTGGGAGATTTTTCAGTCGACGCTAGAGAAGAAGTCCGAGGGCACTTCAACGAATGCCCAACGGGAGCAGTCGCCTTACCACGTTCCCGCGCAGGGTCGTGTTTAAGCTTGGATCGCCTTTCCGAGCGGGGAGGTTCAGCTTCCTCCTCCTCCTCCTCTTCGCTGGAGTCGACGTCGTCGTCTCCCTCTCCTTCGCCGTTAGATTCCCACTCCCCCTGTTCGTCTCCGCTTTCTCCTCCGCTCGCCTCCCCTTCCTCGGCCTGCTCCTGTGCTCCATTGGGTGTCGAGTACATCTCTGTAGTTGCCTGGAGAACAACAGACAAGTCGAAAGTCAATCGACCGACTCAAAGAGAGCAAATAAAGAAAGCAAGATCTCAGTCGGGGACACAAGGTCAAACCTGGTCCACTTTAAATGAGTTGTCGAGCGGAGGGACCCTCCTGGCTCCTCGGGGGTTGTCTTTGTTCCCTATGATGCTCGACAACCACCCTTCTAGCATCTCGTCAGTGACCTCCTCTGGGTGAATCCGAGTGGTGTCCTCGAGACCCGAGTATAGCCACATCGGGTGGTCACGAGCCTGGAGTGGTTGGATGCGCCTCCGAAGGAAGACCTCCAGCAAGTCCATCCCGGTCACGCCCTCTCGGACAAGCTGAACCACTCGACCAACCAGCAGCTTGACTTGCGCCTTTTCCTCCGGCAGCACTTTTAGAGAGGCAGGCTTTTGAGCTCGGTCCAGAGAGAAAGGGGGACGCCCAGTCGACTGCCCTGGGGTCACCTTGTCATGGCAATAAAACCAGGTCGACTGCCAACCACGGACCGACTCGGGAAAAGTGATAGACGAAAAAGAACTTTTTCCCCTCATCAGGATCGCCAGGCCCCCGTACAGCTGGATCACTTGCGTTCGTTCGTCACTCGACTTGGCTTTCTTTACCGATTGGGAATGACAAGTGAAGATGTGTTTAAAGAGTCCCCAATGAGGGCGGCAACCCAAGAAACTTTCGCACAAGGAAATGAAAGCCGCAAGATACACGATGGAATTGGGAGTGAAATGGTGGAGCTGCGCTCCGAAGAAGTTCAAAAAGCTCCGGAAAAAAGGATGAGGAGGTAGAGAAAATCCACGATCGATATGAGTGGCGAGGAGGACGCACTCACCGTCACGAGGTTGGGGTTCGACTTCTCTCCCCGGGAGACGCGCAACTTCATGGGGAATGGCTCCCCCCTCGACCATGTCGTCAAGATCTTCCTGCCGAATCACCGATGGCATCCAGTCACCCTGGATCCAATCCCTGGGCAGAGCAGTCCTCGAGGAAGATCCGCCTTGAGCGGACTTCTTCCCCTTCCCCTGTACCGCCGCCATCTTCGTGCGCTCCAAAGCCGACGTCTTGTCCTTCACCATCATCGCCGGCGAGGCTCGAACGGACCTACGGTGCTAGGGTGAGGGAGGAGGTGGCAGAGGACCTTGCGGGGGGAGGAAGAAAGGCGAGAGCACACTTATGGGGAGCCCCGAGCCGGCAACTTATAAGGAACCGCTTCCGAGTGGCTGACCGGTAGGCCCAGGCGATCCCGTCAAATCCCGCAACAGGCGCGCGCGCGGTACGTGGCAAAAAAGGTGGTGCGGGGATCGAGGAGCTTCCATCCTGTCCCATCCGATTACTGCGGCCGCCCCCGTCCCGCTCGCTTCCCGAAATTCAAATCCCGCGAAATCCGCGGGCTGCGGAACAACTCATCAAACAGAAGATCCCGCTCGTGCCGGCACTCGGTATTTCACAAGTAAGGAAATTCACTCGACGAGAGACCAAGAATGGATCAAGGGGACCGAAAGAAGTCGACAACGTCATCCGTGACAATTGATCCAGTACAAGACATTCATATAATGCTAAGGACCAGACGGAAGGGCCCCCAACTCCTTCCCCACTCGAACCTTGACCCATTCAGGGGCTAATGATGAAGCTATGTACCTAGGGTAGGGGCATGGACCTGTGCTAAGAGCCCTACCCAAGGACATCCCTAGAAGAAGTCACCTTTCAATCGACTTGAAGGTATCCCACTCGACGGATTCAAGACGCTCGACCAGGGAGCTATCACTCGACCACGAAGCCAGCCACTCGACTGACAGGAGATCTAAAGTCACTCCGCAAGCAAACGGTCGGCCATTAAGTTGTCTTTATGGTCATCATAGCACTTTATTAGGGGCGTTACCAGTAACGCCCAGTCTTAATATATTTTGACCCTGCATTACTGAGGGCCAGAGGGGTCTGGTGAACTCTATATAAGCCACCCCCCTGCTTAGTAGCAAGGGTTCGCACCCCTGTTATTCACACACCTATAATCCAATCAACCGCCTCCGGGCACCGAGACGTAGGACTGTTACTTCCTCCGCGAAGGGCCTGAACTCGTACATCCGGGTGTGTTTACAACTTCTCCATAGCTGAGATCTAGCCTCTCCATACACACCCCCCTACATCACTGTCAGAGTTAGAACCACGACAGGGGGCACTGCACACGGTCTAAGAGATCAATCATCAATTGTTGTGTCTATGGGGTGCCCCCTCCCCCTGTATATAAAGGAGCCAGGGGGAGGAGGCGGCCGGCCAGGGAGAGGCGCGCCAAGAGGGGGAGTCGTACTCCCACTAGGAGTAGGACTCCTCCTTTTCCTAGTAGGAGTAGGAGAGGGGGAAGGAAAGGGAGAGGAGGAGAAGGAAAGAGGGGCCGGCCCCCCTTGCCCTAAACCAATTCGGTTTGGGACTTGGTGGCGCGCCCCACACTCCCCTTGATGCCCTTTGTTTCCACTAAGGCCCATGTAGGCCCATTAAGCCCCCCGGGGGGTTCCGGTAACCCCCCGGTACTCCGGTATATGTATGAAACCTTCCGGAACCTTTCCGGTGTCCGAACATAGTCGTCCTATATATCGACCTTTACATCTCGACCATTTCGAGACTCCTCGTCATGTCTGTGATCATATCCGGGACTTCGAACTACCTTCGGTACATCAAAACACCAAAACTCATAATACCGATCGTCACCGAACTTTAAGTGTGCGGACCCTACGGGTTCGAGAACTATGTAGACATGACCGAGACATGTCTCTGGTCAATCACCAATAGCAGAACCTGGATGCTCATATTGGCTCCCACATATTCTACGAAGAACTTTATTGGTCAAACCACATAACAACATATGTTTGTTCCCTTTGTCATCGATATTTTACTTGCCCGAGATTCGATCGTCGGTATCTCAATACCTAGTTCAATCTCATTACTGGCAAGTCTCTTTACTCATTCTTTAATACATCATCCCGCAACTAAATCATTAGTTACAATACTTGCAAGGCTTATAGTGATGTGCATTACCGAGTGGGCCCAGAGATACCTCTCCGACAATCGGAGTGACAAATCCTAATCTCGAAATATGCCAACTCAGCAAGTACCTTCGGAGACACCAGTAGAGCACCATTATAATCACCCAGTTATGTTGTGATGTTTGGTAGCACACAAAGTGTTCCTCCGGTAAACAGGAGTTGCATAATCTCATAGTCATAGGAACATGTATAAGTCATGAAGAAAGCAATAGCAACATACTAAACGATCAAGTGCTAAGCTAACAGAATGGGTCAAGTCAATCACATCATTCTCCTAATGATGTGATCCCGTTCATTAAATGACAACTCATGTTTATGGCTAGGAAACATAACCATCTTTGATCAATGAGCTAGTCAAGTAGAGGCATACTAGCGACACTTTGTTTGTCTATGTATTCACACATGTATCATGTTTCCGGTTAATATAATTCTGTCATGAATAATAAACATTTATCATGATATAAGGAAATAAATAATAACTTCATTATTGCCTCTAGGTCATATTTCCTTCAGCTGATGATGGATGAACAGAGCATCAGGAGAACGCCGGCCGTTGCCGCGCACTTGAGCTGGTCTGCCGAGCTAACGGTGATGGCGTACTTGGACCATCTGAGCGGGCATCTGGCCTCGAGCCTGGGGAGGACTGCGTTCACCTCACAAGCAAACTGCTTGACGACTCATTGAGAGGCTGGGGCCTAAGCTCCGCCCAAGATGCAGGCGATAGCTTGCGGCTCTTGGAATCCCACAGCCCCCTCGTCCTGTTGATGGTCGTCGTTCCTTCTTGGCGGCGGCGGCGGAGGGAGACCAGGGTTGCCATGAGGACGGTCCCCATGAGGCTAGTCCCTCCATGCGCCCTCACGAGGTTGGTCGTGACACTCCTAGCGGGGTCCATGGTCGTCCCAACATCCTCCACCACGTCCACCTCCTCGGTCGTAGCCCCGATCATTGCGCTCGGGGCGTCGACTGAAGCGTCCATCTCGAATGGCCCTAAGCTCCTGACAGTCATTAGTGTTGTGTGTGCGCATGTTGTGGAAGGAGCAGAACGTGCGGCTGCCCTTGGATGACTCGAGAAGATCTCAGTCACGCTTGGTGTCTTGTTCCGCCGCGAGCACAGCCACGCCCTTGCGCTTCATGTCCTTGGCCTTGTCCTTCTTCTCCTCTGGATCCGCAGTAGGGAGCTCGAGGAGGGAGAGACGCCCCTTCTCAGCTCTTGCACACTTGGTCGCGATGTTGAACAGCTCCAAGGTCGTACACAACTCTTCAAGGATGGCGAGCTCCTCCTTCATCTTGACATCGTAGACATCATCGGAGAACACTGAGATGATGGCATCGTCCGTGACCTTGGGGATCTTGATTCGTGCACTGTTGAAGCGTTGGATGTATTTCTGCAGGGTTTCTCCTGGTTGTTGATGCGGTGCAGGTCACCCGCGACCGGGGGGTGGTCGCGAGTGCCCTGGAAGTTGGCGATGAAGTGGTCGCGCATCTTGTATCAGGAGGAGATCGAGCCTGGGGGGCAGGTTCAGGAGCCATGAGCGGGTGTCGTCCTTGAGAGCCATGGGAAACCAGTTTTCCATGACCTTTTCGTCATCGTTGGCTGCTTCAATGCTCAGCTCGTAGAGCTGCAAAAACTCCATAGGGTCGGGGGTGTCATCGTAGCTAGGAGGCAGACCTGGCTTGAACTTGCCCGACCAGACGACGCTACGCAACTCAGGAGTGAAGGCGTGGCAGCCCGCCGTGGCCACTGCGGCCCGTCGTGGAGGTAGAACTTGGCCGCGGTGCCCCTGCGCTGCCACAGCACGTGGCGCATGGCCCTGTCGCAGCAAGCAATCCTGGCGCAGCGGAGCTGGGAGTGGTGGAGCGTTTCCTTGCGGATAGGGAATCTCTTAGCAGCTTCTTTCTTCGTGCACGGGCACGTGGCGCGGTGGGTCGCGCCGCTAGGCCGCGCATCTTGGAGCGAGGATGCCATCTTGATACGGGGGAGGCTGAGGTGCTCCCTGAGCCGCACGCCTCAGCGCAAGGGTGCCATCTTGTTGTGGAGGAGGCGGAGGCGCTCCATGAGCCACATCACCCACAGCTGGGGGCGGGCGAGGCAGCAAGAGGGATGGTGCAGGAGAGCCTCCCGCGGCACTGACGAGCTCGACGATTTGGTCCAGCCAGTCCTTGTAGAGGTTGTCGACTGGCCAGTAGCGCAGGAGCTCGCGCGCCATGAGCAGCGTGGCCTGCGCATCCGTGGGTGCATCGCGAGTGTGAGATGACGAGCCGGCCGGAGTCAGTGACGGGGTGGCAGTGTGGTCGTCACGGTGCATGGAGGGATGCAGCGAATTGGCTTGCTGCCTGTTTGCCACCGGATTGGTGACGGAGAACGACGGGGAGGCCCACCTACTAGGGCCGTCTGATCGACACAGGCGGCGAGAGCGGCCCGGCACTCCGCGCAAGCCAGGTGATAGTCGGCGATGAGCTTGGTGGAGTGACGAAGCGTCGGTCGACGAAGAAGAAGGCTTCGGCGCACCCCTACTTGGCGCCCAAATGTCAGATTTTGGGTTCCGGCAAAACCCTTGAGGTTCGAACACTAGGGTGCACACGAAGATCCCCCTCCTAGGTTGACGGACCCAAAGTGTCGGCGTTCTAGGAACGGGGGTCCCCAGACTTGCCTGCCTGCGGCCTGCGGCGTGGCTCGAGGAGGGGCCCAGCACGGCCCATCTTCATCAACACAGACCCAAGGCCCTCACGAGGGGTCAAGCCTCGCAGGGCGGACGACACGGAGCTTCCTCAAGCACGACCTCATTAGGCTGGCTCGCGAGGAGGCGGAGAGATCAAGGCGGGGTACCTCACGAGGTGCCCGTGAAGCAAGTCATGACGACCAATGGTGCCAGGCGGGCGCCAGCCCGTTCAGTGTCCTCCTTTCCTCTTCGGTGCAAAGGGAGCAAGTGAAGGAAATATGCCCTAGAGGCAATGATAAAGTTATTATTTATTTCCTTGTATCATGATAAAAGTTTATTATTCATGCTAGAATTGTATTAACCGGAAACATAATACATGTGTGAATACATAGACCAACAGAGTGTCACTAGTATGCCTCTACTAGACTAGCTCATTAATCAAAGATGGTTATGTTTCCTAACCATGAACAAAGAGTTGTTATTTGGTTAACGAGGTCACATCATTAGTTGAATGATCTGATTGACATGACCCATTCCATTAGCTTAGCACCCGATCGTTTAGTATGTTGCTATTGCTATCTTCATGACTTATACATGTTCCTATAACTATGAGATTATGCAACTCCCGTTTACCGGAGGAACACTTTGGGTACTACCAAACGTCACAACGTAACTGGGTGATTATAAAGGAGTACTACAGGTGTCTCCAATGGCAGATGTTGGGTTCGCGTATTTCGAGATTAGGGTTTGTCACTCCGATTGTCGGAGAGGTATCTCTGGGCCCTCTCGGTAATACACATCACATAAGCCTTGCAAGCACTGCAACTAAATAGTTAGTTGTGACATGATGTATTACGGAACGAGTAAAGAGACTTGCCGGTAACGAGATTGAACTAGGTATTGGATACCGACGATCGAATCTCGGGCAAGTAACATACCGATGACAAAGGGAACAACGTATGTTGTTATGCGGTCTGACCGATAAAAGATCTTCGTAGAATATGTAGGAGCCAATATGGGCATCCAGGTCCCGCTATTGGTTATTGACCGGAGACGTGTCTCGGTCATGTCTACATTGTTCTCGAACCGTAGGGTCCGCACGCTTAAGGTTACGATGACAGTTATTATGAGTTTATGCATTTTGATGTACCGAAGGTTGTTCGGAGTCCCGGATGAGATTACGGATATGACGAGGAGTCTCGAAATGGTCGAGACGTAAAGATTGGTATATTGGAAGCCTATGTTTGGACACCGGAAGCGTTCCGGGTGAAATCGGGATTTTACCGGATTACCGGGAGGGTTACCGGAACCCCCCGGGAGGCTAATGGGCCTATTGGGCCTTAGTGGAAAAGAGAAAAGAGGCAGCCCTCTAGCTGGCCGGCGCCCCCTAGAGTCCTATTAGGAATAGGACAAGGGGCCGGCCCCCCTTCTCTCTCTTTCTCCCCTTGAGTCCTAATTGGAATAGGATTGGGGGGGGAGTCCTACTCCCGGTGGGAGTAGGACTCCTCCTGCGCCCTCTCCCCCTAGCCGGCCGAACCCCCTCCCCCTGGCCTTTATATACGGGGGCAGGGGGCACCACAAGACACACAAGTTAATCGTTCCTTAGCCGTGTGCGGTGCCCCCTTCCACCAAATTCCACCTCGATCATACTGTTACAGTGCTTAGGCGAAGCCCTGCGTCGGTAGTACATCAAGATCGTCACCACGCCGTCGTGCTGACGGAACTCTTCCTCGATGCTTTGCTGGATCGGAGCCCGAGGAACGTCATCGAGCTGAACGTGTGCTAAGAACTCGGAGGTGCCGGAGTAACGGTGCTTGGATCGGTCGGATCGGGAAGAAGACGTACGACTACTTCCTCTACGTTGTGTGATCGCTTCCGCAGTCGGTCTGCGTTGGTACGTAGACAACACTCTCCCCTCTCGTTGCTGTGCATCACCATGATCTCCAACAGCAAGCGCAGGCAAGAGCATCAAGCAAAGGCACCCATTTCGGTGCAACGAGACCAAGACCAGTCCAACGGCAGGGAGGAAGTCATTATGGAGCCCAAGCCAGCGTCACCACGAGAGCCTTTGGCACGCGAGGACCAACTTTAGTCAGGATAAGTTTACCAGATGTTCCCCTTCGAAATGGCCAATTGTTGGCACCCTTCCCGCTCAATATTTGGGAAGAGGCCCAGGGCCTTTACCTATAATTAGGACTAGCCACCCACAGGGGAGGGGGCTCGAAATCAGAGAGAGAATCGAGAAGAGAGAGAGAGAGAGAGAGAGAGAGAGAGAGAGAGAGAGAAGGGTGATTGAACTCCTCCTAGCAGTTCATCCCCTCAGCCAAGAACAGACCCTCGCGAGGCTGTTCGTCCTTGTATTGCTCATCATCACCAGCCCAAGAGGCAATCCACCACACCACACACTGGAGTAGGGTATTACACCACAATGGTGGCCCGAACCAGTATATACCCTGTGTCTCTTGTGCTGTTCTTTCCATAGCTTAGATCTTATCGAGGCGGAGGGGTGCAGGTAGGTAGAAGGCGAAATCTCCGCGGGCACCCCAGTGTTCGAACCTCAAGGGTCTGCCGGAACCCAAAATCCGACACAAAGAACATGAGACACAAGATTTGTACTGATTCGGGCCATCGTTGTGGTCTAATACCCTACTCTAGTGTGGTGTGGTGGATTTCCTCTTGGGCTGTGGATGAACAGTTACAAGGGAAGAATAGCCTCCTGAGGAGAGGTGTTCTTGAGCGGGATGGGATCCCACAATGGCCAAATTCAAAGGGAGACAACTAGTACAAGTTATCCTGACAAAAGTAGTCTTTGTCTGGCAAAGGCTCTGGTGGTGACGCCGTCTTGGGTTCCACGGTGACCACCTTCCTGCTGGTCTTGGTCTTCTTGCACCGATATGGAAACCTTTGCCTAATTCCTCGGAACTCCTTGCTTGCACTTGCCTCCTTAACACCGAAGAGAAACGAGGACACTTTGCGCGTTGTCGCCCGCCTGGTCTTGATCGTCATGGCTTGCATCATTGGAACCTCGCGAGGTTAACCTTGCCTTGATCTCTCCGCCCCAGGCGAGCCAGCCTAGTGAGGCCGCCCCTGAGGAGGTCTTGCGTCACCCGCCTCGCAAGGCTTGGTCCCTCGCGAGGGTCTTGGGTGTTGGCTGGTGAAGATGGGCCGTACGGGGCCACTGGAGGAGCCACACCACGGGCCGCAGGCAGGCAAGTCTGGGGACCCCCATTCCCAGAATGCCGACATTTTATTTATTGCAAATTTTTGCTGCTTAGGTAACCCTGTTCTTGAGCTTGCATGTCAAATTTATGTGGTCAAAAGTAGTTCTAATGGATGATATAGCCTCTAGGCACTTGCAGGAGTAGTTGCTATCAATTTTGTTGAGTTTGGTTCACTTTTATTTTAAGTTCCTAAAAATTTCAGATATTTTCAGAAAAAGATGAAGAGATTTTTGAGGGGCTCATCGAGCCGAAGCTCGAAGGATAAGTAAAGTGAAGAGAATAAGAATCCCAAGTATAATCTCCCTCGTACTATGTAGGTTCGGCCGTGTGAATGGCCTTGTGATGAGTTCTTGAGAGAAGCCGAGATTTATGAAGATTTTTATTATTTGGCTGAGAATGCAGGCCGCACCGACTTCCTCCATGACCAGCGTGAAAAGTATCTCCTACTCACCAATATTTTTGGGCAAAAATTTCATTTCCATGCTAGGAGATTGCCACCTTCGGTGGAATTTTATTTATATGATGAGCATAAGGAGATGTCACTTTATGATTTTTGTTGGGTTTGTAGGATACCCTTTGAGGGCAGCATAGAGGAACCACATCGTAACGATCTGGAGGGATTTATTGATATTATTGCTATAGGGGAAACGAGGAAAGTTTCCGATGCAAGAATCACTAACATACATTTTCCTGTTCTACATTACTTTGCAATATTTGCTAGTAGATGCTTAATTGGTCGCGGGAATTGTGGAAATCTTAGTGCCCCTGATATTGTTATTTTGTGCCATGCTTTATTTCATGATACCACTTTTAGTTTAAGGGCTATTGTGGCTAAACGGTTAAATCTGAACCATACAAAGGGTCCCGTCTTGGGAGGCATCTTCGCCTCGCGCGTTGCTGCACACTTTAACATACCTATTAGGCATTATGAGATAGAGGAAAAGTTTTTGCGTCATATTTTTCTAGATTACAAGAGCATGGTAGCACATGATTTTATTGTTAAGAATAAGAAGAAGATGCTTAACTATAGACTGATATTTAATAAGAATCACTTTGAGACTATTACTTTGTCTGCTCCCTCTTTGTTCAACATATTTTCAGGCATGTACCTTGTTTTGCCGGAGGCCATTCAGGCATACCAGATCCTGACATCAGCTCCAGATCTGGAGCCACTATCTGATCCTCACCGTCAATCTGTTTATCAGTGGGATCCGGAGGAGATCGCCAGCCAATGGCAACCCGAGGACCCTCCTCAGTACACCGGAGAGGGCAGCTTCGATCCATGGGCATAGACGAACTCAGGCCAAAAGCCTAAGCTTGGGGGAGTACGTATCTCTCACCAACATTACATTCATGTTCACACACTCATGTCAGTTGTCGGTGCTCATACTTTTTCATTGTATCATCCATGTTAGTTTTTTAAGCTTTCTTCTTGTGTGTTTAAAAAACCTTAATAAAAACAAAAAAATTAGTTGTAGCTTTTAGCTAGTTTACTTTCCATGCTTGTAGTAGTAGTAATTAAAAATAAAACCCAAAAATATTTCTCGTTCTTCTTCTGCTTGTTGGGAGCTTTCCCGCATAAATAGTTTTGTTTCTTTTCTTTTCTTTGGAGGGTTGAGAGGAGAAGATCATGATGAAAATGCTGAGTGGCTCTCTTATGCATTATTGTTGATCTAACAGAGATCCCATATTACCTTGTCTTCTCCCTTGAATTGAATGCTTGCAGATTCTAGCTTAGTCCAATGCACGTGCACTATTATTATTATCCACACCATTCGGTTGTGCAAGTGAAAGGCAATAATGACGAAATATGATGAACTGATTGAGATGAGAGAAGCTGGTATGAACTCGACCTCTCTTGTTTTTGTAAATATGATTAGTTCAACATTCCTGATTCAGCCTATTATGAATGAAACATGTTTGCAATGACAGTTAGGGATTATAGTTTCTCATGCCATGCTTAGGTAGCTAGGAGCTTATAATGGTTTACATTGCGTGCCAACATGCTATTAAAATGGTTGTGATGTGGTATGATAAGGTGGTATCCTCCTTTGAACGATTCGAGTGGCTTGACTTGGCACATGTTCACCCATGTAGTTGAAACAAAATCAACATAGCCTCTACGATATTTATGTTCATGGTGAATTATATCCTACTCATGCTTGCATTCTGTGTTGATTAATTTTAATGCATGTTCATGACTGTTGTCGCTCTCTAGCTGGTCACTTCCCAGTCTCTTTCTAGCCTTCACATGTACTAAGAGGGAATACTGCTTGTGCATCCACTTCCATAAACCCCAAAAGTTATTCCATATGAGTCCACCATACCTTCCTATATACGGTATCTACCTGCCGTTCCAAGTAAATTTGTATGTGCCAAACACTAAACCTTCAAATAAAAATTCTGTTTTGTATGCTCGAATAGCTCATGTATCAACTAGGGTTGTCTGTATCTTCCATGCTAGGAGGATTATTCTCAAGAGGAGTGGACTCCGCTGCTCACTCACGAGAAAATGACTGGTCGCTAGGATGCCCACTCCCATGCTCAAAGCAAATCAAAATAATTGCAAACAAAACCCCCCCAGGATTTTTGTTAGTTGGAGGCACCCGTTGTTTCGGGCAAGCCATGGATTGATGCTTGTTGGTGGTGGGGGAGTATAAACTTTACCATTCTGCTTGGTAACCGCCTATAATGTGTGTAGCATGGAAGATATCAAGGTCTCTCGGTTGTTATGTTGACAATGAAAGTATACCGCTCAAAATATTATTCATCTCTATTTCAAAATCGAGCTATGGCACCTCTACAAATCCCTGCTTCCCTCTGCGAAGGGCTTATGAATTTACTTTTATGTTGAGTCATCATCCTCTTATTAAAAAGCACCAGTTGGAGAGCACCGCTGTCATTTGCATGTATTATTATTATTATTAGTTTACATTGGGTATGACTTGATTGGATCTCTTTTACCATGAATTACAATTTCCAGTCAGCCCTTGATCTTCAGGGGTGCTCTGCATTTATGTTTTGCGGTCTCAGAAAGGGCTAGCGAGATACCATCTTGCTATGTCATATTATGATTGTTTTGTGAAATTAAGTGTTGTCATCCGAGATTTATTATTATTGCTCGCTAGTTGATTATGCTATTGATATGAGTAAACATGAGACCTAAATGTTATTGTGAATATGGTTATTTGATAATCTTTGCTGAAAACTTGAATGCTCGCTTTACATATTTACAACAACAAAACCAAATAGAATTTGTACAAGTTTTTCTTTATCATTTTCAGTTTGTCAACTAAATTGCTTGAGGACAAGCAAAGGTTTAAGCTTGGGGGAGTTGCTATGTATCCATCGTATCTACTTTTCCAAATACTTTTGCCCTTGTTTTGGACTCTAACTTGCATGATTTGAATGGAACTAACCCGGACTGACGATGTTTCAGCAGAATCTCCCATGTGTCGGGGCATGACTTAGAGGCATAACCGCATGGTAGGCATGTCGCAAGAGGGGTAATCTTTACACATCCCATGTACTGAATAAGAAAGGGATAAAGAGTCGGCTTACCATCGCCACTTCACACAATACATAAATATATCGTACATCATCTAGAATACAATCAAGGTCCGACTATGGAACCAGAATAAAGAAAGAAAACCCCAAATGCTAGATCCCCGATCACCCCAACTGGGCTCCTGTACTGATCATCCGGAAAAGAAACATAGTAATGGCCCGAATCCTCGTCGAACTCCCACTTGAGTTCGGTAGCGTCCCCTACACTGCCATCATCGGCACCTGCATCTATTTGGAAGTAACTGTGAGTCACGGGGACTCAACAATCTCACACTCTCACGATCAAGACGATTTAAGCTTAAAGGTAGGAAAGGGGTAGTGAGGTGGAGCTGCAGCAAACACTAGCATATATGGTATCTAACTTACGCAAAAGAGAGCGAGAAGAGAAGCAATGCATGGTCGAGAAGCTAATAGTGATCAATAAGTGATCCTGAAGCTACTTACGTTCAAGCATAACATGAGACCGTGTTCTCTTCATGGACTCCGCCGAAAAGAGACCATCACGGCTACACACGCGGTTGATTCATTTTAATTAAGTTAAGTGTCAAGTTTTCTACAACCGGATATTATCAAATTCCCATCTTCCCATAACCGCGGGAACGGCTTTCGAAAGTTCAAACCCTGCAGGGGTGTCCCAACTTATCCCATGACAAGGTCTCATGGTCAACGAAGGATATTCCTTCTCCCAGGAAGACACGATCAGACTCGGAATCCCGGTTACAAGACATTTCGACAATGGTAAAGCAAGACCAGCAAAGTCGCCCGAATGTGCCGACAAATCCTGATAGGAGCTGCACATATCTCATTCTCATGGCACACCGAATGAGCCAGACATCGGGTTGGCATAGACTCTGGTTGCCCAGGGGGCGCCGGACATTGCTCAGGTTGGACCAACACTTAGAGAAGCACTGGCCTAGGGTTTAAAATAAATATGATCCTTGAGTCCACGGAACCCAAGGGAAAAGGCTTAGGTGGCAAATGGTAAGACCAAGGTTGGGCCTTGCTGGAGGAGTTTTATTCAAGGCGAATTGTCAATGGGTTGCCATAACACCCAACCGCGTAAGGAACGCAAAATCAAGGAACATAACACCGGTATGAAGGAAACTAGGGCGACAAGAGTGGAACAAAACACCAGGCATAAGGCCGAGCTTTCCACCCTTTACCAAGTATATAGATGCACTAAAGTAAATACGATATAATAATGATATGCAAACAATATCCATGTTCCAACAAGGAACAAACTTCATCTTCACCTGCAACTAGCAACGCTATAAGAGGGGCCGAGCAAAGTGGTAACATAGCCAAAAAACGGTTTGCTAGGAAAGGTGGGTTAGAGTCTTGACATGGCAATTTGGGAGGCATGATATAGAAAGTGGTAGGTAGCGCGCATAGCAATAGAGCGAGCAACTAGCAAGCAAAGATAGAAGTGATTTCGAGGGTATTGTCATCTTGCCTACAAAGTTCTCAGACTTGACGAAAACTTGTTCTCCATTAGTGTACTCAACAGGTTCCTTGATCACGTACTCATCTCCCGGCTCTACCCAAAGCAAGAACACAAGCAAAGGACTAACAATCAATCACGGTGCAATGCGCAAGCAACATGATGCAAAACACGGCATGATATGCGAGATGTGATAGGCAATGCATATGCGTGCTCTGGAAGGGGAAGATTGATCAAGGCATCAATTTGGAAAACCAAGAGTGCCGCTAGAAAGATGAGATGATTTTGGTCAAAATCGATATAAAGATCACCGGAACTGGATGCACGGTTTGCAAATGGCGAGCAAAACAAGAATGGCACAATTTTGCGATTAACAGCACGATGCCATCTACAATGCAACAAGAAACTAAGCTACTGCACTCCAACATAGCAACAAATCATATGGAAGTGATCTACTCAATATGCTTGACAAAACATGAACACTGAGCTACGGCTAAATCACACAAGAGGAGGTTCAACCAAGCATGGCAAAAGTACAAAAGATATGAGCTTCACAGATTTAGTGAAAATACTAACATGCCAGGAATTAACATCAGGAAGCAATGTTTAGAGCAAGCAAACAACATGCTACAGGAACATAACAGAAAACAAAGGCATGGCATGAATCTACTAAATGCACAGAACAAAAGTCCCTTACTGATCATGAGCCCAAAAGGCACAGAATATATGATGGCACCCATGTAAACATAGCAAGTTTCGTTAATAGATTCAGACTTGGCAGAAAACAGAGCATGGCATAAACAACATTATGAAGGCATCTTTGCGAGCTCAAATCACTCACCACAAGGCATTGCATGACAAGATAAGCATACTACCAGCAAGAAGACACGTTCATGAGGCTAACCATGGCAAGAGAAAGTTCATAGCATGCATGGATCAACTACAACAACCATGGAAAAATTGATTAACATGTAAACAATCTGCCAGGAACATTTTATAGCAAAAGTAGAGCAAGATTAAGTCATGCTAGGGCACTCCATTATTGCAAACAGGGACATGGATAGATAGAGCATAACCATATGTCCAAATCATCCTTACTGAAGCAACTCAAAACAAGCATGGATCTCAGTATAGCATCATTGTTACATGGCATAAAAATAACAGCAGGAAAATGACTTAGTGAAATCATCAATATCACGAAGGCTACTTTGCATGCTTGTGCTAGTCACCACATTGATCACAAAAAAACATGGCAAGCACCCCTGTAAAGATAGCATGGCATAGATCAAAACACATGTAGTGTCGGGGTAATGGGCCACGGGTACGCTAACCCGAGCCCCAGAACCTTTCAAGACATCGGGGCAGGCTGCGCCCCTCAAGACCCCAGGACGAAGAGCCGCCTTTTGAGAAGTCGGCGGCAAGGCAACCGACTGCCCACTCGCGGCCGAGTCCCGGGGATGACTTCAAGATAAGCCGGCTCCTGACTAGCGACTTCCAGAGAAGCCGGCATTAGGAAGTCGGCCTGCGACTCCAACAAACCCCATGTCCTCATCAAGAGGGACGGGACTGGGGAGTGGCTACAGTACGCCGTACTCGCGGAGATCTCCGTGCGGCGCAGCACTGTTGCCATGCTAGCCCTGCCATCAGCACCGGTGGACCGAATCCTGCGCCCATGACGCTTGTCCGTACGACCTTGGGGCAGCGGGTCCCACCAGCTAGCGGGACCCCAGAAGACGGCAAGTGCGCCACCAGTCAGACTTGTTGGAAGTCGGCCCTCGAGAGTCGGCCAGCTCCTCCCCCGAGGCCCACGCGCCATTAACCAGATGTGACGGAGAGTGGCAATAGCGATCGCCCGCCAGGCGGCGGGGCTGTTGCCACGACTCCATGACGAAGCCCACGTCATTAGAAGCACGGCTACAGTAATCAGCAGCAGGCAAGACCCGCCTGCGGCGGACGCGGCCTGTCGGCTCCGTACCTAGCCAGTCGGCAGGGACCACCAGTCGGCGGGCCCCAGTAGTCGGCGGAGGAGACGGAGTCCGGAGGCACTGACGGCTGGGCTCGCGCCCCATTGTACCCCTGGAGGGTAGGCCTATATAAACCCCCCAGGGCACCCATGCAAGGGGTTGGCATCCATTAGCTCTAGACCAGATCATATAGGAGGGACAGAGCTAACCTTGCCCTCTCCTACCTCCAGAAAACAGCTCAAGGAAAAATCGTGTAAACACTTTGCCGTAGTGATCATGCGGAGACCCCGTAGAGTAGCAGTAGGGGTATTATCTCCCCGGAGAGCCCTGAAGCTGGGTAAGATTCACCGGCGTGCATGTCTACGCCTCATCTCGTTTCCAGGCACCGGCGACGTTCTACTCGCCCCCACCATGATAAGCCATACTTTGGCATATGTCGCACCCAACCCCCGACATTTGGCGCCCACCATGGGGCCTGGTGTTCCGTCGTCCGGAGACCTGTTCTGGACGGGAACCCTTTTCCTCCCTGGCGAGCGTAGCCAGCCAGGCACGCCAGATGGAGTTTGCGCCAACGCGCTGCACGGCGTTGAGATCGCCTGCGCAGCTAGCCGCCTCCCCGAACTTGTCGGTGAGGTTCGCATCTCCGACGAACCTGCATCCGACGCAGGCACGGGCGGCTCCGAGAGCCTCCTCGCGGGCCTCCTTGATCAACTCCACGTCGCCGGCGAGTCTGCCGTGGACTTGGAGTCTGTAGGCTCCACCGACCCGATGCTGGTCGACTCCAACACCGCGCCGCTCAACGCATTCCCCACTAATGTGGTGGTCTACGACGAGCCTCCCTCTCGCGCGGAGGGCGATGGAAGCACCGTCACCGAGGTGCTCATCATCAGTCATGACGAGCTCCTCGGCGGAGGAGCGCATGACCCACTTGGCGTGGCGCTACAAGACCTGACTGCGCCCATTCCGGAAGACGCTGACGCGGAGACGTTGGAGGCGCGCCGCCTTCAGCTCGTCGAAGGTGCGAAGAAGCTGACTAGCATGAGACGCTTGTCAGAAGCCTACCAGCGAGAGATGGATCGTGCTGTTGGTGGCTCGCCAGCCCCAGCTAGGCCCAGCCGCCTTGGCACGATCCAGCAGCACGACGTAGCCATCGCCGACCTGTTCGGGGCAAGACGCCTAGTGTACGCCACACCTGTGGAGAACATTCGAGCCACCCAGGCGGCAGCGGATGAGATGGACAATTTCGAGGGCGAAGAGCTCCGCCTGATGATGGAGCGAGTCCAGCGGCTCCTCGACGCGGCTGCCGCGCAGAACGAGGCCGGCTGCCGCACAAAGGCGCCGCAGCGGCAAAACGTCGACCTTTGCCGAGACCAAGGTGCGATGTCTCGGACGCCGACTGGCGGCGCGCGAGGAAGAAAGGACAAGGATCTGACTGTCAGCCGCAGTCGGACTCACATTACCATAGAGCGCGACCGAGACGGCCGCCCGAGAGCAGTGGAACGATAGAACGACTGTCCGCCTCCTCCTCCTCGCAAGGAAAGGCGAGTTTCCCCGCCGCCTGTTGATCATCCAGCTCTTGGCGACCGCCTTGGCCGCCGAGTGGGAGTCGGGGAAAACGACGCCCGCCACCGGATCGACCGGCTTCACCGATCCCTGGCGCTGGAAGAAGAAGACGAGTTGAGTCCGCCTTGTTTCGGGCCCTCCATTCGAGACGAGCCCTTTCCCAAAGGGTTCACGCTCCCAAGAGACACGCCCAAGTACGCTGGCTCCGTGAAGCCGGAAGACTAGCTAGTCGACTACTCCACGGCTGTCAGCATAGCGAACGGCAACAAGCATGTCACCGTAAAATACGTTCCGCTCATGCTCCAGGGCACGACCCAGACATGGCTGAACAGCCTGAAGCCCCGCAGCATCAACAACTGGGTCGACTTCACCGAAGCTTTCGTCCGCAACTTCACCAGCACGTACAAGCGTCCTCCCAAGCCTCGTCAGCTCTCCTTGTGCATGCAAGGTCCCGACGAGCCGACTCGCGATGACCTCACGCGTTGGGCCGAGCTTTGGAACTCCTGCGAGGGCGTGCACGAGGTGCAGGCTATCGAGTACTTCACCGCCGGGTGCAGAGAAGGAACCCTCCTCAAGCACAAGCTCCTCTGCGACGAGCCAAAAACCCTCGAGGAGCTGCTGATCATAGCAGACAAGTACGCCAAGGCCGACTCCTCCATGAAGGCGGAGATTCAAGTTAGCGCAACTGGCAAAGTGGCCCCTCAAGCTCCAAGAACTCCGGCGGGAGATGCCAGTCGGTGGCAACAACAAAGAGACCACAAGCGCAAGGCCCCGCAGCCGGCTTCCAGTAGCTGGCAGGTCACGACAGTTGAAGCCCAGCAGCCGGATGGGCAGCCTCCACCCAAGCGACAGAAAGGCGGCAAGCCCAACTGGTTGCCGGCCTTCTCATACGAGCAGACTCTGGATGGACCTTGCAAGTTCCATAGCGGCGCAAAGCCGTTGAATCACACCACCCGGAAGTGCCACTAGCTCACCAGGATCGCCAGGGAAGATGGCCTCCTACCTCCCCCGCCTGTTGGGTAACCGCCGACACCTCTGCCCCAGCAGCCGGCTGTCAGGCCAGTCGGCGCAGTACAAGACGAATACCCTGAAGAGCACGGAGCCTACATGGTGTTTACCAGTATGGCTGACGATCGACGCAGAAGGCGGCTGCAGCAACAAGAGGTGAATGCACTAGCATCAGAGACGCCAGAGTTCATGCACTGGTCCGAAAAGCCTATCAGCTGGAGCCGAGTTGATCACCCAGAGGTGATGCCGAGTCCGGGCTCTTATGCCTTGGTCTTGGACGCCACCTTCGCCATGGATAGACGAGCTGCTCGTTTCTCGTGAGTTCTGATAGACGGAGGCAACAGCATTAACATCCTGTACAAGGACACCATGGAGAAATTAGGAATCAAGCAAAGACAGCTTCAGAACAGCCGGACTGTTTTCCACGACATTGTTCCTGGGCTCTCCTGCTCACCAATCGGCAAGATCCTGATGGACGTCCTCTTTGGAGACAAAGATCACTTCCACCGAGAGTCAGTTTGGTTTGAGGTGGTGGACCTTGAGAGCCCATACCATGCACTACTCGGCCGACCCGCCTTGGCCAAGTTCATGGCGGTCCCCCACTACGCCTAGCTCAAAATGAAGATGCCCAGTTCCAGGGGAATTCTGACCGTAGCCGGGGACTACCAGAAGTCGTCTGCCTGTGCGACTAAGAGCAGTCGGCTAGCCGAGTCCCTGGTGATCGCAGCCGAGAAGCAGCTCCTAGAGCTGGTTGTGGCGATGGCCGGCAAGTAGCCAGAGGTGTCGCCCAACCCAAAGGAGTCGAAGGCTGAGGGTTCGTTCAAGCCGGCCAAGGAGACAAAGAAGATACCCTTGGATCCGGAGCACCCAGAGAGGTACGTTGTCGTAGGCACAAACCTCGACAGCAAATAGGAAGGCGAGCTCGCCGATTTCCTCCGTGAGAATCGGGACATATTCACATGGTCCCCCAAAGACATGCCAGGTGTACGGAGCTACGGATGCGGAGTTACGATGCGATGAACAAGGGCAAAAATATTAGGGTTTCGGGCAAAAAGTCAACCCGATCCAAATTTCAGATCTAGATCTGGCCGGCGGGGTTTACGAGGTTGGCCGGAAAATCGTCGGGGCCGCTGGAGGAGGAGTCGGCCGGAGCGGCCGGACGTCGAGGAGGCGGCGGATAACGGTGGGCGGCGCTCGGCGACCGGGCGGCGAGGCGCGCGGGCGGGGCGGCGCGCCGGAGCGGTGGTGCGGTGGTGGCGGTGCCTCGCCAGAGCGGAGAGGCCGGCGATGGCAGGTGGCGGCGCTGGGCACCGGGCGTGGGGAAGAGGCGGCGGGGCATGCCGGGCGCGGCGGCGGCGAGACGCGGGTCTCGGGGGCCCTCCCCGGGTCGAGCGGGCCGGCAAAGTGGGGTAGCGCGACAGACGAATGACGGAGCGACATGTGGCGGTGGTGGCGGATCCGGACGCGTCCGGCTGGACAGAAAAATGTCCGCCGGCGCGTGGAGACGAAGGGGACTAGGGTTTCAGGGGGAGAAGAAAGGGAATTTCAGAGGGGGTTCTTTATATAGGCATAGGAGGAGCTAGGAGAGTCCAAATGAGGTGCGGTTTTCGGCCACGTGATCATGATCGAACGCTCTAGATGACGGACAAGGTTTTGGTGGGTTTTGGGCCAACTTGGAGGTGTGTTCGGCTGCAACACACACGAGGCCTTTTCGGTCCCTCGGTTAACCGTTGGAGCATCAAACGACGTCCAAATGGTACGAAACTTGACATGCGGTCTACCGGTAGTAAACCAAGGCCGCTTGGCAAGTCTCAGTCCAATCCGGAAATGTTTAATCCCCACACACGAAAGAAAGGTAGAAATGACCACCGGAGGAGAACGGAGCACCGGAATGCAAAACGGACAACGGGGAAAATGCTCGAATGCATGAGATGAACATGTATGCAAATGCAATGCACATGATGAAATGATATGAGATGTATGACAACGATAACAACACACGCAGAGAAAGACCCAAACCCGAGAAAATAAAATAACTTAACGCCGGAAATGGCAAGAGTTGGATTACATATTGGGTAAATCATATCCGGGGTGTTACAACACTCCACCACTACGAAAGGATCTCGTCCCGAGATCTAGGACTGAAAGAACGCCGGGTACTCAGAACGGAGGTGATCCTCGCGTTCCCAGGTAGCTTCACGGTCGGAATGGTGTGACCACTTGACTTTGAGGAATTTGATTGACTTGTTGCGAGTCTTGCGTTCAGTCTCTTCAAGAATAGCAACGGGGTGCTCATGATAAGAAAGATCTTCTTGGAGATCAATGCCTTCGAAGTTGATGGTGCGGTCAGGAGTCTTCAAGCACTTTTGAAGCTGAGAGACATGGAGCACGTCATGCACATTTGCAAAGTTTAAAGGAAGCTCGAGTTGATAGGCGAGATCGCCTCTCTTGCTGACAATCTTGAAAGGTCCCATGTATCTAGGGGCAAGCTTCCCTTTGATACCGAAGCGGCGAGTACCTTTCATTGGAGAGATGCGGAGGTATACATGATCTCCGATATCGAAAGCCAAATCACGGTGCTTACTATCATAGTAGCTCTTCTGGCGGGATTGGGCTGCTTTGAGGTTATCTCGAATGACTTTGCACATTTCCTCTACCTCTGTGATTAAGTCATTTCCCAAAAGCTGACGTTCACCGGTTTCAGACCAGTTGAGAGGGGTACGATACTTCCTGCCATATAGAATTTCAAATGGGGCCTTGCCCGAACTTGCTTGAAAACTGTTGTTGTAGGAGAATTCAGCATATGGAAGACAATCCTCCCACTTCATGCCGAAGGAGATCACACAAGCCCTGAGCATATCTTCAAGAATCTGGTTGACACGCTTGACTTGACCGCTAGTTTGAGGATGGAAAGTTGTACTGAAGCGGATGTTGGTGCCCATGGCCTTCTGAAAAGAATTCCAAAACTTGGAGGTAAAGATGCTGCCACCGTCTGAAGAGATCACTTGTGGAATACCGTGCAGAGAGACAATTCGAGAGGTATAGAGCTCCGCCAATTGAGCTACAGTGATTGACTCTTTGATAGGCAGGAAATGAGCCACTTTAGTGAGTTTGTCGATGACAACGAATATAGCATCATTGCCACGTTTGGACTTTGGAAACCCAGTCACGAAGTCCATCTCAATGTGGTCAAACTTCCATTCTGGAATGGCAAGAGGTTGGAGGAGACCAGCTGGCCTTTGGTGTTCTGCCTTCACTATTCTGCAGATATCGCATTCATTCACGAACTGAGCAATCTCGCGCTTCATTCGAGTCCACCAATAAGCCTGCTTGAGGTCCTGATACATCTTCGTGCTCCCAGGGTGGATGGAGAGGAGAGAATTGTGAGCCTCGTTGTGATCACTTTACGAAGGTCACCTTTGGGCACAACAATACGATCCTCGAAGAAGAGAGTATCCTTGTCATCAAGGCGGTAGCACTTGTACTTGGGTTGACTCTTGGCTATCCCAATCTTCACCTTTTTCACCATAGCATCAAGAAGTTGGGCTTGGCAAATCTGGTCTTCCAAGGTAGGAGATACTTGAAGGTTGGCGAGGAAACCCCGAGGAACAACTTGCAGATTAAGTTTGCAGAAAGCTTCACACATCTCGGGTTGATAAGGCTTGAGAATCAGACTATTGCAGTAAGCTTCCTGCTCAAAGCGTCAGCAATCACATTGGCCTTGCCTGGAGTATACTCAATACTCGGATTATACTCTTGAATCATTTCGACCCATCGAGTATGCCTGAGGTTGAGATTAGGCTGAGTGAAGATATACTTGAGACTCTTGTGGTCAGTGAAAATGTCCACTTTTCTTCCCAATAAGAGATGTCTCCAAGTCAAAAGAGCAAGCACAACTGCCGCCAACTCGAGGTCATGAGTGGGGTAGTTCTTCTCATTGGGCTTCAACAGACGAGAGGTATAAGACACAAATTTCTTCTCTTGCATCAACACTGCGCCAAGACCTTGGAGAGAGGCATCGCAAAAGACCTCATGCTGTTTGGATTCATCAGGAGGAGTCAGAACTGGAGCAGTGTTCAATTTCTCTTTCAAAGTGTTGAAAGCGATGTCACATTCCGCAGACCAAACGTACTTGACGTGCTTCTGGAGAAGATTTGAGAGAGGCTTCGCGATCTTAGAAAAGATTTCAACGAATCTTTGACAATAGCTTGCGAGACCGAGGAAGCTACGGAGATGCTTCACGTTCTGAGGTGGTCCCCAATTCACAATTGCAGACACCTTCTCAGGATTCACGGCAATGCCCTTGGCAGAGATGATATGACCAAGATAAAGGACCTCATCGAGCCAAAATTCGCATTTGGAGAACTTGGCATAGAACTGGTGTTCCCTGATGTCGGCGTTCTGGGAACGGGGGTCCCCAGACTTGCCTGCCTACGGCCTGCGGCGTGGCTCAAAGGGGGGCCCAGCACGACCCATCTTCACCAACCCAAGACCCTCGCGAGGGGCCAAGCCTCACGGGGCGGACGACACAGAGCTTCCTCAGGCATGGCCTCGTCAGGCTGGCTCATGAGGAGGCAGAGAGATCAAGGCGGGGTACCTCGCGAGGTGCCCGTGACGCAAGCCATGATGACTCAGGGCGCCAGGCGGGCGCCAGCCCGAGCAGCGTCCTCCTTTCCTCTTTGGTGCAAAGGGGGCAAGCGCAGCCGCGGAGTACCGAGGCATCAGGCAAAGGTTGCCATTTCGGTGCAACGAGACCAAGACCAGGAGGACTACGAGATGGAGGTCACCATGGAGCCCAAGACGGCATCATCACCAGAGATTTGCGCAGGCGAAGACTACTTTTGCCAGGATAGCTGATACTTGTTGTCCCCCTTCAAATTAGCCCACCATTGTTGGCTCCCTTCCCGCTCGATATTTGGGAAGAGGACCAGGGCCTCTATAAATAGGACCGGCCGCCCACAGAGCAAGGGGGTTGAAAAAAGGAAAAGGGAGGCTCGATAGAGAAGTTAGAAGCATAGAGAGAGAGAGAGAGAAAGGTGGTTGAACTCCTCCCAGCAGTTCATCGCCCCAGCCAAGAACAGACCCTCGTGAGGTTGTTCTTCCTTGTACTATTCATCACCATCAGCCCAAGAGGCAATTTTCACGCCACACACTGGAGTAGGGTATTACACCACAACGGTGGCCTGAACCAGTATAAACCTTGTGTCTCTTGTGCAGTTCTTTCAGTAGTCTAGATCTTTGCGAGGCGGAGAGGTAGGAGGCGAAATCTCCGCGCGCACCCCAGTGTTCGAACCTCAAGGGTCTGCTGGAACCTGAAATCTGACAGTTGGCGCGCCAGGTAGGGGTGCGCCGGAATTCATCTTCCACCGCTCTGTTCTCCTTCGACCATCACGCTCATGTCTGACGCTCGTCGAGCCCACGCGGAGCGCCGGGCCACCCTCGCCTCCCGCATCGCCCGGACAGCCCCTGTCGACGGGCGTCCTCGCCGTTCCCTGTCACCTGCCGTCAACGCGGCCACCGGTCCGGCGGAGGACGAGTAGCAAGCATCATCTCAGCATCCATCCGTGCGCCAAGATGGCCGCACCGCAACTCCCTCGCTCGCCCCAGCTGGATCTTCGCCCCGCGCGCTTAGCGCGCCCATGGAGGCTCAGGCGGAACTCATCGCGGCAAACGAGCTCCTGCGCTGCCGCCCCACCGACGACGTCTACAGGGAATGGCTCGACCGCATCGCCGAGCTCGTCCGTGCCGCAGGGGGCTCTCCTGCGCCGTCCCATCGCGTTACGCCAACACCACCAGTCGTCGCGGCCCTCCTGGGCGGCTCCTAGGCGCCGCCCACAAGTCACCACATCAAGCCGTTCATCCGCCGGGTCAGGCAGGGGGCTCCCCTGGGTCGGGCGGCGCCCGAGACCGGACTGACCTTCAGCTCAGAGGACCACCCCTCCAACTCGGCCTGCTCGGGCATGCTCCCCATGTTGTGCACCCCCACCATCTTCTAGGTGGCCGTCACCAGAACCCTTGTTGATTGCGGCGCGGGCCTCAGCGTGCTCTCGGTCGAGGCCTTCAACCTCCTCCTCATACCCCTGGAATGGCTGCAACCCAGCCAGCCCTTCTCAGGCGTTGGGGGCAAGCCGTCCAGTTCCTTGGGGCAGATCCGGCTCCCAGTGACCGTCGGCACCTACGACAACTTCCGCACGGAGGTGGTTGACTTCGACATCGCCCCCATCGGCGTCCCTTACAACGCCATCCTCGGCTACCTAGCGCTGGCCCAATTCATGGCCGCGACGCACCCGGCGTACAGCCTCATGAAGATGCCCGGCAGCAGCGGTGTCCTCACTGTGCATGGAGACACCGGGGATGCACTACGGGCTCTCAAGCTCGCCTTCAAGACGGCAGCGTCGGCACAGCCCGCCGACTTGGAGACCCCCGGGCCCGAGGGGGCTGCACCCGCCAAGAAGAAGCAGTTGTTCACTCAAGACAAGGCAGAAACCAAGCAGATACCCGTCGATGAGGACGGGTCCACCAATGCCACTTTCACCATAGGCGCCCACCTCAAACCCGAGCAGGAGGAGGCCCTGGTCGGGTTCCTGCGCGCAAACAAGAAGGTATTCGCTTGGGAGCCGGACCAGTTAGCAGGGATCCCCTGGAGTGTAATCGAGCATCACCTCAACGTGTGCCCCAACGTGCGCCCTGTGAAGCTGAAGGCCAGGCGGCAGTCCACAGAAAAGTAGGCCGTCATCGTCCAAGAGACCCGCAAATTAGAGGCCGCTGGGGTCATCCGCGAGGTCCGATACCCAGATTGGTTGGCCCTTCGAGTGGACTGAAGAGGCCGACAAGGCGTTCCAGGATCTCAAGAGATACCTGACCAGCCCACTGGTCATGGTGGCTCCACGCCCTCAGGAGCCCCTGGTGCTTTACCTCGCCGCCACTCCCTACTCCGCCAATGCGGCCTTGGTGGCAGTCAGAGAGGAGTGCCGAATCAAAACTACAGCAGCAGCCCGGGACAAGGCAGAACAGGGACAAGGAAGGCCTACAGAAACCGCCACCGCGGCTGAGGAGGATCAGCCGCCATAGAGGGGCGCACCAGAGGCGGAAGAGGCCCCTCTTCCAGATGGCTAGTCTCAGGAGGTCTCATTGCCTCAAGAGGCGCCACGGTCTCCGGAAGGAGCCACCAGCACTGACGCACTCCGCCTCGTTGAGCACCAAGTGTACTTCGTCAGCACAGTGCTGCGGGATGCAAGAGCACGGTACCCCCATGCCTCACAAACTCCTCCTCGCGCTATTGGTGGCTTCACACAAGCTGCGGCACTATTTTCAGGGTCACCCCATCAAGGTCGTCTCGTCATACCCCCTGGAGAGAGTGCTCAGGAGCCCTAATTCAGCTGGAAGGGTCGCTGAGTGGAACATAGAACTGCAAGCGTTTCAGCTCGAATTCAGCACGACCAGGGTCATCAAGGGAGCAGCGTTGGCGGATTTTGCGGCAGAGTGGACAGAGGCGCCAGGCCTCAAGGCCGATGAGGATCGGTCCCTATCCCCGAGAAGCGAGGCGCCAGAAGGCTGGGTCATGTACTTTGATGGGGCGTTCTCCAGGCATGGCGCTGGAGCTGGGGCGGTGCTTATGTCGCCCACACAGGACAAGCTCTATTACGCCGTGCAACTCTGTTTCCAGCAAGGCGAAAAGGTCTCCAACAACATAGCGGAGTATGAAGGTTTAATAGCGGGCTTGAAGGCCGCGGCTGCCCTGGGAGTCAAATGCCTCACCATCAAGGGCGATTCGCAGCTCCTTGTCAATTGCTCCAACAAGGTGTACGAGCTGAAGGATGAGCACATGGAAGCCTACCTTGCGGATGTCCGCAGGATGGAGAAGCAATTCTGGGGGTTGGAGTTGCAGCATGTGCCCCGTGGCACCAATCAGGAGGCCGACGACATCGCCAAACGTGCGTCTAGACGGTTACCCCAGGAGCCTGGCGTTTTTGAGGAGCGGCTCTTCAAGCACTCAGCTCTGCCGTCATTATCAAACACGGCTCAGCCCTAGGAGGAGCTCCCCCAGCCACCTGCCTCAGGAGCTCGGACCTGTGGTCCGGCCTCAGGAGCGCGCCTGCTCCTGATGATGGAACCTCAGGAGGGATGTTGGATCACGGAGCTCCGGAGCTACTTAGCGCAAGGGACCCTGCCGGAGAAGGAGGAGGAAGCGGAGCGAGTGGCACGCCAGGCCACGACATACTGCATCAAAGATTGAGAGCTCTACCGGAAGCGACCAAACGATGTATCCCTGCGCTGCATCTCCAGGGAGCAAGGGAAGGAACTACTGGAAGATATACTCGGCGGAGACTGCGGACATCATTCATCATCGCGGACCCTCATCGGCAACGCGTTCCGCAGTGGATTTTATTGGCCCACCACGCTCAATGACGCTGTGGAACTAGTGAAAGCTTGTGAAGCCTGCTAGTTCCACGCCTAGCAGATCCATCAGCCAGTAGGAGGCTTGCAGACTATCCCCCTTTCGTGGCCATTCGCAGTCTGGGGGCTGGACATCTTGGGCCCGTTTCCTCGGGCGCCAGGGGGCTACCGCTACCTCTACGTTGCCGTGGATAAATTCACCAAGTGGGCGGAAGTACAGGCTGTCCTCACCATTCTCGCGGTTTCCGCGATCAAGTTCATCAAGGGCATCATGAGCCCGTTCGGGGTGCCGAATCGCATCATCACGGACAACTGTTCGCAGTTCACCAGTAACCTCTTCAAAACATACTATGCTAACCTTGGAACGCAGATACGCTACGCCTCAGTGACGCACCCCCGAAGCAACGGCCAGGCCGAGCGAGCCAACGCGGAGGTCCTGAGGGGCCTCAAGACCAGGACGTTCAAGAAGAAGCTGGAGGCCTGTGGCAGAGGTTGGTACGACGAGATTTAGTCCGTGCTGTGGTCCATCAGCACCACTACGACCAAACCGACTGGAGAGACCCCGTTCTTCCTGGTCTACGGAGCGGAAGAGGTCCTCCCTCACGAGGTCAGAAGTCACTCCGCGCGGGTCCTGGCGTTCGATGAGGCGCACCATGACGCCATGCGGGGGATGGACCTCGTGCTGGGGGAGGAACGTCGCCGAGAAGCCGCGCTAGGAGCGGCGAGGTACCAGCAAGTGCTACGGCGATATCACTGCCACAACATCCGTCCCAGGACTCTTGAGGTAGGAGACCTCGTGCTTAGGCGGGTTCTCTCCAGGGAGGGAATGCACAAGCTCTCTCCCATGTGGGAGGGCCCGTTCAAGGTTGTTCATGTTTCCAGGCCCGGCTCCGCGCGCTTGGAGACTCAGGAGGGAGTGCCGGTCCAGAATGCATGGAACATCCAGCACCTCCAGAGGTTCTACCCCTGAAAAGGCCCAGAGCCTGTGAAGCAAGGCGAGTGCCTGTGAAGCTATCACATTTTGGAAAAAGGCCCAGAGCCTGTGAAGCAAGGCGAGTGCCTGTGAAGCTATCGCATTTTGGAAAAGGCCCAGAGCCTGTGAAGCAAGGCGAGTGCCTATGAAGCTATCACATTTTGGAATAGGCCCAGAGCCTGTGAAGCTATCGCATTTTGGAAAAGGCCTAGAGCCTGTGAAGCAAGGCGAGTGCCTGTGAACCTATCGCATTTTGGAAAAGGCCCAGAGCCTGTGAAGCAAGGCGAGTGCCTGTGAAGCTATCGCATTTTGGAAAAGACCCAGAGCCTGTGAAGCAAGGCAAGTGCCTGTGAAGCTATCGCATTTTGGAAAAGGCCCGGAGCCTGTGAAGAAGGCCAATGCCTGTGAAGCTCGCCGCCCGTGACACTCTCACGTAATAATGAGTTGGGGTTGTACACGCCCCAGAGTCTCAGGAGCGCCGGCTTGAAGCCCTGGGGCTCCCTCCCATGCCCAGTGGCAGCACTTAGCTCCGCGCTGGTGAGAAGACGTCGAAGACTAGATTAGGTGTCGGACGCGGCTTTTCATTTGCTTTCCGTAGTTGGCCTGTTCCTTCTCATTTGAAGTTTAATTGAAGTTGTTGCCGTCTTTGGCTTGCGGTTCTTCGGCTTTTCACTCTCCTACCTCGATTTCTCTTGCGCAAGGCCTCGCGAGGGGGGCAGCTGAGCGCCCTCGCGAGCGTTCCTATCCTAGTCATTCAAAGAGTTCGCGACCTGGGCCCCTTACAGGAGCACCCCTCCAGTCCGTGCCCCATGGGCACCGCGACACAAACAAAGGGCCTAGGTCGGTCGCCCCCCCCACGGCCGGGGTCGGGAACTATCGACGCTCGGGCACATAGCCGGAAGGAATGGTAGCGAAAGCAAAACGATGATTAATAGCAATAACCCAAGCACGCCCCCGCGGGGCTCCACACTATTGTCTTTGTTATGCAGGAAAAAGGGAAAAGGAGGAACAAATCCGGTGCGGCTGGACTCACACCGGCCCGCGGGGAAGGCCCGAGCTGCCTCCGAAGCTCAGGCGGACTCCCTCTCGCGCTTCACCAGGGCACGGCGGCGTGCGGACACGTTGCCACCCCCAAGTAGATACGACAGCGTGGAGGCTGATCGCGGCCACCGCTAGAGGAGTCGCCGCCTGAAGAAGAATCGAAGAAGCTTGAGGAACCCCGAACACCGCCAACCGCGCGAGCGCTGCTCCCTCCATCATCACCGGAGGTGGGTTCCCAGCCGCGGCCATCGCCCTCGGGGCAACACCCTGCGCAGCGACCATCTTCTCCAAACACCCTCACGTAGAGGGTGGCGTCGCCGTCGAACTTGAAGTGTAGGGTGCACCGACGGCTCAGGCCACGCGCACGGGCAAACGTCTGCCAACCGCGGGCCAGGGACAGGCTCCCGGCCGCGGAGACCTCCAGGGAGACCCACGAGGCCCGGCTGTAGCAGCCATCGGCCTGGAGCCAGAGGCCGCCCGGGGCGCTGGTCGGGAGCTCGCCGAGGAGGAAGCGAGGAAGTGGGAGCCGGGTGTTAGCCGGCTCCGTCGACCACACGACGAACTCCGGCAGAACTTCGGCAGCACGAACGCGCGGCCTGGGGGACGCGCAGCCGGAGCGCGCCCCCCGGCTGCAGCAATCCGCTCATTGCCGCACTGAAGATTGCCTCCACGGCCGTAGGGAGCCACCGTGGTGGCCACAGGATGCTTGCGAGGGCGCCCTCGGCCACGCTTGGGTGGGGGAGAGGCGGGCTCAACCCGGCAAGCCTTCCCCTTCTCGGCGGCCGAGAACCTCCTCGACGGGGCCATGAAGAAAAAGGAGAAGCAAGGGGGGATGAACTGGAAGGGCGCGCGCCGGCCCGTACTTATGGCTAGCGATGGCCAACCAACGACCCCCATGATCGCAGGTAATTATGACCCGCTTTGCATGCAGGGACTTGTCCAATCCGTGCAGTTGCCGAGGCGCCATGGGGAAGTGGAGACGCCCATGTCCAATCAACCGCCACGCGGCGCCCAAGGCCGCAGGCTGTTAGGGCCTGCGCCGTTTCGCACTTGCCCTTCCGCGTTCCTGCACGGCCAAGTCCGGGCGCACCTTGGGCCCGGGGGCTACTGTCGGCGTTCTGGGAACGGGGGTCCCTAGACTTGCCTGCCTGCGGCCTACGGCGTGGCTCAAAGGGGGGCCCAGCACGGCCCATCTTCACCAACCCAAGACCCTCGCGAGGGGCCAAGCCTAGCGGGGCGGACGACACAGAGCTTCCTCAGGCATGGCCTCATCAGGCTGGCTCATGAGGAGGCGGAGGGATCAAGGCGGGGTACCTCGCGAGGTGCTCGTGACGCAAGCCATGACGACTCAGGGCGCCAGGCGGGCGCCAGGCGGGCGCCAGGCGGGCGCCAGCCCGCGCAGCGTCCTCCTTTCCTCTTTGGTGCAAAGGGGGCAAGCGCAGCCGCGGAGTACCGAGGCATCAGGCAAAGGTTGCCATTTCGGTGCAACGAGACCAAGACCAGGAGGACTACGAGACAGAGGTCACCGTGGAGTCCAAGATGGCGTCATCACCAAAGCTTTGCGCAGGCGAAGACTACTTTTGTCAGGATAGCTGATACTTGTTGTCCCCCTTCAAATTAGCCAGCCATTGTTGGCTCCCTTCCCGCTCGATATTTGGGAAGAGGACCAGGGCCTCTATAAATAGGACCGGCCGCCCATAGAGTAAGGGGGTTGAAAAAAGGAAAAGGGATGCTCGATAGAGAAGTTAGAAGCATAGAGAGAGAGAGAGAGAGAGAAAGGTGGCTGAACTCCTCCCAGCAGTTCATCGCACCAGCCAAGAACAGACCCTCGCGAGGCTGTTCTTCCTTGTACTGTTCATCGCCATCATCCCAAGAGGCAATCCTCACGCCACACACTGGAGTAGGGTATTACACCACAACGGTGTCTTGAACCAGTATAAACCTTGTGTCTCTTGTGCAGTTCTTTCAGTAGTTTAGATCTTTGCGAGGCGGAGAGGTAGGAGGCGAAATCTCCGTGCGCACCCCAGTGTTCGAACCTCAAGGGTTTGCCGGAACCCGAAATCTGACACCTGAGCTTATCGAGTACCAAACACAAGTGCTTGGCATGATCTTCCTTGTTCTTCGAAAAGACCAGAATGTCGTCGAGATAGACCAAAACGAAGTCATTGGTGTAGGCGTTGAAGATGAAGTTCATCATGCGAGAGAAATCAGAGGAGCGTTGACGAGGCCAAAAGACATGACAGTGTATTCATATGAACCATAGCATGTCCTGAAAGCCGTCTTGGGAATTTCTTGCTCACGGGTTCGAATCTGATGATAACCCATACGGAGATCAATCTTGGAGAATACTTGGGCACCTTTGAGTTGTTCGAACAGCTCGTTGATGTTGGGAAGTGGGTATTTGTTCTTGATGGTCTTCTTGTTCAATGGACGGTAATCAACACAAAGTCGGTCCATTCCATCCTTCTTCTTCACATAAAGAACACCCCAACCCCATGGAGAGGAACTAGGCCGGATGAGACCCATTCTCTCTTGAATATCGAGTTGCTTCTTCAGCTCCTTCAACTCTATAGGTCGGAGCTTGTAAGGACGCTTGCACACTGGTTCCGTGCCAGGCTCAAGATCAATGACGAATTCAACTAGCCAATGCGGAGGCATTCCTGGAAGCTCTTCTGGAAAGACGTCTTGATATTCGCAAACGACTAGAATCTGCGAGATAGCATCCAGTTCACCCTTCTCATTGAGAGAAAACAGATGGATGGTATCATCACGAGCGGCAAAGACAATTATATCCTCAGACGAATGAGTCAATTGAATCTGCCTGGCTGCACAATCAAGCTGAGCCTTGTGCTTAGAAAGCCAATCCATTCCGAGAATAAGATCAATATCCGAGTCACCAAGAACATTTGGAGAAGAGAAGAACTTATAGTCACCCAAAGTGATAGTAACATCCAGAACACATACTCGAGATGTCATTTGACGGGCCGGAGAGACAATAGCCAACAGTTTCGACAACACTTGAGTAACAAAATCATGCTTAGATGCAAAAGGTCTCGAGATGAAACAATGCGATGCACCAGTGTCAAAAAGAACTCTTGCAGGAATATCGTTAACAGGAAGGTTACCCATGATGACATCTGACGAGTCCTCTGCCTGAGTTGCATTCACCATGTTAACCTTGGCGTACTTGGGGTTATGCTTGACCACAGCTGTACTTGCCGATCTCACAGGAGGAGGAGGGAGATGCCTCTGGTTGAAGCACTTGTTGGCATAGTGACCCTTCTGTTGGCACTTGTTGCACGTGACCTCTGAAAGCGGACGGTGGTATGGAGCACTTGATCTTGGAGCTTGAGACGAAGTCTTGTTCTGAAAACCAGGGTTGGGTGGGTGGGAAGATCCACTGCCACCTTTGCTCTTCTGTTGATATGGCTGGCGGAACGGAGGAGGAGGAAGCCAATACTTCTGCTGCTTGGCCACTTGAGTAGAGGAAGAAGGATTAGTGTCTCTGACTCGCTGCTTGGAAGCATCACACCTCAGTTGAGCAGCCTCTTGCTTCAATGCCATGTTGTAGAACTCATCGTACCTCAAGGGCTCAAAGAGAACAAGAGCTAGCTGGATTTCTTCTCTGAGACCACCCCTGAACTGGTATATCATGCTCTTCTCGTCAGGAACGTCCTGCTTAGCAAAGCGGGCGAGCTTCTCAAACAACTTGTTGTAGTCATAGACAGACAAAGAGCCTTGCTTGAGGTTGCGGAATTCCTCACGCTTGCTTTCAACCATGCTCTGAGGGATATGGTGAGCTCTGAAATCTTGACGGAAATCATCCCAGGTAATCACGTGTCCTCCTCTGGAATCCTTGTACTGCTGGAACCACTCTGCAGCTTGGTCTTTGAGTTGGAAGGATGCGAACTTGACAAAGTCCTCAGGCCTGACGTTACTGCACTCGAAATGCTTGCACAAGTCCACAAGCCAATCATCAGCATCATTTGCCTCAACACAATTGCTGAAAGTCTTTGGCCCGTTAGCAAGGAACTGGTTGAGTGTAGCAAAGTGATTCTGATTGTTGCCCTGGTTCCCTTGGTTGCCTTGGTTCGCTTGATTACGCTCTTGAAGGATCTGCATGATCAACTGCGTGTTTGCATTGGTTGCGGCCATCACAGCTTGCCATGCCTCCGGAGGAGGTGGAGGTGGTGGCGGATCAGGATTCAGAGTCGTGCGCGTTGGAGGAGCCATCCTGAAGAGGTTGACATCCATTAGCACACTGATAGGCAAATATTGAAGTTGAATCCAACGGAATGAAAATTGCAACATATAGTCTTCACATCCGAACAAAATGAACGAATGCATTCCAATTGAAATGGTCACATATCCATAAATTGAGAAGCCACTAGAATTTAAGTAGAGGAATAAATCAACAAGGTACGGATCAAGAACGAATACTCGGTAAGAAATCCCAACTTCAAACCAAATATCCGTGGAAAAAGAACTAGAGCTACAAGAATTCCCACCTATGAAACTCCCAAACCTTTCCGGTTATGCAATCAGGTGTTGGGGATACAGGGGAAGCATAATATCTCACCCAAATCTAGGAAATCCTACATCCAGCTATATCCATCCTTCAACACATAACCGAGAAAAAACTTCGGAAACCATCTACCTCAACCTTCGAAAAGCATCCGTTATACAAGTTATGGCGATACTCCCGAACTCCCGCCCCAGTACTGGGTGGCGTCGAGGTTATCTCACCAACAAACTGCATAAAATAGATTTTCGATGTCGGTGTACTAAACTCAGGTATTCCAGAACTGCAACGATAAAATTGTGACGACAACACCTCGGAGCTCAACTCCCCGGGACACTGCCACAACCCCTAAAGACAGGAGGCACCAAGAACAATGTTCTTGTCACAAAACCATCGGAACGATTCCAAGATACCCGCGTGATCCTAAATTTTTTTTAGTGAAATTTGAGAAGAGAATAGTCAAAACTCTACGTCAGGATGCCTTACCAGAGCGATGAGGAGACTGGGAAGTAAGAAGAATTCCTAAACTCTCTGATATATATTTCCTAAATGACTCAAAACATTTTTCTAGACTCAACAATGGCTGCTAAAAACGATCAAGCAATGGGGCTCCTAAGGTCGGGGAAGGCTCTGATACCAACTTGTAACGCACTCGATGCGGCTATAGCTCCTACGTGTCGAGGCACGACTTAGAGACATAACCGCATTGAAAGCAATGTCACAAGTTAGGCAATCATTACAACATCCCATGTAATATAGATAATAAAAGGGGAGATACATAGTTGGCTTACACTCGCCACGTCAATCAAAGTACATAAATAACATTACATCATCCAAACACTCATGGCCCGACTACGGCGCCAAAATAAAAGAACAACCCAACATGTGACACGGTCCCGATCGCCCCAACTAGGCACCACTACTGATCATCAGGGAAAGACACGTAGTATCGGCGTGAGTCCTCGTCGAACTCCCACTTGAGCTCAAGCACGTCATCTAGAACGGAGTCATCGGGTCCTACATCTGGTTTGGAAGTAATCTGTGAGCCATAGGGACTCAGCAATCTCGCACCCTCGCGATCAAGACTATTCAAGCTTATGGGTAAGGCAAGGTAAGTAAGTGGAGCTGCAGCAAGCGACTAGCATATATGGTGGCTAACGTATTCGCAAAAGAGAGCGAGAAGAGGAGGCAAAGCGCGAACGAATAAGTAGAGGAAAACCTGCGCAAGCATTACTCCAACACCATGTTCACTTCCCGGACTCCGCCGAGAAGAGACCATCACGGTAACACACTCAGTTGATTCATTTTAATTAAGTTAAGGTTCAAGTTATCTACAACCGGACATTAACAAATTCCCATCTGCCCATAACCGCGGGCACGCTTTCAAAAGTTCAAATCCCTGCAGGGGAGTCCCAACTTAGCCCATGACAAGCTCTCACGGTCAACGATGGAATAGACCTCCTCCCGAGACATTCCGATCAGACTCGGTATCCCGGTTCCACAAGACACTTCGACAAGTTAAAACAAATCCAGCAACACCGCCCGAATGTGCCGACAAATCCCGATAGGAGCTGCACATATCTCGTTCTCAGGGCACAATCGGATAAGCAATCTGTACAACTAAAACCTGCCCTCGAGTTTTCCCGAGGTGGCGCTGCAAGGGGCTCTAGGTTGGACCAACACTCAGAGGAGCACTGGCCCGGGGGGTTTAAAATAAGATGACCCTCGGGCTCCGGAAACCCAAGGGAAAAAGAGGATAGGTGGAAAATGGTAAAACCAAGGTTGGGCATTGCTGGAAAAGCTTTAATCAAGGCGAACTATCAAGGGGTTCCCATTATAACCCAACCGCGCAAGGAACGCAAAATCCGGGAATATAACACGGATATGACGGAAACTAGGGCGGCAAGAGTGGAACAAAACACCAGGCGAGAGGCCGAGCCTTCCACCCTTTACCAAGTATATAGATGCATTAAGATAACAAGGCAATATAATGATATCCCAACAAGTAAATAATGTTCCAACAAGGAACGGTCTCCAATCTTCACCTGCAACTAGCAACGCTATAAGAGGTGCTGAGCAAAGCGGTAACATAGCCAATCAACGGTTTGCTAGGACATGGTGGGTTAGAGGTTTGACGTGGCAATTTGGGAGGCATGATAAGCAAGTGGTAGGCATCGTAGCATAGGCATAACAAAAGAGCGAGTATCTAGCATAGCAAAGATAGTAGTGATTTCGAGGGTATGATCATCTTGCCTGCAAAGTTGTCAAAGTTGACTGGATCCTCGAAAGCAAACTCAACGGGCTCCTTGTTAGCGAACTCGTCTCTCGGCTCTACCCAAACAAGACAAACAAGCAACAAGGAGACAATCAACCACCTGCAAAGCTCCAACAATATGATGCAAACATGGTATGCTATGCGGGATGCGATATGTGATGCATATGCAAGATTTGACAAGGAACGAATGAACCTGGCCTCAACATGGGAATCCAAGTGTGCCACTGGAAAGGTGAGATGAAATCGCTTGAAAACGATACAAAGAACACCGGAATCGGAGTTACGGTTTGGAAAAGGCAAACAATTCAAATATGGCACCGGTCTGCGATATACAGCAAGTAGTCATCTAAATGCAAAAAGATGAACATGCAACAGCACTCAATCATGACAACAAAATACATGGCAGGGATCCATTCATGATGCTTAACAAAAGACTAGCACCGAGCTACGGCCAATTCATCCATTAACAGGTTCAAACAAGCGTGGCAAACATGCATTTGACAAACAGATTTCAGACTTAGTGAAATTAACACTTGTCTGGAATTTCAGATCAGGTAGCACACTTTGGAGCATGAAAACTATATGCTACAGGACCTGAATAATACACAAAATAATACACAAAATACAAGCTAGACATGGCAAGAACAATAACATAGCATGCACGGATCAACTACAACATCCTCGGCAAAATCGCTAACAAGTAGACAATCTGCTCAGATTCACGAAATAGCAAAAGTAGAGCTCGATTGACTCAAGCTAGGGTGCTCCATAATTGCAAACAAAGATATGGATGGATAGAGCACTACAAGATTAACAAATCATCCTTACTGATTATCCTCAAAAGAGGCATGGATCACTAGGAAACAACATGAACATCTGGCATATTGGGATATACAGATCAAGGACTTAGTGGAAATGCTAAGTCCCTGAAATCAGCATTAACGAATGCACCACTTTGCAAGCTTGTGCTAGTCACCACACACATCACAAAAATACATGGGTTGCACCTATGGATAGATGGCAAAACATATAACAAAACTCATGAAGTGCTCAGGGGCATATCATGCACACATTAATCATGGCAAAAATGACAAATATCTAATTGGAGCAGCAGATCTGACAATTATCTCAAATAGCATTCTTCTAACAGCATTTCGGGAATCAAGATAAACTCAAATGAATATGATGCAATGAGATGAAATGATGTGCTCTCTGAGACGAACATTTTGATATGCTCTATGCCCAAAACGGTGCTACGGATGCGGAGTTACGATGTGATGAACAAGGGCAAAAATATTAGGGTTTCGGGCAAAAAGTCAACCCGATCCAAATTTCAGATCTAGATCCGGCCGGCGGGGTTTACAAGGTTCGCTGGAAAATCGTTGGGGCCACCGGAGGAGGAGTTGGCCGGAGCGGCCGGACGTCGAGGAGGCGGCGGATGACGGTGGGTGGCGCTCGGCGGTCAGGCGGCGAGGCGCGCGGGCGGGGCGGCGCGCCGGAGTGGTGGTGCGGTGGTGGCGGTGCCTCGCCGGAGCGGCGAGGCCGGCGATGGCGGGCGGCGGCGCCGGGCACCGGGCGCGGGGAAGAGGCGGAGGGGCGAGCCGGGCGCGGCGGCGGCGAGACGCGGGCCTCGGGAGCCCTCCCCGGGCCGAGCGGGCCGGCGAAGTGGGGCGGCACGGCGGACGAATGACGGAGCGACACGTGGCGGTGGTGGCGGATCCGGATGCGTCCGGCCGGACAGAAAAATGTCCGCCGGCGCGTGGAGACGAAGGGGACTAAGGTTTCGGGGGGGAGAAGAAGGGGAATTTCGAAGGGGGTTCTTTATATAGGCATAGGAGGAGCTAGGAGAGTCCAAATGAGGTGCGGTTTTCGGCCATGCGATCGTGATCGAATGCTCTAGATGATGGAGAAGGTTTTGGTGGGTTTTGGGCCAACTTGGAGGGGTGTTGGGCTGCAACACACACGAGGCCTTTTCGGTCCCTCAGATAACCGTTGGAGCATCAAACGAAGTCCAAATGGTACACAACATGACACGCGGTCTACCGGTAGTAAACCAAAGCCGCTTGGCAAGTCTCGGTCCAATCCGGAAATGTTTAATCCCCACACATGAAAGAAAGGTCGAAATAACCACCGGAGGAGAACGGAGCACCGGAATGCAAAAAGGACAACGGGGAAAATGCTCGAATGCATGAGATGAACACGTATGCAAATGCAATGCACATGATGAAATGATATGAGATGCATGACAACGATGACAACACACGGAGACAAAGATCCAAACCCGAGAAAATAAAATAACTTAACGCCGGAAATGGCAAGAGTTGGATTACATATTGGGTAAACCATATCCGGGGTGTTACACATGCGCACTCGAGGTGACTCATGAATTATGTCGCAAGGCAAAACTGCCTCTGCGCCGTTCACCAAAAAGAATGGTGTGTATCCGGTGGTGCGATTCGGCGTGGTCCGCAGCCCCCAGAGTACAGAGTTGAGATCCTCTACCCAGTGCGTGTTAGATTCCTTGAGGGACCGCACTAATCTGGGTTTGATGCCACTCATGATAAGACCATTTGCATGTTCGACCTAGCCGTTAGTTTGTGGGTGATAGACGGAAGCATAATCGAGCTTGATGCCCATGTTTTTGCACCAGAGTTTTACCTCGCCGGCCGTGAATTTTGTGCCGTTATCAGTGATGATGCTGTGGGGGACGTCGTAACGGTGTACAACCCCGGATATAAAGTCTATCACCGGTCCAGATTCGGCCGTCTTAACAGGCTTGGCTTCTATCCATTTGGTGAACTTATCCACCATGACCAGTAAGTATTTTTGCTTGTGGGTTCTGCCTTTAAGGGGTCCAACCATGTCAAGCCCCCAGACCGCGAAGGGCCAAGTAGTGGGGATAGATTGGAGGGCGGTGGGTGGCATATGGCTTTGGTTTGCAAAGAGGTGACAACCGGTGCATCATTGGACTAAGTCCTGAGCGTCTGCCCGGGCCGTCGGCCAATAAAAGCCTATACGGAAGGCCTTGCTTACAGGGGACCGAGCTGCAACATGATGACCGCCCAGTCTGGCATGAATTTCAGCCAGGAGGTTCCACCCCTCCTCTTCGGAGATGCACCTTTGAAGGACTCCGGTAGTTCTTTTCTTATAAAGCTCTCCCTCATGGACTCTGTAGGCTTTGGATCGCCGCACTATGCAGCGTGCCTCATTTTGGTCCTCGGGGAGTTCCTGCCTAGTAAGGTAGGCGAGGAATGGTTCTGTCCACAGGGCGATGACCGCCATTATTACGTGGGCTGAAGGTGTTATGACATTAGCAGAGCCTCCGATTGTGTCAGAATGTTCGGTGTCAGGCAGTGCGGTCTGGTCCGGGCTGTTATTGTTCGGTTCCCCTTCCCATGCTACGGATGGCTTGACCAGCCTTTCCAAGAAGATGTTGCGGGGGACTACATCGCGTTTTGCGCCAATGCGTGCCAGGACATCTGCCGCCTCATTATTTTCTTGGGCTATATGGTGAAATTCAAGCCCCTCGAACCGAGCTGACATTTTTAGGACGGCGTTGCGGTAAGCTGCCATTTTTTGATCCTTGGCATCGAAGTCTCCATTTATTTGGGATATTGCAAGGTTCGAGTCCCGCGCACCTCTAGGCGTTGAATGCCCATAGATACTGCCATCCGGAGACCATGTAAAAGGGCCTCATATTCGGCTGCATTGTTGGAGTCCGTGTACATAATCTGGAGTACATATTGAACTGTGTCTCCTGTGGGGGACGTCAAAACGACGCCAACCCCCAGTCCGGCCAACATTTTGGAGCCGTCGAAATGCATGATCCAATTTGAATATGTGCCGTACTCTTAAGGGAGTTTGGCCTCCGCCCATTCTACAACGAAGTCGGCCAAGACTTGCGAATTGATGGCTCGCCGTGGCTTATAAGTTATGTCGAACAGGAGGAGCTCAATGGCCCATTTTGCAATCCGACCCGTTGCGTCATGATTGTTTATAATATCGTTAAGTGGTACTTCCGAGGCTACTGTTATTGAACACTCTTGAAAGAAGTGTCGTAGCTTCCGGGATGCCATGAATACCGCGTACGCTATCTTTTGATAAAGCGGGTACCGTGATTTGCAGGGAGTGAGGACAGTGGACACATAATAGACTGGCTTTGAAGGGGGAATTTGTGTCCGTACGCTTCTCGTTAGACGACGAGCACTGCGCTTACAACCTGATGTGTTGGTGCAATGTATAATAGCGTTGGTTCACCAACGTTTGGCGCGGCCAGGACTGGGTTTGTTTCCAGTATGGCTTTTATTTTGTCGAGTCCGGCCGTGGCTGCATCCGTCCATTCGAAGTGTTCGGTACGCCTAAGGAGGCGGTAAAGGGGTAGGGCCTTTTCTCCCAAGCGGGAGATAAAGCGGCTTAGAGCCGCCACGCATCTGGTTAACTTTTGTATTTGTTTCAGGTCCTTTGGGATATCCATTTGCGACAGAGCTCGGATCTTGGCTGGATTTGCTTCAATTCCTCTACCGGATACAATGAAGCCCAAGAGCTTTCCGGCTGGAACGCCGAAAACGCATTTTTCCGGGTTGATCTTGATGTCGTATGTTCGGAGGTTATCAAATGTGAGCCTCAAGTCGTCTACTAGAGATTAGACATGTCTTTATTTGACGACCACATGATCTACATATGCCTCTACTGTTTTGCTGATCTGGCTTGCCAGACATGTCTAAATCATGCGCTGATATGTTGCGCCGGCGTTTTTGAGCCCGAAGGGCATCGTGTTGAAGCAGAATGGGTCGTATGGTGTGATAAATGCCGTGGCGGCTTGGTCTGGTTCTGCCATCTTAATATCTCCGCCTCCTTGCGAGCGCAGTCAGTTCCTCAGCCACTAGGGCTTCGGATAGTGCCTCGAGGGAAAGTGCGGCTGTCTTGTTTTTGGCATAGAGTGCTATGTTCGGATCACTAGCGAGAGTGATGATCCCGTTAGGCCCGGGCATCTTGAGCTTCATGTACCCATAATGGGGTATTGCTTGGAAGATTGTAAACGCTTCCCACCCTAGCAGAGCGTGATAACCGCTGCTGAACGGAGCCACATGGAACGTGATCTCTTCGGACTTGTAATTGTCCGGCATGCCGAACACCACATCTAGTGTGATTTTTCCTGTACAGCGCACTTCCCGACTGGGGATTAGTCTTCTAAAGGTTGTGATGCTTCGCTCAATGCGGTTCCAGTCTATTTCCAATTTTTCAAGGGTTTCCTCATAAATGAGGTTCAATCCGCTGCCGCCGTCCAAGAGTACCTTGGTAAGACGAAAACCGTCCACTATTGGACTGAGGACCAATGTGGCTGGTGCTCGGGCTGTTCGGAATTTAGGTTCATCATTGGCGTTAAAGGTAATAGCCGTGTCACTCCATGGTTTTATTGTTGCTACTTGGTAGACTTCGGCAAGGCTGCGGAATGTCCTTTTTCGCATATTATTTGATGCGGAAGTCTCGAAGACTGTTAATACCGTATTGGTGTCTCTGGGGTGGCTTTCTGTGGCCTCCAGAATTAGGAGATTTTTGCCAATTTTGGCCACCTGCCGGAGTATCCAACATGCTCTAAGGCTGTGAGTTGGTGTGGTGTCCTCTGTATTGTGAATTTTACAGGGTCCATTAAGCCATCCTTCCAGTACGGTTCCATGTTTTGTAGAGGGTTTTTGCTTTTTAGTGCTTGACCGGGGTGTCTGGTGATGATGCACCCTTTTATTTTGGACTGGGTTTGTATTCAGGGCTGGATTGTCCCAAAATTTTATTTCGGTTTTCCAGGTGTTTCCATCACACAGTACTTTCGTACAATGGACGCCAAGTCAGCGAAGCATGTAATATCACGGCGACTTATGGCGTTGAGTATTCCCTTGTCCGTGGAATTATTGCAGAAGATTGAGATTGCGTCTTCCCCGCGGAAGTCCCTTAGCCTGTTCTTAACCAGGAGGAATCTGGCCTAGTAATGATGTACTGTTTCGTCGGGCTCTTGCCTGATTTTGGATAGACCGCTTATGTTGGGGTGGGTGGGTGGAATTAAATCCGAAGCCTCACCCCCTCTGAGGCTCAGAGCCCGGGGGATTTCCGAACTCGAAAATTTGGATTCCCGGATGTTGTCCAATGAATCCAACCCGTCGCTTGACTCTAAATTCAGGTCTTGAGTGATATCCTCCCCTCCGCGGGTATCCGGCTTGGAGGGATTGGGAATCCGGACATAGCGAGTCCTTAAGATAGATTAAGGGTCGCCGCTGTCGGATTTCGGGTTCCGGCAGACCCTTAAGGTTCGAACACTGGGGTGCGCGCGGAAATCACGTCCTCAACCTGTCCGCTTCGCAAAGATCTAAACTACTAAAGGAATCACGCAAGAGACACAAGATTTATACTGGTTCGGGCCACCGTTGTGGTGTAATACCCTACTCCAGTGTGTAGTGGATGGATTGCCTCCTGGGGCTGGTGATGAAGAACAATACAAGGAAGAACAGCCTCGCGAGGGTCTGTTCTTGGCTGGGGCGGTGAACTGCTAGGAGGAGTTCAGTTGCCCTTCTCTCTATCTCTCTCTTTCTCTCTTCCTCTCTTCCAGATCCCAACTGACCAACCGAACCCCTTGCTATGTGGGTGGCTAGTCCTATTTATAGAGGCCCTAGTCCTCTTCCCAAATATTGAGCGGGAAGGGATCCAACAATGGCGGGCTAATTTGAAGGGGGACAACAAGTATCAGCTATCCTGACAAAAGCAGTCTTCGCCTGCCAAAGGCTCTGGTGGTGACGCCGGGCTGGGCTCCATGGTGACCTCCATCTCGTAGTCCTCCTGGTCTTGGTCTCGTTGCACCGAAATGGCAACCTTTGCCTCATGCCTCGGTACTCCGCGGATATGCTTGTCCCCTTTGCACCAAAGAGGAAAGAAGAACGCTGCGCGCGTTGGCGCCCGCCTGGCGCCCTCGATCGTCATGGCTTACGTCACGGGCACCTCATGAGGCACCCCGCCTTGATATCTCCGCCTCCTCGCGAGCCAGCCCGAGGAGGCTGTGCCTGAGGATGCGCCGTGTCATCCGCCTCGCGAGGCTTGGCCCCTCGTGAGGGTCTTGAGTCTTGTGCTTGATGAAGATGGGCCATGTTGGGCCCCCATTCGAGCCACGCCGCAGGCCGCAGGCAGGCAAGTCTGGGGACCCCCGTTCCCAGAACGCCGACAGTAGCCCCCGGGCCCAAGGCGCGCACGGACTTGGCCATGCCGAGAGGCGAAAGGGCAAGGGCGAAGCGCCGCAGGCCCTAACAGCCTGCGGCCTTGGGCGCCGCATGGCGGTTGATTGGACGTGGGCGACTCCACTTCCCCACGACGCCTTGGTGACCACGCGAGGTGGACAAGTCCCTGCATGCAAATCGTGTCATGATTACCTGTGATCATGGAGGCCGGCGGTTGGCCTTCGCCGGCTATAAGTACGGCGCCGCGCGTGCCCTTCCAATCCATCTCTTCTTGCCCCCCCATTCGCCTCAGTTCTCGCTCCGTCTTGGTGTGATGGCTCCGTCGAGGAGGTACTCGGCCGCAGAGAAGGGGAAGGCCCTCCAGGTTGGTCCTGCCTCTCCCCCGCCCAAGCACGATCGCGGGCGCCCTCGGAAGCATCCGGTGGCTGCCCCGGCCGCGCTCGATAGCCATGGGGGCGGCTCCCAGCAAGGCGGCGGGCGAGCCACCGTAGTCGAAGGACGCGCCTGGGTCGCACGTTCTCCCAGGCCGCGCTCCCGCGCTATGCAGGCGCTGCTGGAGTTCGTCGTCTGGTCGGCGGAGCCGACTCATGCCCGGCTCCCGCTCCCTCGCTTCCTCCTTGGTGAACTCCCGGCCAGCGCTCCTCGCGGCCTCTGGCTCCAGGCAGAGGGCTGCTGCAGCAGGTCCTCGTGGGTCGCGCTGGAGGTCTCCGCCAGTGGGGGCTTGGCCTTCACTCGTGGCTGGCAGGCGTTTGCCTACGCTCGCGGCGTGGAGCGTCGGTGCACTCTGCACTTTAGGTTCGACGGCGACGCCACCCTCAATGTGAGGGTGTTTGGGGAAGATGGTCGCCGCGCGGGGTGCTGCCCTGAGGACGACGACCGCGTCCACGGGCCCCGCTCCGATGGCGATGGAGGAGATAGCGCCCGCGCGGATGCCGGCGTCCGCGAATCCCCAAGCTTCGTCAGCTCCTCCTCAAGCGATTCCTCCAGCGGTGGCAGCAGTCCTCCCCCACGCCGTCGAGCTTGCTTGGGAGGTGGCGGTTCGTCCGCCCGCCGTCGTGCCCCAGCGAAGCGCAAGAGGGAGTCCGCCTGAGGCCCTGAGGCAGCCCGTGTCGCCTCCGCGGGCTAATGTGAGGGGGGGCTGCGCCGGGCTCGTCTTTTCCTTTCTCTTTTGTTACCTGTGTAAGACATAACAACTACATGGAGCCCCCTTGGGGCGTGTTGGGAAACATTGCCGTTTTGGCTATTACCTTGATCTCATTTTTTGCACCTCTTGATTTCTCGCCTGTGCGTAGATAGTTTTTGACCCCTGCCGGGGGGTGTGGTGACCGACCCAGGCCCTGTGTGCACGTCGTGGTGCCCGAGGGGCACGGACTAGGAGGTGTGCTCCCGTAATGTGCCAGGGTCATGAGAACCTTCCTGTGGCTAGGGCAGAAACCCTCGCGAGGACGTCTGAGCACTATCCCTCGCAAGGTTGTTTACGAGAGAAACCAAAGCGAGGAGCGAAAATCGACGAACCACAAATCAGCAAGAGCGACAACTTCAATAAGACTCCAAATGCAAACAAACACGCCAACTGCGGGAAGCAAATGAAAAAGCCGCGTCCGGCACCTAGTCTAGTCTTTGGCGTCTTCTCACCAGCGCGGAGCTAAGTGCTGCCACTGGGCGTGGGAGGGAGCCCCAGGGCCTGAGGCCGGCGCTCCTGAGACTCCGGGGCGTGTACAACCCCACTCATTATTATGTGAGAGTGTCACGTGGCGGCGAGCTTCACAGGCATTGGCCTTGCTTCACAGGCTCCGGGCCTTTTCCCAAGCGATAGCTTCACAGGCGCTCGCCTTGCTTCACAGGCTCTGGGCCTTTCCAAAGAGATGATCTTCACAGCTGCTCGCCTTGCTTCACAGGCTCCGGGCCTTTTTCCAAAGCGATGATCTTCACAGGCATTCGCCTTGCTTCATAGGCTCCGGGCCTTTTTCCAAAGCGATGATCTTCACAGGCATTCGGCTTGCTTCATAGGCTCCGGGCCTTTTTCCAAAGCGATGATCTTCGCAGGCATTCGCCTTGCTTCACAGGCTCCGTGCCTTTTTCCAAAGCGATGATCTTCACAGGCATTCGCCTTGCTTCACAGGCTCTGGGCCTTTCCAAAATAGATGGTCTTCACAGGCACTCGCCTTGCTTCACAGGCTCTGGGCCTTTCCAAAAGAGATGGTCTTCATAGGCACTCGCCTTGCTTCACAGGCTCTGGGCCTTTTCAGGGGTAGAACCTCCGGAGGTGCTGGATGTTCCACGCATTCTCGATTGGCACTCCCTCCTGAGTCTCCAAGCGCGCGGAGCCGGGCCTGGAAACATGAGCAACCTTGAACGGGCCCTCCCACATGGGAGAGAGCTTGTGCAACCCCTCCCTAGAGAGAACCCGCCTGAGCACGAGGTCTCCTACCTCGAGAGTCCTGGGGCGGATGTTGCGGCCGTGAAACCGCCGCAGCGCCTGCTGATACCTCGCCGCTCACAGCACGGCCTCCCGGTGACGTTCCTCCCCCAGCACGAGGTCCATCCCCCGCATGGCATCCTGCTGCGCCTCGTCGAACGCCAGGACCCGCGCGGAGCGACGTCTGACCTCGTGAGGGAGGATTGCTTCCGCTCCGTAGACCAGGAAGAATGGGGTCTCCCCAGTCGGTTTGGTCGCGGTGGTGTGGATGGACCACAGCACAGACTGCAGCTCGTTGTGCCAACCTCGGCCGCAGGCCTCAAGCTTCTTCTTGAACGTCCTGGTCTTGAGGGCCCTCAGGACCTCCGCGTTGGCTCGCTCGGCCTGGCCGTTGCTTCGGGGGTGCGCCACTGAAGCGTAGCATATCTGCGTTCCAAGGTTAGCACAGTATGTTTTGAAGAGGTTACTGGTGAACTGCAAACCGTTGTCTGTGATGATGCGGTTCGGCACCCCGAACCGGCTCACGGTGCCCCTGATGAACTTGACCGCGGAGCCCGCGGGGATGGTGCGGACGGCCTCCACTTCTGCCCATTTGGTGAACTTGTCCACGGCGACGTAGAGGTAGCGGTAGCCCCCTGGCGCCCGAGGAAACGGGCCCAGGATGTCCAGCCCCCAGACTGCGAATGGCAACGAAAGGGGTATAGTCTGCAGGCCTCCCGCCGGCTGATGAATTTGCTTGGCATGGAACTGGCAGGCCTCACAAGCTTTCACCAGTTCGACGGCGTCATTGAGTGCGGTGGGCCAATAAAACCCACTGCGGAACGCCTTGCCGACGAGGGTCCGTGATGATGAACGATGTCCACAGTCTCCGTCGTGTATGTCTTCCAGCAGTTCCTTTCCTTGCTCCTTGGAGACGCAGCGCAGGGATACATCATTTGGTCACTTCCGGTAGAGCTCTCCATCCTTGATGCAGTATGCCGTGGCCTGCCATGCCACACGCTCCACTTCCTCCTCCTTCTCCGGCAAGGTCCCTTGTGTTAGGTAACTCCAGAGCTCCGTGATCCAGCACCCCTCCTGAGGTTCCATCATCAGGAGCAGGCGTGCTCCTGAGGCCGGACCACAGACCGGGGCTCCTGAGGCAGGTGGCTGGGGGAGCTCCTCCCGAGGCTGAGCCGTGTTTGATAATGACGGCAAGGCTGAGGGCTTGAAGAGCCGCTCCTCGAAGACACCAGGCTCCTGAGGTAACCGCCTGGATGCCCGTTTGGCGATGTCGTCGGCCTCCTGATTGGTGCCACGGGGCACATGCTGCAGCTCCAACGCCCAGAACTGCTTCTCCATCCGGCGGACCTCCGCAAGGTAGGCTTCCATGTGCTCATCTTTCGGCTCATACACCTTGTTGGAGAAATTAACAAGGAGCTACGAATCGCCCTTAATAGTGAGGCGTTTTACCCCCAGGGCTGCCGCGGCCTTCAAGCCCGCTATCAAACCTTCATACTCCGCTATGTTGTTGGAGACCTTTTCACCTTGCTGGAAACAGAGCTGTACGGTGTAGTAGAGCTTGTCCTGAGTGGGCGATATAAGCACCGCCCCAGCCCCGGCACCATGTCTGGAGAACGCCCCGTCGAAGTGCATGACCCAGCCTTCTGGCGCCTTGCTCCCCAGGGAGAGGGACCGGTCCTCGTCCTCCTTGTGGACTGGTGCCTCCGTCCATTCTGCCACAAAATCTGCCAACGCTGCTCCTTTGATGACCCTGGTTATGCTGAACTCGATTTGAAATGCCTGCAGCTCTATGTTCTACTCAGCGACCCTTCCGGCTGAGTTAGGGCCCCTGAGCACTCTCTCCAGGGGGTATGACGAGACGAACTTGATGGGATGAGCCTGGATGTAGTGACGCAGCTTGCGCGAGGCTACCAGTAGCGCGAGGAGGAGCTTCTGAGGCATCGTGTACCATGCCCTCGCGTCCCGTAGCACCGTGCTAACAAAGTAAACTGGGTGCTCGACAAGGCTGGGAGCATCTGTGGTTGCCGCGCCCTCGGGAGGTAAGGGCGCCTCGCAGGGCGTCGTGGCCTCGGGAGGTGGACCATCTGGTTGGGCGGCCTCTCCTACCCCCGGTGCATTCCTCGGTAGCTGACCCTCCTCAGCTACGGTTGTGGCTTCTGCAGGCTTTCCTTGTTCCCGTTTTGTCCTGCCCCGGGCTGCCGCTGCGGCCTTGGCTTGGCGCTCCTCCCTAACTGCCACCAGGGCTGCGCTGGCGGAGTAGGGTGTGGCGGCGAGGTACAGCAGCAGGGGCTCCTGAGGGCGCGGAGCCACCATGACTGGGGGACTGGTCAGGTACCTCTTGAGATCTTGGAACGCCTTATCTGCCTCTTCAGTCCACTCAGAGGGCCCCTTCTTCTTCATCAGCTGAAAGAAAGGCAGCGCTGGTTCTATCGATTTGGAGATGAAGCGCCCTACCGCGGTCACGCGCCCAGTAAGCTTCTTCATATCTCCGAGGGTCTTCGGCGGGCTCATGTCCTCGACCGCCTTGACCTTCTTGAGGTTGGCCTCGATGCCACGATGGGACACGAGGAACCCCAAAAGCTTGCCCGAGGGGACGCCAAACACACATTTCTCCAGGTTGAGCCACAGGTTTACTGCGTCGAGGCTCACGAAGGTCTCCTCTAGGTCTTGTAACAGGGTCTTGGCCTCCCGAGATTTTACTACAATGTCATCAACGTAGGCTTCGACATTCTTTCCGAGCTGCTGGCCCAAGGTGATGTGCATCAATCGCTGAAAGGTTGCCCCCGCGTTACGCAGCCCGAACGGCATGCATGTATAGCAGTATACCCCGCATGGGGTCAAGAAGGTGGTCTCCTCAACGTCTTCCACTGCCATCTTGATCTGGTGATACCCGGAGAAGGCATCCAGGAAGCATAGCAGGTCGCACTCCGCAGTGGAATCGACAATCTGGTCGATGCGGGGGAGCGGGAACGGATCTTGCGGGCATGCCTTGTTGAGGTTGGTGAAGTCGACACACATGCATTCTTTCCCCCCCTTCTTGGGCACAACGACAGGGTTGGCCAACCAATCCGGGTATCGGACCTCGCAAATGACCCCGGCTGCCTCTAGTTTGCGGGTCTCTTGGGCGATGAAAGCCTGCTTCTCCGTGGACTGCCGCCTGGCCTTCTACTTCACGGGGCGCACATTTGGGCACACATTGAGGTGATGCTCCATGACACTTCTGGGGATCCCCGCCAGCTGGTCTGGCTCCCAAGAAAATACCTTCTTATTCGAGCGCAGGAACTTGACCAAGGCCTCCTCCTGCTCAGGCTCAAGGTTGGCGCCTATGGTGAAAGTGGCACTGGAGGACCCGTCCTCGTCGACGGGTATCTGCTTGGTCTCTGCCTTGTCCTGGGTGAATAACTGCTTCTTCTTGGCGGGCGCATCCCCCTTGGGCTCAGGGGCCTCTGCGTTGGCGGGCCATGCCGACGCCGCTGTCTTGAAGGCGAGCTCGAGTACTCGCAGGGCGTCCCCGGTGTCCCCGCGCACGGTGAGTGTACCATTGCTCCCGGGCATCTTCATGAGGTTGTACGCTGGATGCGTGGCGGCCATGAACTGGGCTAGTGCTGGGTAGCCGAGGATGGCATTGTAAGGAAGGCCGATGGGGGCGATGTCAAAGTCGACCGTCTCCGTGCGGAAGTTGTCGTAGGTGCCGAAGGTCACCGGGAGCCGGATCCGTCCCAGGGAGTCGGATGATCCGCCCCGACGCCCGAGAAGGATCGGCTGGGTCGCAGCCGCTCCCGGGGTATGCAGAAGAGGTCGAAAGTCTCAACCGAAATCACGCTGAGGCCCGCGCCGCCGTCGATGAGGGTTCGGGTGACGGCCACCTGGCAGATGGTGGGGGTGCACAACAAGGGGAGCGCGCCTGAGCCGACCTGGTTGGTGGGGTGGTCCTCCAAGCTGAAGGTCAGATCGACCTCGCTCGCAGCCCGGTCCGGGGGAGCCCCTTGCCGCGCGGCAGCAGAGCTAACCTGGCGGGCAAAAGGCTTGACGTGGCGACCTGTGGGCGGCGCCGGCGAGCCGCCCAGGAGGGCCGCAACGACCGGAGGCGTCGGTGCCGCGGTGCAGTTGCTCCGTCGCGTAGGCGGATGCTGGGGTGGTGCTTGCAGCTCGTTTCCCGCCGAGCCGGTGGCGGTGTTGACGACGGGCAACGGGGAACGACGAGGATGCCCGCCGATGGGGCCGTCCGGGCGACACGAGAAGCGATGGCGGCCCGGCGCTCGGCGCGGGCCCATCGAGCGTTGGACATGGATGCGACGGTCGGAGGAGAACGGAGTGGTGGAAGACAGATTCCGGTGCACCCTACCCGGTGCGCCAAATGTCGGATTTCGGGTTCCGGCAGACCCTTAAGGTTCGAACACTGGGGTGCGCGCGGAAATCACGTCCTCAACCTGTCCGCTTCGCAAATATCTAAACTACTAAAGGAATCACGCAAGAGACACAAGATTTATACTAGTTCGGGCCACCGTTGTGGTGTAATACCCTACTCCAGTGTGTGGTGGATGGATTGCCTCCTCGGGCTGGTGATGAAGAACAATACAAGGAAGAACAGCCTCGCGAGGGTCTGTTCTTGCCTGGGGCGATGAACTGCTAGGAGGAGTTCAGTTGCCCTTCTCTCTATCTCTCTATCTCTCTCTTTCTCTCTTCCTCTCTTCCATATCCCAACTGACCAACCGAACCCCTTGCTATGTGGGTGGCTAGTCCTATTTATAGAGGCCCTGGTCCTCTTCCCAAATATTGAGTGGGAAGGGATCCAACAATGGCGGGCTAATTTGAAGGGGGACAGCGAGTACGTCTATCCTAACAAAAGCAGTCTTCGCCTGCCAAAGGCTCTGGTGGTGATGCCGGGCTGGGCTCCATGGTAACCTCCGCCTCGTAGTCCTCCTGGTCTTGGTCTCGTTGCACCGAAGTGGAAACCTTTGCCTGATGCCTCGGTACTCCGCGGATATGCTTGTCCCCTTTGCACCAAAGAGGAAAGAAGGACGCTGCACGCGCTGGCGCCCGCCTGGCGCCCTCGATCGTCATGGCTTATGTCACGGGCACCTCACGAGGCACCCCGCCTTGATATCTCCGCCTCCTCGCGAGCCAGCCTGAGGAGGCTGTGCTTTAGGATGTGCCGTGTCGTCCACCTTGCAAGGCTTGGCCCTTCGCAAGGGTCTTGAGTCTTGTGCTTGATGAAGATGGGCCATGTTGGGCCCCCATTCGAGCCACGCCGTAGGCCGCAAGCAGGCAAGTCTGGGGACCCCCGTTCCCAGAACACCGACAGCCACACTCTCCCTCTACCATGGCAACGTGACGGGTGACTTGGAGAGAGTTAATCTCTCTCAAATCGGGTTTAGGCCCAATCTAGTCATAATCCGTGGCGACTCCCAGGGCGGCGAAGCGATCCAAGAGCTCGTTTATGGAGGGGAGCTCCATTGGATCTAACTGCTCGGCGAGTTCCGAGCTGACATGAAGATTGTTTTCAATGGCTCGAGAGGTCATCGTCGGTGCAGAAGCCGAACAGGCGGTCATAAGAAAACAACCTAGCCGGAGGGTTTGGCCGATAGCCAAAGCTCCCTTAGCAACGGCGCCATCTTTAAAGACGGGGCGAGGCATCCTTCCTGATGGTGACGACCTCGGGTAGGGGGTCCTGAACTGTGCTTCTAGGCCGGATGGTAACAGGAGGCAAGGGACACGAAGTTTTACCCAGGTTCGGGCCCTCTCGATGGAGGTAAAACCCTACGTCCTGCTTGATTAATATTGATGATATGGGTAGTACAAGATTAGATCTACCACGAGATCGAAGAGGCTAAACCCTAGAAGCTAGCCTATGGTATGATTGTTGATGTCTATGTTGTCCTACGGACTAAAACCCTCCGGTTTATATAGACACCGGAGAGGGTTAGGGTTACACAAAGTCGGTTACAATGGTAGGAGATCTGCATATCTATATCGCCAAACTTGCCTTCCATGCCAAGGAAAGTCCCTTCCGGACATGGGAAGAAGTCTTCAATCTTGTATCTTCATAGTCCAAGCGTCCGGCCAAAAGATATAGTCCGGCTGTCCGGACAACCCCTAATCCAGGACTCCCTCAGTTGGATTGGAATATCTTGGTCACAACACATGAGTAGGTGGTTCTCTCTTAGAAAATGTATGCTGGAAGTGTAGGCACGTTCTAATGGCTCTCTCCACGAATGAAGAGCGGGTGGAGGGGTATACATAGCCTCCACACGAAATCTAACCGTTATACACAATTTACCAAAGTTGGTGGGACCGAATCATGAAACTTGGTCCGGTCGATTTACTTCAAAATGTGAATGTTAGGATTTTTGGTGGGACCGACATGTCAACTGGGTGGGACCGATTTTGTTAGGGTTAGGGCATAACATAATCTCGGTGAGACCAATCACATAAACTCGGTGAGACCGATTTCTATAATAGGCAAACAGAGGGTTGGTCAGGCAAACTCGGTGGGACCGAATCGCTCATTCTGGTGAGACCGAAACATTACGAAAGGGAAAGAGAGAGTTTGCATTGCGAACTCGATGGGACCAATCGCTCATCTCGGTTAGAGCGAAATGTTACGAAGGGAAACAGGGAGTTTGCAATCCCATATCGGTGAGACCGAGATCCCTATCGGTGAGACCGAACTGTCTAGGATTTCTCGTAGTGGCTATGTCAAGTGAAATCGGTGGCGCCGGATAGATCAAATCGGTGGGGCCATGTTTGAATTTTGGTTTGGGACATATGTGGATATGAGAAAGTGGTTGAGGGCTTTTGGAGCATATTAATAAGCATTTTGAGCAAGCAAGCCATTAAGCAACACCTCATCTCCTGTCGGAGTAAATAGCCATGGGTAGCCTAGCCGGCTTCCCCTGGCCCATCTGAAAAAATTACGAGCCCGTCCGGCTCTCGAGAACCCAAGACTGGGGCCGCCACCCCTTTGCCGGTTGTCCCCAGACCGGCTTCGGGAGGCGGCCCGACTTTAACCCTCATGGAGAAAGCCATGGGAGGGCCGACTTTGAGAAGCCGGCCGCGAGAAGGCCGACTCCACGAAGCCGGCTCCCATAAAGCGGTCAAGCCCGTACCCTCAAAGTTTGCATCCACCTAGCGGTGATAAAGCGGGGCGTGGCTACAGTGAAGCCTGCCACCCCCAAAACCCGGAGCACGACCAGCACAGTGCGCCGTACGGGTGGCCACGGCCCGTCCGGCGCGACACTGTTGCCCCGACGACCCTGACGCCATCCACGACAGACTATCCACGCGGCCCCTTGGCGGTGGGTCCCTTTGGGCAGAGAGACACCCGAAGGCGGCCACACCTCCTCCCAGTTGGCCGAAGAGAGAGCCGGCTCCCCATAGCCGGCTTACCATCCTCCTCGAAGGAGACGCCCCATTAAGGAGATGAGACATGGTGAGGCTACAGTAATCGCCCGCCGGGCGGCGGTACTGTAGCCACGCCTACCACGACCAAGCCCGCGTCATCAGAATAGATCGACAGTAACCAGCCACCGACCAGGCCCTGGACGGTGGGGCCTGCTTGTCCACCAAGAGGCCGGCAGCCGGCGGGACCCACCAGTCGGCGGGCCGCAGCGGCCGGCGCAGAAGCCGGCGAGCGCAGTCACAGACAGCTGGGCCCGCGCCCTGCTGGATTACCATTGTACCCCCGGGGGGTAGGCCTATATAAACCCCCTGGAGCACCCATGCAAAGGGTTCGACCCCAAGCTAGTTTTAGACACCATACAAGGAGAGGAAGCAATCTAGCCATGCTCTTCTTCCTCCTCCCACCAAAACAGCTCAAGGAGCATTGTGTAACTACTTGTTCATCTAGTGATCATGCGGAGACCCCACAGAGCAGCAGTAGGGGTGTTATCTCCACGGAGAGCCCCGAAGCTGGGTAAAGTCCGCCGGCGTGCTTATCTTCGCCTCATCCCGTTTCCAGGCACCGGCGATGTCTTACTGGCTCCCACAATGATAAGCCACCCATTGGCATATGTCGCACCTAGCACCCGACATTTGGCGCCCACCATGGGGCCAGGTGCACCATCGTCTGGAGACCTGTTCTGTACGGGAACCCTATTCCTCCCTAGCGAGCATAGCCAGCCCGGCACGCCCAACGGCACTTGCCACGACGTGCTGCAAGGCGTCACCGACATCTGTGCGGCAAGCAGCCTCGCCGATCTCCTCGATGAAACCCGCATCTCCGACGAGCTCGCCTCCGATGCGGGCACCGACCACCTCGCCAACCTCCTTGGCCAGCTCCATGTCTCCAGCGAGCCCGCTGTGGACCTGGAGTCGGTTGGCTCCACCGACCCGATGCTTGTCGACTCCGACACGGCTTCCTACGACACCTTCCCCACCAACGTCGTGATCTACAACGACCCGCTCCCTCGGACCGATGACCGCGATACTGTCAGCACTAAGGTGATGGTCATCAGCCACGGCGGCCCGGCCGACGAGAGCGCCCACGACGCCCCGCGCACGGCGGTGCACGACATGTCCGTCCCCCTCCGGGCTGATGCCGATGACGAAGCACTGGAGGCACGCCGCCTCGCCCATCTCACGGAGGGCCGAAGGCTGGCTTCCGTAAGACGCCTCAATGAGGCCTACCAGCGCAAAGCTGACCGCGCCGCCTTCGGCACACCGGCCCCGGGCGGGCCTAGCCGGGCCGGCATTGTCAGGCAACGCGGCGCTTTCATCGCCGACGCGCTGGGAGTTGACCGCCCGGTCTATGCCACTCCGCTCGAGAACTTGCGTGCCCCCCAGGCGGCCGTAGACGAGTTGGATGGCTTGGAGGCCGAAGAAAGCCCCCACATGACCCGGCGCATACAGTAGTTGATTGACGCGGCCGCACAACGGCACGAAACCGACGCCCGCGCGGGAAGCCCTCCCCCGCGCCGGGATCATGGCGCGACGTCACGGACGCCGACTAAGAGCAACACCCGCGCACGGCGCGAGAAAGAGCCGGCTTCTAGCCGAAGCCGGACCCGAATCTCTATCGAGTGAGATGCGGATGGCCGTCCCCGAGCCATGGAATGGCGGGGCAACCCGCCTCCGCCTCGACCTCGTGATGAGAGATATCCCACTCCGCCGCCTGTGGCACACCTGACTCTCAGCGGCCGACTAGGTCGCCGCGAAGGAGTCGGCAAGAACGACGCCCGCCATCGGATCGACCGCCTAGCGAGATCCCTGGCGCTGGAAGAAGAAGACGATGTCGGCCCACCTTGATTCGGCCCCCGCATCCGCGACGAGCCCTTCCCCAAAGGGTTCTCGCTCCCAAGAGACATGCCCAAGTACAACGGCTCCGTGAAGCCGGAGGATTGGCTGATCGACTACTCCACAGCGGTCAGCATAGCCAACGGCAACCGGCGCGTTGCCGTGAAGTACGTGCCCCTCATGCTGCAAGGCACGACGCGGACCTAGCTCAACAGCCTCAAGCCTCTCAGCATCAACAGCTATTTAGATTTCACCAAAGCTTTCGTCCGCAACTTTACCGGCACCTACAAGCGGGCTCCCAAGCCCAAGCAGCTCTCCCTGTGTGTACAGGGCCCAGCCGAGTCCACGCGCGACTACCTCACACGTTGGGCCGAGCTCCGCAATTCTTGCGAAGGGGTGCATGAGGTGCAAGCCATCGAATACTTCACTGCCGGGTGCCAAGAAGGTACACTCCTCAAGCACAAGCTCCTCTGCGATGAGCCGACTACCCTCGACGAGCTTCTGAACATTGCCGACAAATACGCCACCGCCGACTCTTCGATGAAGACCGAGCTCCGGGTAGACGCGTCCGGGAAAGTACTTAACCTGGCGCCCAAGACGCCGGCGGGGGATTCCGGCCGACGCCAACACCCGAATGACCAGAAGCGCAAGGGCCCTGTGCCGCCTCCCGCTAGTCGGCAGGTGGCCACGGTCGAAGACACGCCGCCTGAAGGGCAGCCCGCGCCCAAGAAGCCCAAGGGCGGCCGGCCAGCTTGGCAGCCGGCTTTCTCCTACCAGCAAACTCTTGACGGCCCATGCAAGTTCCATAGCGGCGCGAAGTCGTCCAACCACACAACCCGGAAGTGCAATTGGCTCACCCGAATCTCCAAGGGCGAAGGGCTCGCGCCGCCTCCGCCTGCCAGCCCGCCGCCTCCGGCTCCGCCGCCCCAGGCCGCTCGGCCCGCAGTCGGAGCCGTGCGCGATGAGTTCCCCGACGAGCAAGCATCCTACGTCATCTTTACAAGCCAGCTCGAAGACCGGTGCAGCAAACGCCGAGAGCACCAGGAAGTCAGCATGGTCGCTACCAACCCCGCCGGACACATGCATTGGTCAGAAAAGCCCATCAGCTGGAGCCGGGCTGACCACCCAGAGGTGATGCCGTCCCCCGGCTCTTATGCGCTGGTTCTGGAAGCCACCCTCGCGACGGACAGACGCGCTGCCCGCTTCTCCCGCGTACTGATAGACGGTAGGAGCAGCATCAACGTCCTGTACCGTGACACACTGGAGAAGCTAAATGTCAAGACGAAGCAGCTCATGCCGACTCGGACAGTGTTTCATGGCATCGTACCCGGCCTGTCCTGCGCCCCCATTGGCAAGATCAAGATTGATGTACTCTTTGGGGATAAGGAGCATTTCCGCCGGGAAGCAATCTTGTTTGAAGTGGTGGACCTGGAGAGCCCCTACCACGCGTTGCTTGGTCGACCCGCCTTGGCCAGGTTCATGGCGGTTCCCCACTATGCATACCTCAAAATGAAAATACCAAGTTCAAAGGACATCATCACCGTTGCCGGCGATTACAAGTCTGCCGAATGCGCTGCCACCAGCAGCCGGCTGGCCGAGTCCCTTGTGATTGCCGAAGAGAAGAAGACACTGGACCGGGTCGTGGCCCTGGCTAGCAAGCAGCTGAACCAGTCCCCCGACCCCAAGGAGTATGATGCCCAAGGATCTTTCCAGCCGGCCAAAGAGACCAAGAAGATACCCCTTGACCCCGAGCACCCCGAGAGGTTTGCCGTCATCGGGGCAAGTCTGAACAGCAAATAGGAAGGCAAGCTCGCCGATTTCCTCCGTGAGAATCGGGACATCTTTGCATGGTCCCCCAAGGACATGCCGGGTGATCCGAAGGAATTCGCCGAGCACAAACTACACATCCGAGAAGACACAAAACCAGTCAAGCAGCCCCTCCGCCAACTATCAGAGGAGAAGAGAAGGATTGTAGGGGAGGAGATAGCCCGGCTTCTGGCAGCCGGCTTCATTATGGAAGTTTTCTTCCTAGAGTGGCTTGCCAACCCGGTCCTCGTGTTGAAGAAGAACAACAAGTGGCGCATGTGTATAGACTACACAAGCCTCAACAAGGCCTGCCCCAAAGATCCCTTCGCCCTGCCAAGGATTGACCAAGTGATAGACTCCACGGCCGGATGCGAGCTATTGAGTTTCTTGGATGCTTACTCAGGATATCACCAGATAAAGCTAGACCCGGATGACCGCCTGAAGACCGCCTTAATCATGCCGTTTGGAGCCTTCTGCTACCTGACCATGACATTCGGCTTGAGAAATGCCGGTGCCACTTTTCAGCGCTGCATGCAGAAGTGCCTCCTCAAGCAACTCGGCAAAAACGCTCACGTGTACGTGGACGACGCTGTGGTGAAGACGGAGAAGCGCGGCACCTTGCTGGAAGACCTGAAAGAAACATTTGAGAACCTGCGCCGGTTCCAAATCAAGCTCAACCCCGAGAAATGCGTGTTTGGAGTGCCAGCCAGCTAGCTTCTAGGCTTCCTGGTCTCCGAACGCGGCATCGAATGCAACCCGGTGAAGATCAAGGCCATTGAGAGAATGGCGATCCCTACCAAGCTTCGAGAAATCCAGAAGTTCACCGGATGCTTGGCATCCTTGAACCGCTTCATCAGCCGGCTCGGAGAGAAAGCTCTCCCTCTCTACCGCCTCATGAAGAAGAGCACTCACTTCGAGTGGAATAACCAGGCCGACCAAGCTTTTCACGAGCTGAAGAAGATGCTGGTCACGCCGCCTGTCCTGGCGGCACCGACTGAGAAAGAGCCCATACTCCTTTGCATTGCCGCAACCAGCCGGGTGGTCAGCACCGTCATCGTAGTCCAACACCCAGAAGAAGGCCGAGCCCAGCTGGTCCAGAGGCCGGTGTATTACTTGAGCGAGGTGCTGTCCGCCTCAAAGCAGAACTACCCGCACTACCAGAAGATGTGTTATGGCGTGTACTTCACCGCCAAGAAGCTGAAGCCCTACTTTCAAGAGCATCCCATCACGGTCGTATGCACTGCCCCGCTGGCCGAGGTCATAGGTAGCCGGGATGCATCCGGCCGGGTGGCGAAATGGGCCATCGAGATGGCCCCTTACACGATCTTCTATCAGCCCCGAACCGCCATCAAGTCCCAAGCACTGGCCAACCTCCTCGTCGACTGGGCCGAGACCCAGTACCTGCTGCCGGCTCCTGACTCCACCCATTGGCGCATGCACTTCGACGGGTCCAAGATGCGCACCGGCTTGGGAGCCGGCGTCGTCCTTACCTCTCCTAAGGGCGACAAGCTCAGATACACGCTGCAGATTCACTTTGCCACCTCCAACAATGTAGCCGGGTACAAGGCGCTCATACATGGGCTTCGGCTTGCCAAGGAACTCGGTATCCGCCGGATTCTATGTTATGGCGACTCCGACTTGGTGGTCCAGCAATCATCCGGCGACTGGGACGCCAAGGACGCAAATATGGCAAGCTACCGCTTCCTTGTTCAGCAAATCAGTGGATACTTTGAAGGATGCGAGTTCCTCCACGTGCCGCGAACCGACAACGAGCCAGCCGATGCCCTGGCCCGAATAGGCTCCACTCGGCAAGCAATACCAACCGGCGTCGCTCTACACCGCCTCCTCAAGCCGTCCATCAAGCCGTCTCCAGAATCTGACTCCATCTTTGTACCGCCCGACCCCGACAGGGCCGGGTCCGGCTCGAAGAACCAAGCAGGCTACCCGGGGACTTCAGTACTCGGCCCGGGGACTGCAGTAACTGGCTTGGGGACTGCCACACCCGTCTCGGGGACTGCAATAGCCGGCCCGGGGACTACACCAACACAACAGCCGGCGGCCGACTCCAGCATTTCATCACGCAGCCCGCCCACCCTGGTGGCAGTAGCCACACTGGCAATAGAAGGGGTCGCGGCTCCATCATGGGCCCAGTCCATCCTCAACTTCCTAGTAAACCAAGATCTGCCGGCTGACGAAACAGAGGCAAGACAAGTCCAATGTCGAGCCGGAGCATACACGATCGTCAACAGAGAACTCGTCAAGCGCAGTGTCACTGGATTCCTCCAACAGTGCGTCGAGCAAGAGAAGGGCATTGCAATCCTCAGAAACATTCACCAAGGAGAATGTGGCCACCATGCGGCCTCAAGATCACTCGTCACCAAAGCCTTCCGCCATTGTTTCTTCTGGCCGACGGCTTTGGATGACGCTAAAGAATTAGTCAAATATTGCAAAGGGTGCCAACTCTTCAGCTCCAAGCAACACATGCCGGCTTCGGCACTCAAGACCATTCCCATCACCTGGCCCTTCGCCGTGTGGGGATTGGACATGGTGGGCCCATTCAAGACGGCGCGCGGCGGCATGACGCATTTGCTCGTCGCCGTCGACAAATTCACCAAGTGGATTGAGGCAAAGCCGATCAAGAAGTTGAATGGGCCGACTGCTGTGACATTCATCGCAGACATAACAACTCGGTACGGCATACCGCACAGCATCATCACCGACAATGGCATGAATTTTGCCAAGGGAGCCTTGGCACGTTTCTGCGCAGCACAAGGTATCCGGTTGGACTTAGCGTCCGTCACGCACCCACAGTCAAACGGCCAGGTCGAGCGAGCCAACGGCCTCATCCTCTCCGGCATCAAGCCCCGACTAGTCGTGCCACTGGAGCGTTCAGCCGGCTGTTGGCTCGACGAGCTGCCGGCTGTCCTTTGGAGCCTGCGCACTACCCCAAACAAGTCAACCGGCTTCACCCCTTTCTTCCTCGTGTACGGTGCCGAGGCGATCATCCCAACCGACATCGAGTTCGACTCGCCTCGGGTAACCATGTACACGGAGGCGGAGGCCAAGGAAGCACGAGAAGACGGCGTCGACCTGCTGGAAGAAGGCCGGCTGTTAGCCCTCAGCCGGTCTGCCATCTACCAGCAGGGGTTGCACCGCTACCACAGGCGGAAGGTCAGGCCAAGATCCTTCCAAGAGGGTGATCTTGTGCTCCGGCTGATCCAGCGAGCAGCCGGCCAGCACAAGCTCTCGGCCCCTTGGGAGGGCCCCTTCGTCATTAGCAGAGCTCTAGGCAACGACTCGTACTACCTGATCGACGCACAGAAGCCCAAGGCACGCAAGAGAGACGACTCCGGCAAGGAGTCGGAACGACCATGGAACGCCAACCTCCTTCGAAGATTTTACAGTTGAAATGCAGTATGTATCACGTTAACTTTTGTACTAAGTACGAGACAATAGGCCCCCCGAGGAGGACTCGGGGACTGCCATCTTTTATCTATGAATGAAAAGTATCATGCTTATGACCTTGTCATTTCATTTACTTGTTTTGTCTGGCACCGGGATCGACTAGTCGGCCCGAGGACTAACCGACTAGAGTTATATTAGAAGTCTTACCCGCGGTCAGGCAAGTAGTGTGCTGACACCCAGGCTTAGCTCTTGCCAAAGCCGCAGTTCAAAGAACCAGCTGTTCGGCTAGCAAGAGTCAAAAGCAGGAAAGGGTGTGCACACGAAAAATGGCTAGGGACCAATGGACTAATATAACGAGAGCCGGTTTGCCGCCTACCGCCGACCGACTACCAGAGTAGCCGGCCGGCCGGTTTCCATTCACTTCACTTCAATCCAAGAAAGCTTGAGTACTTGCCTCCCCAAAGTGGGAAGACGGCAAAGGGAAAAGCCTAAGGATAAAAAGCTACGCGAATGGAAACCAAACATGCACATAATAATATTTACATAAAAAGACCTCCAAGAGGCCAGCATTCAACATAGTTTGAATACACCCCCAGTGGGTGGAACTGCGAAAGCTTAAAGATTGTTCAAAAGACAACAAGCAGGAAAAATAAGGATGGCAAGTCAAGCTGGCGGGACGACTGATGAGTCGGGCTGGTCGATGGAGACGGTTGTGCCGGCTAGAGGAGTAGCCGGCTGGAGGAGTGGCCGGCTGGCGAACCTCGGCTTGATCACCGCCTTCAGCAAAGGGCGCGCTTCCGCGCGCCTCGTTGCTGGAGGCACGGTCAGCCTAAGGCTGGCCGGTTGTTTCACTAGCTGGCTCGATGTTTTCACCGCCCTCTTCCTCTTCATCTTCGCCCTCATCACTGGAGGTGATCTCCTCGGCTGAGTCCTCGCTCTCCGCCGGGTTCAGACCGAACCACTCCTCCGGCTGGGCGACGCCATCATCATTGATTTCAGGTGCGAAGACGCTGGTGTCGGTGCACTCGGCGATCATCGAAGCACGTTGGGCGATAGCCGGCCGCACTTCTTCCAGCTCCGCATCAGCCTCTTTGGTATGGAAACCTGTAGTCCACCATCACCCAGATGAACCAGACCTGACACAACTCTAAGCATAGCAGGCATAGCAAGGTAGGAAACACATACATGGCTCAATCAACTCCTACACATGCTAGTGGGTTTCATCTAGTTACCGTGGCAATGACAGGTCATGCAGAGGATAAGGGTTCAACTACCGCAGCACACAGCAGTTTGAAACATTGTTGTCTTAATGGAGTAAGTGAGAGCAGAAGCGAGAACATGGGATTGTATCGATATGATCAATGGGGCTGCTTGCCTGATGAAGTAGTAGTAGGGTACTGCCCTTCAGCTGGATACTCGGAAATATCCTCGGAGGCAGAACCTACCACGAAAGACACCATAGAACACAATCATCACATGGCAATATGCAACAATATGATGCATGCTATGACATGGCAATATGAGGTGTCCTACCTAATGCAATGTGAAACAAATTGGTCTGGGTCCATTTGAATCAAAGATTCAAATGGGAGCTTATGTTAGTAAGCATTATAAGTGAATCATAGATGGAAATATTGAATTTTTCTGATCAAATTCCATATATAAATCTTTGCATTTGGAGTTATAGATTAAAAGTTATGAATTTTAGAAGTTTTGGTTATTTTCTAGAATTTCCTATTTAAGAATAAATCCAGAAAAGGATTTACTATGTCAGCCTGGCGTTAGTGTGATGTCAGCGGTTCAAAGGCGCCAGCCCAGGTCAAACCTGACCGGTGGGCCCCATGTGTCAGTGTAACACTAACTAATAGAGTTAGTTAGTGTTTCGTTAGCACTAAACTAGGTTAGTTAGGCCCTGGGCCCACATGCCAGTGAGTCAACCTATTAACTAAAATAATTAGTGTTAACTAAACTAATTCTAATTAGACAGGGGCATGGCCCACACGTCAGTGACTCAGGGGAGGTCAACCTGGGCCCACACGAGGTCAAACAAGGTCAAACTCGCCGGCGTTTAGCCGCCGGCGAGGCCAGACGCGGCGGAGCAGCGCGGGATTCACCTACAAGGCAACGTTCGGCGTGCAGAGCACAGCTACGAGACATAGACGCTCGTCCACATCCAACCGTGGTGGTGGCGCGGACGGGGAGTGGCCGTAGTGGCGCCGGCGACGAGCTTGGTGGCGGCCGAGGCTCGGGTGCAGGTGGGGATGGGGTTGTGGTGCGCAAATGAGCGCGGCGAGGTGCTATGGGGGTTCTACGCGATGCGGGGAGCGTGTTGGGCGCATGCCCGGGACCTAATGGTCACCAGAGCATCGCCGACGACGAGCGCGGGCGGTGGTGCGTGCGGGTGAGCATGGTGCAGTCGCTATGGTGCATGAGAAGGTAAAAGGAGGGGATGGGGAGAAGGCTGAGCTCATGAGGGTCACGATGAGGCAGTCGGCGAGGTCGGGGGCGAGCTGATGCAGCGGGGACGGCAAAGGGGATCTCCGGTGGCCGGAGTTGGGGAAGACGAGGTCGGGGCGATTCCAGAGCGGGCGAGCGCTCGGGGCTCGGCCTGCTTGACGTAGTCGAAGACGGCGGAGCTCGTGGACACGACGGTGTGGCGCGAGGACAACGGAGGGCGCGGCTACAGCGATGGTGCGGCGCAGAGGCGTCGGCCATGGTGGGAGAGGGCGAGGGAGAGGCGTTGGGGGTGAATGGAGGGGTCTGCGGGGTCGGGGCGACGATGTGGAGGTCATCCGCGATGTCGAGGCGGTGACCAGGTGAAGCAGAGGAGCAGGGAGGTGGCGTGGCGAGCTCGGGCGCATGCGCCATGTCCCTCCTCTGCCTACTGGCAGAGGTAGGCGATGACTGGCATAGGCCAGCACAGTGCTGGTCCGGCCAGTGGGCTGCCAGGTGGGCTACACCAAGTTAGTTCCTATCTCTCTCTTTTTCTATTTTTTATTTATTCCGTTTTGTGTTTTGAAATAGTAAAAATATTATTTCATTTAGAAAAACCCTGAAAATAATCAGAGGCACATTTAAAAATATTCTCAACAGCCTAATATTACTTTCAGGATTATTTGGGCATTCAAATTATTTTATAGCATTTAAATGCCCAAATGCAAATACTATATGAATTAATCCAATGACCCTAAGATGTCCTAGAAAAGTGGGCACCATTTTTTTCAAAGGTTTTAACCCAAAACAAAACAGGTGGAATTTTTAGAAGGGCATTTCAGGTTCATTGAAAAAGTTTTTAGTAAACCCTAGTTGTTCCAGGGAGTGCTGGGGGTTCTGTCATGCCCATTTTAGTTTTTTGGAAATTTAAACATGATGCAACACTCTAATGCATGAACTAGCTTGGGTGTGACAGCTCACCCCCACTCAAAAGAATCTCGTCCCGAGATTTAGGATCCGTTGGGAAGAAGGTGGGGTACTCGAATCGAAGACGATCCTCCCTTTCCCAAGTGGCTTCCTTTTCGGAATGGTGTGACCATTGAACCTTGAGAAACTTGATGTTATGGCGTCGAGTGGTACGCTCGGCTTGATCAAGGATATGAACGGGATATTCCCGATAAGAGAGATTATCTTGTAGATGAAGCGTCTCGTGGTCCACTCCACGGATAGGATCCGCGAAGCAACGCCTGAGTTGAGAAACGTGGAAGATATCGTGAACTCTGGAAAGATGTGGAGGTAGTTCCAATTGGTAGGCAACTTCTCCTTGTTTGGCAAGAATGCGAAAGGGTCCAATGTAACGAGGAGCCAATTTTCCTTTGATACCGAATCGATGGGTTCCCTTTAACGGAGTGACCCGAAGGTAAGCCTTCTTGCCGACTTCATAAGTCATGAGCTTATGTTTACGGTCATATTGGCTCGTTTGACGAGATTGGGCTGTTTTCAATTTCTCACATATAATGCGAACCTGCTCTTCTTCTTCCTGAATCATATCCGGGCCAAAGAGTTGCCTTTCCCCGGTTTCTGACCAGTTAAGAGGCATTCGACATTTTCGTCCATAGAGAACTTCAAAAGGAGCTTTACCCAAGCTAGCTTGATAACTATTGTTATAAGCGAACTCCATGAATGGAAGGCATTTCTCCCAATCCATTCCGAATGAGATGACAGAAGCTCGGAGCATATCCTCCAGAATTTGATTGACTCGCTCTACTTGACCACTTGATTGGGGGTGGAAGGCGGTGCTAAAAGAGAGACGAGTTCCCATAGCATTTTGGAAACTTTCCCAAAATCGGGTGGTGAAGAGACTCCCATGGTCTGAGTTAATTTCCAATGGGACACCATGAAGAAACACTATTCGGGAGATGTATAAGTCAGCTAGCTCACTAGCAGTGATACTCTCACGAACATGTAGAAAGTGGGCCACCTTGGAAAGACGATCAATCACGATGAAGATGGCATTATTCCCTCTCTTGGTCCTGGGAAACCCAGTAATGAAATCCATACTAATTTTATCCCATTTCCACTCAGGAATAGCCAAAGGTTGAAGGGTGCCAGCAGGCCGTTGATGCTCTGCTTTAACACGATGACAGATGTCGCAACTAGCAATGTATTGAGCAATTTCTCTCTTCATCCTAGTCCACCAAAACCTCTGGCGTAGGTCTTGATACATTTTAGTACTACCAGGATGAATGGTGAGAGGGGAACCATGAGCTTCCTTAAGAATCAACTGGCGTAGATGTTGTTTCTTGGGAACCACCAAGCGGTTCTCAAAGAAAACAACACATCGCTCATCCATGGAAAAACATTTAGCAACTCTGCTACCGATGTTTTCCTTAATCCAGGATATGCCCTTATCACGCTTCTGGGCAGCTATGATTTGATCTGTAAGGTTAGTCTTCACCACCAGGGTGGATAGGAATCCTCGAGGAACTATGTGAAGGTTAAGCTTACGAAATTCCTCGTGGAGAAGTGGTTGACTTTGTTGTAACATTAGGTTTTTACAATAAGATTTATGACTTAGCGCATCAGCCATGGCATTGGCCTTGCCCGAGGTGTAAGTTATTCCTAAGTCGTAATCCGAGATCAACTCGACCCAACGTCTTTGCCTGAGATTCAAATCCGGTTGGGTGAAGATATATTTCAAACTTTGGTGATCGGTGAAGATCTCGCAATGATTACCGAGAAGGTAATGTCGCCAAGTTTTAAGTGCATGGACTACAGCTGCAAGCTCTAGATCATGTGTGGGATAGTTTTCCTCATGGGGGTGTAATTGCCGTGAAGCATAGGCAATTACCTGATGATCTTGCATGAGTATGCAACCTAGTCCTTGTCGCGAGGCATCGCAATAGATAATAAAGTCCTTGGAGAAATCAGGTGGTACCAATACGGGAGCAGTTGTCAGGTGTCTTTTCAGTTCCTGAAAGCTGAACTTGCACTGTGGGGTCCACTCAAACTTTTTATCTTTCTTGAGGAGTTCAGTTAGAGGTTTAGCAACCTTGGAGAAATTCTCGACGAAGCGACGGCAATAACTCGCTAAGCCAAGGAAGCTCCGAACTTGCTTGACCGTCTCAGGTGGAGTCCAATCAAGGACGGCTTGAACTCGCTCGGGATTGACAGCAATACCCTTACCAGAAATTACATGGCCCAGATAGGTCACTTCTGGCAACCAAAATTCACACTTGGAAAATTTGGCATGAAGGCGATGCTCTCGAAGTTTCATCAATACCATCCTTAGATGTTCGGCATCTTTCTTCTCACTCTTGGAGTAGATGAGTATATTATCGAGGTATACTACGACGAATTTATCCAAATACTCAATGAAGACTGAGTTCATTAACCGAGAGAAGGTGGCTGGGGCATTGGTTAAACCATAGGACATGACAGTGTACTTGTATTGGCCATAGCGAGTAACAAAGGCCGTTTTGGGAATGTCCCCGTCTTTTATTTTGATTTGATGGTAGCCAAACCTCAAATCCATCTTGTAAAAGACTGAGGATCCAGCGAGTTGATCATACAGATCATTGAACCTGGGAAGCGGATACTTGTTCTTGATAGTGACCAAGTTGACAGGTCGGTAATCTACAACAATCCGATCTGTTCCATCCTTCTTCTTGATGAAAAGGACGGGGCAAGCCCAAGGAGAGGAACTAGGACGGATGAAACCCTTTTTCAAGGACTCATCGAGTTGGTTCTTAAGCTCGGCTAGTTCTAAGGGTGCCATCTTATAGGGTCTTCTAGAAATTGGGACGGTTCCTGGAACAAGGTCTATCACAAACTCGACATCCCTGTCAGGTGGAACACCTGGCAGTTCTTCTGGAAAGACATCCGGAAAATATCGGACTACCGGAATATCTTCAAGGTCTGGAAGGGGGTTGGCATTTAGGGAGTAAAGCTGGCGCTTGGCCACTCGAGTTAAGACATTGACTGTCTTGCTCGATGGGTGAGTAAGTTGAACGGTTCTAGTGGCACAATCAATCTTAGCATAATGAGCTGACATCCAGTCCATACCCAAGATGATGTTTATGTCCGAGGACTTGAGAGCTATTAAAGATGCAAGGAAGACAAGTCTATCGACAAGAATTTCATTCCCATGGCTTACTCTAGAAGTTTGCCATTCGGAACCCAGAGTTTGAATTACCATGGAAGTGGGCATGTCACAGAATGTCGTGTTATGCAATCGAGCATAGCTCTCAGATATGAATGAATGAGATGCTCCAGTATCATAAAGAACAGATGCCGGATGGCAATTAACAAGGAGCGTACCAAGGACGATGTTAGGATCATCATGAGCCTCCTCAGCTGAGACATAGTTGACGTGGCCACGTGCAGTGGTGGCTGGCTTGACCTAGAATGTCTTTCCCGCTGGCTTACCATGGCCAGCGGACTTTCTAGACTGGTTGGGGTTGTTTTTCTGGGGACACTCTCGACTGTAGTGACCCGGCTCTCCACACTTGAAACATGTCACAACATTGAGGCGTGGAGCGGCATTAGCAGCGGGGCCACCATAGGGTTTAGGCGGTGCAAACTGCTGGTTGGGGCGAGGCGCCTCAAAGGATGGCCTCGGAATGAACCTGGGTGGCAGCGCTATGCTTGGAATCCACACCCGGCTCTTCTGAGATCCAGAGCCGGATGAAGAACCAAAATCACGAGAGTGCTTGCGTGAAGCGTCATAGTCAGACTGGCCTATCTCAGCACTAATGGCTTTATTGACCAACTTCTGGAAGGAGGTGCACTCGTGTAGACGAAGATCGCGGCGAAGCTCGGGGCTATGTCCCTTGCGGAACCTTGCATGCTTCTTAGCATCGGTGGATACCTCTTCAGGAGCATATCGTGCCAGATTCCCAAACTCACGACTATATGCATCCACAGCCAGTCTGCCTTGGGTAAAATTGCAGAACTCTTCCCTCTTACGATCTATGAGACCTTCCGGGATGTGATGCTCACGGAAAGCCTCACTAAATTCAGGCCAAGTAGTGATTTGGCCGATCGGGCGCATAGCCTCAAAGTTTTCCCACCAAAGGCTAGCAGGGCCTTCGAGGTGATAGGCAGCATAGGTAACCTTATCAGCTTCGGCTATGTTGGCAGAACGTAGCTTGTGGGTGATGATGCGAAGCCAGTCATCCGCGTCGAGGGCCTCGACGGAATGATTAAACTTTGGTGGGTACAACTTGATAAAGTCATTGATTGACACCAAGTCATTTCGCTGTTGGCGTGCAGTGTTCTGCTCAATCCGCTCCAGCAAGCGGTTGCTCTCACGCTTGTTTCTTTCTGCCTCCAGCATAACTTCGGCTAGAGAAGGCGGGTGAGGCAGATTTTCACCCCTAGCTACACTGGCTTCCCCCTACTCCGGGGCAGCAGGGTTGCTACGGGTGTTGACCATCCTAGGAAAAACAAGACAACGATTTAGACAAGGATGGCACAAACTTGGCAAGGAAGTGCAGAATGTAATGGGTAACATGGAATGCTAAGATGTTCATTGCATGACATGGTAATATAGAAACTGCCATATATATACCATTGGTCATACACACCGTATATAGTTTAGTACAAGCCCAGGCTGGAGTACAACTACGGTGAAAGACATTACATCTCATCCAAGGCATTCCAAGCTCCTATACATTATTTTCCTACACCTCCGGAGCGTGATACACACCAAGTCGTATCCCACGGTCACGCAGGACTGTGGAGGATACAACTATTACTGTACTAGTGAAATTACTACTGGCTCAAACGGCTCTGTAGTAATCCTCATAAAAGTCACCACCAAAGCCTGGAAGTGGAACATGACATCTGGGAACTAACGGTCCTACGGAGCCTACGGACCATAGGGACTCGGATGTGGCCTTGGTCCCACAGACGGTGGCAGACGGGGACCACGAGGAGGGGTGATGCCTCCTACATCACGCCACTCCATACAATCTGGCAATCGAGACCGCACAGGGTACAGGTCCCTCAGGTCCATGTTTCCTGCCTGCACCGCAGGTGCAAACCGAGTGAAAGTGGCCCAGTGATCAGCACAAGAGTTGAAAAGCTCCATACGCAAGGCCCGATTTTCACGGTCCTTATCCTCGACCATCTCGGCAGTGGTGCGGAGTAGTGACTCCTCATGTGTAGAGTCATAGTACAAATCCTGATAGTACCTCTGTGCTCCAGGAAGTGAGGCTGGCTTGTAGCGGAAATCGGTGTTCTAAAGCAAGGTAATCCTGGCTCGAATGATAGTCATCATTGAGTAAGCTGCATCCTGCATAGATATCTCAATAGTGACCCCAAGTCAATAGGAACAGTGAAGGGCCTCAGTGGCTCCAGGATAAGAGGGATATATCCTAACAGTACAAAGGTACTGGCTCTGGTTGACGTCTCGGAACTGCTCCTTGACGGTATATTCCGGATACCAACGATAGCCTGACTCGACCATCACTCTAACCAACATGGCCATGTGACCGGGTACATCAAGGCACCGGGTCAGACGAACCACTTGGTTCTGGGAACGGTTGGCCATCTAAAAGCATAAAATAATGCAAAGGCATTTGAATTTCCTAGGAGAAATCGGACAGCATAACGGCTGTAAATGCTCAGAAAAAGATTTGAGACATCCACAACAGTTTGCAATACCACTCAACAAGATCATATCAAGGTTCTGGTTCAACTGACAACATACTAAAAGTAGTAGAAACTGTACTGAGGCTTGTAACAACAATCCTATTAGCTACTACAGATTAGTAACACGTGAACCTGATTGAGAGAAGAGAGCCTAGTCCTTAACCCACGTAGAATGAGAAGAGAATGACTCGGATCAGAAGGCATAAGGTAAAGGAGTAAAAGAGCCTTACGTTCCCTCCCACAATCAATTCCCCTACATATAACTAAAGCATTTCTAAACTCGACATCGACCAGTTTGGCTCAGCGAACCTACAGGCAGTCCGGCTCTAATGCCAACGCTGTCAGGACCCCGATTCCAAGTCACATCGATCTAGCCGGTAACACCTCATATCACTTTGTGGCCTCACGCACGGTATCCCCATGAGTGTCGCCTTACCAAGGCCCGGGACCATTTGCGCCTTTTGGCTCACGTATATGATAGTGTCGCTAGCATCCATATGACAAAGAACCCGGGCAGACATGGCTAGTCGTGAACCCAAAGCGGCATAGACCTATGGGGACAGGCATACATGAATCACATCAAGCATGTCGGTCAACAGCGTGTGAATCTGGACTGTAGCACTGGGCTAACAGGACTCCGGGGAACCCGGGCTGTAGCAGGCTAGGTAGGACTCCGGATGTCACCGCGTGACATTTCCCCGAAGGGACAGACATAGGAATGAAGTGAAACACATGCCGGCCAGTCAAGTGTCCTGAGCAGTAGTCCTGGGCTAGCAGGACTCCGGTGAACCGGGCTGTAGCGGACTACTATGGCTCAAGGAGCACTAGACTACATTTCCCCATAAGAGAGGCTGCCAGGGATAAACAACTAGATTGTGGGATCCCACACATACCAAGCATTTCATTCATACACACAATATGCTCGATATGTGCAAATACAGCATGGCATCACAGCAAAACTCTACAACTCAAGTACTTTATTTAAAGGCTCCGGAGAGCCATACATAACATGTTCATACAGGTAGGGGTCACAAGACCCGACACTCAAGTCATACAAGCATACAAGCACATGCGGAAGCAAATAAGTCTGGGTACAAACACCAGAAAGAAAGAAGGCTTGTCGAAGCCTGTCTATCTACATAGGGCCCTCCATGGCCAGAATCACCACCTGGGTGGCAAGTTACTCATCGATGTCGAGGTCTACATCAAACCCATCGGAGTGGGCGGTGTTGTCAGCTGAAAATAGTAATTAAAGCAACATGAGTACAAAGGTACTCAGCAAGTCTTACAACAGATCCTACTATACATGCTTATTCTCAAGAAGGTGGTGGAGTTATTACAGCTTGCCAGCTTTGACTCTTGGCTAAGCTATCCTACGAGACACCACTGTAAAATAGTTTTCGCACTCGAGTCCACTAATCACCAACACAATACTCCACCGGGGATCCTCCCTCGTCATCCTATGAGAGGGCCATCCTCGGTACTCACACTTATCTTGAGTCTTTTAGTAGTAACCATTAACTTGTCTAAGAACTGTATAGGCAACCAAGTAGTCCTTTACCGCGGACGCGGCTATTCGAATAGTTTTATACCCTGCAGGGGTGTACTTCGTCACACATGTTTCCACCACTTAGCGTCTGCACACGACATGTGCTCGGGAGACTTCAAGCGAAAGCCGACGTGGGTGTAGACCACGACCTGACTAACCACACAAGTCTCTAGTCCAGGTTTATCGCCTATTCAGGTTCCATCCACAAGGAAATCCGGCCGGGGTGTCCTCAATGGCCCCAAACGATGTGTGCAGGGTTCCGGAGACACCAAACGGGCGACTCGATACACCGTGCCACGGTGTATCTACCGCATCATAGCCCACCCCTAGGGTCAGCGCTACACACGGCCGCCAACACATAACCTACAAATACCAGAAACTAGTTGCAACTCCTAGACAGAGGACGAGAGGGGTCAGTAAGTCGAGTGGGGTCAAATTTCAAGGCCCAATGTGTGGTAGTAGCTAAATCTTAAATCACGCATACAGATCTTAGTTCTTACGGACGGCCTCAATGAAACAACCCACCATGTACTCCTACATGGCCTCTCATCGATACCTTTACCAAAACATGTTCAACACATCCCTCACATTACCGACGTAATCATTTCACTCTAGCCCATCACCTAGATGAACTAGACCTGACACAACTCTAAGCATAGCAGGCATAGCAAGGTAGGAAACACATACATGGCTCAATCAACTCCTACACATGCTAGTAGGTTTCATCTAGTTACTGTGGCAATGACAGGTCATGTAGAGGATAAGGGTTCAACTACCACAACACACAACAGTTTGAAATGTTGTTGTCTTAATGCAGTAAGTGAGAGCAGAAGCGAGAACATGGGATTGTATCGATATGATCAATGGGGCTGCTTGCCTGATGGAGTAGTAGTTGGGTACTGCCCTTCAGCTGGATACTCAGAAATATCCTCGGAGGCAGAACCTACCACGAAAGACACCACAGAACACAATCATCACATGGCAATATGCAACAATATGATTCATGCTATGACATGGCAATATGAGGTGTCCTGCCTAATGCAATGTGAAACAAGTTGGTTTGGGTCCATTTGGATCAAAGATTCAAATGGGAGCTTATGTTAGTAAGCATTATAAGTGTATTATCTTTTTCCACCTAAACAACAAGGTTAAAGTGTTTTGTCATGCATGAAACCATTACAGATGGAAAGATTTAATTTTTCTAATAAAATTCCATACATAAATCTTTGCACTTGGAGTTACAGATTAAAAGTTATGAATTTTAGAAGTTTTGGTTATTTTCTAGAATTTCCTATTTAAGAATAAATCCAGAAAAGGATTTACTATGTCAGCCTGGCGTTAGTGTGATGTCAGCGGTTCAAAGGCGCCAGCCCAGGTCAAACCTGACCGGTGGGCCCCATGTGTCAGTGTAACACTAACTAACAGAGTTAGTTAGTGTTTCGTTAGCACTAAAGTAGGTTAGTTAGGCCCTGGGCCCACATGTCAGTTAGTCAACCTATTAACTAAAATTATTAGTGTTAACTAAACTAATTCTAATTAGACAGGGCATGGCCCACACGTCAGCGACTCAGGGGAGGTCAACCTGGGCCCACACGGGGTCAAATAGGGTCAAACTCGCCGGTGTTTAGCCGCCGGCGAGGCCAGACTCGTCCGCATCCAACCGTGGTGGTGGCGCGGCCGGGGAGTGGTCGGAGTGGCGCCGGCGATGAGCTTGGCGGCGGCCGAAGCTCGGGTGCAGGTGGGGATGGGGTTGTGGTGCGCAAATGAGCGCGGCGAGGTGCTATGGGGGTTCTACATGATGCGGGGAGCGCGTTGGGCACATGCCCGGGACCAAATGGTCACCGGAGCATCGCCGGCGATGAGCGCGGGCGGTGGCGCGTGCGGGTGAGCATGGTGAAGTCGCTATGGTGCACGAGAAGGTAAGCGGAGGGGATGGGGAGATGGCTAAGCTCACGGGGGTCACGACGAGGCAGTCGGCGAGGTCGGGGGCGAGCTGATGCAGCGGGGACAGCGAAGGGGATCTCCGGTGGCCGGAGTTGGGGAAGGCGAGGTTGGGGCGATTCCAGAGCGGGCGTGCGCTCGGGGCTCGGCCTGCTCGACATAGTCGACGACGGCGGAGCTCGTGGAGACGACGGCGCGGCGCTAGGACGACGGAGGGTGCGGCTACGGTGACGGTGCGGCGGCAGAGGCGTCGGCCATGGTGGGAGAGGGCGAGGGAGAGGCGTTGGGGTGAATGGAGGGGTCTGCAGGGTCGGGGCGACGACGTGGAGGTCGTCGGCGGCGTCGAGGCGGTGACTAGGTGAAGCAGAGGAGCAGGGAGGTGGCGTGGCGAGCTCGGGTGCGTGCGCCATGTCCCTCCTCTGCCTACTGGTAGAGGTGGGCGATGACTAGCATGGGCCAGCACAGTGCTGGGCCAGCTAGTGGGCTGCTAGGTGGGCTGCACCAGGTTAGTTCCTATCTCTCTCTTTTTCTGTTTTTTATTTATTCTGTTTTGTGTTTTGAAATAGTAAAAATACTATTTCATTTAGAAAAACCCTGAAAATAATCAGAGGCACATTTGAAAATATTCGCAATAGCCTAAAATTACTTTCAGGGTTATTTGGGCATTTAAATTATTTTATAGCATTTAAATGCCCAAATGCAAATACTATATGAATTAATCCAATGACCCTAAGATATCCTAGAAAAGTGTGCACCATTTTTGTCAAAGGTTTTAACCCAAAACAAAAAGGGTGGACTTTTTAGAAGGGCATTTCAGGTTCATTGAAAAAGTTTTTAGTAAACCCTAGTTGTTCCAGGGGGGTGCTAGGGGTTCTGTCATCCCCATTTCAGTTTTCCGGAAATTTAAACATGATGCAACACTCTAATGCATGAACTGGCTAGGGTGTGACAGGTGGCAAAACACACAATTAACGCCTAGCGCTTTTTTGAACTATGATAGCAATGGAATCTTAGATTAGAACAGTTGTTCTTTAGGTTTAGGCACTTGTTCTACATGAACAGAGTATAGTAAGACGCAAGAATATAATACTTAAAAATAGAAAATGAGCTCATAGACCTTACCACATTCTTGGTTCGGGACCAGTACAAAACAAGGCATTCCCAGTCATCGTCCAGTAAATGTGTCTCAGGAGAACGTAAGGGAATTTGATGAGTTTGTTTGCCAGTGAAGTACATTTTCTTTAGGTAATTCCGATACTGCCCCAAGCATTCTTGAAGATAACAAAGGCATTAGCACAGGTTACCTCATCCTGAGTTTCCAAATCGGTCCTTCTCTATAGAGAAAAATGGGAAAATTTGCTGTACTATAACCATCATGGAGGTAGAATGTATGGGACAAAGCAAAGTAATTGCCATGAATAACATTACTTACACATAACTCCTGGACAAACACCTGCAACTAGTATTTTCCTTCATCTTCACTATAATATTTCTAAGATGGGAAGATACGCACATATGATTTAACAACATCAAATGCGATAGATGCTAAACTACGACTAGCTGGTTGTGCTTCCTCCACAGGAATAGGCGTACTAACTGGTGGAGTTAGAGTTCGCCGTGATAGTACTGGCCCTTTGGGCACTGGAGCTGTCTTACTAACTGCTCTTGTTTGGGAGCTCCGTGGTGGAGATGGTGATGTGTCAACAGGAACTGGGTTACTATTGGCTGGGGTTGGGGTTAGATTGGGTGAAGCTGGTTCTCTGTCCATCACAGTAGGGGTACTGTTGGATTCAGGGGTTCCGGCAGACCCTTAAGATTCGAACACTGGGGTGCACGCGGAGATCACGCCTTCTACCTCACCGTCTCGCAAGGATCTAAACTACTAAAAGAACTGCACACGAGACACAAGATTTATACTGGTTCGGGCCACCATTGTGGTGTAATACCCTACTCTAGTGTGTGGTGGATGGATTGCCTCCTAGGGCTGGTGATGATGAACAATACAAGGAAGAACAGCCTCGTGAGGGTCTGTTCTTGGCTGGGGTGATGAACTGCTAGGAGGAGTTCAGTCGCCCTTCTCTCTGTTCTCTCACTCACTCTCTCTTCTTGCTAGCCGGACGAACCAACCTACTTCCGAAACCCCCGCTATGCGAGTGGCCGGTCCTATTTATAGGCAAAGGCCCTGGGCCTCTTCCCAAATATTGAGCGGGAAGGGCGTAAACAATGGCGGGCTAATTTGAAGGGGAACATCTAGTACACTTATCCTGACTAAAGTTGGTCTTCGCCTGCCAAAGGCTGTGTGGTGACGCCGTGCTGGGCTCCATGGTGACCTCCATCTCGTAGTCCGCCTGGTCTTGGTCTCGTTGCACCGAAATGGCAACCTTTTCCTGATGCCTCGGTACTCCGCGGCTGCGCTTGCCCCCTTTGCACCAAAGAGGAAAGAAGGACGCTGCGCGCGCTGTCGCCATGGCTTGCGTCATGGGCACCTCGCGAGGTACCTTTCCTTGACATCTCCGCCTCCTCGCGAGCCAGCCTGATGAGGCTGTGCCTGAGGATGCCCTGTGTCGTCCGCCCCGCGAGGCTTGGCCCCTCGCGAGGGTCTTGAGCCTTGTGTTGATGAAGATGGGCCGCACTGGGCCCCCATTTGAGCCATGCTGTAGGCCGCAGGTAGGCAAGTCTGGGGACCCCTGTTCCCAGAATGCCGACAGTAGCCCCCGGGCCCAAGGCGCGCCCGGACTTGGTCGTGCCGAGAGGTGAAAGGGCAAGGGCGAAGCGCTGCGGGCCCCAACAGCCTGCGGCCTTGGGCGCTGCGTGGCGGTTGATGGGACGTGGGCGACTCCACTTCCCCACGACGCCTCGGTGATCGCGTGAGTTGGACAAGTCCCTGCATGCCAATCGTGTCATGATTACCTGTGATCGTGGAGGCCGACGGTTGGCCTTCGCCGGCTATAAGTACGGAGCCGTGCGTGCCCTTCCAGTACATCTCTTCTTGCTTTCTCCTTTTTCTGCCTCCAAATTTCCAGATCTACTCCGGCTGCGCGACCTAGGAAGCCATGGCGCCTCCCCAACCTCCGGCCGAAGCTTGGTATTCTCCTGCCCTGGACTCGCCGAATGTGTCCAAGGCTAGCCTTGCCCGGCTGTGCCGGATGGCGGCGGCGCATGGCATCAATGGGACGAAGGTGTTCAAGGCCGGCTCCGCCACCTCTGAGGGCCGAGGGAGCCCCTTTAATCCTCTCTTTGTAAGCTCCATTGCTGCGGGCCTGGTGCCTCCCTTCTCCGAGTTCTTCTTCTCTGTCCTCCGCCATTACAACTTGCCGGCTCTGCATCTCCACCCCAACTCTGTCCTTCTCCTGGCGATCTTCGCTTACTACTGCGAGGCCTACGTAGGGGTGCAGCCTTCGGTGGCCTTGCTGCGCCACTACTTCTCCCTCCGGGTCACTTGTGGTCTTCCTTCCGCGTGCGCGAGCTTCGTCGCGTATGGCGGCACCATTGCCATCTCGAGTCCCTGGAAGAGGATTGAGGGCTTCACGAGCAAGTGGGTCTTGGTAGATGCCGGGTGCATCCACCCTCGGCTGATCTTGCCCGCGGAGCAACCCATGAGCTCCAGCGACTGGTGCCGAGCGGAGCTCACGGATCCCCGCGCGAAACTTGTGTTGGAGAAGATGGACGCGGACTTGAGGCCGGCCTGCATGGCGGCGGCGAAGTTGACCGGTCCATCGCTGCTGAAGGAGTTCTTGGAGCACCAGCTGGCTCCACTCCGGCGGTATTCTCCTCCAATGTGGAGGCCTCATCCAAGCCCCGAGGTTGAAGGGCGCTCCCAAGCCCTTGTTCTTCAATCTCTGGTCGGGGGTGAGGTGGCAAGGTTGAAGGGCGCTCCCAAGCCCTTGTTCCTTCGCGACGACTGGAAGCAGGTGGTGGAGTCCGTGCCTGTTTTTAACGGGGACGGGCTCGTGCCCGTGACGGCCTCCGAAGGACCGGTGGACGTGCCCTCCGGTGACTCCAGCGAGGAGGAGGACGAAGAGGAGCGGGGAGAGGGGCCCGACTCTGGGGCGACCGATGGAGAGTCGAGGGCTCCCCTCCCCCGGCGCAGGTCCCGTACTCTCCGCCTGAGCGATGATGATGATGATGATGATGATGATGATGACGTGCTGGGTAGCGGGAGCTCGCCCCCGATCCCGAAGAGGGGCAAGACAGGGTCGATCCCCCGCGGGTCCATCCTAACTCCGGGGCGGACCGAGGACACGCCTTCTGCTTCTGAGGTCGACCCCTCCAGCCGGCTCTTAGGCTTCAAGTATGGCCGGAGGCAGCTAGAGCTTTCTGGCGACAACCCGTAAGTGCTTGATCCTTGATCTTTTGTTTCTTGTTCCGCCGACGAGGCTTGATGATTGCTTCTCTTGAATAGGCTGGCGCCCATGGCGAAGAAGCCGAAGGGGGCTCCTGAGGCTCCATCCGCGGCAGCGCCTCCACCTGTGGAGGGGGGGTGACCACGGCGCGCGGGCTTCTCCTGCCCGGCCGCCCTCGGGAGGCCTGGCCATGCTGGCTGGGGCGAGCTCAGCCCCCATGGCCCAAGTGACTCCTGAGGTGCCCTCGTCTGGCGCCGCTGCTACGGCTGTGGAGGCGCAGCGGACTCCGCCTCGGGACACTGCGGCCTCGCCGCCGCTACCTTCTCCTCCCGCTCCACCAACCATTGCTTCCCCAACTCCTCCTATTGTCTTGGAGCGCAACGATGTTTCTCCGCCATCTCCTTCCATCCTGGAGCATGCCGTTGTTGAACTAGGCCGGCTGCGGCAGGATCTTCTCGGCGCCGACCCTCGCCTGGTGACCGGGCGCCTGGAACTGGCTTCGGGGTGGATTCGCTCTGATGCTTCGATTCGGGCGGCATTGGTTCAGGCCTCGACGGCCTGTGACGAGGAGAGGCAGGCCGTCCTCGAGGTGAAGGCTGCTCGTGACGCAGCCCTGGGGGAAGTGGTCGAAGTCCGCGATCGTTGCAAGGCATTGGAGGACGAGCTGCAAGGCTTGTGAGGCCAACTTGCGTAGGAGGTCCGCCTTTGCCAAGAGCAGGAGAAGGGGGCGAAGGCATGCAAGGCGGCGCTCGAGGACCGAGCGGCCAAGCTCAAGAAGCGCGGCGACCACCTAGGCGCGTTGAAGAAGGAGCTGGAGGTGACGAAGGTCGAGCTGGACGCCAAGGCCCGGGTCCTTGCCAAGGATCGCGTGGCCTTCGTGGACATGGAGAAAGATGCCCGTGCTTCGCTGAAGATGCTTTACGAGAGCGGCCTGGACAGCCCGCTAGCTGGTGACGGGGACGGCCCCGCCAAGCTGCTTCCCTTCCTGGTTAAGGCCCTTGGGGATGTCGCCCTTGGCATCGGCCCCACGGCCGAGGCTGAGGCGCGCGTCCTGTCTTCTGCTGCGCTGACGCGGGTCTTCGCCCACATCTACCTTCGCGATCCCAGCGCCGATCTCGACGGCCTGCTGGAACCGGTGAGCGACGAGGGTGCTGCCGCCGCTGTCGAAGCCGTGAAGGGGCGCGCGGAGGCGCTGCTGGGGAGGTTCCAGGCCTTCAGCACCAGGCCAAAGCAAGGCGCTGCCGGCCCTGCTACTCCATGAGGCGAAGCCACTCCACACAGCTTGACCACCGACAAGTGGCTCCGTTCCATCCCTGTTCTTCTTTCAATTCCTGCACACGCATCACGCCTCGGGGAGGCATTTAAACTTGCGTTTGGTACTAAGACGACAATATGGTTGTAATGTTTGCTTTTAAATTCCTTGAGTTTTATGCTTTTCTTCCCTACTTGCTTGTGTTCTACGCCGGCAGAGCCCGGCCCCGCACGTGCCTCACCCAGCATTAGCCCCGACCGGAAACCAGGACGGAACCAAAGGAGTGAGGGGCTACGTGACAAGTTAGGCTCCTAAGTCGCGATGCTCAGGAGTCCCCCTTGGCGTGCGAACAACAAGTAGGGAGGCGTGATGTAGGTGTATCTTCCGTTCTACGTCTGCAGAGCCCGACTCCACGCGTACCTCACCCAGCATAGCCTTTCGGAACTAAGGAGTGAGGGGCTTTGGAGCCAGTTAGGCTCCTGAGTCGCGATGCTCAGGGGTCCCCCTTGACGCGCGAACAGCGGGCGATGAGGTGAAATGTAAGCGGGGCTACCGTTCTACGTCTGCAGAGCCAGGCCCCGCATGTACCTCACCCAGCATAGCCTTTCGGAACTAAGGAGTGAGGGGCTACGGGGCCAGTTAGGCCCCTGAGTCACGATGCTCAGGGGTCCCCCTTGACGCGCAAATGACCTTCATACCTTGGCTCCGCTCAGGGAGAGGCGCGCGACGAACCAGGCCCGAGGGGCCTGGCTGGGCGGCGTACGTCTGGGCATGACCCAGTCGTAGCCCCCGTGCCTAGCCCCCTCGCGCGGCACTCCCGAGGGGAGGCGTTGCGATGAGCCCAGCCACTGAGCTCTGGGCTCCCTGAGGTTAATGCGGCCCGGAGGCCACCCTCAGTTGTTTATCACCAGTGCGGAGCATAGCGCTTCCGTATGTGTAGGGGCATAGCCGCTCCTCGGCAGTGTCGTTAGCCAGCGCGGAGCATGGTGCTTCCACTGGTACGTGGGAGGGGGATCCCCTCCGGGAGGAGCCCCCGGGGCGTGTACAGCCCCGCCCTGACACGTGGCCGGCACGGTAGGGCTAGGTGAGGTGTATCTGGGCACCCATGAGCCAGCGCAGGACTCACGAGGTCCTACCTCTAGGCGGGTTGCGCCTAGCACTGGGCCGTATCTTGAGATGTGTCCCTGCAAAATTTGGTTAGATGCCGGCACTCTACGTCCTCGGGTCCCGGCCCTCGAGCTTGTCTCAGCCGTCGCTGGTATGCCAGGTCGCGATGCCGTGGACAAGGCCAGAGGGTGAGGGCTGGAGAGCCAGTAAGAGCCCTACGTCGCGATGCTCAGGCACCCCCCCTTTAACGTGCAAGTGGTCGACATGGAGAAGAAGGGGTGCCGTGGACGGGCATCAAGTAATCAAGCGTGATAGGCGAATGCATAGTTGGAAATAAATGCGAGGGAGATACACGCCTCTGGGCCTGGCCCGAGCGGCTTGGGGATGATGCAGCCCGAGGGGCGCCCCCAACAAGGCAAACTAACAACCAAGAAATAAAAGGGGATACATGCCGCAGGGACGGACCCACACGGCCTGGGAGTGATGCAACCCTAGGAGGGCGCTCCCAGCTGGGAATGGAACTTGAAAGATGTCACCTGAGGATGTCGTCGGCATAGTGGCATTGGTGCAGCAGACTCGATGGGCTGCAGAAGCCGATCCTTACGAGCCCCCAGGCCCTGGGGCCTCGGGAGGCTCCGGAGGCACTGGTGGCTCCTCGCGAGCTGTCTTCATCTCCGCCAGCCATGCTCGGCAGGCCGCAAGGCATGCAAACATAGCTGTGGGGTGGACCCCCGCAGCGCCCCACTCGCGAGGGCCAGAGGCGCTCCGTTGTGGCGATCAGATTGAGCCCTGGTATGTCGACGCAGACGCGCAGCCCACAATCCTCGCCTGGATGTGGAGCCGCAGCTGGTGGACGACGGCAACCTCTCATGACCCTTGACTCCTGTAGTTCTTGGATGGCCTTGTTAACGAACTCCTGCCGGTCTGACCTTCCTTGCCTGGCTCCTTCTCGAGGGAAACATGCTTTGAAGCACGCCTCCACATGGTGCCCAAGCGCCTCCCTCGTGACTCTGGCTAGGTCGGTGGCCCTCCAGGTCAGAGCCCCCGAGCCCTGCCTGAGGAGGGCGCCGGGCGCGCTTTCCTAAGCGATGGAAGGAGGTTCCCCCTGGGCAGATGCGGGCTCTGAGGGGCCTACCTACTGAGGGGCTGAGCCTGACGACGTCTTCTTCTTCTTGGGGGTGGTCTCAGGAAGCCTCCTGCTTCCGCGATCTGGGTCTTCTAGCGACGCGGCCTAAAAGGCTCGCTCCAGGGAACACACTGCATCCTTCTCTTCACAGGGCACCGTGATGACGCCGCCACTTCCTGGCATCTTGAGGACGTTGTAGCCGTGGTGAGTCACAGCCATGAACTTGGCCAGCGCTGGGTACCCGAGGATGGCGCTGTACGGCAGGCGGATGTGGGCAACGTCGAAGTCGATGAGCTCGGTGCGGTAGTTGCTGCGGGCCCCGAAGGTGACCGGGAGGCGGACATGCCCGATCGGGACTGTGGAACCGTCGGTGACTCCGGAGAAAGGCTTGGTTGGCTGAAGCTGGTCATAGGGCACTTGGAGGTTGTTGAATGTTTCCACGGACAGGACGTTGAGCCCTGCCCCTCCGTCGATGAGGGTCTTGGTTACCAGCACGTTGCTGATGACTGGGGAGCAAAGCATCGGGAGGACTCCGGCCGTGGCTGCGCACTTGAGCTGGTCTGCTGAGCTGAACGTGATGGCGCACGCCGACCACCTGAGGGGGCGTGTAGCTTCGAGCTTGGGGAGAACTGCATTCACTTCGCGGGCAAACTGATTGAAGATACGTTGAGAGGCTGGGGCTTGAGCTCCGCCTAGGATGCAGGCGATTGCGCGCGGCTCTTGGAAGCCCCCAGCCCCCTCATCTTGATGGTGGTCTTCGTTCCTCCCTGGCTGAGGCGGCAGCGGAGGTAGGCCTGCGTTGCCATGAGGGCGATCCTCACGAGGCTGATCCCTCTAGTCCCCCTCGCGAGGCAGGTCCCGCCAGCGGTCCTCGCGAGGTTGGTTGCGCCACCCCTGGCGCGGGCCGCGATCCTCCCAGCGTCCTGGGTTTCTTCCTCCTCCTCGGCCGTAGCCCCGGTCAGCACGGTCAGGGCGACGGCCGATGCTTCCTTCTCGCACGGCGCAGAGTTCTTGACATTCGTTGGTGTTGTGGGTGTGGAGGTCGTGGTACACGTAGTACCGGCTGCCTCTGGAGGATTCGGGCAGATCCTTGCCCCGCTTGGTGTCTGGTTCTGCCACGAGTACGGCAGCCCCCGTGCGCTTCACGTCCTTGGCCTTGGGCTTCTTCGCTTCTGGGTCCGCGGCAGGCAGCTCAAGGAGGGAGAGACGTCCCTCCTCAGCCCTGGCGCACTTGGTCGCCAAGTTGAACAGCTCCAGGGAGGTGCAGAGGTCTTCATGCATCGCCAGCTCCTCCTTCATCTTGACGTCGCGCACTGTAACGCCCCGAGACCGATGTGCCAGGTGTCGTGCAGTTATTCGTTGTTGTTGCATTGTCATTGCTTGCGTGTCATGCATTGCATGTCATCATGTGCATTTCATTTGCATACGTGTCCGTCTCATGCATCCGAGCATTTTCCCCGTTGTCCGTTTTGCATTCCGACGCTTCGTTCTCCTCCGGTGGTCATTTCTACCTTTCTTCCATGTGTGGGGGTTAAACATTTTCTGGATTGGACCGAGACTTGTCATGCGGCCTTGGTTTACTACCGGTAGACCGCCTGTCAAGTTTCGTATCATTTGGACTTCGTTTGATACTCGAACGGTTAACCGAGGGACCGAAAAGGCCTCGTGTGTGTTGCAGCCCAACACCCCTCCATTTTGGCCCAAAACCCACCTAACTCTGCTGCATCATCTCGGTCGTTCGCTCACGATGGCGTGGCCGAAAACCGCACCTCATTTGGACTCTCCTAGCTCCCTCTTCCTATATATATGTGATCCCCTCGGGAAAATTCGCGGATGAACCCTAACCTCGTCCTTCTCCCGCCGACGGACATGTCCGCCCGGCGGCCGGACACGTCCAACCGCCGCGCCGGACCAATCCTGTCTCGCCACCTCGGTGCCTCCTTCCTCTCTCCTCCCACGCCCGCCGCCGGCCCACGGAGCCCAGGCGGGGCCCGCCCGGCCCGGACGCCAGCGCCGCCCGAGAGCCCCTGCGCTCCTCCACCGCCGTATCTCCTCGCCGGAGTTCACGCCGGCCACCGCGCCTTTCTTCGCCCCGCCGCCTATGCTCATCGGCTGCCCCGCTCGCTCGTCCCACCTCGTCGCTGGCGTGGCGCCGCCCGCAGCACGCGGCCGCCGCCGGATCCACTCCTCGCCGGCGTCCAAGCTCGCCGGAGCGCGCCGCCTCGCCGTTCCGGCCAGATCCACTCGAAGCGGGATTAGATCCACCACACCCTCCATCCAAACGCCGCCCCCTCATTCCGGGTCCCTCCGTCCCGGATATCTCCGTCCCGCGTTGACTTTCGCGGAGGTATGTTTTCCCTAAGTCCCCGGAATTGCAGATCCATGTTGCCCTGTTTGAGGTCTCGTAACTTTGCATCCGTAGCTCCGATTCATGCATATAGTATATAAAAATGTTCGTCTCGATGAGTACATCATTTCATTCCATTGCATCATTTTCATTTGAGTTCATATTGATGCCAGAAATGCTGCTAGAAGAGTGCTTCGTGAGTTAATTGTCAGATCTGCTAGTTCATCTTAGACTTTTGTCATTTTTGCCATGATTATTGTGTGCATGATATGCCTGTGAGTCCTTCATATGTTTTGTTAAGCATCTTGTTATCTTTCCAGAGGTGCAACGCATGCATTTTTAGGATGTGTGTGGTGACTTGTGCAAGCTTGCAAAGTGAGGCACCTAGTAAATCTGTTTTCAGTGACTTAGTAGTTTTCACTAAGTCTGGGATTGTTTAGTTCATGATGCCATAGGTTCATGTTGTTTCCTAGTGATCCATGCCTCTTTTGAGGATGATCAGTAAAGGAGTTTTGTTAATATTGTAGTACTCTATCCAGTCATGTCTTTGTTTGAATATATGGAGTACCCTAGCTTGAGTCAATCAAGCTCTACTTTTGCTTCGTGCTGAATCTGGGCAGATCGTCAACTTGTTTGCGATTTTGCCGATGTTATTGTAGTTGATCCGTGCATGCTATGCCATTGTTCTTGCCATGTCTAGCTAGAATTTTGTACCTTCTTAATGGATGTATGCTTGCCTTGCCATGACTTGCACCGTAGTGAGTGCATCGAGCTCATTTACATGCCTTCGTGAGTTATATTTCAGCATGTCCCAGTTTTCACTAAGTCTGAAAACTGATTGTGTTTTATCTATGTTCGTGTGCTTGTTAGTATATTTTGTGATCCCTTTTGGCTCAAGGTCACTAAGGGACTTTTGTTAAGCTTGTTGAGTAGCTCCATGCCATGTCTTTCTTTGTCATGATCAGGTCCTATAGCATGTTGCTTTGTTGCTCCGAAGAGAGCTTCATGATCTGAAATTCCAGACAAGTGCTAATTTCACTAAGTCTGAGATCTGTTTTGCATTTGCGTTTTTGCCATGCTTGTTTGAACCTCTTAATGGATGAATTGGCTGTAGCTCAGTGTTAGACTTTTGTTAAGCATCTTGAATGTTTCCCTGCCATGTATTTTGTTGCCATGTTTGGGTGCTGTAGCATGTTCATCTCATTGCATTTAGATGCCTACTTGCTGTAAATTGCAGACCGGTGCCAATTTTGAATCGCTTTCCATTTCCAAACCGTAACTCCGATTCCGGCGTTATTTATATCGTTCTCAAGCGATTTCATCTCATCTTTCCAGTGGCACACTTGGTTTTCCAAGTTGAGGCCAGGTTCATGCATTTCCTGTCATATCTTGCATTTTGCATATCACATCGCATACCGCATCTCGCATATCATACCATGTTCATGTTTGGTTTGTTTACTATGTTGTGTGTTTCTTTTCCGGTGATTGCTTCTTCGGGTTGGTTCCAATAACGTCGCGTTTGTGAGGACCCGTTCGTCTACGTCTGTTTGTCTTCTTCATGGACTCGTTCTTCTTCCTTGAGGGATTTCAGGCAAGATGGCCATACCCTCGAAATCACTACTATCTTTGCTTTGCTAGTTGCTCGCTCTTTTGCTATCCCTATGCTGCGATACCTACCACTTGCTTGTCATGCCTCCCATATTGTTGAACCAAGCCTCTAACCCACCTTGTCCTAGAAAACCGTTGATTGGCTATGTTACCGCTTTGCTCCGCCCCTCTTATAGCGTTGTTAGTTGCAGGTGAAGATTGAAGTTTGTTCCTTGTTGGAACATGGAGATGTTGTTCCTTGTTGGAATATGTTTACTTGTTGGGATATCACAATATATCTTATTTAATTAATGCATCTATATACTTGGTAAAGGGTGGAAGGCTCGGCCTTATGCCTGGTGTTTTGTTCCACTCTTGCCGCCCTAGTTTCCGTCATATCGGTGTTATGTTCCCGGATTTTGCGTCCCTTACGCGGTTGGGCTATAATGGGAACCCCTTGACAGTTCGCCTTAAGTAAAGCTTCTCCAGCAATGCCCAACATTGGTTTTTCCATTTGCCACCTAGCCTTTTCTTTCCCTTGGGTTCTGCAGACTCAAGGGTCATCATTATTTTAACCCCCCCCCCCCCCCGGGCCAGTGCTCCTCTGAGTGTTGGTCCAAACTAGAGCCCCTTGCAGCGCCACCACGGGGAAACTCGGGGGCTGGTTTTAGTTGTATGGACTGCTCATCTGAGTGTGCCCTGAGAAAGAGATATGTGCAGCTCCTATCGGGATTTTTCGGCACATTCGGGCGGTGTTGCTGGTTTAGTTTTACCCTGTCGAAATGTCTTGTTGTACCGGGATACCGAGTCTGATCGGAATGTCTCGGGTGGAGGTCTATTCCTTCGTTGACCATGAGAGCTTGTGATGGGCTAAGTTGGGACACCCTGCAGGGATTTGATCTTTCGAAAGTCGTGCCCGCGGTTATGGGCAGATGGGAATTTGTTAACGTCCGGTTGTAGAAAACCTGAAGTTGACCTTAATTAAAATGAATCAACAGTGTGTGTAACCGTGATGGTCTCTTCTCAGCGGGGTCCAGGAAGTGCACACGGTTGTTGGAGTTATGCTTGACGTAGGTTGTTATAGGATCACTTCTTGATCATACTTTTATCGACCGTGCTTTGCCTTCTCTTCTCGCTCTCATTTGCGTATGTTAGCCACCATATATGCTAGTCGCTTGCTGCAGCTCCACCTCATACCTTTACCTTACCCATAAGCTTAAATAGTCTTGATCGCGAGGGTGCGAGATTGCTGAGTCCCCGTGGCTCACAGATACTTCCAAAACCAGCTTGCAGGTGCCGATGAGTCCGTGCAGATGACGCAACCAAGCTCAAGAGGAGGTCGATGAAGATCTTGTCCTTTGTGTTGTTTCCTTCTAGTTGATCAGTAGTGGAGCCCAGTTGGGGTCGATCGGGGACCTTTGTTGCATTTGGGGTTCTTCTTTTATTTTGGTTCCATAGTCGGACCATGAGTGTATTTGGATGATGTAATGCTTTATTCATGTATTTGTGTGAAGTGGCGATTGTAAGCCAACTATGTATCTTTTCCCCTATTGTATTACTTGGGTTGTGTGAAGATTACCTCACTTGCGACATATGCCTTCAGTGTGATTATGCCTCTAAGTCGTGCCTCGACACGTGGGAGATATAGTCGCATCGAGGGTGTTATAAGTTGGTAATCAGAGCCTTCCCCGACCCTAGGAGCCCCCACTGATTGATCGTTTTAGCGGCCGAGTTGTGTCTAGAAAAAATGGTTTGAGTCATTTAGGAATTATATCTCGGAGAGTTAGGAATTCTTTTTACTTCCCAGTCTCCTCATTGCTCTGGTAAGGCATCCTGACGTAGAGTTTTGACTCTTCTCTTCTCAAATTTCACTAAAAAAATTTAGGATCACGCGGGTATCTTGGAATCGTTCTGATGGTTTTATGATGAGAACATTGTCTTGGTGCCTCCTGTCAGGGGTTTTGTGGAAGTGTCCCGGGGAGTTGAGCTCTGAGGTGTTGTCGTCATAATTTTATCGTTGCAGTTCTGGAATACCTGAGTTTAGTACGCCGACATCGAAAATCTCTTTTATGCAGTTCGTTGGTGAGATAACCTCGACGCCACCCAGTACTGGGGCGGGAGTTCGGGAGTATCGCCATAACTTGTATAACGGATGCTTTTCGAAGGTTGAGGTAGGTGATTTGCGAAGGTTTCTTGGTTATGTGTTGAACGTTGGATATAGTTGGATGTAGGATTTGCTAGTTTGGGTGAGATATTATGCTTCCCCTGTATCCTCAACACCTGATTGCATAACCGGAAAGTTTCGGGAGTTTATAAGTGGGAATTCAAGTAGCTCTTAGGATATCTTTCCAACAGATGTATGATATGAAATTGGGGTTCGACGTCTAGTGGTCCGCCTATTCACGGTCAGTTTTACAGTGGTCTCGTTGTGTCTTAAAGAGTCTTTGGCTATGCCGACTCGGGGACGCTTCGTATGTCATGTGCACTGCCTTGTACATGATGGTGCTGTACGATCGAGCCCGTGTAGGCCCCACCATGAAAACTTCGGACGAAATCTCTATCATATGTTTGTTCCAGCTATTTTGCAAGCCAATCCTTTGTTTTGTTTTGAGTTGTGGTATTCGAGTTGCTTCGAAGTCAAATGTTGATTCCATACCTTCCCCAAATGGTGTTCTCATGTTTCCATGTGAATACTAATCCTTCATGATAATCGAGATTGTCATGTCAATCCTTTTCACCGGTGTGCTTCTCTTCAAGTGGATCCGTTCATTTTCAACATCCGCAAGTTTCAAATCTCAGTTTTCTCAACGGTGTTTATTCCATCCATCCTCAAGTTGCCTTCGTTTTTCCCGCCCACCCACCCATTTTTCTTCGACGACTCAGAATTCTTAATCAAGTATCCTTTTATTAATATGAAGTCTCTCCATTTTTTCCGTCAATGTTCTTACCCGGTGATTTTCATGAAGATTCTAACGGAGCTTCAAGTTCATCATCTTTCGTTCTTTTCTTCTCCGGTGGTTCCAAGTCAAGCTTTGTTGATCATATCCTTTCCTCATTTCAATGATTTCCATGCCGGTGCACCTCATTATCATCCACCTCTCATTATTCATTTGTTCCGGAGTGCTGAAGATATCTCGAAGATTCGTGTTTTCCACTCTGCATTCTTTCAAGACCTTCCCAGGTTGTTATCTCATTCAAGTCATTTAATTCAAACGGTCCAATCTCTCTTTTAATCATTCTAACGGTGTTTTCTCTTGAGTGGGCCCTAACCCACAGGTTTTTTCCCAGGATCTTACCCGACCCTTCTTATTTTCCCGGCGTTACTCTCAAATTCTTTTCGAAGTTGGATTTTCAGAATGAATTATCATCAGTCAAATGCTTTTCTCCAAGATCTTCATTTATTTTCATCGTTGGCTCAACCTCTTCGCTTTTGATTCATTCCGGAGTACCTCAATAATTTTTGTTGGTGTGTCTCATCATCATTCTCGGGATTTGAAGACCGAAGAAGAGTTTTTCCTCCTAATCTAATCAATTCTCTTCAAGAGTCGTGATTCTAGCTTGTTGCCATCCTCTCATAATTATTTTTCGATTGTGAGATATTCTTTTCAACCATCTGGAGCAATTCAAGAGTCTTTTCAGTTTGATTCTCCGGAGCCCATCATCTCAAAATTATTCAGTTATCGTTCTCCTAATCTTACCGGTGCATCGTTCAAGTATTCTCTTTTCAGCTCATGATCTCTTCATTCTCTTGTATCTAAATTCTCTCAAGCATCTCCATTCATTTGCTAATTCTTCAAAGTGTTTCTTTATATACTCTTCGTTCATTTTCAATTCTTACGGTGGTTTTTTCAAGAGTTCCTCTTCCTTCGTTTATCATATTAATTCATTAGTTGTTCCAATCCTACCGGTGGTTCGTTGAAGACTTTTTCAAGTTGGAGCAATATCTACCTTAATCCTTTATAAGAGAGTAAGTAGTATGCCAAATCCATTGTTGGTCATCAATTTAATTGGTGAAGGATACGCATAACATAATTCTTATTCTTGTTCCATCCAAGTGATTAATTCCTTTTTCCGGAGTGGGTGATCATATCATATTCTCAGTTCGAGATGCTTTATCTTTTCTTTACCGGAGTTCCAAGCTCTAGTTATCACGGATATCCATCTAAATCATTACAAGGTTTCACTTTGTGTTTCCAACTTCTCTCTATTTTCGCTATTCTTTTGATTACCGGAGTTTGTTCATGGGGGCTATACATGGTGGTCCATCAACGATTTATACCCCTTCTCCAAGAGTTTGTTGAGATTCTTTTCTAAGAGCTCAAGCTTTCTTCATATTGCTATCCGGAGTGATATTCTTTCTTCCGTGTCATTGGAGGTGATATTATGTCATTCTTGATGATTTGAATCCATGCTTCAGAATTCACATGTTATTAAGTATGAGATATTTTAAATCCATCAATCTCTTCTTTGGAGTTATCTTGGGTTTATTTTCACCTAAAACTTTCCCTAAGGTTTGTTGCTATTAATGGTGATAATATATGACCCAAGTTCTTCTTTTATCTTCCCGGTGATATAGCTTTCTCGTCTCCTTGTTCTTATCAATCAAATTCTTTTCCCGTGAGTGGCAGGATTTTCACCTCATAATTTGAGATGTATTCCTTAAGACCATATCAACCTTATTCTTTTCGTTGTTGTGTTTCCAACAACTCCGTTGTAGCATTTATTGTAAGCGTGCTACCTCGAGACCTTGTTTCCCTTCGTTCACTTCATTCCATTCTTACTTTTGTTCCAGAGGCATTGTGATGTTGCTCTCTTCAACCCATCTTCTTGTTTTGTCAAGATCATGTTCTTTTCATGCCTACCCATTTAACCGGAGTGCCGTGCCATCTTTCCAAGTTCTCTCATCTTATCAAGTTTTCTTCTTCCCTTCTCAACCGGAGTGTTTTCGCATTTGACCTTTATTGTTCCTTGTTCTCCTTTTCTAACGGAGTGTTTTCAACTTCATTCATCTCCGTTGTAATGTTTTCTCGATATGGCTTAACCTCTTCAAGGTTCTTGGTTTTCACTCGTTTGTCTAAGGAGCAACTTACTTTTACCTCTTCTCTTTCTCTTCCGTTTTCCCTCCGGTGCCATTCTAGATCTCAGGACGAGATCCTCTCATAGTGGTGGAGTGTTGTAACGCCCCGAGACCGATGTGCCAGGTGTCGTGCAGTTATTCATTGTTGTTGCATTGTCATTGCTTGCGTGTCATGCATTGCATGTCATCATGTGCATTTCATTTGCATACGTGTTCGTCTCATGCATCCGAGCATTTTCCCCGTTGTCCGTTTTGCATTTCGGTGCTTCGTTCTCCTCCGGTGGTCATTTCTACCTTTCTTCCATGTGTGGGGGTTAAACATTTTCCGGATTGGAGCAAGACTTGTCATGCGGCCTTGGTTTACTACCGGTAGACCGCCTGTCAAGTTTCGTATCATTTGGACTTCGTTTGATACTCCAACGGTTAACCGAGGGACCGAAAAGGACTCGTGTGTGTTGCAGCCCAACACCCCTCCATTTTGGCCCAAAACCCACCTAACTCTGCTCCATCATCTCGGTCGTTCGATCACGATCGCGTGGCCGACAACCGCACCTCATTTCGACTCTCCTAGTTCCCTCTTCCTATATATATGTGATCTCCTCCGGAAAATTCGCGGATGAACCCTAACCTCGTCCTCCTCCCGCCGACAGACATGTCCGCCCGGCGGCCGGACACGTCCAACCGCCGCGCCGGACCAATCCTATCTCGCCACCTCAGCACCTCCTTCCTCTCTACTCCTGCGCCCGCCGCCGGCCCGCGGAGCCCAGGCGGGGCCTGCCCGGCCCGGACGCCAGCGCCGCCGCCCGAGAGCCCCTGCGCTCCTCCGCCGCCGTAACTCCTTGCCGGAGTTCGCGCCGGCCACCGCGCCTTTCTTCGCCCCGCCGCCTATGCTCGCTGGCCGCCCCGCTCGCTCGTCCCACCTCGTCGCCGGCGTGGCGCCGCCCGCCACCTCCACGGCGCCCGCGCCGCCCGCAGCCCGCGGCCGCCGCCGGATCCACTCCTCACCGGCGTCCAAGCTCGCCGGAGCGCGGCGCATCGCCGTTCCGCCCAGATCCACTCGAAGCGGGATCAGATCCACTGCACCCTCCATCCAAACGCCGCCCCCTCATTCCGGATCCCTCCGTCCCGGATATCTCTGTCCCGCGTTGACTTTCGCGAAGGTATATTTTCCCCAAGTCCCCGGAATTGCAGATCCATGTTGCCCTATTCGAGGTCTCGTAACATTGCATCCGTAGCTCTGATTCATGCATATAGTATATCAAAATGTTCGCCTCGACGAGTACATCATTTCATTCCATTGCATCATTTTCATTTGAGTTCATCTTGATGCCGAAATGCTTCTAGAAGAGTGCTTCGTGAGTTAATTATCAGATCTCCTAGTTCATCTTAGACTTTTGTCATTTTTGCCATGATTATTGTGTGCATGATATGCCTATGAGTTCTTCATATGTTTTGTTAAGCATCTTGTTATCTTTCCAGAGGTGCAACCTATGCATTTTTAGGATGTGTGTGGTGACTTGTGCAAGCTTGCAAAGTGAGGCACCCGGTAAATCTGTTTTCAGTGACTTAGTAGTTTTCACTAAGTCTGAGATTGTTTAGTTCATGATGCCATATGTTTATGTTGTTTCCTAGTGATCCGTGCCACTTTTGAGGATGATCAGTAAAGAAGTTTTGTTAATATTGTACTACTCTATCCAGCCATGTCTTTGTTTGCATATATGGAGTACCCTAGCTTGAGTCAATCGAGCTCTACTTTTGCTTCGTGGTGAATCTGGGCAGATCGTCAACTTGTTTGCGATTTTGCCGATGTTATTGTAGTTGATCCGTGCACGCTATGCCATTGTTCTTGCCATGTCTAGCTAGGATTTTGTGCCTTATTCATGGATGTATTCTTTCCTTGCCATGACTTGCACCGTAGTGAGTGCATCGAGCTCGTTTACATGCCTTCGTGAGTTATATTTCAGCATGTCCCAGTTTTCACTAAGTCTAAAAACTGATTGTGTTTTAGCTATGTTCGTGTGCTTGTTAGTATATTTTGTGATCCCTTTTGGCTCAAGGTCACTAAGGGACTTTTGTTAAGCTTGTTGAGTAGCTCCATGGCATGTCTTTCTTTGTCATGATCAGGTCCTGTAGCATGTTGCTTTGTTGCTCCGAAGAGAGCTTCATGATCTGAAATTCCACACAAGTGTTAATTTCACTAAGTCTGAGATCTGTTTTGCATTTGCGTTTTTGCCATGCTTGTTTGAACCTCTTAATGGATGAATTGGCTGTAGCTTAGTGTTAGACTTTTGTTAAGAATCTTGAATGCTTCCCTGCCATGTATTTTGTTGACATGTTTGGGTGGTGTAGCATGTTCATCTCATTGCATTTAGATGCCTACTTGCTGTAAATTGCAGACCGGTGCCAATTTTGAATCGCTTGCCATTTCCAAACTGTAACTCCGATTCCGGCGTTCTTTATATTGTTTTCAACTGATTTCATCCCATCCTTCCAGTGGCACACTTGGTTTTCCAAGTTGAGGCCAGGTTCATGCATTTCCTGTCATATCTTGCATTTTGCATACCGCATCGCATACCGCATCTCGCATATCATACCATGCTCATGTGTGGTTTGTTTACTATGTTGTGTGTTTCTTTTCCGGTGATTGCTTCTTTGGGTTGGTTCCGATAACGTCGTGTTTGTGAGGACCCGTTCGTCTACGTCCGTTTGTCTTCTTCATGGACTCATTCTTCTTCCTTGCGGGATTTTAGGCAAGATGACCATACCCTCGAAATCACTACTATCTTTGCTTTGCTAGTTGCTCGCTCTTTTGCTATGCCTATGCTGCGATACCTACCACTTGCTTGTCATGCCTCCCATATTGTTGAACCAAGCCTCTAACCCACCTTGTCCTAGCAAACCGTTGATTGGCTATGTTACCGCTTTGCTCAGCCCCTCTTATAGCGTTGTTAGTTGCAGGTGAAGATTGAAGTTTGTTCCTTGTTGGAACATGGAGATGTTGTTCCTTGTTGGAACATGTTTACTTGTTGGGATATCACAATATATATTATTTAATTAATGCATCTATATACTTGGTAAAGGGTGGAAGGCTTGGCCTTATGCCTGGTGTTTTGTTCCACTCTTGCCGCCCTAGTTTCCGTCATATCGGTGTTATGTTCCCGGATTTTGCGTCCCTTACGCGGTTGGGCTATAGTGGGAACCCCTTGACAGTTCGCCTTCAGTAAAGCTTCTCCAGCAATGCCGAACATTGGTTTTACCATTTGCCACCTAGCCTTTTCTTTCCCTTGGGTTCTGCAGACTCAAGGGTCATTATTATTTTAACCCACCCCCCCCCGGGCCAGTGCTCTTCTGAGTGTTGGTCCAAACTAGAGCCCCTTGCAGCGCCACCACGGGGAAACTCGAGGGCTGGTTTTAGTTGTACGGACTGCTCATCTGAGTGTGCCCTGAGAAAGAGATATGTGCAGCTCCTATCGGGATTTTTCGGCACATTCGGGCGATGTTGCTGGTTTAGTTTTACCCTGTCGAAATGTCTTGTTGTACCGGGATACCGAGTCTGATCGGAATGTCTCGGGTGGAGGTCTATTCCTTCGTTGACCGTGAGAGCTTGTGATGGGCTAAGTTGGGACACCCTGCAGGGATTTGAACTTTTGAAAGCCGTGCCCGCGGTTATGGGCAGATGGGAATTTGTTAACGTCCGGTTGTAGAAAACCTGAAGTTGACCTTAATTAAAATGAATCAATAGCGTGTGTAACCGTGATGGTCTCTTCTCGGCGGGGTCCAGGAAGTGAACACGGTTGTTGGAGTTATGCTTGACGTAGGTTGTTATAGGATCACTTGTTGATCATACTTTTATCGACCGTGCTTTACCTTCTCTTCTCGCTCTCATTTGCGTATGTTAGCCACCATATATGCTAGTCGCTTGCTGCAGCTCCACCTCATACCTTTACCTTACCCATAAGCTTAAATAATCTTGATCGCGAGGGTGCAAGATTGCTGAGTCCCCGTGGCTCACAGATACTTCCAAAACCAGCTTGCAGGTGCCGATGAGTCCGTGCAGATAACACAACCAAGCTCAGGAGGAGCTCGATGAAGATCTTGTCCTTTGTGTTGTTTCATTCTAGTTGATCAGTAGTGGAGCCCAGTTGGGGTCGATCGGGGACCTTTGTCGCATTTGGGGTTCTTCTTTTATTTTGGTTCCGTAGTCGGACCATGAGTGTATTTGGATGATGTAATGCTTTATTCATTTATTTGTGTGAAGTGGCGATTGTAAGCCAACTATGTATCTTTTTCCCCTATTGTATGACTTGGATTGTGTGAAGATTACCTCACTTGCGACATATGCCTTCAATGCGATTATGCCTCTAAGTCGTGCCTCGACACGTGGGAGATATAGTCACATCGAGGGTGTTATACGCACGCCATCGGAGAAGGCCGAGATGATGGCTTCCTCAGACACCTTGGGGATCTTGAGGCGCGCGCTGTTGAAGCACTGGATGTACTTTTGCAGGGTCTCCCCAGGTTGTTGCTTGATGCGGCGCATGTCGCTCACGCCGGGTGGCCGGTCACGAGTACCTTGGAAGTTGGCGATGAAGCGGGTGCGCATCTGGTCCCAGGAGGAGATCGTGCCTGGAGCTAGATTCAGGAACCAGGTGCGAGCTCCTTCCTTGAGCACCATGGGGAACCAGTTTGCCATGACCTTTTCATCCCCGCTGGCAGCCTCGATGCCCAGTTCATAGAGCTAGAGGAACTCTGCGGGATTAGTTGTGCTGTCATAGCGAGGAGGCAAGTCTGGCTTGAACTTGCCGGGCCACGCGATGCTGCGCAGCTCGGTGGTGTAGGCGCGGCAGCCTGCGGTGGCTATGGGAGGCTTCGGTTGAGGGAGAGCTTGGCCTTGAGGGTCCCCACGCGCTGCAGCTAGGAGCAGAGCGGGGTCTTGGCGTGCCGGAGCTGGAGCAGGGTCGCGGCATGCCGAAGCAGGGAGCGCCCGGGCGGCTCCTTGCGGGCGAGGGACTTCTTGGCAGCTCCGTTCTTGCTGTGCTGGCGCCTGGCGGAGCAGGTTCCACCCAGGGGCCACGCGCCTTGGAGCCATGGCGTCTTCTTGGAGAGGAGGCGGTTGGTACGCCCCCGGAGCTTCATTGCCCGCGCGGGGCCGAGTGCGGCGCAGCGGAGCGGACGGCGCAGGAGAGCCCCCTGCGGTGCGGACAAGCTCGACGATGCCGTCGAGCCACTCCTCGTAGACGTCGTCGACGGGGCGGTAGCGCAGGAGTTCGTTTGCCGTGATGAGCGCAGCTCGAGCCTCCAAGGGTGCGCGGAGCGCGCGGGACGAAGAGCCGGCTGGGGTGAGTGATGGAGTAGCGGTGCGGCCGTCTTGCCGCACGGACGGGTGCTGAGACAATGCCTGCTGCTCGCCCCCCGCCGGGCCGGTGGCGGCGTTGACGGCGGGCGACGGGGAATGACGAGGACGCCCACCGACGGGGGCCGTCTGGGCGACGCGAGAAGCAATGGCGGCCCGGCGCTCGGCGCGGGCCCGACGAGCGTCAGACATGGATGCGATGGTCGGAGGAGAGCGGAGCAGCGGAAGACAGATTCCGGCGCACCCCTACCTGGCGCGCCAAATGTCAGATTCAGGGGTTCCAGCAGACCCTTAAGGTTCGAACACTGGGGTGCGCGTGGAGATCACACCTTCTACCTCACCGTCTCGCAAGGATCTAAACTACTAAAAGAACTGCACACGGGACACAAGATTTATACTGGTTCGGGCCACCATTTTGGTGTAATACCCTACTCCAGTGTGTGGTGGATGGATTGCCTCCTGGGGCTGGTGTTGATGAACAATACAAGGAAGAACAGCCTTGCGAGGGTCTGTTCTTGGCTGGGCTGATGAACTGCTAGGAGGAGTTCAGTCGCCCTTCTCTCTCTTCTCTCACTCACTCTCTCTGCTTGCTAGCCGGACCAACCAACCTACTTCCGAACCCCCCGCTATGCGAGTGGCTGGTCCTATTTATAGGCAAAGGCCCTGGGCCTCTTCCCAAATATTGAGCGAGAAGGGCGCCAGCAATGGTGGGCTAATTTGAAGGGGAACATCTAGTACATTTATCCTGACTAAAGTTTGTGTTCGTCTGCCAAAGGCTCTGTGGTGACGCCGTGCTGGGCTGCAAGGTGACCTCCGTCTCGTAGTCCGCCTGGTATTGGTCTCATTGCACCGAAATGGCAACCTTTGCCTGATGCCTCGGTACTCCGCGGCTGCGCTTGCCCCCTTTGCACCAAAGAGGAAAGAAGGACGATGCACGCGCTGGCGCCCGCCTGGCGCCCTGAGTCGTCATGGCTTGCGTCATGGGCACCTCGCGAGGTACCCTACCTTGATATCTCCGCCTCCTCGCGAGCCAGCCTGATGAGGCTGCGCCTGAGGATGCGCCGTGTCGTCCGCCCCGCGAGGCTTGGCCCCTCGCGAGGGTCTTGAGCCTTGTGTTGATGAAGATGGGCCGCACTGGGCCCCCATTTGAGCCACGCTGCAGGCCGCAGGCAGGCAAGTCTGGGGACCCCCGTTCCCAGAACGCCGACAGGTACAATCTGTGAGAGTTTGGGTTATGTGTGGTAGGGATGGTTCTTGTGCATGTACAACCGGGGTGCTATCTCCTCCATGAGGTAGCACTATTTTATTTAAAGACTGTGTTTTTAGTCCGCTAGATACTTGTATCATCGGCTCCAATTCAAATGGCTGATAAATAGGAAACATAGTTGAATGTACAGACATTGTATGAGAGACAGATGCAATAGATAGTGTGGAAAAAAGAGGGCATGAAATAGTTGACGTGTATATTGTTTAACTAAAACGGATAGCATGACATAATTTCACATATATGATGTCTATCTAAACTGGATAGCATAGCATAACATAATTCAAAGATATGACGAATAACTAAACAGGATCGCATGACATAATTCACCTACATGTTATCTAAGTAATCAGGATCGCATCATTTAATTCACATATGTGATTTATATGCTAAACAAAGGGCATTCGATATGATGTCTGAACTAAGAACATGGTGTTGAATATTGTGTATATGATGTCTAAACTATGCAATGCAAGACACCGTATGCATGATATGAGCAGTATAACCGTGCCAAGTTAGAGCATACACCTCACTGGGGGAATAGGACTAGTCATCTGTCTCTGAATCCATCTCCGAGGAGCTATCGGGACCCAACAAGAGATCTTCTTCGAAAGGTAGCACTGTCAGCTCTGAAGGCCTTGTTTTCATTCTAGATTTTTCCATCTCCCACCCAAATGGCTGATTCACAGGAAGAGTAGTTTAATGTACAAACATTGTCAACAAATGGAAATGTAATGAAGAAAAGGATGGGAAAGATATCATTCAAATATATGATGCCTGGTTAAACAGGATGGCATTGCACATTTCACATATATTATGGCTGGCTAAACGACATGAGACTGCATAATTCCCATATATGATATAGAAACTAAACAGGTGGCATTACAGAACATGTCTAAACTAAGCAGATGACATATATGATGTCAAAAGTAGGCACTTCAAGGCAACATATGCATGATATGACTAACATCATCATGCCAAGGTAGAGCAAACACCTTGGGGGGTAAATAGGAGTGGTCAGTGGCGTCTGAATCCGCCTCAGAACAGATATCTTCCTCTGGGTTACAATCTGGAGAGGGGTGGGGAGGGTTTTCCATTGAACCCACCATGGAGCGATGTCTGCATGACATTGTATTACCACGCAAAACTCTTCTCTTTTTGTCTACATGTTCAGCATGACTGTGTACAATATCTGACATGCATATGAAAAAAATATGGTGAGATTATGTAAGGAGAGCATGCGGAAATTTAGAGTGATGGTAACAACCAGTGGATCAACGTTTTTCCGTTGAACCAAAATAGCCCTAATGGATCGACGTGAATGTATAGTAATAAGTGATGCAACAAGTGTACAACCTCTTTGCCGTAGCCGTGTCGACCTCAGCATCATTGGGTTGGTCGCTGAAGCAGTTGAGGCAGAGGTGGTTGTCGGAGGTGCGGAGGAAGATCTGAGGAATCTGTAGACGGCGTCCAGGGCACTGCTCTGTTGTGATGGATCGTTCTGTCGTTGGAGCAGCTCCGGTGAGCCGTAAGATGTCAAGGCTGAAGCAGCACAAGACAGACATCGTTAATCTCAAGTGGGATTCTAATAGCATCTCCAATAGATGATGTAAAATGGATGTAAAATTAACATCACCAAAAACCACCTGACTACAACCGATGAGGTAAAAACTATTGACTCTGAACTTAACTGTCGAAACTGTAATTTAATGTGGAATCTGAATGCTACCGTCGAAACTGAACGCAATGGTAGCAGAGAGGCACTTGACATGTAGTTTAGGGAGGGCATGCAGTTCATCTTCAGCCTGCACCCCCCTGAGCCGCCAGCCACCACCGACCAAACCGCCGGCCCAGTGCCGCCTCGTCGCCCAGAAACAACTCGCCACCGCCGCCCCGGCCAGCCCTCTAGGCCCCCCGCCCCCACCCTGAACCCTAAGATAGATAGTGGGGTACCTCTCCGGCGAGCTCCTGTCCCCATTGCGGGTGGTTCTTCCTTAACTCCGGCGAGCCCCCCCCCCAACCCCTGAAAATTGACTGACCCAAAAGTCGATTCAGTCGACTAAAGTGTGGCTTAATCGGAGCAGAGCAGCAGCACGAGCGATGGGAGAGAAGCAGCGGTAGCTGGGCGAGTGATTGATCGAGCGAGAGCCAGAACAGCAACAGCAGCGCGAGCGAGAGAGAGAGAGCCAGAGCAGCAGCAGCAAATCCGGCTGGTATGCACACCACCGTCAAAGGGGCCTTGCACTGGGGGAGAGCCGCCGTGGAGATGTCACCCGCGGCGCCGGCTTCAAGGTAGCCGATCCATGGGGGTGCGGGATGGAGCACCGTCGGCGCCGGGAGGACGAGTTACGGAGAAGGTGCGATGCGATGAGTGTACAACCTCTTTGGTGGCGCCGAGGAGGCCTCGGCTTTGTCCGAGGAGTTGTTGAGGATGTTGCGGTTCCGGTGGAGCAGGTTAAGGCGGCGCTGTGGGGATGGAGCAGCCGCGATAGACGAGGCGGTCGTCGGAGCAGATCCTTGGAGGTGGAGGACGGGGCGGCTGAACCGGCGGGACGGCGAGATGGACGACGGATCCTCATCCGGGGAGGTGGACGAGGGACGTCGAGCTATTGCGGTGGACGACGTTGTCGGGGAAGAGGCTTCGGCTGGGCAGCGGTGACGTGGCGGACGGAGGAGGGTGGGGTTTCGCAGCTGGAGTGGAGAGGTTATGGCGGCCTGGGATTTCAAATGGCGAAAAGGGGGCGATGGGAGGGGGTGAAGCATGACATAGGGACGCGCTTGTCCAAAATGTAGGGTGTGTTACAAAAGTACCCCCCACCTATTTGAACTAGCGGGCCTTTCAGCTCAGGGTTAGAAGGGGGATTTCACGTGTCGGGATTTGGCAGCTGGAGGGAGTTTTCGCGCGCATTGTAATTTCGGGACAGCAAGGCACGGGTTGTGAAGGCGCCAGTTTTGGGAGCACGATATCTGAATTTTCGGGATATAACAAGACGCGGGTTGAATTTTAGGGACAAGCCTAACATGTAGTAATATTGTACTTGTACGTACCAAATCAATTCGCACTTCCCTCAACCAAAAAGAAAACGAAAAAAATAAACTATTCACACCACACAAAGAGAGAGTCTTGCCCCGTTTTACTATACAAATGCTATTCAAAGCTACTCCCTCCTTCCATCTATATAGGGCCTAATGCGTTTTTCGATGCTAACTTTGACCAAATATTAGAGCAATGATATATGACATGAAACTTACACAAAGCACACCGTTAAATTCGTCTATGAAAGGTTCTTTCAATGATATAATTTTCACATTGTGCATGTCATGTACTATTAATCTTGTCAATAGTCAAAAGCGGTCTAACACACACATGCATGTATACTGATCGATCTCCCAACATATACCTAGATCGACTTTAACTACCCCCCCCCCCATCGATTGATGTACCTCACAAGTTATCTCTCTCCTTTCTCTAACAAAGGGCGATTGATCTTCCTATGTAGTTACGTCTGCTTACCACAGCCACATCGTCCCCCTCATCATTCGTGCATGCCTCCCGACCCGTCTCTCACACGCATGTGCACAGACAACAAGCAGCCATCTCCTCTCTTATTGATATTGCGGGCGTGCCCTCCGTTTGTCTATCAAGCCTATCCCACCACTTTTTAGAAGCAACTCCACTACCACCCCCTCCAACACTCTAGCTCTGTCTCTCTCCCAACCTTATTCCTCTCCTACACATATGCATGGATGCCGATCGATCTCCCTTAATACATGAGGCAGATCGATCTCCTTAATACATGAGGTAGGCCTCTCTCCTCCTCCACACATATACCAGCCATTGTACCTCTATAGTTAATTGGGACTCCCTCTTCCCTCACCACACAACGATAGTCGAGCGCTGAAGGTAGGTATCCATGCCACAGAGACAAACTGCTCATGTCCCATCTCAAGTTCCAGTAGGCCGGCCACTCTATATCTTTGACGTGGGCACACAAAAATTCAATGGCACTCTTTATCGATCGCGCGCACACACACACACATCATCCCTCTCTTCGATTCTATGGACACCTCAAGTCGATGATACCTCCACTCTCTCCTCCTGGATCGCCCCCTCTATATACTCCCTCTGTTCTAAATTACTTGTCTTGGATTTGTCTAGATACGGATGTATCTAGACTCATTTTAGTGCTAGATACATCCGTATCTAGACAAATCTAAGACAAGTAATTCGAAACGGAGGGAGTATATGTTATATCCAGGACTCTATTTCACACACATTGCATATGTTACATTTTTTGATTGAACCCCCCAAAAAAACTCTCAAGAACCCACACACTATATCTCTCTAGGTTTGTATCTCTCTCACACAACCCACGTAGGTGGTGTATGTATACAAGAAGAAAATAGGTGCATCGTGCACGTACTCACGCTTCGTGCCCAGCCACACCCGTGCGGGTACACGGTGGAGCTCATTTCTTTACGAAATGGCAGCCCACGTGCTAATTTGAACACCTGTAGCTGTTATTTACCTAGGGAGATTGTGTGCCATGCGTGCACGAAACGAAGTTCGACTTGACGCGTTGCCGCGTTATTTTTAAACAAAGTTATATTGCTCAATGGCACGTACACAGAATATAAAACGATTTTTATGGAGAAAAAGGTAGTCCTCTCACTATATACAATGGAGCCTGCCTGCCTGGTTTGTCGCTCTTCACAGTATCTCACACAAGGCTGCGGTGGCCTCTCTCTCTCTCACCGTTGGTCACTGATTCGGCCGCATCCCGTCCGCCGGGGGAAAGGGAGTGCAGTGGCCTCTCTCGCTCTCTCTCTCTCTCACCGTTGGTCACTGATCCGGCCGCATCCCATCCGCTGGGGAAAAGGGAGGAAGTGCATTGTTTCTCCGTTCGACGGCGCCGAGGCAGCACGTCCCACTCTGCGGTACACACCATTCTCTCTGACCAAGCTCCGGCGCGGCAGGGCCTACGCCACCTGCTCGCAGATTCCGCCCACTGCCGCTCACCTAGTTACATCCCGACGACCTCCAGGTATCCCCTCCGTCCTTGCTCCACTGCCCATCTTCCCACGTCGCTGCATGTGGATCTTCCATAGTTCTTTGCCCAAAACATAGCTCGTCCGGCGTACTTTCCATATTGCATTCTCGTCCTCACACCGTTTTAGACAAACATAACCGTGTTGTTACCTTCCCTTAGGACAAGGAATATGCTTCTTTTTTGTCATCGCATGTGTCATCAACTGTTATTGGCCAGTAATTGTTTCCTTTCTACCTCTTTTTTGCAAACAGGACTATCCATTTCACCTTGTTGCTATTGCAACCTTTTGGTGAACTGCACAAATCACTTTTTTCTTAAGAGTGTTTTGTGCGGTTGTACTAAAATGTCACATGGCCAACATCTCTACATTTCAGTGCGACTGCACAAAGGGAGATTGGTTTTGCTCTATCCTCCTCATCCAACTCTGAGCCTAATCTTCTCCAACTAGTTAGTCTTAAGAGAGACTACAAAGGTGAATGGCTTCTATTTGTGTGTTTATTGTTTCATTCGCAGTCCTCTATTATCGTAAACACACTTAATATCTTTGAAACAGGGACGCTCAGCTCTATTTTAGTGGAACTGCACAAAATGATCGGAATGTTGCATGCTCCAGACAGCTACTTTTTTCCCAACATGCCTTGTTGATTTAGACAGAGCTTGGGGGACATTGCTGCCAATGAAAGCATGGATCAATTTTAATTTAACACCTTCTCACAACTCTGTCTTCAGTTGTGATGTAATTATTAGCTCTGATCTGCTAATAATTAACATGCATTAGCAAGGAAGTTAGTTTTTTTTTGTTTCCGAAAGAGCATCGATGGCAAGACACGCGAAACAAAAGCTGAAAGCTCACACCATTGTACAATTTCATGTCGCTGGAAAATTATTTGTAAAGTACGTCAATTATGTAAACAAATGATGGAAGCTTGATAGCATTGCCAGAAGCCTCTTCATCATCCGGGTCTATGTGCCATGTACAAAATTATACTCCTTCGTTCCTAAATATTTGTCTTTTTACAAATTTCGAACGGGCATATTTTAGAGTGTAGATTCACTCATTTTGCTTCGTATGTGTACTTCCTCTGTTCCTAAATATTATATTCATCTTTCTAGAGATTTCAACAAGTGACTACATACGGAGCAAAATGAGTGAATCTACACTCTAAAATATGTCTATATACATCCTTATGTGCCAGTCCATTTGAAATCTCTAAAAAGACAAATATTTGAGTAGTCACTCGTTGAAATCTCTAGAAAGAAAAATACTCCAGAGTATATTTAAGAACCGAGGGGGTAGTGCACAACCGCATGGGAGACTTAGCCCGGTCATTGCACCGCATTAATAGTGAGTAATGAGCAGTCAAATCATAAGCCCCGCCTTTCCCATTGTAAGTTGCTCTGAAGAAGCAACCATCAATACGCTCTTCTTTGAATCCGCTCATACTACTACATCTGTCACTATTTATATAGCGCGCTTCAGAAAAAAGAAAAAAATATGTGGGACCAAGGCGACTAGCGATCGGCCTGAAAAATAGCATTGTTAGTTATAGCACGGCGTCTATTACTAGAGGGAATAATGCGTACACACATACATGCAGTGCTTCCACCCTGGGTACACACATGCATGCACTTACTCCACTCCATAGTAGTACAGTACATGGAGAGAAAATTGTGGACTTGATTGCGGTTACCACGCCCTAATTAAGTGAGCATTAAACCAAACGCGTCTAAAGTCTCTCTGGTGGTGGAAATGCATTGAGAGAAATGCATCATAATGAAGTGCGGCCTATAAACTGTGAAGGAGGGAGGAGTAGTATGAAGGTGCAAAACCAAGTACGCGCATGGCCAGTCGGTCAATGCACGTCCTCTTGGCATATCACTAACATGTGGGACAGGAGTGTGAGCAAACCGATCTCAATTGACGGCAAAGAGCCAACCCGTCGTTCCTTGAGAGAGACGATGGGGCTGTTTGGTTCTCAGCCTAAGGTTGCCACGTCTAACCTTAGTCATGCCACAACACCTTAGGCATATGTTTGGTTTATTGCCACACTTGTGGCTTGCCATGCTTTTCTAGTTATACGGCCCACAAGTCATAGGCTCAAATTTTTGCCAAATCTTGCCACACTTGTGGTGGCCTTTTTGTTAGCCACACTTTTTGTGGCAGCCACAGTTTGCCTAAGATTCGTTGTGACAAAGTTAGTCATGAACCAAACAAGCCCGAGGAGCGAGAACACACAGACGGGCTCACACGAAGGCCAAGATATATTCGAGCATGGTTGGTTGATCGATATCATTCATTACATGTTGGGTTGTCATTTTCCACCATTCTCCGAATAAACGTGTACTTTATCAGAGGAGAAAAAATAAGAGTACAGACGCTCCACCATGTGGTTCTAGTAGTAGTAGTACTACTCGTACTACTGCGCTTGGCTCTTCGCCTCTTCGTGAAGTCGAACAATGATGGTACTCCGCATGTTGGGTACTACAGTGTATGCCTCTCACAATCTAACACCGAATGGACTGATGCATGTCCACCGAGGGTAGGTTGCATTAGTCAAAAGGCGTAAGCGAGCTTCACCTTGTCCTGCAAGCTTCTCCTCGTTCTGCGAGTGGACGGGACACACCAAAAAGTAGTGCTAGTCCATACTCCCTCCTTTCCGGATAATATGGCTTCAAAACTACTACGCAGGCGATACTTGTTCGGATGAAAGCTGGACGATGGTGAATCCATTGGCATGTCATAGTTTGCTCATAGGAATGGACGGCTTGATTAGCACTGCCATGCAAGAATCGTGCACCATGAGTCGTCTGCATAGCAACGCTCATATGGCTTAATCTTCTTTGCGGGTAAATGAGGGAGCTTTATTCATATATAAGCATTCTTAGGACGATCATCCAAGACACTGGTCACTAGGAAGCGAGGTACCCCGCAAAAAAAGAAGTAGGAAGCAAGGTGTTTCATCAAGCCAGCTCTCGGCCACATTCAAAGTGCAGCAAGCACGGTTCGCACGAAGATGCGCCGCAAGGTTTGCTGGCCTGTTTACATGCTGAATAACAAAAAAGAGGAAATATTACCGAGCGCTACTATTCGTAACAGGATATGAGCTAGAATTAAGCGAGAATTGTGGCGAGTGTTCCATGCAATCAACTTCCATTATCACAAGCGAGAACCCTCGAAGAGAAACAAATGTGTTGAAGATTGCTTTATCACATTTTAAAATTATAATAAGAGTGCAGACACTCCTCCATCCGGTTCGTACTAGTATAGTACGTACCTTTATAGACTATAGTAGTAGTACTAGTAAACTTTGCGCTTGGCTGCTCGCCTATTCGGGAAGTCGAACAATAATTGCACTAGTAGTAGTATAGTGTTTGCTTCTGGCAATCTGACACCGAATTAACTGTTGCACGTCCACCGCCTGAGCGAGGGAGAGCTTGCATTAGCCAAAAGTTTCTCCTTGTCCTGCGAGCCACCGCGCGCAAGCTTCTCCTGTCCTGCAACCTTCTCCTCGTTCGGCAAGTTGACGGGACACAGCAAAGTAATGCTAGTCCATACTGCCTCCTCTCCGGTTAATATGGCTTAATTTCAAACGAGATAAATACACTGTCTGTCACTGTATATTTGTAAAAATATGGTCAGTGGACTTCATAATACGCTCATTGCGCTCAATATATATATTTTCCGGTGTTTATACGGTCACTAGCTCATTGCAGGCATTAGGGCGTCGCGCGCGTTTTTGCGTCCATGTGTACGTGTGACTGTTGCGTACACGTAGGGGGAGTACGTGTAGGGGCCACTAAGGAGCAGTCAAATCACATAGTAAGTTAGTCGGAAGAAGTAACCATCATTTCACTCTTGAATGACACGTACGCAATATAAAATGGTTGATATGGAGAGAAAAAGAAAACCACTATATATACACTAGCAGGAGCCTAAGCTACAAGCCTGCTTGCTTAGGTTGCTCTCTTGACAAGCATAGAACGACGGGCTTGATCCTGCAGCTTGGGGAAGGGAACAATGTTCTGCGTCGATGCGGTCGACATCGGCGAGGGAGAAAACCCACAGTCGGTGCGTCCCAATCGGGGGTCACCGCGGTATGGGCCAATGCCGCATCCCAAGCGCCCTTCTAGCTACAGCCCGTCGTCCCAGGTAGTCCATCTTCCTTTTGGAGCCGGCTTTCTCCACTGTCGTAGCTCCATGTCCATGTCGATCTTCCTCTACTTCTATCGGCTTCTACTTGTGATATGAGTTTATGTCTTATGAACTAGTGCCAGTACTATTATTCTAATCAAACTTCTTCAATATCTTTGCCATCAGGGATGCTCAGGTCGATTTTAGTGGAACTGCACAAAAGCATCATATGATCCGAGGGTGCCAGCCGTATTTCCTTCGACAGGTTCTACCTGGCCAGGAAATTAAATCATGTTTAGTGTTTAGGGCTTAAGTCGTAGTGACCCCCATCAGTAGTTTTTCTTTCGTACACGCTCTCACAACTTTTTTCTTTAGTTGTGAAGTAAATATTGGCTATGATCTGTGAGATGCATCGTCATGCGTGTTAGTTTTCCTTTGTATTTGATGGAATGTTGTAACGGGGCAACCTTGGAATGGGAATGAAAATGGAGTGGAAATTTTCCGTTTCTCCGGAGAAAAAATGGAAACGGAGAGAAACCAACGTTTCGTTTTGTTGGATCGCGCCATCGAGCAAAACCAACATTTAAATCACGTCTGCCATGTTCGTGTCTCACCCTCCTCCACAACTCAACCCCACACGGTCGCTCGACATGCCACTCACCGCAAACCGAGTATACCATAACTTTCTCGCCTGCTTGTCGATGTATCACGCCATGGAGTACTAGCACTACTGGAAGAGATTGACGAGTTGGGGGAGGACAGCTAGCTGTAGCACGGACTCCCAAGAACTTTTTACATGCATGTTGTAGCCGGCTATTGCGACCTTTGAACGCGGAGCAGCCGCGTGCACCCGGAAGCGGCGCGGGCGACGCTCTCTCGACCGGCACGCCGCTTGAATGCCGGCGCCAGTGAGAGGTCGTGTCCGCTCTGGCTTGGCATGAATGTGGCACTGACCGTTTCGGGCAGGAAGCACGCGCGGGTGATGAAGAGGGTTAGGGTTTGTCAGGACCGGCCGTGGCAGTGGTCCGGACGTGCGCAAACAAGAGATGCTATACGTTAATATTGCTGCGTATATAATTAACAACATAAATAATGTGCCAGTTGGACAAAAATGATTGGAGATGGAGATGGAAATGGAATTTTACGTAAACACGGATATGCATGTCTATCTCTACGTGTGTGTGCGCGACGACTCTCGCGACCTGGAAGCGGGGGAGTGTTTTTGATCGAGTTTTCTTTCTTGGTATGTTAGAAAATCAGTTTGTCTAATTCACATCTAGATGTTATTTAAGGATATCACATCTAAGCTCCCACAAGTACATAATGTAGCAACAAGAAACAAAAAAACTAGGAAAAAAATAGACCACAAACAGAGTAGACATCAACTTAGGGTTTGCACTCTCCACACGCTCGCCGCACTACATATATGTTACACGTTGGAGGCTCAGCATTCATTTGCTAGGGTTTGCTATATTCACAGTCTCTCACACTCTCTTCACCAGATCTAAACAAGACTATGTTGGCCTCTTGTCTCTCTCTCCCCCCTCACAGCTGGTGAAGGAGGCGTCAGTATCTCGTCGCACCGGGAAGGGGAGGAGGTGCAGCGTTCACTCTACCGCCTTCGGCAAGGGAGGCAATCCACTGCCGGCTGCGTTGTTCTCTTTCACCCAGCGCCTATGCGGGAGGGCCATCGACCCATTCTTCCTAGCTGTCGTACGTAGTGTGGGCAGATCCGGCCTCCCACCGCATGCCTTGCCACATCCCGACGACCCTAAGGTATAAGTTTCTTTGAAACCGTCGTTGCTCCAGCTGCATGTGGATCTTTTTTGATCTATAGTCGAATCTAGGTCTTGGTTCAAAGAGGAAAGAATGGTGCGGTGGGCTGGAGCAAGAATCTAGGACGTGGTTTAATGAGGAAAGGAGGGACGGAAAGTAGTATAGACTGGCTATCCAGCCGCTTTGTAGGTCGAAAAGGGAAAAAGGGGGTAACCCAGTACACACATCTGTAAGGAACCGATCTCTTTGTTAAAAAGGGAAAGAAATTGGGGGGTCGGGAAGTTTGTGCAGGACTAGATTTGTTGCCCTCACATAGGAAGAAGGTTCAAAGAGAACAAATATGGGACCAGCGCATATATGCTGCTGGCTACATACTCTGCATCACCCATTTATACGTGTGGACGCACATGGTGCTGGCATGTCCCATACAGCTATTTTGTTATTGTTAATCTAAGAATGCCACCGGAAAAATTGAAGCAATGCCACTGTTAAAAGTAAATTACATTTTTTTAACGAATGTTATTTCAAGAAAATGTCTTTGTTAATATGAATCAATGCAACTGTCTTAGAAATGCTACTGTCCTACTTTGTTTTCCATCCAAGATAAGTTAGATGCTTCTTTCTGTCACCGTTTGCTTCATCCTCCTTTATCGGCAAGTAGTTGTTTCCTTTTTTCCTTTGTTAAAATAGGGGTATCGATTGAACTTATTGCTATTGCGACATTTCGCTTCGCTACTCGAAACACTTATGTTTTAAGAGTGTTTTGTGCAGTTGAACTTGAATGTCACACCGGTGACTTTGCTTAATTTTGGTGGAACTGCACAAAAGGAGATCGGGATTTGTTTCCAGTCTTCGTATCGATTCAACTTGTTGCTATTGCGACATTTTGCTTCGCTATGCGAAACACTTTGCTTGATTTCAGTGCAACTGCACAAAACGAGATTGGATTTCCTATTCGTGTTGGCAGATTCGTATTTTATCGTGTCCGACTCATGAAAGGCCAGTACAGGCCTTCATCGACATGATTGTGCAGTGTGCTTTGAGATGTTGTGCTACTTGTATTGGTACTGTTTTAAATAAATGTTGAATTGAAGCTATTGTATTGTTGTCTTTTCCCATTAAGTAGCGAACAAAAATGGGACCAACCCAGACATGATGCTTGTTGCTTTGTTACAACAAACTCTGCATCACCCCCTTTATAAGTAGATGGAAGCACATACTGTTGTTGCGCCCACTCTCCCCTGGAACTGTTTATGCTTTTCGTTAATCTAATGCCGCTGGTAAAATTAAGCAATGCCACTCTCAGAATTAATTAACTACTGAATCTTAGTTCAAAACTGCAACACTTGTTAGGAATGGTACTATCCTCCTTTGTAGTTCTTTCTACATGTTTAACCACGGTATTGTTAAGATAATGCCTCTATTAAAATGAATCAGTTGCATTGTTTTAGGAATGGTACTTTTATGCTTTATCGTTCTTTATACATGTTGAAACAAGGCATTGTTAAGATAATGTCTCAGTCAATATGAATGAATCACACTGATGCAGAATTGCTACTCTCTTGCTTTGTTTCCCATTAAGATAAAGTAGATCAGTAGATGCTTTTCTTCTGGGAGTACAAGTCATCAACCGTTATTTCTCAGTAATTGTTTCCCTTATACCTATTGTTGCTTATAGGGATATCAAAATTAAAGCTCGATTTTATTCCGACTTCGATTTTAGTTGAACTGCACAAAAGGAGCCATTGTGTCCAAGGCAAACTGCTGCATTACTAGGTCCAGTTGGTCATTCCACTTTGCAGAAAGAAGCAGTCACTGTTTGCGCTACATTACAGAAGGAATGACCGAGAAGCTTTACAGAGTATTATTAGGCACCGGTGACATGACTAGTCTGTAGAGACCATTGGCAATTTAACAACATGTGGTGTGCCCTGGGCAAAAAGTGCCCAAACAAGTACAAGAAGCTACGACAGGACGATCATAGGCATTACATATTTTCAATGGGAAAAGCTTGTCAAAGTTTAATCATTGATGTTAGCAAGAAGACGTTAGTTTAATATATTGGAATTGGAAAACCTTGTCAAAATTTTCTCATTGATGTTAGCCAGAAGACATGCATTTGATATTTTTGAGTGGGACGCCCTTGCTGTGAGCAGCGTCGAGTGTTTTTTCCTATCCAATGTTCAGTTTAGAAGTAAATAGTTACTCTTGTCGGCGTTCTGGGAACGGGGGTCCCCAGACTTGCCTGCCTACGGCCTGCAGCGTGGCTCAAATGGGGGCCCAGTGCGGCCCATCTTCATCAACACAAGGCTCAAGACCCTCGCGAGGGGCCAAGCCTCGCGGGGCGGATGACACGGCGCATCCTCAGGCGCAGCCTCATCAGGCTGGCTCGCGAGGAGGCGGAGATATCAAGGCAGGGTACCTCGCGAGGTGCCCATGACGCAAGCCATGACGACTCAGGGCGCCAGGCGGGCGCCAGCGCGCGCAGCGTCCTTCTTTCCTCTTTGGTGCAAAGGGGGCAAGCGCAGCCGCGGAGTACCGAGGCATCAGGCAAAGGTTGCCATTTCAGCGCAATGAGATCAAGACCAGGCGGACTATGAGACGGAGGTCACCATGGAGCCCAGCACAGCGTCACCACAGAGCCTTTGGCAGGTGAAGACCAACTTTAGTCAGGATAAGTGTACTAGATGTTCCCCTTCAAATTAGCTCACCATTGTTGGCGCCCTTCCCACTCAATATTTGGGAAGAGGCCTAGGGCCTTTTCCTATAAATAGGACCGGCCACTCGCATAGCGGGGGGTTCGGAAGTAGGTTGGTTGGTCCGGCTAGCAAGCAGAGAGAGTGAGTGAGAGAAGAGAGAGAAGGGTGACTGAACTCCTCCTAGCAGTTCATCACCCCAGCCAAGAACAGACCCTCGCGAGGCTGTTCTTCCTTTTATTGTTCATCATCACCAGCCCCAGGAGGCAATCCATCCACCACACACTAGAGTAGGGTATTACACCACAATCGTGGCCTGAACCAGTATAAATCTTGTGTCTCATGTGCAGTTCTTTTAGTAGTTTAGATCCTTGCGAGACGGTGAGGTAGAAGGCGTGATCTCCGCGCGCACCCTATTGTTCGAACCTTAAGGGTCTGCCGGAACCCCTGAATCCGACATTTGGCGCGCCAGGTAGGGGTGCGCCGGAATCTGTCTTCCGCCGCTCCGCCTTCCTCCGACCATCGCATCCATGTCTGACGCTCGTCGGGCCCGCGCTGAGCGCCGGGCCGCCATCGCTTCTCGCGTCGCCCAGACGGCCCCCGTCGGTGGGCGTCCTCATCGTTCCCCGTCGCCCACCGTCAACGCCGCCACCGGCCCGGCGGGGGGCGAGCAGCAGGCATCGTCTCAGCACCCGTCCGTGCGGCAAGACGGCCGCACTGCTACTCCATCACTCACCCCAGCTGGCTCTTCGTCCCACGCGCTCCGCGCACCCTTGGAGGCTCGAGCTGCGCTCATCGCGGCAAACGAACTCCTGCGCTACCGCCCCGTCGACCACGTCTACGAGAAGTGGCTCGACCGCGTCGCCGAGCTCGTCCGCGCCGCAGGGGGCTCTCCTGCGCCGTCCGCTCCACTGCACCGCACTCCGCCCCGCGCGGGCAATGAAGCTCCGGGGGCGTACCAACCGCCTCCTCTCCAAGAAGATGCCATGGCTCCAAGGCGCATGGCCCCTGGGTGGAACCCGCTCGGACAGGCGCCAGCACAGCAAGAACGGAGCTGCCAAGAAGTCCCTCGCCCGCAAGGAGCCGCCCGGGCGCTCCCTGCTCCGGCACGCCGCGACCCTGCTCCAGCTCCGGCACGCCAAGACCCCGCTCTTCTCCTAGCTGCAGCGCGTGGGGACCCTCAAGGCCAAGCTCTCCCTCAACCGAAGCCTCCCATAGCCACCGCGGGCTGCCGCGCCTACACCACCGAGCTGCGCAGCGTCGCGTGGCCCGGCAAGTTCAAGCCAGACTTGCCTCCTCGCTACGATGGCACAACTGATCCCGTAGAGTTCCTCCAGCTCTATGAACTGGGCATCGAGGCTGCCAGCGGGGATGAAAAGGTCATGGCGAACTGGTTCCCCATGGCGCTCAAGGAAGGAGCTCGCACCTGGCTCCTGAATCTGGCTCCAGGCACGATCTCCTCCTGGGACCAGATGCGCACCCGCTTCATCGCCAACTTCCAAGGTACTCGCGACCGGCCACCCACCATGAGCGACATGCGCCGCATCAAGCAACAACCTGGGGAGACCCTGCAAAAGTACATCCAGCGCTTCAACAGCGCGCGCCTCAAGATCCCCAAGGTGTCCGAGGAAGCCATCATCTCGGTCTTCTCCGATGGCGTGCGCGACGTCAAGATGAAGGAGGAGCTGGCGATGCATGAAGACCTCTGCACCTCCCTGGAGCTGTTCAACTTGGCGACCAAGTGCGCGAGGGCTGAGGAGGGACATCTCTCCCTCCTCGAGCTGCCTGCCGCGGACCCAGAAGAGAAGAAGCCCAAGGCCAAGGACGTGAAGCGCAAGGGGGCTGCCGTACTCGCGGCCGAACCAGACACCAAGCGGGGCAAGGATCTGCCCGAATCCTCCAGAGGCAGCCGGTACTACGTGTACCACGACCTCCACACCCACAACACCAACGAATGTCAAGAACTCTGCGCCGTGCGAGAAGGAAGGATCGGCCGTCGCCCTGACCGTGCTGACCGGGGCTATGGCCGAGGAGGAGGAAGAAACCCAGGACGCTGGGAGGATCGCAGCCCGCGCCAGGGGTGGCACGACCAACCTCGCGAGGACCGCTAGCGGGACCTGCCTCGCGAGGGGGACTGGAGGGATCAGCCTCGTGAGGATCGCCCTCATGGCAACGTAGGCCTACCTCCGCTGCCGCCTCAGCCAAGGAGGAATGAAGACCGCCACCAGGACAAGGGGGCTGGGGGCTTCCAAGAGCCGTGCGCAATCGCCTGCATCCTAGGCGGAGCTCAAGCCCCAGCCTCTCAACGTATCTTCAAGCAGTTTGCCCGCGAAGTGAATGCAGTTCTCCCCAAGCTCGAAGCTACGTGCCCCCTCAGATGGTCGGCGTGCGCCATCACGTTCAGCTCAGCAGACCAGCTCAAGTGCGCGGCCACGGTCGGAGTCCTCCCGATGCTTTGCTCCCAAGTCATCAGCAACGTGCTGGTCACCAAGACCCTCATCGACGGCGGGGCAGGGCTCAACATCCTGTCTGTGGAAACATTCAACAACCTCCAAGTGCCCTATGACCAGCTTCAGCCAACCAAGCCTTTCTCCGGAGTCACCGACGGTTCCACAGTCCCAATCGGGTAGGTCCGCCTCCCTGTTACCTTTGGGGCCCTCAGCAACTACCGCACCGAGCTCATCGACTTCGACGTCGCCCACATCCGCATGCCGTACAACGCCATCCTCGGGTACCCAGCGCTGGCCAAGTTCATGGCTGTGAGTCACCACGGCTACAACGTCCTCAAGATGCCAGGAAGTGGCGGCGTCATCATGGTGCCCTGTGAAGAGAAGGATGCAGTGTGTTCCCTGGAGCGAGCCTTTCAGGCCGCGTCGCTAGAAGACCCAGATCGCGGAAGCAGGAGGCTTCCTGAGACCACCCCCAAGAAGAAGAAGACGTTGTCAGGCTCAGCCCCTCAGGAGGTAGGCCCCTCAGGGCCCGCATCTGCCCAGGGGGAATCTCCTTCCATCGCATAGGAAAGCGCGCCCGGCGCCCTCCTCAGGCAGGGCTCGGGGGCTCTCACCTGGAGGGCCACCGACCTAGCCAGGGTCACGAGGGAGGCACTTGGGCACCATGGGGAGGCGTGCTTCGAAGCACGTTTCCCTCGAGAAGGAGCCAGGCAAGGAAGGTCAGACCGACAGGAGTTCGTTAACAAGGTCGTCCAAGAACTACAGGAGTCAAGGGTCATGAGAGGTTGCCGTCGTCCACCAGCTGCGGCTCCACATCCAGGCGAGGATGGTGGGCTGCACGTCTGCGTCGACATACCAGGGCTCAATCAGATCGCCACAACGGAGCGCCTCTGGCCCTCGCGATTGGGGCGCTGCGAGGGTCCACCCCACAACTATGTTCGCATGCCTTACGGCCTGCCGAGCATGGCTGTGGCGTACCAGCGCCTCATGAGGGGCATCATGGAGGCTCAGGAAGACAGGTGTTCCGCGGCCCTGGCGGAGATGAAGACAGCTCGCGAGGAGCCACCAGTGCCTCCGGAGCCTCCCGAGGCCCCAGGGCCTGGGGGCTCGTGAGGATTGGCTTCCGCAGCCCACTGAGTCCGCTGCAACAACGCCACTCCGCCGACGACATCCTCAGGTGCATCTTTCAAGCTTCATTCCCAGCTGGGAGCACCCTCCCAGGGTTGCATCACTCCCAGGCCGCGTGGGTCCGTCCCTGCGGCATGTATCCCCTTTTATCTTTCGGTCGATAATTTGCCTTGTTGGGGGCGCCCCTCGGGCTGCATCATCCCCAAGCTGCTCGGGCCAGTCCCAGCAGCGTGTATCTCCCTCGCGTTTATTTCCAACTATGCATTCGCCTATCACGCTTGATTACTTGATACCCATCCACGGCATCCCTTCTTCTCCATGTCGACAACTTGCACGTTAAAGGGGGGTGCCTGAGCATCGCGACTCAGGGCTCTTACTGGCTCTCCAGCCCTCACCCTCTGGCCTTGTCCACGGCATCGCGACCTGGCATACCAGCGACGGCTGAGACAAGCTCGAGGGCCGGGACCCGAGGACGTAGAGTGCCAGCATCTAACCAAATTTTGCAGGGACACATCTCAAGATACGACTCAGTGCCAGGCGGAACCCGCCTAGAGCTAGGGCCTCGTGAGTCCTGCGCTGGCTCACGGGTGCCCAGATACACCTCACCTAGCCCTACAGTGCCGGCCACGTGTCAGGGCGGGGCTGTACACGCCGCGGGGGCTCCTCCCGGAGGGGAGCCCCCTCACACGTACTAGTGGAAGCACCATGCTCCGCGCTGGCTGACGACACTGCCGAGGAGCGGCTATGCCCGTACACATACGAAAGCGCTATGCTCCGCGCTGGTGATAAACAACTTAGGGTGGCCTCCGGGCCGCATTAACCTCAGGGAGCCCAGAGCTCAGTGGCTGGCCTCGTCGCAACGCCTCCCCTCGGGAGTGCCGCGTCAGGGGGCTAGGCACGAGGGCTACGACTGGGTCACGCCCAGACGTACGCCGCCCACCCAGGCCCCTCGGGCCTGGTTCGTCGCGCGCCTCTCCCTGAGTGGAGCCAAGGTATGAAGGCCGTTTGCGCGTCAAGGGGGACCCCTGAGCATCGTGACTCAGGGGCCTAACTGGCCCCGTAGCCCCTCACTCCTTAGTTCCGAAAGGCTATGTTGGGTGAGGTACGCGCGGGGCCAGGCTCTGCAGACGTAGAACAGTAGCCCCGCTTACATTTCACCTCATCACCCGCTGTTCGCGCGTCAAGGGGGACTCCTTAGCATCGCGACTCAGGAGCCTAACTGGCTCCGTAGCCCCTCACTCCTTAGTTCCGAAAGGCTATGCTGGGTGAGGTACGCGCGGAGTCGGGCTCTGCAGACGTAGAACAGAAGATACACCTACATCACGCCTCCCTACTTGTTGTTCGCGCGCCAAGGGGGACTCCTGGGCATCACGTCTCAGGAGCCTAACTTGTCACGTAGCCCCTCACTCCTTTGGTTCCGTCCTGGTTTCCGGTCAGGGCTAATGCTGGGTGAGGCACGCGCGGGGCCGGGTTCTGCCGGCATAGAACACACGCAAGTAGGGAAGAAAAGCATAAAACTCAAGGAATTTAAAATCCAACATTACAACCCATACTGTCGTCTTAGTACCAAACGCAAGTTTAAATGCCTCCCCGAGGCATGATGCGTGTGTAGGAATTGAAAGAAGAACAGGGATGGAACAGAGCCACTTGTCGGCAGTGAAGCTGTGTGGAGTGGCTTCGCCTCATGGAGCAGCAGGGCCGGCAGCGCCTTGCTTCGGCCTGGTGCTGAAGGCCTGGAACCTCCCCAGCAGCGCCTCCGCGCGCCCCTTCACGGCTTCGACAGCGGCGGCAGCACCCTCGCCGCTCACCGGTTCCAGCAGGCCGTCGAGATCGGTGCTGGGATCGCGAAGGTAGATGTGGGCGAAGACCCACGTCAGCGCAGCAGAAGACAGGGCGCGCGCCTCGGCCTCGGCCGCGGGGCCGATGCCAAGGGCGACATCCCCAAGGGCCTTAACGAGGAAGGGAAGCTGCTTGGCGGGGCCGTCCCCGTCACCGGCTAGCGGGCTGTCCAGGTCGCTCTCGTAAAGCATCTTCAGCGAAGCACGGGCATCTTTCTCCATGTCCGCAAAGGCCACGCGGTCCTCAGCAAGGACCCGGGCCTTAGCGTCCAGCTCGACCTTCGTCACCTCCAGCTCCTTCAACGCGCCTAGGTGGTCGCGGCGCTTCTTGAGCTTGGCCTCCTAGTCCTCGAGCGCCGCCTCGCGCGCCTTTGCCCCCTTCTCCTGCTCCTGGCGTAGGCGGACCTCCTCCGCAAGTTGGCCTTGCAGGCCTTGCAGCTCGTCCTCCAACGCCTTGCAACGATCGCGGACTTCGACCACTTCCCCCAGGGCTGCGTCACGAGCAGCCTTCGCCTCGAGGACGGCCCGCCTCTCCTCGTCACAGGTTATCGAGGCCTGAACCAACGCCGCCCGAATCGAAGCATCAGAGCGAATCCACCCCGAAGCCAGTTCCAGGCGCCCGGTCACCGGGAGAGGGTCGGCGCTGGGAAGATCCTGCCAGAGCCGGCCCAGTTCAGCAACGACATGCTCCAGGATGGAAGGAGAAGGCGGAGAAACATCGTTGCGCTCCAAGACAACAGGAGGAGTTGGGGAAGCAACTGTCGGTGGAGCGGGAGGAGAAGGTAGCGGCGGCGAGGCCGCAGTGTCCCGAGGCGGAGTCTGCTGCGCCTCCACAGCCGTAGCAGCGGCGCCAGACGAGGGCACCTCAGGAGTCACTTGGGCCATGCGGGCTGAGCTCGCCCCAGCCAGCATGGCCAGGCCTCCCGAGGGCGACCGGGTAGGAGAAGCCCGCGCGCCGTGGTCACCCCCCTCCACAGGCGGAGGCGCTGCCGCGGATGGAGCCTCGGGAGCCCCCTTCGGCTTCTTCACCATGGGCGCCAGCCTATTCAAGAGAAGCAATCATCAAGCCTCGTCGGCGGAACGAGAAACAAAAGATCAAGGATCAAGCACTTACGGGTCATCGCCAGAAAGCTCTAGCTACCTCCGGCCATACTTGAAGCCTGAGAGCCAGCTGGAGGGGTCGACCTCAGAAGCAGAAGGCGTGTCCTCGGTCCGCCCCGGAGTCAGGATGGACCCGCGGGGGATCGACCCGGTCTTGCCCCTCTTTGGGATCGGGGGCGAGCTCCCGCTACCCTGCACATCATCATCATCATCATCACCATCATCATCGCTCAGGCGGAGAGTACGGGACCTGCGCCGGGGGAGGGGAGCCCTCGACTCTCCATCGGTCGCCCTAGAGTCGGGCCCCTCTCCCCGCTCCTCTTCGGCCTCCTCCTCGCTGGAGTCGCCGGAGGGCACGTCCACCGGTCCTTCGGAGGCTGTCACGGGCATGAGCCTGTCCACATTAAAAACAGTCACGGACTCCACCACCTGCTTCCAGTCGTCGCGAAGGAACAAGGGCTTGGGAGCGCCCTTCAACCTTGCCACCTCGCCCCCGACCAGAGATTGAAGAACCACAGTCACATCCTCTTCATCCACAACCTCGGGGCTTGGATGAGGCCTCCACATTGGAGGAGAGTACCGCCGGAGTGGAGCCAGCTGGTGCTCCAGGAACTCCTTCAGCAGCGACGCACCGGTCAATTTGGCCGCCACCATGCAGGCCGGCCTCAAGTCTGCGTCCATCTTCTCCAACACCAGTTTCGCGCGGGGATCCGTGAGCTCCGCTCGGCACCAGTCGCTGGAGCTCACGGGCTGCTCTGCGGGCAAGATCAGCCGAGGGTGGATGCACCCGGCATCTACCAAGACCCACTTGCTCCTAAAGCCCTCAATCCTCTTCCCGGGACTCGAGATGGCAACGGTGCCGCCATACGCGACGAAGCTCGCGCACGCGGAAGGAAGACCGCAAGTGACCCGGAGGGAGAAGTAGTGGCGCAGCAAGGCCACTGAAGGCTGCACCCCTACGTAGGCCTCGCAATAGTAAGCGAAGATCACCAGGAGAAGGACAGAGTTGGGGTGGAGATGCAGAGCCTGCAAGTTGTAATGGCGGAGGACAGAGAAGAAGAACTCGGAGAAGGGAGGCACCAAGCCCGCAACAATGGAGCTTACAAAGAGAGGATAAAAGGTGCTCCCTCGGCCCTCAGAGGTGGCGGAGCCGGCCATGAACACCTTCATCCCGTTGATGCCCTGCGCCGCCGCCATCCGGCGCAGCCGGGCAAGGCTAGCATTGGACACATTTGGCGAGTCCAGGGAAGGAGAATACCAAGCTTCGGCCGGAGGTTGGCGAGGCGCCATGGTTTCCTAGATCGCGCAGCCGGAGTAGATCTGGAAATTTGGAGGCAGAAAAAGGAGAAAGCAAGAAGAGATGGACTGGAAGGGCACGCACGGCTCCGTACTTATAGCCGGCGAAGGCCAACCGCCGGCCTCCACGATCACAGGTAATCATGACACGATTTGCATGCAGGGACTTGTCCAACTCGCGCGATCACCGAGGCGTCGTGGGGAAGTGGAGCCGCCCACGTCCCGTCAACCACCACGCGGCGCCCAAGGCCGTAGGCTGTTGGGGCCCGCAGCGCTTCGCCCTTGCCCTTTCGCCTCTCGGCACGACCAAGTCCGAGCGCGCCATGGGCCCGGGGGCTACTGTCGGTGTTCTGGGAACGGGGGTCCCCAGACTTGCCTGCCCGCGGCCTGCAGCGTGGCTCAAATGGGGGCCCAGTGCGGCCCATCTTCATCAACACAAGGCTCAAGACCCTCGCGAGGGGCCAAGCCTCGCGGGGCGGACGACACGGCGCATCCTCAGGCGGAGCCTCATCAGGCTGTCTCGCGAGGAGGTGGAGATATCAAGGCAGGCTACCTCGCGAGGTGCCCATGACGCAAGCCATGACGACTCAGGGCGCCAGGCGGGCGCCAGCGCGCGCAGCGTCCTTCTTTCCTCTTTGGTGCAAAGGGGGCAAGCGCAGCCGCGGAGTACCGAGGCATCAGGAAAAGGTTGCCATTTCGGTGCAACGAGACCAAGACCAGGCGGACTACGAGACGGAGGTCACCATGGAGCCCAGCACGGCGTCACCACAGAGCCTTTGGCAGGCGAAGACCAAGTTTAGTCAGGATAAGTGTAACACCCTCGATGAGACTATATCTCCCACGTGTCGAGGCACGACTTAGAGGCATAATCGCATTGAAGGCATATGTCGCAAGTGAGGTAATCTTCACACAACCCATGTAATATAATAGGGGAAGAAGGTTACATAGTTGGCTTACACTCGCCACTTCACACAATTACATGAATAAAACATTACATCAACCAAGTACAATCAGGGCCCGACAACGGAGCCAAAATAAAGAAGAGCCCCAAATGCGACAAAGGTCCCCGATCGACCCCAACTGGGCTCCACTACTGATCAACTAGAACGAAACGGCACAAAAGACAAGATCTTCATCGAGCTCCTCCTGAGCTTGGTTGCGTCATCTGCACGGTCTCATCGGCACCTGCAAGCTGGTTTTGAAAGTAATCTGTGAGCCACAGGGACTCAGCAATCTCGCACCCTCGCGATCAAGACTATTTAAGCTTATGGGTAAGGCAAAGGTATGAGGTGGAGCTGCAGCAAGCGACTAGCATGTATGGTGGCTAACCTATTCGCAAAAGAGAGCGAGAAGAGAAGGCAAAGCACGGTCGATAAAAGTATGATCAAGAAGTGATCCTGGACTACCTACATCAAGCATAACTCCAACAACCGTGTTCACTTCCCGGACTCCGCCGGAAAGAGACCATCACGGTTACACACGCGGTTGATTCATTTTAATTAAGGTCAAGTTCAGGTTTTCTACAACCGGACATTAACAAATTCCCATATGCCCATAACCGCGGGCACAGCTTTCGAAAGATCAATCCCTGCAGGGTGTCCCAACTTAGCCCATCACAAGCTCTCACGGTCAACGAAGGAATAGACCTCCACCCGAGACATTCTGATCAGACTCGGTATCCCAGTACAACAAGACATTTCGACAGGGTAAAGCTAAACCAGCAACACCGCCCGATGCGCCGACATCCTGATGGGAGCTGCACATATCTCGTTCTCAGGGCAACACCGGATGAGACATCCTACGAGTAAAAACCAGCCCTCAAGTTTCCCCGAGGTGGCCCCGCAGTCTACTCAGTTCGGACCAACACTTAGACAAGCACTGGCCCGGGGGGGGGGGTAATATAACGATGACCCTCGGGAGCGTGACTCCCAAGGGAAAAGAAAAGGCTAGGTGGCGAATGGTAAAACCAATGTTGGGCATTGCTGGAGAAGCTTTACTTAAGGCGAACTGTCAAGGGGTTCCCATTATAGCCCAACCGCGTAAGGGACGCAAAATCCGGGAACATAACACCGATATGACGGAAACTAGGGCGGCAAGAGTGGAACAAAACACCAGGCATAAGGCCGAGCCTTCCACCCTTTACCAAGTATATAGATGCATTAATTAAATAAGATATAGTAAGATATCCCAACAAAATACCCATGTTCCAACAAGGAACAAGGTCCAATCTTCACCTGCAACTAACAACGCTATAAGAGGGGCTGAGTAAAGCGGTAACATAGCCAATCAACGGTTTGCTAGGACAAAGGTGGGTTAGGGGCTGAACATGGCAATTTGGGAGGCTGACAAGCAAGTGGTAGGCATCGTAGCAATGGCATAGCAAAAGAGAGAGCAAACTAGCATAGCAAAGATAGTAGTGATTTCGAGGGTATGATCATCTTGCCTGAAATCCCGCAAGGAAGAAGAACGAGTCCATGAAGAAGATAAACGGACGAAGACGAACGGATCCTCACAAACTCGACGTTACCGGAATCAACCCAAAGAAGCAATCACCGGAAAAGAAGCACACAACATAGTAAACAACCACGACATGAACATGGCATGATTCACAAACGAGTATGATGCATGTCCGGTTTAAAGAGTCATGGCATGGCAAAATGCACAAACAATCCTACAAATTAAGTGGAGCACAATATGCATCGGGATGCATATTGACAAAACACCACATCAATTATTTAGTTCTCTCTCGGTTAGGTACTCAACAATATTAAATGTTATTACACATGGCAAGAGGGTGAAGCAAAGCAAAACTACCTATCTAGTCAAGGTTAAATGAGGCCGGAAGCAACGAACAACAATTCCAGTAAATCCCCATAGCATATTTTAGATTTGGTACTGATCTGTCCTAAACACAATTTTAGAGTTGTTTAACATGCAAAGTAAGGTCACCATGATAAACTAGGCAAAATTCTACCCCATTTACATATAAAGTTTATTAAAATCGGAGTTACGGTTATTTAGTTATGAATTAAATCATTTAGCATGGCATAGAGCAAATTTAATGCAAACAACATTTAAAACAATTTAAACATGGGTGAAAGTTGCATATTAAGAAACTAGATGCAACTCTAAGCACTTTTCATATTAAGTTTGTTTTAATCGGATGCATAGTTAATAAGTTATTAAATGCATGATGCTCGGGGACTTTTCTGCAAAACTGACGTCTCAGGAAAAAAATAGACAAATCGCAGGCAGGGAAAAAAATGAGCATGGGCTGAATCTGGCAGGCCCAACCGAACAGGAAAAAAAGGAGGCGCTGGTGGGGGCCTCACCATGGGCCTCGGCCCGGTACAGTGGAGGAGGAGGCAAGCCGGGCCTTGGGAAGCTGGGAGGAGGAGGCAGGCCGGCGGGAGATGGATCTGGCCCGGTTCGGAGGAGGTGGCCCACTCGGGCGCGAGCGATTGTCGGTGGAGGCGGCCCAGGGGGGCGCGGGGCCGGCTGGAGCTGGGGATGGGCCTTGCTCGGTTGCTGGGTCGGTCCACGCGGGCGCGGTCAATGGAGGGAGCGGATCGGGGCTCTCCCGATCCCGTCCGGCGGCGGCGGCGTGAAGAACTCCGGCGAGCTAGGGAGGCCAAGGGCACCGGATCGGGTGGGGCTCGGCTCCCCGGGGCCGGATCGAGGCAGGGGCGTCCCTGGACGGCGACTGGAGAGCGAAGGGGCGACGGGGCGGACTCCGGCGAGGGTCGGCGGTGGCCGGGGCCGGGCACGAGGCGGCGAGCGGCGACGGCGGGCGGCCGGCGTCGAGACGGCGTGCGGCGGATCCTGGCTGTCACATCCCTAGCCCTACTTTGGTTTTGGTCTAGCTTGGTTGCTGCATCATGTCTAAATTTCTTCTAAACTTGAAATGGGGATTGTTCAAACCCTAGCACCAGATCAAATCAAATAGGTTCAACTTAAAATAATCTTCAATGAACCCAAAATGCCTTTGGAAATGTCCATGGTTTTTGATAAAGGTGAAAACCTCTGCCAAAAATGATGAGCATATTTCTTGGCCATTTATGGATTTTTGAATAAACTCATATTGTATTTTAATTGGGGCATTTAAATTCTATAAATATTTTAAATGCTCTAATACTTCTGAAAACAATTGGGGGCTTTTGGAAATAATTCAAATAGTGCCCACAATTTTTGTCAGGATTTTACAAAATGAGTTAGTATTTTTACTAATTCAAAACAGATCAAAAAAAATAGAAAATAGAATAAATTAGAGAGAGAGAGAGAGTGCTCACCTGGCAAAGCCCCCCGGCCCAGCTCCTGTGCAGCCCACCAAGGCCACCTGGCTGGCCCAGCTGGCCAGCCCAGCCCACTGGTTTTCCCCCCCTGTCGTCTTCCTCGCGACAGAAGGACGCCGGGCGCGTGCCCCGTCCGCGTGGCCACGCGCTCCGGCCAGCTCCTGCTTGCCGCACCCCCCTCGACGCCTGGACGCCTCTGGGAGACGCCACGCAGCCCCCTGGTCCCTCTCGCTCACTCCCTCGAGCTCATCCCCCTCCTCTGCTCTCTCCCTACGACGCCACCGAACACGCCCATCGCCGCCGTTGGCCGTAGCCGCGACCACCGTACCTCCCTAGCCCATCCAACGTGCTCGAGTGCCCCGCCTCGTCCCCCTCTTCCTCCTCACCAAGACGGAAGGCGCTGGAAGCCTTGGATCCCGCCAGCTCCGCTGTTCCCCTCCTCGGCCACCGAGGATCGTCTTCGTCGATTCGCCGTCAACCGTCCGTCCCCGAGCTCGTCGACGACCCCATCCGATGCGCTGTGAGCCCCCGGTTCTTCCCCCTCCTTTCCCGTGGTCGTTCCCGCACCCTAGCACCTAGGCCGTGCTAGCCGAGCTCCGATCGCCGCCCATCTTGTCGCCGCCGTGGCCTGAGCTCGAACGGGTCGCGCCCGTACACCGCACCGAGCTCCTGGTGACCCCAGGAGGCTGCCCAGCGCTTCACTTTGCTCACCCGCACTCCACAACGCCATTCCGTCGAGGTCCGAACTCCGGCCACCGCCGCGAGCTCCATTCCGGCGAGCTCCGACCACCTCAGCCCCAGCCGCTGCCATGAGTGGATGCGGGAGAGCTCCAGCTCCCCGCGGGTGCCCTCCGCCGACCGTTTGGGCACCGGGAGAGCGAACCCGACGCCTCCGCTATCTCTGGCTCCACCGGCGACGAGCCGTGGGTCAACTCCGGCGAGTTGGCCCGGGTTTGACCCCTGGTTGACTCTCCCCTGGGTCATTGACAAGTGGGGCCAGCCCCTGCTAATTACCAAGGGTTAGGATTAGTTTAGTGTTAACAAACTCTGTTAATTAGACTATACACTGACACGCGGGACCCACTGTCAGGTTTGACCTGGATCGACTAGTTGACATGCTGACGTGGTGCTGCTGTCACCCTGACGTCATAAACCTTTTTCTGGAATTAAAATAAATCAGCAATGATTTATAAATTTCAGAAAATACCCCAAACTTCAAAAATTCATAGTAATTCAACCGTAACTCCAAATCAAACAAATTATATATGAAAAATTATCAGAAAAATTCAAGGAATCCATCTGTACCATTTTCATGCATGTTTGAGCAAGTTAACCTCACTATTTAGTCCAAAACATGATAATGCACTATTTGAATTCATAGATTGAATTTGAATTTGAACCCTGAGTTCAAATCAACCCAAACCTTCCTGCCACTAGTTGCATTAGCTCAAACCACAGCATATTGACATGTCATGATCATGCATCATACTGTGCATTGCATTGATTGTATTTCTTTCTCTGTTGCCGGTATTTGTCCCCTCTCGATAGACGTTGTACCGACGATGTGATCGTTGACACTGATGAAGACCCAATGATATCTTCAGAAGTGCCAGGCAAGCAAACCCCCTTGTTCATTTCGATACAAGCCCACTCTCTCGCTCCTGCTCTCTTTTACTGCATTAGGACAACAACGATTCATCTGTTACTTGTTGCGGTAGTTGAACCCCTTATCCTTTGCATGACCTGTCATTGCCACAGTAAATAGATGAAACCCACTAGCATGAGTAGGAATTGTTTGAGCCCTGATGTGCCTACTCATTCATGCTTGTTTGTCATGCCTGCTACTGCTTAGAGTTGAGTCAGGTCCGATTCATCGGGGATGGATCGGAGGTGTGTAAACATGTCCTACTGTTGAGAGCTAAGTGTGTGAACGCGATTTGGTAAAGGTAGCGGTGAGAGGCCATGTAGGAGTACATGGTGGGTTGTCTCATTGCAGCCGTCCTCAGGAACTGAGTTCTGTGTCTGTGATCCATGAACAGTTACTACCGCGCATTGGGCCCGAAACCAATGGACCCTCTCGGCTTCTTAATCACCCTAGTACTCTGTCCAGGAGTTGCATCTAGTTTCTGGTGTTTGTAGGATATGTGTTGGCGGCCGTGCGTAGCGCTGACCCTAGGGGTGGGCTATGTTGCGGTAGATACACTGTGGCATGGTGTACCGGGCGCCCGTTTGGTGTCTCGGGAACCCTGCACACATCGTTTGGGGCTGTGAGCGAAACTCCGGCCGGATCTCCTCGCGGATGGAACCCGAATAGGCGATAAACCTGGACTAGAGACTTAAGTGTTTAGGTAGGCCGTGGCCGACACCCTCGCCCAGTTTCCGCTTGAAGGTTGCCGAGGTACATGACGTGTACAGGGCTATAAGTGGTGAGAGCGTGTGTGAAGAAGTACACCCCTGCAGGGTTATCAATATCTATTCGAATAGCCGGATTCCTCGGATATGGAAACTTGGACCCCTTGCATAGTTCATAGACAAGTGAAAGTGGATACTCTAAAACTCGCAAGATAAGTGTGAGTACTATGGATGGCCTTCTCGCAGGGAGACGAGAGCGGATCCATAGTGGTGTATTGAATGGTGAATATGTGGACTCGTGTGCGCCACCTCAAAAGAGTTACTTGCAGTCGTAGTTTAGGTTAGCCACTGGGTCAAAGCTGGCTTGCTGCTGTTAAACTCCACCACCCCCTTTGTTGATACCGATGCATATGTAGCTAGTTCTGATGTAAGTCTTGCTGAGTACCTTTGTACTCACGTTTGCTTAATTTCTGTTTTGCAGAGAGACTTCAGTCCCGCTAGTAGTTCCCCTTGGACTTCGACGTTTAGCTTGATACCTCAGCTACGATCTTGTGCCCTCGACAGGATTTGGTAGATAGTCAGGCTTCTTAGCCTTTTTCATTTATAGATGTCTGTACTCAGACATGTTAAGCTTCCGCATGTGTTTGATTTGTATGCTATGATTGTTGGGTCATGAGACCCATGCTTGTAATATCTGGCTCTTCGGAGCCTAATGAATTAATACTTGAGTTGTAGAGTTATGTTGTGATGCCATGTTGTATTCACACATATCGAGCATATTGTGTGTATGATTGAAATGCTTGGTATGTGTGGGATCCGACTATCTAGTTGTTTATCCTTGGCAGCCTATCATATGGGGAAATGTAGTCTAGTGCTTCTGAGCGATAGTAGTCCGCTACAGCCCGGATCACCGGAGTCCTGCTAGCCCAGCACTACTGTTCAGGACACTTGACTGGCCGGCATGTGATTCACTTTGTTCCTATGTCTGTCCCTTCGGGGAAATGTCACGCGGTGACATCCGGAGTCCTGCCTAGCCTGCTACAGCCCGGGTTACCGGAGTCCTGTTAGCCCAGTGCTACAGCCCGTATTCACACGCTGTTGACCGACATGCTCGAGGTTGATTCATGTATGCCTGTCCCCATGGGGTAGTGCCGCTTTGGGTTCACGACTAGCCATGTCGGCCCGGGTTCTTTGTCATATGGATGCTAGCGGCACTATCATATACGTGAGCCAAAAGGCGCAAGCGGTCCCGGGCCAGGTAAGGTGGCACCCGTGGAAATACCGTGCGTGAGGCCACAAAGTGATATGATGTGTTACATGCTAGATCGGTGTGACCTAGGATCGGGGTCCTGACAGCGTTGGTATCAGAGCCTGACTGCCTGTAGGTTTACCAAGCCAAACTGGTCGAAGTTGAGTCTAGAAATGCTTTAGTTATGTAAGGGAATTGATTGTGGAAGGGAACGTAAGGCTCTTTTTACTCCTTATACCTCATGCCCATCTGATCTGAGTCAACCTCTTCTTTTCTACGGGGATTAAGAATTAGGCCTTTTCATCTATCTATCAGGAGGACGTGTTACTAAACCGTAGTTGCCTAAGATTGTTGGATTTAAGCCTAAGTTCAGTTCCTACTACTTCCATATATTCATAACTGGCCTCAGAACCTTGATATTATGATTCTGAGTGGTTATCCCACCATTTCTGCAGGATGTCTCAAATCTTTTCGAGCATTTACAGCCGTTATGCTGTCCGAGTCATCCCAGGTTTCTAAATAGTCTAATGCATTTGCAAACCTTTTCCCCTGTTCCTGATGTCCATTTAGGCCAGGTTAATCACACTAATCGGTGAGTTGAGGTACTCCGTTGCCTCGGCATTTATGTTGGAACTGTTATTATGACCCTAGGTGTCTTAGAGGATCACCTAGTAATCAAACCATGTTTTGTGTCCCCAGTGTGTGATTCTGGCCATTATTCTCAAAAGCATCCCGTGATGCCATGTAGTGGTAGGTATTCTATCCCTGGGTTTTGAACCCGAGATTCACCCTACTTCATGTTGTTAGTATTTGCTAGTTCCCTTAAGATATTAGTAACCTTTGCGATAATCCTCGAGGTCCATAGTATTTCCTTCTTCCAAATACTATGAACCACTTATGGCAGAAGTTCTCGAACCAAAGGATCACAACCAGAGTGCTCTTGATGAGTTCTCCATTCTATATTATGGCTCTGCCAGTTCTACCTTTCTGCATGGGTTATCCGGAAGAAATATGTTGAACTCGTTCGACATACTAACCTATGCATCCACAACTCAGAAAGTTATATGTTCCTTGAGTTGTTCCCCCCTTCAGTTATATTCCGACCTTCGTCTATCACTTGATAGTCAGAAGTAGTCGTGCATTCATGTTTATCAGTGCCTTTTACCTCTGTGGCCCGTCAAGCCATTCTATTTGGAATGACTAGGAGAAACAAACTCCAGTACCTCATCCATTTCTGGGATCGGGTCAAAGTGGTTGTATTCCGCAGATCAAAATGCCAATCCAGCTTTTGTTCTGTTCTACCTCGGAGTATTACCCACTTTATGTCAAGAGCGTCGTGAGAATTGCACCTTCTCCTATGAATTCTTGACGCAGTGATACTCTCTCCATCATTATTCATTTCTCGGTTTCAGTGTTGTTGCAACCGGAATGTCGACAAGTGAATCGTGGTGTGTGAAATCAATACTCCTAGCAACCCCGTTGCTTGGTAGTTAATGGACAATACCCTCATTCTTAGCGCGTTGGTTATTGAATTATCATTCGAAGACTGATCGTGCTACCTAGTCCATATTTCTGGTGCACACTTCGATCAATGGATTAGGATTGTGCCAATCCCTCACTCTTTGATCATATCATCTTGCCCTGAAAAGCAAGATTGTTCTCGAGCTTAATAACATACCGGTGGTTCGTGATTTTCTGAACATCTTCTCGGAAGTGTTACCAGGTTGTCACCTGACCGCTATGTTGAGTTCGTGATCATGTTGATTTTCCTCCAAACCACCCAATCTCCAAGAATCTGTGTGGGATACCCCTGAACTAGTTGGTTAAGCCAAACAATAACTTGGAGAGTTGGAAGATGAAAGCTTAATCCACTTAGTTCATCACTATGGGATATCTTTGTGTTTGTGGGTGTGTTGAAGAAAGATGATATCTCCATCGATTGGTCCTCGTGATCAGTTGTTGGATCTATTGCCTTGTCAAAACTTAGACTTGAGTATGGGCTATCGTCAAGTCAAATCAGAACAACGATGTTCGTAATGTTGTCTTACTCGTGGTTGATCCCTTGAGCATACACCATTATATCTTTTGGTCTGACCAATGCTATCACCGTGTTCACATGATGGTGGAAGTCCAGTGATATGAAAATTTTGATGAGTTGTTGTTGAGCCCATCAGCAGCATTTTGTCTCCCCCATGATTCATGTTGAACGTTACACTAGTATTGGAAACTTTATAAGCATTATCTTCGTGTTTCGTTCATGAAGCATATGTTTGGATGAAAGAAGTGACTTCCTTTAATTCATGTGCACTCGATGTAAGTTGCCGCCATGAATTTGAGAAAGGTTTGTTTTGTTTCCCTTGGAGTCATCCCAAATCAGTCATGCATATGTGCGAAATATTCTATGGTTTGGTAGATTAATTACCTCCACTCCATATGTGTTCCTAGCACACCAAGCCACTGATTGGTTTGTTCAAGGAGAAGAAGTTTCTTCTTAGGAGCTAGACTTACGTAAGGACTTCGATATCCTCGTTGATGGTTCCCTCCTGAACTCGGTAGTGTTTCGTTGTAAGACTACCAGGTGGCCATGCTTGTCTAGGACAACGTGTTCACATGCTTGTAGCAGAGCCGGCTCATGTTTTGGAGCCTACTACCGTAGTTCATTCCCCCGAGAATCTCGCAACGTTGTCTCGTCGATTTGTGTTGCAAACCTTCATTTTCCTTTCTAGACTCGATGAGTCTGGAATATCCTGACACCAACCAGATCTGAATCTCAGGCAGATATGATGGTTGGAGCATTTTCCAAGAACCATAATATTGGTCTCCTGATAACCGGTAAAGTGGATGTCGTGGCCAACACATCCAGCCGGAAGACCTATTATTGTAGTATCTCGGTTGAAGAAAGTTGGCCACCTTCCCATAAGGATTTCTTAGGATTTAATCCAGAAGTTGTTCCTTATGGATCTGTTGTATTCCGAAGTCCGACCACTACTTGGTGGTTATGCCGATGCTTAAAGCATGACCGTGGTAACCAGTACATCAAGGAGAACATTAGAAGCGGAGTGCTAAATGTCTCTCGGTCGATCATCCAGATTTTGTTTCCTTGGCTTGGCTAAGGTGAAATCTGAGAAAGTGTTATCTTTCTTTGCATCTGCATCTTCCACCCTTATTCATCATGGTAGCATGTTGTGTTGCCAAGATCCTTGACATGGATGTTGGCAGAACCTTGATGAATACGGAAATGCTCAAGTTCTTGAGAGCACGCCAGGCACTAGGTTCTATTGTTGTCATCAAACGGATTGTGCCTCCGTCCTCTCAGTTGTTCGATAGCCATCCGATTGGTGGAATCACCTTGCCGGTGAACCTTCTCCCCAGTTACTAGAATCATTCCCAACATTTGCATTTTGTTCCCAGCTTGCACCTCAGCAGTTGTTGTTCATGGTCATCTTCAAAAGTGGACTTACCATAGGTCCCATCCATTTCCGATGATAAGCAAAAATCGTCCATTGCGTTGTCTTCAACAAGGTAGTCCACATCATCCATCCTAGTCCGAGTATGTCATTCTTTCGAACTCCTTCCACTGATCATTTGTGATTGCCTTAGGCTGGTATAAAGAGTTTCTATGATCTCCGAATCAAAAGTAATTCTTTTTGCCACTTAAGGGAATAATTCTGCGAGTCACCTTCATTAAGATGTCTCGTTATGGTATCATGGCAATTATCCCTCGCTACTTTGAAACCATGCATCATCCTACTCCAGCGTGGGTTTGTTGCGTACCAAATTGAACCTTGTCATCTGCTTCTTCTCGTTGATTCTGATATGTGCCTTGTGTCTCAACTCAAAAGGTGTTCTTACGTCTCATTCCGTGGAGTTGATCTTGTATCCACTCTTGGGAGGTTGTCTTGCTCTCTTGTCGCCATGCTGGATGAAGCTCTCGAAGCAAAGATGTCGAAATCGACATGATGCAATGAATCAACATCTTTGAGAAGGGCAATCGGATCGTGAAGGTTCTTTATTGGCGTTCCCTCTGTCTTCTTACCTCACGTCTTGAATCTCGGGACGAGATTCTTGTTTAGTGGGGGCGAGCTGTCACATCCCTAGCCCTACTTTGGTTTTGGTCTAGCTTGGTTGCTGCATCATGTCTAAATTTCTTCTAAACTTGAAATGGGGATTGTTCAAACCCTAGCACCAGATCAAATCAAATAGGTTCAACTTAAAATAATCTTCAATGAACCCAAAATGCCTTTGGAAATGTCCATGATTTTTGATAAAGGTGAAAACCTCTGCCAAAAATGATGAGCATATTTCTTGGCCATTTATGGATTTTTGAATAAACTCATATTGTATTTGAATTGGGGCATTTAAATTCTATAAATATTTTAAATGCTCTAATACTTCTGAAAACAATTGGGGGCTTTTGGAAATAATTCAAATAGTGCCCACAATTTTTGTCAGGATTTTACAAAATGAGTTAGTATTTTTACTAATTCAAAACAGATCAAAAAAATAGAAAACAGAATAAATTAGAGAGAGAGAGAGAGTGCTCACCTGGCAAAGCCCCCCGGCCCAGCTCCTGTGCAGCCCACCAAGGCCACCTGGCTGGCCCAGCTGGCCAGCCCAGCCCACTGGTTTTCCCCCCCTGTCGTCTTCCTCGCGACAGAAGGACGCCGGGCGCGTGCCCCGTGCGCGCGGCCACGCGCTCCGGCCAGCTCCTGCTTGCCGCACCCCCCTCGACGCCTGGACGCCTCTGGGAGACGCCACGCAGCCCCCTGGTCCCTCTCGCTCACTCCCTCGAGCTCATCCCCCTCCTCTGCTCTCTCCCTACGACGCCACCGAACACGCCCATCGCCGCAGTTGGCCGTAACCGCGACCACCGTACCTCCCTAGCCCATCCAACGTGCTCGAGAGCCCCGCCTCGTCCCCCTCTTCCTCCTCACCAAGACGGAAGGCGCCGGAAGCCCTGGATGCCGCCAGCTCCGCCGTTCCCCTCCTCGGCCACCGAGGATCGTCTTCGTCGATTCGCCGTCAACCGTCCGTCCCCGAGCTCGTCGACGACCCCATCCTATGCGCTGTGAGCCCCCGGTTCTTCCCCCTCCTTTCCCGTGGTCGTTCCCGCACCCTAGCACCTAGGCCGTGCTAGCCGAGCTCCGGTCACCGCCCGTCTTGTCGCCGCCGTGGCCTGAGCTCGAACGGGTCGCGCCCGTACACCGCACCGAGCTCCTGGTGACCCCAGGAGGCTGCCCAGCGCTTCACTTTTCTCACCCACACTCCACAACGCCATTCCGCCGAGGTCCGAACTCCGGCCACCACCGCGAGCTCCATTCCGGCGAGCTCTGACCACCTCAGCCCCAGCCACTGCCATGAGTGGATGCGGGAGAGCTCCAGCTCCCCGCGGGTGCCCTCCGCCGATCGTTTGGGCACCGGGAGAGCGAACCCGACACCTCCGCTGTCTCTGGCTCCACCGGCGACGAGCCGTGGGTCAACTCCGGCGAGTTGGCCCGGGTTTGACCCCTGGTTGACTCTCCCCTGGGTCATTGACAAGTGGGGCCAGCCCCTGCTAATTACCAAGGGTTAGGATTAGTTTAGTGTTAACAAACTCTGTTAATTAGACTATACACTGACACGCGGGACCCACTGTCAGGTTTGACCTGGATCGACTAGTTGACATGCTGACGTGGTGCTGATGTCACCCTGACGTCATAAACCTTTTTCTGGAATTAAAATAAATCAGCAATGATTTATAAATTTCAGAAAATACCCCAAACTTCAAAAATTCATAGTAATTCAACCGTAACTCCAAATCAAACAAATTATATATGAAAAATTATCAGAAAAATTCAAGGAATCCATCTGTACCATTTTCATGCATGTTTGAGCAAGTTAACCTCACTATTTAGTCCAAAACATGATAATGCACTATTTGAATTCATAGATTGAATTTGAATTTGAACCCTGAGTTCAAATCAACCCAAACCTTCCTGCCACTAGTTGCATTAGCTCAAACCACAGCATATTGACATGTCATGATCATGCATCATACTGTGCATTGCATTGATTGTATTTCTTTCTCTGTTGCCGGTATTTGTCCCCTCTCGATAGACGTTGTACCGACGATGTGATCGTTGACACTGATGAAGACCCAATGATATCTTCAGAAGTGCCAGGCAAACAAACCCCCTTGTTCATTCCGATACAAGCCCACTCTCTCGCTCCTGCTCTCTTTTACTGCATTAGGACAACAACGATTCATCTGTTACTTGTTGCGGTAGTTGAACCCCTTATCCTTTGCATGACCTGTCATTGCCACAGTAAATAGATGAAACCCACTAGCATGAGTAGGAATTGTTTGAGCCCTGATATGCCTACTCATTCATGCTTGTTTGTCATGCCTGCTATTGCTTAGAGTTGAGTCAGGTCCGATTCATCGGGGATGGATCGGAGGTGTGTAAACATGTCCTACTGTTGAGAGCTAAGTGTGTGAACGTGATTTGGTAAAGGTAGCGGTGAGAGGCCATGTAGGATTACATGGTGGGTTGTCTCATTGCAGCCGTCCTCAGGAACTGAGTTCTGTGTCTGTGATCCATGAACAGTTACTACCGCGCATTGGGCCCGAAACCAATGGACCCTCTCGGCTTCTTAATCACCCTAGTACTCTGTCCAGGAGTTGCATCTAGTTTCTGGTGTTTGTAGCATATGTGTTGGCGGTCGAGCGTAGCGCTGACCCTAGGGGTGTGCTATGTTGCGGTAGATACACTGTGGCACGGTGTACCGGGCGCCCGTTTGGTGTCTCGGGAACCCTGCACACATCGTTTGGGGCTGTGAGCGAAACTCCGGCCGGATCTCCTCGCGGATGGAACCCGAATAGGCGATAAACCTGGACTAGAGACTTAAGTGTTTAGGTAGGCCGTGGCCGACACCCTCGCCCGGTTTCCGCTTGAAGGTTGCCGAGGTACATGACGTGTACAGGGCTATAAGTGGTGAGAGCGTGTGTGAAGAAGTACACCCCTGCAGGGTTATCAATATCTATTCGAATAGCCGGATTCCTCGGATATGGAAACTTGGACCCCTTGCATAGTTCATAGACAAGTGAAAGTGGATACTCTAAAACTCGCAAGATAAGTGTGAGTACTATGGATGGCCTTCTCGTAGGGAGACGAGAGCGGATCCATAGTGGTGTATTGAATGGTGAATATGTGGACTCGTGTGCGCCACCTCAAAAGAGTTACTTGCAGTCGTAGTTTAGGTTAGCCACTGGGTCAAAGCTGGCTTGCTGCTGTTAAACTCCACCACCCCCTTTGTTGATACCGATGCATATGTAGCTAGTTCTGATGTAAGTCTTGCTGAGTACCTTTGTACTCACGTTTGCTTAATTTTTGTTTTGCAGAGAGACTTCAGTCCCGCTAGTAGTTCCCCTTGGACTTCGACGTTTAGCTTGATACCTCAGCTACGATCTTGTGCCCTCGACAGGATTTGGTAGATAGTCAGGCTTCTTAGCCTTTTTCATTTATAGATGTCTGTACTCAGACATGTTAAGCTTCCGCATGTGTTTGATTTGTATGCTATGATTGTTAGGTCATGAGACCCATGCTTGTAATATCTGGCTCTTCGGAGCCTAATGAATTAATACTTGAGTTGTAGAGTTATGTTGTGATGCCATGTTGTATTCACACATATCGAGCATATTGTGTGTATGATTGAAATGCTTGGTATGTGTGGGATCCGACTATCTAGTTGTTTATCCTTGGCAGCCTATCATATGGGGAAATGTAGTCTAGTGCTTCTGAGTGATAGTAGTCCTCTACAGCCCGGATCACCGGAGTCCTGCTAGCCCAGCACTACTGTTCAGGACACTTGACTGGCCGGCATGTGATTCACTTCGTTCCTATGTCTGTCCCTTCGGGGAAATGTCACGCGGTGACATCCGGAGTCCTGCCTAGCCTGCTACAGCCCAGGTTACCGGAGTCCTGTTAGCCTAGTGCTACAGCCCGTATTCACACGCTGTTGACCGACATGCTCGAGGTTGATTCATGTATGCCTGTCCCCATGGGGTAGTGCCGCTTTGGGTTCACGACTAGCCATGTCGGCCCGGGTTCTTTGTCATATGGATGCTAGCGGCACTATCATATACGTGAGCCAAAAGGCGCAAACGGTCCCGGGCCAGGTAAGGTGGCACCCGTGGAAATACCGTGCGTGAGGCCACAAAGTGATATGATGTGTTACATGCTAGATCGGTGTGACCTAGGATCGGGGTCCTGACACTGTTACAAGAGAGAGAGAGAGCGCCGGTGAGGAACAAAAGGTAGCAGGAGGGAGAAGGGGGCGAGGCGTGGGTCTGGCCTGGGGACATGGCGGCACGCCGGCGAGGAACACAACGGCGGCGGGGCCCGAGGTCGTCGACGGGAGGGGTGATGGTGGCGCTGTCCCGATCCATCTCGGGGTTGAGCAGGAGGAGGGCGCGGGCTGCGCGAGGACGGACGGCGTCGGTCGGGTAGTCGCGCGGGCCTGGGCGGGCCGCGCCTGGGCTCGGCGGGTCGCTGTGGAGTGGGGCACTGGGGAGGCGACGTGGCAGCGCCCGGTTGGCCACGGGCGTCTGCATGGCGGCGGCTGGCCACTAGGAGCCTGCCATGTGGCGCTGGAGGGTGGGCCGGCGCCGGAAATTGAGGAGAGGAGGTGGGAGGCGGCTGGCTGGTGATTTGGGGGCGCGGATTTCGAGGAGGAGGAAGGGGAAGGCCCAAAATGGCAAGGGGGGCTGCTATATATAGCAGGAGGAGCTAGGGTTGGGGGTTTTAGTGCGTTTCGGAGCCGTTCGATCCTGATCGGACGACCTGGAGCGGAGGGGGTTAGATAGGTGGCTAGTGGGCTGTGAAGAGAGGTTGGGCTGAGATGAGAGGAGAGGAGTGCAGCCCGGCAACTGTCTCCGGAGACCGAAAACGTCCGACGTTTTGACCGACTACTATTGCCGCTATATTTATCCGTTGGGGCGTCAAACGAACTCCGATTGCGATGAAACTTGACAGGCGGTCTGTCTACACTATAATAAGACCGCGCACCAAATCTCATCCCATTCCGAGAATATTTTTCGGCCACTTATAAAAATAATATTTCGGACATGCCGCGGGCGCGTGCAAGTGTGTCTGGGCTCAGAACGGACGACGGAGAGAACGAGGAGGCCGGGACGGATGCAAGTTTGAAAACATGATGATGCAATGCACATGATGACATGACAAGATGCAACACACACGCAAATGACATGGCAACGCCGGCAAATAACTGGAAGACACCTGGCACATCGGTCTCGGGGCGTTACAACACTCCACTACGAGAGGATCTCGTCCTGAGATCTAGAATGGCACCGGGGAAACAACGGAAGAGGAAAGAGGAGAGGTAAAACTAAGTTGCTCCTTTGACAAACGAGTGAAACCAAGAACCTTGAGAGGTTGAACAAATCGAGAAAAGAATACAACGAAGGTGAATAAAGTCGAAAAACACTCCGTTAGAAACGAGGGACATAGAGCATTGCGAAGCCTTTTGGTTGAAGGGAAGATAAATATAGAAAAACACTCCGGTTGAGGAAGGGGATCGAGGAAAAATCAAAATTCAGGCAGCACTCCGGTTGGAAAGAAAAAAAGGATTGAAAAAGGTCTGGGTAAGATGAGAAGATATTTGATGAAATGACAACACACTGCCACCGGAACTATTGAATGAATGGAACAAGGGGTAAGAAAGATCTCAGACCGCACTCCGGTTGAGAAGGGAGTCAAAATTGATAGGATGAGAGAATTCAAACGAAAACACGACACTCCGGTTGAGAAAAGGGATGCAAGACTTGATAAGGCGAAAGAACTTGAACAAATGACACGACACTCCGGTAAACAAGATAGCAAATGAATAAGACTGATATAATTTGGACAGCACTCCGTCTGTAAATGGAAGGAATTGAAGTTGACAAGATGAGAGGATACTTGAAAAGAGGACACAACACTCCAATTAAAAGGATAGGCACGACAAGAACACGATCCTGATAAAAAAAGAAGATGGGTAGAAGAGAGCAACATCACCATGCCTCCGGAACAAAAGAGTAGAGTAAAGATAATTGAGACAAGCGAATGTAGAAAACAATGCCAACTTGTGCTACAGAAGAGCCTGAAAAGGCATCTCTAGGAGAAGGGTTGAACGGAGTTGTTGGAAAACCAACAACGAAAATAATAAGCTTGATATGGTCTTATGGAATACCTCTCAACTTAAGAGATGAAAAACCTACCACTCACGGGAAAAGAATTGAATTGGTAAGAACAAGGAGACAAGAAACTATTTCACTGGGAGAATAAATGAAGAACTTGGATCATTTATAAGCACCATAAATAGCAACAATCCTTAGGGTAGGCTTTGGTGAAATATAACCCAAGATAATTCCAATGATGAGATTGATGGATTTAAAATATCCCGATCTTGACAACATGTGAATCATGACAATATGAACTCAAATTATCAAGAATGACATAATACCACCTCCAATAATATGGTAGAAAGAATTGCACTCCGGATAGCAAGATGAAGAAGGCTTGAGCTCCTATGAAAAGGATCTCAATGAACACTTCAAGAAGGAATTAAATCCCTTATGAACCATCATGTAGAGCCTCCATGAAGAACTCCGGTAACAAAAAGAATGATCCAAAATTATTGAATGATGAAAAGAATAAGATTGAAGCCTCGCAATGATTTAGATAGAGATCTCCGTGATAACATAATTAAAAGAGGTTAGAACTCCGGGAAAGAAAGATGAGCACTTGAACCCAAGAATTTAGTCATCGAGAACAAACTCCGGTAAACAAAAGGATGAACAAACGGAAGGAAAAAGAAGTTGAAAACATAAAGCGTCTCAAACCAAGAATGTGATCTGACGCACCTCCGGAATAAGGAATTAAATCACTTGGATGAAACAAGAGTAAGAATTACATTATGCTTATCCTTCACCAATTTAAATTGATGACAATCAACGGATTTGGCATATCACTTATTCTCGTAGAAAGGATTAAGATAGATATAGCGCCAACTTGGGAAAATATTGAACGAACCACCGGTAGGATAGAAAAAGAACGAAGAAAAGATAAATAAACACCGGGAAGAATTAGCACATGAATGAAGATGCTTGAGAGAATTTAGATACAAGAGAACGAAAAGATCACGAGCCGATTAAAGATCACTTGAACGAAGCACCGGTAAAATTTGGAGAATGATAGCTGGAAGCTGAGAATGAAAAACCTGAAATGATGGAATCGGGATAATCAAACTAAGAAGACTCTGGAATTGCTCCGGATAGATGAAAAGAATTATGACAAACAAAACAATTACGAGAGGATAGCCACAAGCTAGAATCAGGAATCTTGAAGAGAATGGAGCAAGATTGAGAGAAAAAATCTTCTTCGGTCTTCAAAATCCGAGAATGACGACGAGAAACACCACCGTGAACTGTTGAGGCTCTCCGGAATGAATAATGGACAAGGTTGAGCCAACGATGAAAATAATTTGAAAGATTTGGAGAAAGACATTTAACTAATGATAATTCATTCTTACGTCAAACTTCAAAAGAATTTAGACTAGCTCCGGGAGAATAAGACGAGTCAAGTAAGATCCTGGAAAAAGACCTGTGGGTTAGGGGCCCACTCAAAAGAAACACCGTAGAACGATTAAAGAGAGGGGTTGCACCGTTTGAATTAAATAGCTTGAATGGGATAACAACCTCGAAATAGGTTGAACAGATCTTGAATGACAAGACGAGCCTTTTGAGAAAGCTTTGAGCATGCCGGAACAATTAAATAGCGAGAAATGAATGAATATGAGGTGCACCGGCATGAGAAGGTATTTAAAACGAGGAAAAAGGATATGATCGACACCAAAGCTTGACTTAAATCCACCGGAGAAGATAAAAGAACAAAGAATGATAAACTTGAAGCTCCGTTAGAATCTTCATGAGAATCACCGGATAAGAATATTGATAGAAAAGACTGGGGAGACTTCACATGAGTAAAAAGATACTTGATTAAGACATCCGAATCCTTGAAGAAAAACAAGGGAGGGAGGGCGGGAAAAACAAAGGCAACTTGGAGACTGATGAAACAAACACCGTTCAGAAGAAACTGATATTTGATCTTGCGGGAGTTGAAATGAACGGATCCACTTGAGGAGAGACACACCGGTTGAGAAGAATTAACATGACAATCTCGATTATCATGAAGGATTAGTATTCGCATAGGAATATGAGAACACCACTTGAGGAAGGTATGGAATCAACACTTGACATTGAAGCAACTCGAATACCACAACTCAAAACAAAACAAAGGATTGGCTTGCGGAATAAGCCGGAACAAACATATGATAGAGATTTCGTCCGAAGTTTTCGTGGTAGGACCTACACAGGCTCGACCATACAGCACCATCATGTACAAGGCAGTGCACATGACATACGAAGCGTCCCCGAGGCAGCATAGCCAAGGACTCTTTAAGACACAACGAGGCCACTGTAAAATCGACCGTGAATAGGCGAACCACTAGACGTCGAACCCCAATTTCGTATCACACATCTGTTGGAAAGATATCCTAAGGCTACTTGAATTCCCACCTATGAAATTCCCGAAACTTTCCGGTTATGCAATCAGGTGTTGAGGATACAGGGGAAGCATAATATCTCACCCAAGCTAGCAAATCCTACATGCAGCTGCATCTATCCTTCAACACATAACCAAGAAACCTTCGGAAACCATCTATCTCAACCTTCGAAAAGAATCCGTTATACAAGTTATGGCGTTACTCCCGAACTCCCGCCCCAGTACTGGGTGGCGTCGAGGTTATCTCACCAACGAACTGCACAAAGGAGATTTTCGATGTCGCGCACATATCTCAAGTATGCCAGAATTGCCACGATAGAATTATGATGACAACACCTCAGAGCTCAACTCCCCGGGACACTTCCACTAAACCCCTGACAGGAGGCACCAAGACAGTATTCTCATCATAAGCCATCGGAACAAAACTAAGATACTCGCGTCACCACAGAGCCTTTGGCAGGCGAAGACCAAGTTTAGTCAGGATAAGTGTAACACCCTCGATGCGACTATATCTCCCACGTGTCGAGGCACGACTTAGAGGCATAATCGCATTGAAGGCATATGTCGCAAGTGAGGTAATCTTCACACAACCCATGTAATATAATAGGGGAAGAAGGTTACATAGTTGGCTTACACTCGCCACTTCACACAATTACATGAATAAAACATTACATCAACCAAGTACAATCAGGGCCCGACTACGGAGCCAAAATAAAGAAGAACCACAAATGCGACAAAGGTCCCCGATCGACCCCAACTGGGCTCCACTACTGATCAACTAGAACGAAACAGCACAAAAGACAAGATCTTCATCGAGCTCCTCCTGAGCTTGGTTGCGTCATCTGCACGGTCTCATCGGCACCTGCAAGCTGGTTTTGAAAGTAATCTGTGAGCCACAGGGACTCAGCAATCTCGCACCCTCGCGATCAAGACTATTTAAGCTTATGGGTAAGGCAAAGGTATGAGGTGGAGCTGCAGCAAGCGACTAGCATGTATGGTGGCTAACCTATTCGCAAAAGAGAGCGAGAAGAGAAGGCAAAGCACGGTCGATAAAAGTATGATCAAGAAGTGATCCTGGACTACCTACGTCAAGCATAACTCCAACAACCGTGTTCACTTCCCGGACTCCGCCGGAAAGAGACCATCACGGTTACACACGCGGTTGATTCATTTTAATTAAGGTCAAGTTCAGGTTTTCTACAACCGGACATTAACAAATTCCCATCTGCCCATAACCGCGGGCACGGCTTTCGAAAGATCAATCCCTGCAGGGTGTCCCAACTTAGCCCATCACAAGCTCTCACGGTCAACGAAGGAATAGACCTCCACCCGAGACATTCCGATCAGACTCAGTATCCCAGTACAACAAGACATTTCGACAGGGTAAAGCTAAACCAGCAACACCGCCCGATGCGCCGACATCCTGATGGGAACTGCACATATCTCGTTCTCAGGGCAACACCGGATGAGACATCCTACGAGTAAAAACCAGCCCTCAAGTTTCCCCGAGGTGGCCCCGCAGTCTACTCAGTTCGGACCAACACTTAGACAAGCACTGGCCCGGGGGGGTAATATAACGATGACCCTCGGGAGCGCGACTCCCAAGGGAAAAGAAAAGGCTAGGTGGCGAATGGTAAAACCAATGTTGGGCATTGCTGGAGAAGCTTTACTTAAGGCGAACTGTCAAGGGGTTCCCATTATAGCCCAACCGCGTAAGGGACGCAAAATCCGGGAACATAACACCGATATGACGGAAACTAGGGCGGCAAGAGTGGAACAAAACACCAGGCATAAGGCCGAGCCTTCCACCCTTTACCAAGTATATAGATGCATTAATTAAATAAGATATAGTATGATATCCCAACAAAATACCCATGTTCCAACAAGGAACAAGCTCCAATCTTCACCTGCAACTAACAACGCTATAAGAGGGGCTGAGCAAAGCGGTAACATAGCCAATCAATGGTTTGCTAGGACAAAGGTGGGTTAGGGGCTGAAGATGGCAATTTGGGAGGCTGACAAGCAAGTGGTAGGCATCGTAGCAATGGCATAGCAAAAGAGCGAGCAAACTAGCATAGCAAAGATAGTAGTGATTTCCAGGGTATGATCATCTTGCCTGAAATCCCGCAAGGAAGAAGAACGAGTCCATGAAGAAGATAAACTGACGAAGACGAACGGATCCTCACAAACTCGACGTTACCGGAATCAACCCGAAGAAGCAATCACCGGAAAAGAAGCACACAACATAGTAAACAACCACGACATGAACATGGCATGATGCACAAACGAGTATGATGCATGTCCGGTTTAAAGAGGCATGGCATGGCAAAATGCACAAACAATCCTACAAATTAAGTGGAGCACAATATGCATCGGGATGCATATTGACAAAACACCACATCAATTATTTAGTTCTCTCTCGGTTAGGTACTCAACAATATTAAATGTTATTACACATGGCAAGAGGGTGAAGCAAAGCAAAACTACCTATCTAGTCAAGGTTAAATGAGGCCGGAAGCAACGAACAACAATTCCGGTAAATCCCCATAGCATATTTTAGATTTGGTACTGATCTGTCCTAAACACAATTTTAGAGTTGTTTAACATGCAAAGTAAGGTCACCATGATAAACTAGGCAAAATTCTACCCCATTTACATATAAAGTTTATTAAAATCGGAGTTACGGTTATTTAGTTATGAATTAAATCATTTAGCATGGCATAGAGCAAATTTAATGCAAACAACATTTAAAACAATTTAAACATGGGTGAAAGTTGCATATTAAGAAACTAGATGCAACTCTAAGAACTTTTCATATTAAGTTTGTTTTAATCCGATGCACAGTTAATTAGTTATTAAATGCATGATGCTCGGGGACTTTTCTGCAAAACTGACGTCTCAGGAAAAAAATAGACAAATCGCAGGCAGGGAAAAAAATGAGCATGGGCTGAATCTGGCAGGCCCAACCGAACAGGAAAAAAAAGGAGGCGCTGGTGGGGGCCTCACCGTGGGCCTCGGCCCGGTACAGTGGAGGAGGAGGCAAGCCGGGCCTTGGGAAGCTGGGAGGAGGAGGCAGGCCGGCGGGAGATGGATCTGGCCCGGTTCGGAGGAGGTGGCCCACTCGGGTGCGGGCGATTGTCGGTGGAGGCGGCCCAGGGGGGCGCGGGGCCGGCTGGAGCTGGGGATGGGCTTTGCTCGGTTGCTGGGCCGGTCCACGCGGGCACGGTCAATGGAGGGAGCGGATCGGGGCTCTCCCGATCCCGTCCGGCGGCGGCGGCGTGAAGAACTCCGGCGAGCTAGGGAGGCCAAGGGCACCGGATCGGGTGGGGCTCGGCTCCCCGGGGCCGGATCGAGGCAGGGGCGTCCCTGGACGGCAACTGGAGAGCGAAGGGGCGACGGGGCGGACTCCGGCGAGGGTCGGCGGTGGCCGGGGCCGGGCACGAGGCGGCGAGCGGCGACGGCGGGCGGCCGGCGTCGAGACGGCGTGCGGCGGATCCTGTTACAAGACAGAGAGAGCGTCGGTGAGGAACAAAAGGTAGCAGGAGGGAGAAGGGGGCGAGGCGTGGGTCTGGCCTGGGGAGATGGCGGCACGCCGGCGAGGAACACAACGGCGGCGGGGCCCGAGGTCGTCGACGGGAGGGGTGACGGTGGCGCTGTCCCGATCCATCTCGGGGTTGAGCAGGAGGAGGGCGCCGGCTGCGCGAGGACGGACGGCGTCGGTCGGGCAGCCGCACGGGCCTGGGCGGGTCGCGCCTGGGCTCGGCGGGTCGCGGTGGAGTGGGGCACTGGGGAGGCGACGTGGCAGCGCCCGATTGGCCACGGGCGTCTGCGTGGCGGCGGCTGGCCACTAGGAGCCTTCCATGTGGCACTGGAGGGGTGGCCGCCGCCGGAAATTGAGGAGAGGAGGTGGGAGGCGGCTGGCTGGTGATTTGGGGGCGCGGATTTCGAGGTGGAGGAAGGGGAAGGCCCAAAATGGCAAGGGGGGGCTGCTATATATAGCAGGAGGAGCTAGGGTTGGGGGTTTTAGTGCGTTTCGGAGCCGTTCGATCCTGATCGGACGACCTGGAGCGGAGGGGGTTAGATAGGTGGCTAGTGGGCTGTGAAGAGAGGTTGGGTTGAGATGAGAGGAGAGGAGTGCAGCCCGGCAACTGTCTCCGGAGACCGAAAACGTCCGACGTTTTGACCGACTACTATTGCCGCTATATTTATCCGTTGGGGCGTCAAACGAACTCCGATTGTGATGAAACTTGACAGGCGGTCTTTCTACACTATAATAAGACCGCACACCAAATCTCATCCCATTCCGAGAACATTTTTCGGCCACTTATAAAAATAATATTTCGGACATGCCGCGGGCGCGTGCAAGTGTGTCTGGGCTCAGAACGGACAACGGAGAGAACGAGGAGGCCGGGACGGATGCAAGTTTGAAAACATGATGATGCAATGCACATGATGACATGACAAGATGCAACACGCACGCAAATGACATGGCAACGCCGGCGAATAACTGGAAGACACCTGGCACATCGGTCTCGGGGCGTTACAATAAGTGTACTAGATGTTCCCCTACAAATTAGCCCGCCATTGTTGGCGCCCTTCCCGCTCAATATTTGGGAAGAGGCCCAGGGCCTTTGCCTATAAATAGGATCGGCCACTCGCATAGCGGGGGGTTCGGAAGTAGGTTTGTTGGTCCGGCTAGCAAGCAAAGAGAGTGAGTGAGAGAAGAGAGAGAAGGGCGACTGAACTCCTCCTAGCAGTTCATCACCCCAGCCAAGAACAGACCCTCGCGAGGCTGTTCTTCCTTGTATTGTTCATCATCACCAGCCCCAGGAGGCAATCCATCCACCACACACTGGAGTAGGGTATTACAGCACAATGGTAGCCCGAACCAGTATAAATCTTGTGTCTCGTGTGCAGTTCTTTTAGTAGTTTAGATCCTTGCGAGATGGTGAGGTAGAAGGCGTGATCTTCGTGCACACCCCAGTGTTTGAACCTTAAGGGTCTGCCAAAACCCCTGAATACGACAACTCTGCTGAGATATTCCTGTGTTAAGAGTTTGTTCTGAATATTGTCTATGTAATGCCAGGCCTTGTGTTTTATTGCAAAGTTGAGCTTGGAATGTTGTGGCATGCGGCATCACGAGCTATTCACCGTGCCTCCTGAGTATAATGCTTCATATTGTTTTGCATGTCTATCTAATGCCAGTGATTTGCTTGTTAAGAAGATCATTGTCGGGTGGTAGGTGCAACATATGCCAACAGGTGGCTTATCATTGTGGGAGCCAGTAAGACATCGCCGGTGCCTGGAAACAGGATGAGGCGAAGACATGCACGCCGCCAGATCTTACCCAGCTTCGGGGCTCTCCGTGGAGATAACACCCCTACTGCTGCTCTGTGGGGTCTCCGCATGATCACTAGATGGACAAGTAGCTACACAATGCTCCTTGAGTTGTTTGGTGGGAGGAGGAAGAAGGGCACGGTTAGCTTGCTTCTCCTCCTTGTGTGGTATCTAAAACTAGCTGGGGGGTCGAACCCTTTGCATGGGCGCCCGGGGGGGTTTATATAGGCCTACACCCCGGGGGTACAATGGTAATCCAACTGGGCGCGGGGCCCAGCCGTCTGTGACTACGCTTGCCGGCTTCGGTGCCGGCCGCTGGGGCCCGCCGACTGGTGGGTCCCACCGGCTGACGGACCTAGGTCGACAGGCAGGCCCCACTGTCCAGGTCCTAGTCGGCGGCTGGTTACTGTTGCTCCATCTTGATGATGTGGGCTTCGTCGTGGTAGGCGTGGCAACAGTACCGCCGCCCGGCGGGCGATTGCTGTAGCCTCACCACGTCTTATCTCCTTGATGAAGCGTCTCCTTCAAGGACGACAGCAAGCCGGCTACGGGGAGCCGGCTTTGTCTTGGGCCGATTAGGGGAGGCGAGGCCGCCTTCGGGCGTCTCTCTGCCTGAAGGGGCCCACCGCCCACGGGCCGCGCTGGCAGCCCATCGTGGATGACGTCAGGGTCAACATGGCAACAGTGTTGCACCGGACGGGTCATGGTCACCCATACGGCGCACTATGCTGGTCGTGCTCCGGGATTTAGGGGTGGCGGACTTCACTGTAGCCTCACCCCGTCACACCGCCATTAGGTGGATGCAAACTTTGAGGGTACAGTCTCGACCATTTTGTGGGAGCCGGCTTCTTGGAGTCGGCCTTCTCTCAGCCGGCTCCTCGAAGCCGGCCCTCCCGTGGCTTTCTTCGCGAGGGCTAAAGTCGGGCCGCCTTCCGATAGCCGGCCTGCGTGACAGCCAGCAAGGGGAAGGCGGCCCCATGTCTTGGATTCTTGAGAGCCGGACGGGCTCGTAATTTTTTTAGAAGGGCCAGGGGAAGCCGGCTAGGCTACCCATGGCTATTTACTCCGACAGTAGTCCCCGAAGCTGATCGAGCTTTGAGGCGGACAGAGGGACGAGAAGCTTGGTCAGCTTCCTCCCCTGAGGAGCCGGCTTCGCTGGTGTATGCCGACTTCGGAGAGCTCTGTGTCTTGTAGATGGGAAAGTGGTTGACCCGCGTGCTGACCGCGGGCCCTCCCGCGGGCCACGTGGCAGTGAAACCCTGCCAGTGCACGCGCGCGACGGGACGCCGCCGCAGGCCCGGGCCCGCCACTCCTAGGCCCCGGCCCGAGCGCGGATCTTCTGCGTCCTAGGTGAACCGCTCGCCTTCCCGTGGCGATTTTATTTCACCGTTAGGGCACAATAAACGCGGGGCGTGGGGGAGTGGGCACGATCGGTCCCCATGTTTCCCCACGCCGCGCCTCCTCGGCTCCACCACGCGGGCCTATAAGTAGGGGGAGGAGGGGGAGAGACAGAGGTTCGCACGCTCTTGAAGGAAATATGCCCTAGAGGCAATAATAAAGTTATTATTTATTTCCTTATATCATGATAAATGTTTATTATTCATGCTAGAATTGTATTAACCGGAAACATAATACATGTGTGAATACATAGACCAACAGAGTGTCACTAGTATGCCTCTACTTGACTAGCTCGTTAATCAAAGATGGTTATGTTTCCTAACCATGAACAAAGAGTTGTTATTTGATTAACGAGGTCACATCATTAGTTGAATGATCTGATTGACATTTCCCATTCCATTAGCTTAGCACCCGATCGTTTAGTATGTTGCTATTGCTTTCTTCATGACTTATACATGTTCCTATAACTATGAGATTATGCAACTCCCGTTTACCGGAGGAACACTTTGGGTACTACCAAACGTCACAACGTAACTGGGTGATTATAAAGGAGTACTACAGGTGTCTCCAATGGTAGATGTTGGGTTGGCGTATTTCGAGATTAGGGTTTGTCACTCCGATTGTCGGAGAGGTATCTCTGGGCCCTCTCGGTAATATACATCACATAAGCCTTGCAAGCATTATAACTAAGATGTTCGTTGTGAGATGATGTATTACGGAACGAGTAAAGAGACTTGCCAGTAACGAGATTGAACTAGGTATTGGATACCGACGATCGAATCTCGGGCAAGTAACATACCGATGACAAAGGGAACAATGTATGTTGTTATGCGGTCTGACCGATAAAGATCTTCGTAGAATATGTAGGAGCCAATATGGGCATCCAGGTCCCGCTATTGGTTATTGACCGGAGACGTGTCTCGGTCATGTCTACATTGTTCTCGAACCGTAGGGTCCGCACGCTTAACGTTACGATGACAGTTATTATGAGTTTATGCATTTTGATGTACCGAAGGTTGTTCGGATTCCCGGATGAGATCACGGACATGACGAGGAGTCTCGAAATGGTCGAGATGTAAAGATTGATATATTGGAAGCCTATGTTTGGACATCGGAAGTGTTCCGGGTGAAATCGGGATTTTACCGGATTACCGGGAGGGTTACCGGAACCCCCCGAGAGCCAAATGGGCCAACATGGGCCTTAGTGGAAAGGTGAGAGGGCAGCCCACATAGGGCTGCGCCTCCCCCCTCTCCCTAGTCCTATTAGGACTAGGAGAGGGGCCGTCCACCTCTCTTTCTCTCCCCTTTAAAGGATTCCTAGTTGGACTAGGATTGGAGGGGGGAGTCCTACTCCCGGTAGGAGTAGGACTCCTCCTGCGCCTCCCTCTCTTTGGCCGGCCAGCCCCCCTCCCTCCAACCTTTATATACGGGGGCAGGGGACACCCCAAGACACACAAGTTGATCCTTGAGATCGTTCCTTAGCCGTGTGCGGTGCCCCCTGCCACCAAATTCCACCTCGATCATACCGTTACAGTGCTTAGGCGAAGCCCTGCGTCGGTAGTACATCAAGATCGTCACCACGCCGTCGTGCTAACGGAACTCTTCCTCGATGCTTTGCTGGATCGGAGCCCGAGGAACGTCATCGAGCTGAACGTGTGCTAAGAACTCGGAGGTGCCGGAGTAACGGTGCTTGGATCGGTCGGATCGGGAAGAAGACGTACGACTACTTCCTCTACGTTGTGTGATCGCTTCCACAGTCGGTCTGCGTTGGTACGTAGACAACACTCTCCCCCTCGTTGCTATGCATCACCATGATCTTGCGTGTGCGTAGGAAAATTTTCGAAATTACTACGTTCCCCAACAGTGGTATCAGAGCCTAGTTTTTATGGTTTGATGTTATTTGCACGAGTAGAACACAAGTGAGTTGTGGGCGATACAAGTCATACTGCCTACCAGCATGTCATACTTTGGTTCGGCGGTATTGTTGGACGAGATGATCCGGACCAACCTTACGCATACTCTTACGCGAGACCGGTTCCCTCGACGTGCTTTGCACATAGATGGCTTGCGGAAGACTGTCTCTCCAACTTTAGTTGAACCAAGTGTGGCTACGCCCGGTCCTTGAGAAGGTTAAAACGGAGTCTATTTGACGAACTATCGTTGTGGTTTTGATGCGTAGGTGAGATGAGTTCTTACTTAAGCCCGTAGCAGCCAGGTAAAACTTGCAACAACAAAGTAGAGGACGTCTAACTTGTTTTTGCAGGGCATGTTGTGATGTGATATGGTCAAGGCATGATGCTGATTTTATTGTATGAGATGATCATGTTTTGTAACCGAGTTATCGGCAACTGGCAGGAGCCATATGGTTGTCGCTTTATTGTATGCAATGCAATCGCGATGTAATGCTTTACTTAATTACTAAGCGGTAGTGATAGTCATGGAAGCATAAGATTGGCGAGACGACAACGATGCTACGATGGAGATCAAGGTGTCGCGCCGGTGACGATGGTGATCATGACGGTGCTTCGGAGATGGAGATCACAAAGCACAAGATGATGATGGCCATATCATATCACTTATATTAATTGCATGTCATGTTTATCTTTTTATGCATCTTATCTTGCTTTGATTGACGGTAGCATTATAAGATGATCTCTCACTAAATTATCAAGAAGTGTTCTCCCTGAGTATGCACCGTTGCAAAAGTTCTTCGTGCTGAGACACCACGTGATGATCGGGTGTGATAGGTTCTACGTTCAAATACAACGGGTGCAAAACAGTTGCACATGCGGAATACTCAGGTTATACTTGACGAGCCAAGCATATACAGATATGGCCTCGGAACACAGAGACCGAAAGGTCGAGCGTGAATCATATAGTAGATATGATCAACATAGCGATGTTCACCATTGAAAACTACTCCATCTCACGTGATGATCGGTTATGGTTTAGTTGATTTGGATCACGTGATCACTTAGAGGATTAGAGGGATATCTATCTAAGTGGGAGTTCTTAAGTAATCTGATTAATTGAACTTAAATTTATCATGAACTTAGTCCTGGTAGTATTTTGCAAATTATGTTGTAGATCAATAGCTCGCGTTGTTGCTTCCCTGTGTTTATTTTGATATGTTCCTAGAGAAAATTGTGTTGAAAGATGTTAGTAGCAATGATGCGGATTGGATCCGTGATCTGAGGTTTATCCTCATTGCTGCACAGAAGAATTATGTCCTTGATGCACCGCTAGGTGACAGACCTATTGCAGGAGCAGATGCAGACGTTATGAACGTTTGGCTAGATCGATATGATGACTACTTGACAGTTTAGTGCACCATGCTTAATAGCTTAGAATCGGGACTTCAAAGACGTTTTGAACGTCATGGACCATATGAGATGTTCCAGGAGTTGAAGTTAATATTTCAAGCAAATACCCGAGTTGAGAGATATGAAGTCTCCAACAAGTTCTATAGCTAAAAGATGGAGGAGAATCGCTCAACTAGTGAGCATGTGCTCAGATTGTCTGGGTACTACAATCGCTTGAATCAAGTGGGAGTGAATCTTCCAGATAAGATAGTGATTGACAGAATTCTCTAGTCACCATCACCAAGTTAGTAGAACTTCGTGATGAACTATAATATGCAAGGGATAACGGAAACAACTCCCAAGCTCTTCGTGATGCTGAAATCAACGAAGGTAGAAATCAAGAAAACATCAAGTGTTGATGGTTGACAAGATCACTAGTTTCAAGAAAAGGGCAAAGGGAAGAAGGGGAACTTCAAGAAGAACGGCAAGCAAGTTGTTGCTCAAGTGAAGAAGTCCAAGTCTGATTCTAAGCCTGAGACTAAGTGCTTCTACTGCAAAGGGACTGATCACTGGAAGCGGAACTGCCCCAAGTGATTGGCGGATAAGAAGGATGGCAAAGTGAACATAAGTATATTTGATATACATATTATTGATGTGTACTTTACTAGTGTTTATAGCAAACCCTTAGTATTTGATACTAGTTCAGTTGCTAAGTTTAGTAACTCGAAACGGGAGTTGCAGAATAAACAGAGACTAGTTAAGGGTGAAGTGACGATGTGTGTTGGAAGTAGTTCCAAGATTGATATGATCATCATCGCACACTCCCTATACTTTTGGGATTAGTGTTGAACCTAAATAAGTGTTATTTGGTGTTTGCGTTGAGCATGAATATGATTTGATCATGTTTATTGTAATACGGTTATTCATTTAAGTAAAAGAATAAATTGTTGTTCTGTTTACATGAATAAAACCTTATATGGTTACACACCCAATGAAAATAGTTCATTGGATCTCGATCTTAAATAATACACATATTCATAATATTGAAACCAAAAGATGCAAAGTTAATAATGATAGTGCAACTTATTTGTAGCACTGCCGTTTAGGTCATATTGGTGTAAAGCGCATGAAGAAACTCCATGCTGATGGGCTTTCGGAATCACTTGATACTTGCGAACCATGCCTTTTGGGCAAGATGACTAAAACGCCGTTCTTCGGAATAATGGAGCGAGCAATAGATTTGTTTGAAATCATACATACTGATGTATGTGGTCTGATGAATATTGAGGCTCACGACAAGTATCATTATTTTCTGATCTTCACAAAGGATTTGAGCAGATATGAGTATATCTACTAGATGAAACATAAGTCTGAAACATTTGAAAAGTTCAAAGAATTTTCAGAGTAAAGTGAAAAATCATCGTGACAAGAAAATAAAAGTTTCTACGATATGATCGCAGAGGTAAAATATTTGAGTTACGAGTTTGGTCTTCAGTTAAAATAATGTGAAATAGTTTCACTACTCACGCCACCTGGAACACCACAGCATAATGGTGTGTCCGAACGTAATAACCGTGCTTTATTGGACACAGTACAATCTATGATGTCTCTTGCCGATTTACCACTATTGTTTTTGGGGTCATGCATTAGAGACAGCTGCATTCACGTTAAAAAGGGGCACCATCTATATCCCTCGAGACGACGCCTTATGAACTATGGTTTGGCAAGAAACCAAAGTTGTCATTTCTTAAAGTTTGGGGTTGCGATGCTTATATGAAAAAGTTTCATCCTGATAAGCTCAAAACTCAAATCGGAGAAGTGCATCTTCATAGGATATCCAAAGGAAACTATTGGATACACCTTCTATCACAGATCCGAAGGCAAGACTTTTGTTGCTCAATTCGGAAACTTTCTCAAGAAGGAGTTTCTCTCGAAAGAAGTGAGTGGGAGGAAAGTAGAACTTGACGAGGTAACTGTACCTGCTCCCTTATTGGAAAGTAGTACATCACAGAAAAATGTTTCTGTGACACCTACACCAGTTAGTGAGGAAGCTAATGATGATGATCATGAAACTTCAGAACAAGACACTACTGAACCTCGTAGATCAACCAGAGTAAGATCCACGCCAGAGTGGTACGGTAATCCTGTTCTGGAAGTCATGCTAATAGATCATGATGATCCTACGAACTATGAAGAAGCGATGGTGAGCCCAGATTCCGCAAAGTGGCTTGAAGCCATGAAATCTGAGATATGATCCATGTATGAGAACAAAGTATGGACTTTGGTTGACTTGCCCGATGATCGGCAAGCCATAGAAAATAAATGGATCTTCAAGAGGAAGACAGACGCTGATAGTAGTGTTACTATCTACAAAGCTAGAATTGTCGCAAAAGGTTTTCGACAAGTTCAAGGTGTTGACTACGATGAGATTTTCTCACTCGTATCTATGCTTAAAGTCTGTCCGAATCATGTTAGTAATTGCCGCATTTTATGAAATCTGACAAATGGATAAACAAAACTGCATTCCTTAATGGATTTGCTAAAGAAGAGTTGTATACGATGCAACTAGAAGGTTTTGTCAATCCGAAAGGTGCTAACAAAATGTGCAAGCTCCAGCGATCCATCTGTGGACTGGTGCAAGCATCTCGGAGTTGGAATATACGCTTTGATAAGTTGATCAAAGCATATAGTTTTATACAGACTTGCGGTGAAGCCTGTATTTACGAGAAAGTGAGTGGGAGCACTATAGCATTTCTGATAAGTATATGTGAATGACATATTGTTGATCGGAAATAATGTAGAATTATTCTGTAAAGCATAAAAGGAGTGTTTGAAAGGAGTTTTTCAAAGAAAGACTTCGGTAAAGCTGCTTACATATTGAGCTTCAAGATCTATAGAGATAGATCAAGACGCTTGATAAGTTTTTCAATAAGTACATACCTTGACAAGATTTTGAAGTAGTTCAAAACGGAACAGTCAAAGAAAAAGTTTCTTGCCTGTATTACAAGGTGTGAAGTTGAGTAAAGACTCAAAGCCCGACCACGGCAGAAGATAGAAAGAGAATGAAAGTCATTCCCTATGCCTCATTCATAGGTTCTATAAAGTATGCCATGCTGTGTACCAGATCTATTGTATACCCTGCACTGATTTGGCAAGGGAGTACAATAGTGATCTAGGAGTAGATCACTGGACAGCGGTCAGAATTATCCTTAGTGAAATAAGGATATGTTTCTCGATTATGAACGTGACAAAAAGGTTCGTCGTAAAGGATTACGTCGATGCAAGTTTTTGACACTGACCTAGATGAATCTATAAGTCTCAATCTGGATACATATTGAAAGTGGGAGCAATTAGCTAGAGTAGCTCCTTGCAGAGCATTATAGACAAAGAATTTTGCAAAATACTTACGAATCTGAATATGACAGACCCGTTGACAAAAATTATCTCACAAGCAAAACATGATCACACCTTAGTACTCTTGGGGTGTTAATCACACAGAGATGTGAACTAGATTACTGACTCTAGTAAACCCTTTGAGTGTTGGTCACATGACGATGTGAACCATGGGTGTTAATCACATGGCGATGTGAACTATTGCTGCTAAATCACATGGCGATGTGAACTAGATTATTGACTCTAGTGCAAGTGGGAGACTGAAGGAAATATGCCCTAGAGGCAATACTAAAGTTATTATTTATTTCCATATATCATGATAAATGTTTATTATTCATGCTAGAATTGTATTAACCGGAAACATAATACATGTGTGAATACATAGACCAACAGAGTGTCACTAGTATGCCTCTACTTGACTAGCTCGTTAATCAAAGATGGTTATGTTTCCTAACCATGAACAAAGACTTGTTATTTGATTAACAAGGTCACATCATTAGTTGAATGATCTGATTGACATTTCCCATTCCATTAGCTTAGCACCCGATCGTTTAGTATGTTGCTATTGCTTTCTTCATGACTTATACATGTTCCTATAACTATGAGATTATGCAACTCCCGTTTACCGGAGGAACACTTTGGGTACTACCAAACGTCACAACGTAACTGGGTGATTATAAAGGAGTACTACAGGTGTCTCCAATGGTAGATGTTGGGTTGGCGTATTTCGAGATTAGGGTTTGTCACTCCAATTGTCGGAGAGGTATCTCTGGGCCCTCTCGGTAATATACATCACATAAGCCTTGCAAGCATTATAACTAAGATGTTCGTTGTGAGATGATGTATTACGGAACGAGTAAAGAGACTTGCCAGTAACGAGATTGAACTAGGTATTGGATACCGACGATCGAATCTCGGGCAAGTAACATACCGATGACAAAGGGAACAACGTATGTTGTTATGCGGTCTGACCGATAAAGATCTTCGTAGAATATGTAGGAGCCAATATGGGCATCCAGGTCCCGCTATTGGTTATTGACCGGAGACGTGTCTCGGTCATGTCTACATTGTTCTCGAACCGTAGGGTCCGCACGCTTAACGTTACGATGACAGTTATTATGAGTTTATGCATTTTGATGTACCGAAGGTTGTTCGGTGTCCCGGATGAGATCACGGACATGACGAGGAGTCTCGAAATGGTCGAGATGTAAAGATTGATATATTGGAAGCCTATGTTTGGACATCGGAAGTGTTCCGGGTGAAATCGGGATTTTACCGGATTACCGGGAGGGTTACCGGAACCCCCCGAGAGCCAAATGGGCCAACATGGGCCTTAGTGGAAAGGTGAGAGGGCAGCCCACATAGGGCTGCGCCTCCCCCCCTCTCCCTAGTACTATTAGGACTAGGAGAGGGGCCGGCCACCTCTCTTTCTCTCCCCTTTAAAGGATTCCTAGTTGGACTCTGATTGGAGGGGGCAGTCCTACTCCTGGTAGGAGTAGGACTCCTCCTGCGCCTCCCTCTCTTTGGCCGGCCAGCCCCCCTCCCTCCAACCTTTATATACGGGGGCAGGGGACACCCCAAGACACACAAGTTGATCCTTGAGATCGTTCCTTAGCCGTGTGCGGTGCCCCCTGCCACCAAATTCCACCTCGATCATACCGTTACAGTGCTTAGGCGAAGCCCTGCGTCGGTAGTACATCAAGATCGTCACCACGCCGTCGTGCTGACGGAACTCTTCCTCGACGCTTTGCTGGATCGGAGCCCGAGGAACGTCATCGAGCTGAACGTGTGCTAAGAACTCGGAGGTGCCGGAGTAACGGTGCTTGGATCGGTCCGATCGGGAAGAAGACGTACGACTACTTCCTCTACGTTGTGTGATCGCTTCCGCAGTCGGTCTGCGTTGGTACGTAGACAACACTCTCCCCTCTCGTTGCTATGCATCACCATGATCTTGCGTGTGCGTAGGAAATTTTTTGAAATTACTACGTTCCCCAGCAAGGCGAGGCCGCCTTCGGGCGTCTCTCTGCCTGAAGGGGCCCACCGCCCATAGGCCGCACTGGCAGCCCATCGTGGATGACGTCAGGGTCAACATGGCAACAGTGTTGCGCCGGACGGGTCATGGTCACCCGTATGGCGCACTGTGCCGGTCGTGCTCCGGGATTTGGGGGTGGCGGACTTCACTGTAGCCTCGCCCCGTCACACCGTCGTTAGGTGGATGCAAACTTTGAGGGTATGGTCTCGACCATTTTGTGGGAGACGGCTTCTTGGAGTCAGCCTTCTCGCGGCCGGCTCCTCGAAGCCGGCCCTCCCGTGGCTTTCTTCGCGGGGGCTAAAGTCGGGCCACCTTCCGATAGCCGGCCTGCATGACAGCCAGCAAGGGGAAGGCGGCCCCATGTCTTGGATTCTTGAGAGCCGAACGGGCTCGTAATTTTTTCAGAAGGGCCAGGGGAAGCCGGCTAGGCTACCCATGGCTATTTACTCCGACAATCATCCTCTTCTGTTGTTTTCGTGCTTATGAAGTTCATCGTCTGATGTTTCATTCATAGCCTATACGACAAGTCGGGTAGGTTAGACGTGAAACCACATGATCTTCCAACCAACTCATGATATTAGGCCGTGATTGGATCGTCGTTTTCCAACCAAAACCGATTGTAAAACTGACGCTTGTAAATTAAAGCAGATGGTCTCAGGCGAAGGCGCTTGGTTGGTCGATTTAGACTAGTAAAATATCGGAAGTACTTCACACACAATAAAAACGCTGAACGACACTCGGACGATTGCTAATCCAGCCGTTAGCCGTTGTTTAAGCCTTGCCCATGGAGGGCATGATACGCACGTCGTGCATGTATCGTCTGGTAATGTCGTCCATATAGCAGTGCTCGTAAAATATACACTGGTCTCTCAAATTACACGTGTAACCCGCCGGTTTTACTTATATACATTGGGCCCTCGGTTTCATTACGCCTGTATTTTACGCGTTGTTTCTGATGACGAGTAAATTACACTTGTATGTTAATACAGGTTTGAAATAAACCAATGCTCCCAAGTGCGGCCTTACCGTTTCATGCCGTCTCAGTTTCTCGAAGGTGCTCATAGGTGTCCGATGATCCTGGCCTCCTGAATGAGCAGCGGGCGCTGTATCAGACCATCCGTAGGGCGCGCGAGGCCCTCTCCATTGTCCTTCGAGTTGTTGCGCTCGCCATGGCGCCGAGCATTGTTAACATCATCAACGAACATGAGGATTTCGGAGATGACTTTATTTTCACTGGATGACACGAGGGACCCACTAGGGCCATAGCCGTACGTACGCAAGTGCCTCCTTATTATGTACAACTATATTTTTTTGCTTTCTACTAGTTTCCTGACATCACGGTCCCACACCATTGTCGACCTGTGTAGTCAATATAAACGAGAGAATTGCACAAGGTGCAGCCGACAGCTGGGACCAAGCAGCTCGAGCAGTATTTGTGTTTTTGAGGCTTGAGCACTGCAGAGTTTTTCTTGGCGATGATTTCGTTGTTGTTCAGAGGAGAGCAGGGTATTAACTAGGCGGGTTGTGGCCCGTCTAGCCCAGGCCAGATATCCAGCCCAGATACTAATTTTTTTAAGATGAAAATGGCTAGCCCAGCTATACGTCTTTTTGAGGAATACCCAGGCAAGGTCAACTTGTTATTCTCCGCCCCGCTAGGCTGCAAATCTGTCCTAGGAGGGATGCATTTGGCTTAACAGTAAAATGGGCTTTAAAAAATAATAAATGAGATATAATTATAAAAACTGGGCAGTAACTATAAAAAATGCACCAAACACGAAATTAGTTTATAAAATATTATTTATGGATTTTGAAAATCTTAAATTTTCATTGTTGCGCGTGCAATGTTTCGTTGGATTTTTACGTAATACAAATTTATATTTAATCTGACTAGAAATTTCAGAATAAAAATATTTCGGATCCCATCAAAATGTGGGAAATTTTATTGAATTCTGTCTTCAATGGTTGGTTGAAATTATTAATCGTTTTCCTAGCTAGAAAATGGGTTGTACTTTTAACAAACTGTAAATGGGTTGTTCTAAATTCCATTAGAATTCAAAAATGGGTTGTACATTCTTACAAAACGCAAGTGGGATATAAGTTCTCTGCCACACACTTGTGGGCCTACTAAGTGACGCGTCCCCTAAAAAAATAAGTTGACGCGTATGCAAGGCTTTGTCAACTTATTATAGTGAACACACGGTTCTAGCAGCAGTGGCCGTTGGATGTCTATCCAACGGATGTCATGCTTCTTCTTCAATCTCGGATATTCTTAGCTTCGGCCGCCCAAAAAATGATTCCTTCCCCTGACATCTTGGGCGCACCGTTTCGGAGGCTGGCCTGTGGGCCTACTAAGTTCGAGCGTACCAAGGGCTTTGTCAACTTAGTTAATATAGGCGATTCTAGCTTCAGTGACCGTACGATGTCCATCCAACGACTGTAGTGCTTCTTCAACCTCTGGTCTTCTTGGTCCAGCCGCCCAAAGCAGCGTCAGTCGTGCGGCCTGCTCCTGCCTCCCGTGGCCGGCTGTGCTGGCGCGGAGGCCTCACCGCCCCCATACTACTCCCACCGCTGGCCAGGCCATCCCTCCACTCACCCACACCCCCTGTTATTCTGCGGCGACGGCAGCCTCACACCGCAGCCGAACCAGTGAACACTCGTACTCCTCTCCGCGTGGGCATCCACTATCGCGTCTTGCCCAGCTCCGCGTCATCCCCTTCCTAGGCCTCGCCGTCGTCCACCGCCATGGTGCTCTCTGTGCGGCGTGGTCAATGTCGTCAACGACCGACTTCCGTCGGAAGAGTACTGTACATGGAGAGGCTGATAGATGGGTCCACGGCAGCCGCAAGGAAGTTCCTCCTTATTACGCGGAAAATAATTATTCCTCCACCTAACAGCGGGGACCCACCAGACGGGCCACCGGTATTTTGCGAAAAATATCGTTTCCCCCTAAATACTGGGACCGACCGGACAGGTCACCGTATTTCGCAAAAAAATGTTCCCCCCGCTGTCAGCTCGAACCCACCTGAAGTGCCTCCTTATTACGCACAAAAAAATGAATACTCCCCCAGCTAGCGAGGACCCACCTTGGTGGGAGGCTGACTTGTGGGCATACTAAGTTGATGGGGACGAAGGGCTTTGTCAACTTAGTCAATATGAACGATTCTAGCTCCAGTGACCGTATGATGTCCATCCAACGGCCATAGTGCTTCTTCAACCTCTGGTCTTCTTGCTCCAGCCGCCCAAAGCAGCGCCGGTCGTGCCACATGCTCCTGCCTCCCATGGTCGGCTATGCTGTCGCAGAGGCCTCACCACCCCCTACTATTCCCACCGCTGGCCAGGCCCTGTGGCGATGGCAGCCTCACACCGCAGCCGCACCAGTGAACCCTCGTACTCCTCTCCGCGCGGGCTTCCACTGCCGCGTCTTGCCCGGCTCCGCATTGTCCCCTTGCTAGGCCTCGCCGTCGTCCACCGCCGTGGTGCTCTCCGTGTGGCATGGTCAACATGGTCAAGAAACGCCTTCCATCGGAAGAGTACTATATGTGGAGAGGCTGACAGCTGGGTCCACGGCCACAACCCAGTTTTTTTGTGATCTGCCAAGTAACTCGCTTTGTCAGGCCTATTGGGCTGCAAATCTTTCAAGACGAGGAGAGCTTTCATTCGGCTCGCCGAGAAAATGGCCCATCAGTAATGAGAAATGGGTTGTACATTTTTAAAACACATCAAACCGGCAATTAGTTTCAAATATCTTTTTTTTCATTTCAAGATTTTAAATTACATTAATTTTTATGCGTGGAGAATTTGTTGGATTTTATAGTGATATACATTTATTTTTAAAATCAATTTGAATGTGAGTCGAAATTCCGGGATTAAAAACAGTTCGGACCGCACCGAAATATGCAAAATTTCATATACTTTTTTAACCGTGGCCACAATATGGGCTGTAATGCTAACAAAAAGAATATGGGCTCCAAAAAAAATCTTAAGAATTAGAAAATGGGTTGTAAATTATTAGAAATAATGGCAGATGGGTTGTATGCTGTTTTCCATAGATTTGAGGCTTTCCTAAAAAAACGTTGATGCACAAGCACTGACTGTTGGATGTCCATCCAACGGCCATCGTGCTTCTTCAATCTCTGCTCTTCCTGCTCCAGCCGCTCAAACAAGCGCCGGCGGGACTGCCTGCTCCCTCCTCCCTCCGGCCGGCTGTGCTGCCGCACAGGCCTCACCGCCCCACCGTACTCCCATCGCTGGCCTAGCCACACATCTACTCACCCACACCTCCTGTTATTCTCCGGCGACGGCAGACGAACTAGTAAACCCTCGTACAGTCGTACTCCCCTCCACGTGGGAAACAACTGTCAAGTCCTCCCTACTTCCGTATCATCCCCTTCCTAGGCCTCGCCGTCGTCCACCGCCGTGGTGCTCTCGGCGCGGCGTGGTCAATGTGGTCAACGAACGACTTCCATCGAAAGAGTACTGAATGTGGAGAGGCTGACAGCTGGGTCCACCGCCACAACCCAGTTTTTTTGTGATTTGCCAAGTAAGTCGCTTTGTCAGGCCTATTGGGCTGCAAATCTTTCAAGACGAGGAGAGCTTTCATTCGGCTGGCCGAGAAAATGGCCCATTAGTAATGAGAAATGGGTTGTACATTTTTAAAACACATCAAACCGGCAATTAGTTTCAAATATCTTTTTTTCATTTCAAGATTTTAAATTACATTAATTTTTATGCGTGGAGAATTTGTTGGATTTTATATTGATATACATTTATTTTTAAAATCAATTTGAATGTGAGTCAAAATTCCGGGATTAAAAACAGTTCGGACCGCACCAAAATATGCAAAATTTCGTATACTTTTTTAACCGTGGCCACAATATGGGCTGTAATGCTAACGAAAAGAATATGGGCTCCAAAAAAACTTAAGAATTAGCAAATGGGCTGTAAATTAATAGAAATAATGGCAGATGGGTTGTATGCTGTTTTCCACAGATTTGAGGCTTTCCTAAAAAAAGGTTGATGCACAAGCACTGACTGTTGGATGTCCATCCAACGGCCATCGTGCTTCTTCAATCTCTGCTCTTCCTGCTCCAGCCGCTCAAACAAGCGCCGGCGGGACTGCCTGCTCCCTCCTCCCTCCGGCCGGCTGTGCTGCCGCACAGGCCTCACCGCCCCACCGTACTCCCATCGCTGGCCTAGCCACACATCTACTCACCCACACCTCCTGTTATTCTCCGGCGACGGCAGACGAACTAGTAAACCCTCGTACAGTCGTACTCCCCTCCACGTGGGAAACAACTGTCAAGTCCTCCCTACTTCCGTATCATCCCCTTCCTAGGCCTCGCCGTCGTCCACCGCCGTGGTGCTCTCGGCGCGGCGTGGTCAATGTGGTCAACGAACGACTTCCATCGAAAGAGTACTGAATGTGGAGAGGCTGACAGCTGGGTCCACCGCCACAACCCAGTTTTTTTGTGATTTGCCAAGTAAGTCGCTTTGTCAGGCCTATTGGGCTGCAAATCTTTCAAGACGAGGAGAGCTTTCATTCGGCTGGCCGAGAAAATGGCCCATTAGTAATGAGAAATGGGTTGTACATTTTTAAAACACATCAAACCGGCAATTAGTTTCAAATATCTTTTTTTCATTTCAAGATTTTAAATTACATTAATTTTTATGCGTGGAGAATTTGTTGGATTTTATATTGATATACATTTATTTTTAAAATCAATTTGAATGTGAGTCAAAATTCCGGGATTAAAAACAGTTCGGACCGCACCAAAATATGCAAAATTTCGTATACTTTTTTAACCGTGGCCACAATATGGGCTGTAATGCTAACGAAAAGAATATGGGCTCCAAAAAAACTTAAGAATTAGCAAATGGGCTGTAAATTAATAGAAATAATGGCAGATGGGTTGTATGCTGTTTTCCACAGATTTGAGGCTTTCCTAAAAAAAGGTTGATGCACAAGCACTGATTGTTGGATGTCCATCCAACGGCCGTCGTGCTTCTTCAATCTCTGCTCTTCCTGCTCCAGCCGCTCAAACAAGCGCCGGTGGGACTGCCTACTCCCTCCTCCCCGCGGCCGGCTGTGCTGCCGCGCAGGCCTCACCGCCCCACCGTACTCCCATCGCTGGCCAAGCCATCCCACTACTCACCCACACCTGGTGTTATTGTCCGGCGACGACAGACGAACCAGTAAACCCTCGTATAGTCATACTCCGCTCCGCGTGGGAAACAACTGTCGAGTCTTCCCTGCCTCTGTATCGTCCCCTCCCTAGGCCTCACCGTTGTCCACCTCCATGGTGTTCTCGGCGCAGCGTGGTCAATGTGGTCAACGACCGACTTCCATCGGAGGAGTACTATATGTGGAGAGGCTGACAGCTGGGTCCACGGCCACAACCCAGTTTTTTTGTGATTTGCCAAGTAAGTCGCTTTGTCAGGCCTATTGGGCTGCAAATCTTTCAAGACGAGGAGAGCTTTCATTCGGCTGGCCGAGAAAATGGCCCATTAGTAATGAGAAATGGGTTGTACATTTTTAAAACACATCAAACCGGCAATTAGTTTCAAATATCTTTTTTTCATTTCGAGATTTTAAATTACATTAATTTTTATGCGTGGAGAATTTGTTGGATTTTATATTGATATACATTTATTTTTAAAATCAATTTGAATGTGAGTCGAAATTCCGGGATTAAAAAGACCGCACCAAAATATGCAAAATTCCGTATACTTTTTTAACCGTGGCCACAATATGGGCTGTAATGCTAACAAAAAGAATATGTGCTCCAAAAAAACCTTAAGAATTAGCAAATGGGCTGTAAATTATTAGAAATAATGGCAGATGGGTTGTATGCTGTTTTCCATAGATTTGAGGCTTTCCTATAAAAAGGTTGATGCACAAGCACTGACTATTGGATGTCCATCCAACGGCCGTCGTGCTTCTTCAATCTCTGCTCTTCCTGCTCCAGCCGCTCAAACAAGCCCCGTCGGGACTGCCTGCTCCCTCCTCCCCGCGGCCGGCTGTGCTGCCGCACAGGCCTCACCGCCCCACAGTACTCCCATCGCTGGCCTAGCCATCCCTCTACTCACCCACACCTACTGTTATTCTCCGGCGATGGCAGACGAACCAGTAAACCCTCGTACAGTCGTACTCCCCTCCGCGTGGGAAACACCTGCCGAGTCTTCCCTGCCTCCGTATCGTCCCCTTCCTAGGCCTCGCCGTCGTCCACCATCATGGTGCTCTCGGCGCAGCGTGGTCAATGTGGTCAACGACCGACTTCCATCGAAAGAGTACTGTGCGTGGAGACGCTGACAGCTGGGTCCGCTGCCGTAGCAAGGAAGTGCCTCCTTATTACACGCAAAATAATTATTCCTCCACCTGACAGCGGGGACCCACCATACGGGCCACCATATTTCGTGAAAAAAATGTTTCCCCCCTGACTGCTGGGACCCACCAGCTACATCTTCGCACGCAAGGAAGTGTGTCCAGGCAAAAAAACAAAACGATTCGCCCCCTGACTGTTGTGACCCACCAGCTACATCTTCGCACACAAGGAAGTGCCTAATAGTCGGGACCCACCTGGTCGAAGCATACGTAGCATTGTCATTCTGGTCGCGAACCTGTACGTACATATATACTGGTGGATGTAGAGGAACGCACGTGTCGTAGTAGAGGCGCGCACGTAGCATGTACATGTACGTACAGTGGCCAAGGTGCAAGAAAGAAAATACGGCCACGTATGTGTACATACGGGCGGGGTCTCGAACGCCTACTCTCGCATACGTACGGCGAGAGCTCATTGACATGGCTGGGTCGGAACAGAGAAACAGCGTCGTCGTCGTGTTCATGGGGAGGAAACAGAATGAGTCATGTTCATCGGGAGGCAACGGAACACATGGGAGCCAACTGGCTGGGTCGGAATGGAATGCGTGGTCGTGTTCATCGGGAGGGCTTGGACGGAACAGGTGATGGAAACGAGGCCTGGCGTACTGTAGAACGGAGGAAACGGCCTTGTGTTCGACTAGCCACGTTCGAAATGGGATCCTGTTTATCGGGAGGGGTGTGGCGTACCGCAAAACGGACGAAACGGACCTCCTACGGTCGAAACAGGGGTCCTGTTGATCAGGAGGGGTGTGGCGTACCGCAAAACGGACGAAACGGACTTGTGTTGGAGCGCTACGATCGAAATGGGGGTCCTATTCATCGGGAGGGGTGTGGCGTACCGCAAAATGGGAATCCACGGGATACTGTTCATCTCCACCGTCGACCTCCTCCAGCCTCCACGGGCTCCTATTCATCGAGCCTCCACCGCGCGCTACTCCACCGGCTACTGTTTAACCACCCCTCCACCGTCTACTATTCATCCAGCCCTCCACACCACGGGGTCCTATTCAACCACCCCTCCACGGGCACCCCTCCACCGTCTACTGTTCATCCAGCCCTCCACACCACTGGGTCATGTTCATCCAAAGGCAACACCACCGCTCACTGTTCATCCAACCCCCCCTCGCAACGCTCACTGTTCATCCCAGAGGCAGCATCGATCGACTTCAGTTAGCAGCTGTAGCGAAGGAATCGCTCGATCGGGTTCAGTTAACAGCCATCGATCGATCGCTCGGGTTTAGTAACGTGTAGCCTGCAGTGCAATCGCTCGGGTTCAGTTAGAGCCCAATGCCTCACTCGGGTTCAATTAGAGCCAACACCTCGCACACACGTGTGTACGTGTACGAGAGAAACGCGCATCGCTCGGCCCCCGACCTCCCACCGTAACCAGGAACTCCCCGAAATTTTCCTCCCCCTCGCTTCTACCACGGTTTTTTCCGTCATGGACGGCCCAAAGAATGTCATGCAGCTACGCCTCCGGCCCGCCCAGGACGAAAAGCCCATTTTCTGCCATGATTTTTTGTCATAGAAGTAGGAGCCCACCACATCTATGATGATACCAGGTTTTGTCACAATTATCGTCATAGAAGTGTCATATGTATGACAGAAAAAAAATTCATTTGGCCCAAAATGTCATGGATGTGTCTTTTTTTGTAGTGCGTGTTATCTGTCTAGCCAAGGTCTCATCCTCCGGCACCTCACCCCGGGTCATATAAGCCAAATACGGCACTGTCCAATCTGGAATGACATGAAGAGACGCCACCAATTGTGCTTCTGGGTCTGGAACGGCCAAGTCCTCCTATGTAGGCAAATTGATAGAAGGGTTATGCAGAACATCTAAAAAAGTGTTAGGCGGCACAGGCTTACACTGAGATCCCAGCCGGCTTAAAGCATCGGCCGCTTCGTTCTTTCTGTGGTCAATGTGCTCCACTTGATAACCCTTGAAGTGTCCAGCAACAGCATCAACCTCATGGCGATAAGCCGCCATGAGAGAGTCCTTTGAATCCCACTTGCCTGATACCTGCTGAGCCACCAAATCTGAGTTGCCAAGGCACCGTACCCGGCTTAAACTCGTTTCTTTAGCCATTCTAAGACCATGGAGTAAGGCCTCATACTCAGCTGCATTGTTAGTACAAGGAAACATCAACCACAACACATAACAAAATTTGTCACCTCGAGGAGAAATTAAAACAACTCCAACCCCCAAGCCTTCTGATACGTCTCCAACATATCTATAATTTTTGATTGCTCCATGCTATATTATCTACTATTTTGGACTATATTGGGCTTTATTTTCCACTTTTATATTATTTTTTGGACTAACCTATTAACCGGAGGCCCAGCCCAGAATTGCTGTTTTTCCCTATTTTAGTGTTTCGAAGAAACGGAATATCAAATGGAGTCCGAACGGAATGAAACCTTCGGGAACGTGATTTTCTCACCGAATATGACCCAGGAGACATGGACCCTACGCCAAGGAAGCTTCGAGGTGGGCATGAGGTAGGGGGCGCGCCCTATACCCCCAAGCGTGCCCCCACCCTCATGGGCCCACTGAAGCTCCACCGACGTACTTCTTCCTCCTATATATACCTACGTACCCCCAAACGAACAGAGACAGAGCCAAAAACCTAATTCCACCGCCGCAACTTTCTGTATCCACGAGATCCCATCTTGGGGCCTATTCCGGAGCTCCGCCGGAGAGGGCCGTCATCACGGAGGGCTTCTACATCATCATAGCCTCTCCGATGAAGTGTGAGTAGTTTACCTCAGACCTTCGGGTCCATAGTTAGTAGCTAGATGGCTTCTTCTCTCTTTTTGGATCCCAATACAAAGTTCTCACCCTCTCTTGTGGAGATCTATTCTATGTAATCTTCTTATTTTTGCGGTGTGTTTGTTGAGACCGATGAATTGTGGGTTTTTGATCAAGTCTATCTATGAATAATATTTGAATCTTCTCTGAATTCTATTATGTATGATTGGTTATCTTTGCAAGTCTCTTCGAATTATCATTTTGGTTTGGCCTACTAGATTAGTTTTTCTAGCCATGGGAGAAGTGCTTAGCTTTGGGTTCGATCTTGCGGTGTCTTTTCCCAGTGACAGAAGGGGCAGCAAGGCACGTACTGTATCATTGCCATCGAGGATAACAAGATGTGGTTTATTTCATATTGCATGAATTTATCTGTCTACATCATGTCGTCTTGCTTAAAGTGTTACTCTATTTTTAACTTAATACTCTAGATGCATGTTGGATAGCGGTCGATGAGTGGAGTAATAGTAGTAGATGCAGAATTGTTTCGGTCTACTTGTCACGGACGTGATTCCTATATACATGATCATGCCTAGATATTCTCATAACTATGCTCAATTCTGTCAATTGCTCAACAGTAATTTGTTCACCCACCATAGAATACTTATGCTCTTGAGAGAAGCCACTAGTGAAACCTATGGCCCCCGGGTCTATTCTCATCATATCAATCTCCATCACTTTAATCTTGCTTTGCTTTTTACTTTGCCTTTTACTTTTCACTTTGCATCTCTATACCAAAAATACCAAAAAATACTATCTATCAGATCTCACTCTAGTAAGTGACCGTGAAGGGATTGACAACCCCTAATCGCGTTGGTTGCGAGTAGCTATCGTTTTGTGCAAGTACAAGGGACTTGAGCGTGGCCTCCTACTGGATTGATACCTTGGTTCTCAAATACTGAGGGAAATACTTACGCTACTCTGCTGCATCATCCTCTCCTCATCGGGGAAAACCAACGCAAGCTCAAGAGGTAGCAAGAAGTATTTCTGGCGCCGTTGCCGGGGAGTCTACGCAAAAAGTCAACATACCAAGTACCCATCACAATCCCTATCTCTCGCATTACATTAGTTGCCATTTGCCTCTCGTTTTCCTCTCCCCCACTTCACCCTTGCCATTTTATTCGCCCTCTCTTTCTCCTTCTCCTTCTCCTCCTCCTTTCTATGTTTGCCTTTTCCTCGCTTGCCTTTTGTTTGCTCGTCTATTGGATTGCTTGTTTGTCGCGATGGCTCAAGATACTACCAAATTGTGTGACTTCACCAATACCAATAATAATGATTTCCTTAGCACTCCGATTGCTCCTCTTGCCAATACTGAATCTTGTGAAATCATGTCGCGACCAGACCTCAGACGGTCCAATCTCTGTGCTCAGGTGTAATCCCTGGATCAGTAATGCTGACACCACACAGTACTTGAAGGATTTATAACAGAGTAGCAATCACACACGTATTACATTGAGTGTCTCAAAAGAGAACTTATTACAATAAATATGGCTTAAGGCCATCTAATAACGATAACAGCGGAAGGCTTGGAAGATAAGTGAGTCCATCAACTCCAACAACATCACTGAGTATAGAACCACGACCTAAAGCACCTTACTCGTCGTCTGAAAAGTCTGCAACATTAACGTTGCAGCCCGAAATGGGTCAGCACATGGAATATGCTAGCAATGTAACACATAGAGAATGATAAAACAATAAGGCTATTCTATATGCATATTTGGCTGGTGGAAAGCTCTATGGTTATAGTTTTTTGCGAAAAGCCAATTTTCCCTACTACAAAGGAATAAATTTTGTTTAACTATCATGGTAGTTGTTAAACATTGAGAATGGTTGACAGCATTCTCAATCCCAATTAAGCATCATCATTAAAAACCCAACAAAATTAATTTTAGAGTAACATGATGAGATTCACATGATAATCCAAGTACTAGATACTCAAGATGTCCATAACCGGGGACACGACTAACCATGATTAGTTTATACACTCTGCAGAGGTTTGCGCACTTTTACCCACAAGACTCGATCACCTCCGTTGGGATTCTCGCACTACATGGTGTCTGAGAAACGGATGACCGAGACATAGTCTTTCAGAAGCGCTAGCACCTTACGATCGGGTAGACCGTACCAACCTACATCCCCTACATCTGCTAGTCTACCACTGTAAGAGTTCGCACGACTTAGTCAACTATGCTAGAGCCCATAGTAGCTTGTGGCTGCACACGGAAGTTTCTAGCATGAATAATCTCATGATCCCTTTGAGCCTGGGTGGCGGTCCAAAAGAAAACATGCCATCGCTGGAATACCCAGGTGCCTCAATCCACCCAGATGTGTGTTTAAGTTTCCACCTTAGATAAACCATTAATGTAACCATCTCACATCTGTCATGGATACACTCACCCAATCCACGTCTACTAGCATAGCATGGCATAGTAAGCAAACGTAGAAGTAACTCCCAACGGTTTGATAATAACAGGTAATAGGTACTACCTCATCTACTTCCCAGACCGACAATTTAATTAGATCCTAAATAATGCAATGTGTGAGGGTTGATCTAATGCAATAAAACTGGGTAATAGGAGGTATGATCAAAGTGTTACTTGCCTTGCTGATGATCCGCAAAACCTAGCGATTCAAAGTAGCAAGCGGTGCACTCCGGGTACTCTATCGGAAACAAACAAGCATACAATAAGTACTCATCTAATGCACAGGTAAAACTAGAATAAGAGATCTAACCAGAAACTTCAACTTAAGAACTCCGGTTGGCAAAAAGAATCAAATCGAACAAAGCAACGAAAGACAAACGGCAAAAGAAACAAGCTTCATTTACTATTCTGGATCTAAGGCAATTTTTACAGTGGAAAAAACTTGTGTGAGTTGGTTAAACGGAAAGAGAGTTTCGAGACGAAACTCCAGGCGCTTGAATCGCCTGATTCCGACAAACGAGCGAAAAGTTAAACTAAAACGAACATCGAATCAGAAATCGCGATTAGAAAAATCGGGAATTTAATCTGAGAAAAAGAAAAATGACAAACAGGTTAATGAACGAACGTTCGTTAACAGGAACTAAACGAAAAACGCGTTCGTTAAAATGAACGGACGAGCGAACGCTCGCTAAATAAATAAACCGGAGAAAAACCGATCTATTTAAAAAAAACGAAAACTAGGGTTTTCAAAAACAACGAAACGGCTTTTATTCAAAAATCAGCCGGTGGCTACCTCGGCGGCGGCGCTCCGGCGAGACTCCGGCAGGGCAGCGGGTGGCGCGAGGCGGCGGGCAGCGGCTCCGGGCGGCATGCGGCGGCGCAAGCGGCGTGGGACGGCGGCAGGCGGCGCGGCTGCGTGCGGCGGCGGCGCTGGGGTCGTGCGGCGGCGGCGGTGTGGGCTGCAGGGGGCGGCAGCGGTTATAAAGGGGCGGGGAGAGGCGACTTGGGCGAGGGGTCGGCCTCGGGAGGCAGAGTCCTCCTCGGACTCGGGCGGCGGCGGCGCTAGTCGGAACTATGTCCCGACCCGGTGGGAGGCGGCGGCGGCTAGCTGGGCCGGCCCGCTCGGCTGGGCCCTTGGCCTAGTCGGGCGCGGGGTCTCTTTTTTTCTTTTTTTTAAACAGTTTCGTTGCGACTAAAAAAATCTAGAAAAATAAATAAAATTCTAAAAATGCCAAAACAAATTTTCTCCGTCTAAATAAAATATTTAGAATAGGATGAACATTTTTTGGCTCTAAATGCAATTTTTGAAAACGTGCATTTTTTCTTAAATTCAAATAAAATAGCAAATAAAACCAAAATAAAATCTTATTTGATTTTTTTATTAAACCTTCAATATTTCTTTATTTTGGGAAAGTCATTTTATTCCCTCTCTCATAATTTTCATAATAGAAATAATTGAAGATGAAATAAATAAAATCAAACGATCCTATTTTCAAAATTTGAGAAAACCCAAATATGAAAATAACGAAATCCCCAACTCTCTCCGAGGGTCCTTGAGTTGTGTAGAATTTCTAGGATCAACCAGAATGCAATGAAATATGATATGCAATGATGATCTTGTGTATAACATTCCAAATTTAAATTTTGGGATGTTACAAACCTACCCCCCTTAAGATGAATCTCGCCCTCGAGATTCGGGTTGGCTAGAAAATAGGTGAGGGTGGTCCTTCAGCAAATCTTCCTCTTGTTCCCAGGTGGCTTCATCTTCCGTGTGGTGGCTCCACTAAACTTTGCAAAACTTGATAACCTTGCTGCGGGTGACTCGACTGGCATACTCTAAAATCTTGACTGGTTTCTCCTCATAGGTCAAATCACTGTCCAACTAAATCGCTTCCAGTGGTACTGTATCTCTTAGCGGTATATTAGCCATCTCGGCGTGGCACTTCTTCAACTGGGAAACATGGAACACATCGTGAACTCCTGACAATCCTTCGGGTAATTCCAACTTGTAGGCTACTTCTCCCATACGCTCCAAAACTTTGTATGGTCCTACAAAACGTGGCGCTAACTTTCCCCTAACTCCAAAGCGCTTAACTCCTCGAAGGGGAGATACTCGAAGATAAACTCGGTCTCCGACTTTTCAAATAGTCTCCTTGCGTTTAGAATCTGCGTAGCTCTTCTGCCTGGATTGAGCTACCTTGAGCCTATCGCGAATCAATTTCACTTTCTGTTCAGACTCCTTAATCAGATCTGGTCCAAACAATTGGCGGTTTCCAACTTCATCCCACGACAATGGGGTCCTGCACCTCCTTCCGTACAAGGCTTCGAAAGAGGCCATCTTCAAACTAGATTGATAACTGTTGTTGTAAGAGAACTCTACATATGGCAAATTCTCGTCCCAACTAGATCCATAATCTAGTGCACAAGCTCTCAGCATATCCTTCAAAATCTGGTTGACTCTCTCGGTCTGTCCATCTGTCTGCGGATGGAAAGTTGTACTAAACTCCAGTCTGGTACCCAAGGTTTCATGCAACTGATTACAGAACTTTGAGGTAAATTGGGTTCCTCTATCTGATACAATGCTCCTTGGAACTCCATGCAGACATACGATTCTGGTCATGTATATCTTTTCCAACTTTGCACTGGTATAGGTAGTCTTCACTGGAATGAAATGAGCTGCCTTCGTCAAACGATCGACTACAACCCATATTGAGTCATAGCCTGAACAAGTTCTGGGTAAACCCGTAATAAAATCCATGCCTAACTTATCCCACTTCCATTCGGGTATCGGCAATGGCTGTAGCAATCATGCTGGCTTCTGATGCTCTGCCTTTACTCTCTGACATACATCACAAACTGCTACATACTCCGCAATATCCTTCATCATTCTGGTCCACCAGAAAATATCCTTCAAATCCAGATACATCTTGGTATTTCCTGGGTGAATCGAATAGGGTGAATCATGGGCCTCTTGCAGAATTAACTTCCTGATCTCCGAATCATTAGGCACATAAACACGGTCTTCAAACCATAAGGTATCGTGCTCATCTTCACGAAATCCCTTAGCTTTTCCATTGCTCATTTTATCCTTTATAGAGGCAATCTCCTTATCAGTCTTCTAGGCTTCTCTGATCTTATCCATCAAAGTAGACTGAATCTCCAATGCTGCTACATAGCCTCTCGGAACTATCTCCAAACATAGCTCACGAAGATTCTCGGCTAACTCTCTTGGTAAACCTCCCGTCATTAAGGTGTTGACATGACTTTTACGGCTCAACGCGTCAGCTACTACGTTAGCCTTTCCAGGGTGATAATGCAATCTCATATCATAATCCTTGATGAGTTCCAACCATCTCCTTTGCCTAAGATTTAACTCCTTCTGCGTGAAGATGTACTTCAAACTCTTGTGATCCGTGTACACCTCACAATGACTTCCAATGAGAAAATGTCTCCAGGTCTTCAACGCATGCACTACGGCTGCTAACTCCAAATCATGCGTGGCATAATTCAACTCATGAGGCTTAAGCTGTCGTGAGGCATATGAAACAACTCTTCCTTCCTGCATAAGCACTGCTCCAAGTCCTCGACGTGAAGCGTCGCAATACACCTCATAATCCTTGGTCTGATCTGGCAAAATCAACACATGTGATGTAACCAAACGTTTCTTTAACTCCTAGAAACTGGCCTCACATTCCTCAGTCCATATGAACTTGGTATCCTTTTTCAACAACTCCGTCATAGGCTTCGCAATCTTCGAGAAGTTTTCAATGAATCTCCGATAGTATCCTGCAAGTCCAAGAAAACTCTGGATTTCTCCAACTGTTGTTGGGGCTTCCCAATTTGTCATAGTGTCAACCTTGGTGGGATCTACTGCTATACCTTCTCCGGATATAACGTGTCCGAGAAATCCAACTTCCTTCAACCAAAACTCACATTTGCTAAACTTGGCATATAACTGATGTTCTCTGAGCTTTCCAAGTACCAAACGCAAATGCTCCTTATGCTCCTCTTCGTTCTTCAAGTATACCAGGATATCATCGATGAACACTACAACGAACTTATCCAGAAACTCCATAAACACCTTGTTCATCATGTTCATAAAATATGAAGGGGCGTTAGTCAGACCAAATGACATAACGGTATACTCGTATAGCCCATACGTGGTGGTAAAAGTTGTCTTGGGTATATCCTGTTCTCGAATCTTCAACTGGTGGTACCCTGATCGTAGATCGATCTTGGAAAATACCTTAGCTCCTTGCAATCGATCAAATAGATCATTGATCATCGGTAGTGGGTACTTGTTCTTGATGGTTACTTCATTCAATCCTCGATAATCAATAACCATCCTTAATGATCCATCCTTCTTCTCCACTAGAAGTACTGGCGATCCCCAAGGTGAAGAACTTGGGCGAATATAACCTTTATCCAGTAACTCCTTAATCTGCTTCTTAATCTCCACCAAATCCTTTGCGGGCATCCTATATGGTCTCTTAGATATTGGCCCTATGCGTGGCAAAAGCTCAATCAAAAACTCAATATCTCTATCCGGTCGCATGCCTGGCAATTCTTTTGGAAATACATCAGGGAAATCTTTTATCACTGGTACTTCCTCCTACACAACTCCTGTTAAGCAATTTACTTGAGTCCTTTTCGGCACATGTCGGGATACATACTTGATCCTTCTCCCTTCTGGCGTGGTAAGCAAAATTGACTTACTAGCACATTCAATATTTCCTTCATACTTTGATAACCAATCCATGCCTAATATCACATCCAATCCTTGAGATTCCAATACTATTAGGTCTGAGGGAAATACATAATTACCAATCCTTAATGGTAACCGATCACACCATAGACTAGCCATATACTCTGCTCCAGGAGAGGTTACTATCATGGGTGATCTAAGGGCTTGGGTTGGTAGTTTATACTTATCCACAAATCCCCTTGATATGTATGAATGCGATGCACCAGTATCGAAAAGAATGAGTGCAGTAAATGACTTAACCAAAAACTTACCTATTACTGCATCGGGCTGGGCTTCAACTTCCTCCACATTTACATGGTTCACCTGTCCCCTGTTGAAAGGGTTCGGCTTCTTCCCAGAGCTTCCATTGCCATTTCCATTCGGGGCTTCAGGACATTCATTGGCATAATGTCCGGTCTTCTGGCACTTAAAGCAAGTGACTTGGCTCAGGTCTCTCTTGGCTGGGGTTGATGGGTTTGTACGGTTCTCGCCGTTGCTTCCTCCATTCCCATTACCAGTCTTGGTGCCATTATGATTGTGCGAGCTACCTCCTCCATGGGTATGCTGAAAATGTCCTCCCGGTCTAGGGGTAAAACGCGGCTTCTGCTGAGCTCCAGAATTGTACTTCCCTTGTCCATACTTCCTCTTACGGTTCTCAATTTGCTGCTGCTTCCCTTCAATCATGAGAGCACGATCTACCAACTCCTGGTAGTTGTTGAAGGTTGCTACCATCAACTGCATGCTCAACTCATCGTTCAGTCCTTCCAGAAACTTCTCCTGCTTGGCCGCATCCTGGCAACGTCATCTGGGGCATAACGTGCTAGCTTACTAAAATCCTCCACATACTGGCCAACTGTCCTTCCTCCTTGGCGCAAATTGCGAAACTCCCGCTTTTTCGTGGCCATTGCTCCTGCTGAAACATGGGCAGTACGGAAAGCCTGTCGGAACTGGTACCATGTGACAGTGTCGACAGGGAAAGTGGCTATGAAATTCTCCCACCATGATGCTGCGGGTCCTTCAAGCTGATATGCGGCAAACTTCACCTTTTCCGCATTTGTGCATCTTGCCGTGGTCAACTCCCTTGCTGTCTTGCGAAGCCAATCATCTGCTACTATTGCTCGGTGCTCTTGGAAAACACCGGCGGATTCAGCCTAAGAAAACAGGCTAAGTGATCGACAGGAGGTGGTGGTGGTGGTGGTGGGTTATTGTTGTTCCCTTGATTCTGATTCTGGACTAGCAACTGCATCAATGTGTTCTGCTGTTGGATCAACTGGGTGAGCTCCGGTGGGAAGGTGAAACCGGGGTCACATCTCGGAGGCATCTAAGGGTTTAGAAGGGTGAGATTTAAGAACAGAGAGGGGTCTAGAGAGAAAACACTACCCATATGCACATGAGGCAAAAGCAAACAATTCACTTCATTCAATCAAACAAGGGCATACAATCGATCTAACTATCTGGAAAGTGCTCGGACTACTATATTTACATGGTGGACTACTACTACTACTTATGGGGTGGTCTCCTAAAAATATTCTTCGGTGGCAGACTCCATGATATCTGCTCCAGCTTCATCCACATAGTCATCATCGCTATCATCTGGGTCCGAGTCGGTGTCGTCGATGATGATGTAGTCTTCTGGGCGAATCTCCTTAGGTTCTTCATCTTCTTCTACTGGTGTAGGGTCTCCCATGAATATTCCAATCTTCTTGATCAGATCGTCATTCTTCTACACTAATACTTCGATTTCCTCTTCATAATCTTCACGTGTAGCCTTGAGTTCTTCCTCCAGTTCCTTGATTCTTGTTCTTTCCTTCTTCAGATCTATCATGTCGGCGCACATCTGGTTCTCCTGACGTCGAATGTGCTGGTTCAACTCCTGGACAAAAGCTGCAATTGATCTATCCTTCCTGGTGTTGATCATCTCCCATTGCTCATCTCGGCGCCCACAAATCTGGTAGATAGTATCCTTGAGATTATTGTGGTAACCTTCTCCAATGCGTCCCATGGCGATGTGAGCTGCCATGCTCTTTCCTAGACTCCAGGTTGGTGCATCAAAAGAAAACTCTATTGGCTCAATGAATGGCATGAACGTCCTTCCTGGAACTTGAACTTGAATCATCCAGCGCTCTTCTTGAGGTAAAGTGGCATTGTAGGTTCCGGTGAAGCTTGGTACTCCTATCTTCAGGTATCTTGTAACTTCCTTCAAATGACGTCCAAAGGGTGTATCTTCATTCGGTTGCGTGAACTTGTTCCTTGCATCCGCCATCCTAAAAGAGTAGCAAAGATGAGGAGTCAAAATGAGAAGAGAGAGTAGTGATCTAGGGCTTTAGCTTAGTGGTCGTGTCCTACAGTCAGCGTGTGCTCTGATACCATCTTGTAGCGACCAGACCTCAAACGGTCCAATCTCTGTGCTCAGGTGTCATCCCTGGAGAAGTAATGTTGACACCATACAGTACTTGAAGGATTTATAATAGAGTAGCAATCACAAACTTATTACATCGAGTGTCTCAAAAGAGAGCTTATTACAATAAATATAGCTTAAGGCCATCTAATAACGATAACAGCGGAAGGCTTGGAAGATAAGTGAGTCCATCAACTCCAATGGCATCACTGAGTATAGAACCACGACCTAAAGCACCTTACTCGTCGTCTGAAAAGTCTGCAACATTAACGATGCAGCCCGAAACGTGTCAGCACATGGAATATGCTGGCAATGTAACACATAGAGAATGATAAAAGAATAAGGCTATTCTATATGCATATTTGGCTAGTGGAAAGCTCTATGGTTATAGTTTTTGCATAAAGCCAATTTTTCCCTACTGCAAAGGAATAAATTTTGTTTAACTATCATGGTAGTTGTTAAACATTGAGAATGGTTGACAACATTCTCAATCCCAATTAAGCATCATCATTAAAAACCCAACAAAATTAATTTTAGAGTAACATGATGAGATTCACATGATAATCCAAGTACTAGATACTCAAGATGTCCATAACCGGGGACACGGCTAACCATGATTAGTTTATACACTCTGCAGAGGTTTGCGCACTTTTACCCACAAGACTCGATCACCTCCGTTGGGATTCTCGCACTACATGGTGTCTGAGAAACGGATGACCGAGACATAGTCTTTCAGAAGCGCTAGCACCTTACGATCGGGTAGACCGTACCAACCTACATCCCCTACATCTGCTAGTCTACCACTGTAAGAGTTCGCACGACTTAGTCAACTATGCTAGAGCCCATAGTAGCTTGTGGCTGCACACGGAAGTTTCTAGCATGAATAATCTCATGATCCCTTTGAGCCTGGGTGGCGGTCCAAAAGAAAACATGCCATCGCTAGAATACCCAGGTGCCTCAATCCACCCAGATGTGTGTTTAAGTTGCCACGTTAGATAAACCATTAATTTAACCATCTCACATCTGTCATGGATACACTCACCCAATCAACGTCTACTAGCATAGCATGGCATAATAAGCAAACGTAGAAGTAACTCCCAACGGTTTGATAATAACAGGTAATAGGTACTACCTCATCTACTTCCCAGGCCCACAATTTAATTAGATCCTAAATAATGCAATATGTGAGGGTTGATCTAATGCAATAAAATTGGGTAATAGGAGGTATGATCAAAGTGTTACTTGCCTTGCTGATGATCCGCAAAACCTAGTGATTCGAAGTAGCAAGCGGCGCACTCCGGGTACTCTATCGCAAACAAACAAGCATACAATAAGTACTCATCTAATGCACAGGTAAAACTCGAATAAGAGATCTAACCATAAAGTTCAACTTAAGAACTCCGGTTAGCAAAACGAATCAAATCGAACGAAGCAACGAAAGACAAATGGCAAAAGAAACAAGCTTCTTTTACTATTATGGATCTAAGGCAATTTTTACAGTGGCAAAAACTTGTCTGAGTTAATTAAACGGAAAGAGGGTTTCGAGATGAAACTCCAGGCGCTTGAATCACCTGATTCCGATAAACGAGCAAAAAGTTAAACTAAAACGAACATCGGATCAGAAATCGCGATCAGAAAAATCGGGGATTTAATCCGAGAAAAAGAAAAACAATGAACAGGTTAATGAATGAACATTCGTTAACAGGAACTAAACGACAAACGCGTTCGTTAAAACGAACGGACGAGCGAACGTTCACTAAATAAATAAACCGGAGAAACACCGATCTATTTAAAAAAACGAAAACTAGGGTTTTCAAAAAATGAAACGGTTTTTTCTCAAAAAGCGGCCGACGGCTACCTCGGCGGCGGCACTCCAGCGAGACTCCGACAGGGCGGAGGGTGGCGCGAGGCGGCAAGCGGCACGGGGCGGCGGCAGGCGGCGCGGCGGCGTGTGGGTTGCAGGGGGGCGGCGGCGGTTATAAAGGGGTGGGGAGAGGCGACTTGGGGGAGGGGTCGCCGCGGGGTCTCTTTTTTTTAAACAGTTTCGCTACTACTAAAAAATTCTAGAAAAATAAATAAAATTCTAAAAATGCCAAAACAAATTTTGTCCGTCTAAATAAGATATTTAGAACAGGATGAACATTTTTTTTGGCTCTAAATGCAATTTTTGAAAACGTGCATTTTTTTCCTAAATTCAAATAAAATAGGAAATAAACCAAAATAAAATCTTATTTGATTTTTTATTAAACCTTCAATATTTCTTTATTTTAGGAAAGTCATTTTATTCCCTCTCTCATAATTTTCATAATAGAAATAATTGAAGATGAAATAAATAAAATCAAACGATCCTATTTTCAAAATTTGAGAAAACTCAAATATGAAAATAATGAAATCCCCAACTCTCTCTGGGGGTCCTTGAGTTGCGTAGAATTTCTAGGATCAACCGAAATGCAATGAAATATGATATGCAATGATGATCTAGTGTATAACATTCCGGATTGAAAATTTGGGATGTTACAAATCAATACTGCCTTGTTGAATCTTGTTATGAAAGATCAATTTGCCGGCTTTCCTAGTGAAGATGCCGCTACTCATCTAAATAGCTTCGTTGATTTATGTGATATGCAAAAGAAAAAAGATATCGATAATGATGTCGTTAAATTGAAGCTATTTCCTTCTTCGCTTAGAGATTGTGCTAAAGCTTGGTTTTCATCTTTGCCTAAAAATAGTATTGATTCTTGGAACAAGTGCAAAGATGCTTTTATCTCTAAGTATTTTCCTCCCGCTAAGATCATCTCTCTTAGAAACGATATTATGAATTTTCAGCAACTTGATCATGAACATGTTGCGCAAGCTTGGGAGAGAATGAAATTAATGATATGTAATTGCCCTACTCATGGTTTAAATTTGTGGATGATTATACAAAAAATTTATGCCGGATTGAATTTTGCTTCTAGAAATCTTTTAGATTTGGTCGCGGGAGGCACTTTTACAGAAATCACTTTAGGAGATGCTACCAAACTCCTAGATAATATTATGGTTAATTATTCTCAATGGCATACTGAAAGATCATCTAATAAAAAAGTGCATGCGATAGAAGAAATCAATGTTTTGAGTGGAAAGATGGATGAACTTATGAAATTATTTGCTACTAAGAGTGTTTCTTATGATCCTAATGATATGCCTTTGTCTACTTTGATTGAGAATAACAATGAATCTATGGATGTGAATTTTGTTGGTAGGAATAATTTTGGTAACAACGCGTATAGAGGGAATTTTAATCCTAGGCCTTAACCTAGTAATCCTTCTAATAATTATGGAAATTCCTACAACAACTCTTATGTAAATTATAATAAGATGCCCTCTGAATTTGAGAATAGTGTTAAAGAGTTTATGAATTGACAAAAGAATTTTAATGCTTTGCTTGAAGAGAAATTACTTAAAGTTGATGATTTGGCTAGGAACGTTGATAGAATTTCTCTTGAGATTGATTCTTTAAAGCTTAGATCTATTCCTCCCAAGCATGATATCAATGAGTCTCTCAAAGCCATGAGAGTTTCCATTGATGAGTGCAAGGAAAGAACCGCTAGGATGCGTGCTTCCAAAGATGCCTTTATTAAAGCGTATTCTTCCAATTCCTGTGAAAATCAAGATGAAGATCTAAAAGTTATTGATGTGTCCCCTATCAAATCTTTGTTTTGCAATATGAATCTTGATGAAACTGAATATGATCTTCCTTTACCTAGAAGGCGTTCTAAAAATTCGGAGTATTTAGATCTTTATGATGAAATTGATGAAAGTGGGATTGAAAGAAATAAAAATCTAGATGTTGCTAAACCCACTATATTGGATTTCAAGGAATTTAATTATGAAAGTTGCTCTTTAATTGATTGTATTTCCTTGTTGCAATTTGTGCTAAATTCTCCACATGCTTATAGTCAAAAGAAAGCCTTTACCGAACATATTGCTGATGCCTTGATGCAATCTTATGAAGAAAAGGTTGAATTAAAAGTTTCTATCCCTAGAAAACTCTATGATGAGTGGGAACCAACTATTAAAATTAAAATTAAAAATCATGAGTTTTATGCTTTGTGTGATTTGGGTGCTAGTGTTTCCACTATCCCCAAAACTTTGTGTGATTTGCTAGATTTCCGTGATTTGATGATTGCTCTCTAAACTTGCATCTTGCGGATTCCACTATTAAGAAACCTATGGGAAGAATTAATGATGTTCTTATTGTTGCAAATAGAAATTATGTGCCCGTAGATTTCATTGTTCTTGATATAGATTGCAATCCTTCTTGCCCTATTATTCCTGGTAGACCTTTCTTTAGAACGGTTGGTGCGATTATTGATATGAAGGAAGGGAATATTAGATTTCAATTTCCATTAAACAAGGGCATGGAACACTTTCCTAGAAAGAAAATAAAATTGTCATATGAAACTATCATGAGATCCACTTATGGATTGCCTACCAAAGATGGCAATACCTACATCTATCCTCGCTTGTTGGGAGGCAACCCAATTTTAGTTTTTGTTTTTTGTGTTTTCTTTTGTTAGGGAATAAATAACCCATCAACCTTCTATTTGGATGTGGTTTTGTATTTTAATTAGTGTTTGTGCCAAGTTAGACCTATTGGATCTTCTTGTATGATAGTTATTTGATCTTGCTGTAATTTCCAGAAACTTTGCGTTCAGTGCCCGAATTATTAAAAATCATCAGAATGTGATATAATATTGATTCCAATTTCTTCAGATCAATAAACAAATTTTATACGTCTTACAATTTTGGTAGATTTTTTGGAGTTGCAGAAGTTTGCGTTAGTTACAGATTACTACAGACTGTTCTGTTTTTGACAGATTCTGTTTTTCGTGTGTTGTTTGCTTATTTTGGTGAATCTATGGCTAGTAAAATAGTTTATAATCCATAGAGAAGTTGGAATACAGTAGGTTTAACACCAATATAAATAAAGAATGAGTTCATTACTGTACCTTGAAGTGGTCTTTTGTTTTCTTTCTCTAATGGAGCTCACGAGATTTCTATTGAGTTTTGTGATGTGAAGTTTTCAAGTTTTGGGTGAATTCTTTTGATGGATTATGGAACAAGAAGTGGCAAGAGCATAAGCTTGGGGATGCCCATGGCACCCCAAATATAATCCAAGGACACCAAATAGTCAAATCTTGTCTGAGGCATCCCCTCTTTCGTCTACTTCCATCGGTAATTTACTTGGAGCTATATTTTTATTCATCAACATGATATGTGTTTTGCTTGGAGCGTCTTGTATTATTTGTGTCTTTGTTTGCTAGTGTGCCACAATCATCCTTGCTGTACACACCTTTTGAGAGAGTCATACATGAATTAGAATTTGATAGAATACTCTATGTGCTTCACTTACATCTTTTGAGCTATGTAGTTTTGTTCTATGTGCTTCACTTATATCTTTTGAGCGTTATAATTTTGCTCTATGTGCTTCACTTAGATCTTTGGATCACGGTGGTGGATTTGTTTTAAAGAAACTATTGATCTCTAATGCTTCACTTAAATTATTTTGAGAGTCTTAATAGCATGGTAATTTGCTTAATAATAACATGCTTGGTATTCAAGATTTGTGAAACTTTCTTTTGAGTGCGTTGAATACTAAGAAAAGTTGGATGCTTGATAATTGTTTTGAGATATGGAGGTAGTAATATCAAAGTCATGCTAGTAGAGTAATTGTGAATTTGAGAAGTGCTTGAGTTAAAGTTTGCAAGTCCCGTAGCATGCACGTATGGTAAATGTTATGCAACAAATTTGAAACATGAGGTGTTATTTGATTGTCCTCCTTATGAGTGGCGGTCGGGGACGAGCGATGGTCTTTTCCTACCAATCTATCCCCCTAGGAGCATGCGCGTAATGCTTTGGTTTTTGATGGCTTGTAGATTTTTGCAATAAGTATATGAGTTCTTTATGACTAATGTTGAGTCCATGGATTATACGCACTCTCACCCTTTAATCATTGCTAGCCTCTACGGTACCGTGCATTGCCCTTTCTCACATCGAGAGTTGGTGCAAACTTCGCCGGTGCATCCAAACCCCGTGATATGATACGCTCTTTCACACATAAACCTCCTTATATCTTCCTCAAAACAACCACCATACCTACCTATTATGGCATTTCCATAGCCATTCCGAGATATATTGCCATGCAACTTTCCACCATCTAGTTTATCATGACACATTCATCATTGTCATATTGCTAGCATGATCATGTAGTTGACATAGTATTTGTGGTAAAGCCACCATTCATAATTCTTTCATACTTGTCACTCTTGATTCGTTGCATATCCCAGTACACCGCCGGAGGCATCCATATAGAGTCATACTTTGTTCTAGTATCGAGTTGTAATCATTGAGTTGTAAATAAATAGAAGTGTGATGATCATCATTCAATAGAGCATGGTCCCAAAAAAAGAGAGAAAGGCCAAGGAAAAAAAGGCCCAAAAAAAGGGGCAATGCTACTATCATTTTTTCACACTTGTGCTTCAAAATCTTCATGATAGAGAGTCTCGTGTTTTGTCACTTTCATATACTAGTGGGAATTTTTCATTAGAGAACTTGGCTTGTATATTCCAACAATGGGCCTCCTCAAGTGCCCTAGGTCTTCGTGAGTGAGGGAGTCCTGGATTAGGGGGTGTTCGGATAGCCGGACTATACCTTCAGCCGGACTCCTGGACTATAAAGATACAAGATTGAAGACTCCGTCCCGTGTCCGGAAGGGACTTTCCTTGGCGTGGAAGGCAAGCTTGGCGATATGGATATGCAGATCTCCTACCATTGTAACCGACTCTATGTAACCCTAACCCTCTCTGGTGTCTATATAAGCCGGAGGGTTTTAGTCCGTAGGACAACATACACATCAATAAACATACCATAGGGTAGCTTCTAGGGTTTAGCCTCTCTGATCTCGTGGTAGATCTACTCTTGTACTACCCATATCATCAATATTAATCAAGCAGGACGTAGGGTTTTACCTCCATCGAGAGGGCCCAAACCAAGGTAAAACTTCGTGTCCCTCGCCTCCTGTTACCATCCGGCCTAGACGTACAGTTCGGGACCCCCTACCCGAGATACGCCGGTTTTGACACCGACATTGGTGCTTTCATTGAGAGTTCCTCTGTGCCATCGCCATCAGGCCCGATGGCTCCTACGATCATCAATGGCAATGCAGTCCAGGGTGAGACCTTCCTCCCCGGATAGATCTTCGTCCTTGGCGGCTTCGCACTGTGGGCCAATTCACTTGGCCATCTAGAGCAGATCGAAAGCTATGCCCCTGGCCATCAGGTCAGATTCGGAAGTTTAAACTACACGGCTCACATCCGCGGGGACTTGATCTTCGACGGATTCAAACTACTGCCGAGCGTGCTGCACTATCACGACGAGCATGATCTAGCTCTGCCGCCGAACAGTGCCCTGGAGGCCGCACCCGCATCGGCTCCGACCCTTAGTTCGGAGCCAACCGCACCAATCGAGGATGGGCGGTTGGACGCCACCTCGGGGGCTGTGAACCCAACGGCGGTTGAGACGAACACCAGCCCGTACTCTGCAAGACTCGCGACTCCATGGGGCCAGATTCTTTGCCGGACTCCGAACCCTCCGCGCCCCTGCCGATCGAATCCGATTGGGCGTCGATCATGGAGTTCACGGCCGCGGACGTCTTTCAGCACTTGCCTTTTGGCGATATCCCAAAGTCAATGAAGTCTCTCTCTTTATCAGGAGAGCCCTGGACGGACTACGGTCAGCAAGGTTGGGGTACGGATGATGAAGAAATTCAAAACCCACCCACCACCCACTTTGTAGCCACTGTCGATGACTTAACCGACATGCTCGACTACGACTCCGAAGACATCGACGGTATGGACGCCGATGAAGGAGATGATGAAGAACCAGCGCCTACTAGGCCCTGGAAAGCCACCTCGTCATATGACATATACATGGTGGACACCCCAAAAGAGGGAGATGGCGAGGGAACAGCGGAGGATGACCCCTCCAAGAAACAGCAAAAGCGACGGCGTCAGCGGCGCTGCTCAAAATCCCGCCAACACAAAAACGGTGATTCCAGCACGGGAAATAATAATGCTCCGGAGAGTGCCGAAGAAAACCCCCTCCAGCAAGGTTTAGCACAGGAGGATGGAGAAACCAACCCTCATGAGAGAGCGGCAGATAGAGAGGTTGAGGACGATAATTATATGCCTCCCTCCGAAGACGAGGCAAGCCTCGATGACGACGAATTCGTCGTGCCAGAGGATCCCGTTGAGCAAAAGTGTTTCCAACGCACGCTTATCGCCACGGCAAGAAGCCTCAAGAAAAAACAGCAACAGCTCAGAGCTGAGCAAGATTTGGTGGTTGACAGATGGACTGAAGTCCTTGCGGCCGAAGAGCATAAACTCAAACGCCCCTCCAAGAGTTACCCAAAGCGCAGGTTGCTACCCCGATTAGAGGAGGAAGCGCTTGATGCGGCCAAACGGCCACCTCGTGGCTGCGACAAAGAGGCCTCCCGGCCCTCCACTCAAGCCGCACCCCGTACCAAGGCACGGGAATATGCGCCGGACTTACGAGACATGTTGGAGGACAAGGCAAGGCAAACACGATTGATCTACGCATCGCGTGGGCACCCCACGGCTCGAGACGGTGACCGTCACGCCGGCCACACATTCGGTAGGGCCGAACACAGTAGACAAAGCTCATTGGAGCTACGTCATGATATCACCCAGTATAGAGGCGCCGCACACCCACTGTGCTTTACAGACGAAATAATGGATCATCAAATCCCCGAGGGTTTCAAACCCGTAAACATCGAATCATATGATGGCACAACAGACCCTGCAGTATGGATCGAGGATTATCTCCTTCATATGCACATGGCCCGCGGCGACGATTTTCACGCCATCAAATACCTCCCACTCAAGCTTAAAGGACCAGCTCGGCATTGGCTCAACAGCTTGCCAACAGGGTCAATCAGTTGTTGGGAGGACCTGGAAGCCGCATTCCTCGACAATTTCCAGGGCACTTATGTGCGACCCCCAGACGCCGATGACCTAAGTCACGTAATCCAGCAGCCAGAGGAATCGGCCAGACAATTCTGGACACGGTTCCTAACAAAGAAAAATCAAATAGTCGACTGTCCGGACGCTGAGGCCCTAGCAGCCTTCAAGCACAATATCCGTGATGAGTGGCTGGCCCGGCACCTCGGACAGGAAAAGCCGAAATCCATGGCAGCACTCACGACACTCATGACCCGCTTTTGCGTGGGAGAAGACAGCTGGCTCGCTCGTAGCAACAATATGACCAAGAACCCTGGTAGTTCGGACACCAGGGACATTAGTGGCAGGTCGCGTCGCAACAAGCAGAAGCGCCACATTAACGGCGACAATGCTGAGGATATGGCGGTTAATGCCGGATTCAGAGGCTCTAAATCCGGTCAGCGGAAGAAGCCATTCAAAAGGAATCCTAGGGGCCCGTCGAGCTTGGACCGAATACTCGACCGCTTGTGCCAAATACATGGCACCCCGGAAAAGCCGGCCAATCACACCAACAGGGATTGTTGGGTGTTCAAGCAGGCAGGCAAGTTAAGCGCCGACAATGAAGACAAGGGGCTGCATAGCGATGACGACGAGGAGCCCCGGCCGCCGAACAACAATGGACAGAAGGGTTTTCTCCCACAATTGCGGACGGTGAACATGATATACACCACCCACGTCCCCAAAAGGGAGCGGAAGCGCGCGTTAAGGGACGTATACGTGGTAGAGCCAGTCGCCCCAAAGTTCAACCCATGGTCCTCCTGCCCGATCACCTTTGATCAAAGAGACCATCCCACCAGCATCCGTCATGGCGGATTTGCCGCATTGGTTCTAGACCAAATTATTGACGGATTTCATCTCACTAGAGTCCTCATGGATGGCGGCAGCAGCCTGAACCTGCTTTACCAGGATACAGTGCAAAAAATGGGCATCGATCCCTCGAGGATTAAGCCCACCAAAATGACCTTTAAAGGCGTAATACCAGGTGTAGAGGCCAACTATACAGGCTCAGTCACACTTGAAGTCGTCTACGGATCCCCGGATAATTTCCAAAGCGAGGAATTGATCTTCGACATAGTCCCATTCCGCAGTGGCTATCATGCACTACTCGGACGAACCGCATTCGCCAAATTCAATGCGGTACCGGACTACGCATACCTTAAGCTCAAGATGCCAGGCCCTCGTGGAGTAATTACGGTCAATGGAAACACCAAACGCTCCCTCCGAACAGAGGAGCACACAGCGGCCCTTGCAGCGGAAGTACAAAGCAGCCTCTCCAGGCAGTTCTCCAGTCCGGCCATTAAACGTCCGGACACCTTCAAGCGCGCCCGGAGTAACCTACAACAAGACCGCCTGGCACGTTCCGAGCAGGCGTAGCAATGCGGCCCCAACCCCAACCCTCGCAAAAAGGTGACGCCAGTACTTCGCGTCCATAACACGCTCTGGAAATAACATGGGCATAGGGGGAGGGGCACCATTATAGCACACCCAAAACACGGCTTAAACCGCACCAGGGGCTGCCGATTTTTTTTACTTTTCTCTTACTTCCAGGACTCTACTCTCTGGAAGGCATGTTCGGTAGTTCAATTGCCGCACAAATGACACAAGAACCAGCGAAGCAGACAAGCCATGCCGCATTACGGAAATCCCAGGTGGTCTCTATCACGAGTAGTATACCTGTTTCGCATACTATTCCGCAGCTTGCCCCTGGAGCAGACATGTTAAATAGTCCAACTTTTCGTTTACCACATTACTTGTATCGTTGTAACACCCCGGATGTAACTTACCCAATTTGTACTCCAACTCTTTCTGTTTCTGGCGTTAAGTTATTTTATTTTCTCGGGTTCGAGTCTTTGTCTCCGTGTGTTGTTATCATTGTCATGCATCTCATATCATGTCATCATGTGCATTGCATTTGCATATGTGTTCGTCTCATGCATTCGAGCATTTTCCCCGTTGTCCGTTTTGCATTCCGGTGCTTCGTTCTCCTCTGGTGGTCATTTCTAGCTTTCTTTCGTGTGTGGGGATTAAACATTTCTGGATTGGACCGAGACTTGCCAAGCGGCCTTGGTTTACTACCGGTAGACCGCCCGTCAAGTTTCGTATCATTTGGACTTCGTTTGATACTCCAACGGTTAACCGAGGGACCGAAAAGGCCTCGTGTGTGTTGCAGCCCAACACCCTTCCAAGTTGGCCCAAAACCCACCTAAACCTGCTCCATCATCTAGAGCGTTCGATCACGATCGCGTGGCCGAAAACCGCACCTCATTTGGACTGTCCTAGCTCCCTCTACGCCTATATAAAGGTCTCTCCCCGAAATCCCGGATCCCCTCCATCCCTAACCTCAGATCCATCTCCACCCGCGTCGCACCTGACAAAATCCACGCCGACGGACGTGTTCGGATCCGCCTCCACCGCCACGTGTCGCTCCGTCACTCACCGAGCCGCGCGCCCACTTCCCCGCCGGACCGATCGGCCCAGCCGGGGCCCCCGCGGCCCGAAGCTGCCATCCGCCACCCGCCGCCCTTCTCCTCCCGAGCCGGCGCCGTGCTCCGCCGCCTCCGCTGCGGCGCCGCCCGGCCGGACCGCGCCGCCATCGCCGGTCATCGCCGCCTCCCGCGCCCGGCCGCGCGCCCCGCCGCCGACGAGCTCGCCGCCGCCGCCTGGTCACCGCGCCTCCTCCGACCACCGCCTCGCCTCCTTGCGCCGACCTCTCCCTCCAGGTCCGGCAAGAACTCCGGCGAGGACGGCGTCGAACCTCGATCTGCATGCGATCCAGATCTGGGAATATCTCCTCGGGTTGACTTTTTCTCCTGAAACCCTAATCCATGTGCACATGTTCATCGTGCAGTAACTTTGTATTCGTAACTCCGTTTAGGGCATATAGCATATCACAAGGTTCGTCTCAGAGAGCACATCATTTCATTCCATTGCATCTTTTTCATTTGAGTTCATCTTGATGCCCGAAATGCTGTTAGAAGAGGGCTACTTGAGATAATTGTCAGATCTGCTACTCCATTTAGAGTTTTGTCATTTTTGCCATGATTGTTGTGTGCATGATATGCCCTGTTGCTCTACATATGTTTTGTTAAGGGTTTTGTCATCTTTCCAGAGGTGAAACTCATGTATTTTTGTGATGTGTGTGGTGACTAGCACGAGCTTGCCAAGTGAGGCACTTGGTAATTCTGTTTTCAGGGACTTAGCATTTCCACTAAGTCCTTGAGCTGCTTATCTCATGTTGTCATATGTTCATGTTGTTTCCTAGTGATCCGTGCCTCTTTTGAGGATGATCAGTAAGGATGTTTTATTAATCTTGTAGTGCTCTATCCATCCATGTCTTTGTTTACAATTATAGATCACCCTAGCTTGAGTCAATCGAGCTCTACTTTTGCTACTTTGTCAACTTGTTTGCAATTTTGCCGATGATGTTGTAGTTGATCCGTGCATGCTATGCTATTGTTCTTGCCATGTCTAGCTTGCATTTTGTGTGTTCTTGATAGATGTATGCTTAGCTTTTCATGACTTGCACCGTAGTGAGTGCATCGAGCTTGTAAACATGCCTACTTGAGATATGTTTCAGCATGTGCCAATTTTCACTAAGTCTGAAAACTGATTATGCTTTTGCTATGTTCACATGCTTGCAAATGTATTTTGTGATCCCTTTTGGCTCAAGATCACTAAGGGACTTTTGTTAAGCTCTTTGAGTAACTCCATTACATGTTTTACTTTGTCATGTTCAGGTCCTGTAGCATGTAGTTTTGTTGCTCCGAAGAGTGCTACCTGATCTGAAATTCCTGACAAGTGTTAATTTCACTAAGTCTGAGATCTGTTTACCATATGCAGTTTTGCAATGCTTGTTTGAACCTGTTAATGGATGAATTAGCCGTAGCTCAGTGCTAGATTTTTGTTAAGCATCTTGTATGCATCCCTGCCATGTATTTTGTTACCATGTTTGGGTGCTGTAGAATGTTCATCTCATTGCATTTAGATGACTACTTGCTGTAAATCGCAGATCGTGGTCATATTTGAATCGCTTGCCATTTTCAAACCGTAACTCCGATTCCAGCGTTCTTTATATCGTTTTCAAGCGATTTCATCTCATCTTTCCAGTGGAACACTTGGATTTCCATGTTGAGGCCGGGTTCTTGCTTTCCTTGTCACATCTTGCATTTGCATCCCGCATCGCATCCCGCATAGCATACCATGTTTGCATCATATTGTTTGATCCTTGCACGTGGTTGATTGTGCCCTTGTTGCTTGTTTGTCTTGTTTGGGTTGAGCCGGGAGACGAGTTCGCTAACAAGGAGCCCGTTGAGTTTGCTTTCGAGGATCCAGTCAACTCTAACAGCTTTGCAGGCAAGATGATCATACCCTCGAAATCACTACTATCTTTGCTATGCTAGATTGCTCGCTCTTTTGCTATGCCAATGCTACGATGCCTACCATTTCCTTTCAAGCCTCCCAAATTGCCATGTCAAACCTGTAACCCACCTTGTCCTAGCAAACTGTTGATTGGCTATGTTACCGCTTTGCTCAGCCCCTCTTATACCGTTGCTAGTTGCAGGTGAAGATTGGAGACCGTTCCTTGTTGGAACACTTATTTACTTGTTGGGATATCATTATATTGCCATGTTATCTTAATGCATCTATATACTTGGTAAAGGTTGGAAGGCTCGGCCTCTCGCCTAGTGTTTTGTTCCACTCTTGCACTACAGGAAACAGCTAATTTGCGGTCAGGGGGCGTCTTTGCCGTCAGCTTTTCGTCGAGTAGACGGCAAAGAAAGGCTTTGCCATCATCAGCGGACGGCAAAGAAATACTGATGGAAAATTTCTCTTTGCCGTCTGCGAAAAAAATACAGACGGCAAAGAGGTCACTTTGCCGTCTACCAGAAAAATACAGACGGCAAAGATCCCTTTGCCGTCTGTGTTTTTTCGGCAGACGGCAAAGAGATCTTTCCCGTTTGTGTTTTTTCGGTAGACGGCAAAGTAACCTCTTTGCCATCTGTATTTTTTTCACAGACGGCAAAGAGAAAGCACACCACGCGGATTGATCACATAGATCAATGATATGGCACGATCTGCTCCACACATCTCCACAACGCTAAACTGACGCTGCCCACCCACGTGCCCACGCCCCCACCAGTCCCTCTCTCTCCCTTATCCTCCCGAGAGCCATCCCATCCTCGTATGCTCTCTGCTTTCGATCCAGAACACCGGTGCCCGCCGGCCCCGGCCTCCGCCCACCACCTCGCCTACCGCCCCTTTCCATCTTTGCCTCTAGCGGTGCCGGCCCCTGCCCCGTCCCCCGTCGGCCTCCGCGCCCTGTCCCCCATCGCCCCAGCCGGTCGGCCAGTGGCCCCGGCCCCCTCGCTCCCTTCCGGCCACCACCTCGCCCGCCGTCCCCGCCCCTTCTTTCTTCGCCCCCGACGCCACCGTGTGCGGCCCTGTCCCTGTTTGCCCCCGCCGACCGCAGGCCTCGTACCTCAGTGCCGAACTGCCTCCACCCTCAAGAAGCGGCGGCCCTCCCCGCAACGAAGGGTGCTGGGCGCCTCGTCCCCCGTCGACCCCCGGCCTCCGCGCCACGTCCCCCGTCGCCCCAGCCGGCAGCCGGCCCCGGCCCCCGTCGCCCCCTTCGGCCACCACCTCGACGCCGCACCACCTCCCGCCTCGAGCAGCGGTGGCCTGCAGCGGCCCTCCCCGCAATGAAGGGTGCTGGGTGCTGGCCCTCATCGAAGGGCGGGGTCGCGACCGGATCCAGCGCCTGGACGAGTGTGGTGAGCTCCGACGCGGCGGCGGGCGCCTTGAGCTCCTCGTTAATTCAAATCTCGTATAATACGTTTGTGTGTACTGTTGCGTTGATGGGTACTGTATTATGAAATTCATTTTTCAATTCTTGGAACAAGTGTTGGTGGGTATTATAGAGTTTGTAGACGTCTTTTCCTTCGTCACCGGCTTGTATTTTCAGAGTAGTGCTCTCTCGGCGCCGGACACGCTGAATGCAGGACGCCAGACACGCTGCTCACTGAACATTGTTTTTTCTAATATTTACCTAAGTTCTTTGCCGTCTGTGGTTTTACGAATCTGATGGCAAAGGTTGTATTTGGCTAACGGCAAAGAAGCTTTTCTTTGCCATCTATTAGTTAATTGGCTGACGGCAAAACATGAGATTGGCTGACGGCAAAGACTTTGCCGTCTGCCCGATAAAAGGTTGACGGCAAAGTACTCTTTGCCGACTTTGGATTTGCCGTCACACTCTGCCGTCAGACAACTGACGGCAAACTCATTGCCGTCTGTATTTCAGCCTTTGCCTTCTGTACTTGCCAGACGGCAAACTGTCTGATTCCTGTAGTGTTGCCGCTCTAGTTTCCGTCATATCGGTGTTATGTTCCCGGATTTTGCGTTCCTTACGCGGTTGGGTTATAATGAGAACCCCTTGATACTTCGCCTTGATTAAAGCTTTTCCGGCAATGCCCAACCTTGGTTTTATCATTTGCCACCTAGCCTCTTTTCCCTTGGGTTTCCGGAGCCCGAGGGTCATCTTATTTTAGCCCCCCCCCCCCCCCGAGGCCAGTGCTCCTCTAATTGTTGGTCCGAACTAGAGTCCTGTGCAGCGCCCCCTCGGGGAAACTCGAGGTTTGGGTTTTAGTTGTATGGAGAGCTCATCTGAGTGTGCCCTGAGAACGAGATATGTGCAGCTCCTATCAGGATTATTCGGCACATTCGGGCGGTGTTGCTGGTCTTGTTTTAACCTGTCGAAATGTCTTGAAGAACCGAGGTACCGAGTCTGATCAGAACGTCTCGGGAGGAGGTCTATTCCTTTGTTGACCCTGAGAGCTTGTCATGGGCTAAGTTGGGACTCCCCTGCAGGGATTTGAACTTTCGAAAGCCGTGCCCGCGGTTATGGGCAGATGGGAATTTGTTAATGTCCGGTTGTAGACAACTTTAACCTCAACTTAATTAAAATGAATCAACAGTGTGAGTTATCGTGATGGACTCTTCTCGGCGGAGTCCGAGAAGTGGACACGGTGTTGGAGTAATGTTTGCGCAGGTTGCTCTCTAGTTTCTCGCTCGCGCTTTGCCTCCTCTTCTCACTCTCTTTTGCGAATAAGTTAGCCACCATATATGCTAGTCGCTTGCTGCAGCTCCACGTATAATTACCTTGCCTAACCTTTTAAGCTTAAATAGTCTTGACCGCGAGGGTGCGAGATTGTTGAGTCCTTGTGGCTCACAGATTACTATTACACCAGATGCAGGTCCAGATGATTCTGCTCCAGGTGACGCGCTCGAGCTCAAGTGGGAGTTCGACGAGGACTCTCGGCGATACTATGTTTCCTTTCTTGATGATCAGTAGTGGTGCCTAGTTGGGGGTGATCGGGACCATGTCGCTTGTTCGGTATTCTTTCATTTTGGCGCCGTAGTCGGGCCATGAGTGTTTGGATGATGTATATTATTTATGTACTTGATTGACGTGGCGAGTGTAAGCCAACTATGTTATCTCCCCTTTTATTAATTATATCACATGGGATGTTTGTGATGATTGCCTGACTTGCGACATATGCCTTCAATGCGATTATGCCTCTAAGTCGTGCCTCGACACGTGGGAGATATAGTCGCATAAAGGGTGTTACAAGTTGGTAATCAGAGCCTTCCCCGACCTTAGGAGCCCCATTGCTTGATCGTTTTTAGCAGCCGAGTTGTGTCTCGAAAAAATGTTTTGAGTCATTTAGGAATTATATATCGGAGAGTTTAGGAATTCTTTTTACTTCCCAGTCTCCTCATCGCTCTGGTAAGGCATCCTGACATAGAGTTTTGACTCTTCTCTTCTCAAATTTCACTAAAAAAATTTAGGATCACGCGGGTATCTTGGAATCGTTCCGATGGTTTTATGATGAGAACATTGTCTTGGTGCCTCCTATCAGGGGTTTAGTGGAAGTGTCCCGGGGAGTTGAGCTCTGAGGTGTTGTCGTCATAATTTTATCGTTGCAATTCTGGAATACCTGAGTTTAGTACCCCGACACCGAAAATCTCTTTTATGCAGTTCATTGGTGAGATAACCTCGACGCCACCCAGTACTGGGGCGGGAGTTCGGGAGTATCGCCATAACTTGTATAACGGATGCTTTTCGAAGGTTGAGGTAGGTGGTTTCCAAAGTTTTTTCTCGGTTATGTGTTGAAGGATGGATACAGCTGGATGTAGGATTTGCTAGATTTGGGTGAGATGTTATGCTTCCCCTGTATCACCAACACCTGATTGCATAACCGGAAAGGTTCGGGAGTTTCATAGGTGGGAATTCTTGTAGCTCTAGTTCTTCTTCCACGGATATTGGTTTGAGATTGGGATTTCTTACCTATTATTCGTTCTTGATCCGTACCTTATTGATTTATTTTTCTACCTTAATTCTATGTGGCTTCTCAATTTATGGATATGTGACCATTTCAAGAGGAATTCATTCGTTCATTTTGTTCGGATGTGAAGACTATATGTTGCAATTTTCATTCCGTTGGATTCAGCTTCAATATTTGTCTGTCAATGTGCTAATGGATGTCAACCTCTTCAGGATGGCTCCTCCAATGCGCACGACTCCGAATCCTGATCTGCCACCACCTCCACCTCCTCCGGAGGCATGGCAAGCTGTGATGGCCGCAACTAATGCAAACACACAGTTGATCATGCAAATTCTTCAAGAGCGCAATCAAGGCAACCAAGGGAATCAAGGCAACAATCAGAATCACTTTGCTACACTCAACCAGTTCCTTGCTAATGCGCCAAAGACTTTCAGCAATTGTGTTGAGGCAACCGATGCTGACAATTGGCTTGTGGATCTGTGTAAGCATTTTGATTGCAGTAACGTCAGGCCTGAGGATTTCGTCAAGTTCGCTTCCTTCCAACTCAAAGATCAAGCTGCAGAATGGTTCCAGCAGTACAAGGACTCCAGAGGTGGACGTGTTATCACTTGGGATGAATTCCATCAAGATTTCCGAGCTCACCATATCCCTCAGCGCGTGGTTGAAAGTAAGCGTGAGGAATTCCGCAACCTGAAGCAAGGCCCTTTGTCTGTCTATGACTACAACAAGTTGTTCCAAAAGCTCGCCCGCTTTGCCAAGCAGGACGTCCCTGATGAGAAGAGCATGATATACAAGTTCAGGGGTGGTCTCAGAGAAGAAATCCAGCTCGCTCTTGTTCTCTTTGAGCCCTTGAGGTACGATGAGTTCTACAACATGGCACTGAAGCAAGAGGCCACCCAACTGAGGTGTGATGCTTCCAAGAAGCGAGTCAGAGACACTACGCCTTCTTCCTCTACTCAAGTGGCCAAGCAGCAGAAGTATTGGCTTCCTCCTCCTCCGTTCTATCAGCCGTATCAGCAGAAGTGCAAAGGTGGCAGTGGTTCTTCTCACCCACCCAACCCCGGCTTTCAGAACAAGACTTCGTCTCAAGCTCCAAGATCGAGTGCTCCGTACCATCATCCTCTTTCAGAGGTTACGTGCAACAAGTGCCAACAGAAGGGTCACTATGCCAACAAGTGTCTCAACCAGAGGCGTCTCCCTCCTCCTCCTCCTGTGAGATCGGCAAGTACAGCTGTGGTCAAGCATAACCCCAAGCACGCCAAGGTCAACTTGATGAATGCAGCTCAGGCAGAGGACTCGTCAGATATCATCATGGGTAACCTTCCTGTTAACGATGTTCCCGCTAAAGTTCTTTTTGACACTGGTGCATCGCATTGTTTCATTTCCAAACCTTTTGCATCGAAGTATGAGTGCGATTATCAATATCTGCAAAATTCTTTGCAGATCGTGTCACCAGGCAAGCAAATGACAGCTAATTTCTGCGTCCTGGATATTACTATCACTTTGGGTGACTACAAATTTCTAGCTTCTCCTATTGTTCTGGGCGACTCGGATATTGATCTTATTCTCAGAATGGATTGGCTTTCTAAGCACAAGGCACAACTTGACTGTGCAGCCAGGCAGATTCAATTGACTCATTCATCTGAGGATGTAATTGTCTTTGCCGCTCGGGATGATACAATCCATCTGTTTTCTCTCAATGAGAAGGGTGAACTGGGTGCTATCTCGCAAATCCCAGTCGTTTGCGAATATCAAGACGTTTTTCCAGAAGAGCTTCCAGGAATGCCTCCGCACCGACTAGTTGAATTCGTTATTGATCTTGAGCCTGGCACAGAACCTGTGTGCAAGCGTCCTTACAAGCTCGGACCTGAAGAGTTGAAGGAGCTGAAGAAACAACTCAATATTCAAGAAAGAATGGGTCTCATCCGGCCTAGTTCTTCTCCGTGGGGTTGTGGTGTTCTTTTTGTGAAGAAAAGGATGGAACGGACCGACTTTGTGTTGATTACCGTCCATTGAACAAGAAGACCATCAAGAACAAATACCCACTTCCCAACATCAACGAGCTGTTCGAACAACTCAAAGGTGCCCAAGTATTCTCCAAGCTTGATCTCCGTATGGGTTATCATCATATTCGAATCTGTGAGCAAGATATCCCCAAGACGGCTTTCGGGACAAGCTATGGTTCATATGAATACACTATCATGTCTTTTGGCCTCATCAACGCTCCTCCGACGTTCTCTCGCATGATGAACTTCATCTTCAACGCCTATACCAATGACTTCGTTTTGGTCTATCTCGACGACATTCTGGTTTTCTCGAAGAACAAGGAAGATCATGCCAAGCACTTGCGTTTGGTACTCGATAAGCTTAGAGAACATCAGTTCTACGCCAAGTTCTCCAACTGCGAATTTTGGCTCGATGAGGTTCTTTATCTTGGTCATATCATCTCTGCCAAGGGCATTGCCGTGAATCCTGAGAAGGTGTCTGCAATTGTGAATTGAGAACCTCCTCAGAACGTGAAGCAACTCCGTAGATTCCTCGATCTCGCAAGCTATTGCCGAAGATTCGTTGAAAACTTTTCTAAGATCGCGAAGCCTCTCTCAAATCTTCTCCAGAAGCACGTCAAGTACGTTTGGTCTCCGGAGTGTGACATTGCTTTCAACACTTTGAAAGAGAAATTGATCACTGCTCCAGTTCTGACTCCGCCTGATGAATCCAAACCGTACGAGGTCTTTTGTGATGCCTCTCTCCAAGGTCTTGGCGCAGTGTTGATGCAAGAGAAGAAATTTGTTGCTAATACCTCTCGCCAGTTGAAGCCCAATGACAAGAACTACCCCACTCATGATCTCGAGTTGGCGGCAGTTGTGCATGCTGTTTTGACTTGGAGACATCTCCTATTGGGAAGAAAAGTGGATATTTTCACTAATCACAAGAGTCTCAAGTACATCTTCACTCAGCCTAATCTCAACCTCAGGCAAACTCGATGGGTCGAAATGATTCAAGAGTATAATCCGAGTATCGAGTATACTCCAGGCAAGGCCAATGTGATTGCTGACGCATTGAGCAGGAAGGCTTATTGCAACAGTCTGATTCTTAAGCCTTATCAACCCGAGCTTTGTGAAGCTTTCCGCAAACTTAATCTGCAAGTTGTTCCTCAAGGTTTCCTCGCCAACCTTCAAGTCTCTCCTACCTTGGAAGACCAGATTCGCCAAGCCCAGCTTCTTGATGCGATGGTGAAAAAGGTGAAGATTGGGATTGCCAAGAGTCAACCCAAGTACAAGTGCTACCGCCTTGATGACAAGGACACTCTCTTCTTCGAGGATCGTATTGTTGTGCCCAAAGGTGAACTTCGTAAAGTGATCATGAACGAGGCTCACAATTCTCTCCTCTCCATCCACCCTGGGAGCATGAAGATGTATCAGGACCTCAAGCAGACTTATTGGTGGACTCGAATGAAGTGCGAGATTGCTCAATTCGTGAATGAATGTGATGTCTGCAGAAGAGTGAAGACAGAACACCAAAGGCCAGCTGGTCTCCTCCAACCTCTTGCCATTCCAGAATGGAAGTTTGACCACATTGAGATGGACTTCGTGACTGGGTTTCCAAAGTCCAAGCGTGGCAATGATGCTATATTCGTTGTCATCGACAAACTCACTAAAGTGGCTCACTTTATGCCTATCAAAGAGTCAATCATTGCAGCTCAATTGGCGGAACTCTATACCTCTCGAATTGTCTCTCTGCACGGTATTCCACAAGTGATCTCTTCCGACCGTGGCAGCATTTTTACCTCCAAGTTTTGGGATTCTTTTCAGAAGGCCATGGGCACCAACATCCGCTTCAGCACAGCTTTCCATCCTCAAACTAGCGGTCAAGTCGAGCGTGTCAACCAGATTCTTGAAGATATGCTCAGGGCTTGTGTGATCTCCTTCGGCATGAAGTGGGAGGATTGTCTTACTTATGCTGAATTCTCCTACAACAACAGTTTTCAAGCAAGTTCGGGCAAGGCCCTATTTGAAATTCTGTATGGCAGGAAGTGTCGTACCCCTCTCAACTAGTCTAAAATCGGTGAACGTCAGCTTCTCGTAAATGACTTAATCATAGAGTCAGAGGAAATGTGCAAAGTCATTCATGATAACCTCAAAGCAGCCCAATCCCGCCAGAAGAGCTACCATGATAGTAAGCACCATGATTTGGCTTTCGAGATCGGAGATCATGTTTACCTCCGCGTCTCTCCTATGCAAGGTACTCGTCGCTTTGGTATCAAAGGGAAGCTTGCCCCTAGATACGTGGGACCTTTCAAGATTGTCAGCAAGAGAGGCGATCTCGCCTATCAACTCGAGCTTCCTTCAAATTTTGCAAATGTTCATGATGTGTTCCATGTCTCTCAGCTCCGAAAGTGCTTCAAGACTCCTGACCGCACCGTCAACTTCGAGGACATTGAGCTCCAAGAAGATCTCTCCTATCGTGAGCACCCCGTTGCTATCCTTGAAGAGACTGAATGCAAGACTCGCAACAAGTCGATCAAGTTCCTCAAAGTCAAGTGGTCACACCATTCCGACCGTGAAGCTACCTGGGAACGCGAGGATCACCTCCGTTCTGAGTACCCGGCTTTCTTTCAGTCCTAGATCTCGGGACGAGATCCTTTCGTAGTGGTGGACTGTTGTAACACCCCGGATGTAACTTACCCAATTTGTACTCCAACTCTTGCCGTTTCCGGTGTTAAGTTATTTTATTTTCTCGGGTTCGGGTCTTTGTCTCCGTGTGTTGTTATCGTTGTCATGCATCTCATATCATGTCATCATGTGCATTGCATTTGCATACGTGTTCGTCTCAGGCATTCAAGCATTTTCCCCGTTGTCCGTTTTGCATTCTGGCGCTTCGTTCTCCTCCGGTGGTCATTTCTAGCTTTCTTTCGTGTGTGGAGACTAAACATTTCCGGATTGGACCGAGACTTGCCAAGCGGCCTTGGTTTACTACCGGTAGACCGCCTGTCAAGTTTCGTATCATTTGGACTTCGTTTGATACTCCAACGGTTAACCGAGGGACCGAAAAGGCCTCGTGTGTGTTGCAGCCCAACACCCTTCCAAGTTGGCCCAAAACCCACCTAAACCTGCTCCATCATCTAGAGCATTCGATCACGATCGCGTGGCCGAAAACAGCACCTCATTTGGACTCTCCTAGCTCCCTCTAGGCCTATATAAAGGTCTCTCCCCGAAATCCCGGATCCCCTCCATCCCTAACCTCAGATCCATCTCCACCCGCGTTGCACCGGACAAAATCCGCGCCGACAGACGTGTCCGGATCCGCCTCCGCCGCCACGTGTCGCTCCGTTACTCGCTGAGCCGCGCGCCCACTTCCCCGCCGGCCCGCTCGGCCCAGCCGGGGCCCCCGCGGCCCGAAGCCGCCATCCGCCGCCCGCCGCCCGGCCGGACCGCGCTGCCATCGCCGGTCATCGCCGCCTCCCGTGCCCGGCCGCGCGCCCTGCCGCCGACGAGCTCGCCGCCGCCGCCCGGTCGCCGCGCCTCCTCCGACCACCGCCTCGCCTCCTCGCGCCGGCCTCTCCCTCCAAGTCCGGCAAGAACTCCGGCGAGGACGGCGTCGAACCTCGATCCGCGTGCGATCCAGATCTGGGAATATCTCCTCAGGTTGACTTTTTCTCCCGAAACCCTAATCCATGTGGCCATGTTCATCGTGCCGTAACTTTGCATCCGTAACTCTGTTTTGGGCATATAGCATATCAAAATGTTCGTCTCAGAGAGCACATCATTTCATTCCATTGCATCTTTTTCATTTGAGTTCATCTTGATGCCCGAAATGCTGTTAGAAGAGGGCTACTTGAGATAATTGTCAGATCTACTACTCCATTTAGAGTTTTGTCATTTTTGCCATGATTATTGTGTGCATGATATGCCATGTTGCTCTACATATGTTTTGTTAAGGGTTTTGTCATCTTTCCATAGGTGAAACCCATGTATTTTTGTGATGTGTGTGGTGACTAGCCCGAGCTTGCCAAGTGAGGCACTTGGTAATTCTGTTTTCAGGGACTTAGCATTTCCACTAAGTCCTTGAGCTATTTATCTCATGTTGTCATATGTTCATGTTGTTTCCTAGTGATCCGTGCCTCTTTTGAGGATGATCACTAAGGATGTTTTATTAATCTTGTAGTGCTGTATCCATCCATGTCTTTGTTTGCAATTATGGAGCACCCTAGATTGAGTCAATCGAGCTGTACTTTTGCTACTTTGTGAATCTGGGTAGATTGTCAACTTGTTTGCAATTTTGCCGATGATGTTGTAGTTGATCCGTGCATGCTATGCTATTGTTCTTGCCATGTCTTGCACCGTAGTGAGTGCATCATGCTCGTAAACATGCCTACTTGAGATATGTTTCAGCATGTGCCAGTTTTCACTAAGTCTGAAAACTGATTATGCTTTTGCTATGTTCACATGCTTGCAAATGTATTTTGTGATCCCTTTTGGCTCAAGGTCACTAAGGGACTTTTGTTAAGATCTTTGAGTAGCTCGATGCCATGTTTTACTTTGTCATGTTCAGGTCCTTTAGCATGTAGTTTTGTTGCTCCGAAGAGTGCTACCTGATCTGAAATTCCAGACAAGTGTTAATTTCACTAAGTCTGAGATCTGTTTACCATATGCAGTTTTGCCATGCTTGTTTGAATCTGTTAATGGATGAATTGGCCGTAGCTCAGTGCTAGACTTTTGTTAACAATCTTGTATGCACCCCTGCCATGTATTTTGTTGCCATGTTTGGGTGCTGTATCATGTTCATCTCATTGCATTTAGATGGCTACTTGCTGTAAATCGCAGATCGTCGTCATATTTGAATCGCTTGCCATTTCCAAACCGTAACTCCGATTCCGGCGTTCTTTATATCGTTTTCAAGCAATTTCATCTCCTCTTTCAAGTGGCACACTTGGATTTCCAAGTTGAGTCCAGGTTCTTGCTTTCCCTGTCACATCTTGCATTTGCATCCCGCATCGCATCCCGCATAGCATACCATGTTTGCATCATATTGTTTGATCCTTGCACGTGGTTGATTGTGCCCTTGTTGCTTGTTTGTCTTGTTGGGGTAGAGCCGGGAGACGAGTTCGCTAACGAGGAGCCCATTGAGTTTGCTTTCGAGGATCCAGTCAACTCTGACAGCTTTGCAGGCAAGATGATCATGCCCTCGAAATCACTACTATCTTTGCTATGCTAGATTGCTCGCTCTTTTGCTATGCCAATGCTATGATGCCTACCATTTGCTTTCAAGCCTCCCAAATTGCCATGTCAAACCTCTAACCCACCTTGTCCTAGCAAACCGTTGATTGGCTATGTTACCGCTTTGCTCTGCCCCTCTTATAGCATTGCTAGTTGCAGGTGAAGATTGGAGACCGTTCCTTGTTGGAACACTTATTTACTTGTTGGGATATCATTATATTGCCATGTTATCTTAATGCATCTATATACTTGGTAAAGGGTGGAAGGCTCGGCCTCTCGCCTAGTGTTTTGTTCCACTCTTGGCGCTCTAGTTTCCGTCATATCGGTGTTATGTTCCCGGATTTTGCATTCCTTACGTGGTTGGGTTATAATGGGAACCCCTTGATAGTTCGCCTTGATTAAAGCTTTTCCAGCAATGCCCAACCTTTGTTTTACCATGTGCCACCTAGCCTCTTTTCCCTTGGGTTTCCGGAGCCCGAGGGTCATCTTATTTTAGCCCCCCCCCCCCCGGGGGGGGGGGGGGGGCAGTGCTCCTCTGAGTGTTGGTCCGAACTAGAGTCCTGTGCAGCGCCCCCTCGGGGAAACTCGAGGTTTGGTTTTAGTTGTATGGAGAGATCATCTGAGTGTGCCCTGAGAACGAGATATGTGCAGCTCCTATCGGGATTTGTTGGCACATTCGGGCAGTGTTGCTGGTCTTGTTTTAACCTGTTGAAATGTCTTGAAGAACCGAGGTACCGAGTCTGATCGGAACATCTCGTGAGGAGGTCTATTCCTTTGTTGACCGTGAGAGCTTGTCATGGGCTAAGTTGGGACTCCCCTGCAGGGATTTGAACTTTCGAAAGCCGTGCCCGTGGTTATGGGCAGATGGTAATTTGTTAATGTCCGGTTGTAGACAACTTTAACCTTAACTTAATTAAAATGAATCAACAGTGTGAGTTATCGTGATGGCCTCTTCTCGGCGGAGTCCGGGAAGTGGACACGGTGTTGGAGTAATGTTTGCGCAGGTTGCTCTCTAGTTTCTCGCTCGCGCTTTGCATCCTCTTCTCGCTCTCTTTTGCGAATAAGTTAGCCACCATATATGCTAGTCGCTTGCTGCAGCTCCACTTATAATTACCTTGCCTAACCTTTTAAGCTTAAATAGTCTTGATCGCGAGGGTGCGAGATTGCTGAGTCCTTGTGGCTCACAGATTACTATTACACCAGATGCAGGTCCAGATGATTCCTCTCCAGGTGACGCGCTCGAGCTCAAGTGGGAGTTCGACGAGGACTCTCAGCGATACTATGTTTCCTTTCCTGATGATCAGTAGTGGTGCCCGGTTGGGGGTGATCGAGACCATGTCGCTTGTTGGGTATTCTTTCATTTTGGCATCGTAGTCGGGCCATGAGTGTTTGGATGATGTATGTTATTTGTGTACTTGATTGACGTGGCGAGTGTAAGCCAACTATGTTATCTCCCCTTTTATTAATTATATTACATGGGATGTTTGTGATGATTGCCTGACTTGCGACATATGCCTTCAATGCGATTATGCCTCTAAGTCGTGCCTCGACACGTGGGAGATATAGTCGCACCGATGTCACATCCCTAGTTCTGGTATGACCTAGGCTAGCCCTTCATGCTTGCATCATGTTTAAACTCCATTTAAATTTGAAATGGGGATTTGTGGACCCTCAGAAATCATTTTTGAAAATGACCTAGATAAAAAGTGCTCCAAAAGGGCCCAAGAAAATGTTCATGTCTCTCTCTGAAAATATTGGTGAGAGGTAAAATTCAAACCAATATTTTTAGGAGCTCATAAATATTTATTTTGGCCATTTGGAATTAATGCATAATTAATTGTATTGGATTTATATTTGTTATATATTCAAATATACTCCAATAATTCTGATTTTTAATGTGGGGCTTTGGAATAAGCCAATTAGTTCCTACAATAATTTTCAGAAGCATATAAAATGGTTTAGTATTTTATCTAAATCAAAACAAATGTCAGAAAATTAGAAAAGAAAACAGAAACAGGAGAAAACCTACCTGGCGCTTACCTGCCTGGCAGCCCAGCTGGCGGCCCAGCTCCTGTGCCGGCCCAGCACCGCTGGCCGACGCCAGTCATCGCCCACCTCCTGCCAGGAGGATGGTGCGCGTGTGCCCGGCGAGCGCGAGCATGCGCCGGCCACCTCCTGCTTCCCGCTCGCTGCTGGAGGCCCTCGACATCGCCACGCAGCCTCCCCGACCCCTCTCACTCTCCCCCATGCTCCTCCTCTCCTCTGTCACCCTCTCTCGCCCTTCCCCGCGAACACCCGAGCGCTACCGTCACCGCCGCACGCCGTAGCCGTAGCCACCGTGCTCCTCTTGCCCCTCTGCCCTGTCCAACGGGTCTTCCTCGACGCCGTGAAGCACCAAGACGAAGCACGCGCCCACGGGCCGCCTGAAACGACGCCATCGTCTTCGTCTTCCTCATCGGCCACCGTGGATTTCCACCGTCGATTTGCCGCCGTCCAAGCTTCCTCGAGCCCGCTTCTACGGCCCCGGCAACCACTGTGAGGCCACGATCCTTTTCCCCCCTAAACCGTGCTCGATCCCCTCCTCTAGCCGCCTAGCCACCGGAGCCGAGAGCTCCGTGCCGCCGGCCATGGCGCCGCCGTGGCCAGAGGCCGAGCCAGCCGCTCCTGCGCGCGTCATCGTGTTCTTGGTGACGCCAGGAGGCCGTGGAGGCCCTCCGCAGCCTCTGCCGTGCCCTGCAGCCACTTTCCGCTCGAAGCCGTGCCCCGGCCGCCGCCCCGAGCCCTGCTCCGGCGAGCTCCGGCGCCCCCGCAGCCTACCACCAGCTCCCCTGGATGCGGACGACGATGGGCTACGCCCCGGTGGTCTTCGTGTCACAGCCCTAGAATTTGTTTGCAAATAGTTGCACAAGCATCCATGCATCATGTTTATTTTTGAATTAAATTTGAAATGGGGATGACAAGCCCTAGCACTAAATGAAATGCAATTAGGATCAAAATAAAAATCTTTCAATGATCCTGAAATGCCTTCTAAAATGTTCATCATATTTGCCTTGGTCCATAACCTCTGCCAAAAATGGTGCTCACTTTTCTAGGACACTTTGGATCTTTGAGTTAAATCTTAAAGTATTTGCATTTGGACATTTAAATGCTATAAATATTTTTAAATGTCCAAATAATCTTGGAAGTATTTTTGGGCTGTTGGAATTAATTTCAAAGGTGCCCATAAATATTTTCAGCATTTTATAAAATGGTTTAGTACTTTACTAAATCAAAACAAAACAGAATAAATAGAAAACAGAAACAAAAAAAAACAGAGAGAGAAAACCCACCTGGACTCACCTGAGCAGCCCACCTACCTGGCTAGGCCCAGCACGGCCCGGCCCATCTGGCCGCGCCAGTCATCACCTACCTCTGCCAGTAGGCAGAGGAGGGAGACAGCGCACGCGCGCCCGCGGCGCCACACACCTCCCTGCTCGCCTGCGTCACCGAGGCCACCGCGACGCCTCGGGCCTTCTCTTTGGCGCCGGCCTGAACCCCTGGGCGTCTCACTCTCCCCCTCTGCCCTCTCTCCCTCTCCTCTGATCGCCATGGCCGACGCTGCCGAGCGCTCGCCACCGTGAAGCTCGTAGCCACCGTGCTCCCCTCGCCTCCCCGACGCGCCAAGGAGCTCCTCCGTCGACCGCTACATCGTTTCCGCCAAGCCGCGCGAGCGGACGTGCCTCGCTTCACCGTCCCCGACCCCTTCTTCCTCCTCGGTCACCGGAGATCCATCTCGCCGCCCCGACCGCTCCTGGCCTCCTCCGAGCTTGCTGTCTGCGCCGCTGCAACCGCCGTAAGCCTCTCCCTCGAACCCCCCTCTCCGTTGTCCCATTTTCACGCCGTAGCGCCGTTCCCCACGAGCACCGGAGCCGCCGTCCGCCATTGCTGCTACACGCGTAGCCTCCGTGCTCCCCTGGCCTCACCGTGCTGCTCTTAGTGCTCCCCATGTCTAGCCGGTGCTGCCCAGCCTCCCCATTTGCTCCCTGATGCACCGTAGCGATGAATCCGTCGAGCCCGTGCTCCGGCCGCCGCCGTTTTGGTCACCGTCGTCGACTCCGTCCATCCCCGCTCGAACCACGACCACCCACGGTTGCGTCTCTCTCCCCATTTTCAAACGCACCCTTCCGCGCGTCGAACGGTGGCCCGTAGAGCAATTCCGAAGCAGGCACCGCCGCGGCCTATCGTCGCCGGCGGTTAAACGCCGGTGGCCGACGTGGCGCCATCATTAGGGGCTAATCACGCCCTAGTTGACCCCCTGGCTCACTGCCATGTGGGCCCCTGTGCCTATTTAGGTTAATTTAATTTCTGTTTAGATTAGTTCATAACCCAGCAGGACCCACACGTTAGCATTGACCTTGCTGACGTGGACGTTGACCGGTCCCACCTGTCAGCCACACTAGCCAGCTCTATGCCACTGACGTGTGGACCCCACACGTCAGGTTTGACCTGGACCCTGCCCCGTTGACCAGCTGACGTCACCCTGACGTCGGGCTGACGCAGTAAATCATTTCTAGTTGAAAATAATTCAGGAAATTCCAGAAATTACCCAAAACTTCAAAAAATCATAGAAATTCAACCGTAACTCCAAATAAGATAAATTATATATGTAAAATTATCAGAAAAATTCAAGGAATCCATCTGTACCATTTTCATGCATGTTTGAACAAGTTAACATCACTGAATAGGACAATTCATGATTATGGAATAAATAGTAATTAGTTTTGGAGTTGGAATTTGCTATAGGGTTGAATTCCACTTCAATGAATATGACTAACTGTTGCACTAGGTCAATTCAGTACCTTAATATGACATATCATTCATATGTATGTGCATTGCATTGATTGTGGTTCCCTTTTGTGTCTGTCGGTGTTTGTCCCCTCTCGATAGACGTTGTACCGATGATGTGATCGTTGACACTGATGAAGACCCAATGATATCTTCAGAAGTGCCAGGCAAGCAAAACCCCGTTGTTCATTCCGATACAATCCCCCTCTCTCGCTCCTGCTCTCTTTTACTGCATTAGGACAACAACGATTCATCTGTTACTTGTTGCGGTAGTTGAACCCCTTATCCTCTGCATGACCTGTCATTGCCACAGTAAATAGATGAAACCCACTAGCATGAGTAGGAGTTGTTTGAGCCCTGATGTGCCTACTCATTCATGCTTGTTTGTCATGCCTGCTACTGCTTAGAGTTGAGTCAGGTCCGATTCATCGGGGATGAATCGGTGGTGTGTAAACATGTCCTACTGTTGAGAGCTAAGTGTGTGAACACGATTTGGTAAAGGTAGCGGTGAGAGGCCATGTAGGAGTACATGGTGGGTTGTCTCATTGAAACCGTCCTCAGGAACTGAGTTCTGTGTTTGTGATCCATGAAACAGCTACTACCACACGTTGGGCCCTGAAATATGACCCCGCTCGACTTACTGACCCCTCTCGTCCTCTGTCCAGGAGTTGCAATTAGTTTCTGGTGTTTATAGGATATGTGTTGGCGGCCGTGCATAGCGCTGACCCTAGGGGTGGGCTATGATGCGGTAGATACACTGTGGCACGGTGTACCGGGCGCCCGTTTGGTGTCTCGGGAACCCTGCACACATCGTTTGGGGCTGTGAGCGAAACTCCGGCCGGATCTCCTCGCGGATGGAACCCGAATAGGCGATAAACCTGGACTAGAGACTTGTGTGGTTAGTCAGGTCGTGGTCTACACCCATGTCGGCTTTCGCTTGAAGTCTGCCGAGCACATGTCGTGTGCAGACGCTAAGTGGTGGAAACATGTGTGACGAAGTACACCCCTGCAGGGTTATAAATGATCTATTCGAATAGCCGTGTCCACGGTAAAGGACTTCTGGGTTGCCTATAACAGTTCATAGACAAGTGAAAGTGGATACTCTAAAACTCGCAAGATAAGTGTGAGTGCTATGGATGGCCTTCTCGTAGGGAGACGAGAGCGGATCCATAGTGGTGTATTGATTGGTGAATATGTGGACTCGTGTGCGCCACCTCAAAAGAGTTGCTTGCAATCGTAGTTCAGGTTAGCCACTGAGTCAAAGCTGGCTTGCTGCAGTTAAACTCCACCACCCCCTTGTTGGTACCGATGCTTATGTAGTTTAGTTCTGATGTAAGTCTTGCTGAGTACCTTTGTACTCACGTTTGCTTAATTTATGTTTTGCAGAGAGACTTCAGTCTCGCTAGTAGTTCCGCGTGGACTTCGACATTTAGCTTGATACCTCAGCTACGATCTTGTGCCCTCGACAGGATTTGGTAGATAGTCAGGCTTCCTAGCCTTTTTCATTTATAGATGTCTGTACTCAGACATGTTAAGCTGCCGCATGTGTTTGATTTGTATGCTATGATTGTTGGGGTCATGAGACCCATGCTTGTAATATCTGGCTCTTCGGAGCCTAATGAATTAATACTTGAGTTGTAGGGTTATGCTGTGATGCCATGTTGTATTCACACATATGGAGCATATTGTGTGTATGATTGAAATGCTTGGTATGTGTGGGATCCGACTATCTAGTTGTTTATCCTTGGCAGCCTATCATATGGGGAAATGTAGTCTAGTGCTTCTGAGCGATAGTAGTCCGCTACAGCCCGGATCACCGGAGTCCTGCTAGCCCAGCACTACTGTTCAGAACACTTGACTGGCCGGCATGTGATTCACTTCGTTCCTATGTCTGTCCCTTCGGGGAAATGTCACGCGGTGACATCCGGAGTCCTGTTAGCCCAGTGCTACAGCCCGGATTCACACGCTGTTGACCGACATGCTCGAGGTTGATTCATGTATGCCTGTCCCCATGGGTTAGTGCCGCTTTGGGTTCACGACTAGCCATGTCGGCCCGGGTTCTTTGTCATATGGATGCTAGCGACACTATCATATACGTGAGCCAAAAGGCGCAAACGGTCCCGGGCCAGGTAAGGTGGCACCCGTGGAAATACCGTGCGTGAGGCCACAAAGTGATATGATGTGTTACATGCTAGATCGGTGTGACCTAGGATCGGGGTCCCGACACTTCGCGCGTCCAGACGCAGCTCGTAGCACCATTCCGGCGAGTCGCCGCCGCGCTATTGGTCGCCGCCGGCCAGAACTCCGGCGGGCTGACGTGGCATCGTAGTTAGGCACTAACTACCCCCCCTAGAGACACTAACAGTGGGCCCCAGAGCCACTAATTTAAATCAGATTAGGAATAACTCCTCTGTTAACTAACCAGTCACTGACGTGTGGCCCCACACGTCAGGTTTGACTCGGACAACTCCGTTGACCGCTGTCGTCATGCTGACGCAATATCTCATTTTCTGGAATTATAATAAATCAGGAAATTCCAGAATATATTCAAAACTTCAAAAATTCATAGAAATTCAACCGTAACTCAGATTGAAATAATTTATATATGAAAAATTATCAGAAAAATTCAATCTATCCATCTGTACCATTTTCATGCATGACAAACCAACCTATACATGCTGTATATGTGAAAACACACTTATGGCATATATAAAGAGCTTATTTGGAGATGCATTTGAATCTTTGGTTCAAATGGACTTCATGAAGTTGAATACTAGTTGCATTAGCTCAAACAACATCACATCTTCATGCCATGTTCATGCATCATAATGTTGCATATGCTTGTGTTTGATTGCCGACACCGTTCCTTCTCGATAGGTCCTGCTCCGGAGACCGTTCCAGAGTACCTGTCTGAGGAGCAGTGCCTTCCTTGTTGTTCTACCAGGCAAGCAACCCCCCCTTGTTCATTCCGATACAACCCACTCTCTCGCTCCTGCTCTCTTTTATTGCATTAGGACAACCACGATTCAACTGCTACTTTATGCTGCGGTAGTTGAACCCATTCCTCTGCATGACCTGTCATTGCCACAGTAAATAGTTGAAACCCACTAGCATGTGTAGGGGTTGATTGAGCCATGCTGTGTTCTTACCATGCCATGCCTGCTATTGCTTAGAGTTGTGTCAGGTTTGATTCATCGGGAATGAATTGGAGTGTTATGATATGTTCTGGTGATGAGAGTTAAACGTGTGAACATGATTTGGTAAAGGTAGCGGCGAGAGGCCATGTAGGAGTACATGGTGGGTTGTCTCATTGGGACCGTCCTTAAGAACTGAGTTCTGTGTAAGTTGTCCAATGACTAGCTACTACCACACATTGGGCTCCGGGCGCTCCAAGCTCTCTCGACTTATTAACCGCCTTGAGCTCTGTCCAGGAGTTGCAAATAGTTTCTGGTGTTTGTAGGTAGTGCTATTTTTCTACCGAGTGGCACCCGGCAGGGTGGACTTGGGACAGACTAGGCACACGTGGCCCGGTGTACCGAGTGGCACCCGGATGGTGGGCTCGGGAACCCTGTACACATCGTTTGGGGCCGTGAGCGAAACCTCGGCCGGATCTCCTTGCGGATGGAACCCGAATAGGCGATAAACCTGGACTAGAGTCTTGCGTGGTTAGTCAGGTCGTGGCCGACACCCTCGCCAGGCTTCCGCTTGAAGGTTGCCGAGATACATGACGTGTACATGGTGGTAAGTGGCGAGAGCGTGTGTGATGAAGTACACCCCTGCAGGGTTATCATGATCTATTCGAATAGCCGTGTCCTCGGTTATGGACTTCTTGGATGCTTACGTGGTACATAGACAACTTAAAGTGGATACTCTAAAATGCTCAAGACAAGTGTGAGTGCTATGGATGGCCTCCTCGTAGGGAGACGAGGATGAATCCTTAGTGGTGTATTGATGTGGTGATTAGTGGACTCGTGTGCGCTGCCTCATCTCAAAGAAGTTTCTCGTTGTCGTAGAACAGGATAGCCACTGAGTCAAAGCTGGCTTGCTGCAACTAAACCCCACATTACCTTCTTGATACTAATGCATATATGATAGGATCTGATGTAAGTCTTGCTGAGTACCTTTGTACTCACGTTTGCTTTATTTATGTTTTGCAGATGAGATATCTGTCTTACTAGTAGTTCCGTTTGGACTTCGACGAGTAGCTTGTTACCTCATCTACGATCTTGTACCCTTGGGAGGGTCTTGTAGATAGTCAGGCTTTCCAGCTCTTTTCTTTTGTAGTTGTCTGTACTCAGACATGTAATGCTTCCGTTGCTTGTATGCTCTGAATGATGGGTCATGTGACCCCTGCTTGTATTTATGCTATGTGGCTCTTCTGAGCCTTTATCTATATGAGTTTGCGTTATGTTGTGATGCCATGTTGTACAGCACATACTTGCATGTTATGCGTACGTGTAGCGTGTATTGCTATGTGTGGGATCCGACAATCTGGTTGTTTATCCTTGGCAGCCTATCATATGGGGAAATGTAGTCTAGTGTCTTCTGAGCGATAGTAGTCCGCTACAGCCCGGTCCACCGGAGCCCTGCTAGCCCAGCACTACTGCTCGGAACACCTGACTGGCCGGCATGTGTTTCACTTCGTTCCTGTGTCTGTCCCTTCGGGGAAATGTCACGCGGTGACGACCGGAGTCCTGCCTAGCCTGCTACAGCCCGGGTTATCGGAGTCCTATTAGCCTAGTGCTACAGCCCGGATTCACACGCTGTTGACCGACATGCTCGAGGTTGATTCATGTATGCCTGTCCCCATGGGTTAGTGCCGCTTTGGGTTCACGACTTGCCATGTTGGCCCGGGTTCTTTGTCATATGGATGCTAGCGACACTATCATATACGTGAGCCAAAAGGCGCAAACGGTCCCGGGCCAGGTAAGGTGGCACCCGTGGGAATACCGTGCGTGAGGCCACAAAGTGATATGATGTGTTACATGCTAGATCGGTGTGACCTAGGATCGGGGTCCCGACAGCCTTTGTATCAGAGCCTGACTGCCTGTAGGATTTCCAAGCCAACCTGGTCGAAGTTGTGTCTAGAAATGCTTTAGTTATGTAAGGGAATTGATTGTGGAAGGGAACGTAAGGCTCTTTTTACTCCTTATACCTCATGCCTTCTGATCTGAGTCATCCTATCTTTCCTACGGGGTTAAGGAACTAGGTTTCCTCTTCTGTCTATCAGGATCACGTGTTACTACTCCGTAGTCTCTTAGGATTGGTTGATCAGAGTCATATCCCAGTTTGAGTACCTCTGGTGTAGCCTGTTTAGTAATATCTCAGAACCTTGAGTAATGATGTTGAGCATGGTGCTACCCCATCTTTTGCAGAATGTCTCATTTTGAGCAGTTTGCTGCCGTTATGCTGCCGAATTTGTCCTAGGAGTCAAGAGATAGTATTTTTTTTCTCGTACTATAATCTACATCTTTATGATGATGCTGAATCCATCCTTGTTTCCTTGGTTGGCTCTTCAGGATGTTGCCGGTTAACCGAAGTTCTGTTGCTCATATCCGGAACCACGGAGATGGCAGGGATGAGGATCCTCCTGACCAGTCTTCATTGGCAGAGTTCATGTTAGAAATGGAGAAGAACAAGCGAGAGTCAAACCACTTGCTAGCATGTATTGAGGAGAACACCTCCCGCCAGCACAAAGAGTTTGTGTCCATCCATGACTTCATTGGTCTGAAACCACCCACCTTCCATCATTCCATTGAGCCACTCGATGTAGATGACTAGCTCCGTAGTATTACACACAAGATGCGTTCTGCGAACATAGCTGAAAGTGACAGGGTCACCTATGCTACTTATCACCTGGAAGGTCCTGCCAGTATTTGGTGGCAGAACTACGAGGCTATGCTTCCAACTGGCCAGATAATCACCTGGAGAGATTTCACCGAGGCTTTCCGTGAGCATCACATTCCTCAGGCTCTCGTTGATTGCAAGAGAGAAGAGTTTTGTAGTTTCACCCAGAGTAAGATGGCTGTAGATGCTTACAGTAGAGAATTTGAGAACCTTGCCCCCCATGCTACAGAAGAAGTGTCCACAGACGCCAAGAAGCAGGCTAGGTTCCAGAAGGGTCTCAACCCCAAGTTGCGTCGTGATCTCCACCTGCACCATTGCAATACATTCCAGGCTCTTGTGAACAAGGCCATTAATGCGGAGACAGCTCAACTCACTTACGAGGAGTCTCGTAAGCACACCCGTGATTTGGTTTCTTCCTCCGGCTCTACCTTGAAGAAGCGCCGGTTTTGGGTTCCAAACTCCGCTCTTCCACCTGGTTACTCACCGAGGCCCTATTATGTGGCACCTCACCCAGTCCAGTTACATGCTCCACCCAGGCCTATTGGTAGACCGCTTGTCAAGGCGGGCCCACGTCCTACTTCAGGGACTTGCTTCACATGCGGAGAGCCAGGACACTATGCACGTGACTGCTCTCAAACCAACTATGCCCCACCCCAGCTTGAGAAGTCTCTTGGCCGTGATAAGCCATCACGCAAGATGAGTAGAGTCAAGTCAGCTCCCCCTGAACGTGGATGTGTGCATCACGTCTCAGCTAAAGACACTCGTGATGATCCGGATGTCGTTCTTGGTACCCTCCTTGTCAATTGCCATCCAGCTTCGGTTTTGTTCGATACCGGAGCATCTCACTCCTTCATTTCTGAAGGCTATGCTCGTTTGCACGACATGTCATTTTGTGATATGCCAACTCCACTTGAAATCCAAACTCCAGGGTCTAGATGGCAAACTACCCGAATAAGCCATGGTAATGAAATCCTTGTTGACAGACTTGTATTCCTTGCATCACTTATAGCCCTCAAGTCTACAGATATTAACATCATCTTGGGTATGGACTGGATGAAAGCTCATCATGCCAAGATTGATTGTTACACAAGGTCTGTTCAGCTTACACACCCATCTGGCAAGATAGTCACCGTCTCCACTAGAGTTGCAAAGCGTCAACTCTATTCTCTTAATGCCAACCCTCTTCCAGACCTTGAAGATATCCCGGTAGTCCGTGACTTTCCGGATGTCTTTCCAGAGGAACTGCCAGGTATTCCACCTGACAGAGATGTAGAATTTGTCATAGATCTTATCCCAGGAACCGCTCCAATCTCTAGGAGACCTTACAAGATGGCACCCTTAGAACTAGCTGAGCTTAAGAAACAACTCGATGAATCCTTGCAAAAGGGTTTCATCTGTCCCAGTTCTTCTCCCTGGGCTTGCCCCGTTCTCTTCGTCAAGAAGAAGGATGGTACGGACCGGATGGTTGTAGATTATCGTCCCGTTAATTTGGTCACGATAAAGAACAAGTATCCGCTCCCCAGGATCAACGACTTGTATGATCAGCTCGCTGGATCCTCAGTCTTTTCCAAGATGGATTTGAGGTTAGGCTACCACCAAATCAAGATCAGAAATGGGGACATTCCTAAGACGGCTTTTGTCACTCGTTATGGTCAGTACGAGTACACCGTCATGTCCTTTGGTCTAACCAACGCTCCAGCTACTTTCTCTCGCTTGATGAACTCGATCTTCATGGAGTACCTAGACAAGTTTGTCATGGTTTACCTCGATGATATCCTTATTTACTCGAAGAACGAGGAAGAGCATGCCGAACATCTTAAACTTGTGCTAGAAAAACTCAGAGCACACCGCCTTTACGCCAAGTTCTCCAAGTGCGAGTTTTGGTTACCAGAAGTGACCTATCTCGGCCACGTAATCTCTGGTAAGGGCATTGCTGTCAATCCCGAAAGAGTTTAGGCCGTTCTTGATTGGACTCCGCCTGAAACAGTTAAGCAAGTTAGGAGTTTCCTTGGTCTAGCCAGTTATTGTCGCCGCTTCGTTGAGAACTTCTCCAAAGTGGCCAAACCTCTCACGGAACTTCTCAAGAAAGATAAAAAGTTTGAGTGGTCCCCACAGTGTGAACACAGTTTTCAGGAACTGAAAAGACGTCTTACTTCTGCTCCCATACTTGTGCCACCGGACTTCACTAAAGACTTTGTTATCTACTGCGACGCCTCACGACAGGGACTAGGTTGCATTCTTATGCAAGATCGCCATGTGATTGCCTATGCATCTCGACAGTTGCATCCACATGAGGAGAATTATCCTACCCATGATCTAGAGCTTGCAGCCGTAGTGTATGCACTTAAGACCTGGCGACATTACCTTCTTGGTAAACGTTGCGAGATTTACACCGATCACCAGAGTCTCAAGTATATCTTCACCCAACCAGATTTGAACCTTAGGCAAAGACGTTGGTTGGAGTTGATCTCAGATTACGACTTAGGGATTACCTACACCCCAGGCAAGGGGAATGTCATGGCTGATGCGCTAAGTCGTAAGTCCTATTGCAACAATCTCATGTTGCAGCAGGGCCAACCACTTCTCCATGAGGAATTATGTAAGCTTAACCTTCACATTGCTCCTCACAGATTCCTTTCTACCTTGGTGGCGAAACCTACTCTTGTGGATCAGATTATCTCTGCTCAGAAGCAGGATACGGGAATTTCCCGGATCAAGAGAAACATTAACAAGGGAGTTGGTGGTAGTTTTTCTATAGATGGTCGCGGTGTTGTTTTCTTTGAGAGTCGCTTGGTGGTTCCCAAGAATCAACATCTTCGACAATTAATCCTTAAGGAGGCGCATGAATCTCCTCTCACGATTCATCCCGGTAGTACTAAGATGTATCAGGACCTACGCCAGAGGTTTTGGTGGACTAGGATGAAGAGAGAAATTGCTCAGTTTATTGCTAACTGTGACGTTTGTCGTCGCGTTAAGGCAGAGCATCAAAGACCTGCTGGCACTCTTCAGCCTTTAGCTATTCCTGAATGGAAATGGGATAAAGTTGGTATGGACTTCATCACCGGCTTTCCCAGGACCAAGAAAGGGAATAACGCTATCTTCGTAGTCATTGATCGTCTTTCCAAAGTGGCTCACTTCCTACCTGTTCGAGAGAGTATCACTGCTAGTCAGCTCGCTGACTTATATATTTCTCGAATAGTGTCACTTCATGGTGTTCCACTAGAGATCAATTCAGACCGTGGTAGTCTTTTCACTTCTCATTTCTGGGAGAGTTTCCAAACTGCCATGGGCACCCATCTCTCTTTCAGTACCGCTTTCCACCCTCAATCAAGTGGTCAGGTGGAAAGGGTCAACCAGATTCTTGAAGACATGCTTAGCGAGCTTGTGTTATCTCATTCGGTATGGATTGGGAGAAGTGTCTTCCTTTTGCCGAGTTTGCTTATAACAATAGCTATCAATCCAGCCTCAAGAAAGCTCCTTTTGAGGTTCTGTATGGGCGAAGATGTCGAACACCTTTGAACTGGTCAGAAACCGGTGAACGGCAATTCTTTGGACCGGATATGATCCAGGAGGCAGAAGAGCAAGTTCGCATCATTCGTGAGAATTTGAAAACAGCCCAATCTCGTCAAAAGAGCCAGTATGACCGTAGTTATAAGGAAGTGGCTTATGAAGTTGGCGATAAGGCTTATCTTCGGGTTACTCCTCTAAAGGGTACCCATCGATTCGGTATCAAGGGCAAGTTGGCTCCTCGTTACATTGGTCCCTTTCTCATTCTCGCTAAACGAGGAGAGGTTGCCTACCAGTTGGAACTACCACCACATCTTTCTTGAGTTCATGATGTCTTCCACGTCTCTCAACTCAGGCGTTGCTTCTCGGATCCCATCCGCGAAGTGGACCACGAAACGCTTGATCTCCAAGATAACCTCACCTATCGAGAGTACCCTGTATGCATCCTTGATCAAGCAGAGCGTGTCACCCGACGTCATAACATCAAGTTCCTCAAGGTTCAGTGGTCTCATCATTCTGAGAGAGAAGCCACTTGGGAGCGTGAAGATCGTCTTCGACTCGAGTACCCCGCTTTCTTCCCGCCGACTCCTGAATCTCGGGACGAGATTTCTTCGAGTGGGGGAGAGTTGTCACATCCCTAGTTCTGGTATGACCTAGGCTAGCCCTTCATGCTTGCATCATGTTTAAACTCCATTTAAATTTGAAATGGGGATTTGTGGACCCTCAGAAATCATTTTTGAAAATGACCTAGATAAAAAGTGCTCCAAAAGGGCCCAAGAAAATGTTCATGTCTCTCTCTGAAAATATTGGTGAGAGGTAAAATTCAAACCAATATTTTTAGGAGCTCATAAATATATATTTTGGCCATTTGGAATTAATGCATAATTAATTGTATTGGATTTATATTTGTTATATATTCAAATATACTCCAATAATTCTGATTTTTAATGTGGGGCTTTGGAATAAGCCAATTAGTTCCTACAATAATTTTCAGAAGCATATAAAATGGTTTAGTATTTTATCTAAATCAAAACAAATGTCAGAAAATTAGAAAAGAAAACAGAAACAGGAGAAAACCTACCTGGCGCTTACCTGCCTGGCAGCCCAGCTGGCGGCCCAGCTCCTGTGCCGGCCCAGCACCGCTGGCCGACGCCAGTCGTCGCCCACCTCCTGCCAGGAGGACGATGCGCGTGTGCCCGGTGAGCGCGAGCACGTGCCGGCCACCTCCTGCTTCCCGCTCGCTGCTGGAGGCCCTCGACGTCGCCACGCAGCCTCCCCGACCCCTCTCACTCTCCCCCATGCTCCTCCTCTCCTCTGTCACCCTCTCTCGCCCTTCCCCGCGAACGCTCGAGCGCTACCGTCACCGCCGCACGCCGTAGCCGTAGCCACCGTGCTCCTCTTGCCCCTCTGCCCTGTCCAACGGGTCTTCCTCGACGCTGTGAAGCACCAAGACGAAGCACGCGCCCACGGGACGCCTGAAATGACGCCATCGTCTTCGTCTTCCTCATCGGCCACCGTGGATTTCCACCGTTGATTTGCCGCCGTCCAAGCTTCCCCGGCAACCGCTGTGAGGCCACGATCCTTTTCCCCGCTAAACCGTGCTCGATCCCCTCCTCTAGCCACCTAGCCACCGGAGCCGAGAGCTCCGTGCCGCCGGCCATGGCGCCGCCGTGGCCAGAGGCCGAGCCAGCCGCTCCCGCGCGCGTCATCGTGTTCTTGGTGACGCCAGGAGGCCGTGGAGGCCCTCCGCAGCCTCTGCCGTGCCCTGCAGCCACTTTCCGCTCGAAGCCGTGCCCCGGCCGCCGCCCCGAGCCCTGCTCCGGCGAGCTCCGGCACCCCCGCAGCCTCCCACCAGCTCCCCTGGATGCGGACAACGACGGGCTACGCCCCGGTAGTCTTCGCGCGTCCAGACGCAGCTCGTAGCAACATTCCGGCGAGTCGCCGCCGTGCTATTGGTCGCCGCCGGCCAGAACTCCGGCGGGCTGACGTGGCATCGTAGTTAGGCACTAACTACCCCCCCTAGAGACACTGACAGTGGGCCCCAGAGCCACTATTTTAAATCAGATTAGGAATAACTCCTCTGTTAACTAACCAGTCACTGACGTGTGGCCCCACACGTCAGGTTTGACTCGGACAACTCCGTTGACCGCTGACGCAACGCTGACGTCATGCTCACGCAATATCTCATTTTCTGGAATTATAATAAATCAGGAAATTCCAGAATATATTCAAAACTTCAAAAATTCATAGAAATTCAACCGTAACTCAGATTGAAATAATTTATATATGAAAAATTATCAGAAAAATTCAATCTATCCATCTGTACCATTTTCATGCATGACAAACCAACCTATACATGCTGTATATGTGAAAACACACTTATGGCATATATAAAGAGCTTATTTGGAGATGCATTTGAATCTTTGGTTCAAATGGACTTCATGCAGTTGAATACTAGTTGCATTAGCTCAAACAACATCACATCTTCATGCCATGTTCATGCATCATAATGTTGCATATGCTTGTGTTTGATTGCCGACACCGTTCCTTCTCGATAGGTCCTGCTCCGAAGACCGTTCCAGAGTACCTGTCTGAGGAGCAGTGCCTTCCTTGTTGTTCTACCAGGCAAGCAACCCCCCCCCCCTTGTTCATTCCGATACAACCCACTCTCTCGCTCCTGCTCTCTTTTATTGCATTAGGACAACCACGATTCAACTGCTACTTTATGCTGCGGTAGTTGAACCCATTCCTCTGCATGACCTGTCATTGCCACAGTAAATAGTTGAAACCCACTAGCATGTGTAGGGGTTGATTGAGCCATGCTGTGTTCTTACCATGCCATGCCTGCTATTGCTTAGAGTTGTGTCAGGTCTGATTCATCGGGAATGAATTGGAGTGTTATGATATGTTCTGGTGCTGAGAGTTAAACGTGTGAACATGATTTGGTAAAGGTAGCGGTGAGAGGCCATGTAGGAGTACATGGTGGGTTGTCTCATTGGGACCGTCCTTAAGAACTAAGTTCTGTGTAAGTTGTCCAATGACTAGCTACTACCACACATTGGGCTCCGGGCGCTCCAAGCTCTCTTGACTTATTAACCGCCTTGAGCTCTGTCCAGGAGTTGCAAATAGTTTCTGGTGTTTGTAGGTAGTGCTATTTTTCTACCGAGTGGCACCCGGCAGGGTGGACTTGGGACAGACTAGGCACAGGTGGCCCGGTGTACCGAGTGGCACCCGGATGGTGGGCTCGGGAACCCTGTACACATCGTTTGGGGCCGTGAGCGAAACCTCGGCCGGATCTCCTTGCGGATGGAACCCGAATAGGCGATAAACCTGGACTAGAGTCTTGCGTGGTTAGTCAGGTCGTGGCCAACACCCTCGCCAGGCTTCCGCTTGAAGGTTGCCGAGATACATGACGTGTACATGGCGGTAAGTGGCGAGAGCGTGTGTGATGAAGTACACCCCTGCAGGGTTATCATGATCTATTCGAATAGCCGTGTCCTCGGTTATGGACTTCTTGGATGCTTACGTGGTACATAGACAACTTAAAGTGGATACTCTAAAATGCTCAAGACAAGTGTGAGTGCTATGGATGGCCTCCTCGTAGGGAGACAAGGATGAATCCTTAGTGGTGTATTGATGTGGTGATTAGTGGACTCGTGTGCGCTGCCTCATCTCAAAGAAGTTTCTCGTTGTCGTAGAACAGGATAGCCACTGAGTCAAAGCTGGCTTGCTGCAACTAAACCCCACATTACCTTCTTGATACTAATGCATATATGATAAGATCTGATGTAAGTCTTGCTGAGTACCTTTGTACTCACGTTTGCTTTATTTATGTTTTGCATATGAGACATCTGTCTTACTAGTAGTTCCGTTTGGACTTCGACGAGTAGCTTGTTACCTCAGCTACGATCTTGTACCCTTGGGAGGGTCTTGTAGATAGTCAGGCTTTCCAGCTCTTTTCTTTTGTAGTTGTCTGTACTCAGACATGTAATGCTTCCGTTGCTTGTATGCTCTGAATGATGGGTCATGTGACCCCTGCTTGTATTTATGCTATGTGGCTCTTCTGAGCCTTTATCTATATGAGTTTGCGTTATGTTGTGATGCCATGTTGTACAGCACATACTTGCATGTTATGCGTACGTGTAGCGTGTATTGCTATGTGTGGGATCCGACAATCTGGTTGTTTATCCTTGGTAGCCTATCATATGGGGAAATGTAGTCTAGTGTCTTCTGAGCGATAGTAGTCCGCTACAGCCCGGTCCACCGAAGCCCTGCTAGCCCAGCACTACTGCTCGGAACACCTGACTGGCCGGCATGTGTTTCACTTCGTTCCTGTGTCTGTCCCTTCGGGGAAATGTCACGCGGTGACGACCGGAGTCCTGCCTAGCCTGCTACAGCCCGGGTTACCGGAGGCCTGTTAGCCTAGTGCTACAGCCCGGATTCACACGCTGTTGACCGACATGCTCGAGGTTGATTCATGTATGCCTGTCCCCATGGGTTAGTGCCGCTTTGGGTTCACGACTAGCCATGTCGGCCTGGGTTCTTTGTCATATGGATGCTAGCGACACTATCATATATGTGAGCCAAAAGGCGCAAACGGTCCCGGGCCAGGTAAGGTGGCACCCGTGGGAATACCGTGCGTGAGGCCACAAAGTGATATGATGTGTTACATGCTAGATCGGTGTGACCTAGGATCGGGGTCCCGACAACCGAGGGTGTTACAATCGTTCTGCTTTGATCGCAGCTATTTTTAATATACAATGCATAGCTTTTGTCTATTTTTGCATTATCTTTTTATAAATAAATGTTCCTTAACGGAATGTTGCACCCGTACAACTTGGTATGGCCAAAATACGCCAGGGGCTTTTAGCACCCCTCAATATGGTGTGAGAAGTCCGAACACTTTCACAAGTGCGGCACCCCGAACTTATAGCACTATATGCATCGGCTCTGAATCATGTCTTGGGTCAATAGTTGGGTTTGCCCGGCTCCTATGTTTTGGTGCCTTATGTTCCGCTATATCAGCTAAGGTAGCACTAGGAGAACCACTGCGATTGTGCCCCAGTTGAGCTGGGCCGAGCACCTCAGTGGAGAAAGCTAAAACTGACGGTCATGATGAAGCGAGAGTTGGTCGCTGTTCAAGAGGTTTTTTCGAGTCCCTAAAGACTTATGCCGCTTAGGGCGAGGAGTCGGCTCTGTCCGGCCAAGGCGTGGATAGCGCCCCGAACTCGGTCTTCCGAATACTAGGGGCTTCGCCGAAATTTAAAATTATAGAATTCTATGGCTAAGTGAGAGTGTTCACGCATTATAGTCCGATTGCCTCGTTCGTTGGGCTGAGCGCCTCCCTCGAAGGACCCAAATATGGGGAAAAGAGCGCCCAGGTTTATCCCCGAACACCCCATCACTAGCGGCAAGGGGGCAGAAGCCGACGACTCGCCATCTCTCAGTATTGATAAACAGCCGCACAGAAGGTAATATTTTAAATTCAAGCAGCATTGCTCAGTGCATATGAACAAGTTTTTAGCGCATAGGACAAACACGAGCGAGTTTGACTCAAAAATTGCATCCCTAGTACATTCATCCACCACAAGGCGGGCACCCTTCAGAACATCCTTATAGTAATTTTCGGTCTTGCGATGCTCTTTCCCCGCTGGTGGCCCGTCCTTCACAAGCTTCTCCGCATCCAGCCTGCCCAGTGCACCTTTGCACGGGCAAAGGCCCTACAGGCACCTTCAATACAGATGGAGCGCTTGATGACTTCGAGCCATGGACAGGCCTCCACCAGCTGCCGCACCAGCCCAAAATAGCTCCCAGGCAGAGCCTCTCCAGGCCACAGCCGAACTAGGAGGCCCTTCATGGCCTGTTCGGCCGCCTTGTGGAGCTCGACCAGTTGCTTCAGGTGGTCGCTCAGGGGCACGGGGTGTCCGGCCTCAGCATACTGAGACCAGAACACCTTCTCCGTCGAGCTGCCCTCCTCGGCTCGATAGAATGCGGCGGCATCGGATACACTCCGGGGAAGATCTGCAAATGCCCCTAGAGAGCTCCGGATTCGGGTAAGTATCAAGTAACTCACGTTTATGTGTTTACTTTGCACAAAGAATGCCTTACCCGCCGCTATCTTCTTCACCTCATCCAACTCCTGGAGGGTCTTCTGGGATTCGGCCTTGGCAGATTTGGCATTTTCAATAGCCACCACAAGCTCGAACGCTTGCGTCTTCGAGTCACGCTCCAAACTCTCATGTTTTTCCATGAGAGCCTCGAGCTCTTGCCGCACCTTGCCAACCTCGGCCTCATACTTCTCCCGCTCGGTGCGCTCCGAGGCCGAATTCTTCTCGGCCTCGTCCAACGCTTGCTTAAGGGTCGCCACCTCAGACGTGGCCCCAACAATAGCCACGATAATCCTGCATTTTTTGCAATTGCACCTTATATATATATATATATATTTAACAAGGTATTTCTTACCTTCATTGTCCTCGAGCTGCTTCTTGGCACGCTCGAGCTCTTGCTCGGACCTTTCGAGGTCCTGCTTTAGCGTGTCCACTTCCGCAGTCAGTGTGGCGGACGCAAGTAGGGTAGCCTGCACATGCATACTGACTCATTTTTGTTAGACTCCTACGAATTCTGTTTGATCCTCTATTCGGCTTTTCTTCCCGAACGCCAAACACAGCATCAGGGGCTACTGTCTATGCGGTACTATTATTTACACTTTCTTTACTTACCTCGAAGCCTGTCAAAAGGCTAGTACAAGCTTCAGTCAGTCTGTTTTTTGCGGACTGAACCTTCTGGACCACCGCACTCATAATAACGTGGTGCTCCTCGTCGATGGAGGCACCTTGGAGCGCCTCCAGCATATTGTCCGGCGCCTCCGGTTGGACGGAGGCCGCCGGCACGGTGGACTTGCTCCTCTTGGAAGGAGGTCTCCCGCCGGACTCCGGAACCTTTGAAGGTTCTGGGGCGGTATCCGGCCTAGAGCCGAACATGGAGCCCTAGGGGGTTTCATCCCCTTTACTCTTGGAGTTCGGGAGGTCGCCTTGTTGCGCCTCCGGGACCACCTCCTCCCTGCTTGGAACCTATTGGGACAACACCTCGGTGTCGTCCGTAGGGCGGGGAGAGGAAGCCGTCGGAAGCGAGTTCACATCCGACGAGTCCAGTGAGCCGCTCGATGACGCGTCGAGTCGGTCTTTGGGTGGGCTGTGTAAGCATATTCGACATAAGGGAAAGTTGTGCAATAAAAGAATACTATGAATTACTCCGGTATCCGGATACTTACGATTTTGTTAGGGGCTTAGCCCTGGGCTGACACGCATCTCCGCCGTCGTCAGCGTCGGCGGAGTAGTCCGGAGGAAGGGTTTTCCCCTTCTTGGACCCTCCGGCCTCCTCAGAGAGGGCGGCCTTCCTTTTCTTCTCTCCTCCCGCTGGAGGGGGGAGGTTTCTTCTTCTTCCTCCTCGTCTTCGCGAGAGGAAGGCTCTTTGGGACCGTTGGATGATGAATCCGACACCTCCTAGCGTCGGGCGCTCTTTCGAGTCCCCGTGGCCCTTTTCGTGGCCTTCTTCTCCGGCACCACATAGGGCACTGGAACCAGCAGCTTTGCCAAGTGAGCGTCCGCTGGGCCTTCGGGCAAGGGAGCCGGACAGTTGACCTGTCCGGACGTCAACTCCTAATCCTATCAAAGATAAGGGAGCTTAGATCCCGCATAAAGTCAAACTGTGAAAAACTGATACCCTATAAAAGGACAAAAATAGCTTACCCCATGAGCGTGACGCTGAGTACTGAATCCGCGATCCTCGGCAGCGGATGCAGGAGCCTCGGCGCCCTTGAAAAGCATCCTCGACGCATCTTCGTACATCGTGTCGAAGAGGCTGTTTAGAGTTCGATGTTGCGCCGGGTCGAACTCCCACAGGTTGAAGGCCCGTCGTTGACACGGGAGGATCAGGCGGATGAGCATAACCTGAACTATGTTGACAAGCTTGAGCTTCTTGTCCACCAGGGTTTGGATGCATGTTTGGAGTCCGGTCAGCTCTCCTTTTTTACCCCACGACAGGCCCGTCTCTTTCCAGGACGTGAGCCGCGTTGGGGGTCCGGACCGGAACTCGGGGGGTGCGACCCATTCGGCGTCGCGCGGCTCGGTGAATTAAAACCACCCCGATTGCCACCCCTTCAGGGTCTCCACAAAGGAGCCCTCGAGCCAGAGGAAGTGGGCCATCTTGCCCACCATGGCGCCTCCGCACTCCGCCTGGCTGCCGCGCACCACCTTCGGCTTGACGTTGAAATTCTTGAGCCATAGGCCGAAATGGGGGCGGATGCGGAGGAAGGCCTCACACACGACGATAAACGCCGAGATGTTGGGGAGTAGTAGAACATGAGCCCCTGGACAAATGGATGCAGAGGGAAGCCCAGTCCGTGGAGGAAATGGGGGAGGAATACCACCCTCTCATGGGGCCTGGGAGTGGGGATGAGCTGCCCCATTTCGGGAAGCCGATGCGCGATGTCGCTAGCCAGATATCCGTCCTTCCTCAGCTTTTTGATGTATCCCTCCGTGGCGGAGGAGACCATCCACTTGCCTCCCGCTCCGGACAGACTCGAGAAGGTTGAGGAGGTAGTGCGGACTTCGGCGCTGGAGCTCGAATGTGCAAGAATGGATAGGCGAAGGAGGAAGAAGGCGTAGGTGAGAAGGTGGATCCTTATCCCCTTATATGGGTGGACGCAACTACGTGTCCCCACCAGCCTGGTAAAACTCGCTTATCTCCAAGCGCCGTAATCAATGGCGCGGTTGGGTTACCCACGCCCGTATTGATGAGAATCCCGGAATGAGGGGACACGATCTCTGCTTTAACAAGACGTGCCAAGGAAACCGCCTCGCATAACGCGCTAAGATGGGACAGTAAAATGGTTCGAATAAAAGCTTGGCCGTGGTGTGATGTCACACTATAGAATACGTCGGTAGATTAGATTTGTGTAAATATTATTCTCTCTATGGCAATATGTGGAAACTTATTTTGCAGAGCCGGACACTATCTTTGTGTTCAAAATCTTCTATGAAGTACTTGGAGGAGGAACCCGCCATGCAATGCTGAAGACAATCTGCGCGCCGGACTCGTCGTCATTGAAGCCTGGTTCAGGGGCTACTGAGGGAGTCCTGGATTAGGGGGTATTCGGATAGCCGGACTATACCTTCAGCCGGACTCCTGGACTATGAAGATACAAGATTGAAGACTCCGTCCCGTGTCCGGAAGGGACTTTCCTTGGCGTGGAAGGCAAGCTTGGCGATACGGATATGCAGATCTCCTACCATTGTAACTGACTCTATGTAACCCTAACCCTCTCCGGTGTCTATATAAGCCGGAGGTTTTAGTCCGTAGGACAACATACACATCAACAATCATACCATAGGCTAGCTTCTAGGGTTTAGCCTCTCTGATCTTGTGGTAGATCTACTCTTGTACTACCCATATCATCAATATTAATCAAGAAGGACGTTGGGTTTTACCTCCATCGAGAGGGCCTGAACCTGGGTAAAACTTCATGTCCCTCGCCTCCTATTACCATCCAGCCTAGGCGCACAGTTCGGGACCCCCTACCCGAGATCCGCCGGTTTTGACACCGACAGTGAGCAAGCAAGTTGGATGCACACCCACTTAGTTTCTTTTGTTGAGCTTTCATACATTTATAGCTCTACTGCATCCGTTGCATGGCAATCCCTACTCCTTGCATTAACATCAATTGATGGGCATCTCCATAGCCCATTGATTAGCCTCGTTGATGTCAGACTTTCTCCTTTTTGTCTTCTCCACATAACCCCCATCATTATATTCTATTCCACCCATAGTGCTATATCCATGGGTCACGCTCATGTATTGCGTGAAAGTTTACGAGTTTGAAATTATTAAGGTATGAAACAACTGCTTGGCTTGTCATCGGGGTTGTGCATGATGAGAGCATTCTTGTGTGACGAAAATGGAGCATGACTAAACTATATGATTTTGTAGGGATGAACTTTCTTTGGCCATGTTACTTTGAGAAAACATAATTTCTTTGTTGGTTTGCTTGAAGTATTATTATTCTCTATCTCAATATGAACTTTTGTCTTGAATCTTTCTAATCTGAGTATTCATACCACAATTAAGAAGATTTGCATTGAAATTATGCCAAGTAGCACTCCGCATCAAAAATTCTGTTTTTATCATTTACCTACTCGAGGACGAGCAGGAATTAAGCTTGGGGATGCCTGATATGTCTCCAACGTATCTATAATTTTTTATTGCTCCATGCTATATTATCTACTGTTTTGGACTATATTGGGCTTTATTTTCCACTTTTATATTATTTTTGGGACTAACCTATTAACCGGAGGCCCAGCCCAGAATTGTTGTTTTTTGCCTATTTCAGTGTTTCGACGAAACAGAATATCAAATGGAGTCATAACGGAATGAAACCTTCGGGAATGTGATTTTCTCACCGAATATGACCCAGGAGACTTGGACCCTACGCCAAGGAAGCTTCGAGGTGGGCACGAGGTAGGGGCACGCCCTATACCCCCAGGCGCGCCCCCACCCTCGTGGGCCCACCGAAGCTCCACCGACGTACTACTTCCTCCTATATATACCTACGTACCCCCAAACAAACAGAGACGGAGCCAAAAACCTAATTTCACCACCGCAACTTTTTGTATCGACGAGATCCCATCTTCGGGCCTGTTCTGGAGAACCGCCGGAGAGGGTCGTCATCACGGAGGGCTTCTACATCATCATAGCCTCTCCGATGAAGTGTGAGTAGTTTACCTCAGACCTTCGGGTCCATAGGTAGTAGCTAAATGGCTTCTTCTCTCTTTTTGGATCTCAATACAAAGTTCTCCCCCTCTCTCGTGGAGATCTATTCGATGTAATCTTCTTCTTTTTGCGGTGTGTTTGTTGAGATCGATGAATTGTGGGTTTATGATCAAGTCTATCTATGAATAATATTTGAATCTTCTTTGAATTCTTTTATGTATGATTGGTTATCTTTGCAAGTCTCTTCGAATTATCAGTCTGGTTTGGCCTACTAGATTGGTTTTTCTAGCCATGGGAGAAGTGCTTAGCTTTGGGTTCGATCATGCGGTGTCCTTTCCCAGTGACAGAAGGGGCAGCAAGGCACGTATTGTATCGTTGCCATCGAGGATAACAAGATGGGGTTTATTTCATATTGTATGAATTTATCTCTCTACATCATGTCATCTTGCTTAAAGTGTTACTCTGTTTTTAACTTAATACTCTAGATGCATGCTGGATAGCGGTCGATGAGTGGAGTAATAGTAGTAGATGCAGAATCGTTTCGGTCTACTTGTCACGGACATGATGCCTATATAGATGATCATGCCTAGATATTCTCATAACTATGCTCGATTCTGTCAATTTCTCAACAGTAATTTGTTCACCCACCGTAGAATACTTATGCCCTTGAGAGAAGCCACTAGTGAAACCTATGGCCCCGGGGTCTATTCTCATCATATCAATCTCCATCACTTTAATCTTTCTTTGCTTTTTACTTTGCCTTTTACTTTTCACTTTGCATCTCTATACCAAAAATACCAAAAATACTATCTATCAGATCTCACTCTCGTAAGTGACCGTGAAGGGATTGACAACCCCTAATCGCGTAGGTTGCGAGTAGCTATCATTTTGTGCAGGTACAAGGGACTTGAGCGTGGCCTCCTACTGGATTGATACCTTGGTTCTCAAAAACTGAGGGAAATACTTATGCTACTCTGCTGCATCATCCTCTCCTCTTCGGGGAAAACCAACGCAAGCTCAAGAGGTAGCACCTTCCAATTATCTAGACCCATCAAAATGAATCATCCAATATGTCTTGTCTGGCTTTTCTTCAGGTATCTGCAACTCCGTCCAATCGTTAATGAAGTCCACCAGTGCTTGAGATTTAATGGCAGTACGTGGCACATACTTTAAACCATGAGACCCAAGTTCAATGGCCCACTTGGCGACTCGTCCTATGGCTTCTCTATTTTGAATAATATCTCCTAAAGGAGCAGAGCTAACCACGGTGATAGGATGACCCTGAAAGTAATGCTTAAGCTTCCGGCTCTCCATGAACACCCCATAAACAAGCTTCTGCCAATGTGGATATCTCTACTTGGACTCAATCAGCACCTCACTGACGTAATAAACCGGCCTTTGAACTGGATGTACCTTGCCGGCCTCCTTGCGCTCTACAACAATGGCCACACTAACACCACGTGTGTTAGCAGCCACATATAACAACAGGGGATCCTTCTCAACAGGAGCTGCAAGAACCGGCGCCTCGGCGAGCTATCTTTTCAGATCTTCAAAGACACAGTTAGCAGCATCACTCCAGACAAAATTATCCGTCTTCTTCATCATTTGATACAACAGCATAGCCTTCTCACCTAACCGGCTTATGAACCGGCTTAAAGCTGCGACACGACCCGCCAGCCGCTGAACGTCATTGATGCACACTGGCTTAGCCAAAGACGTAATTGCCTTAATTTTCTCTGGGTTAGCCTCAATGCCTCTGTTAGACACCAAAAAAACCAAAAGCTTGCCAGCTGGGACTCCAAAAACGCACTTGGTCGGGTTAAGCATCATCTTGTAGACCCGAAGGTTATCAAAGGTTTCCTTTAGATCATCTACCAGAGTTTCTTTCTCTCTGGATTTCACCATTATATCATCCACATAAGCATGAACGTTACGCCCAATCTGATTATGAAGACAGTTCTGCACACACCGCTAATAAGTCACCTGGGCACTCTTAAGCTTAAAAGGCATAGATACATAGCAGAAGGCTCCAAACGGGGTAATGAAGTCGTCTTCTCCTGGTCCTTAACTGCCATCTTGATCTAATGATAGCCAAAATAAGCGTCCAAAAAACTCAAACGCTCACAACCCGTCGTAGCATCAATGATTTGATCAATACGAGGGAGAGCAAAAGGATCATCCGGACAAGCCTTGTTTAAATCTGTGTAATCCACACACATACGCCAAGTGTCGTTCTTTTTTAGCACAAGCACCGGGTTAGCCAACCACTCTGGGTGAAAAACTTCAACAATAAACTCGGCCGCCAAGAGCCGGGCCACTTCTTCTCCAATAGCCTTGCACCATTCCTTGTTGAACCGCCGAAGAAACTGCCTGACCGGTTTAAACTTTGGATCAATATTGAGAGTGTGCTCAGCGAGTTCTCTTGGTACACCCGGCATGTCAGAAGGCTTCCATGCAAAGATGTCCCGGTTCTGATGGATGAACTCGATGAGCGCTCTTTCCTATTTGGGATCCAAGTTAGCACTGATAATGAATTATTTGGATGAGTCACCAGACACAAAATCAATCATCTTGGTATCGTCCGCTGACTTAAACTTCAGCGTCGGCTCATGCTGCATAGTTGGCTTCTTCAAAGATGTCATGTCTGCCGGGTCAACGTTGTCTTTATAGAACTTTAACTCCTCCGCCGCGCAAACAGATTCCGCGTAAGCAGCATCACCTTCCTCACACTCTAAGGCTATTGAAAGTGCGTTATATCGACTAGAGGGGGGGTGAATAGGCGATTTTTAAGAAAGTCTTCAAAACGTGGAAGTTATGAAGACAAACAGACTTGAAGCCTATCACTATGCAGCGGAAGATAGATTACACAACGCAAGCCATAGTCAAATATACAGTACAGTAAAAGCACAGAGACAAATAGCTTCGGTGTAATGAGGATCAGGTTGGAAGAACTTATGAAGATTAAGCAGGCATGCAATAGCTTCACAATGTGTACTGGTAAGTAAAGGGAGGTGAAGATGAAACCAGTGACATGTTGAAGACAATGATATGTTGGACCAGTTCCAGTTGCTGTGACAACTGTACGTCTGGTTGGAGCGGCTAGGTATTTAAACCAAAGGACACACAGTCCCGGACACCCAGTCCTGAACACGCAGCTCAGGACACCCAGTCCTCGCCGTTTTCTCCTTGAGCTAAGGTCACACAGACCCCGCCCAATCACTCTCGTAAGTCTTCAAGGTAGACTCCCAAACCTTCACAGACTTTGTTCACCGGCAATCCACAATTCCTCTTGGATGCTCAGAACGCGACGCCTAACCGTCTGGAGGATGCACAGTCCTCAAGTGTAATAAGTCTTCAGATCACTCAGACAAGAAGACTTAAGTGATGCCCAATTACTCTGGCTCTGGGTGGTTAGGGCTTTTCTCCTCACTAAGGATTTTCTCTCAAAGGCTTCGAGGTGGGTTGCTCTCAAACGACAAAAGCCGTGCACTGAAATCTGAGCAGCCAACCGTTTATGGTTGTGGGGGTGGGCTATTTATAGCCACTTGGCAACCCTGACCTGATTTGTCCGAAATGACCCTGGGTCACTAAGGAACTGACACGTGTACTAACGGTCGGATTTTGAACTCTCACGGCAACTTTACTTGGGCTGCAAGTAAAGCTGACTTGTCTGACTCTAAACAAGATTTTCTCTCATTGTCTTCACTCGAAGACATAGGATTTGAATTAGGCATCACTTCAGTCACCCTGACTGGATTTCTTGGACCCCACTTAACAGTACGGTGGTTCCTATGACACAACATGAATAAAGTAAAGCTACGAAGGATCTAAGTCTTCGAGTTCCAAAAGCTTCATGGGGAGTCTTCATATGTCATTGTCTTCGACACGATTGTCTTCATGAACCACCATTGTCTTCAATGTCTTCGTACATTTTTGGGGGTCATCTCTGGTAGCTAAACCGAATCAATGAGGGACTTCTACCTGTGTTATCCTGCAATTCTCACAAACACATTAGTCCCTCAACTAGGTTTGTCGTCAATACTCCAAAACCAACTAGGGGTGGCACTAGATGCACTTACAATCTCCCCCTTTTTGGTGATTGATGACAAACTAGTTGAAGTTTTCAACGGGGAATATAATTTGTGAAATTGTAAAGGAATTGTCTTCATAAGCAGCAAGGGCTCCCCCTGAAGATGTGCATGTTAAGTGATTTGCTTCTGGAATGCAAATGCACACAGCAGGTTGTATTTGTGGGAATCCGCTTCAACTTATGATGACAATTCATCATGCACGTAAAGATATATGAAGATAATGATATGCATAATGAAAAATGGACGTCTGCGAAATGATAAGAGTGCGGATATTATCGTCGTACATGCGGAATTTATCTTCGCAAGAACACAGTGGCAAACATAGTAGCAGACGACCATCAAGTTTAAGTGTTACAACTCAAAGAACCAAAAGTAGCAAAACGAGAGTTGTAAACACGAAGCAAAATGCAAAATAAAGCACCCGCCCATATTATTGACCCGCTTGAAGACTATAAACATCATATGCTTCTCCCCCTTTTGTCAGTGATGACCAAAAAGGTTTGAAGACATAGAGTTCTCTATGCGTTCCCGGGCGCAGCAGGGTCGGTGGAGACGTTTGGTGGTGCAGGCGAGCTTGGGGCAGTGACGACGCGCGGTGAAGACATTTGTGGTGATGTAGCGTCGTCTTCTTCTTCAATGATCTTGGCGGATATTGTGGTAGCAGAAGAAGAAAAATCCGAATCTTCAAGAGATGGTGTGCTTCGCATCACAGCTCTTCTGGGAGGTGTGGTATCAAACTTGAAATGCTCTTTGAAGCCATCCTCGTGAAGATCAGCTTCTGGGCACATCATGGTGAGGCCTTTCCAAGTGCGGCGACAGGTTTCGTGTGCGACGAATGCATTCTTGGTTGCTAGATTTCGGATGCGATTGACGTCTTTCATGATGCTTTTCATCTGCCGTTTGAGCCAGTCATGATGCCTATCTTGTTTTTGGTGGAGAGCCACAAGAAGTTCACGATCAGTGAGCGTACGGGCACGTTTCTTGGGTCTCTGTGCAGCTTCGCTGTCAGTGGCTTCAGTGGATGCAGGGGCACGTGTGGTGCCAGCCATTGGATAGACTCTGGAAATGGCTTCAACACCTTCAACATTTTGAGTGAAGCTCTGGTGTTCTGCATTCTGAAGACTTAGTGGCTGTTTGGCAGGCTCAGGATAAATGGCTTCAGCTGAGGTGTCCACATCTGGTAAGAAGATCCTGTGGTTGCGGGCTAAGGGCTGATAGGAGATTGCAGAGTGAAGCTTAATCAGCCTCATCACCCAGGGAGCATAGATCTTCAAGCCAAACAATTCTGTGGCTGACGCTGCAAGTTGACGGATGAAGAGATCCTGTGCGTTGAAGCATTTGCCATGCATAATACAGAAGATGAGAGTCTTCATGGCACCTTCAAGCTTGGCATACCGAGAGTGTCCCTTAATGGGCCAGAGAGTCCGCCTTATGATATGATATATGGTTCTGGGCAGGTACTCTAAGTCTTCAACGAAGAACTCAGTTGGATAAGGTGCATCATGTGCCAATGGCTTCATCATGGAGAGCATCTGACTCATATTTGGTTGTGGACGCTGAAATATGCTCTCAGTTGCTTCAGCATGGAGTTGGCATCCTTCTTCAAAGAATTCGCCAGGAGTGGGAAGGCCAGTAAGCTCAATGATGTCGAAAGCTTTGGCTTCATGATGGACATCTCCTATCATCCACTCCAGGACCCATGTCTTCGGATCTCGGTTGTAGCCTTTTATATGCAGAGTGGCATAGAATTGAAGCATAAGCTCTTCGTTCCAGTGCTCTTCGTCAGTGATGAACGGCAGTAGACCCACTTGCTTGAAGCAATCAATGGCTTCTTCCAAACCAGGCAGACCAGCAACAGCTTCAACCTCAAGGCGCTGGTGGGGAAAGATGCGGCCTTGGTTGTATAGAATGCATGAATAGTAGCTGCGTTGTTGATGGCTCCAGAACCTATCTGATGCAATCTGTGCCCTTGAATAAGGGTTCGCGGAGCTGTTGAAGAACGTGTTGTCTGCCCTGAAGCTGTTGATGTTGAAGGAACCAGGAGCTGATGCAGGACCTGGGAACCTTGGCAGTCGTGGAATTGGCTTCTGAACCTGAGGCCTGTGCGCAATGTGATAGTTGAATTGCGGGCCGGCAGCAGACTCTGGTGCAGAAGGTTCAGGGTCAGCAGTTTCAGTATGTTCTGAAGCTATTGTCGGAGAGGGCTCCACATTGTCTTCAGCATTGTGTGTGGCAGCCTCAATGTTTTCATCCTCAATACGTGCAGTGAGAGGAACAGACTCAGGCACGTTCTCTTGGAGAACGGCCTCTTGTTGGGGTGGTGGAGTTGGAGCTTGGGGTTCCTGTGGTGCTTTCTCATTGCCTTCGGCTGATGCAGCCGGAATGTCGTCAGCAGCTTGAGCCCTTGGTCCTCTGCGAAGCCTACGGAATGCAGGCGATGCTGGTGGAGTTGCAGTGGTCTGGGGCTCATCCTCTTCCTCCTGTGGGCGATCTGCCCACGATGCATCTTGTGTGATTGGCGTCAAGGGACGACCAATGCTGAGCAATTCACTTGATTCAAGCTAAGGAAGGACTGCATCATCTTGTACATTGTCTTCGAGACCAATGTCTTCAGCAGCGGTGGGGTCGGCTGCTGGAATGTCTTCATCATGCTGAGCCTCGGTGAGAGCAGGCTCATGGACGGTCAGCTGACGATCTTCATCAGGACGGCGAACGGAAAGGGGTTCAACTATCAAGGGCTCTGTGGGAGCAGCCCGAGACTTCTTGGACTTGCGCTTCTTGGTGGTGGGGTCTGAAGGAGAGGCTTCAGAGTGTTTCCTCTTCCTTGCTTTGGCTTCGGCTATCCTTGTCTTCTTAAGCTCTGAAGCGGGTGAGCGCTTTGGCTTCAAGCTAGGCTTGGCGGTGGGGAAGACAGTTGGAATAGCTTCTTGGCGTGGGGCCTCTTCTTCAGCCACGGTGGGCGTCTTCTTTTTCTTAGCGGCCATCCTGGGGTCGATGCCGGGACGCCCAAGTGCCTTTCGCTTCTCGGCCTCGTTGTAGGCCTGTACGCAGAGATCAGCCAAATGCTTCATGCGCTCGTGTGAACCCTGAGCCTCTGCATGTTTCTGCATGAAGTTTTCCTTCAGCTCATGCAGCATGACCTTGAAGTCTTTGATCTCTTGGACGGTGAGCGTGGCCATGTTCTGCTTAAACTGAGCCTTCTCAAAATCTATCTTTTGCTTCAGTTCCACGATGCGCTGGGCAATAGCGAGTTCTGAAGCGATAGCTCCTTGGAAGGCCACGCTGAGGCCAATGGGCAGCTGCAGATCATCAAAGCTGATGTTGGGCGTGTCAAACCACTCATCTATGAAGCTGTGGATGATTTTTGCATCGAACAGAGGCAGATTGTTGAAGATTTCAGCCTCCTCCTTGCTCTTGATGAGCTTCTCAAGAGCGTCATCACCAAGATCTTCGTCACTGGACAGATCAATGGCTTCGCAGCGAAGAACGGCAGCGACAGTTAGCTCTTTGCTGGTGTGTGGCTGTGGTTTCTTTGCTTCTTGAGGCTTGGAGACTCTTGATAAGCCTTTAGACTGCACACTGGCTTCAGGAGGTGCAGTGGCCAATGGCTTCGCTTTGGAGATCTTGGGGGAGGCGACTGGCTTGGAAGCTTTTGACTTTTTCTTCATCTGCTTTGGCTCTGGGGCAGCAGGAGCATCATCAGACTCAGTGTCTGCTGGAGGGTCGTTCACGGCAGTCCCTTGGACTATAATGTGAGTGATGAGGCCGTCGAGATTGGCGAATGGCCCGATGACATTGGGATTAGCGTCGCGTGTGCCATCTGCCCTTGGTCTGGAGGGACCAGGGTTGAAGTCCAATCCAAACTCCTTCTTGTTTTTCTTCGCGGAGTTCTGGGCAAATTGGAAGTTGCGCTTGAACAGAGTGTCATCGCGACACCAGAGAAGGGACGATGGATGTGCATCAGCTGGCTGTTGTCCCCTGACCATGCATGGAAAGAAACCTTGAGCAATGGCTTCGTCTCTGGTTCGGGGTACGAGATTCTTGTACAAGGCATCTCCCCATGGCCGCTTGATGGCGCACTTCTCTGCATATTCTTTGGTGACGAAGCGGTATAGGAACCACTGCTCTGCCCAGTACCTGCGAATCCATTGGATTCGTGTCTTGCGCTGAGCATAGGTTTCTTCAGGATCTGTTTGGTACGTTTCTGCCAAATCTGCAGGCAGATCCTTTGATGTGTCACCCCGTCTCTGCCTGCCTCCCTTCCTTGATGGTTTCTCGGATGCCATGACGCTTAACTTGGAAGGCTTCAAAAGTTTCAAAGGCTTCAAAGGCTTCCTTTTGCTTGACCAACAGGAACTTGCTTCGGGTGAATTGATGTGACGCTGTAGGAATTCTGCAAATGAATGCAGACTATGAGAACCAAAAGATTCTCCCACGGACATGTACCTGTGACAGCATTAAGGTGCGAGGGAAGGGGAAGAGGTCATATGCATTCTCAGAAGATTTTGAAGATAAATCAGTGTAGAAGACATTGACCTCATCATGCGAAGACATTCACTTTATAGAAAAGAAGTTGGTTCCAGATTTGTACGAACCCATAGATCAGTACAAGTGAGGAATCTAACTACTTCATGAAGAACAAGTGAATATGCTAGGCAAGTTATGAGATTCAGACAAGAGGAATGAAACTTGAAGGAATAGAAACCTCTTTTGGCAGAAAGTGATGGATCGATAGGATCAAAAGAGGCTGTAAAAAGCTTGTTATTTACCAGACTTGGAACTGCTAGACGAGAAGAGAGGTGAGGCCGAGCAGTTTGATCCTCCGTGCCCGAACTTGGCGACGGAAGATGCTTAGGACGACGGCGGAGAGACTGGTGGCCGCGGTCGGCGTGAGAACGGCGTCGGAGAGGTCGCAGTAGTGAAGCACTTCGTCGCCGGCGTCGTTGCGAGTTAGCGGTGGTGCTAGGGTTTGTGCGAGGGAGGAAGAAGAGATAATGACCGCAGTGAAACGAGTACTTATAGGGATATGGGCGGCACTGCGCTATTACTCAGGTGCCCCTGGCGATTCGCATCTGATCAGTACGTGGCCAGCATGTGGAATTGTGGGGGCAGTTTCACCCCACGCACGCCTGGTTTGTCGTGAGAGGTTCCTACTTCTCCGGAATTCTAGTTGAATGGATAGACATTAAAAGCCGTTTTAAAGTTTGTCTCTGTGTCTTCTTCTGACAAGGATGCAGTGAAGACATTCGATAGTTTCAATAGAGTGCATATGACTTGGAGAGATAGAGTTTGAGGTAGGAAGCATGGAGAGGTTAGGGTCCGATCACATTCACTTAGTTCAAAAGATTCAGCCAAGAAGACATAGCTATAAGTGAATGCTGTAGAGGACAAAACACCAGTGCATATATAATCAACATAGTGAAGATAATCATGAAGACATGTTGAGATTGAAGCCAAACCAAATGTGAAGACATAGCAAATGTAACGACATGAGTAAAACACTTCACGCAGAAAAATTTTGGTGGTGGCGCTACCCACCGTATAGGAAGTATTGAACCTAGACACGGCGCACAATTATCGTGGCGCTCCGAGGTCAAATTCCACGTTAATGTATTCACACTTAGAATGTATGTCTTCATTGATTGAAGATATACGTTACTTTGTGTGTTGCACATCTAAGTCATCATCATGCATAAGTGTTAGGATGTGTGCCTGATCACAGGACATTTTAGGATTCCAAGATATTTAGCTCACACCGTAACTTGCAAAATCTCTTCTCATCCAAGGGCTTGGTGAAGATATCTGCCAATTGCTCTTCAGTGTTGACGTGTATGATATCAATGTCTTCCTTTGTAACATGATCTCTGAGAAAATGATGACGAATTTCAATGTGCTTTGTCTTCGAGTGCTGAACTGGGTTGTTGGCGATCTTGATGGCGCTTTCGTTGTCGCAGTAAAGTGGCACTTGCTTCAGATGAATGCCGTAATCCTTGAGGGTTTGCTTCATCCATAGAAGCTGAGTGCAGCAGGATCCAGCAGCAATGTATTCAGATTCAGCAGTGGAGAGAGATACACAGTTCTGCTTTTTTGAAGACCAACAGACAAGAGATCGGCCTAGGAAATGACATGTGCCTGATGTGGATTTCCGATCAACCTTGTCACCAGCGTAATCAGCGTCCGAAAATCCAACCAGATCAAATTCTGAGCCCTTTGGATACCATAACCCTAGAGTTGGTGTGTGAGCCAAATATCGAAGAATTCGCTTCACTGCTAAGTGATGCGACTCCTTTGGTGCCGCTTGAAACCGAGCACACATGCAAACACTAAGCATAATATCTGGCCTAGATGCACATAAATAAAGCAGAGAACCAATCATGGAGTGGTATACCTTTTGATCGAACTCTTTACGATTGTCGTCAGGACCCAGATGATGTTTGGCTGGCATTGGTGTTGTGAAGCCTTTGCAATCTTGCATACCGAACTTCTTCAGGCAGTCTTTGAGATATTTCTCTTGAGATATGAAGATGCCATTGCGTTGTTGCCTTATCTGAAGACCGAGGAAGAATTTCAGCTCCCCCATCATAGACATCTGATATTGCTCTTGCATCATATATCCGAACTCCTCACTGTACTTTTGATTGGTGCAGCCGAAGATAATGTCGTCCACGTATATTTGGCACACAAACAGTTCACCATCATATGTCTTTGTGAAGAGAGTGGGATCCAGGGAACCAGGTATGAAGCCTTTGCTCTTCAGGAAGTATTTGAGTGTATCATACCAGGCCCGAGGGGCTTGTTTGAGGCCATATAGTGCCTTTTTGAGCTTGTACACCATGTCAGGATGTTTTGGATCTTCAAACCCAGGTGGTTGCGCAACATACACTTCCTCTTCAATTTTGCCATTGAGGAAGGCACTTTTTACATCCATTTGATACAGGATTATGTTGTGATGATTTGCATAGGCCAGCAGTATACGGATGGCTTCAAGTCTGGCCACAGGAGCAAATGTTTCGTCGAAGTCAATGCCTTCCACTTGAGTATATCCTTGAGCAACGAGACGAGCCTTGTTTCTGACGACTTGGCCATGCTCATCTTGCTTGTTGCGGTATATCCATTTGGTGCCTATTATGTTATGCTTCCGTGGATCAGGACGCTTAACTAACTCCCATACATTGTTCAGCTCAAATTGTTGAAGCTCTTCTTGCATAGCTTGAATCCATTCAGGTTCCATAAAGGCTTCATCAGTTTTCTTGGGTTCTGTGATTGAAACAAATGCGAAGTGTCCGCAAAAGTTTGCCAGTTGAGTTGCCTTTGAACGAGTCAGTGGACCAGGTGCATTGATGCTATCAATTATTCTGTCAATTTGCACTTCATTGGCAACACGAGGATGTAGGGGTCGAAGACTTTGCTCTTGCTGATCTACGTTGTCATGGGGAGGAATGTCTTCAGGCTGAGCATTGTCTTCATGTGGATCAGGTGCTGAGATGATAAGTTCTTCTTCAGGACGAGCTTCAGAGGGTACAATTTCTCCAGTTCCCATTAGCTTGATTGATTCACTGGCTGGAACTTCATCTAGTACATCTGGTAGTTGCTCTCTTTGTGACCCATTGGTCTCATCAAACCGCACATCCACTGTTTCAACCACTTTGTAGTGAAAGAGATTGAAGACTCTGTAGGAGTGCGAATCCTTTCCATATCCAAGCATGAAGCCCTCATGTGCTTTTGGAGCAAATTTTGCTGTGTGGTGAGGGTCCTTGATCCAGCATCTCGATCCAAATACTCTGAAGTAACTTACATTTGGCTTCTTGCCAGTCAGAAGTTCATAAGATGTCTTGTTCAGCAGCTTGTGAAGATACACACGGTTGATAGTATGGCATGCAGTGTCAATGGCTTCAGTCCAGAATTTTCTTGGTGTCTTGTACTCATCTAACATTGTTCTGGCCATCTCAATGAGTGTTCTGTTCTTGCGTTCGACGATGCCATTCTGTTGTGGCGTGTATGGAGCTGAGAATTCATGAGTGATGCCCAATGTATCAAGATATGTGTCAAGGCCGGTGTTCTTGAATTCTGTGCCATTGTCACTTCTGATGTGCTTTATCTTGGCGCCATAATTGTTCATTGCCCGATTTGCGAAGCGTCTGAAGACATCCTGCACTTCAGTCTTGTAAAGAATTATGTGCACCCAAGTATATCTAGAGTAATCATCAACAATGACGAAGCCATAGAGGCAAGCAGTAGTGGAGAAAGTTGAGTAGTGGGTAGGGCCGAAGAGATCCATGTGAAGCAGTTCGAAGGGTTGAGTAGTGGTCATGATTGTCTTCGAAGGATGTTTTGCCCTTGTCATCTTCCCAGCTTCACAGGCACCGCATAAGTGATCTTTCTTGAACTTGACGCCCTCGATGCCTATGACATGCTTCTTCTTAGCAAGGGTGTGGAGGTTCCTCATACCAGCATGCCCAAGTCTTCGATGCCAAAGCCAGCATTCTGAAGCCTTTGTGAGAAGACAAACTGCAAGCTGTGGTCCTGCTGAGAAATCTACCACGTATAAATCATCTTTTCGATACCCTTCAAACACTAGAGACTTGTCAGATTCCATTAGTACCAGACAGCGATATTTTCCAAAGATTACAATCATGTTTAAATCGCAAAGCATTGAGACAGACATTAAGTTGAAGCCAAGGGATTCAACAAACATGACTTTATCCATGTGTTGATCCCTTGAGATTGCAACTCTACCTAGACCCAGTACTTTACTTTTACCAGTGTCAGCGAATGTGATGTGGCTCTTGTCAGATGGACGTAAGGTTGAGTCCATAAAGAGACTTTTCTTGCCAGTCATGTGATTTGTACACCCGCTGTCAATAATCCATACTGAAGACTCCGAAGTTACTGGTGTCGTACCCTACAGTGCAGTTAGGGGGATAGGCTTCACCAAGAGTGTTGTGAAGCAAAAACATTTGACGAACCAGTGGATTATGAAAACTGAGATCCAGGTTAGGACAAGCAGGGAGAGTAGCATGCGATTCAGATATGAAATACATAGTGATGCCATTCGGGCATTTGATCAAGCGCCCCACGAGTTTTTTAAGGTCTCCAGCAATAGCATCAGAAGATTTTGGTTTTGAGCTGGAGACCTTTCCCTGCAAAAGAGAGTTAAGCTTTCTTAACCACCCACATCTTCAAGGGTGGCTTAGAAGCAATAAGTCTAAGTGCAGCATCTGAGAATTTTGGCTTTGGAGCCCTAGCAAACAGTCTAGCAGGTGGGCAATAATACTCATAAGAATAGGTAGAATAATTTTTGGTCATATGAGAATGACGGTTTGAAGAACCGCTCACATGAGCCTGAGCATGGTTTCCCTGCAAAGCATTTGTGTTAGTGCAACTCATATGAGCCCTCTGCCTGTATGAACCCTTTGGACCATATGAAGCCTTTGGTCTGATGTTTGTCTTCTTCATGTGAGGTGTCATGAGGACATTCACAGGAAGATTCTCAAGACACGTTTTTGGAACCCAGATCTTCTTCATAGGCGGTCCATTCCTGCAGTTAGTACCAATGTACCTGGCAAATACTTCACCATTCTGATTCCTAAACAGTTTATAGTTTGCATCAAAGGATTCATCAATGATAATTGGATTAGCACAAGTGAAGCCAGATAGATTGGATGGATCTAATGAGGATTCCTTTGCAGCAACCCATGTGGTTTTGGGGTACTGCTCAGGTTTCCAGTAAGAGCCATCTGCATTAATTTTCCTCACGAACCCAACACCCTCTTTGCTAGGGTTTCGGTTCAGAATCTGCTTCTTGAGGACATCACATAGTGTCTGATGTCCTTTGAGACTTTTGTACATTCCTGTTTCAAGCAATGTCTTCAACCTAGCATTTTCATCAGCAATAGCAGTGGTATCCTCAGCAGAGGGGTTAGTTACCACTTCAACAGTTGAAGATATTGCAACAGCAGTAGCAGTGGAACATTCAGCGACAGAAATAGCATTATCACGCTCAATGCATTTAAGGCATGGTGGTTCAAATCCTTCCTGAGCAGAACTGATCTGTTCGGCTCGAAGTGACTCGTTTTCCTTTTGAAGATCTTCATGATCCGCTCTCAACTTCTCAAGATCTTGCTTCTTCTGAAGATAATCATAGGAAAGCTTTTCATGAGTAGTTGAGAGAGTCTCAAGACGATCTTCGAGTTCCTGATACTTAACATGAAGATTTTTTATGTCTTCAATTAAGGATTCAGAACGAGTCATTTCAGCACCCAACAGATCATCGCTTCTGTCTAACAGTTTTTGAATATGTTCCATGGCCTTTTGTTGTTCAGTTGCAATTTTAGCAAGTGTTTTGTAACTGGGTTTTGAATCACAACCATAGTCTTCGTCACTAGATGTTTGATAGTGAGTGGTGCGTGTGTTTACCTTGGCACCACATGCCATGAAGCAGTAGGTGGGAGTAGAGTCGTCCTTGTCATTTGCATCGGTGATGGTGATAGAGTCATTGTCTTCAGTGTTGAAGATGGACTTGGCGACATAGGCTGTAGCCAAACTTGCAATGCCTGAATCAGACTCCTCCTCAGACTCCACCTCTGCCTCCTCAGAAGCGGACTCCTCCTCTGAATCCATTTCCTTGCCAACAAACGCACGAGCCTTGCCAGATGAACTCTTCTTGTGTGATGAAGACTTTGAGGAAGACTTGGACGAAGACTTTGAGTATTTCTTCGTCTTCTTATCGTCAGATTCATATTCCTTGCTCTTCTTCTTCTTTCTGTTCTCATTGTCCCACTGTGGGCATTCAGAGATGAAGTGTCCAGTTTTCTTGCATTTGTGACAAGTTTTCCTCTTGTAGTCATGCGCAGAAGCTTCATCATTCCTTGAGCTTGATCGTGAAGACTTTCTGAAGCCTTTCTTCTTGGTGAATTTCTGGAACTTCTTTACTAGCATTGCAAGTTCCCTTCCAATGTCTTCAGGATCATCAGAACTGCTGTCAGATTCCTCTTCAGATGATGACACGGCTTCTGCCTTCAAGGCACGAGTTCGCCCATAGTTTGGACCGTAGATATCTCTTTTCTCAGAAAGCTGAAACTCATGTGTGTTGAGCCTCTCAAGTATGTCAGACGGATCGAGTGTCTTGAAGTCTGGACGTTCTTGAATCATCAGGGCTAGAATGTCAAATGAACTGTCAAGTGATCTTAGCAGCGTCTTGACGATTTCATGTTTGGTGATCTCAGTGGCGCCAAGGGCTTGAAGCTCATTTGTGATGTCAGTGAGCCGGTCAAATGTGTGCTGGACATTCTCGTTGTCATTTCGCTTGAAGCGGTTGAAGAGATTTCGAAGAACACTGATTCTCTGATCTCTCTGGGTTGAGATGCCTTCATTGACCTTGGAGAGCCAGTCCCAGACCAGCTTGGATGTCTTCAAGGCACTCACACGGCCGTACTGTCCTTTGGTCAGATGACCACAGATAATATTCTTGGCAGTGGAGTCCAGTTGAGTGAACTTCTTGACATCAACAGCAGTGACACCTTCTCCAGCCTTGGGAACGCCATTTTCGACGACATACCATAGGTCGACGTCAATGGCTTCAAGATGCATGCGCATCTTATTCTTCCAGTAGGGATATTCAGTTCCATCGAAGACGGGGCACGCAGCGGAGACTTTAATTATCCCTGCAGTCGACATAGCTAAAACTCCAGGTGGTTAAACCGAATCACACAGAACAAGGGAGCACCTTGCTCTGATACCAATTGAAAGTGCGTTATATCGACTAGAGGGGGGTGAATAGGCGATTTTTAAGAAAGTCTTCAAAACGTGGAAGTTATGAAGACAAACAGACTTGAAGCCTATCACTATGCAGCGGAAGATAGATTACACAACGCAAGCCATAGTCAAATATACAGTACAGTAAAAGCACAGAGACGAATAGCTTCGGTGTAATGAGGATCAGGTTGGAAGAACTTATGAAAATTAAGCAGGCATGCAATAGCTTCACAATGTGTACTGGTAAGTAAAGGGAGGTGAAGATGAAACCACTGACACGTTGAAGACAATGATATGTTGGACCCGTTCCAGTTGCTGTGACAACTGTACGTCTGGTTGGAGCGGCTAGGTATTTAAACCAAAGGACACACAGTCCCGGACACCCAGTCCTGAACACGCAGCTCAGGACACCCAGTCCTCACCGTTTTCTCCTTGAGCTAAGGTCACACAGACACCGCCCAATCACTCTGGTAAGTCTTCAAGGTAGACTCCCAAACCTTCACAGACTTCGTTCACCGGCAATCCACAATTCCTCTTGGATGCTCAGAACGCGACGCCTAACCGTCTGGAGGATGCACAGTCCTCAAGTGTAATAAGTCTTCAGATCACTCAGACAAGAAGACTTAAGTGAAGCCCAATTACTCTGGCTCTGGGTGGTTAGGGCTTTTCTCCTCACTAAGGATTTTCTCTCAAAGGCTTCGAGGTGGGTTGCTCTCAAACGACAAAAGCCGTGCACTGAAATCTGAGCAGCCAACCGTTTATGGTTGTGGGGGTGGGCTATTTATAGCCACTTGGCAACCCTGACCTGATTTGTCCGAAATGACCCTGGGTCACTAAGGAACTGACACGTGTACTAACGGTCGGATTTTGAACTCTCACGGCAACTTTACTTGGGCTGCAAGTAAAGCTGACTTGTCTGACTCTAAACAAGATTTTCTCTCATTGTCTTCACTCGAAGACATAGGATTTGAATTAGGCATCACTTCAGTCACCCTGACTGGATTTCTTGGACCCCACTTAACAGTACGGTGGTTCCTATGACACAACATGAATAAAGTAAAGCTACGAAGGATCTAAGTCTTCGAGTTCCAAAAGCTTCATGGGGAGTCTTCATATGTCATTGTCTTCGACACGATTGTCTTCATGAACCACCATTGTCTTCAATGTCTTCATACATTTTTGGGGGTCATCTCTGGTAGCTAAACCGAATCAATGAGGGACTTCTACCTGTGTTATCCTGCAATTCTCACAAACACATTAGTCCCTCAACTAGGTTTGTCGTCAATACTCCAAAACCAACTAGGGGTGGCACTAGATGCACTTACAGCTATCTTCCGACTTCCATGCACTGTCATAGTACCTTTATAACCCGACATCTTGAGCTGCAGATAAACATAACACGGACGTGCCATGAATTTTGCATAAGCCGGCCGTCCAAACAGAGCGTGATATGGGCTTTTGATTTTGACCACTTCAAAAGTTAACTTCTCAGCCCTAGAATCATGCTCATCGCCAAAGGCTACTTCCAGTTCAATCTTACCAACTGGATATGTCGACTTACCGGGCACTACTCCATGGAAAACAGTGTTGGACGTCTTAAGACTTTTGTCAGCCAACCCCATGCGACGGAATGTCTCATAATAGAGGATGTTGATGCTACTGCCCCCGTCCATGAGTACTTTAGTGAATTTATACCCACCAACCTGAGGCGCCACAACCAAAGACAAATGACCCGAATTGCCAACCCGGGGAGGGTTATCCTCCCTACTCCACACAATAGGCTGCTCAGACCATCTCAGATAACAAGGAACCGCCGGCTCAACTGCGTTGACCGCTCTCTTATGAATTTTCTGGTCCCATTTGCATAAACTAGTGGTGAACACATGATACTGCCCACTACTTAGCTGCTTTGGGTTACTCTGAAATCCGAATTGCTGTTGCTGCTGACCTCCTTGGCCAGATTGCTGATTATAACCTCCTTGATTACCTTGAGGGCCCTGGCCATGAAAACCGCCACCGCCTGAATTGCCGCCCGGGCCATGAAAACCGCCACCTCCTGAGCCGCTGCCAGGTCCATGATTACCGTCGAACATGTTAGAATTCTTTAAAGCCTTCATGATCGTACAGTCTTTCCATAGATGGGTGGCCGGCTTCTCCCGGGTGCCGTGTCTTGGACAGGGTTCATTTAGCAATTGCTCAAGGGTGGGACCTGACCTGTCTGGCCGAGGAGGTGGCCTCCCTTATGTCGTTGATTGTTGCCCTGTGCATTGGTGTTAGCCACAAACTCCAGACTACCGTCAGCCTTGCGTTTGTTATTACCTCCTTGATTTGCTGGGTTATGTTGATGACCTTTTCCTTGTCGTCCTTCTTTCCCTTCCCTGTCTTCTCTTCGTCAGACGCGGGATCCTTGGTACTATCAGAGTCGGCGTATTTGACCAGAGCCGCCATCAGCTGGCCCATGTCATTGCAATCACGCTTGAGCCGCCCCAGCTTCTGTTTCAGAGGTTCAAAACGGCAATTTTTCTCCAACATTAAGACTGTGGAGCCAGCATCCATCTTATAATATGAATGTATTATTTCCTTCACCCGGCGCACCCAATGGGTCGTGGATTCACCTTCCTCTTGCTTGCAATTAGTCAAGTCCACAATCGACATGGGTTGCTTGCATGTATCTTTGAAGTTCTGAATAAACTGGGCTTTTAACTCTGCCCATGAGCCGATGGAATTGGGTGGCAACCCCTTCAACCAAGTGCGAGCTGTTCCATCCAACATCATGGTGAAGTACTTGGCCATCGCTGCGTCACTGACCTCCAGTAACTCCATGTAACACCCTGGATGTAACTTACCATATTTGTATTCCAACTCTTGCCATTTTCAGCTATAAGTTATGACATTCGTGGTTGGGTTTTTGTCTTTGTTTTGCATTTGTCCATGTCATGCATTTCATATCATGTCACCATCTGCATCTCATTTGCATACGTGTTCGTCTCATGCATCCGAGCATTTTCCCCGTTGTCCGTTTCGCGATCCGACACTCCTACGTCCTCCGGCGCCTCCTTTTGTCTCTTTTTGTGTGCGGGTGTTAAACATTCTCGGAATGGACCGAGATTTGCCAAGCGGCCTTGGTACACCACTAGTAGACCGCATGTCAAGTTTTGTGCCATTTGGAGTTCGTTTGATAATCCAACGGTTAACCGAGGAACCGTAAGGGCCTCGTGTGTGTTGCAGCCCAACACCCCTCCAAAGTGGCCCACAAACCCATCCAAACCCCTCCATCCTCTCGGCCGTTCGATCACGATCGCGTGGCCGAAAACCGCACCTCATTTGGACTCTCCTAGCTCCCAGAATCTATAAATAGACCCCCCTTCGAAATTCACGGATGAAACCCTAGTCCTCCCTCTCCCTCCATGCCGGACACGTCCGGATGGCACCGGACGCGTCCACCGCCACGCCCCATCCAATCATAGGGCGCCATGTGTCACGCACCGCCCGCCTCCGCCGCCGGCCCGGCGAGCCCGGATCCGGCCTACCCGGCCCATCGCCGCCACCCGCGCTCCCGTGCCTCTTCGTGTTCGCGACGGCCGGCACATCATCCCGGCCGCCAACTCCGGCCGCCGCGCCTCTCCGGTCACCGCCCCGCCACCCAGGTCCGCTGCTCCGTCTCTGGCGATCTCCATCGGCCCCGACCCCAAGCTCCGGCCACCTCTCCTCTCCTCTCCGGCGAAGTGCTCCGGCGAAGACCCCGACCATCCTCAGTTCGCGGCCAGATCAGGATCTGAACCCTAGGGTTGACTTCAAATTCTCTCCAAGTCCTTTTCTATTACTTTTTCAAGCATTTTTCATCATTCCATAACTATGTCATCGTAGCTCCGTTTTGAGCGTGCCATATATCAAAATGTTCATCCGGATGTCCTCTTCATTTTGTTCCATTGCACCATGCTTGTTTGAGTCCATCTTGATGCCCAAATTGTTGATGCAAGGGTGCTATAAAATGTTAGTTCCTGATTCTTATCAGCTTATGAGCATTTTTCATTTTTTCCATGTTTATTGTGTGTGGCATATGGACTTGAGCCCTACATGTGTTATGGGCTATGCCATGCCATCTTTACAGGGGTGTATGCCATGTATTTTGTGATCAATGTGGTGACTAGAACAAGCATGCAAAGTAGCTCTCGTGATGTTGCTGATTTCAGGGACATAGAATTTAACCAAGTCATTTCCCTGATGTTATTTTTATTCCATGTATTCATGTTGCTACAGAGTGATCCATGCTTCTTTTGAGCATGTTCACTAAGGATGATTTTGACATATGGTTATGCTCTATCCATCCATGTCCATGTTTGCATTTATGGAGTGCCCTAGCATGACTCAATCTTGCTCTACTTTTGCTATAAAATGTTCCTGGCAGGTTGTTTACGTGTTAATCAATTTTGCCAAGGTTGTTGTAGTTGATCCATGCATGATATGAACTTGTTCTAGCTTTGCTTGGCTTCATGAACATGTCTTATTGCTGGTAGTATGCTTAGTTTTCCATGAAATGCCTTGTTTGAGTGCATCGAGCTCGCAAACGTGCCTTCATAATTCTGTTTATGCCATGTCCAGTTTTCTGCTAAGTCTGAATCTGTTAACGAAACTTGCTATGTTTACATGGGTGCCATCATATTTTCTGTGCCCTTTTGGCTTATGGTCAGTAAGGGACTTTTGTTATATGCGTTGAGTAGATTCATGCCATGCCTTGTATTGCTATGTTCTGATCCTGTAGCATGTTGTTATCTTGCTCTAAACATTGCCTCATGATGTTAATTCCTGGCATGTTAGTATTTTCACCAAGTCTGTGATGCTGTTATCTTTTGCATTTTTGCCATGCTTGTTTGAACCTGCTATTGTGTGACTAGACGTAGCTCAGTGTTCATCTTTTGTCACATCTTGAGTAGATCACTGCCATGTGCTTTGTTGCTATGTTGGAGTGCAGTAGCTTAATTTCTTGTTGCATTCTAGATGGCATCATGCTGTTAATCGCACAATTGTGCCATTCTTGTTTTGCTTGCCATTTGCAAACCGTGCATCCGATTCCGGTGATCTTTATATCGATTTCGACCGAAATCAACTCATCTTTCCAGCGGCACACTTGGTTTTCCAAGTTGAGGCCTGGTTCAATCTTTTCCTTCCGGAGCATGCATATGCATTGCATATCACATTTCGCATATCATGCCATGTTTTGCATCATGTTGATTGTGCATTGCATCGTGGTTGATTGTGGTTTCTTTTGCTTGTGTTCTTGCCTTGGGTAGAGCCAGGAGATGAGTACGTGATCGAGGAACCTGTTGAGAACGCTTACGAGGTTCAAGCTTATGTCAACTCAGAGAACTTTGCAGGCAAGATGACCATACCCTTGAAATCACTTCTATCTTTGCTTGCTAGTTGCTCGCTCTATTGCTATGCCGTGATACCTACCACATGCTTTATCATGCCTCCCGTATGCCATGTCAAGCCTCTAACCCACCTTTTCCTAGCAAACCGTTGTTTGGCTATGTTACCGCTTTGCTCAGCCCCTCTTATAGCGTTGCTAGTTGCAGGTGAAGATGGAGTTTGTTCCTTGTTGGAACATGTTTATTTGTTGGGATATCATTATTATATATTGTTTACTTTAATTCACCTATATACTTGGTAAAGGGTTGAAGGCTCGGCCTTATGCCTGGTGTTTTGTTCCACTCTTGCCGCCCTAGTTTCTGTCATACCGGTGTTATGTTCCTTGATTTTGCATTCCTTACGCGGTTGGGTTATAATGGGAACCCCTTGACAGTTCACCTTGAATAAAACTCCTCCAGCAAGGCCCAACCTTGGTTTTACCTTTTGCCACCTAAGCCTTTTTCCCTTGGGTTTCGCGGACTCAAGGGTCATCTTTATTTTAAACCCCGGCCCAGTGCTCCTCTGAGTGTTGGTCCAAACTAGAGCACCGTGTGGGGTCGTCCCTTGGAAACTTGTGTTACGTTGGCTCCCGTATGCTTAGCTTATCTGGTGTTCCCTAAGAACGAGATATGTGCAGCTCCTATCGGGATTTGTCGGCACAGCGGGTGGTCTTGCTGGTCTTGTTTTACCATTGTCGAGATGTCTTGTAACCGGGATTCCGAGTCTGATCGGGTCATCCTGGGAGAAGGAATATCCTTCGTTGACCGTGAGAGCTTGTGCTGGGCTAAGTTGGGACACCCCTGCAGGGTTTTGAACTTTCAAAAGCCGTGCCCGCGGTTATGGGCAGATGGGAATTTGTTAATATCCGGTTGTAGAAAACCTGACACTTAACTTAATTAAAATGAATCAACAGCGTGTGTAGCCATGATGGTCTCTTTTCAGCGGAGTCCGGGAAGAGAACACGATCTCGTGTTATGTGTGAACGTAAGTAGTTTCAGGATCACTTCTTGATCTTTATAGCTTTTCGACCGTGCTTTGCTTCTATTCTCGCTCTCATTTGCGTAAGTTAGCCACCATATATCCTAGTGCTTGCTGCAGCTCCACCTCACTACATTTTCCTATCCATAAGCTTAAATAGTCTTGATCGCGAGGGTGTGAGATTGCTGAGTCCCTGTGACTCATAGATTACTTCCAAAACCAGATGCAGGTGCCGATGATGCCAGTATAGGGGATGCAGCCAAACTCAAGTGGGAGTTCGAAGAGGATTTAGGACGTTACTATGTTTCCTTTCCAGATGATCAATAGTGGAGCCCAGTTGGGGCGATCGGGGACCTATGCATTTGGGGTTGTCTTTATTTTGGTTCCGTAGTCGGACCTTGATTGTATTCTGGATGATGTAATGCTATATTTATGTATTGTGTGAAGTGGTGATTGTAAGCCAACTCTTTATCTCTTTCTTGTTCGGTACATGGGATGTGTAAAGATTACCCCTCTTGCGACATGCCTACTATGCGGCTATGCCTCTAAGTCATGCTCCAACACATGGGAGATATAGCCGCATCATGGGTGTTACACTCCATGGCCATATCGTAACTTTCAATCCATGCCCCGGGTTGTAAGACAGCTGTGTAATTAGGCACCTTACGAGGCCCCTTAAAATCCTTTGGCAAGCGCTCATTACGCAGAGCCGGCACCAAGCAAGGGACTCCTCCAGTCCTCATGGTCACACCTGCTTCAACAGAGGTCGTTGGATAAGCCGGAAAAGCTTGGTGAGCCGCCTGCTAAGCTGCCTGTTGAACTGCCCGCTCAACCTCTTGGCGGATCCTATCCTGGTCAACCAAGTTAAGAGCTCCATCACGCGCCGGGCCATGCCTGCGTGGCCAGTTACGGCGTTGGGCGTTGCTTGACACGACCACTGAATCCATATGCCTGCTATAGCTTGGGCTCTGGCTTGAGCATGGGGTTGAATGAATCATGTCTCGACTATAAGAGTATGACTCATGCTGCGCAAGAGCCGTCTGAAGAAGTTCTCGGACCCTCCGTGTTTCGATCACCGTCGGAGAGTCGCCTTCCATCGGGAGAGCCGCCAGACGTGCCGATGTAGCGATCAGATTCTCCAAAGGGTTAGAAAAATGACCCGGTGGTGTTGGTGTATAATGAGGCGGAGCAGTATTCACACGAGGGGGCTCCATAGCCCGCGGCTGAACCGGCGCCCCAGCCCCGGGTGTTGCAATCTAGTTTGCCTCCGGCGTGTTACTGGGACCGGCCCCGGGCGTGTGGAAGAGATTCATAGGATCGTAAGTAAGGGGCAAACGTGATTGAGTCTTCTGGTGCCTTCTCCTCATGACCTCGTTTGATGCATTCAGATTCATCGAGAGCTGAAAAGCCTCTGATTGAAGCTGCTGAGCCCGAGCTTCCAAAGCCGCCCGCTCTGCAGCCATCCGGACGTCCTCCGCCGCCAAGTTTTCCTTGGCTTTAGCTACCTCCCCACATAACCATGCCACCTCCGCATCATGCTGAGCCTTATCCGCTGGTTCGACTACGGCGATCAACAGGGTTGTCATCCTATCCATGAGATCCATCAGCACCTAAGCCGGTGGTTGCACAGGGTCTCCTGACCCGGCCGCTGCCGTCCCGGTGGTTATCACTGCCGCAGCCGTAGAGTTTTGAGCGGGCTGCGTACCAGCCATGAAGATCCCCGCTCCGTTCGGCGACTCAAAGGGGTCCAGAATACTGCTGCCATCGGAACAGCCCCCAAGCCCGCCATCTTGTAGTTGATACAATGAATCCATCTCACCTGTGGACGACTCGCTGTCAGAGTGGACGGTCGTCTCACCACCATCCATAGATCCTTCAGAAAACTCCCCTCCATGGATGCAACCCACGAAGGCACGCCTCATGGCGGGTTGAGTCCGGGCGGGTTGAGTCCGGGCGGGTCTCGCGCGCTAAGCCGTCTCGATGAGGTCGGTGCAGATGTCCGGCTCAGGGCCTGGCTCGCCGATCCGGCCGATGAAGAAGTGGATTCCGCCGAAGGGGACCCGGTACCCGTACTCAATTGAGCCAGTGTCGGGGTCCCAGCCTGCGTCGTCGATGTAGAGCTTGCCGCGACGACTCTTGGTCATCTGGCCCACACCGTATCCCTTGAGCCCTTCGAAGCTGCCCTTCAAGAACTCAAATCCACCGTGTGCTGGCCCCACGGTGGGCGCCAACGATCGTGGAATTGTCACGGCAGATGTCCTAGTGAAAGGACTTAGTCATGGAGCCATTGCAACTAGGAAGCTTAAAGGGGTTAATCGGAACAAAGGACACGAGAGGTTTATACTGGTTCGGCCCCTTGCGGTGAAGGTAAAGCCTAGTCCAGTTGATGTGGTATTGCTAGGTTTCGATGATCAAGGAGCGAAATACGCTAGCTTGGCTCTCGATCTGTTGTTTCTTGCCCTAAGCCGTCGTCGGGTCGTCCCCTTATATACACGGGTTGACGCCCTACGGCCTACAGAGTCCCGGCCAACTCATACAACGTGTCCGGCTCGGTGACCTCTTTTACATGCCTTACTTTACAACTCTTATTCATACATGGTGGTTTACACTTACGGGCCTTAAGCCGCCTCTGGGCTTGGGCCTACTACAAGCCTTATCATAAACCGTCACCTTGTATACTCTTCGGGCTTCCTTTAAGTAACCCACCATTGTGATTGACCCGGCCCCTCCTGGGTGGGTCATTCCTGGTAGTCATATCCTCAACAAAACCACCTCAAATTTATCCTTTGTGATCGATCTATTCAAGAGTCCGTAGTAAAATAACACGAAGCTATTCTTTCCGTTCAATCTATCATAGAGTTCGTACTAGAATAACACCTTAAGACACAAATCAACCAAAACCCTAATGTCACCTAGATACTCCAATGTCACCTCAAGTATCCGTCGGTATGATTATACGATATGCATCACACAATCTCAGATTCATCTATTCAACCAACACAAAGAACTTCAAAGAGTGCCCCAAAGTTTCTACCGGAGAGTCACGAAAACGTGTGCCAACCCCTATGCATAAGTTCATGAGGTCACGGAACTCGCAAGTTCATCACCAAAACATACATCAAGTGGATCACGTGGTATCCCATTGTCACCACAGATAAGCACATGCAAGACATACATCAAGTGTTCTCAAATCCTTAAAGACTCAATCCGATAAGATAACTTCAAAGGGAAAACTCAATTCATCACAAGAGAGTAGAGGGGGACAAACATCATAAGATCCAACTATAATAGCAAAGCTCGCGATACATCAAGATCGTACCACCTCAAGAACACGAGAGAGAGAGAGAGATCAAACACATAGCTACTGGTACATACCCTCAGCCCCGAGGGTGGACTACTCCCTCCTCGTCATGGAGAGCACCGGGATGATGAAGATGGCCGCTGGAGAGGGATTTCCCCTCCGGCAGGGTGCCGGAACGGGTCTAGATTGGTTTTCGGTGCCTACGGAGGCTTTTGGCGGCGGAACTCCCGATCTATTCTGCGCTCTGATGTTTTTAGGGTATATGGACATATATAGGCGAAAGAAGTCGGTCAGGGGAGCCACGAGGGGCCCACGAGGGTGGGGGCACACCCAGGGGGCAGGCGCGCCTCCCTGCCTCGTGGCCACCTCGAAGCTTCCCTGACGTATACTCCAAGTCTCTTGGATTGCTTCCGTTCCAAAAATAACTCTCCCGAAGGTTCCATTCCATTTGGACTCCGTTTGATATTCCTTTTCTTCTAAACACTGAAATAGGCAAGAAAACAGCAATTTGGGCTGGGCCTCCAGTTAATAGGTTAGTCCCAAAAATAATATAAAAGTGTATAATAAAGCCCATAAACATCCAAAACAGATAATATAATAGCATTAAACAATCAAAAATTATAGATACGTTGGAGATGTATCAGGGTGCAGTCTTTGGAGATGTAGCAGAAGCCTTGGGAGTTGTCTTGGGATTATAAGGGGCAGCCCCAGACTTGATGGCATCTCCCATCATCTTTTGAGACTTTGATGCTGGTGCATCATCTTCTTCTTCTGGATTTTCCATCATGGAGGATCTTCCAATGACTTTGGCCATAGTTTTCTTGACCCGTTCTTTCCTTTTCTTGCCCTCTCCGGCAGCCTATTCAACATTTGACTTGGAAGTTTCAATAGTTGAGGCCTTCTTGTGCATACCAGGCTTTGTTGCAGCAGCAGAAGTAGCATATTCCTTTTTCAGCACCTTCTTCTTGGAGCTGACCTCTTCCTTAGCAGCAACATAATCTTCATCCTCTGAGTCTGAGTTTCTCTTCTTCTCTGTCCTTGTAGCTACCTTGGGCAAGTTGCTTGGGGTACTCCTACTACCTTCATCATAGCTTCTATAGGGACTAGTGCCCTCACTTAGGTTCATCTGCTCTTCTGACTTGTTTTGGCTATCACTCTGATCAGACATTCTAGCAAAGCAAACAGACTGCTGACCCTGTGAATAGTTATAGATAAGATAGAGTGGATGAGCATCACAAAGTGCAGAGTTTTTTCAAAACAAATAAGTCAAAAACTTAGTTTTAGTTTTCCACATAAAGCATTTCAGAGCTACTGATTTGTTAAACTCGGTGACACCAGAGCAACTTTTGGAGTCTAAACTAGTGAAATCGGTCAGACCGAGACACAGTTCAGTGACTCTGAGATTGCTAGGGTTTCACAGAGTGTTGAACTCGGTCACACCAATTTTCAACTGTCGGTCAGATCGAAAAGTGCAAGTGCAATGGCCTAGGCCAAATCGGTGAGACCGATTTCCACAACTCAGTCGGTCCGAGATGAGTTCGGCTGAAACCTAACCCTAAATTTTCGAATCAAACCTAATCTAAGGGATGTTCTTGCTAGACAGGATGATCCCATACGTGGTAAAGAACATGGCATTTACTTTGTGCTAAGAATCGGAGTAAGGAAAAGCACAAAGTTTCGAACTCATACCCTAGTTCAGCGGTGAGTTCGCTACGGCGGCAACGGCGGGGTTGAATTCCGTTGACGGTGATGGAGACCAGCGGCGGGAGGTCGCTGGCGACGAGAGGACGATCCGAAGACCCGAGGCGACAGAGCAGGACATGCACGGGCTAAGAGGTTTTGGAGAAATTTCCAAAATTCGACCCGTCGGTATATATATCATGACCCTGTCGGTGTGACCGAGTGGAACAACTCGCTGGCACCGAGATGCAGAATCGCAAGCGATTACTGCAACTCGGTGTGACCGAAAAGTTCTAATCGGTTGCAGCGAGATTGAAAACATAGATCAACTCAGTGAACTCGGTCAGACCGAAAAGGATGAATCAGTCCGACTGAAATGCACAGAGAGGTTTTGGAAGTTTAAGTCTATGACGAATCAGGGACTCCAAGTGCTCCTCACACAGAGTGTTCGAATCTGACTTGATCAAACTTTGTGATGTAGCATGAATAGAGTTTGAGACGAGAAAAGCATAGATAGCTAGTGGAAGTTCTTAGGCATTCTTGTCCATCCATTTGGCAGAAGAAAAGGACCAAACAATCAAAGCAACAAATGGATGTCCTTGAATGAGTAAAATATGCAACCAACATGCTCACACAATAAAATGGCAAATGAAATATGTGGCAAAGCATGCACAAGCACTCTATCATCTATCAAGCAATTTGCGATGACTAGGTCATCTATATATGAGTATATTGTTGAGGAGTCAAATGAGAACATTTGATCATAGGTCATACTCATCATTTAAGCACAAGTGGGGTTACCACTTTTACATAAAGCATTGTTGTGTTCACACCATTAGAGTTGCTTTAGCTCAAATCTTAGAGTAAAGCTCCCCCTAGATGTGATATCCCCCCTAAGAGGGATGAACTAACCTTGGGTTTTGTCGATGATGACTTCATGTAGATTTTGAAGATGTGGATGCTCAATGTTGATGTTGATCATTCGGAGCAATCCATTTGACTGAGTTGCACTTTCAATACCTACATGGGTTAGTCCCACAAGGAATAAACAAAGATATCCATGGACGTAGAATGAATTTCATACATGATGATGTCCATGAAAGCATTTGGTTACCTTGTCCCTTGTCTTACCAACAAGAGCGGGTTTGACTCCTTGAACTAGTGCAAGATGTGGAAGTTGTTTGCACTTGTTCTCACCAAAATGATACGAGTGAAGTACATTGGCAGAGTCACCCTCAAGAATTCTCTAGTTCTTCTTCTTTGGGATCCACATCATCTTGATGGGAATCCTTGGAGTTGTAGTCGTACTTAATGAAGTAGAACTTGATGTAGCCTTGGGAACCCACTTGACCAAGGCCTTGGGAGCTTCTTCAAATGCATCAATCTCCTCTTGATGCTTGTCCTTGCCTTTTTGCTTGTGGTCTTGTGGTGGAAGATCATCTTGAGCTTGTGTCCCCTTGAAAGAAGTAGGATCATACTTCTCTTGCTGAGGAACAAACTTCGTCTTGGGGTATTGATCTTCTTCCCACTCAACTACATTGGCATTGAACTTTCGTACAAAACCAACACCTTGATTCTTCTGGTGTCTTCCTTGCTTGCGTACAATTTCCTCAAAGTGCTTACTTCCGGCAAGGCTCTTGTAAACACCTTTCTCTATAATTCCCTTCAATAAGTTATTTTCTTACTCAAGTGTAACTTGGCTACGAGAATCATTAATGTAATCAAGAGAACTACTAGAAGCAACAACATTGGATTTAACATGATCATTGTTACAAATAGAAGAATAATCTTTCTTGTTCTTGTTGCTAGATTTAACTTGTGGCATGTAAGTAGACAAGAGTAAATGCTTGGCAATGTAAGAAGAACTTTTCTTGCGAAGATCACCATTGATTGCTTTTAAGAACCCATGCTCTTCCTCAAGGTTGAGCTTTTCAAAGCGTAGCTTCTCATGAGTCTTTAAAAGCTCTTGATGATCTTCCAAGGTAGTTTCATGAGCTAACTTAAGAGTGTTTAGTTCTTTGGTTAGACGCTCAATCTCCTTCTTATCATCGTCATTCGGTTTATCTTGATTAGCATGATTAATAGCAAGTTCATCATAGTTTTCATCACTAGAGTTGTCAACAAGTAAATCATCATCACCTAGCAAGTCTTCATCACTATTGAAATCAAGATACTCGGGGTGTGATACCTTTGGGCCTTTAGCCATGAAGCCGAAGGAAATATGCCCTAGAGGCAATAATAAATTTGTTATTTATATTTCCTTATATCATGATAAATTTTTATTATTCATGATAGAATTGTATTAATTGGAAACTTAGTACATGTGTGAATACATAGACAAACAGAGTGTCACTAGTATGCCTCTACTTGACTAGCTCGCTAATCAAATATGGTTAAGTTTCCTAACCATAGACATGAGTTGTCATTTGATGAACGGGATCACATCATTAGAGAATGATGTCATTGACTTGACCCATCCGTTAGCTTAGCACTATGATCATTTAGTTTATTGCTATTGCTTTCTCCATAACTTATACATGTTCCTATGACTATGAAGCGGGACTGGTCACTGGAAGCAGAACTGCCCCGAGTATTTGGCGGATAAGAAGGATGGCAAAGTGAAAGGTATATTTGATATACATGTTATTGTTGTGTACCTTACTAATGCTTGCAGTAGCGCCTGGGTATTTGATATTGGTTCTGTTGCTAATATTTGCAACTCGAAACAGGGGCTACGGATTAAGCGAAGATTGGCTAAGGAGGAGGCAACGATGCGCGTGGGAAATGGTTCCAAGGTCTATGTGATCACCGTCGGCACTCTACATCTACCTTCAGGATTAGTTTTAGACCTAAATAATTGTTATTTGGTGCCAGCGTTGAGCATGAACATTATATCTGGATCTTGTTTGATGCGAGATGGTTATTCATTTAAATCAGAGAATAATGGTTGTTCTATTTATATGAGTAATATCTTTTATGGTCATGCACCCTTGATGAGCGGTCTATTTTTACTAAATCTTCATAGTATTGAAGCCAAAAGATATAAGTTTAATAATGATAGTGCAACTTATTTGTGGCATTGCCGTTTAGGTCATATTGGTGTAAAGAGCATGAAGAAACTCCATGCTGATGGGATTTTGGAATCACTTGATTATGAATCACTTGATGCTTGTGAACCATGCCTCATGGGCAAGATCACTAAGACTCCGTTCTCCGGAACAATGGAGCGAGCAACAGACTTGTTGGAAATAATACATACTGATGTATGCGGTCTGGTGAGTGTTGATGCTCGCGGCGGATATCGTTATTTTCCTACCTTCATAGATGATTTGACTAGATATGGGTATATCTACTTGATAAAACATAAGTCTGAAACATTTGAAAAGTTCAAAGAATTTTAGAGTGAAGTGGAAAATCATCGTAACAAGAAAATTAAGTTTCTACAATATGATCGTGGAGGTGGATATTTGAGTTATGAGTTTGGTCTTCTTTTGAAACAATGCGGAATAGTTTCGCAACTCACGCCACGTGGAACATCACAAGGTAATGGTGTGTCCGAACGTCGTAACCGCACTTTATTAGGTATGGTGCGATCTATGATATCTCTTACTGATTTACCGCTATCATTTTGGGGTTATGCTTTAGAGACGGCTGCATTCACGTTAAATAGGGCACCATCGAAATCTGTTGAGATGGCACCTTATGAAATGTGGTTTGGCAAGAAACCCAAGTTGTTGTTTCTTAAAGTTTCGAGTTGCGATGCTTATGTCAAAAAGCTTCAACATGATATGCTCGAACCCAAATCGGAGAAATGTGTCTTCATAGGATACCCAAAGGAGACAGTTGGGTACACCTATCACAGATCCGAAGGCAAGATATTCGTTGCTAAGAATGGATCCTTTCTAGAGAAGGAGTTTCTCTCGAAAGAAGTGAGTGGGAGGAAAGTAGAACTTGATGAGGTAACTGTACCTGCTCCCTTATTGGAAAGTAGTTCATCACAGAAATCAGTTCTAGTGATTCCTACACCAGTAAGTGAGGAAGCTAATGATGATGATCATGCAACTTCTGATCAAGTTACTACCGAACCTCATAGGTCAACCAGAGTAAGATCCACACCAGAGTGGTACGGTAATCCTATTCTAGGGGTCATGTTACTTGACCATGATGAACCTACGAACTATGAGGAAGCAATGATGAGCCCAGATTCCGCAAAATGGCTTGAGGCCATGAAATTTGAGATGGGATCCATGTATGAGAACAAAGTGTGGACTTTGGTTGACTTGCCCGATGATCGACAAGCCATAGAGAATAAATGGATCTTCAAGAAGAAGACTGATGCTGATGGTAATGTTACATTCTACAAAGCTCGACTTATTGCAAAAGGTTTTCGACAAGTTCAAGGAGTTGACTACGGTGAGACCTTCTCACCCGTAGTGATGCTTAAGTCTGTCCGAATCATGTTAGCAATTGCCGCATTTTTTGATTATGAAATTTGGCAAATGGATGTCAAAACTGCATTCCTTAATGGATATCTTAAAGAAGAGTTTTATATGATGCAACCAGAAGGTTTTTTCAATCCAAAAGGTGCTACCAAAGTGTGCAAGCTCCAGCGATCCATTTATGGACTAGTGCAAGCCTCTCGGAGTTGGAATATACGCTTTGATAGTGTGATCAAAGCAGATGGTTTTATACAGACTTCTGGAGAAGACTGTATTTACAAGAAAGTGAGTGGGAGCTCTCTAGCATTTCTGATACTATATGTGGATGACATATTGATACGTCCATTTTGCATCATGCTTTTTTATCGATATTTATTGCATTATGGGATGTTATTACACATTATGTCACAATACTTATGCCTATTCTCTCTTATTTTACAAGGTTTACATAAAGAGGGAGAATGCCGGCAGCTGGGATTCTAGGCTGGAAAAGGAGCAAATATTAGAGACCTATACTACACAGCTCCAAAAGTCCTGAAACTTCATGGAAGTCATTTTCAGAATATATAATAAATACTGAGCGCGAGAAGTTCACCAGGGGGGCCACACCCTACCCACGAGGGTGGGGGCGCGCCCTACCCTCCTGGCCGCGCGCCCCTACCTCGTGGGCCCCCTGGTGGCCCTCCGACGGCCATCTTCTGCTATATGGAGTCTTTCGATGAGGAAAAAATCATAAGCCATCTTTCCAGACAAGACTCCGCCGCCACGAGGCAGAACCAATCTAGGGCTCTGGCGGAGCTGTTCTGTCGGGGAAACTTCCCTCCGGGAGGGGGAAATCATCACCATCATCATCACCAACACTCCTCTCATCGGGAGAGGGCAATCTCCATCAACATCTTCACCAGCACCATCTCCTCTCAAAATCCTAGTTCATCTCTTGTATCCAATTCTTGTCTCCAAGCCCGGGATTGGTACCTGTGGGTTGCTAGTAGTGTTAATTACTCCTTGTAGTTGATGCTAGTTGGTTTATTTGGTGGAAGATCATATGTTTAGATCCTATATGCATATTAATACCCCTCTGATTACGAACATGAATATGATTTGTGAGTAGTTACGTTTGTTCCTGAGGACAAGGGAGAAGTCTTGCTATTAGTAGTCATGTGAATTTGGTATTCGTTCGATATTTTGATGAGATGTATGTTGTCTCTCCTCTAGTGGTGTTATGTGAACGTCGACTACATGACACTTCACCATTATTTGGGCCTAGAGGAAGGCATTGGGAAATAATAAGTAGATGATGGGTTGCTAGAGTGACAGAATCTTAAACCCTAGTTTATGCGTTGCTTCGTAAGGGGATGATTTGGATCCATATGTTTCATGCTATGGTTAGGTTTACCTTAATACTTTTGTTGTAGTTGCGGATGCTTGCAATAGAGGTTAATCATTAAGTGGGATGCTTGTCCAAGTAAGGACTGTCGGCGTTCTGGGAACGGGGGTCCCCAGACTTGCCTGCCTGCGGCCTGCGGCGTGGCTCAAAGGGGGCCCAGCACGTCCCAGCTCCATCAACACAAGACTCAAGACCCTCGCGAGGGGCCAAGCCTCGCGGGGCGGACAACGCGGAGCTTCCTCGGGCGCGGCCTCGTCAGGCTGGCTCATGAGGAGGCGGAGAGATCAAGGCGGGGTACCTCGCGAGGTGCCCGTGACGCAAGCCATGACGACTCAGGGCGCCAGGCAGGTGCCAGCCCGCGCAGCGTCCTCCTTTCCTCTTTGGTGCAAAGGGAGAAAGCGCAGCCGCGGAGTACCGAGGCATCAGGCAAAGGTTGCCATTTCGGTGCAACGAGACCAAGACCAGGAGGACTACGAGATGGAGGTCACTGTGGAGCCCAAGACGGCGTCATCACCAGAGCTTTGCGCAGGCGAAGACTACTTTTGTCAGGATGGCTGATACTTGTTGTCCCCCTTCAAGTTAGCCCGCCATTGTTGGCTCCCTTCCCGCTCGATATTTGGGAAGAGGACCAGGGCCTCTATAGATAGGACCAGCCGCCCATAGAGCAAAGGATGAAAAAAGGGGTTGGAAAAAAGGGGAGGCTCGATAGAGAAGTTAGAAGCAGAGAGAGAGAGAGAGAGAGAAAAGGGCGACTGAACTCCTCCTAATAGTTCATCGCCCCAGCCAAGAGCAGACCCTCGCGAGGCTGCTCTTCCTTGTATTGTTCATCATCATCAGCCCCAAGAGGCAATCCACCCACCTCACACTGGAGTAGGGTATTACACCACAACGGTGGCCCGAACCAGTATAAACCTTGTGTCTCTTGTGCAGTTCTTTCAGTAGTCTAGATCTTTGCGAGACGGAGCGGTAGAAGACGTAATCTCCGTGCGCACCCCAGTGTTCGAATCTTAAGGGTCTGCCGGAACCCGAAATCCGACATTTGGCGCGCCAGGTAGGGGTGCGCCGGAATTCGTCTCCCACCGCCCCGTTCTCCTCCGACTGTCGCGTCCATGTCCGACGCTCGTCGGGCCTGCGCCGAGCGCCGGGCCGCCATCGCTTCCCGCGTCGCCCAGACGGCGCCCGTCGGCGGACGTCCTTGTCGTTCCCCGTCACCCGCCATCAACGCCGCCACCGGCCCGGCGGGGGGGTGAGCAGCAAGCATCATCTCAGCATCCCTCCATGCGGCAAGACGGCCGCACCGCTACTCCATCGCTCACACCAGCTGGTTCTTCGTCCCGCGCGCTTCGCGCACCCTTGGAGGCTCGAGCTGCGCTCATCGCGGCAAACGAGCTCCTGCGCTACCGTCCCGTCGACGACGTCTACGAAGAGTGGCTCGACCGCGTCACCGAGCTCGTCCGCGCCGCGGGGGGCTCTCCCGCGCCGACCGTTCCGCTGTGCCACACCCCGCCCCGCGTGGGCAACGAAGCTCCGGGGGCTTACCAGCCGCCTCCTCTCCAAGAAGACGCCATGGCTCCAAGGCGCGTGGCCCCTGGGCGGAACCCACTCCATCAGGTGCCAGCGCAGCAAGAACGGAGCTGCCAAGAAGTCCCTCGCACGCAAGGGGATGCCCGGGCGCTCCCTGCTCCGGCACGTCGCGACCCTGCTCCAGCTCCGGCACGCCAAGACCCCGCGCTGCTCCAAGCTGCAGCGCGTGGGGACCCTCAAGACCAAGCTCTCCACCAGCCGAAGCCTTTTGTGGACACCGCAGGTTGTCGTGCCTACACCACCGAGTTGTGCAGCGTCACGTGGCCCGGCAAGTTCAAGCCAGACCTGCCTCCTCGTTACGATGGCACAACTGACCCTGCAGAGTTCCTCCAGCTCTATGAGCTGGGCATCGAAGCTGCTAGCGGGGACGAGAAGGTCATGGCAAACTGGTTCCCCATGGCGCTCAAGGAAGGAGCTCGCACCTGGCTCCTGAATCTGGCTCCAGGCACGATCTCCTCCTGGGACCAGATGCGCACCCGCTTCATCGCCAACTTCCAAGGTACTCGCGACCGGCCACCCGCCATGAGCGACATGCGCCGCATCAAGCAACAACCCGGAGAGACCCTGCAAAAGTACATCCAGCGCTTCAACAGCGCGCGCCTCAAGATCCCCAAGGTGTCCGAGGAGGCCATCATCTCGGCCTTCTCCGATGGTGTGCGCGACGTCAAGATGAAGGAGGAGCTGGCGATGCATGAAGACCTGTGCACCTCCCTGGAGCTATTCAACTTGGCGACCAAGTGCGCCAGGGCTGAGGAGGGACGCCTCTCCCTCCTCGAGCTACCTGCCGCAGACCCAGAGGAGAAGAAGCCCAAGGCCAAGGACGTGAAGCGCAAGGGGGCTGCCGTGCCCGCGGCAGAACCAGACACCAAGCGGGGCAAAGATCTGCCTGAGTCCCCCAGGGGCAGCCGGTACTATGTGTACCACGACCTCCACACCCACAACACCAACGAATGCCAAGAACTCCGCGCCGTGCAAGAAGGAAGGATCGGTCGTCGTCCCGACCGCACCAATCGGGGCTACGGCCGAGGAGGAGGAAGAAACGTAGGACGCTGGGAAGACCGTGGCCCGCGCCAAGGGTGGCGCGATTAACCTCGCGTGGATCGCTGGCGAGACCTGCCTCGCGAGGGGGACTGGAGGGATCAGCCTCGTGAGGATCGCCCACAGGGCCACGCAGGCCTCCCTCCACTGCCGCCTCAGCCAAAGAGGAATGAGGACCGCCATCAAGACGAAGGGGCTGGGGGCTTCCAGGATCCACGCGCAATCGCCTGCATCCTGGGCGGAGCTCAAGCCCCAGCCTCCCAATGCATCTTCAAGCAGTTTGCCCGCGAAGTGAATGCAGTCATCCCCAGTCTTGAAGCAACGCGCCCTCTCAGGTGGTCGGCATGCGCCATCACATTCAGCTCAGTGGATTAACTCAAGTGTGCGGCCACAGTCGGAGTCCTCCCGATGCTTTGCTCCCCAGTCATCAGCAATGTACTGGTCACCAGGACCCTCATCGATGGTGGGGCAGGGCTCAACGTCCTGTCCGTGGAAACGTTCAACAATCTCCAAGTGCCCTACGACCAGCTTCAGCCAACCAAGTGAAAGTGCAACTATCCCTAGGTGGTTTTGGTAATTCATAACAACATATAGCTCATTGAGCTAATGCTATTCCAAGATGATTATTTCAGGAAAAGTCAATGATTGGCATGGCATGGATGTGAAAGGGGAACCCTCAAAATGCTAAGGACAAAGAATTGGATCAAGCTCAAAAGTTCAAGACTCTTCATTTTATATTTTAGTGATCCAAGATCACATTGAGTCTTTACGAAAAGCCAATACTATCAAGGAGGGATGAGGTGTTGCTTAATGAGCCTCTTGCTTTATGTGCTTAGTGATATGCTGCAAAATCCTCAACCACCTTTCCATATCCACAAATGACCTAAACCCTAAGCCAAACTCGGTCATACCGATTCTGTCAATCCGGCGCCACCGAGTTTCACTTGTCATTTGCCACTGCCAAACCCTAGCAATTCGGTCCTACCGATAAGGATCTCGGTCACACCGAGATGGGGTTGCAAACTCTCTGTTTCCCTTTCGTAACTTTTCGGTCTCACCGAAAGAGCGAATCGGTCCCACCGAGAATGCAATGCAAACTCTCTATTTCCTTCTTGTAACTTTTCAGTCTCACCGAAAGAGAAAGTCGGTCCCACCGAGTTTGCCTGACCAACTCTCTGGTTAGCTAATTGCCGAACTCGGTCTCACCGAGTTTGTGCGATCGGTCTCACCGAGATTACGTTATGCCCAAACCCTAACCGAATCGGTCCTACCGAGTTGCACCTCAGTCCCACCGAAATTCCTAACGGTCACAAGGTTTACTATTTCGGTCAGACCGAGTTTTCTGATTCGGTCCCACCGAGATTGGTAGATTGTGTGTAACGGTTGGATTTTGTGTGGAGGCTATAAATACCCCTCCACCTCCTCTTCATTCGAGGAGAGAGCCATCAGAACACATACACCATTCCTACTCATATGTTCTGAGAAAGAACCACCTACTCATGTGTTGAGACCAAGATATTCCATTCCTACCATATGAATCTTGATCTCTAGCCTTCCCCAAGTTGCTTTCCACTCAAATCTTCTTTCCATCAGATCCAAATCCTATGAGAGAGAGTTGAGTGTTGGGGAGACTATCATTTGAAGCACAAGAGCAAGGAGTTCATCATCAACACACCATTTGTTACTTCTTGGAGAGTGGTGTCTCCTAGATTGGCTAGGTGTCACTTGGGAACCTCCGACAAGATTGTGGAGTTAAACCAAGGAGTTTGTAAGGGCAAGGAGATCGCCTACTTCGTGAAGATCTACCGCTAGTGAGGCAAGTCCTTCGTGGGCGATGGCCATGGTGGAATAGACAAGGTTGCTTCTTCATGGACCCTTCGTGGGTGGAGCCCTCCGTGGACTCGCACAACCGTTACCCTCCGTGGGTTGAAGTCTCCATCAACGTGGATGTAGGATAGCACCACCTATCCGAACCATGGGAAAACATCCGTGTCTCCAATTGCGTTTGAATCCTCCAAACCCTTCCCTTGACATTCTTGCAAGTTGCATGCTTTACTTTCCGCTGCCAATAAACTCTTTGCATGCTTGCTTGAATTGTGTGATGATTGCTTGACTTGCTCTAAGATAGCTAAAATCTGCCAAGAACTAAAATTGGGAAAAGGCTAGCTTTTAGTTGGTCAAGTAGTCTAATCACCCCCCCCCCTCTAGACATACTTTTGATCCTACAAGTGGTATCAGAGCTTTGGTCTCCATTTGCCTTGATCTCCATAGCTTTTGGTGGTCATAGCCTTGGTTTCACAACCTAGGAGAGTATGGCGTCTAGCGAGGGAAATTATCACCATAGAGGTCCTTACTTTGATGGCACTAATTTTGCTAGTTGGAAGCATAAAATGAAAATGCATATTCTTGGACATAACCCCGCCGTATGGGCTATTGTTTGTGTTGGTTTGCAAGGTGAGTTCTTTGATGGGACTGAACCAAACCGTGAAGCTACCGCGGATGAGTTGAAGATGTTGCAATATAATGCTCAAGCTTGTGATATTCTCTTCAACGGATTGTGCCCCGAAGAATTCAACAAAATCAGCCGCCTTGAGAATGCAAAGGAAATTTGGGATACTTTGATTGATATGCACGAAGGTACCGGCTCCGTCAAGGAATCCAAGTTGGATGTGCTCCAAAGTCAACTTGACAAGTTCAAGATGAAGGATGGTGAAGGTGTCGCTGAAATGTACTCTAGGCTTGCTCTCATCACAAATGAGATTGCCGGCTTAGGAAGTGAAGAGATGACCGATAGATTCATCATCAAGAAGATCCTAAGAGCCTTGGATGGGAAATATGATACCGTGTGCACATTAATCCAAATGATGCCCAACTACAAAGATCTCAAGCCAACAGAAGTAATTGGAAGGATTGTTGCTCATGAGATGTCACTCAAGGATAAAGAGGAACTTCACAATAAATCAAGTGGTGCCTACAAAGCGTCATGTGAAGTCCCCACATCATCAAGTGAGAAACAAAACTTCAATGAAGAATTGAGCTTAATGGTGAAGAACTTCAACAAGTTCTACAAGAGTAGAAACAAAGATAGAAGCTTCAAGTCAAGGTCCTACAATGACAAAAGATCTTCTAGTCGAGAGCGAAACTGCTATAATTGTGGAAGACCCGGACACTATTCCAATGAGTGTACGGCTCCCTAGAAGAGAAGAGAAGATTCTCCAAAAAGAAGAAGCAAAGAATCTCCACCAAGAGAGAGAAGGAGTAGAGATGATCGTTATGAACGAAGATACTCACAGAGAAGCAAGGATTCGGAAAGGAAGGAAAAATCATCAAGGAGCTATACAAAACGAAGACATCAAGCTCATGTTGGTGAATGGGTATCCGGCTCCGACTCCGACAGCCACTCCGAGAGAAGTTATCACTCCGACTCCGAAGATACTCAAGATGAAGGTGTTGCCGGTCTAGCACTTGTGTCAACCAACTCCTACAACATATTTGACTCACCAAATGAAGGAATTGGAAGATGCTTCATGGCCAAAGGTCCTAAGGTAACACACCCCGAGTATGTTGACTTTAATAGTGATGAAGATGACTTGTTAGGTGATGATGATTTGCTTGTTGACAACTCTAGTGAAGAATATTATAGTGAAATATCAATTAATCATGCTAAAACGAATGACAATGATAAGGATAAGATTGAGGCTCTAACTAAAGAACTAAACACTCTTAAGTTAG